>JAYESD010000005.1:4980309-6225386 GCA_036927565.1 Tuctoria greenei
TACAAAATTACAAATAGGTCCCCACCTTTTCAGAAATAGCCTTCCCTTTTATATTAATCATGTAATAAATCTGTAAATGTGGAAAAATGGCTACAAACACCTTGTTATTGTTAAAATTATATTTTTAACCTCTAAAATTGACACAACAGCCCCTGTAGTATTATTTAATTGCTGAATAATGTTTAAAAATTAATTTAGTGAGTGGAAAAATATTTGAAATGATAAATTAAATATAAAAAAATTAGGAAAAATAATTATAAATATTTTTAGGCTGTAATAAAATTATAGATGCAAATAAAATATATTTAATACATAGAAAATGTTTTTAAGTGATAAAATAAATATAGAAAATATAGGAAAAATGGTTATAAATCTTTTTATACTGAAATAAAATTATAGAATTCATATAAAATATATTTTGGCAATAGAAAATTTAATAAAAATGTTTTTAGCTATAAATAAATATTAAAAATATAGAATAAATGTGAAAATAGTAGGAAAATTATTTATAAAATATTTTATGCTGAAATGAAATTTATAAAATGCATATAAAATATATTTTGGCTATGGGAAATTCATTAAAAATGATTTTAGCTTATAATTAAATATTTAAAATGGAAAATAAATAGTAAATGCATTTCTGTGGCTATGAAAACTAATAGTCCGCGAGGTCCCCTAGTCCATTTTCCCGCACTTAGATTTGAGAATTAGGGTAAAATTCGCTTGATCTTGCAAAGTCCGGCGAGGTCGCCGCCATGCAGCGCGCTAGCGCCAGCCCTGGGCCGACGTGGCTCGTCCAGAGCCATCCATTCGTGGCCAACGGCCACGATTAAACCGTGGCATACCGGTTCGCTTCATAAAATCCGGGCCCCAGATCTAGGATCCAACGGTCGGCATTCAAAGCCCCCCCCCCCCCCCCCCCGCGCGCCTGCCAGTTTGCACCGGGGCCCCTGCAGATTTGCGGGCTAGCCCCTGGGGAAGTCACTATTCACGCAGAGACCTCAGAAATTTGCAATCTAGCCTCTAGACATTAGGAAAATTAAGATTTAACTGCAGAATTCATGTCTAGCCCCTGGAATATTGTTTAATACTATTTCTAGCCCCTGTACAATTAGGGAAATATGCAATCTAGCCC
The DNA here is from genome assembly GCA_036927565.1 of Tuctoria greenei. Taxonomy (NCBI): domain Eukaryota; kingdom Viridiplantae; phylum Streptophyta; class Magnoliopsida; order Poales; family Poaceae; genus Tuctoria; species Tuctoria greenei. The sequence goes on from JAYESD010000005.1 coordinate 4,981,445, forward strand.
CTAGACACTTTAAAAACTATTTTCAGCATTTATAGAATTTCCAGATTTACTTTAAATTGCAATAAAACTTGGAATAAATACAGAAAAGTGAATAAAAATTTATAAAATTTAGAATAAATATTTAGACAACTTAAAATATATTTTATTTCTGTATAAATTTAAGTAATTCATTTTAGCCACTAAAAATTATGTAGAAATTATATTTAATTGAGGATTAATTGTATAAAATGATTTTAAGCCTAGAAATAAATATCACACACCATTAAAAATTATTTAATGCATTATTCTAATCTGAAATAATATAATAATCATAAATAATTATATTTGCATGTAGGAAAACCCCAAAAATGTGTATTAAGCATAAAAATAATTGTAAAAGTGTTATAAAATGGTAAATCACATTTCCAACACATAAAATACACCTTTAATGAATATCATTAATTGAACTAATGCACATACACATTAAAATCTCTCGTATGCGCGTAATTGCGTAGACTTTTGCGAATGTGTGCATGTGTATGTTTAGCATTTGTCAATGGTTTGGAACCGGTAGATCTCCCTACACTACTAAAGTGATAGGGGAGTTTGATGTTTGGTGTGGGCGCGCGGAGATTCAAGAAGGTGAATAAGAATTGACACATGAGACACAAGAATTTACGTGGTTCGGGCCGCCTGAGCGTAATACCCTACTCCACGGGTGTGTTGGTGTTGTATTAGCTGTATGAGCGTGTGAGGCGCGTGTATGTCTCTGTTCTCCCTTCTGTGTATCGTCGGCCTGTCCTTTTATAGTACAAGGGCAGACCGTTACAGGTTAGCCTGGCCCGACATGTGGCCCCGGCGGTTACTAGTATTGATACACGTTTAATCGCTCTTAATGACCCTGTAACGAGCAGCACCGTTACTGGTATTAAGATTGTCCGTTTAAGTGTCATTAATATGGTATTAATGATACTTAATCGGGTCTTGAAGTCCTTGATTATCCTTCGAAGATCCGGAGCCGTTGCGGGGTCTTCCGGTGGTTAGAAGCTGAAGATCCGATGATCGGACATGTGGCAGCTCCGGAGCTTGCTGTGGGAAACAGGTAGTTCCGGGGCTACCCGACACGTGTTAGGCCCGGAGCTTCTCTCGGTCTGGGGTTAAGTCCGGAGGTGCCATTTTGGTACATGGCCCAGAGCTTCCCCCTTGTGGGCGGTAGCTTCGGTTTGGTAGTACACGTGGCGACCCAGGGATTAACCATGTTGGAGAAGCGAGTCCGGTTATGTCTGACATGTGGGCCTTCGAGGGTCTTAAAACCAAGTAGATGATTTTCCTTTGAGATCTTTATAACCTCAAGGGGTGTACGGTTTCTAGGGTACTGATAGTGGCCCCCTGGACTTACCTCCGGGGAAGTCATTCCGCCGGAGGTGGGTCCATCCTCGCGACCTTTGAACTGAGTCTTCAAGGGTCTTTGAGGGTGCCGCTCGCAAAGACTTAGAATTAAATCCCCGCCGCATGGCGTATCCCGCGTGCGGCAGATGAGATCTTTGGCATGCGGATCTCACGCAATTGAAGGTCGCCGGTTCCCGATACGAAAACCGTATCGGTTCCGCGCGCCTTGTCAGGCCGCCGCCTTTGGGCTTCCTGCCTCTTGATGACAACCGTTCACCTGGGTAAGAACCTCGACTTGATCGTCGAGGTGGTCCCGGGCCCGCTTGTCATCGGCTGGGTGAAATTTTTGGGTGGTACCTTCGACTTCCTTGCGGTTTCCATCCGAGCGTCACGAGGGCTTACTTAAGAAGGAAAGTGCGCTCCGTCGGGAGTTCTTTACGCCTCTCATCTGCTCTTGCGATCAAACTCCCAACTTTTGCTTCACTTTTCTTCTCTTGCCTAGCTATGCCGTGATGGAGTTCGGTCTCCGCGAGAGTCGCTTGAAGACCGATGGCGATTTGAAGAAGGTCCGGGCCCTCATGGGGTGGTCCTCGGACTTCTTCAACCGCTCAGTTCGTGCCGGCGGAGAGCTCCCCTTCGAGAAGGAGCACGCCGGCGAAATGGTGTACTTTTCCTCGTACGCCATGGTGGGGTTGATCCCGCCTTTTTCTTCCTTTTTCTTGATGCTACTTGACTTCTATGGTCTGCAGTTATACCACCTTGGCCCTCACTCCATTCTCCTCGTGTCTATCTTCATCCACTTCTGTGAGATGTGGGTGGGCATCCCCCCCTGCATCGAACTCTTCCAGATCTTCTTCACCGTCCACACCACCGGTCGGAGCAATGAGTACATTGGCTTCTACTACTTCGTGAAGCGCAAGAAGTGCCCATTCAAGTACCTCCGGTCGTTTCCTTCTGGGAAGTGGGATGACTGGAAGAAAGATTGGATAGTCGTCAGGGTGGAGGAGCACGAGAGGCTGGAGTTGCCTCATAGTCTGCCCGGCATCGACACGACGATCTGGAGTGAAGCTCCGGTGCTGGCGGAAGCTTTCAATCCCGCTTTGACCAGGATCCGCCAATGCGTGGAGGCAGGATTGACTCCTTAGGCGGTATTTTGCAATTTCCTGGTCAACAGGTGGGCGCCGCTGAAGAGGAGGGAGAAGCTCGCTTGGGCCCTCAACAGCGTGATGGACGACGACCGGGTTGAGACCGGGTTGAAGTCCAACATGGTGGGGAAAACCTTGGAGTTCCACCTCAAGAAATTCCAGCACGGCATCGACGTCGACGGTGATGACTTGACTCCCCCGTCAGCCTTCCTCCCTCTGAACATGGAAGTGGAGTTCAGCAGGGAGCTCCGGCGAAAGATGCCCGTACTTGACGACCTCGGTGTCGTCGAGAGAAGATCAACCACCCGGGTGTCGATTCTCAGAATGCCCGAAGATGGCTCTGTTCCTGCCCCAAAGCCAAGGGTCGAGGTCGTCGGCAAAGGCAAGGAGCTGGCGGACGAACCCGAGAGCCGGAAGAGGAAGCTGCAACATGCCGACGGAAGATCCGTCAGGCCCGCTACTTCCACCTCGGTTCCTTCTCCCCGGAGGGGAAGGTCTTCTGCAACCGCGGCAATTGTCCCCGTAATGGGGTCTTCCCGGAACGAGACCGTTCCTGCAGTGGGGTCCTCCCGGAGCGCGTCTGTTCCCGCGGTGGGATCCTCCCGGGGTGTTAGCTCCGGGCACGTGACTCCATCACCTGGGCCGGTGGAGGCCTCCAGGTCCGGGGGTTCTTCCCGATCAAGGAGAGCCTCGACCCGGGAAACGCCCGCGGCCGCGACAAGTTCCGGGGGGGCCTTCTGGAGCTTCTACGCCGTCTATGGTCAGCCCAGAACGCCCGGGAAAAAGGTTCCACGCAAGCTGGTGCGGAAGCCTCCCAAGGTAATTTTTAATCTCTACCTTGTATAATTATTTTAATTGTAGCAACTGTTTGCTAATTTTCTCCGTCCATCGTCTGCAGCGTCCCCAAGAAGGGAAGTGAGGTTCTACCCTCGGCCACAGCGTCTGAGGCCGCGGGGGTGGGAGCTTCTGCTCCTGTCCCGGCGCCGCCCCAAGTGGTGGTTGAGGCTGCGACAGCTCCGGCACCGGTTGTCGTGGTCATGGACCTCGACTCGTCCCCAGAATTTCTCGTGGTAGCGCCGGACCACGGGAGTGAAGACATGCCAGCAGCACATGTCCCGGAGGTTGAAGCCCCGGGTTCTGGTGCTACAATGATGGAAGCTCCGGCTGTTGAGTCAGAGGAAGAAGTAATCCCAGCCTCTGATCCGGAAATTGTTGAAGCCCCGGCGGTTGGGTCGGAGATGACTGAAGCCCCGGCATGCGAGCCGGAAACTGAGGTAGTTCCGGCAGTTGGGTCGGCTACTTCCGAAGCACCGGCCGTTGAGCCGGTCATTGTTGGAGCTCCGGCCACAGGACCGAGCGACGTTGAAGATCTCCCGGCTCCTGAGCCGGTGGTTGAAGAGGTGATGGAGCTTGAGCCTCCGTCAGAAGAGGTGTCTAGACCGGAGCCTGTAGCGGCTCCTGCTCCGGAAGCGACGACGTCGGAGGTACCTGCGGCTGAGCTGGAGTGCCCCAGCGAAGTTGCTGGCCCCCAGCCTGAGGGGGTGAACGAAGATTTGGCGGCGGGGCCTTCTTCGATGGCGACTGAGGCCATCCCGGAGGACGGCCCTAGTGCCATGGAGACCCAGGGGACCACTCTTGTAGAGTGGGACCCAATTTTTGTATCCGAGGACCCGCTGGAACCAGCGGAGGAGACCCCAGCAGGTCCGGAACCCATCCCATTGTCGCTGTCCATTGACAACGCATGTTCCAGTCTATGTCAGGTCCAACTGGCCTTCTTCCACGACAGCAAAGCTCTTGAAGAGGAGCGCCAAACCCTTAGGCGGTGGCGTAACCAGCTCTACTTCGAGACCAAGCTGGCGCAGTCGAGGCTAGCGGATGACAAGGAGTGGATCAAACGGGAGAAGATCCGCCTGGAGTACTGGGGCAAGTTACTGGATGACAGGGAGAGTATGACTCATGCCCTCGACGCTCAATCTCGGGAGATCTATGATCAGGCCAAAGCTGCCAATAACGCGGCCGATGCACGCCACGAGCAGCTTCAGGCCATTAACACCGCACTCATCAAGCGCCGAGAGGCACTTGAAGAGAGGGAGAGACAGCTCGAGGATGAAGAGCAAAAACTCCTAGAGCTGCGGGATGACGTCCTGAGGAGGGAAGAGGAGCTCGCCGAGAAAGTAGCTCTGGCTGACAAGGGCCTCGAGGAGCGTGCCAAGAAATTGGAAGAGCGCTGCCAAGAGGAAGAGGAGAAGACCTGGGTGCGAGGGCAGGAGCTCTACGAACAAGAGTGTGCCCTTGTTGCCCAGGAGAAGAAAGTGAGGGGTAGGGAGAAGGACATGGTTGACCGCCAGAACAAGATCCACCTCTGGGAGGAGGAGCTCGGAAAACTCGAAAGGCGGGTTGCTGAGAAGATTCAGCAAAACGCCAAGGAAGTTGAGCGCCTCGCCTGTGAGAATTCCGAACTGACGGCAGCCAAGAGATCCCTGGAAGAGATGAAGGGCTTGAGGACTGCGGACTCCCTACAGATTTGGGAGTTCCTGGGCAAGGCCAATGACGCGCTGACACCGATGGGTTTCAGCCCCGTGCACCCGGATGATCCGGAGCCGGAGCCGGACCTAGCGCTGCAGGCGTTGAGCGCAGCAGGTAGCAAGCTCTCCAAGGTGGGCGATGTCATCGCGGATCAACTGGAGGTTGAAGGGCAATCCCTGGCGAAGAACGTCACAGAGTATGTGCTGACGTGCTACACCAGCCGGAACTCCCAATTTCCTCTGGACCCGGTGCTTGAAGGCCCCGTCGAAGGAGAAGGCGAAGCTACCCGAGCCAGCGTATCAGAGGTCGCCCAGAAGGTCGCCCAATTCTTCCATAGGGTCTAGGACCATCTCTGTAATTCTCACTTGTATTTTCTCTTCTTCTTCCTCAATTTTGTAATCCCTTGTCTCCAGGTGTAATCTCTTGTCTCCAGATAAATGATATCCCCAAATTTTAATTTTGCGAATTTCACTTTTTTGTCTTCAACGCTTTTATCTTCACTTGGCCCCCTGGTAGATGTACACAATTTGATTGTGAACATGTACCAAGAGGATATTGTGCATTGTTGAAGACTCTTTTGCTCCGAACTTGTAGAATTTAGGTTCGAAGTCTTCGATAGTGAAGGCCCCCTGAGGTTGTCGGAGTTTAGAAGCTCCGGCATTGTCTATCACTGGAGCTTAGTAGCTCCGGCAATAGTCTCTATCAACGCGTAGAGCATCGATAGCTAACCCTCCGGGGTGTCGGAGCTTAGTAGCTCCGGCAGTGACCTTTGCCAACACTTAGTTTGTTGGCAGCAGACTCCATTCATGGGGTCTTCTCACCATCTTTTACTTAGCGTCGACGGCTGGCCCCCTTAGGGGAGTCGGAGCTTAGTTAGCTCCAGCTTTTCTCCATCAACGTAGATTTTATTTTTCCTGCACACTTAAGCAAAGAAAAATAGTAAAATTTGTTTCTTGTCTATACTTCATCGCGGCTTATGACTCTCAAGAAGATTTTAAGTCAAACGCGATTGTAAATACAACCGAATGTGTTATCTTTTCTTTTAGATCCAACTGTGCACGGACCCGCCTTACTTCGACCTGCCGAGGTGTAGGTAGAGTGGCGTACTTAGGGTGCTTGACCAGGCTAAGTCGATAGCACACTCCAGCCCTAGATTGGCTTGGCGGCTTTCAGACGAGTTGGCCATGAACGATATTTGAATCCAAAAGAACTGACAATACAACTCGAATCGTATATAAACCGGTCGAATTAAAATTTCTTAAGAATTGCACGTCTTTGTTATAGACAAGAAAGAGAAAAATAAAAAATGTTGAGCCTGTACAAAATAAATGCATGTGGAGTCTATTTCACATGAAAATGTCTTGCATTATAGGTCCGGGGTACAGGGGAAACAAGTACACTCTTAGGGTACGGAACCAGGTTAAGGGTGTTTCATTTCTTGTTTGGCCCAGGGTAGTTAGCGACACTTTTAGTCCTGAGACTGTGACAAGCGTTGCATGAGTTTTGCGGACCTTTCGGGAAAGGTCCGGCTGCTCTCCGGAGGAACTACCCGACTCTGTACAATGACTCTATAACATACATCTCAAGTTACTCAAGACTCACCTCCGTGGTATTAAGTGTAGAACTTACGGAGGTGCTCGATGTTCCAAGGATTTGGGAGAGGTGTCCCATCCTCGGTAGCCAAGCGAACGCTTCCGGGACGGGATCCTTTAATCACTCGGAAGGGTCCCTCCCAGTCGGGGGAGAGTTTGTTTAACCCTTCTCTGGATTGTATTCTCCATAGCACCAGATCGCCTTCCTCGAGCTGTCGGTTGTGTACATGCCGCTGGTGATAACGCCGTAGAGCTTGACGATATTGGGCGTTCCGAACAGCTGCTTGGCACCTTCCCTCCTCAAGGAGGTCTAGGTCTTCACGCCAGAGCTGGTCCTGCGCGGCTTCGTCGAAGGTCCGGACCCGGAGTGAACCCAAGGTGATTTCCAGAGGAAGGATTGCTTCAGCTCCATACACCAGGAAGAAGGGTGTCTCTCCGGTTGACCGGTTTGGAGATGCCTTGTTGGCCCATAGAGTGGGCAGAAGCTCTTCGATCCAGTTTGCTCCATGTTTTTTCAAGCGCTCATAAGTGCGCATTTTAAGTCCTTTAAGGATTTCAGCATTTGCTCTCTCGGCTTGGCCATTGCTGGCTGGATGAGCTACGGAGGCGTAGCAAACTTGTATGTCGAGGTCTTCGCAATATCCTTGGAATGCAGAGCTTGTGAATTGGGTCCCATTATCAGTGATAATTTTGTTTGGGACTCCAAATCTGCATACAATGGACTGCAAAAAGTTGATAGCATATTGCTTGTTGATTGTCACAACTGGAGTTGCTTCCGGCCACTTGGTGAACTTGTCAATGGCGACGTACAGGAACTTGTAACCTCCAACGGCTCTTGGGAAAGGTCCCAAGATGTCCATCCCCCACACAGCGAAGGGCCATGTAGGAGGTATCATTTGTAAGGGCTGAGCCGGTGTGTGAATTTGATTTGCATGAAATTGGCATGCTTCACATTTCTTCACTAGCTCAGTTGCATCCTGGAGCGTTGTAGGCCAGTAGAAGCCATGCCGAAAGGCTTTACCAACCAGCGTGCGGGAAGACGCGTGGTTCCCACACTCGCCTCCATGGATTTCTGCGAGGAGCTCGCAACCTTCTTCCCTTGTGATGCACCGCATTAGGATGCCGTTGGAACCGCGCCGGTAGAGATCCCCTTCTACCAGCGTGTATCTTTTAGCCAATCCGACTACCCGGCCAGCGGATACATCATCGTCAGGAAGGATGTTGTCTTTCAAGTAGTTCCGGATCTCCGAGATCCATGCATCGGAACTAACTTGAGCATTTGAGTCTTGCGTGCTGGGTTGCTCGGAGCTTCCGGCAGCACCTATGACCCTTGATGGCTGCCATGGTAACAGGGCCATCGGGACCGTCAGCTTCGGGATGCTGATCTCGCCCCCTTCACTCAGTTCGGCTGGCTGAGCTGTGGGTTTTGACAATCTCCGGACAAAAGTTCCGTCAGGAGCCGGAGCTCCGGTTGACGCTTTCGTCGAGAGTTCGTCGGCTTCAGCGTTGTAAGCACGCTGAACATGGTGGAGATCTAGGACTTCAAAGTCCTTCTGAAGCCTCTGGACTTCAAGGAGGTAAGCAGCTAGCTGGAGATTATTGCAGGAGCATTCACCCTTCACCTGCTTAATGATGAGCTGTGAATCTCCCTTGACCAGCAATTGCTTGACACCATATGACAGTGCCACCTTTAGTCCATAGATGAGTGCTTCATACTCTGCCATGTTGTTGGTTGCCTTGAAGTCAAGGTGTACCATGTATTTCACCTTCTCCACGGTCGGTGCAAGGAGAAGGATTCCAGCTCCGGCCCCTTGCTTCTGCATGGAGCCGTCGAAGTAGAGAGTCCAGTGAGGCTTGTTGAAGGTTGGAACTTGATGCTCCGTCTTCTGCTCACTGGGGCCCCCAGGGTTTGATGGAGAGGGAGTCCATTCTGCCACAAAATCTGCCAATGCTTGACTCTTGACTGCTTGCCTTGAAATAAATTCAAGATCAAATTTAGCCAATTCCGCTGCCCATTTTGCAATATTCCCAGTTGAATTGGGATTATGCAAAATTGCTCGAAGTGGATAAGAAGTCACCACTGAGACTTTGTGAGCTTGGAAGTAATGGCGAAGCTTCCTGGAGGCAATAAGAACTGCATAGAGCAGCTTATGCACCTCTACGTATCGAGTCTTGGCATCATGTAGTACTTCACTAATGAAGTACACCGGGCGTTGAATGGTCTGGACCCTCCCGGAGGGGTCCGGAGCTTCCTCTTCACTCGCCCGGACCCTCTCGGAAGGGTCCGGATTTTCTTCGGGGACCTCCGGGTTCTGGTTTGAGGAACCCGGGGCTTCTTCAGAAGGGACATGGACCCTCCCGGAGGGGTCTGGGTCTCCCGAAGTTACTTCTTGTGGATTTGAATCTGGGAGCTGGGACCCAGACTCACTTTTAGGAACCTCCGGACCCTCTCGGAGGGGTCTGGACTCCTGAGCATGGGGTAGTTCTGGTCTCTCCGCAACCAGAACCATACTGACGACTTCGTCAGTAGCTGATATATAAAGCAATAAAGGCTCACCAGGGTTCGGAGCTACCAGAATTGGTAGGGTGGTGAGGAACTGTTTCAGCTCTTGGAATGCCTTCTCTACTTCTTCGGACCATTGGAATGGTCCGGACTTCCTCAATAACTTGAAGAAGGGGAGTGCCTGTTCCGCCAATCTTGAGATGAACCGGCTGAGGGCTGCTAGACATCCAGTTAATTTTAGGACGTCTTTGATGCGGGTTGGTGGCTGCATGTCTTCAATGGCCTTAATCTTCGCCGGATTAGCTTCTATGCCCCAGTGACTTACCAGGAAACCAAGAAGTTTTCCGGAGCTAACCCCGAAGACACACTTGTCTGGGTTTAGCTTTGTGCGGGTAGCCCGCAGCTTGTCGAAGACAGCCTGCAAGGTGTCAAGGAGTGACTCCTTGTTCCTGACCTTAACCACGATGTCATCGACGTACACTTCCACTATGTCTCTAATAAGTTCTTCAAAAGTTTTGTACATAGCTCGTACAAAAGTTGAAGCTGCATTCTTGAGACCAAAGGGCATGCCTGTGTAACAATACAATTCATCTACTGTGATGAATGAAGTATGCTCTTCATCTTCCCTAGACATCCTAATTTGATGATATCCAGAATATGCATCTAGGAAACACAGTAATTCACACCCGGAGGTGGAATCCACTATCTGATCAATTCTAGGTAGTGGGAATGGATCTTTTGGACATGCCTTATTTAGTGTGGTGTAGTCGATGCACATCCGAAGCTTCCCGCCGGCCTTGGGCACAACGACTGGGTTTGCCAGCCATTTTGGATGGAAGACTTCTCGGATGAATCCGGCTTCGAGCAACTTCTTTACTTCTTGTCGGATGAAGTTTTGTCACTCTACGGATTGCTTCCGATGCTTCTGATGCACAGGTCGGGCATCGGGGTAGATCTTCAGATTGTGCTCAATCACTTCCCTGGGGATCCCAGGCATTTGTGACGGTTGCCAAGCAAACACGTCGACGTTAGCCCGGAGGAAAGTGATGAGCGCGAGTTCCTATTTGTCGTTCAATCCTCCCGATATACGGGTGGTTTGAGCGGCATCAGAACCAATTTGGACGACTTTGACGGGAATGTCGGTGTCGCCGCTTGGCTGCACTCGAGGTGCAGAAGTCGAGCCTCGTTGGCGAATGCTCGGGGGTTTTGGAGCTTGCTCCTGCCTGGAGTCCTCCTCTTGTGTTGTGGTGAGCGCATGGAGTTCTTCCAGTGCAGTTACTCTGGCGGTGCGATCTCTGCGGATCCGGAGAACGCCTACTGGCGTTGGCATATTCAACACCAGATAGCCATAATGAGCAACCGCCATGAATTTGTACAAGGCAGGTCTACCCAAGAAGGCATTGAAGGGTAAATTGATATGCGCGACGTCGAAGACCAACTTCTCGGTGCTGTACTTCTCCCGTGTCCCGAAGGTAACAGGGAGAGTAATAGCTCCGAGTGGGGTGATGGCTCCCGGACTGACTCCAGAGAAAAGTCGAGAGGGGTGGAGGTCCGAAGGTCGGAGCTGAAGCTTAGTGAAAGCTTCGAAGCTGATGAGGTTAAGCCCCGAACCTCTGTCTACCATGACGTGATGGAGCTGGATGTTGTTGATGGTAGGAGATACCATCAGGGGTAACTATCCTGCTCCAACCATGCTCCGGGGACAATCCGAAGCATCGAAAGTGATGGTTGTGTCCATCAACTTTCGGTGAGGTTCCGACAGGACTGTAGGAGTTACAACGGCCATATCCCGACGCATAGTCTTGATGACACGACGGGAGGTGACATCCCATGATCCACCAAAAATGGTGTTCATGGTCTTCCGACGCTCATTGTTAGAGACGTCAGAATCATCGTCGACGGAGGTGTAGACAGCCTTCAGGACCTTTTTGGGATCCTGGAACCCTAACTCCTCTTCAGCCGGAGCTTCGTCGACTTTTTGCTTTCCTTCCCTCTGTCGGAAAGGAGATTCTTCCCGGCGCTTGTGGTAGCGCTCGGCAAGGTTTTGGACCTCCCGACAGTCTTCCAAACTATGGCTGCCCGTTTTGTGAATGGGACACCACATTTTGGGCTTGCCACCATCTTCAGAAGACGATCGGGGTCGCTTCTCGGGGCGTGGCCCCCGGCCACCCGGAGTTGCAGCAGCTGCAACGTTGGATGTGCCGGCCGACGTATTTTTCTTGCCGTTGGTCTTCTTTTTCTTCTTGCCACTCTCGGAGGTAGCGGCTTCTTCTTTGGAGGATTTCTTGTGATCCTCCAAGGCTGGTTTGGAGTGCATTTCACGGCCCTCCGCAGCTCTGGCACATTTGTCTGCCAAGCTGAAGAGTTCCGTGACGCTGGTGATCTCCTTGATCGCCAACTTCTCCAACATCTTCTTGTCCCGTACACCCTGTCTGAATGCCACAATGACAGAGGCGCTAGAGATAGAAGGGATAGTGTTTCGTACCTGAGAGAACCTTTGGATGAATGACCGCAAGGATTCTCCCCCTTTTTGCACGACCGCAAAAAGGTCTAGTTCAGTGCCTGGTCGGGTGTACGAACTCCCGAAGTTGGCAGTAAACTGACGGCACAGCTCCTCCCAATTGTTGATAGAGTTGGGTGGAAGGCTCATAAACCAGGACCTGGCGGTCCCAGTTAAGGCCACTGGAAAGTAATTGGCCATCATGGCCTCGTTTCCTCCAGCTGCCAAGATTGCAGTGGAGTATATCTAAAGAAATTCGGCGGGATTGACAGTCCCGTCGAATTTTTTCGGCAGATGAGGTCGGAACTTCTGTGGCCATCTAACCATGCGCAGGTGTATGGCCAGGGCTGAACAGCCTCCTCCTACTCCTTCGAGAGTAGAAAGGTCCTGAGCTTCCCGTCTCTCACAGGCACGCTCAATATGGACTCGGCCGTCCTGCTGACGGTAACGGCGATCAAGCTCCGCCCGGAGGTCGTGAGTCGAAAGCCTGGATACCGTGTGAGTACGTCGTACCCCGGAGGGTAATGACGTCACTTGTTGGGAAGCAGCACGTCTCCTGCTATTGGAGACGTGCGGACCGAGTCTACCAGACAAAGTCCGCCGCTGCAACGAGGCTCTTCCTGAAGGAGAAGGACCCTGGTTGCTGAGGCGTTCGACTGCTGCTGCAACCAAATGCTCCACGTCGGCCCTCCACTGCTCCAGTGCATCCCGAGATGCGTCCGGAGGTGGCAGACGTTGGAGAAGAGCGCGCGCTGCATGGAGCGTGTGTTCCGGGTTGTCATGATTTGCCGACGTAGTGATTGACGCCGGCGCACCATCACGCTGTCCAACACGATTTGCTGGAGGAGACGGTGGTGGTGGGAGTGTGGCTCCTGCTGGTGCCGAGGCTCCTGCTGGTGGCTGCCTATTGGAGGGATTGCCCCCAACAGCCTGAGCAGCAGGTTGGCCGTTGGATGATCCAGCAGCAGAGTTCACCATTCTCAAACTCTCAGGCGCCCCTACCTGGCGCGCCAACTGTCGGTGGTTTGGAACCGGCAGATCTCCCTACACTACTAAAGTTATAGGGGAGTTTGATGTTCGGTGTGGGCGCGCGGAGATTCAAGAAGGTGAATAAGAATTGACACAAGAGACACAAGAATTTACGTGGTTCGGGCCGCCTGAGCGTAATACCCTACTCCACAGGTGTGTTGGTGTTGTATTAGCTGTATGAGCGTGTGAGGCGTGTGTATGTCTCTGTTCTCCCTTCTATGTATCGTCGGCCTGTCCTTTTATAGTACAAGGGCAGGCCGTTACAGGTTAGCCTGACCCGACATGTGGCCTCGGCGGTTACTAGTATTGATACACGTTTAATCGCTCTTAATGACCCTGTAACGGGCTTTGACAGCACCGTTACTGGTATTAAGATTGTCCGTTTAAGTGTCATTAATATGGTATTAATGATACTTAATCGGGTCTTGAAGTCCTTGATTATCCTTCGAAGATCCAGAGCCGTTGCGGGGTCTTCCGGTGGTTAGAAGCTGAAGATCCGACGATCGGACACGTGGCAGCTCCGGAGCTTGCTGTGGGAAACAGGTAGCTCCGGGGCTACCCGACACGTGTTAGGCCTGGAGCTTCTCTCGGTCTGGGGTTAAGTCCGGAGGTGCCGTTTCGGTACATGGCCCGGAGCTTCCCCCTTGTGGGCGGTAGCTTCGGTTTGGTAGTACACGTGGCGACCCAGGGATTAACCATGTTGGAGAAGCGGGTCCAGTTATGTCTGACATGTGGGCCTTCGAGGGTCTTAAAACCAAGTAGATGATTTTCCTTTGAGATCTTTATAACCTCAAGGGGTGTACGGTTTCTAGGGTACCGACAACATTGTATGTAGTACTTATTACATGTTATTTCTCTTCGAGTAGACCCGATTCTCGAGCCGGAGACCAACTTCCAAGAACTTCAGTTTGATAACCACTTCGAAAGAGGCAAGTGTCCTTGACCATCTTGCACCTTTTTAAGGGTTTAGTTAGTTGCATGATAATTAATATGAATCCTATGCTATGCCCTGTTGTATTACCTTTTACCTTATCGCTTGGGTTATGGAAGGGTGGTTATGGGATTTACTTTACGCTTAGCCAGGCATACTAGTTGGGTGGGAAAACATTGACCACATTTATTATTCATGACTTATTATTATGATTATGATTATGATGTTGGAAATGGATTGTAGTAAATAGGAATCTGGCGGGTTGGTTTGAATGGTATGGTGCAGTACGCACGAGACCTGGGATTTGGGGATTGAACCTTGCCAGATTCTAAGGAACGATTTATGGAGTAGCCACTAAGCTATACAGTATCGCCACAAGACTGAGTATGGGGCAGCTTGGTCAATTAATTAGGCCTCTCCTGGTTTAGTGCTGGTAGTTGGATAGTGCGGGGAATTGGTTCAGCATATCTGCCTTGTGATCTGCATGGCTCAAGAGGGGGCTTCTCCTGGTGGAGGTAAAATGGACTCTAGGAGCCGGAGCGGTGAAACCTCAGAGGGCCGGTTACTAGTCGGGAGGACCTTTGTAAAGACCTCGTAATGATCTCCTGGCCGCACACCTACAGAAGTGTGTAATGTGACCGAAGGGTCACGAGCATCAGGGAGGTTTGCTTAGTCCACCTGGCAACAGGGGATGAAATCACGGCTTGTGGATAAAGGATACATTCTCTGCAGAGATTGGGAAACTGTCATGACAGCCGTGCTCACGGACAAGAGCGGCTTGGTGTCGATTTCATAATTAGTACATGGTTGGGATTATGGTGGGATTTATGATTTGGATATACATATGTGCTATTACTTATTTACTCATTATTTTTACTATAATCTTGATTGGGTGAAATCGCCTTGTTATAGGTTGCTTAATGAAAGCTAAGGCATAGGTAATGCATAGTGCTAACAACCATTATGAGCCTTCCTTGTTGTAGCCTTCATTTCATCTCTCTTCCCACACTTGCTGAGTACTCCATGTACTCAAAGCTATTCCCTCTCCCCCCCTCCAGACTATGAAGAAGAAGAAGCAGTAAACGAAGAGTTCTACGCCGATCCGGAGGAGATGTTCTAGGCGGGCGTACCCTCGCGCAACTTCCTGTTGATTGGAGAAAGCGTCGCGCTGCTGCCATCTTCTTACTTATCTATGTATTTGCTTTACTGTTGTTTATTTGAGACCTATGATGTAAGACCTATTTGTATTTCGAACATGGCTTGTAATATGATACTATTTACTTTTCGTCTACACATGTATGAATGAACTGATCCTGGCATACATGTGGAATGCATCTGGTTAGCTTATTGGGACCAGGTGTGACAAAAGTGGTATCAGAGCCGTGTTACCCGTAGGACGCAAGCCTAGATAGAAATGGACGTATTAAGGACTATACTATTTTCTCTAAAAACTATTTTACAAAACTTCTTCGCGCTTCTTCCTTTATTGTACTACTTTTGCTTATATTGTTTTGATTTGTTGGAGTTCTTACACTCTTCTATTTCAAATTTTGTAGATGGCGCGCTGTAAGCAGACGGCGTGTAAGTCCACTGGAGGTTGTGTGCCCCGACACGCGATGGCTAGCCGCTCTGTACCGTTTGCCCCTCACCGCGAGGCGGTCATCTGCTCCACCAGGCAGGCTGCTGCTGACCTGCGCCGACGACTTTGTTCGCTGCTTCACACCGCCGGATACCGTCACCCTCGTCTTGACCTGCGCTACACCACCACCAGGGTCAGCGTCCCCCTTTTGATCGAGTGGGCCTGCCAACTGGCCATCTACTACGACAGCTAGTTGTTGAGGGTTCACTACTCTCCAGCGTGGAGGAGCTCCCAGCGGTCGGCCGAGGAGGATGCGACTTGGGAGGCTACGACTTTCTGGAGCTACGCGCACCGTCTTCGTCTCGAGCACTCCTCGCACGCCTACACGCCCCAGCGGCTGAGCGGCACCGCCGACTTTGTGGGACATGCTGTGGAGAGTCCGCTTAGCCTCTACCAGTCTGAGCGTTTGGTGGACGACGCGGTCGAGCTGTCTGTGCGGTACAATCGCTGCCAGCAGGAGTGTAACACCCTCAATTTTCGCATCATGCATCGCATACATGTTAATGCATTAAATATTAATAGAATAAAAGAAAAATAATAAAACATAAAATATACATATACAAATATGGTGTAGCAAAAGAAGAAGAGGAAAATAATAATCATATCCTAAAACATGTATTAGGGAATAAATATAAAATAATAATAATAATAGATAAAAAGAAATATATATAAATAAATTATATGATAATAAATATATATATAAAATAATAAATAAATAAATGAATAAGATAAATAAAAATAATAAAGCATAAATAATATATATATATAAATAAAAAAAAGAAAAAAAGAAAAGAAAAAAACTGCTGGTGCTGGCCAGCGGCCGAGCCGCTAGCGCCGACCGCGGCCTGCCCCGGCCGCCGCCGGCCCGCCGCCAGCGCGCCAGCCAGCGCGCTCGCGGCGACGCGCTCGCCGCCGCTAGCTCCCGCGCGCCGCCCGCCGCTAGCTCCCGCGCCGACCGGCGCTCCCGCGCCCCGGTTCCCCCTCGCCTCGATCGCCCCCCCCCCCCCACGATTCCCGCCTGCCGGCCGACCCCCCCCCCCCCACGCGCTCGCGCCCTCCCGCACCGCTGGCCCCACGCCGCGAGCCGCCTTGGGCCCCGCGCGACGCGCCGATTCCCGCCCGTCCCGCGATTCCTGGCGCAGCGCGCACGGACTCCCGCCCCCGCGCCTATAAAAAAACACCATAGGCCCTAGGTTTTTTCCCCGATCCCAACAGCCGCCGCCATAAAGAACCGCCGCCGGTTACAAAGCACCAGAAAGCAGAGCTGCGCCGCCAGGGGAAGAAAAGCAAGAAAAAAAGAGGGGAAGAAGAGGAAGAAAAAGAGGAGAGTGTCGTCGTCCACCGGAGATCGTCGCCGTCGTCGTGCCGCCAAGAGACTGTTGCGCCATCCACTTCGTCTACGCGTCGCAATTGTTCCGCGACCGTCAAGCCGTCAGATCTACGGTAGGATTCATTCCCGATGCGAATTTTAGCAACCGTATTGAATCTAATAGACGTGAATTGATTTTATTGCATCGTCTTTTTATTTTCAGCAGCATTAATCCACCCTAAAACCCCCGTAAACTCATATGAACACGTATGAACTAGTTGCATCTAATTAATAAACAACCGTAGTGAATTAATTATTGTAATTTGCATCCATGCATATCATCGCATGTTGATTAAAGTGTGTGCATCATATTTAATTGTATGTATTTTCTTGTATGTGTGATCACGAGTAGAGGGACGTGCTCAAGAGGCCGCATACGAGGATTTCCAGAATCAAGACTTTGAAGCGCTTGGGCAATCCCATCCGCCGGAGCAAGGCAAGTGTCCTTGAAGCATATTGATCCTGTTTTAAAATAAATGTTTTGTTTGTAAAACTGCATGCTGTGTCAATTTGATGGGAATCCTATGGTAGGAAGTTTACTAGATTTGCTAAACCACCCTTGTCACTTGGAATTTATGGTAGAGAGTCGGGAAGGGTTTTTACCTTTTTGCTTCGCTTATTTAATTGGGATGGAAAAACCAACACTACACATTTAATTATGTATTAATGATATTTTGGTTAATGTGAACTGGTCGATACGGTATGGTGATGGGTGATCTAAGCAAGCTTGGTATGTGGATGGGTTGGATGTTATGGTGGTTTGCTTGCTTTAGATCTAAGGATCGGTTCATGCGAGAATAAGCCAGGACTACAGTGCCACCACGAGGCCAAGTATGGGTGCGGCGTAGCTGATTAATTAGGGCTTTGCTAGTGCTGTTTGGACCATTGTGGATGCTCGGGGAAGGGGTAGTCGAATTGGGTTTGTTGATGATTGGTGGGACTACCCTGGGATCCGAATGGCTCAAGAGGGGGCCCTTGGTTGAAGATGTGCTCAGTTGGAGGCATCGCCACCGGTGAAACCTCAGTGGGGTCTAAATAGGCTAGTAATCCCTTTGTAAAGGCTATTTTGTGATCTCTTGGCCATACACCAAAGGAAGTGTAATTGGCATAAGGGAGGTTCTTTAGTCGCCGACGGGGTGATGAAATCACAAACACGTGGGTAAAGTGGTACAAACTACTATCATGATAGCCGTGCTCCCGGTTAAGAGCGTCTGGATAAATTCCATGATTAAAGGGAAATTGGGATTTGGGATGGTTATGGTTTGGTAATGGTTATGGTTTGGTAATGGTTATGGTCGATATTATGATTATGGTTATGGTTATGGGATGGAATTATGGTTTATGACATTGATTATGGTTATTGGTAATGGTGGATTACGGACTGGTATTATTATGGTTACATGGTTTATGATGGGTTTACTTCACATAAATACAATATGTTGCTTTTCAAATGTTTTACTGTACTTTTCAGCACTTTGCCATTATTATTGACGTCATTTGAATCAGCCACATGTCATACTTTCCACACTTGCTGAGTACGACATGTACTCACTCTTGCAACCCCCCCCCCCCCCCCCAACAGTTGCAGGTTAGAATTGTGAGTTTAATGGCGATAATGTGGAGATCTAGGCCGTGTCTACCGTCAGCTTTTCCTGTGGTGTTGCATGGAGCTGCGCTATCCCTTTTGCTTAGTTTGCTTAGTTGCTTAATTAGTTTATTTCCGTTGCATTAGTTGAACCTGTCATTAATATTCTTTAGAGCTTGTATTCGAGGTTATAATGAATTATGTAATAAGAGTACTTATTTAATAATTTGAGCTGTGGTAATTATCTGTTTATCATTTGTGAATCACTCGTGTATGTGTGTTGAACATCCTGGGCACACATATGTGTTAGCTTGGTTCATTTTCGGAACCGGGCGTCACAAATTGGTATCAGAGCCAGGTTGACCGTAGGATGCAGCCTAGATAGAATGGACACTTTAGAGCACATAGGAGCACTCAGGAATCGATTTGATATTGTTGGTGTGCTGTTTGATATATATATTGTTTGCTTGTGTGCTTAATAGAGGATTTTGGGATGCTTTAGCATTGCCATGTCCACCTAGGCTAGTATAGCTAGTTGGTTAGCTTCATATCCCTTGATGCATATAGTTGGGGACGTTTCTAAATCCTTACCTATTGCTTTTCTCTAGATGGTGAGGACTCGCAACCAGAGGGATGCTAATGATGAGGAGGAGAACCATGGAGCGCCTCAGAACAACATCGGACAAGGATCTACTCAGGGAACTATCAACATCGAGCAGCTATTGGCCATGCAAAACCAGCTCATGCAGACCATGATACAGACCATGGGACAGCTGCAGGCTGACAATATCAACAATCAGCCACACCTGCCTCCACCGCCACCCCCGCCTCCTCATAACCGATTGGGAGAGTTCATGAGGACTAGGCCGCCAACCTTTGCTCAAGCTGCTGACCCTATGGATGCTGATGATTGGCTCAAGTCCGTGGAGAAGAAGCTAACCATTGTCCAATGCAGTGACCGGGAGAAGGTCCTATTTGCATCTCATCAACTCGTTGGAGCAGCTACCGATTGGTGGGATGCTTATTGCAATGCTCATGAGAATCAAGAGAGGATCACTTGGGCAGAATTCAAGGAGAACTTCCGTTCTCATTATGTGCCGGAAGGTGTTATAATCTTGAAGAGACAAGAATTCGAGAACTTACGGCAAGGAAGATCAAGCGTGAGTGAATATCTCAATAAGTTCACTCAACTCTCAAGATATGCGCCTGAGGATGTTAGTCGGGACAGCCGGAAGCAGTATTTGTTCATGAGAGGCCTCAACAATGAGATCCAAGTGCAATTGCTCAATTGTGACTATGTCAACTTCCAGAAGCTTGTGGACAAAGCAATTGTGGTTGAGAACAAGATCCGTGAGATGGAACAAGACAACAAGAGGAAGGCGCCACACCAGGGACACCAACAAGGAAGTAACGTGCGCCCTCGCTTTGCGCCGCCCAATGCGCCTTATTACAACTCCTCTATTCCTGCTCAGCGCCCTGGTTATGCACCACGCCCAACTCAGTTCGTGCAGTAACGCCCTGTTATGCAAGCACCTAGGCCTCCAATGCCTTATGCACCTCGTGCTGATCTTCCTGGAACCAATGCTCAAAACCAAGCTCGTCCCAATAATTCTGGTGGAGTTAAGAGGTGCTATACTTGTGGAGAAGCTAGACACTTTGCGAATCAATGTCCTAAGTCAGGCCTTGGTCAAGGAAGCAATGTGCCGAGGCAAAACCCAAGACCCAATGGAGGACAACCACAAGGAAGTCATGGACAGCAGAACTTTGCTCGTGGTAACGTGAACCATGTCTCTACGGAGGATGCTCAACAAGCGGATGACTTGGTCATTGGTATGTTTCTCGCCAACTCCAATCCCGCGACTATGTTATTTGATTCTGGAGCATCGCATTCGTTCATTGCATCAAAGTATGTTGCCAAGTATAGTTTGCCTATCTCTCATATGAAGTTTACTATGTTGGTTAAGTCTCCTGGAGGAGAGATGAGGACAAATATAGTATGTCCAAAAGTAAGCCTTAGAATAAGGGGGGTAGACTTCTCCGCCAACCTCATAGTTTTGGATTCTCAAGGATTGGACATTATACTTGGTATGGACTGGTTAAGGAAGCACAATGGAGTTATTGAGTGTGCCACGAAGACGGTGAAGTTGACCAATGAGGAAGGTATCACCGTAGAATTTGAAGCATCTCAAATCGCACTGAAGCAATTGGAGCTGAACCATGTGGACGGTGCCACAATTGAGGAGATTCCGGTAGTGTGTGAATTTTTGGATGTTTTTCCAGATGAGTTGCCAGGTATGCCACCCGATCGAGACATTGAGTTTGTTATTGATTTAATGCCTGGAACTGCACCTATAGCTAAGAGGCCGTATAGGATGCCTCCTATGGAATTAGCGGAGCTCAAGAAGCAAATTCAAGAGCAATTAGAGAAGGGTTTTATTCGCCCAAGCTCTTCACCTTGGGGAGCGCCCGTTCTATTTGTGGACAAGAAGGACGGATCTCAAAGGATGTGCGTGGATTACCGACGAGGTAACAATCAAGAACAAGTACACCTTGCCCCGTATAGAGGATTTGTTTGATCAGATGAAAGGTGCCTGTGTATTTTCCAAGATTGATTTGAGGTCGGGATACTTTCAAATGAAGATTAGGCCATCGGACATACCCAAAACAGCTTTTAGGACACGGTATGGATCTTATGAGTACACTGTGATGTCTTTTGGATTGACAAATGCGCCTGCCTACTTTATGTACCTCATGAATAAGGTCTTCATGGAGTACTTGGATAAGTTTGTCGTGGTGTTTATTGATGATATTATGATCTACTCGAAGGACGAGAAGGAACATGAGGAACACTTGAGGCTTACGCTGCAGAAATTGAGGGAGCATCAATTGTACGCCAAGTTCAGTAAATGTCAATTCTGGTTACGGGTAGTTTCCTTCTTAGGCCATATTATTTCCGGGGGAGGAGTATCGGTTGACCCCGGTAAAGTGAGGGATGTGTTGAAGTGGGAACCACCGCAAAACGTCAAGGAAATAAGGAGTTTTCTTGGAATGGCTGGATATTACCGTCGATTCATCAAGGACTTTTCCAAGATAGCCAAGCCCATGACGGAATTGCTAATGAAGGGGAAGGAGTTCCAATGGACTGAAGCTTGTCAGAATAGTTTTGAGGAGTTGAAGAAAAGGTTGACAACAGCCCCAGTTTTGGTATTGCCGGATGTGAGCAAGAGTTTCGACATCTATTGTGATGCATCGAGACAAGGACTTGGGTGTGTATTGATGCAAGAAGGTCAAGTGGTCGCCTACGCGTCAAGACAATTGAAGAAACATGAGCGGAATTACCCAACACATGATTTAGAACTTGCACCGTGGTACATGCATTAAAGATTTGGAGACACTATATACTCGGACATAGGTGTGAAATTTATACGGATCACAAGAGTCTTAAGTATATTTTCACACAGACAGATCTGAATTTGAGGCAACGAAGATGGTTGGAGCTCATCAAGGATTATGATGTGGGAATCAACTACCATCCGGGAAAAGCCAATGTAGTGGCCGATGCTTTGAGTAGAAAAGGAGTAAGCCATCAACTTACAGTTCGAGAGTTGCCGTCCGAGTTATGTAAGGAGTTTGAACGGTTGAACCTCGGGTTTGTAAATGAGATGGAGATGATGGAGTTAAATCCGACCTTGGAGCAAGAAATTCGAGAAGCACAAACCATAGATGAGGAGATCAAGGAAATCAAGGAAAGAATCGAAGAAGGGAGAGAATTCAGATTTGATGAAGACGAACATGGTACCTTATGGCTTGGAAAGAGAATTGTTGTGCCTAATGTAAAGCATATTCGAGAAACAATATTAAAGGAGGCACATGACTCGCCATACTCAATTCACCCTGGTTGTACGAAGATGTACAAAGACTTGAAGACTTGCTATTGGTGGAATAGCATGAAGAAGGACATAGCTGAATACGTAGCACTGTATGATGTGTGCCAACGAGTCAAGGAGGAACATCAAAGGCCAGCCGGATTACTGCAACCGTTGAAGATTCCGGAATGGAAGTGGGAAGAAATTGGAATGGACTTCATAGTTGGGTTACCCCGTACTCAATCCGGGTATGACTCAATTTGGGTAATTGTGGATCGCTTAACCAAGTCAGCTCATTTTGTCCCTGTGAAGACCAAGTATATAGCTGCACGATTGGCCGAAATATACATGGAGCATATTGTGTGTCGACACGGAGTACCGAAGAAGATAGTCTCGGATAGAGGTTCTCAATTTACCTCCAGATTTTGGCAAAAATTGCATGAAGCTTTGGGAACAAGGTTGAATTTTAGTTCAGCATATCATCCTCAAACGGACGGACAAACCGAGAGGACAAATCAGATTTTGGAGGACATGTTAAGAGCTTGTGCATTAAAGCATGGGAAAAGTTGGGATAAAAGCTTACCATACGCAGAATTTTCATACAACAATAGTTACCAAGCAAGCTTGAAAATGTCACCATATGAAGCACTTTATGGGAGGAAGTGTAGGACACCTTTATTCTGGAATGAGGCAGGAGAAACTCAAGTATTTGGTCCGTATGTGTTACAACAAGCCAAAAAGCAAGTCCAAATAATTCGTGAAAACTTGAGGGCTGCCCAATCAAGACAAAAAGGCTATGCAGACAATAGGAGAAGGAAATTAGCCTTTGAAATAGGAGATTTTGTTTACCTCAAGGTGTCACCTATGAGAGGTCATAAGAGGTTTAACATAAGAGGCAAGCTCGCACCTCGCTATATTGGACCATTTAAGATTTTGGACAAAAGAGGAGAAGTAGCATATAAGTTGGAGATGTCAGCTCATCTTTCAGAGGTACACGACGTATTTCACGTGTCTCAACTCAAGAAGTGTCTCAGGGTACCGGAAGACCAAGTGCCGATGGACGAGTTAGAACTTCAGGAGGATTTGTCTTATGTCGAGCAACCTATCAAGATCTTGGACGTGAAGGAAAGGGTCACGAGAAATAAGAGGATTCGTTGGTGTAAAGTGCAATGGAAACACCATACAGAAGCCGAAGCTACGTGGGAACGTGAAGAAGACCTGAAGGCAGAATTCCCGCATCTTTTCTCCACGCTGTCGAATCTCGAGGGCGAGATTCACTTTAAGGGGGGTAGGTTTGTAACACCCTCAATTTTCGCATCATGCATCGCATACATGTTCATGCATTAAATATTAATAGAATAAAAGAAAAATAATAAAACATAAAATATACATATACAAATATGGTGTAGCAAAAGAAGAAGAGGAAAATAATAATCATATCCTAAAACATGTATTAGGGAATAAATATAAAATAATAATAATAATAGATAAAAAGAAATATATATAAATAAATTATATGATAATAAATATATATATAATAATAAATAAATAAATGAATAAGATAAATAAAAATAATAAAGCATAAATAATAATATAATAATATATATATAAATAAATAAAGAAAAAAAGAAAAGAAAAAAAAGCTGCTAGTGCTGGCCAGCGGCCGAGCCGCCAGCGCCGACCGCGGCCTGCCCCGGCCCCGCCGCCTGCGCCCTGGCCGCTGCGTGCGCGCGAATCGCGCCCGAGCCCACGCGCTGCCCGCCGCTGGCTCCCGCGCCCCGGTTTCCCCCCCCGCCTCGATCGCCCCCCCCACGATTCCCGCCTGCCGGCCGACCCCCCCCCCCCACGCGCTCGCGCCCCTCCCGCGCCGCTGGCCCCACGCCGCGAGCTGCCTTGGGCCCCGCGCGACGCGCCTCCACGCGCGCCGATTCCCGCCCGTCCCGCGATTCCCGGCGCAGCGCGCACGGACTCCCGCCCCCGCGCCTATAAAAAAACACCGTAGGCCCTAGGTTTTTTCCCCCGATCCCAACAGCCGCCGCCATAAAGAACCGCTGCCGGTACAAAGCACCAGAAAGCAGAGTTGCGCCGCCAGGGGAAGAAAAGGAAGAAAAAAAGAGGGGAAGAAGAGGAAGAAAAAGAGAAGAGTGCCGTCGTCCACCGGAGATCGTCGCCGTCGTCGTGCCGCCAAGGGACTGCTGCGCCATCCACTTCGTCTACGCGTCGCATTTGTTCCGCGACCGTCAAGGCATCAGATCTACGGTGGAATTCATTCCCGATGCTAATTTTAGCGACCGTATTGAATCTAATAGACGTGAATTGATTTTTATTGCATCGTCTTTTTATTTTCAGCAGCATTAATCCACCCTAAAACCCCCGTAAAGTCATATGAACACGTATGAACTAGTTGCATCTAATTAATAAACAACCGTAGTGAATTAATTATTGTACTTTGCATCCATGCATATCATCGCATGTTGATTAAAGTGTGTGCATCATATTTAATTGTATGTATTTTCTTGTATGTGTGATCACGAGTAGAGGGACGTGCTCAAGAGGCCGCATACGAGGATTTCCAGAATCAAGACTTTGAAGCGCTTGGGCAATCCCATCCGCCGGAGCAAGGCAAGTGTCCTTGAAGCATATTGATCCTGTTTTAAAATAAATGTTTTGTTTGTAAAACTGTATGCTGTATCAATTTGATGGGAATCCTATGGTAGGAAGTTTACTAGATTTGCTAAACCACCCTTGTCACCTGGAATTTATGGTAGAGAGTCGGGAAGGGTTTTTACCTTTTTGCTTCGCTTAATTAATTGGGATGGAAAAACCAACACTACACATTTAATTATGTATTAATGATATTCTGGTTAATGTGAACTGGTCGATACGGTATGGTGATGGGTGATCTAAGCAAGCTTGGTATGTGGATGGGTTGGATGTTATGGTGGTTTGCTTGCTTTAGATCTAAGGACCGGTTCATGCGAGAATAAGCCAGGACTACAGTGCCACCACGAGGCCAAGTATGGGTGCGGCGTAGCTGATTAATTAGGGCTTTGCTAGTGCTGTTTGGACCATTGTGGATGCTCGGGGAAGGGGTAGTCGGATTGGGTTTGTTGATGATTGGTGGGACTACTCTGGGATCCGAATGGCTCAAGAGGGGGCCCTTGGTTGAAGATGTGCTCAGTTGGAGGCATCGCCACCGGTGAAACCTCAGTGGGGTCTAAATAGGCTAGTAATCCCTTTGTAAAGGCTATTTTGTGATCTCTTGGCCATACACCAAAGGAAGTGTAATTGGTATAAGGGAGGTTCTTTAGTCGCTGATGGGTGATGAAATCACAAACACGTGGGTAAAGTGGTACAAACTCTGCAGAGTATTAAAACTATCATGATAGCCGTGCTCCCGGTTAAGAGCGACTGGATAACTTCCATGATTAGAGGGAAATTGGGATTTGGGATGGTTATGGTTTGGTAATGGTTATGGTTTGGTAATGGTTATGGTCGATATTATGATTATGGTTATGGTTATGGGATGGAATTATGGTTTATGACATTGATTATGGTTATTGGTAATGGTGGATTACGGACTGGTATTATTATGGTTACATGGTTTATGATGGGTTTACTTCACATAAATACAATACATTGCTTTTCAAATGTTTTACTGTACTTTTTAGCACTTTGCCATTATTATTGACGTCATTTGAATCAGCCACATGTCATACTTTCCACACTTGCTGAGTACGACATGTACTCACTCTTGCAACCCCCCCCCCCCAACAGTTGCAGGTCAGAATTGTGAGTTTAATGGCGATAATGTGGAGATCTAGGCCGTGTCTACCGTCAGCTTTGTCTGTGGTGTTGCATGGACCTGCGCTATCCCTTTTGCTTAGTTTGCTTAGTTGCTTAATTAGTTTATTTCCGCTGCATTAGTTGAACCTGTCATTAATATTCTTTAGAGCTTGTATTCGAGGTTATAATGAATTATGTAATAAGAGTACTTATTTAATAATTTGAGATGTGGTAATTATCTGTTTATCATTTGTGAATCACTCGTGTATGTGTGTTGAACATCCTGGGCACACATATGCGTTAGCTTGGTTCATTTTCGGAACCGGGCGTCACAAGGAGTTACAGGACTTCCGGGACCTTAACGACTGGAAGGACCAGATCATCCGACATTACCGGAGGATCACCCACCGTGACCCCAACCTGCCTTGCTACACCTCCGATGGTGAGCCCTGGTGCCCTGACTCTCCTGACCGCCGTGACCCTTAGCGCTTCCCGAGGGCGACCACGCCTGGGTCACCACCAGCTTCACCAGCTCCACCGGCATCACCTGTGCCACCAGCTCCACCAGCACCACCCGCACCACCAGCTCCACCGGCTCCACCGGCACCACCCGCGCCACCGGCTCCACTGGCACCACCCGCACCACCTTCTCCACCAGCTCCAGCAGCTCCACCTTCTCCACCGGCCCGGCCAGCCCCACTAGCTTTGCCAGTTGTACCAGCTCCACCTTCCCCGCCTGCTTCGCCAGCTCCTGGGTCACCCGCCCACGTGACACCACCAGCCTCTCCGCTAGCCGCACCACCTGTTCCCGTGGCACCCCCAGCTTCTCCCCCAACTCCTGCATCACCACTTGTTGCTCCACCGCCTGCTCCAGCAGTTCCAGTTGTCGAGATCTTCAGCAGTGAGTCAGTGGGCAGCACTCCTGGTAGCAGTGACGAGGACTCGGAGGAGTACATGGACGAGGACCCCGAGGAGTGAGAGTACTCCTCAGCTGCACCGACGACTTAAGACACCTACCCTTAGTTTGTAGGAGCGTGTAGCTACGCCCTCTCCAGTCTTGAGTCGTGTATCTATGTTTGTGTTTGAGTTATTTGCTTTGTGGTGTTTGTGTGGGACGTGAGTTGTGGAATGCCCTAGGCATCTTTTCCACATCCACGTCAGTTGTTCATGGATTTACTTTCTGTATGGATATTCTCCTTGATGCATGTAGTTGGGATCGTTTACCCTAGTATACTCTTCTGTATCGCGTCTATTGTTCTAAAGCTTCAGTCATTTCCCGTACAGATGGCCGGTAGAGGCAGAGGCCGTGGAAGGGGTATTCCACCCAATGATGAGGCACTTGAGGGTTTTCCAGGATGGAACGGTAGAGGTGCTCGAGGAGCACCAGCAGCGCAGCAGATGCAGCAGATGATGGCTATACAAACCCAACTGCTCAACAACCTAACCCAAATAGTAGCCAACATGCAGCAAGCTCCACCACCACCACCACCCCCTGGGCCCAGATCCCATCTGAGAGACTTCCTTAACACACATCCACCCACATTTGCCACCCCTACTGAGCCAATGGATGCTGACGACTGGTTGAGATCAGTCGAGAGCAAGCTGCGGATCGTGCAATGTGAAGGAGGAGAGAAGGTACTACTAGCCTCTCACCAACTCCAAGGACCTACAGCTAATTGGTGGGTTGCCTACACTGAGGCCCATCAGAACCCAGAAAATATCACCTGGGATGAGTTCAAGACTAACTTCCGCAACCACTTCGTGCCCGAAGGAGAGATCCACGCAAGACATGAGGAGTTCCTCATGCTGAAGCAGGGCCGCATGAGTGTGCGAGACTACCTGAACAAGTTCACACAATTGTCTCGTTATGCACCAACCGATGTGGACATGGACTCCAAGAAGCAGTTCCATTTCAAGAAGGGCCTTGACAAAGAGTTGAAGTTCGCCATGTCCTCCTGTGATTACAATAACTTTCAGGAGTTGGTTGATAAGGCTTTCGAGGTGGAAAGAACCAAGAAAGAGTTAGACGAGGATGACAGGAAGAGAAAGCTAGCTTAAGGGCATGCTTCTGGCAGTAATGTGTGCCCCTGCTTCGCCCCTCAGCCTATGGCACCTATGACTCGTCCTATGAGCTCTCACACAGGACAGAGGTTCCAAAACCCCACTTACAGGCCACCCACACCCTACAACCAGCAGATGCGCCAACCACCACAGCCTCCACGCCAAACAATGCAGCCACCCCGCCCCGCGGCTCCAGCATCTCGCCCTACAGGCCAGCAGCAACAGAACCACCATGGGGGTAATAAAGCCCAAGGTAACAATGCAGGGGTTACATGCTACATCTGTGTAGAGGTAGGGCACTGCTCCACTCGTTGCCCAAAGAAGCCATCGCAGCAGTCAGCTACTCGTGGAAGGGTCAATCATGTGGCGATTGAGGAAGCTAATGAGGCGCCAGACGTGGTTGTTGGTACGTTCCCTGCCGATTCTCATATAGCTACGGTGTTGTTTGATTCTGGTGCCACACATTCATTCGTATCTAGAGAATTCATAAGAAGGCATGACATGGTAGTGAATTTAATGACTCATCAACTTATAGTTAACTCCCCTGGAGGAGAAATGATAACAAGGCAAGTATGCCCTAATGTAAGGTTAGACATAAGGGGGGTAGCCTTCTCAGCGAACCTCATAGTCCTTGAATCTCAAGGGTTGGACATTATCTTGGGAATGGACTGGTTGGCAAAATACAATGGGGTGATCCATTGTGCAACCAGGATGGTCTGTTTGACACATTCAGATGGCACCAAGGTTGAGTTCAGTCTTGATCCAACGCCAGTGACAAGGGTTCAGGTAAATCAAGTTGAAGGTGTGGAAGAGATCAAAGTGGTTAGGGAGTTTCCAGATGTATTCCCTGAAGAGCTACCCGGTATGCCACCTGATCGGGAGATTGAGTTTATTATCGAGCTTATACCTGGGATGGCTCCGATATATAAGAGGTCATACCGAATGGATGCCAACAGCTAGCAGAACTGAAAGATCACATCGAGGAGCTAATGGAGAAAGGATACATCCGACCTAGCTCGTCGTCTTGGGGAGCACCAGTTATCTTTGTACCTAAGAAGGATGGCACACAGAGATTGTGTGTGGATTATCGTGCATTGAATG
The DNA here is from genome assembly GCA_036927565.1 of Tuctoria greenei. Lineage (NCBI taxonomy): Eukaryota > Viridiplantae > Streptophyta > Magnoliopsida > Poales > Poaceae > Tuctoria > Tuctoria greenei. The sequence continues at coordinate 5,010,446 of JAYESD010000005.1, forward strand.
CGGTGACGATGAAGAATAAATACCCACTGCTGAAGATTGAAGATTTGTTCGATCAGTTGCGAGGAGCATGTGTGTTCTCCAAGATTGATCTTCGTTCGGGTTACCACCAGTTGAAGATTCGACCCTCGGACATTCCCAAGACTGCATTCGTTTCTCGATATGGTCTTTATGAGTACACGGTCATGTCATTTGGGTTGACCAATGCTCCTGCCTATTTCATGTACCTCATGAACAAGGTATTTATGGAATATTTGGATAAGTTTATAGTGGTATTCATCGACGACATCTTAATATTCTCCAAGAATGAGGAAGAACATGAAGAACATCTGAGGTTGGCGCTACAGAAGCTTCGACAGCACCAATTGTACGCTAAGTTCAGCAAGTGCAAGTTCTGGTTGAAGCAAGTATCATTCTTGGGACACGTCATATCAGAAGGAGGAGTAGCAGTAGATCCAGGTAAAGTGGCAGGTATTCTCAAGTGGGAAACACCAGAAAATGTGGGAGAAATACGAAGTTTCTTTGGAATGGCTGGTTACTATCGATGATTCATGGAGGGATTCTCAAAGATCGCACGTTCGTTAACCAAGCTACTCGAAAAGGAAGCTAAATTCAAGTGAACACCCTTGTTCTGGAATCAGATAGGATAAGGTCAAGTGTTTGGTCCGGAGATACTAAGGGAAGCCGAAAGACAAGTGCAAGAGATCTGAAACAAACTGAAGACAGCACAGTCAAGGCAGAAGAGCTATGCAGATGCTCGACGTCGTGATCTAACTTTTGAGGTTGGAGATTTTGTGTACCTCAAGGTATCGCGAGTGAGAGGCCTAAGATGGTTCAAAGTGAAGGGAAAGCTAGCACCTCATTACATTGGGCCATACAAGATACTAAAAAGAAGAGGAGAGGTAGCTTATCGTCTCGAGCTACCGTCTCAACTTTCAGATGTACACGACGTGTTTCATGTGTCGCAACTGAAGAAGTGCTTAAGAGTGTCTGAGGAACAGTTACCCATGGAAGCTATAGATGTGCAAGAGGATCTCTCATTTGCAGAACAACCGGTACGGATTCTTGAGACATCAGAACGAGTTACGAGGAACAAGGTCACCCGGATGTGCAAAGTGCAGTGGAAACATCACTCGGAGGCAGAAGCAACTTGGGAGAAAGAAGAAGACCTGAAAGCCGAATTTCCCTATCTATTCTCTTAGAACGTCCGAATCTCGAGGAATAGGTTCCTTTTAAGGGGGATAGAGTTGTAACACCCTAAAAATTTCAAAATTTGTAATCAACCCTTCAAGCATGTTAGTGTGTTGTTGATCTTTCATTTTGTGTGCTAATTTAAATTTCGAAACGCTAGAGAATTTTTGAATTTGAAAAACAAAAATCAAATAAAAAAGGAAATAGAAATAGAAAAAGAAAAGGAAATAAAATGGGAAAACCCCCCGCTTGGGCCGAATCTAGCCGCGGCCCAATTCCTCCCCGCCAGCCCAGCCCCTCCCCCCTCCTCTCTCCTCTCTCTCTGGTCGTCAGGCCCCGCATGTCGGCGCTTCTACCCTCCCCCTCTCTTCTTCCCCCGCGCGCAACCGACGTCGCGCCCACGTCGCGCCCCGCGCCCTCACCCCCCCCCCCCCCCCCCCACTCCTCGGATCCACTCCCCCCCGTCGGGTTTCGCACGCGCGCCCCAACCACATCCTCCTCCGCGCTTTAAAGGAGCCGGCGCCCCCATTTTCCCCCCTTCCCCGAGCTCCCCTAACCCTAGCGCCATTGCCGTCGGTAAGTGGCCGCCATTCTTCGTGTTCCCGTCGATGCAACCACCTTTTCCTTTACTTTATTGGCCTAACAAGCTCGCCGCACCCTCAGGAACACGCTGGACAAGCTAGCTTGGAGAGTTCGCCTTCGCGCTGTTGATTTCGTCGCTCACCGACGAGATCCGCCGCCCTCCCTCGACGCCGACGCCCTCTGCTCCTTCCCAAGCCCCGTCGACGTCACCGGTGAGTCCGCGATGTCCCCTAGTCCATTTTCCCGCACTTAGATTCGAGAATTTGGGTAAATTTCGCTTGATCTTGCGAAGTCTGGTGAGGTCGCCGCCATGTGCCGCCGTGCGCCGCCGCGCAGTGCGCTGGCGCCGGCCCTAGGCCGACGTGGCTCATCCAGAGCCATCCATTCGCGGCCAACGGCCCCGATTAAATCATGACATACCGATTCGCTTCATAAAATCCGGGCCCTAGATCTAGGATCCAACGGTCGGCATTCAAAGCCCCCCCCCCCCCCCCCCCGCGCCTGCCAGTTTGCACCGGGGCCCCTGCAGATTTGCGGGCTAGCCCCTAGGGAAGTTACTATTCACGCAGAGACCTCAGAAATTTGCAATCTAGCCTCTGGACATTAGGAAAATTAAGATTTAACTGCAGAATTCATGTCTAGCCCCTGGAATATTGTTTAATACTATTTCTAGCCCCTGTACAGTTAGGAAAATATGCAATCTAGCCCCTCGACACTTTAAAAACTATTTTCAGCATTTATAGAATTTCCAGATTTACTTTAAATTGCAATAAAACTTGGAATAAATACAGAAAAGTGAATAAAAATTTATAAATTTAGAATAAATATTTAGACAACTTAAAAATATATTTTATTGCTGTGTAAATTTAAATAATTCATTTTAGCCACTAAAAATTATGTAGAAATTATATTTAATTGAGGATTAATTGTATAAAATGATTTTAAGCCTAGAAATAAATATCACACACCATTAAAAATTATTTAATGCATTATTCTAATCTGAAATAATATAATAATCATAAATAATTATATTTGCATGTAGGAAAATCCCCAAAAATGTGTATTAAGCATAAAAATAATTGTAAAAGTGTTATAAAATGGTAAATCACATTTCCAACAAATAAAATACACCTTTAATGAATATCATTAATTGAACTAATGCACATACACATTAAAATCTCTCGTGTGCGTGTAATTGCGTAGACTTTTGTGAATGTGTGCATGTGTATGTTTAGCATTGTATGTAGTACTTATTACATGTTATTTCTCTTCGAGTAGACCCGATTCTCGAGCTGGAGACCAACTTCCAAGAACTTCAGTTCGACAACCACTTCGAAAGAGGCAAGTGTCCTTGACCATCTTGCACCTTTTTAAGGGTTTAGTTAGTTGCATGATAATTAATATGAATCATATGCTATACCCTGTTGTATTACCTTTTACCTTGTCGCTTGGGTTATGGAAGGGTGGTTATGGGATTTACTTTACGCTTAGCCATGCATACTAGTTGGGTGGGAAAACATTGACCACACTTATTATTCATGACTTATTATTATGATTATGATTATGATGTTGGAAATGGATTGTAGTAAATAGGAATCTGGCGGGTTGGTTTGAATGGTATGGTGCAGTACGCACGAGACCTGGGATTTGGGGATTGAACCTTACCGGATTCTAAGGAACGGTTTATGGAGTAGCCACTAAGCTATACAGTATCACCACAAGACTAAGTATGGGGCAGCTTGGTCAATTAATTAGGCCTCTCCTGGTTTAGTGCTGGTAGTTGGATAGTGCGGGGAATTGGTTCAGCGTATCTGCCTTGTGATCCGCATGGCTCAAGAGGGGGCTTCTCCTGGCAGAGGTAAAATGGACTCTAGGAGCCGGAGCGGTGAAACCTCAGAGGGCCGGTTACTAGTCGGGAGGACCTTTGTAAAGACCTCGTAGTGATCTCCTGGCCGCACACCTACAGAAGTGTGTAATGTGACCGACGGGTCACGGGCATCAGGGAGGTTTGCTTAGTCCACCTGGCAACATGGGATGAAATCATGGCTTGTGGATAAAGGATACATTCTCTGCAGAGATTGGGAAATTGTCAAGACAGCCGTGCTCACGGACAAGAGCGGCTTGGTGTCGATTTCATAATTAGTACATGGTTGGGATTATGGTGGGATTTATGATTTGGATATACATATGTGCCATTACTTATTTACTCATTATTTTTACTATAATCTTGATTGGATGGAATCGCCTAGTTATAGGTTGCTTAATGAAAGCTAAGGCATAGGTAATGCATAGTGCTAACAGCCATTATGAGCCTTCCTTGTTGTAGCCTTCATTTCATCTCTCTTCCCACACTTGCTGAGTACTCCATGTACTCAAAGCTATTCTCTCTCTCCCCCTCCAGACTATGAAGAAGAAGAAGCAGTAAACGAAGAGTTCTACGCCGATCCAGAGGAGATGTTCTAGGCGGGCGTACCCTCGCGCAACTTCCTGTGGATTGGAAAAAGCGTCGCGCTGCTGCCATCTTCTTACTTATCTATGTATTTGCTTTACTGTTCTTTATTTGAGACCTACGGGTGATTGCTGTAAGACCTATTTGTATTTCGAACATGGCTTGTAATATGATACTATTTACTTTTCGTCTACACATGTATGAATGAACTGATCCTGGCATACATGTGGAATGCATCTGGTTAGCTTGTTGGGACCAGGTGTGACAGAGCCTCCCGGCTTTAGAGAGTTAACGAGCTGCACCTGCTCATTCTGGAGGATGGAGATCGACCTGAAGGAGAGATCAACCTGGGATTGCACTTTGGAGAGGTCGGAGCCGAATGACGTAACCTTCCTGTCCACGACTTACAACGACGATGAGAGCTTCCTGTCGACCGCCTCAATATACGCCGAGTTTCTGATCCACCGCCTTCATAGATGCGGCAATCTGCTTCATGGTCTCAACAACGTTGTGCTCGGAGGCTGCCATCTACTTGGCCAAGTATCTCGCCTGGGGACCGGGCTTGTAAGACGACGTCGTACTGTCACTCCTCCAAGTTGATCGAACCCTGGGTAGCGGATTTACAGGAATCGCCCGAGCAACTCCAACCTTCCCCTGGGAATTTTACCAATAAACCGGGAGAATACGAGCGACAGCACCCTCCCTGGAATCTGATACCAGTGTAACAGAATGTGGTGATACTCGTAATACTAACAGCGAGATCGAACAATAAACAATGAACAAATCATAGGTGGTGTGGTGATCACTCTCTCTTCTCAATCTCTCCGGTAAAACGTGGTTCAACTTGCGATACAAGTTAGGAATTGAGGGTGGAGAAGAGAAGCAGATGTAGGAGACAGGGTACCGTCTGTTACAAAACTCATCATGCTGTCGAGAGAGACATGATCCCGTTTCTTATAGTCGCTGCACACTCTTAGACTGACTCGTGGGTTGGGCATCGTTGGGCCGCTCTTGAATTCAACTTCATCCTCCACCAGGTCACTGGTTCCTTCGCGTGCCTCTGTCCCGGAGTCCTAATCGTCTTGCCGAGTCATGACACAGAGGGCAAACGCGCGGGTGGCGGCGGAGCCGACCAGCGGACTAGCGCGGGTGGCGGCGGTGCCGAGCAGAGCAGTACGAGGAGGGGATTACCGAGGGCAGCGGAGATTATCGGGAGGAGGACAAAACGAGGAGACGCCAACGCGACTACCGCCTTCACGAGATGAATCCCTACTGGCGGCGGCCACTCCTGGGAGATGGAGATTTTTGTCACCGCATCCGCGTGGAGTAGGGCAGTGGTATAGACGGGTAAATACGCCTAAACCGCGAGCACGGTTATGTAACAAATCCTCGATTCGCTCCGCAGAACACCTTTTCGGGCTGTTTCAACCACGTAGTTCATTTTTCTGTTGCCGTTCTGATCTGATTCCACCAGAAACATTCTCCATTTTTTTCGTTTGGATGAGTTTCTCCTGTTCCAGCAGTGAATCGGAACCGATTCGTCAATTCAAACGGCCCTTATTACGGATGGGCCAGATCAAAATGAGCACAACCATGGGCCTCGGTCTATATGGTGGCTATCGTGGGCCTTTATCAATTCGTCGGCCTCATTTAATCAGTGAATCACGTTGCGCCTCCGGCAATTGAAATCCAAATGTTCGTGACCCAGTCCGACGGATCACTCTTTTCGTTTTTAGGTGACCGGTTTTTTCTTGTCCTTTTTTAACGGAAACGCTAGAATACAGGCGGCTGGAATCGGCTCGGGATTTCAGGCGACCGGGCGCACAGCGGCCAGCGTTATAATTGGCTCCTTTTTAAGAATTAATTTTTTAATTTGTTAGGATTATGTTAGTCGTAAAACAGTCAAATAAAATAAGTGTGTGATTGTTAGACAATAGAATAGTCAAATAAAATATGATTAATGGGTTAATCAGAATGATTAGTTGCTAATTACTCATTGCTTGATTTTATCTTTAATTTCAAACACCTGAAATTTAGACAAATTTTTTTTAAACGAGGTCTGCTTTTGGTCAATGTTAAGCATCGTACCTGTATTCCGGATCAATGACGAACTGGGCAAGAACCTCGAACAAATTATGCAAATCACAGGTAGCTTGGCAGAAGCTGCATTGTAACGCAGGGTTGGCACTTTGGCTGTTACGAATCCTTTAACTGGTACTTCGTCCGTTCTTAAAATTTTGTTAAATAAAAACGTGATAAAAACTTTCGAAGACATATGAAGTCTATCAAAACGACAATAAACACACATAAATTAGCATACACGGTACATATATGAGTCAACATAATTAAACAACGGAGAGCTCCAGTTCCCGGCACCACCTGACAGAAGCGCCGTCAAGCCACGGCACATCAGGGCGCTGACGCTGGACTCGGGAACCCACACATGCACATTATTCAACCCGACGATCCCGCACACGAACACCAACTCAACCCAACTCCAAACAACGACGACGATATCCTCGAAACACAAAGAAGCAGCAAACAACAATGCCGTGGCACAAGCACACGGCGCCCTAAGAAAGATATTATAGCTTGGTACTCCCTCACGTCTTTCCCGTGGCCCCCTCATTCGCCTGGCCTTGGCTTGGCGGCCTCGGGAGGCCTCCTCGGTCGTGGTGGTGGCGGCCGGGGCTTAGACCGTCCGCACTGGTGGTACTGTAAAGAATGCTGGATAGTGTAAATTTAGAGTAAATGCTGTAAAAATAGAAGGAGAATAGTGTATAGAGTAGAGTATAGAGTAACGAGTGTGGACAGCCTTAGGCTTCCTCCTGCACGGGAGCGGCTTCTGTTACGGCGGTTTCTGCCGCTGCCTCTGGCTTCTCGGCCTCGACAGCGGCAGGCTCTGCCTCCTTGGTCTCGGCCTCAGCTGGTGCTGCGGCCTCTTGCTCTGCTTCCTTGGTCTCTGCCTCGACGGGAGCTGCCTCCGGCTCTGTCACTTTGGCCTCGGTCTCGGCCGCGGCCACCTCCGGCTCTACCTCTCTGTTCTCGATCGCAACCGGAGCTGCTTCTTCAGCGACCTCCTTCGTCTCAGCCTCCGCCTCCTTGCCCTCGGTCTCGGCAGGGGCAGACACTGGCTCCGCCTCCTTGCTCTCAGTCACGGCCGGGGCAGCCTCAGGCTCCGCCTCCTTGGTCGCTTCCGGCACAGCCTCTGCGTCAGCAGGAGCTGCTGGCTCAGCGTCCTTGGTCTGAGTCACCGCTGGAGCAGCAGCCTCCGGCTCAGCCTCTTTGGCAGCCTCAGTCTCAGCAACAACTGGTTCGACATCCTTGGTCTCGGCGACGGCCGGGGCAGCGGCTTCCTCCTTCTGGACCTCCTCGGCAACAACGACGGCCACTGTCTCCACCACCACGGGAGCCTCCTCGGCGACGAGCGTGGCACTCGCGACTTGAACCGCCTGCAGGATGCACGGACGCACGCACGCACGTGAGATCAAATCAACTACGCGACGATGCGCGGCCTGAACAGATTGATCACTCACGTACGTATATCAAAGCGATCCACCAATCCAATGATACGACACTAAAATGCGAAGGGAAATCGAAATGAGAACGCACGCGGCACGATTAATTACCTCAGCGACTGTTGCCATTGGTGCTGATTTCTGCTCGATCGCCTATGGAGCTGGATCGATCTGTGCAGAAAAGCACTGAAGCAACAGTGTGATCGATCCAGCCGAGTGTGCGACTGTGTTGTGAAGCTGCGTGTCGTGGTAGAGGGGCTATATATAGGGCCTTCGGAGACTAAAATGGTCACAAAAAGAGCTTGTCCACGTCATAAAGCAAAGAGCAATCCAGCTGTATTTTTTGGGTAAAATATATTTTTTAGAAGAAGAAAAAAAATGAGAGATTTAATCTTGGAGCCTTACTTCACATGACGACACGTACTGCCGTAGTACAAATAATTCTGATATCGTACATTCAGGCAAGTTGCTCTGGTTGAATAGCCGAGAGCCCAGAATTAATGTGTCAAATGTGTGGTACTGAATCTAGTACAGCTGCATTGCTTAGAGTATTATTTTCTTGTGACTGGTTAAAGCAGAGGTATATTCTTGCACGGTTTAGACGATTGTTAGGTTTAATCCCACATCAGATATTGATGATGGGGGAGCCCAACATATAAGGTGGAGGGAACCTCACCTATTAGGCTAGTTTTTTGGGTTGAGGTGGCTCAGAACCTTGGTTGGTGCTCCGGTCGGGCTTGTTTGCGTAGCAGGCCTGTTGCGACCTGGGCTTGCGGTAGGGGCCCGTCTGCGTGACGGGTCGGGCCGCGTTCTAACAAGTGGTATCAGAGCTAGGTCGGAAAACTGTAAAGTCTCCTGGGCCCACACACGGATATCGGACTGTCGGAGAGATCTCCCGGACCACATGAAATCGGGCTGTCGGAGTGGTGTCCACCCGAGTGTGAAGGGGAGTAGGACCACCCGATGTGTGATGAAGGGAGAGATTGTTAGGTTTAATCCCACATCGGATATTGATGATGGGAGAGCCCAACATATAAGGTGGAGGGAACCTCACCTATTAGGCTAGTCTTTTGGGTTGAGGTGGCCCAGAACCTTGGTTGGTGCTCCGGTCGGGCCTGTTTGCGTAGCAGGCCTGTTGCGACCTGAGCTTGCGGTAGGGGCCCGTCTGCGTGACGGGTCGGGCCGCGTTCTAACAGGATCGTATTAGCATTAAATCGACCCCTTTAGTTTTTGCACTTCCAGACCAGCACGAGTTTCTGAAAAAAAAATAGTCCAAGCATCATCAGTGACTATCCTTTTTCTCATGTAGAGTGTTCGAGAGAGATTGACGTGCATCGATTTGGGTAGCATTAGCTAGCCTATAGCACTCGATGGTGGCGTGAAGACAGCGCCACTCGATCAGCCATCCCCATCAGCCGAGGAAAGGAATGCGCGCTCTATGAAACGCTTCCACCGAAAAACGAGACATGACCGAGTACCAACGTGATGATGCACTGCACTGATGCTGACAAAGATTATTGTCCCCGATAAAATGATGCTAACGAGGAACCAACAAATTAAACGTTGCTGAACCACGATCAGTCGACGATCGAGATTCGAGAACCGCCTCCAAAATTATATCATGGTGAACCCAATTTGATTTTCAGCAAGAAGCTTCGGTTGATAAACTACGCATACGTGTGCATATGTGGACACCACGGAAGAGATCAGTGACCAGTCACAGCCGCTGAGATCGAACCAAGATAGTTTTACAGCTAACTGGGAGATCGATCATCTTTGGGGTTAAGTGCGTGGCCACATGCGTCATGTGCGGCGAGGTTTTCCACGCCACGCCACAGGCACTAATAATTCTGACAGATGGAGGAGGGTAGGGCTCTCAACGAGTCGAACTCGGGTGAGCTTGTCTTCGTAAGATTGAGTTTGATAAAAAAATTGAGTCGATCTCGAATTGAGTCCAGAATTTGTTCGATCTTACGATCAGGCTCAAGCTTGGCTCGTTTAGAATTCGAGCCGAGCTTGAACCGAGCCTAGAACGAATCGAACACGAGCGAGTTACGATCCTCAACTTTATTAACATTCCTTTAATTGTCATTTTTATGTAGATACAATAAAATCTACTGAATTTTAGTTTACAACTAATGGAGTAAGAAGGTGGACGATGTTGCACATCATTTATTGCTAGCATATATAAAAAATATATCTTATAAAATGTTTTTAATAGAATTATATAATTTAGTTAATCATACATATCATATATGACAACAATAAACGAGCTTATTTGAGCTTTTCGAGCTTGAGCTCATCGAGCTTGCGAGCTTGTACGCAAGCTCAAGCTTGACTCGTTTAGAATTCGAGCCGAGCTTGAATCGAGCTTAAAATGAATCGAACAAGCTTTATTGACAGCTCTAGAGGAGGGCGGCGATCTCTTCGTGCCCGGTCGCTGAGACTTTCTGCGCCTTTCCGGAAAAAGCTGATGCATAAAAATGGAACGCCACGGTGCCGTGCAGTGACGCACCGCAAAAGTTGTTGTGCTGCACTGTCAGCAGCAGCTATCCGACCGATCAATCGGTTCGAGCTGGCAGATCATACGCCCCTGCCTGCCTGCCTGCCTGCCTGTTTTTGTTCTCCCATGCTAGGAGAATTGGACGTCGCAGAGACGGCCGGCCAGCCTGCTGGGTTTGTCCGTCCTTGTCTAAAGATGCAGTATCAATGATAAAAATAGGCAAATTGAAAGCATTGGACCTATCGATTTGGCGAGAATAACTGAATCAGAATGGTCGGTGATCAGCACGGGCCCCGCTGCCTCTGGCTTCTCGGTCTCGGTAGCGGTAGGATCTGCATCCTTGGTCTCGGCCTCAGCTCGTGCCGCGGCTTCTTGCTCTGCTTCCTTGGTCTCTGCCTCGGCCAGGGCTGCAGCTTCTTCCTTAGTCTCTGCCACGACGGGAGGTGCCTCCGGCTCTGCCACCTTGGCCTCGGTCTCGGCGGCTGCAACCTCTGGCTCTGCCTCTCTGGTCTCGATCGCAACCGGAGCTGCCTCTTCCAGCTACCTCCTTCGTCTCAGTTCTCTCAGTCATGGCTGGGGCAACCTCAGGCTCCGCTTCCGTAACATCCCATTTTTTTAAAACAAATAAAATGCAAATAAATTAGAATTAAAAGCAATAAAACAAATAATATGTAAAGTAAGAAAATAAAAAGGAAAGGACAATGACTACTATGCAATCAAAGATTTGGTGAAATCGTGCAATCAAGCATCAACAACCGTCAGATCTGTATATTAAGGTTGTTGCCTATTTTTATTTAACCCCCTTCACCAGATGGAGGGGTGGTGGAGGGGGTTAAATAAAAAGTGCACAAACCGTTAGATACACATCTATTGGTTGAGAGTGCTTAATTGTACGATTGCATCAAACACCTGGTTGCATTGTAGTCGTTCCTAAAGAAAAGAAAAGAAAAAGAAAGAATAAAAACACTCAGGCCTAAACTCCCCCAAAGCCCACCTCTCCCACTCCCTTTTCCCCCGCTGCCCAGGCCCAACCTGCACCCCTCTTCCTTCTCCCTTCTCTCACTTTCACGCGGGCTCCGCCTGTCAGCCTTGTTTTCCCCAACAGCAACCGCCGCCTCAGCGCTACTCCTCGCGCTCGCGCGTGCAACATGCCCGGCAACTGCCGCCCCGAGTAACCGCTTGTCCCTCCTCCTTCAAATACGGAACTCATGCTTCATTTCCTCCTCCAGTCCCCATTCTATTCCCCACCCGAAAACCCTAGCCCGCATCAACCCCATGGCCGCTATTTCGGGAGTTCAATGCCCCGTGGAACCACACCATTTCGGCCGCTTCTGATGTGTCTCAGAGATTGGCGAGGACGCACCGCCTCCGTAGGACTCCTCCTCGATGAAATCTGTGGCCCGATACCCCTCTCTAACGGTTGCAGACATGGGATACCGACATGTCGTCATTGTGCGCCCACTCTCGCCGTTTTCCCGCGTTCAAAACAGCCTAAGTGAGTTCTCCTTGTTCTCCTATTCATTTTGCACAATTTTTCGTCAATCTTGGGCCACCGAAGCGCCAATTCAGCCATCTCCGGCGAACTCACCGTTGCGGCCATGGCTGCGCCGATGCTGGCAATGGGCGGAGTGACGTGGCCCAACCTGGCCATCCGATCTGCTTGGATTGCTTAGATTAGAAAGACTTATACCCTTTCGCTCTTTTAAATCCAGCTCTCCACATAAAATCCAACGGCCCAAATTAGATCAGCCATACCCTTTTGTCTTTTTTGCACATAAATCCCTGCGTCTTTGAAAGAAATAACAGATAGATCCTCACTTTTATGAATATGCCCTTGGACTTTAGAAAAATATTGTTTTAACGTCTGTTTTAACACTCAAGGCCCTAGAATTCTCTGAAATTAGGTTAATTTAAGGAATTAGTATTTTAGGCCCCTGTAATTTTGATAAATCACACTTCTTTTAAACACTATTTAGTTAGGAAAACTTACTAAACAACCCTTGGAATTAAATTTAATTGCAGGATATTTATTAAAAATATATTTAGTGAGTGGAATATATTTGTAAATGAGAAAAAAGATATAGAAATGGTAGGAAATTATTTATAAAATCTTTTAAACTGCAATAATATAGTAAAATGCATATAAAATATATTTTGACCATGAAAAATTTATTTAAAAATGTTTTAAACCTATAAATAAATACTAAAAATGCAAAATAAATTGTAAATGTATTTTTTTGGCTATGAAAAAAAATCACTCATAACTCTGATTTAAATCATAATTGTAACATATACAATGATAGCATTTGTACTGTTTGTTTGGTGTACTGCTAGTGATTGCTTTTATTTTTTTAACGGTTGTGTACACTCATTCTTATCTTGACCAAGAAGCGAAACGAAGTTATGAAGTTCAAGAGTACAATCAAGAATGACTGAGCAGCTATATAAAAACAGGCAAGTGTCTTTGATCATCTTGTGCCTATTTTAGGAATTATAGTTAGTTGCATACTTAATTAATATGAATTCTATTTTATTTACCCGTTCTATATAATTCCTTGTTTCCTGGGTTTGATTAGGTGATTTTGGGTATTGCTATCATGCTTAGCCATGCTTAGTAGTTGGAGAGAAATATGGACACATGATTATATTACTAATTGTGATCATTATGTTACATTGGAAATGATAAAGTAGTTGGTAGGAATATGGCGGTTGGATGGTTTGGTTTGATGCAGTTTGCACGAGACCCGGGTTTGGGGAATGACACCGCTGGATTCTAAAGATCGGTTTATAGAGGAAGCCACTAAGCTTTATAGTACCACCACGAGACTGAGATGGAGCGGCTTGATCAATTAATTAGGTTTCTCTCGACGAAATGCTAGTAGTTGAAAGGTGCGATGAATGATGCAGGAGTACTGCTTTGGGAACCGCAAGGCTCAAGAGGGGGCTTCTGAGGCGGAGGGTTACTCTGAGAATGCCTTAGCGATTAGAGGGCTAGCACTAGTTGGGAGTACCTTTTGCAAAGATCATGTTGTGATCTCCTGTCCACACACCAAAGAAAGTGTGAACTGTGGATCGCTACCACAGGTATCAGACAGGTTTACTTAGTCCATCTGGTAACAGGAGATAAAATCACTGCTTGTCAATAAAGGGTATACACTCTGCAGAGTTTTGTTAAACTGTCATGACAGCCGTGCTCACAGACAAGAGTGGCTTGGTGACCAATTCATGATTAGTCAATGATTGGGATGATGGTTGGAAACGGTATTGGTATCATTACATTGCTATTATTATTTTTATGGTTGGGAATATACACTTAGATGTAGGTTGCTAATGAAAGCTAAGAATAGGTTTAATGCTTAGTGCTTAAACCATTATTAGCTTTTTTATTGGCCTTCATGTCATTTATTTTTCATACTTAATGAGTACTCTATGTAGTCATGCGCTCGCCATTATTTTTCATAAATGCCGCTCAGTGAAAAAGAGGATCCAATGAAGACAAGTTCTATTGAAGATGGTACGTAGAAGGTTGCGTTGCTGCCAGTCGATTTGCCTGTGGACTGTGGTTGCCCATGCCCTAGAGTTTTTCCACTTTTGTTGCTATACAAAACTCTTTTGAAGGTATAAGTGTTGTTTGTATTCGATATAAAACTGTTTATCACTATTTGTCATACATGTATGGTGAAACTGATCCTGACATACATGTATTTTGCAGGTGGTTTTATTCTTAATAAAATCGTGTGTGACAGCCTCCTTGGTCGCCTCCGGCACAACCTCTGTCTCAGCAGGAACTGCTGGCTTAGCGCCCTTGGTCCCACTCACCGCTGGAGCAGCTGCCTCCGGTTCTAACTGGTGGCCTCAGTCTCAACAGCCACTGGTTCTACATCCTTGGTCTCGGCGACGGCCGGAGCAGTGGCTTCATCCTTCGAGACCTCCTCGGCAACAACAACGGCAGCCTCTACCACCACTTGAGCCTCCTCGGCAACTGCGGCGAGGGGGGGGGGGGAGCTGCGGAGCAGCGACGCGGCGATGCGAGGCGCGTGGGGTGGGGCGGGGCGGCTAAGTGTGGATCGCAAATTGGCGAGTGTGGATCGGGAGTCAGCTATACCGGACGATCTTCATGGGCCCTTTAACAGGAGTAGCATTTTCGTCAGTTAGCTCGCAGCCGATAAGAACAAGTTACTCTTCACAACTATTGTATGGAGGAGTATTATTTTCCTGAGTTTTATAAGGCTGCCTATATTTCAGGTGTCTGAAATTTTCTTAGTAGCATATTACTATCATTGATCACTAATCTATGTGATCAATTAACTCTTAATTATATATGTTAATTAATCATAAAATTATTTGTTCTATTATTTTACAATTAACATAACTCTTACAAATTACGGATTAACAATTAGCAAAATAAAAAAAGTTAATCACCTTCCAGCCTCGACCTACCGTGCGCCCGCGTGCACCAGATGTCACCTGATATCTGCATGGTTCTGAGACACCTGCAATCTAGGATTCCTGGAGTTTTATAGAGGATGACAATAAATAGCAGACCCCACGGGTTAGGTTAAAAGTCTGGGACTTATTTTCGTGTGCCCCTTGAACGACCGACGAAAATAGTGGAAGAAATTTTCTTCAGCCATTGTGAGAGGCCGACACATATTTTATTTCATGGGTCCCCTTCGCAAAACCGTCAAAAATAAGATGCAATTTTCGTGTCTTTAATGGACCGATGAATATAAATTATTTTCAGGGGCAAAAAAACATCGAAAATAAAATGTATTTTCGTGAGTTTTCCATCCAACTCACGAAAATATGACTGGTGAGCCTGTTTTGGCTAGCGAAAATAAATTTATTTTCATGATAGTCGATGAAAATAAATTGAGCTCACAAAAATAATTCGTTTTTCGTAGTGATCGCACGTGGGACTATACGTTGCTCTTCTTGTAAGCATGTCTTCCCAGATTGATGCGACGACAGATGGTTGAAGGTGCCACGCAGAAATATTACAGCTGCACCTCAAGGTCGAGTTTAGTATACATAAATACTGCCAGAAACCGGAGACAGAGAGGATATACAAGATCACGCGGCGTGGGCACCGTCCGGGGCAGACAGATCGGGTTCAAAAGGTATAATCATAAGCTCCAAACAGTGAGGGCATTCAATTGGAAATAGTGGCCAGAGCACAAGCGACTGCTGGCGTGATGTGTACATAGTGTTGTGGTTGCACGGGAGGACAAGCTGCAGACTGGAAGCCGATCGATGGCATTTACAAAGCTTGTCACACAAAGTCTCAATCAGCGTCTTCAGTGCACTCACTGTTTTCTTCACCTCTCATTAAATCCGTCGATAAAGGCTGGCGATTTGCCGGTGAATTAATCTGTCGATAACAGGCGTCTCCCAGTCTTCTAATGACATGATCAAACCAAACATCCACGTTGATTTCGTGTGGTGAAAGCATATATAGCTTGCTCGCCGTGTGTTGTCAAGCTTGTCCCCGTCCCGTGGTCGGGCGTGTACCGCATAAGTCTGTTTGTGAGGTGAGCTTCTGCAGTTCTGCTGCCGCATCTGTTCGTACCTAGTACGTTCTGCAATACTATGTTTAATTCATCAGAGTGTACCTGAAATTTACGTCCTAGCTGCTATGGACCAATGTGTCAGTGCATGAAGCGCTAATAGTCAAGCCAAATTAACAACTCAATTAGTGAAACGATTGTGATGAGTGACGCCGGTCATGATGTAAAAATGGCGGAGGTGGTGCCGTCTGGGGAAATGAGGACGAAGCCACGTCTACGGCGAAGAAACAACAACGATCCGATCCCCATCACCCCCACTTGTCTGACAACGTTCCCTCGACTCACTCATAGGGACCCAGAGCCTGATGATCCACTGACCACTGACACATCGGCAACGCACCTCTTCCTTCGACGTACCTTCTCCTCTCCCCCGGTACCCGTAGCTGATATTGTACGGGTACGGCAGTTTGCCAAGTGCGTTTGGGCGCGCCGGTGTCTCACAATCTCGGAGCGTCTCACTGGGGTTTGGATTGGGCCTTGGCCCATTCTCAGAGGCCCGGGAAGCACGTGCCCAAGGAAGAGCAAATCAAAAGGCACATTATTTCTCAAAGATCGAACGGAGCTGCATGCCAGTATGCAGTTTGGAGGAAGGTTCCGGAGGCGAGTAAGCAGTTTGGAGGCGTGCAGCCACCAGAGCGGCAGATGGAAGGCTTTCGAGAGGCCGCGCCTCCGTGTGGCTTCTCCAAGACTTGGATTATACTGCCTGGCTATACAAGTGGGACAACTGACATCCGCGACATCATTTTGGGATTTGGCCTGCTAAGTATAGCTCACTTACAGGCTTATTTATTTGGGTTAACTTCCCTAATAGAAAGACAAGGTGGTGTGAAGAGGTGATTGATGATTTTAGTCTCATATTGCCCATCTAGATGGGTATTCCTCAATATATATAGTGACACCAGTAGTGGTTCTCAACATGAGAATAATGAGGGAGATGAAGGCTACTGTTACGGACACAAACACACGCACACACGCGCGCGTTTCACGATTTTACGCGTGTTTATCGCGTGATTTGTGACTTGCGACGTTGTGCGTTCACGTCGTGTCGAGTTGTGTTCCATTAAGCCTTTATTTTTCCGCCGCATATATAATATGCCCATAACTGCTCCTATTAGTTGCACGTTAAGGAATTTCAAGGGACGATTTTCTGGAATTAGGACAGATCAAACCTGAGACGGTTGCTGATTCTCTAATATAAGGAGACATCCTGTATACCAGAGAGGACACACACAACACAGAAACTCGCCTATCACAAACTGCTTTGCGCCGCCGTTTTTCGTCTTGTTGTCCCTTTGTCCGTCGTGCAGCGGATTGAGGGAGAGCGAAATCTCCGAACCGACGTCGCTGATCTGAAGATCTGCACGGGCACTGACGATCAGGTTTCTGAGAAGTACGCTCGCACGATTGCTCGTTGCACTTCTTGCATCCTCTATATCTTCATGAAGTTCGTCAATTTTATCGTCTACTTCACAGCAGGACGATCTGTAAGTGGAGATCTCGATCTATGGCTAGTTTGATTTATTCGATGAGCGATTTATTCACATACGTTTCAATTCTATTTTGTGTAATACTAGCACTGTTTATTTTGACTGCTAGTGTAACTGTTCTAGTTGTTTTGTTATTTCGGATCATCAAATTAATTGCATGCCATATGTATATTTTCCAACACATTAAAGTGAAGCTCGATAGAGCTTTTGCGAACAATAGTTTCTTATGTTGAAATATAAGTGAATTGCCTATCATTCCTCATCAGTTTAAACTTTTGAGGACAACTGGTCAACGCATACTAGCTTAACATGGTATTAGAGCCAAGAATTTTTTCTTGACCTATGTCTACCCAATCTTCCTCCTCCTCCACCACCTCCTCTCTCTTGTCTTCAATGGTGACCTCTTTTGTCTCAACCTCCATACATGATGCTGTTACTATTCGCCTCACGAAGGCTGACTATCTTATTTGGCGCGGTCAACTTTTGCCCTATCTTCGCGGCACCCAATTGCTGGGATTTCTTGATGGCACGTTCCCTGCACCCTCCAACCAGATTGCTTATTCGTCTGCTGCAGGTGCAGATCTGGTGCCTAATCCTGAGTATATTAAGTGGTTCAACCAAGATCAACAATTGCTAAGTGGGCTTCTTTCCTCCATGTCTGAGGAAATTCTTCCTAATGTTGTGGATGTTAGTTCGTCCAAAGAAGCCTGGGATAAGTTGCAGCGTATGTTTGGCTCATCTACACGAGCTCGCGTTGTTCAGCTACGTGCTGATCTGGCCACGACCAAGAAGGGAGGTTCATCGGCCAGTGATTATTTTCGCCGCATTATGGGCTTGACATCTGAACTTGCTGCTGCCAATTCACCTCTTACTAATGATGAAGTAATTGTGTATCTACTTGCCGAACTTGGTCCGGACTATGATTCTTTTGTCACCTCCATGACCACAAAGGAGTCCCTCGCATTGGATGACGTGTATGCTCATCTAATGACGTTTGAAGCCCGTCAAAACAAGCATCAATCTGAACAGCAGTTCAACATAGCATCATCAGCACACTTTGTTGGTCGTGGTGGGAATTTTCGTGGCCGCAATCGTGGTTGCGGCCGTTCCAACAGGGGACGTTCTCCTTCACAGGGTGATGCAACACCTCACTCTTCTGGTGATCATCGACCACATCGTACTTGCCAGATCTGCAGCAAGGAAGGACATACTGCTATTCGTTGCTGGCATCAAATGGATGAGTCCTATTGTGAAGATACCCGGCCCCTGCCTCGGTGATGGTTGCTACGTCGTCTTACAAGATTGATCCAAATTGGTACTCATATACAGGCGCCACTAACCACATCACAAGTGATCTCGACCGTCTAGCTGTTCGTTAGCAGTACCACGGTGGTGATAAAGTTCATGTGTGCAACGACACAGGTTTGAATATCTTGCATACTGGTCACACTTCCCTTAGAACTGCCTCTCATTCACTTGCATTGCATAATATTTTACATGTCTCTCAAATTTCCAAAAAAATTAATTTCTATTCATAAACTTGCTTTGTGACAATGATGTCTTTTTTGAATATCACCCTTGGCATTTTTCCATTAAGGATCGACAGACGGGGACACACATTCTGGATGGGCGGTGTGAGGACGACCTTTATCCAATCAAACCCTCTTATGCTGCTAGACTCAATCAAGCATTGCTAAGCAAGTCTAGTAGTCATGTTCAATGGCATCCAAGACTAGGATATCCCTCTTTTCAAACTGTTCAATCAATTATGCATTTAAATAATATTTCGTTACCTAGAGAGCCTTCTATTCCTGTCTGTAATGCATGCCAACTAGAAAAAATCATCAACTCCCATATACTTCTTCGGTTCATCAATCTTCAACACCCTTACAAATGATTTTTTCGGATGTTTGGGGACCCTCTCCAAAATATGTTGGTGGTTTTAAGTACTACATTAGCTTTATTGATGATTTTAGCAAATTCTGCTGGGTTTACTTGATGCATGATCGTACTCAAGCTCCACACATTTTTAGTGAATTTCAGCTTCATGTTGAGCGCCCCTTAGATGCTAAGATTAAATGTGTCCAGTATGATTGGGGTGGCGAGTACTTGAAAATACATAACACCTTTTTTAAATCTCTTGGTATTGATCATTGTGTCTCATGCCCCCACGCACATCAGCAAAGTGGATCTGCTGAACGAAAACACCGCCATATAGTCGAAACTAGTCTAGCCATCCTTACTCATGCTCACATGCTCCTGAAATTCTGGCATGAGGCTTTCTTCACTGTTGCATACCTCATTAACCGCATTCCCACCCGTGTCATAGATAATACTTGTCCCCTAGAACAATTATTCCACAAAACACCAAATTATTTTATGCTCCGAGTGTTTGGTTGCGCATGCTGACCTAACCATCGTCCATATCAAAAATAAAAACTCGCCTTTCGATCCAAATAGTGTGTGCTCTTCACAAAGGATATAAATGTTTAGATCGTGAATCCAGGCGAGTCTATATTTCTTGTGATGTCATATTTGATGAACATGTTTTCCCTTCTGCCACGTTCTCATCTTCTCAACACTTACCATCATCAGCTTCTCCATCTTGCATCCCCATGCGCAATCTGCATTTTAATGAGATCAATTTTAATGTATAGTGTGATTCTATGCAATTATCTCCTGTGTTTGCTAACCCCTTGGACGCAGAAAATCTGGTGCCTGCAACTACCGCAACATCTTTGGGATCGCTGCTTCCTGCTACGGAGCAGTCTTTGCTAGTGACATTATCTACCACTGATGAGCCCATCATTATGCCCCGAGAATCTTCGCCGCCCACTCCCGTGTCTGCTGCACCCGATCAAAGCTGCCACCCGATACTGATTCCGCGTACAGAGGACTCTGGGGACGTACTGCCTTTGGCCCCTATGCCACATGATGATACCCTGGCGCATGATCTGGTGGAGCCCACAACCTCCATTTTGGTTGAAACTGGTGATACTCCGGTTGCTACTCCTGTTCATCAGTATAGAACCCGCCTTCAGAACAATATAGGGCGTCCTAAAATTCGTACCTATGATGGTGCTGTTACATACTCTACAGTCACCATGCCAGCTGAACCAGTGTCTTATACAGTTGCTCTTG
The DNA here is from genome assembly GCA_036927565.1 of Tuctoria greenei. Lineage (NCBI taxonomy): Eukaryota > Viridiplantae > Streptophyta > Magnoliopsida > Poales > Poaceae > Tuctoria > Tuctoria greenei. The sequence continues at coordinate 5,030,881 of JAYESD010000005.1, forward strand.
CTCACCCGCTCTGGCGCCAAGCGATGCAAGAAGAATTTCAAGCTCTCATTCAGAAGAAGACCTGGCATCTAGTTCCACCACATGATGGTCTCAATATAATTGACTGCAAATGGGTCTTCAAATTAAAGCAAAAACCAGATGGTTCCATTGATCGTTACAAGGCTCGTTTAGTGGCCAAAGGATTTAAACAACAATATGGTGTTGATTATGCAGAGACATTCAACTAGTGGTTAAGCCTACTACCATCAGGTTGTTACTTTCCCTTGCAGTTTCTCGTGGATGGAGCGGGTCCCCAAACATCCGAAAAATCATTTGTAAAGGTGCTGAAGATTGATGAACCGAAGAAATATAAGGAGTTTCTATCTTTAACACCCCTCCACAATCAGAACGTGTAAAAACTAAGTTCAGATTGTCCCGTGTGAACGCCAGCCCTGCCAAGGGTTTAGTGAAAGCATCAGCAAGCTGGTCTTTTGTTGAGATTGGCCGAATGTCGAGCTATTTAGCTGTAACACGTTCACGCACGAAGTGATAATCAACCTCAATGTGTTTCAAACGCCTATGAAAAATGGAATTAGCAGATAAGTATGTAGCACCAAGATTGTCGCACCAAAGTGTCGGCGATTGTGTTTGTGGTATGCCAAGCTCTCGTAGCAAGACCTGCATCCAAATAATTACAGCAGTCGCATCTGCTATTGCTTTGTACTCCGACTTAGTACTTGATCGTGAGACAGTGGACTGTTTCCATGAGCTCCAGGACACAAGGTTATCACCAAGAAAGACTGCGTAGCCCCCCAGTACTTCGGCGATCATCAGGATTTCCAACCCAGTCGACATCCAAAAAAGCACTGAGAAGATATGAGTCAGTCTTTAGAAACCGAAGGCCAAGATCATATGTGTCATGTAGATATCGTAGAATGCGCTTAACGGCAGCCCAATGAACAGTGGTTGGCGAGGCCATATATTGACAGACCCGATTAACACAAAAGGACATATCATGTCTTGTTAACAAGAGATACTGGAGAGGACCTACAACGCTTCTATATCTGGTTGCATTCTCACGAGATAGTAACTCGCCACTATCAAGAGATAGTTTCTCAGTAGGAAGCATAGGCGTGGACATACCTTTGGATGCAGTCATGTTGGTATCAGAGGCAGAGGTCTCGAGTTCAAATCCTGACGGATGCAATTTATTAAAAAAACTTACAGTCGACTCCTATTCCACTTATATGGCCCAAAGGAGTCTGCACGTGAGGGAAAATATTGAAATATAAGTGAATTGCCTACTATCTCTCATCAACTTAAGCTTTTGAAGACAACTGGTCAACGCATACTAGCTTAACATCTTAAACCTGTTTGGGAACACAATGGTGCGGTATGTGCAAATGCCGGAATCAGACCACTTCTTGAGAGTTCTCCAACCAGCAAGGTCCAAAGGCTAGAAAAGGGCGAGATGTTCCTGTACGATCGGAGGTTGCAGGTATTCAGAGGCAAATGAGCGAGCTTAGCTCGAATCTAACAGAGTTTAAATTTTCCTTTGGTTATCTCTCCTGTAATAGAGCAGCACATTTTTTGAATAAAGAACGGTATATTATTCTCAGGAGTTAGCATCAAGCTAATACATCATAAATAGAGCAGCACGTGAGTGTGCTAAATTAGCTTCTGACGAAAAAAATAGAGCAGCACGTGAGTGGCACATACCCCCGAGTGAGCTGAGAGCTATAGAATTTTATTGTAATCATGATGTTTATGTAATGGAATCTCTGATTCAAAAAAAAAAGAAATGGATCCTAATGGTGGGTGTAGAGCCGTTTGACGGAAAAAATAAAATGATCCAGAGATTTCACATTGACAATGTAAAACTTGGATTGCTTCCTCATCTTAAATTCCAGCTTCACTTTTTCAAGAAGAAGAAAAGAAAATAGTGTTCGATTACAACCTTGCCAATTCTTGCAAAATATAGTCAATGTAGCATTGTCTCGTAGGTTTAATAGCAAAGGTGATAGGTGCAGGTGAATCTGAACACAATGTTATTAATGAATAGCACATATTTAACCATTTAGCATGATTTTACCGCGTTCCAAAATGCATGCGTAGAAAGTGGGCGACCAATTTATCGCTCGCTTTCCCGCAGCTTGATAACGCAAATTTTCAATAGCAATGCTAAAATTGGTTGAGGACCGAATAATAGACAAATATATTTGCCAGCAAAATTTTGTTGGTAGAAACGCTAACATTGTACACCCTTAAATTAATTGGCTGCATTCGTCACAAAAATAAACTATCTATGTCGTTGTCGGCGTTTGGATCCGGCAGATCTCCCGACACTACCTTTGGTAGATCAAGGAGTTGTAGTTCGGTAATGGGCGCGCAGAGATTCAAAAAGGTGAAAGACAAGTGTACACAGAGATTTACGTGGTTCGGGCCGCCTGAGCGTAATACCCTACTCCACGGGGTGTGTTGGTGTTGTATTAAGCGTGTGAGTCTAGAAGAAGCTCCAGAAGAAGAAGCTTGTCTAGCTCAGGGAGTTCAGTAGTAGTCTGAAACCGTCCTTTGTGTATCATCGACAAGTCCTTTTATAGTACAAGGACTGGTCGTTACACCGTTAGCCTGACCCGACATGTGGCCCAATAGTTACACATGCTTGATACACCATTAATGAGGTTAATTACCCTTAATAGCCTGGTAACAGGTCTTTAACAGTGCCATTACCAGTATTAAGGGCCATCCAATTGTGTGTCATTAATATAGTATTAATGACACTTAATCGAGTCTTGAAGTCTTTGTATGTTCCTTGAAGGTCCGGAGTCGTTGGAGGGTCCACTAGTCTAATTTTTGAAGTCGAAGGTCCGGTGGTCGCCACGTGGCAGCACCGGAGCTTACCGTCGTGGATGAGTAGGTCCGGTGCTACTGGACACGTGTCAGTACTGGAGCTTCCCTCTGTCTGGGGTTAGGTCCGGGGGTGCTATACTGGTATTCCGACCGGAGCTTCCCATGTGTGGGTGATAGCTTCGGTCTTATGATACACGTGGTGGCCCTAGGACTAACCATGTGGGAGAAGCAGGTCCAGTTACGCCTGACATGTGGGGCCTTCGGAGGTCTTCAAATCTGGTAGATGGAGTTTCCTCGTGATCTTTGCAATCTCAAGGGGTATCCGGTACGGAGGGTACCGACAGTGGCCCCCTGGGCTCACCTCCAGGAGAGACCTTTTGGATGAAGTCATTCCGCTGGAGGTGGGTCCATTCTTCGATTTTTGAGTCGTGTCTTCAAGGGTCTTTGGTCGTGCCGTTGGCGATAGTTCGCAGTTAAACTTCCGCCGCGTGGCATATCCAGGAGGTGGCAGGTGAGATCTCAGCGTGCGGATCTCACGCAATTGAAGGTCGCCGGTTCCCGATACGAAAATCGTATCGGTTCCGCGCGCCCTGTCAGGCCGCCGCCTTCGGGTTTCCCTCCTTTCATGATGGCAAATGTTTGCCTGGGGTAAGAACCTCGACTTGATCGTCGGGGTGGCCCCGAGCCCCTTTATCATTGGTGGGGTGAAATTTTTGACTGGTATCGTCGGCTCCTCTGCGGTTTCCATCCAGGCATTGCGGGGGCTTACTTAAGAAGGAAAGCACGCACCGTTTGAGGTTCTTCACGCCTTTCATTCGAACTTGCGCTCAAACCTTCTAAACTTTCGCTTGCTTTTTTTCTCTTGCCTCGCTGTGCCGCGATGGAGTTGGGTCTCCGCCAGAGCCGACCGAAGTCTGATGATGATTTGAAGAAGGTCCGGGCCCTCATGGAATGGTCCCCTGACTTTTTCAACCACTTGGTCCGCGCCGGCAAGCTTCCGTTCGAGGAGGAACACGCCGGCGACATGGTGTACTTCTCCGCGTACGCCATGGTGGGACTGATCCCACCTTTCTCCTCTTTCTTCTTGATGCTGCTAGACTTCTATGGTCTGCAGTTGTACCACTTTGGCCCCCACTCCATTCTGCTGGTGTCAATCTTTGTCCACTTCTGTGAGATGTGGGTGGGAATTCCCCCCTGCATTGAGCTCTTCTGCACCTTCTTTACTGTCCAAACTACGGGCAGGAGTGATGAGTACCTTGGCTTCTAATAATTTTGTGAAGCGCAAGATGTGCACGTACAAGTACTTGCGGTCGTTCCCTTTTGGGAAGTGGGACGACTGGAAGAAGGATTGGATTGTCATCACTGTGGAGGAGCACGAGAAGCTAGAGCTGCCGAAGGCCTCCCCAACATCGACACTGCAGTTTGGAGTGGAGCTCCGGTGTTATCGGACGCCTTCAACCCTGCTCTGACCAGGATCCGCCTGTGCGTGGAAGGAGGGGTGACTCCTCAGGAGGTGTTTTTCAACTTCCTGACTAACAGGTGGGCTCCGCTGAAGAGGAGGGAGAAGCTTGCTTGGGCCCTCAACAGTATGCTGGACGATGACCGGATCGAGACCGGTTTGAAGTTCAACATGGAGGGTGCAACTTTGGAGTTCCACCTCAAGAAGTTTCAGCACGGCATCGACGTCGAGGGCGATGACTTGGCTCTGCCGGCAGCTTTCCTCCCTCTAAACATGGAGGCAGAATTCAACAGGGAGCTCCGACAGACGATGCCGATGCTTGATGACCTTGGTGTCGTTGAGAGGCGCTCAACCACCGGGTTGGCGATCTCCGAAGCTCCTGAAGGTGGCTCTGTTCCCGCCCCTAAGCCAAGAACCGAAGTCGTCGGCAAGGGCAAGGAATCGGCCGAGCCCTCGAGCCGTAAGAGGAAGCATGCCGACAGAAGGTCCGTCAGGCCTGCTTCTTCCGTGGCGGCTCCTTCTCCCCGGAGGGGGAGGTCTACAACGGCGGCATCTACTCCAGTAGCGACATCTTCCCGGGGTGCTAGCTCCGGCCAAGTGACTCCGGTACCAGGGCCAGTTGAGGGCTCCGGGTCCAGAGGTCCTTTCCGATCGAGGGGGGCCTTGACCAGAGCAACGCCGATAGCAGCAGCAAGCTCCGGGGGACCCTCTGAGACTACCACGCCAGTGGCGGCTGGGGCCAGTTTGGAGCGTCCGGAGAAGAGGTTCTGTGATAACTGGTGGGAAAGCCTTCTGAGGTAATATTTGATTTTTTACCTCAGTCAGTTGTTTTATTGTTAACTATATTTTGAGTTTCTTCGTCCTTCATCCACAGCATGCCCAAGAAAAGGGTTGAAGCTCCGGTCCCTGCAGCAGCGGTTGAGGCTGTGCAGACTGAAGTTCCGACTCCGATTCCAACGCCGTCCCAAGAGGTGGCTGAGGCTGCGGCAGCCCCGGCGCTAGCTGTCGTGGTTTTGGACCTCGACTCATCCCCAGAAGCTCCCGTGGTATCGCTGGACCACGGGAATGAAGATGTACCAGTGGCGCTAGCCCTGGAGGTTGAAGCTCTGGGCTTGGATGCTGAGATGTTGGACGCTCCGGCCACAGAGCCGGAGGTAGCTGCGATTCCGGCCCTAGAGCCGAATGTTGTTGAAGCTCCGACAGTCGAGCCGGTGGTTGATGAGGTCCCGGCTGTAGAGCCGGGTGTTGATGAAGCTCTGACACTTGAGACGGTTGTCGAGGAAGCTCCGGCGGTAGAGCCGCTTGCTACAGAAGTTCCGGCTGTGGAGCCGGCCGTTGAAGAGGTTCCGGCGTCTGAGCCAGTTGCTGCGTAGGTGTTGGCGCCTGAGCCTTTGGTGGTCGAAGCGCCAACACCCGAGCCCATGATGGTCGAAGCGCCAACACCTGAGACAGAGGCGGAGGAGGCGCCTGTGCCGGAGCCAGAAGTAGCTTCTGCCTTGACCGAACCTTCAACACCCGCTCCGGAAGTGGTGATCCCGGAGGTGCCCGATGCTGAGCCAGAGTGCCAAGATGAAGCTGCTGCCCCCCCCCCCCCCCCCCCCCCCCGCAGGAGGGGCCAGTTGTTGATGACCTGGCGGCTGGGCCTTTGGAGTCAATTCCAGAGGTTGTAACTTCGGCTGCAAGTACTTCCTCGGCGGCGGCCGAGGCTATCCCGGAGGATAGCCCTAGTGCCGTGGAAGCTCAGGGGACCGCTCTTGTAGAGTGGGACCCAATTTTTGTTGCTGAAGATCTGGTGGAGCCAGCGGAGAGGACCCCGACAGGTCCAGACCTGATCCCCCTATCGTTGTCTATCGACAATGCCTGCTCCAGTCTTCGCCAGGTATAGATGGCCTTCTACCACGACAGCAAGGCCCTCGAGGAGGAACGTCAAACCCTTAGGAGGTGGCTCAACCGACTCCATTTCGAGACTAAGTTGGCGCAGTCGAGGCTGGCTGATGACAAGGTGTGGGTGCAAAGGGAGAAGGTCCGCCTGGAGTACTGGGGTAAGTTGTTGGATGAGAGGGAAAGCATGACGCGGACCCTCGACAACCAGTCCTGGGCCATCTCTGAGCAGGCCAAGGCTGCAAATAGTGCAACGTATGATCGCCAGGAAAGGCTCGCCGCCATCCACGATAGTCTCATCAAGCGCCGGGAGGCTCTTGAAGTGAGGGAGATACGACTCGAAGATGAAGAGCATAAATTCCTGGAGCTGCAGGATGACCTCATGAAGAGGGAGAAAGAGCTTGTCCAAAAGACAGCTCTAGCTGACAAGAGCCTCGAAGAATGCACCAAGAAATTGGAGGAGCGTTGCGAGGAGGAGGAGAAGAAGGCTTGAGAGCGAGGGCAAGATCTCTACAAGCAGGAGAATGCCATTGCCGCCAGGGAGAAGAAAGTGCAGGGCCGAGAGAAAGATCTGGTCAACCGCCGAAATAAGATCCACCTCCGGGAGGAAAAGCTCAGCAAACTCGAAAGGTAAGTTGCTGAAAAGATTCAGCAGAATTCCAAAGAGGTGGAGCATCTTGCTCGGGATAGCTCAGAGCTTGTGGCGGCCAAAAGATCCTTGGCGGAGATGTGTGGTGCAAGGGTTGCAGAGTCCCAACAAGTTTGGGACTTCCTGGGCAAGGCCAACGACGCGCTGACGCCAATGGGCTTCAGTCCTGTGCGTCCGGATGATTCGGAGCCGGAGCTGGACCAGACGTTGGAGGCGCTAAGTTCAGCAGGCAACAAGCTCTCCATGATGGGCGATGTCATCGCGGACCAGCTGGAAACAGAGGGTCAGTCCCTAGCAAAGAATGTTGCAGAGTTTGTGCTGACGTGCTACACTAGCCGGGACCCTCAATTCCCTTTGGACCCAGTGCTTGAAGGCCCCATCGAAGGAGAGGGTGAAGCCGCCCGAGCCAGCGTGTCGGAGGTGGCCCAGAAAGTCGCCCAGTTCTTCCATATGGTCTAGAACCATCTCTCTGTAGCTCCCACTTGTATTCTCTCTTCTTCTTCTCCAATTTTGTAATCTCTTGTCTCCAGATGAATGAAATCCAAATTTTTGTGAATTCGAATTTCATTTTTTGTCTTCAACACCACCTTTGTCTCACTTGGCCCCCTGGTAGATGTACACAATTTGATTGTGAATATGTACCAAGAGGATGTAACGGTTTTTGAAGACTTGCGTGCTTCGAACTTGTAGAATGTCGGTCTAAAGTCTTCGATAGTGTAGGCCCCTTGAGGCTGTCGAAGCTTAGTGGATCCGGCATTGACCATCGTCAGAGCTTAGTAGCTCCGACAGTAGTCTCCATCAACGCGTAAAGCATCGATGGTTTGCCTTCTGGGGTGTCGGAGCTTAACAGCTCCGGCAGTGACCTCCGTCAACACGTGTTGTGTCAACGTCAGACTCCACTTTAGAGTATTTCCACCATCTTCATGTTGACAGCTTGCCTCTTAGCTTTACCGGAAATGAGTAGCTCCAGAGATGCTCGATGTCAATGTCTTAACATCGACCCCAAGCCGCCTAAAGGATGTCGTAGCTTATTTATTTTCCTGCACACTAAAGTCAAGAAAAACAGTAAAATCCATTTCCTATCTATAACTTCATTGTGTCTTACTGTTCCCGAGAAAGTTTTAGGTCGAACACAATCCTAAATACAATCAAGAGCGCTGTCTTGCTTCCTTCAGGTCCGATCGTTTCTGCACTCGCCTTACTTCGGCCTGCCGGGGTGTAGGTAGAGTGGCGTACTTAGGGTGCATGACCAGGCTAAGTCGATAGCACACTCCGGCCCTAGATCTGCTTGGCGGCATTCAGACGAGTAGACCATCAACAATGTTTGAACCCGAAAGAATAGACAATGCAACTCGAATTGTACATGAACTGGTCGAGCTAAAGTTTCTTAAGGACTGCACAACTTTGTTATAGACAAGAAAGAGAAAATAAAAAATATTGAGCCTGTACAAAGTAAATGCACGTGGAGTCTGTTTTCACACAATGATGCCTTTCATTATAGGTCCGGGGTACAGGGGAAACAAGTACACTCTTAGGGTACGAAACCAGGCTAAGTGTGTTTCATTTCTCGTTTGACCTAAGGTAGCTAGCTACACTTTTAGTTCTAAGACTGTGACAAGTGTTGCATGGACGTTGCGGACCTAACGGGGTAGGTCTGGCTGCCCTCCCGGAGGAGCTACCCGACTTTGTACAATGACTCTATAACATACATCACATGTAATTACAGACTCACCTCCGTGATATTAAGTTTAGAACTTACGGAGGTGCTCAATGTTCCAAGGATTTGGGAGAGGTGTCCCATACTCGGTTGACAAGTGAACGCATCCGGGACGGGATACTTTGATCACTCGGAAGGGTCCCTCCCAGCCGGGGGAGAGTTTTTTTAACCCTTCTATAGATTGTATCCTCCGTAGCACCAGATCGCCTTCCTCGAGCTGGCGGCTGTGAACATGCCATTGGTGATAGCACCGAAGAGCTTGGTGGTATCGGGCATTCCGAACAGCTACTCGGCACCTTCCCTCTTCAAGGAGGTCAAGGTCTTCACGCCGGAGCTGGTCCTGCGTGGCTTCGTCGGACGTCTGGACCCGGAGCGACCCCAAGGTGATTTCCGGAGGAAGGACCGCTTCAGCTCCGTACACCAGGAAGAAGGGTGTCTCTCTAGTTGACCGGTTTGGAGTTGTCCTATTGGCCCATAGAGTGGGCGGAAGCTCTTCAATCCAGTTGGCTCCATGTTTTTTCAGGCGCTCATATGTGCGCGTCTTGAGTCCTTTCAGGATTTCTGCATTTGCTCTCTTGGCTTGGCCATTGCTTGCCGGGTGAGCTACGGAGGCGTAGCTAACTTGGATGCCGAGGTCTTCGCAGTATCCTTGGAAAGTAGACCTTGTGAATTGGGTCCCATTATCTGTTATGATTTTGTTCGGGACTCCAAATCTGCATATGATGGACTGCAAGTAGTTGATAGCTGATTGCTTGTTTATTGTCACAACTGGAGTTGCTTCCAGCCATTTGGTGAACTTGTCAATGGCAACATATAGGAACTTGTAACCTCCGACGGCTCTTGGGAAGGGTCCCAAGATGTCCATCCCCCACACAGTGAAAGGTCATGGAGGAGGTATCATTTGTAGAGGCTGATCTGGTGTGTGAATTTGCTTTGCATGGAACAGGCATGCTTCGCATTTCTTCACCAGCTCAGTTGCATCCTGGAGTGCTGTAGGCCAGTAGAAGCCATGCCGGAAGGCTTTACCGACCAGCGTGCGGGAAGACGCGTGGTTCCCACACTCGCCTCCATGGATTTCTGTGAGGAGCTCGCATCCTTCTTCCCTTGTGATGCACCGCATTAGGACGCCGTTGGTACCGTGCCGGTAGAGATCCCCTTCTACTAGTGTGTATCTTTTAGCCAATCTGACTATCTGGTCAGCGGATACATCATCGTCAGGAAGGATATTGTCTTTCAAGTAGCTTCGAATCTCCGAGATCCATGCATCGGAGCTTGCTTGAGCATTTGAGTCTTGCGTGCTGGGTTGTTCGGAGCTTCCGCCAGCACTTGTGACCCTTGATGGCTGCCATGGTAACAGGGCCATCGGGACCGCCAGCTTCGGGATGCTGACTCGCCCCCTTCGCTTAGTTCGGCAGGCTGAGCTGTGGGTTTTGACAACCTCTGGACGAAGGTTCCATCAGGAGCCGGAGCTCCGATTGACGCTTTCGTCGAGATTTCATCAGCTTCAGCATTATGGACACGCTGGACATGGTGGAGATCTAGGACTTCGAACTCCTTCTGAAGCCTCTGGACTTCAAGGAGATAAGCAGCTAGTTGAGGATTGTTACAGGAGCATTCATCCTTCACCCGTTTAATGATGAGCTGCGAATCTCCCTTGACCAACAGCTGCTTGACACCGTATGATAGTGCCACCTTTAGTCCATAAATGAGCGCTTCATACTCCGCCATGTTGTTGGTCGCCTTGAAGTCAAGGTGGACCATGTATTTTACCTCCTCCCCTGTTGGAGCAAGGAGAAGGACTCCAGCTCCGGCCCCCTGCTTTTGCATGGAGCCGTCAAAGTAGAGGGTCCAATGAGGCTCGGTGAAGACTGGAGCCTTGAGTTCTGGCTTCTGCTCACTAGGGCCCCCAGGGTTTGATGGAGAGGGGGTCCACTCCGCCACGAAGTCTGCCAATGCTTGACTCTTGATCGCTTGTCTTGGGACGAATTCAAGATCGGATTCAGCCAATTCTACTGCCCACTTTGCAATGTTCCCAGTAGAGTTGGGATTATGCAAGATCGCACGCAGTGGGTAAGAGGTCACCACTGAGATCTTGTGAGCTTGGAAGTAATGGCGAAGCTTTCTGGAGGCGATGAGAACTGCGTAAAGCAGCTTGTGCACCTCTAGGTATCGAGTCTTGGCATCATGTAGTACTTCGCTGATGAAGTACACTGGGCGTTGGACTGTCTAGACCCTCCCGGAGGGGCCCGAAGCTTCCTCCACATCGACCCGGACCCTCCCGGAGGGGTCCGGACCTGCTTCGGGGACCTCCGGGTCCTTGCTAGAGGAACTCAGAGCTTCTACTGGAGCAACCTGGACCCTCCCGGAGGGGTCCAGATCTTCTGGAATAACTCCCTGTAGACCCAAGTCTGGGGGCTGGGACCCAGACTCACCTTCAGGAACCTCCAGACCTTCCCGGAGGGGTCTGGATTCCTGAGCTTGAAATGGTTCTGGTCTCTTCGCAACCAGGACCATGCTTACAACCTCGTCGGTTGCTGAAATGTAAAGCAGTAAGGGCTCACCTGGGTTCGGAGCTACCAAGGTTGGTAGAGTGGTGAGGGGCTGCTTTAGCTCCTGGAACGCCTTTTCTGCTTCTTCAGACCATTGAAATGGTCCGGATTTCCTCAATAGCTTGAAGAAGGGTAGCGCCCATTCCGCCAGTCTTGAGCTGAGCCGGCTGAGGGTGGCTAGACATCCAGTCAGTTTTTGGACGTCCTTGATGCGGGCTGGTGGCTGCATCTCCTCTATGGCTTTAATCTTCGCCGGATTTGCCTCTATGCCCCGGTGGTTTACCAGGAAACCAAGAAGCTTTCCGGAGCTAACCCCGAAGACGCACTTGTCTGGGTTCAGCTTTGTGCGGGTGACCCGCAGCTTGTCGAAGACAGCTTGCAAGGTGTCAAGGAGTGATTCCTTGTTCTTGATCTTGACGATGATGTCATCAACATACACTTACACTACGTCTCTGATGAGCTCTCCAAAGGTTTTGTACATAGCTCGTACAAATGTTGAAGCTGCATTCTTGAGACCAAATGGCATGGCAGTATAGCAGTACAATCCATCTACTGTGATAAAAGAAGTATGTTATTCATCTTCCCTAGACATTCTGATTTGATGGTACCCAGAATATGCATCTAGGAAACAAAGTAATTCACACCCAGAGGTGGAATCCACTATCTGATCTATTCTAGGTAGTGGGAATGGATCTTTTGGGCATGCCTTATTTAGTGTTGTGTAGTCGATACACATCCGAAGCTTCCCGCCAGCCTTGGGTATAACGACTGGGTTTGCCAGCCATTATGGATGGAAGACTTCTCGGATGAATCCATCTTCGAGCAACTTCTTCACTTCTTGTCGTATGAAGTTTTGTCGCTCTACGGATTGCTTCCGAGGCTTCTGATGTACAGGCTGAGCGTCAGGATAGATCTTCAGATTATACTCGATCACTTCCGTAGGGATCCCAGGCATTTGTGACGGTTGCCAGGCAAACACGTCGACATTAGCCCGGAGGAAAGTGATGAGCGCGAGTTCCTATTTGTCATTCGGACCTCTCGATATTTGGGTGGTCTGAGCGACATCGGAACCAATTTGGACGACTTTGACGGGGATGTCGGTGTCGCCGCTTGGTTGCACGCGCGGTGCAGAGGTTAAGCCTCGTTGATGAATGCTCAGGGGTTTAAGAGCTTGTTCCTGTCTGGATTCTTCCTCTTGCGCCATAGCAAGCGCATGAAGTTCTTCCAGAGCTGTCACTCCGGCAGTACGGTCTCCGCGGATCCGGAGAACTCCAGCTGGTGTTGACATTTTCAACACCAGGTAGCCATAATGAGCAGCAGCCATGAACTTGTACAAGGCGGGCCTGCCCAGAATGGCGTTGAAAGGCAAGTTGATCTGAGCGACGTCAAAGATCAACTTCTCTGTGCGATAATTCTCCCAATTCCCGAAGGTCACGGGGAGAGTAATGGCACCGAGTGGTGTTATGGCCCCCGAACCTACTCTAGAGAAAGGTCAGGAAGGGCGAAGGTCCGAAGGTCGGAGCTGAATCTTGACAAAAGCTTCGAAGCTTATGAGGTTCAGCCCCAAACCTCCGTCCACCATTACATGGTGGAGCTGAATGTTATTGATGGTCAGAGATACCATCAATGGTAATTGACCATCTCCGATCATGTTCCGAGGGCAGTATGAAGCATCAAAAGCGATGGTGGTGTCCATCCACTTTCGGTGAGGCTCTGCCCTGGCTGTAGGAGCTACTGAGGCCATGTCCCTCCGCATGGTCTGGAGGACACAATGGGAGGTGATGTCCCACGAACCACCAAAGATGGTGTTCATGGTCTTTCGACGCTCATTGTTGGAGACGTCGGAGTCGTCGTCGATGAAGGTGTAAACAGCCTTCAGGACCTTTTTAGGGTCCTGGAAGCCTAACTCCTCTTCAGCCGGAGCTTCATTGACTTTCTGTTTTCCTTCCCTCTAACGGAAAGGAACTCCTTCCCGGCGCTTGTTGTAGCGCTCGGCAAGGTTTTGGACCTCCCGGCAGTCCTCCAAGTTGTGGTTGTTCGATTTGTGGATGGGACACCACACTTTGGAGTTGCCACCGTCTTCAGAGGATGGCCAAGGTCTTTTCTCGGGGCGTGGCCCCCGACCACCTGGAGCTACTGCAGCTGCAGCAGTAGATGTGTCGGCCGACGGCTTCTTCTTGTCGTTGGACTTTTTCTTCTTTTTGCCACTACCGGAAGTAGTGGCTTCGCCTTTGGAGGATTTTTGCCATCCTTCGGAGGTGGTTTGGAGTGCATTTCATGGCCCTCCGTAGCTTTGGCACACTTGTCCGCCAAACTGAGGAGCTCCGTGACACTGGTGATCTCCTTGACCGCCAGCTTCTCCAGCATCTTCTTATCTCGTACGCCCTGTCTAAATGCCACGATAACAGAAGCGCTAGAGATAGAAGGAATGGTGTTTTGTACCTGAGAGAACCTCTGGATGAATGAGCGCAGGAATTCTCCCCCTTCTGCACAACTGCAAAAAGGTCTAGTTCGGTGCCTGGTCGGGTGTATGAACTCCCGAAATTGGCGGTGAACTGTTGGCACAATTCCTCCCAACTATTGATAGAGTTGTGAGGAAGGCTCATGAACCAGTACCTGGCGGTCCCAGTCAAGGTCACTGGGAAGTAGTTGGCCATTATGGCCTCGTTACCTCCGCCCGCAATTGCGGTGGTGTAAATTTGGAGAAACTCAGAGGGATTAACAGTCCTGTCAAATTTCTCCGGCAAGTGAGGCCGAAACTTTTGTGGCCATCTGACCATGCGTAAGTGCATGGCCAGTGCAGAACAGCCTCCTCCTACTCCCTCGGGAGCAGGACTGTCTCGAGCCTCTCACCTTTCGCGAGCACACTCGATATGGACACGGCCGTCCTGTTGACCGTAACGGCGATCAAGCTCCGCCTGGAGGTCATGAGTTGAAAGCCTGGTTACCGTATGAGTACGTCGCGCCCCAGAAGGTAGCAACGTAACTTGCTGTGACGCAGCACGCCTCCTATTCTGGGAAGCATGCGGACCAAGTCTACCAAACACGGTCCGACGCTGCGATGGGGCCCGCCCCGAAGGAGGAGGACCTTGGTTGCTGATGCGGTCGGCTGCTGCTGCAACCAGATGCTCCACATCAACCCTCTACTGCTCCATCGCACCCTGGGATGCACCTGGAGGTGGTGGACATTGGAGGAGAGCACGCGACGCATGAAGCACGTGTTCAGGATTGTTGTTATTCGCCGATGTAGTGACTAACGCTGATGCACCGTCATGCTGCTCAGCTTGATGTGCTGGTGCAGACGGTGGCGGTGGAGGCATGACTCCTGCTGGAGCCACGGCAGCTGCTGGTTGCTGCATGTTGGAGGGATTGCCTCCAGCGGGTTGAATAGCAGGGTTGCCGTTGGATGATCCAGCAGCTGAGTTCACCATACTCGAAATCTTGGACGCCCCTACCTGGCGCGCCAACTGTCGGCGTTTGGATCCAGCAGATCTCCCGACACTACCTTTGGTAGATAAAGGAGTTGTAGTTCGGTAATGGGCGCGCAGAGATTCAAGAAGGTGAAAGACAAGTGTACACAAAGATTTATGTGGTTCGGGCCGCCTACCCTACTCCACGGGGTGTGTTGGTGTTATATTAAGCGTGTGAGTCTAGAAGAAGCTCCAGCAGAAGAAGCTCATCTAGCTCAGGGAGTTCAGTAGTAGTCTGGAACCGTCTCTTGTGTATCGTCGACCAGTCCTTTTATAGTACAAGAACTGGTCGTTACACCGTTAGACTGACCCGACATGTGGCTCCGGCGGTTACACATGCTTGATACACCATTAATGAGGTTAATTACCCTTAATAGCCTGGTAACGGGTCTTTAACAGTGCCGTTACCAGTATTAAGGGCCATCTGATTGTGTGTCATTAATATGGTATTAATGACACTTAAGCGGGTCTTGAAGTCTTTGATTGTTCCTTGAAGGTCCGGAGTGGTTGGAGGGTCCACCAGTCTGATTGTTGAAGTCGAAGGTCCAGTGGTCGCCACATGGCAGCACCGGAGCTTACCATCGTGGACGAGTAGGTCCGGTGCTACTGGACACGTGTCAGTACCGGAGCTTCCCTTTGTCTGGGGTTAGGTCTGGGGGTGCCATACTGGTATTCTGACCGGAGCTTCTCATATGCGGGTGATAGCTCATGTCGGTACCCTGGATACCGTATACACCTTGAGATTGCAAATATCTCAAGGAAATGTCATCTACTTGATTTGAAGACCTTCGAAGGCCCACATGTCAGACATAACCGGACCCGCTTCCCCAACATGGTTAGTCCCAGGGTCGCCACGTGTACCATCGAACCGGAGCTACTGCCCACAAGGGGGAAGCTCCGGGCTATGTACCATAACGGCACCCCCGGACCTAACCCCAGACCGAGGGAAGCTCCGAAACTGACATGTGTCTGGTGGCACCGGACCTATCTGTTCCCCACAGTATGCTCCAGAGCTGCCACGTGTCCAACTGACGGATCTTCAGCCTCAAACCTCCGGTAGAATCTACAACGGCTCCGGATCTTCAAAGGGGAATCAAGGACTTCAAGACCCGATTAAGTGTCACTAATACTATGTTAATGACATACGATCGAACGACCCTTATTACCAGTAACGGTGCTGTCAAAGCCCGTAACTCGGTCATTAAGGGTAATTAAGCGCATCAAATGTGTATCAATATTAGTAGCTGCCGGGGCCACATGTCGGGCCAGGCCAACTAGTAACGGCCTGTCCTTGTACTATAAAAGGACAGGCCGATGATACATAGAGGGGTTTTGATCTGATCTGTTCTGATCTGATCTGATTTGAGCTGATCTGATCGGCTCACACACGCTCTCAACTCACATCACCTGAGTTGAGTTCATACATCCAAACAACACCAATACACCCCGTGGAGTAGGGTATTATGCTCAGGCGGCCTGAACCACGTAAATCTTTGTGTCTCCTGTGTCATTTTACATTTCACCTTCTTGAATCTTCGCGCGCCCACACCGAACTTCAAACTCCGCAAACACTTTTAGTAGTGTCGGAAGATCTGCCGGATCAAAACCACAGACAATTGGCGTGCCAGGTAGGGGGCGCCTGAGATTTCAAGAATGGTGAACTCAGCTGCTGAATCATCCAATGATCATCCCGCTGTTCAAGCTGGTGGGGGCAATCCCTCCAATATGCAGCCACCAGCAGGAACCTTAGTCCCAGCAGGAGTCACACTTCCGCCACCGCAGCCTCCACAAGCAAATCAAGCTGGGCATCGCGATGGTGCACCGACGTCAATCAATGCGTCGGCGAATCATGACAACTCGGAACACGCGCTCCATGCAGCACGTGCTCTCCTTCAGCGCCCACCACCCCCGAATGCATCTCGGGATGCAATGGAGCAGTGGAGGGCCGATGTGGAACACTTGGTTGCAGCAGCAGCCGACTGCATCAGTAACCAGGGTCCTCCTCCTTCAGGGTGGGCCCCGTCGCAGCGACGGACCATGTCTGGCAGACTTGGTTCGCACGTTTCCAACAACAGGAGATGTGCTGCGTCACAGCAAGTGACGTCGTTGCCCTCCGGGGCGCGACGCACTCACACGGTATCAAGGTTTTCAACTCATGACCTCCGGGCAGAGCTTGATCGCCGATACCGTCAACAAGACGGCCGAGTCCGTATCTAGCATGCTCGTGAAAGACGAGAAGCTCAGGACATTCTTGCTCCTGAAGGAGTAGGAGGAGGCTGTTCAGCCCTGGCCATGCATCTGCGTATGGTCAGGTGGCCACAGAAATTCCGGCCTCACCCGCCGGAGAAGTTTAACGGGACCGTTAATCCTATCGAACTTCTTCGGATTTAACTGGAGGAAATGAGGCCGTAATGACCAACTATTTTCCAGTGGCTTTAACTGGGACCGCCCGATCCTAGTTTATGAGCCTTCCACCCAACTCCATCAACAGTTTGGAGGAGTTGTGCCGACAGTTCACCGCCAACTTCGGAAGTTCATACACCCGACCAGGCACCGAACTGGACCTTTTTGCAGTCGTGCAAAAAGGGGGAGAATCCCTACGATCATTCATCCAGAGATTCTCTCAGGTACGAAACACTATCCCTTCTATCTCTAGCGCTTCTGTCATTGTGGCATTTAGACAGGGCATACGGGATAAGAAGATGTTGGAGAAACTGGCGATCAAGGAGATCACCAGTGTCATGGAACTCTTCAGCTTGGCCGACAAATGTGCCAGAGCTGCGGAGGGCCGTGAAATGCACTCCAAACAACTTCCGAAGGATCGCAAGAAATCCTCCAAAGGTGAAGCCACTACCTCCGGGAGTGGCAAAAAGAAGAAAAAGACCAACTACAAGAAGAAGCCGTCGGCCGGCACATCTAATGCTGCAGCTGCTACAGCTCCGGGTGGCCGGGGGCCAGGCCCCAAGAAGCGACCTCGACCGTCTTCTGAAGACGGTGGCAAACCCAAGGTGTGGTGTCCAATTCATAAGACGGACAACCATAGTTTGGAAGACTGTCGGGAGGTCCAAAACCTTGTCGAGCGCTACAACAAGCGCCGGGAAGAAGTTCCTTTCTGACAGAGGGAAGGAAAACAAAAAGTTTACAAAGCTCCGGCTGAAGAGGAGTTAGGTTTTCAGGATCCTAAAAAGGTCCTGAAGGCCGTCTACACCTCCGTCGATGACAATTCTGACGTCTCTCACAACGAGCGTCGGAAGACCATGAACACCATTTTTGGTGGATCATGGGACATCACCTCCCGCCGCGTCCTCAAGACAATGCGTCGGGACATGGCCGCTGTAGCTCCTACAACCAGGGCGGAGCCTCATCGGAAGTGGATGGACGCATCCATCACTTTTGATGCTTCGGAGTGCCCTCAAAGCACGGTTGGAGCAGGCCAGTTACCTCTGATGGTATCGCCTACCATCAATAACATTCAGCTCCACCAGGTTATGGTAGACGGAGGTTCGGGGCTGAACCTCATAAGCTTCGAAGCTTTTACCAAGCTTCAGCTCCGACCTTCGGATCTTCACCCCTCCCGACCTTTCTCCGGAGTAGGTTCGGGAGCCATTACCCCACTCGGTGCTATTACTCTCCCCGTTACCTTCGGGACCCGGGAGAAGTATCGCACTGAGAAGTTGGTCTTTGACGTTGCTCAGATCAACTTACCTTTCAACGCCATCTTGGGTAGGCCTGCCTTGTACAAATTCATGGCAACCGCTCATTATGGCTACCTGGTGTTAAAGATGCCAACACCAGTAGGCGTTCTCCGGATCCGCGGAGATCGCACTGTCGGAGTAACCGCTCTGGAAGAACTTCATGCGCTTACTAAGGCGCAAGAGGAGGATTCCAGGCAGGAGCAAGCTCCAAAACCCCCGAGCAGTCGTCAACAAGGCTCGACTTCTGCACCTCGTGTGCAGCCAAGCGGCGACACCGACATTCCTGTCAAAGTCGTCCAAATCGGTTCCGATGCCGCTCAGACCACCCGTATATCGGGGGGACTGAATCACAAATAGGAACTTGCGCTCATCGCTTTCCTCCGGGCTAATGTCGACATGTTTGCCTGGCAACTGTTACAAGTGCATGGGATCCCCAGGGAAGTGATTGAGCACAATCTGATGATCTACCCTGACGCCCGACCCGTGCATCAGAAACCTCGGAAGCAATCTATGGAGCGACAAAACTTCATTCGACAAGAAGTGAAGAAGTTGCTCGAAGCTGGATTCATCCGAGAAGTCTTCTATCCAAAATGGCTGGCAAATCCAGTCGTTGTGCCCAAGGCCGGCGGGAAGCTTCGGATGTGTATTGACTACACAACACTAAATAAGGCGTGTCCAAAAGATCCATTCCCACTACCTAGAATAGATTAGATAGTGGATTCCACCTCTGGGTGTGAATTACTGTGTTTCCTAGACGCATATTATGGGTATCATCAAATCAGAATGTCTAGGGAAGATGAAGAGCATACCTCTTTCATTACAGTAGATGGATTGTACTGTTATACAACCATGCCATTTGGTCTCAAGAATGCAACTTCAACCTTTGTATGAGCTATGTACAAAACTTTTGAAGAACTCATTAGAGACATAGTGGAAGTGTACGTCGATGACATCGTGGTCAAGATCAAGAACAAGGAGTCACTCCTTGACACCTTACAGGATGTCTTCGATAAGCTGCGGGTCACCCGCACAAAGCTAAACCCAGACAAGTGTGTCTTCGGGGTTAGCTCCGGAATGCTTCTTGGTTTCTTGGTAAATCACTGGGGCATAGAGGCTAATCCGGCGAAGATCAAATCCATTGAAGACATGCAGCCACCAGCCTGCATCAAGGATGTCCAAAAGCTGACTGGATGTCTAGCAGCCCTCAGTCGGTTCATTTCAAGACTGGCGGAACGGGCACTTCCCTTCTTCAAGGTATTGAGGAAGTCTGGACCATTCCAATGGTATGAAGAAGCAGAAAATGCGTTCTTGAAGCTAAAACAGTTCCTCACCACCCTACCAACTCTGGTAGCTCCGAACCCTGGTGAGCCTTTACTGCTTTACATTTTAGCAACTGACGAAGTCGTTAGTATGGTCCTGGTTGCAGAGAGACAAGAACCATCCCATGCTCAGGAATCCAGACCCCTCCGAGAGGGTCCGGAGGTTCCTGAAAGCGAGTCTGGGTCCCAGCTCCCAGACTTGAGTCCACAAGAAGATACTTCAGAGGACCCAAACTCCTTCGAGAGGGTCCAGGTCGCTTCTGAAGAAGCTCCAGGTCCCTCCAGCAAGGATCCGGAGGTCCCCGAAGAAGGTCCGGATCCCTCCAGGAGGATCTGGGTCAATGAAGAGGAAGCTTCGGGCCCCTTCGGGAGGGTGCAAACCATCCAGCGCCCAGTGTACTTCATTAGTGAAGTACTTCATGACGCCAAGACTCGATACCTAGAGGTGCATAAGCTGCTCTATGCATTTCTTATCGCCTCCAGGAAGCTTCGCCATTACTTCCAAGCTCACAAGATTTCAGTGGTGACTTCTTATCCACTTCGAGCAATCTTGCATAATCCCAATTCAACTAGGAATATTGCAAAGTGGGCAGCGGAAATGGCTGAATTCAATCTCGAATTCATTCTAAGACAAGCAATCAAGAGTCAAGCATTGACAGATTTTGTGGCGGAGTGGACTCCCTCTACATCAAACCCTGGGGGCCCCAGTGAGCAGAAGCCGGAACATAAGGCTCCGGTCTTCACCGAGCCTCACTAGACCCTCTACTTCGACGGCTCCATGCAAAAACAGGAGGCCGGAGATGGAATCCTTCTCCTCGCACCAACTGGGGAGAAGGTAAAATACATGGTACACCTTGACTTCAAGGCGACCAACAACATGGTAGAGTACGAAGCACTCATCTACAGACTAAAGGTGGCACTGTCATACGGTGTCAAGCAACTGTTGGTCAAGGGAGATTCATAGCTCATCATTAAACAAGTGGAGGGTGAATGCTCCTGCAACAATCTCCAGCTAGCTGCTTACCTCCTTGAAGTCCAGAGGCTTCAGAAGGACTTCGAGGTCCTAGACCTCCACCACGTCCAGCGTGTCCACAACGCTAAAGCCGACGAACTCTCGACAAAAGCGTCAACCGGAGCTCCAGCTCCTGACGGAACTTTTGTCCGGAGGTTGTCAAAACCCACAGCTCAGTCTGCCGAACTAAGCGAAGGGGGCGAGATCAGCATCCCGAAGCTGACAGTCCCGATGGCCCTGTTACCATGGCAGCCATCAAGGGTCGTAGGTGCTGCAGGAAGCTCCGAGCAACCCAACACGTAAGACTCAAATGCTCAAGTTAGCTCCGATGCATGGATCTCGAAGATCCGGAGCTACTTGAAAGACAACATACTTCCTGACGATGATGTATCCGCTGACCGGATAGTCAGATTGGCTAAAAGATACACGTTGGTAGAAGGGGATCTCTACCGGCGCGGTGCCAACGTGTCCTAATGCGGTGCATCACAAGGGAAGAAGGCTGCGAGCTCCTCGCAGAAATCCATGGAGGCGAGTGTGGGAACCACGCGTCTTCCCACACGCTGGTCGGTAAAGCCTTCCGGCATGGCTTCTACTGGCCTACAGCACTCCAGGATGCAACTGAGCTGGTGAAGAAATGCGAAGCATGCCAATTTCATGCAAAGCAAATTCACACACAGGCTCAACCTCTACAAATGATACCTCCTACATGGCCTTTCGTTGTGTGGGGGATGGACATCTTGGGTCCTTTCCCAAGAGCCGTCGGAGGTTACAAGTTCCTGTATGTCGCTATTGACAAGTTCACCAAGTGGCCGGAAGCAACTCCAGTTGTGACAATAAACAAGCAATCTGCTATCAACTTTTTGCAGTCCATTGTATGCAGATTTGGAGTCCCAAACAAAATCATTACTGATAACGGGACCCAATTCACAAGCTCTGCATTTCAAGGATATTGCGAAGACCTCGGCATTCAAGTTTGCTACGCCTCCGTAGCTCACCCGGCAAGCAATGGCCAGGCCGAGAGAGCAAATGCTGAAATCCTGAAAGGACTCAAAACACGCACCTATGAGCGCTTGAAAAAACATGTAGCCAACTGGATTGAAGAGCTTCCGCCCATTCTATGGGCCAATAGGACAACTCCAAACCGGTCAACTGGAGAGACACCCTTCTTCCTGGTGTACAGAGCTGAAGCAATCCTTCCTCCAGAAATCACCTTGGGGTCACTCCGGGTCCGGACCTTCGATGAAGCCACGCAGGACCAGCTCCGGCGTGAAGACCTAGACCTCCTTGAGGAGGGAAGGTGCCAAGTAGCTGTTCGGAATACCCGATACCGCCAAGCCCTTCGGCGCTATCATCAGCGGCATGTACATAACTGACAGCTCGAGGAAGGCGATCTGGTGCTACGGAGAATACAATCCAGAGAAGGGTTAAACAAACTCTCCCCCGGCTGGGAGGGACCCTTCCAAGTGATTAAAGTATCCCGTCCCGTAAGCGTTCGCTTGGCTACCGAGGATGGGACACCTCTCCCAAATCCTTGGAATATTGAGCACCTCTATAAGTTCTACACTTAATATCACGGAGGTGAGTCTGTAGTAACTTGAGGTGTATGTTATAGAGTCATTGTACAGAGTCGGGTAGTTCCTCCGGGAGAACAGCCGGACCTTTCCCGGAAGGTCCGTAAAGTTCATGCAACACTTTTCACAATCTCAGAACTAAAAGTGTGGCTAGCTACCCTGGGTCAAACGAGAAATGAAACACGCTTAGCCTGGTTCCGTACCCTAAGTGTGTACTTGTTTCCCCTGTACCCCGGACCTATAATGAAAGACATCTTCATGTGAAACAGACTCCACGTGCATTCGTTTTGTACATGCTCAACATTTTTTATTTTTCTCTTTCTTGTCTATAACAAACTTGTGCAATTCTTAAGAAATTTTAGTTCGACCTGTTCATGTACAATTCGAGCTGTATTGTCAATTCTTTTATATTCAAATATTGTTCATGGCTCACTCGCCTGAATGCCGCCAAGTCAATCTAGGGCCAGAGTGTGCTATCGACTTAGCCTGGTCAAGCACCCTAAGTACGCCACTCTACCTACACCCCGGCAGGCCAAAGTAAGGCGGGTCCAAGTACAATTGGATCTGGAAGAAAGAAGGCAACGCATTTGGTTGTATTCGGAATTGTGTTTGACCTAAAACTTTCCTGGGAATCGTAAGCCGCGACGAAGTTATAGGCAAGGATCGAATTTTACTATTTTTCTTGGCTTCAGTGTGCAGGAAAAATAAAGAATCCACGTTGATGGAGAAAAGCCGGAGCTAACAAAGCTCCGACTCCCCCTAGGTGGCTTGTGATCAATGTTAAACATTGAAAACGAGCATTACCGGAGCAACCAAGCTCCGGCAAAGGTAGGGGGGCCAGCCGTCGATGCAGAATAAAAGATGATGAGAAGACTCTACAAGCAGAGTTTGCTTCCGACAAGCTACGCGCTGGCAAAGGTCACTGCCGGAACTACTAAGCTTCGACACCCCGGAGGGCTAACTATCGATGCTATACGTGTTGATAGGGACTATTGCCGGAGCTATTAAGCCCTGATGGTAGTCAATGCCGGAGCTTCTAAGCTCCGACAACCTCAGGGGGGCCTTCACTATCGAAGACTTCGGACCTACACTCTACAAGTTTGAAGCAAACGAGTCTTCAACAAAATACAATATCCTCTTGGTACATGTTCACAATCAAATTGTGTACATCTACCAGGGGGCCAAGTGAAGATAGAAGTGTTGAAGACAAAAAATGAAATTCATTAACAAATTGTGGATTTCATTCATCTGGAGACAAGGGATTACAAAATTGGGGAAGAAAAAGAGAGAATACAAGTGGGAGCTACAGAGATGGTCCTAGACCCTATGGAAGAACTGGGTGACCTTCTGAGCAACCTCCGACACGTTGGCTCGGGTGGCTTCACCTTCTCCTTCGACGGGACCTTCAAGCACCGTGTCCAGAGGAAATTGGGGATCCCGGCTGGTGTAGCACGTCAGCACATACTCTGCGATGTTCTTCGCCAGGGACTGCCCCTTAGCCTCCAACTGGTCAGTGATGGCATCACCCACCTTGGAGACCGCCGAGCTCAACGCTTGCAACGCCTTGTCCGGCTCCGGCTCTGGATCATCCGGACGCTCAAGACTGAAGCCCATTGGTGTCAGCGCGTCGTTGGCTTTGCTCAGGAACTCCCAAACCTGTAGGGAGTCCGCAGTCCTCAAGCCCTTTAGTTCCTCCAAGGATCTTTTGGCAGCCGCCAGTTCAGAATTCTCACGAGCAAGGCGCTCAACCTGTTTGGCATTTTGCTGAATCTTTTCAGAAACCTGCTTCTCGAGTTTTCCGAGCTCCTCCTCCCGGAGGTGGATCTTGTTCTGGCGGTCGACCAGGTCCTTCTCCCGTCCCCTAACTTTCTTCTCCCTGGCAGCGATGGCACACTCTTGCTTGTAGAGTTCCTGCCCTCGCACCCAGGCCTTCTCCTCCTCCTCAACGCAACGCTCCTCCAACTTCTTGGTGCGTTCCTCGAGGCCCTTGTCAACCAGAGCCACCTTTTCGCCGAGCTCCTCCTCCCTCTTCAAGACATCATCCCGCAGCTCTAGGAGTTTTTGCTCTTCGTCTTCGAGCTTCTCCTCCCTCTCCTCAAGTGCCTCCCGGCGCTTGATGAGGGTAGTGTTAATGGCTTCAAGCCTTTCTTGGCGATCATCAGCCGCACTATTAGTTGCCTTGGTCTGCTCATAAATGGCCCAGGATTGAGTGTCGAGGGCATGAGTCAATCTCTCCCTGTCATCCAATAATTTTCCCCAGTATTCCAGGCGGACCTTCTCCTGTTTGATCCACTCCTTGTCGTCTGCCAGCCTCGACTGCGCCAGCTTGGTCTCGAAGTAGAGCCGATTACGCCACCGCCTAAGGGTTTGGCGCTCCTCTTCAAGAGCCTTGCTGTCCTGGTAGAACGCCAGCTGGACTTGACGCAGACTGGAGCAAGCGTTGTCAATGGACAACGACAGGGGAATAGGGTCCGAACCTGCTGGGGTCTCCTCCGCTGGTTCCAGTGGGTTCTCGCTTACAAAAATTGGGTCCCACTCCACAAGAGTGGTCCCTTGAGCCTCAATGACACTAGGGGCGTCCTCTGGGATAGCCTCAGTCACCACCGAGGAGGGTCCCGCAGAAGAAGTTCCAACCTCCGGAAGTGGTTCCGAAGGCCCTGCCGCCAGGTCTTCATTTGCCCCCTCAGGCAGGGGGCCAACGACTTCATCAGGGCACCCTCGCTCAGCAGCAGGCACCTCCGTCTTCATCACTTCTGGAGCAGGGGCTACTTCCGGCTCTGGCCTGGGCTCTTCCTCCGCTAGTGGCTCGGGTGTTGGCGCCTCGACCATCATGGGTTCGAGTGCTGATGCCTCCGCAACGACCGGCTCGGGCGCCGAAAGGTCAACAACAACCGGCCCTGAGGCCGGAGCTTCAACCTCAACCGGCTCAGGCGCCGGAAGGTCTTCAACTGCAACCAGCTCTGCAACCGGAGCTTCAGTGGCAACCGGCTCTGAGGTCGGAGCTTCCAACATCTCAGCATCAAGACCCGGGGCTTCAACCTCTGGGGCAGGTGTCGCTGGCGCATCTTCTCTCACATGGTCCAGCGCTACCACGGGAGTCTCGGGGGATGAGTCGAGGTCCATGACCACGACAGCTGGCGCTAGAGCTACCGCAGCTTCAGCCACCACTTGGGGCGGCACCGGGACAGGAGCAGAAGCCTCCGCCCTCACAGCTTCAGCTGCTGAGGCTGAGGGCGGAGCCTCACTCCTCTTCTTGGGGACGCTGCAGATGATGGATGAAAAAACTTAAAAAACAGTTACTACAACAAAATAACTGTCTGAGGTAAAGATTAAAAATTACCTCAGAAGACTTCCGCACCAGCTTGCACGGAATATCTTTCCCAGGCATTCTAGACTGACCATGTCCGCCGCTGGCGTGGTAGCTCTGGAAGGCCCCCCAGAACTTGTTGCAGTCGCGGGCATTTCTTTAGTCGAGGCCCCCCTCAACCAGGAAGGACCTCCGGACCCAGAGACCTCAGCTGACCCTGGTACTGGAGTCACATGCCCGGGGCTAGCACCCCGGGAAGACATTGCTGCAGGCACAGTCGCCGCAGTTGTAGAAGACCTCCCCCTCCGGGGAGAAGGAGTTGCTGCAGAGGGTGCAGCCCTGACGGACCTTCTGTCGGCATGCTTTAGCTTCCTCTTTCGACTTGAGGGTTCAGCCACCGGCTCCTTGCCCTTGCCGACGACTTCGGTCCTTGGCTCCAGGTCAGGGGCAGAGCCACCTTCAGAAGCCCCAGGGATCACCACCCTGGAAGTCGATCATCTCTCGATGACACCGAGATTGTCAAGCACTAGCATCGTCCGCCGGAGCTCCCTGCTAAACTGAACTTCCACGTTTAGAGGGAGGAAAGCTGGTGGCGGGGTCATGTCATCACCCGCGACGTCGATGCCGTGCTGGAACTTCTTGAGATGAAACTCCAAGGTCGCCCCCTCCATGTTGGACTTCAGCCCGGTCTCGACCCGGTCGTCGTCCATCACACTGTTGAGGGACCAAGCGAGTTTTTCTCTCCTCTTCAGCGGTGCCCACCTGTTGACCAGGAAATTGCAAAACACCGCGTGAGGAGTTAATCATCCCTCCACACAATGGCAGATCCTGGTCAGAGCAGGGTTGAAGGCATCCGACAGCACCGGAGCTTCACTCCAGACTGCAGTGTCGATGTTGGGGAGGCCTTCGGGTAGCTCCAGCTTCTCGTGCTCCTCTACCCGGATGACTATCCAGTCTTTCTTCCAATCGTCCCACTTTCCAGAGGGAAACGACCGGAGGTACTTGAATGGGCACTTCTTGCGCTTCACAAAGTAGTAGAAGCCAAGGTACTCATCACCCTTTCCGGTGGTATGGATGGTGAAGAAGGTCCGGAAAAGCTCAATGCAGGGGGGGGGATGCCCACCCACATCTCACATAAGTGGACGAAGACAGACAATAGAAGAATGGAGTGGGGGCCAAGGTAGTACAGCTGCAGACCATAGAAGTCTAGCAACATCAAGAAAAAGGAGGAAAAAGGTGGGGATCAACCCCACCATGACGTACGCAGAAAAGTACACTATCTCGCCGGCGTGCTCCTTTTTGAATTGGAGCTTTCCTCCGGTGCGGACCAGGTGGTTGAAGAAGTCCGAGGACCACCCCATGAGGGCCTGAACCTTCTTCAGGCCACTTTCGGTCTTCAAGCGGCTCTCGCGGAGACCCAACTCCATCACAGCACAATGAGGCAAGGGAGGAAAAGCAAGCACAAGTTTGGGAGTTCGAGCG
The DNA here is from genome assembly GCA_036927565.1 of Tuctoria greenei. Lineage (NCBI taxonomy): Eukaryota > Viridiplantae > Streptophyta > Magnoliopsida > Poales > Poaceae > Tuctoria > Tuctoria greenei. The sequence goes on from JAYESD010000005.1 coordinate 5,057,821, forward strand.
CAAGTTTAGATGAGAGGCGTAAAGAACCCCAGACGGTGCGCGCTTTCCTTCTTAAGTAAGCCCCCGCAACGCTTGGATGGAAACCGTAGGGAAGCCGAAGATACTATTCAAAAATTTCACCCTGTCGATGACAAGAGGGCCCGGGACCACCCCGACAATCAATTCGAGGTTCTTACCCAGGCAAACGTTTGTCATCATGAAAGGCGGGAAGCCCGAAGGCGGCGGCCTGACAAGGCGCGCGGAACCGATACAATTTTCATATCGGGAACCGGCGACCTTCAATTGCGTGAGATCCGCATGCCAAAGATCTCATTTTCCGCACCCGGGATATGCCACGCAGCGAGGATTTAACTCCAAAACTATCGCCAACGGCACATCTGAAGACCTTTGAAGACTCGGCTCAAAAGTCGAAGGATGGACCCACCTCCGGCGGAATGACTTCACCCAAGGGGTCTTCCCCAGAGGTGGGCCCAGGGGGCCACTGTCGGTACCCTGGATACCGTATACCCCTTGAGATTGCGAAGATCTAAAGGAAATGTCATCTACTTGATTTGAAGACCTTCGGAGGCCCACGTGTCAGACATAACCGGACCCGCTTCCCCAACATGGTTAGTCCGAGGGTCACCATGTGTACCATCGAACCGGAGCTACCGCCCACAAGGGGGAAGCACCGGGCTATGTACCATAACGGCACCCCCGGACCTAACCCCAGACCGAGGGAAGCTCCAGAACTGACACGTGTCTGGTGGCACCGGACCTATCTGTTCCCCACAGTATGCTCCGGAGCTGCCACATGTCCAACCGATGGATCTTCAGCCTCAAACCTCCGGTAGAATCCACAATGGCTCCGGATCCTCGAAGGGGAATCAAGGACTTCAAGACCCGATTAAGTGTCATTAATACTATGTTAATGACACACGATCGGACGACCCTTATTACCAGTAACGGCGCTATCAAAGCCCGTAACTCTGTCATTAAGGATAATTAAGTGCATCAAATGTGTATCAATATTAGTAGCTGCCGAGGCCACATGTCGGGCCAGACCAACTTGTAACGGCATGTCCTTGTACTATAAAAGGACAGGCCGACGATACATAGAGGGGTTTTGATCTGATCTATTCTGATCTGATCTGATCTGAGCTGATCTGATCGGCTCACACGCGCTCTCAACTCACATCACCTGAGTTGAGTTCATACATCCAATACAGCACCAATACACCCCGTGGAGTAGGGTATTACGCTCAGGCGGCCCGAACCACGTAAATCTTTGTGTCTCCTGTGTCATTTTACATTTCACCTTATTGAATCTTCGCGCGCCCACACCAAACTTCAAACTCTGCAAACACTTTTAGTAGTGTCGGGAGATCTGCCGGATCAAAACCACCGATAGCTCCGGTCTTATGATAGACGTGGCGGTCCTGGGACTAACCATGTCGGGGAAGCAGGTCCGGTTACGCCTGACATGTGGGGCCTTCGGAGGTCTTCAAATCTGATATATGGAGTTTCCTTGTGATCTTTGCAATCTCAAGGGGTATCCAAAACGGAGGGTACCAACAGTCGTAGTTGAATTCAGTTTGTGAAAAAATAATAAGTATATTGTTTCATTGAGATTTCACTTGACAATGCAAAACATGGCTTGCTTCCTCATCTTAAATTCCTGCTTCACTTTTTCAAGAAAAAAAAAAGAAAATTGTTTTTGTCTGCAACCTTGTCAATTCTTGCAACATATAGTCCACGTAGTAATGTCTTGTAGGTTTCATAGAAAAGATGATTTTGAACACACACTATTGATTAATAGCATATATTTAACCATTTGGCATGAATTTATTAGGCAGCTGAAACGCTTGCATAGAAAGCGGACGAGTTTTCACTTGCTTTTCTGCAACTTGATAACACAAATATTCGATGACATGCTAAAATTGGTCGGACCAAATAGGAGACGTGTATAATTGCGAGCAAAATTTTGGCAAGATTTTGCTACTATCATGTAGCAAAACATAAAATTATACGCTAAAACGGTGTGCATTCCACTAAAAAAACTATTAATGTCGTAGTAGAAGCCTGTTTGCGATAATAATAGTAAGCAGATTGTTTCATTGATATTTCACTCGACAATGTAAAACTTGGCTTGTATGCTCATCTTAAATTCCTGCTCAATGTTTTCTTGAAAAATAAAACAAATTTGTGTTTGAATGCAACCATAAGAAAATATAGTCAATGATTGTATCGTAGGTTTAATAACAAAAGGGATAGGTGCAAATGAACAAATAATTTAAATACAATTTTATTAATTAATTGCAGATATTTAACCATTTGGCATGGTTTACTAGGTAGCCGAAACGCATGCATAGAAAGCGGAAGAATTCTTGCCCGTTTTTCTACAACTTGGTAACACAAATATTCAATGGCATTGCTAAAATTGGTTGAGGACCAAATTGAAGACAAATATAATCGGAAACGGATTTTTTTGCAAGATTTTTTGGTAGAAAACACAAATGGTATACATCCTTAAAAAAGAATTACATTCATGCAAATAAACAATGTCTACATCGTAGCCGAATCCTGTTTGTGATAATAATAATAAGCAAATGATTTCATTTGGATTTGGCTCAAATTCCGAGTAATTTTCAGAAAATTCGCTTTCCATACCGTTGACCACAAGACATCACCAATCAAGACTCAAACTAATCTGTTCTCATTAAAGTCTAATAGTTGCCTTACGTGTTGCTTGATAAGTAATTCCCTACTTGAGGGCCCTCGCCCCCCGTCGCTTCCACATCAGCACTTGTCAAAACACCCACCCACTGGACCTAATCGGGACTTTCCCCTGCTCCCAACTAAACTGTCCACAAATGGCTCCGACCGCCGCCGCCGCCGTCGCCGCTTCAGAACTCGACTTGTCTCCCGCCCATCCCAGCACCATCCAGCTCCTACTGCGAAACATTGACTCCCGGACCATCATCGTCATGGCAAAGCTACAGGAGACGTTGGACTCAGTGCTTGAACGCCTAGATATGCCCATCGCCCTCTGGGGCAATCTGCGGGTCGAGTACGCCGGCAAGTACCTCCGACATGAGGCGACGATCGGCGAGCTCGGCCTCCCTCAGGACGCCACACTCCAGGTGACCGTCCGCCACCTCCCCAAGCCGTACCACGTCGCGTGGGGCCTCGCCTCGAAGGTCGCTGACGCGGCAAGGCTCCTCGCCGCGACCGGCCAGCAGCTGGACTCTACCGCTTCCCTCGACTTTCTCGTCTGGAACTTCTTGAAAGTAACCCGTGCTGCCGGAGAGAGGAAATCTGCTAGCCCCTTGGGCCCGGTCGCCGACTACATAAATATATTTCTCTGTAGCGGTGCACCCAGCGCTCTTGGCCAGCTTTACCTCTCAACGGACAAAGTGTGTCGCGTTGAAGCAGAGCGCGCCATCCGATGGTTCCTGGCTCCTGACTCTCTGACAAAGGAGAGAATTGTTAAGGTGTGGACGGCGCCGGTGCTCTTGGAGCTCAGCAGGTCCATCGCTTCTGGCGGTGCGCGCCAGGCCGACCCACTCTACACTTACATTCGACGCGCGCTTGAAGAGGTGATCACCCACCCCGAGTGGAGTTCGACGTGCTGGCTTGACATGTCCCCAGGACGTGTGGCTGAGCATCTAACCCAGTTTGTTGTTGAGAAGGCGGACGATGTCATGGGACGTATCGATGTGGCGGACCTAATGCTGACAGGGGATGAGAGGGACTTGACCGAGTTCAAGACCTTCTCTTGGGCACTGCGCCAGCAGGTTCGTAGGATGGACGTCGGCACGTCGCTTGGTCTGTGGTCGATGTTGCTGTACAAGGTGTTTGTGTCCTTGCTGAGGGGTGTCGACGAGTACATGGACATGGTCGACACTATTATGAGGTTGCGTATGCATGCTACACTATCGAGCGAGCCACTCGGCTGGATGTCCGCCCTGCCTTGGGTCCGGGTTGTCCTGTCCGAGCTCGACGCGTGGTCAGGCGTGGTTGAGTGGCAGGAGATCCGCAGCACCCTGGCGGCACACCCGCTGGGGACCAAAGTGCTCGTGGTGAGCACCGGGCCGGAGTGGTGCCAGTTTCAGAACATCCGCTGGATCACCAGACACAGGGACCTCCTTGACTTCGAGACACGGAGGTACCTGGCCATGACCCTGCTGCCAAAATTGGATGCTGCCACCGGTAGCGACACGCCGCTAGAGATACTCGTTGATCGGTCACGGTTGTTGGCTGACTCGTCCGGATACATTGCTCATGCGACGTCGGAGAAGCTTCGTGCAGGCTTGGTGGTGGAGTTCAGGCACGAGGAAGCTACAGGCCCTGGGGTGCGGAGAGAGTGGTTTTGTTTGGTATTCCAAGCTCTATTCAATCAACACGGAATCCTCTTCTCGGCGTGTCCGTCTGACAGGCGAAGGTTCTTCGTCAAGCCATGTAAGTTTGCTTCTCGTTGCCATCTGATAAAGTTGCATTGCATCTCTCTTTACTGTTCATGTTCTGTGGTGTATTGGATATTTTTCAGTTAAGGCCACTCAATCAAACAACCTGTTAGTTCTGGCCATTAAAGTACCCTGTCAGTTCTGGCAATTAAAATACCCCTGTCAGATCTCACCATTAAAATACATGTATCCATAGAGTTAGTGGTATTTGTATCATGCCTTTGTTGTAATGTTTTCGAGTCCGGTTTAGCATATAAAGTGGGTCACTCTGTTTTTGGCTTTGTCTGTTTTACTGGTTTGAAGTTCCTAAATCTAAAAATGGTGTACCTTCTAACCAATTGCATTTCCATATCTACTGCAGCATCTGTTGTGAATCAACTGCACCTGCCTTACTACGAAGTTGTGGGACGGATGATTGCATTAGCCCTGATGCACGAAATAACGGTCGGAGTTTCGCTCGACCGGACACTTTACTTGCAACTAGCCGGCAGACCAGTCACATTGAACGACATTGCGAATGCAGATCCTTCACTGCATGCAAGCTGCAAGGAGATCCTCGAAATGGATCCGAGCCTTGTGGATTCAGACGCCCTGGGCCTCACATTTGTTCGAGAAGTTGATCTGTCAGGCTCCAGGAAGGTCGTCGAGCTCGTGCCAGGAGGGAAGAACACTGCTGTTACCAGTATGAATCGGCACGCGTACGTCCATCTACTGGTTAAATATTGCTTCGTGAACTGCACAACGAATCAAGTGGCCTATCTCGCTCGTGGGTTCAGTAGTGTGCTTGGTGAAAGTGAGCAGTCAAAGAACTTCTTCAGTATTTTGTGTGTTGAAGATTTCAATCAGATGCTGGGTGGCAGCAAGGACAACATAGATATGAAAGAATGGGAAGCTCATACTGACTACAATGGGTACAGAAGAAAGAGCCGCCAAGTCAAATGGTTCTGGAAGGTATGTCCAACAACTCTTTCGACTGGAGAGTGAGATTTGATTCCATTTTAATGTAATTATTAAACTGATTGTTGGAGGCCGAAATCAGATCGTCCTCTAGTGGTTCATTTTCCTGAACACTTACAAAACGTCGAAAATCTTTTCATGTGGCAGGCCGTGAAAGCAATGACGGTTGAAGAGCAAAGGCGTCTGCTCGTCTTCTGGACCTCTGTGGAGTACCTACCCTTGGACGGTTTTTGTGGCCTGGAATCGAGGCTGTCCATAGTCAGGTCACCCAGCTCTTGCGACCATCTCCCCACCTCGAGCACCTGCTTCTACCAGCTCAACCTCCCTGCCTATACCTCCTCCCGCATGATGCAGAGTAGGTTGCGTATGATTGTCCAGGAGCATGTCAGCAACAGCTTTGGTATATCTTAGCTCCTGCCGCCCTGTGATTTGTATGTCAGCCGCTTTACATTACATATAAGACATGATCCTGATTTTAGCAGACTGGTTATCGTCGTCCAGAGACAAATTCATGGATAAACTTTACCATTTGATATGGGCTTCGTTATCTCTGGCTTCTGCCTGCTGTGTGGTGTGTATATATATGTGATGCGTTACAATGATAGAATAGAAGTGTGCTTGATGCCAGTGGCGCGAGTCTTGAAGCATTTGCATCAAAATTATGTTGTTATGATACTATGCGTAGATCTGAACTGCGCATCATTGCCGTATGAGGTATGACGAGTTGTGATGGGCCTATGCCATATCATTTTGCTATCGGGGATCTTGTTTTACCGGCGACTGAACTGACGCCTGGTTTCAGCGATAGCCGCAGGTAGCAGTAAATTTCTTTTATTTTTGTTGAATTTTTAATTATTAATTCATAATTTGTAAGGTTATGTTAATTGTAAAACAACCATATAAAAATTGATTGATTAACCTATAAAAATATTACTTAATTATTAATTACAAGGATTAGTGACTAATGATAGTAATTAATTGAAATTTGGACATGCCCTTTTGCTATGGGATGCGGAAACTTAGGATCCATTTCGTACGGTTCCAGATTCGCTCAGAATCAGAATCGTTTCAGTTTTACCCCTGAAACAGTTCTAGAACCTGAAACGGAATCAGCTGAGAATCTGTTTGGCTACTTTATTGTTTCAGTTTCAATTGAGAAGGGAAAAGAGTTGAATTGACCTATATATCCATGGTTGTTATTTATACAGTTTTTATTCCAGCTGTACCTGATTGGTACTGTTTGTACGATGTCCATATGTATGTTGCAGGACCATGACTTCTGATTTTTTTAATACGTGTAAGGCTGAACCAAGAGTGCTAAACTATATTTTTTCAACATTGAGCGACCTGAGCACGCTACAATCAGTTTCAATACCATGGAATAGTGTAAAAAACAATAAGTTCATACACAAATATATGTAATCAAAATGATGGTGCAGTTCCAAAAAAAATAGAAGCAAGCTTGATTTCTATGTCCTACAACTATCCTCTAGATTGCATTATTAAAGCTGCAAGCTCGTCGCGAAATCTGTCCATACTTTTGTAACTAGCTGAAGATGTGGAGACGCCATACGTATTGGATGGTGCTGCATGTCTTGCATATCTGTGAGGTATGGTAGGCACATAGTCCGGATCCCGATCATGTATTTGAAAATGCTTATCTAGTGCATGATTTTCACTTGTACTGCGAAGAGCTCACAAACAATTCTAACATGTTCCTCATTTGACCAATCAGCTGTGTCAGCCATCTATTCAAAGTAATATCAAAATCAAGTAGCCACATAAGACATTATTCTATGATCAACATATTATTCTGTACATGTATCAATCCATCTATGATCAAGACATTATTCTGTACATGTATCAATCCACATTCTACACATGCATACTCTACGATCAAGAAACTATTCTGTACATGAATGAAGCCACATTCTTCACATGCAAACAGCCACATTGTACACATGCATTCTCTATGATCAAGGCAATATTTTGCACAAACAGCGACATTCTACACATGCATACTCTATGATCAACACACTATTCTGTACATGTATCAAGCCACATTCTACACATGCGAACAGCCACAGTCTACACATGTATTCTATAATCATTCACAGTAATATGAACCACTACAATTTACACTGATAAGTAGATGAACTTCACATATATCACAAATCCTATGATCACAACAACATATACCTTTCTTGACCGGCACCCAACTGCACAAGACCTGGCGTCCGATCTGCAAGAATTACAACACTAAAAAAAGAATGAGTGCAAGCACCTCAGATCAATCAGCGCAGAAGTGAAATAGATTAGCAAGCAGCTCGCAAGTCAATTATTGAACCAACAGATTAATCGCATTAATCCCGTTGCCATGCAATGCTTGAAGGTGCCCAGCACTGACTAAGCAGAAAGGGCTCCACTGCTAACCACTCCTTTTTTTTATGCGGTGCACTGTACTGGCGGCTAACGAACCAGCGCAAGGCAAGTGCAACGTATCAACAAATCTGTGGCACAGCGCCTGTGATGTTGAAATCGAGCCGAGCAGGGGACTATCGCGGCTGGCGGCAGTGCCTAGCAGGGAAGGGTACACTTCAGATCATTAGTTTGGCAGCCTGGGAGACCAGACGGAGACATCGATAATGAAGACCCCCGCCATCCGGAGATGCCCTGCAGACCCTTGAATGAACCTAGACGGCGCTCGCGTGATGATGAAGATGACAGGGAAAGAGGCAGAGATGAGAGACCACGCAACATCATGGGTCGTATGTCTCGATGGATTGATAGTAGAGCTAGAGGGCGCAGCAAGGGCCATGGCAGAGACTCAAACGGAGGCTGGTCTGGCAGTGGTGGGCCGGACAGAGGCCGCAGATATGCGCGCAACCCTTCCCCCCCTCCAGCCAGGTTCAACGATCCCCCAGATATGCGCCGTGCAGTGAGATCCCTTTGGAAGGCCAAGGGAGCAAGCCAGCCAGAAACCAGCAGAACTAAAGACCTTTCTGAGCGCCTAAAAAAAGTCCATTATGAGGAGCCGACCCCCCCACTCAAGCATCAACCTTCCCTATCTGGATCGACTAGTGAATCTGGCTATGTTTCTGATGCTATAATTCTGATTTCTTCAGAGCAACCATTCTGGGGAGCTCCCAGAACAGATCCGGCAACACTGAGGCAACCATCGAACAGAGCCGAAATTCCTGATGCTACATCGATCGAGCCACCGATTGTAAGTGGTCTGTTATCAGGAGAGACACTCAATCATAGTGAGTCGACTGAGGAGGTAGAAGAGCACATGAACCAGGAACCATCTGAGCACGACCCGCCGTTAGATCAACGCGGCGCCATCTCACCTACAGCAGGAAGCCAGGAAGAGTTCCACCAACAGAATCTACATGCAGATAGCAACCTCAAGAAGCTGCTGGAGACTATGACAAAGCCGAAAGAAAAAGCTATCCTGGGCAACCCTCAACAACAGGGCAGCCAGGCCAGCAAAGAAGTTGGAACATCCATCAAGGGCACCAGAAGCAGCCCGAGACTCAAGAACAAGCTTAATGGCCACAAGACTCTAATCAAAATGGCTCAAGAGGTCCTAGCAAAAAAGTGGGGTCTGTTGGAAAATGATCAGACCATGGATGAGATTACTCTCCAAAAATATGTTGACACCTATAAGAAACCGCTCTCAGAGGCTGAAATTGAGGCTATCTACAAGCTCACAAAAGTGGCCATGCTGAAAAAGAAGAGCATAAGTAGCAAGCCAGGGAAGAGCCTTCTAAAACCAGGAGCTCACAAGGAGAAAGTCTCCAGAAAGAAGAAGGTGCCGGCAGAGGACGCGGCGTAAGGACCCCTAGAGTTCCCCAGTAGCCTTTTGTTAGCTATGTGTGCTCCAGCATTGTTGCTTTTTATTCGGCCCTCCAGCGCCTGGTCGCGAGGGAGCATCCCGCTATGTAATAGTCGTAATATCGCCGCTCTCGCAGTAGCTTTGAAACTCTCGTTGTTGTACCGCCTAATGTGTTGTGACTCTGGGGACTACTTATGTAAGGTTATTAAGACCGGTGCTTATCTATTTATGTGGTTGCTTTTCTCTACTGATCGAAAGATGGCCGGGTGCCTGTGCGGTAGCTTTTTCTTTTCCCATGGCAGATAGCATCAAGAATTATAGCTTTTTATCCTGGAACGTTAGGGGTCTCAACAACCCAGCTAAACAGCAGGACATTAAACAGGTGATTCAAATTCACAGGCCAGAATTGGTCTGCCTCCAGGAGACTAAGCTAGCGCAAGTAGACGCGCGAGTAATCATGAACACGCTGGGCAACGAATTCACTGATAACTTTTGCTTTCTCCCGGCTGATGGCACCCGGGGAGGGATCCTCCTTGCCACTCACAACAGATACCTGAGACTTCAAGATGCATTCCAGGAGCAGTATTCACTAACAGCTACAATTCTCGATAATAGAACACAAATTCCATGGACGCTGAGTGGAGTCTATGGGCCGCAGGGTGATCTGGAAAAAAGACAATTCTTACAGGAACTGAGAAGCCTTAAGACAAAAGCACGACAACCCTGGGCCATCCTAGGAGACTTCAATCTAATATACCAAGAACAGGATAAAAGCAACGGCAGAATCAACCGCAGCCTCATGAGACGTTTCAGAAGAACACTGGACCATATGGAGGTTAAAGAAATACCTTTGCTGGGAAGAAAATTCACATGGTCGAACGCACAAAGCTCGCCGACAATGTCGAGAATTGACAGAGCCTTCTGCTCGGTACCATGGGAGGACATTTACTGTAACCCGATCCTGCAGCCTTTATCCTCGTCAACCTCAGATCACTGCCCGCTCATACTACAACCCTTGAGACCACAAAGATTCCCACCCCTTTTCAGATTTGAAACTCACTGGAAGAATATGCAGGGCTTTTCTGAATGCATTCAGCAAGCTTGGACCCAACCTGTTTTAGGCCCTCAAAACCCCATGCAGCGCCTCCAAACCAAACTGGACAGAACAGCAAAGGCACTAAGGAAATGGGCGAGGACCATTGTACCACAAGGTAAGTTAGTTGCAGCACTATGTAGAGAAGTTATTCAAAGACTTGAATCAGTACAGGAGATCAGACAGCTATCCCAAGCAGAGCTCACCCTATTAAGCACCCTCAAGCTCAGACTGCTGGGACTGGCAGCAATAGAAAAATCAAGAGCCCGACAAAAGTCAAGAATTACCTGGTTACGGAAGGGAGACGCAAATACACGATACTTCCAAACTATAGCAAGCGGTCGGCAGAGAGCAAATTTCATTCAGAAGCTAAACTCAGCTTCAGGCCCGGTGTTTGAGCAGGAAAATAAAGCTGAGCTCATATTTAATCACTTTGCTCATCATCTAGGAGAGACAGCCCCAAGAAGGTACTCTCTAAACCTCCATCAGTTGGGATGGCAGCCATTGCAGCTAGATAGCCTGGACCTCCCCTTCTCAGAGCATGAAGTGTACACGGCAGTTAAAGCTTCCCCGAAAGAGAAGGCGCCAGGTCCTGATGGCTATATAGGCCTCTTCTATTGCACCTGTTGGGAAATTATCAAACAAGACATCATGGATGCCATCTCCCAATTCCACAATATGAACTCGCAGGGCCTGCACCTGCTAAATCAGGCCTATGTAATACTGATCCCGAAGCATCCGGAAGCACTAAACATATCGGACTATAGGCCAATCAGCCTTATGCACAGCTTTGCGAAGCTCTTATCCAAAATCTTGGCAGGTAGACTCCAGCCTTACTTGGGACAGATGATCTCGATGAATCAAAGTGCGTTCATCCAAAAAAGATGCATACATGACAACTTCGTCTTTGTTCAAGAACAAATAAGCCAACTATACAAGAAGAAAGTTCCTTCACTATTCATCAAGATAGACATCACAAAGGCTTTCGACACGGTCAGCTGGCCGTACTTGCTGGAAATCATGTCGCATCTGGGTTTCAGTACGCGCTGGAGAACATGGATCTCCAACTTATGGAGAACAGCTTCATCTTCTTTTATCCTAAATGGGGTGCCAGGAAAGAAGATCCAACACGCTCGGGGAGTGAGACAGGGGGACCCGCTGTCGCCGATGCTCTTTCTGCTAGCCATGGAACCACTTCACAGAATGTTTGATTATGCACAAAGCATGGGAATGCTACAGCCTATCGGTAATGGCTTGTCCAATCTAAGAGTGTCACTATATGCGGATGACGCGGCAGTGTTCATCAAGCCGAACAGGAATGACTTTATTATCACCAAGCTTATTCTGCAGATTTTTGGTGATGCTTCTGGGCTAATCACCAACTTGGCCAAGACCAAAATCTACCCCATTCGATGCAGCGAGATTAGTTTAAGTGAGGTTTTAGACTCACTGCAGATGGTGGACTCATTCCCAACAACCTACCTGGGACTACCTCTCCATTACAGAAAGCTCTCCAGAAATTCAACTCAGTTGATAATAGAAAAGGTGCACGGAAGAATACCTGCTTGGAAAAAAAACATGTTATCTTATGCAGGAAGAGAAACCTTGATTAAGTCAGTACTCTCAGCTATACCTACCTACTTCTTAACAGTCTTCAAGTTGCCAAAATGGGCAGCATGCCAAATAGACCGTATCAGAAGAAACTTTCTATGGAAAGGCCCAGACTCACTTAATTCTCAGGCTAGCAACAAATGCCTAGTAAAATGGACGGTCTGCACACGTCCGAAGAACATGGGAGGTTTAGGGATAAAAGATCTGGAAAAATTCAATAGAGCCCTTCGCCCTCGTTGGCTTTGGCTCAACTGGGATGCTCAGCAAAGACCTTGGAAGACCCTTCTCAAATCTAAAGACAGCCTGGAACACGATCTATTCTTTATGTCTACCAAAATAGTGGTTGGAAACGGCAAAGACACTCCCTTCTGGGAGGCTCATTGGTTACAAGGACATGCCCCGAAACTGCTGACCCCAAGCCTTTATGCACAAGCGAGATACAAACATAGATCGATGCAGAAGGAACTGACAAACAACAATTGGATTAGAAACTTGGGTAGATGCGACTCTGAAGCGCTACTGGGGGAATTTCTACTGCTCCACTCATTGATCCAGCAGGTACAACTTAATGAAAACAAAGACACCATCTCCTGGAAATGGACAAGTAATGGCGAATTCACAGTCCGTTCAGCGTACAACATACAGTTTACTGGTGCCATGCTGCAACCAGCCACCTCAGTCATATGGCAAGCTGTGGTGGAACCGAAATGTAAATTCTTTGCTTGGTTAACATGGCATCAGCGTGTGCCCACATCGGATAACCTCATCAAAAAAGGGATGCAGATAGATCCCAATTGTCCCCTATGCCACAACAACCCAGAAACCATCAATCACATTTTAACAGCCTGTGATTTCACTAAGGCAGTCTGGGATGAGGTCGTCATAAGGCTCCACATTCAACAACCGATCGCTTCTATGCTTAGCTCAGGTATTCACTACTGCTTCAATACATTGCAAGCGACAAGTTGGTCCAGAAACAAGCGGATGATGGCGGGATATGTCATAACCTTTTGGTGGAACATGTGGAAAGAAAGAAACAGGAGAGTATTTGAACAACAAGCAAGCTCCTCGCAGCGGGTTACTCAGATGATCATCCTCGACATTCAGTTGAGAGAATTTAGCCTTCTAGAGAACTCTGTTGATGTCTAATGTGACCTTGGAGAATGCCTAGTAGATAAGCTGGCATTGAACCACCCTAATCTTGTAAGGCAGATCTTGTAATGTAGGCTGTACCTGTATCCGCTCTATCTTAATATAAGGCAGCTCTCCTGCCGTTTTATCTTTCAAAAAAAAAAGACTAGCGTGGGGCGGTGCCGAGCAAAGGTCAAACATGCAGGTGGCGCCATGGCGGTGGAGCCGACCAGCGGACTAGCGAGGGTGGCGGCGGTGCCGAGCAGAGCAGTACGAGAAGGGGATTACCGTGGGCACGGAAGATTATCGAGAGGATATTACCGAGAGGAGGACAAAGCGAGGAGGGCGCGGAGACAACCGGAGGAGACGCTGGCAACTACCGGCTTCGCGAGACGAATCCCTCCTGGCGGCGGCGACTCTGGTAGACGGGATTTTTTTTTCACCGCGTCCGCATGGAATAGAGCAGTGGCATAGACGGGTAAATACACCTAAACCACGAGCCCAGTTACGTAACAAATCCCTGCTCTGTAGAACACTTTTCGAGTGTTTCCGTTACCGTTCCAATCTAATTCCACCAGAAACGTTCTATATTTTTTTCGTTTAGATGGGTTTCTCCGGTTCCAGCAGTGAATCGAACCGATTCTTCAATCTAAATGTGCCCATATTACGGATGGGCCAGATTGAAATGAGCACAACCATGGGCCTTGGTATGGTGGCTATCGTGGGCCTTTATCAATTCGTCAGTCTCGTTTAATCAGTGAATCACGTTGCGCCTCCGGCAACTGAAATACAAATGTTTGTGACCCAGTCCGATATAGATCACTCTTTTATTTTTAAGGTGACTGTTTTTCTCGACTTTTTTTTAACGAAAAAGCTAGAATACATGTGGCCGGAATCGGCTCGGAATTTCAAGCGTCCGGGTGCACAGCGGCCCGCGTTATAATCGGCTACTTTTTAAGAATTAATTTTTTTATTTGTTAGGCTTATGTTAGTTGTAAAACAGTCAAATAAAATAATTTTGTGATTTATAGACCATAGAATAGTCAAATAAAATATGATTAATAGGTTAATCGGAATGATTACTTGCTAATTACCCATTGCTTGATTTTATCTTAAATTTCAGACACCTGAAATTTAGACACACTTCTTTTTAAAATGAGCTCCGCTTCTGGTCCATGTTAAGCATTTAGACACACCCTTTTTTTAAACGAGCTCTGCTTTCGATCAATGTTAAGTATCATACTTGTATTCCAGATCAATGACGAACTGGGCAAGAGCCTCGAACCAATTATGCAAATCACAGGTAGCTTGGCAGAAGCTGCATTGTAACGTAGGGTTGGCACTTTGGCTGTTACAGATCGTTTAACTAGTACTCCTTATTGTTGATGTAAGCTTGTTACAAGGGAGGATACTGGAGACAACTTTAAAGAATCCTAAAAAGTTTTTAGTACAGTTTCGCCAGAGGTGTAAATCGGATTGTATTCAGAGTTAGATTAGGATTAAGGAAATAGATAAATTTAGTATAGGACTCGAATTCCGAGTTGTATTAGACATACTCTGTAATCTTCTATATATAGCTATGAATAAAGTAGAGCATTGTATCGCAGAAAAAGTTCTCTAAACATCAAGTCTATTACTCAGCCTAAAGTTATTTGCTGAAGTTTATTTACCTGTTCTTTCATCTCGACGATTTGTACGTTACAGCGATCCTCCGTTGCGCCAACAAGTGGTACCAGAGCTGTGGGATATACAACTTTACAAAGTCGATCAAAGGAAAGAAAAGTTGGCAGGTGAAGATGGCAAGAACAAGCAGGGCAGTTTGGAAGGTTCAGAAACAAAGTCTGTCGTGATGGTGCCAAAAGTCAGTTTGGTGCCAATTCAATACCCAATGCTAAATGACGCAAATTACATTGTGTGGTCTACTAAGATGAAGTTCATACTTCGAAACCTTCTTGTATGGAAGGCCATAGGAGAAGGGGAAGTTGACACAGAAGTTGATGAAGGGGCAATGGCAGCCCTCTGTCAATCTGTTCCAGACTCTATGGTGATGACCCTTGTTGAATATGCCACGACAAAAAGCGCATGGGATGCCATAAGGGAGATGAGAGTTGGAGAAGACAATGTTAAAAGGGCTCGAGCACAAGTGCTCAAAAGGAAACTAAATAAACTCGAGATGTCCAGCTTAGAAACAGTTGCAGAATATGCCATGAAGCTAACCAATCTCGTAAGCGAGATCAGATCTCTTGGAGGGAAAATAACTAAAACTGAAGTTGTGGAGAAATTGTTTTCCTCGATAACTGAAAGATTCGCTGATATTATTGGAACCATCGAACAATTTAGTGACAATACTAAGATGACAGTTGCATAGGCAATAGGGAGACTGAGAACTCATGAGGAGAACCAAAAGGGAAAAAGAGAAACAAAAGATGGAGAAGAAAAACTTCTCTATACACATTCAGACCTTGAAGCTAGACTTTCAAAAGAAAGAAAGAAATATGAAAATACAAGTGGGAAAGTCAATAAAGGGAAAGGTAAAGGAAGATCTCAAGGGACTGGTCGAGGCACTGACAAGTTCCAAGATGAAAGGAGACCAAAAGGTTTCAATCTGCCAAAAGTGAAGTGTTTCAACTGCAATGAGAAAGGTCACTTTGCAGATAAGTGTAAAAAACCAGATAGAAGACTGAAAACAAGACAGAATGTAGCAAGAAGAGAAGAAGAAGCTCACCTTCTGCTAACTCACACAAACGGACAAGAGAAGACTTCAACAAAAGAAAAGAATTAGTCACTGATGCTTGAAAGGAGCAGAGACAATGAAAGAAAATCCTCTCACTCATCATGGTATTTTGACACGGGGAAAGCAACCATATGACGGGAAATAAGGAAGATTTTTTTGAGATAGATACAAGCATATCTTGTTCTGTCAGATTTGGAGATGATTCCACTGTCAAGATCTGTGGGAAAGGATCTGTTCTATTTGAATGTCAAAATGGTGAGCACAGAATCCTATCAGAGGTTTACTACATACCAGATCTTAAAAGCAATATAACCAGTCTTGAGCAACTTGATGAAAGTGGGTGCAAGATTGAAATAGAAAAAGGCATGATGTTTCTGTGGAATAGAGAAGGAAAGGAGATTGCTCAAGTAACGAGGTCAGATAGTAGACTTTATATTCTGAACCTAAAGCAGACAATGCCAATGTTGGCAAGCAAGATCTTCATAGAACTCCTGGCTCTAGCATGCCAAGTTTGGGCATATAAATTTTATGTCACTAAGAAGTATGTCTGAAAGGAACATGGTAAATGGTATGCCCTCAATAAATCAAATTGAAAAAATTTGTGATGGTTGTCTCATAGCAAAATAAAAGAGAAAGCCATTTCCATCACAGTCTGATTTTAGAGCAAGTAAGCATTTGGAATTATTGCATGGAGATTTGTGTGGTAAGATAACCCCTGAAACAACTTTGGTAAAAAAATATTTTTTCCTTCTTGTAGATGATTATTAAAGATATATGTGGGTCACCTTGCTACACTACAAAGATGAAGCTTTCACTGCATTTCAAAAGTTAAAGAAGCAAGTAGAAAAGGAGGTGTCTCTGAAGATTTGCTCCTTAAGAACAGACCGAGGAGGAGAGTTCACTTCAAGAGAATTTAAGAATTTTTGCAGAGAAAAAGGAATCAAAAGGGTTCTCACAACCCCCTACACACCACAGTAAAATAATGTAGTTGAAAGAAGGAATCAAACTGTCATTTCAATGGCAAGAAGTTTGTTAAAAAACAAGAACATGCCTAATAGTTTTTGGGGAGAGGCAATTACTATGGCCATTTATCTTCTCAACAGAGCAACAACTAAGAGTGTTGTCGGTACCCTGCGTATCGGATACCCTTTGGAATCGCAAAGATCATAAGGAAACTCCATCTACCAGATTTGAAGACCTCCGAAGGCCCCACATGTCAGCCGTAACCGGACCTGCTTCCCTGAAATGGTTAGTACCAGGGCCGCCACGTGTATCATAAGACCGGAGCTATCGCCCACACATGAGAAAGCTCCGGACTAGATACCAGTATGGCATCCCCAGACCTAACCCCAGACAGAAGAAAGCTTCGGTACCGAAACGTGTCCAACAGCACCGGACCTACCCGTTCACGACAGTAGGCTCTGGAGCTGCCACATGTCCGAACCGCCGGACCTTCAACTTCAACAATAGGGCTGGTGGACCCCCAACAGCTTGGACCTTCAAGGAGCAATCAAGGACTTCAAGACCTGATTAAGTGTCATTAATATCATATTAATGACACACGACCGGAAGGCCCTTAATACCATTAACGGCGCTGTCAAGGCCCGTTACCACGCTATTAAGGGTAATTAATCTTATTAATTGTGTATCAAACATTAGTAATCGCCAGGGCCACTTGTCGGGTTAGGCTAACTGTGTAACGACCGGTCCTTGTACTATAAAAGGACTGGTCGACGGTACACAAAGGGACCTCTTTGGACTCTCTCTGAGCTCTGGAGACACTTACGCTCTCACACATACTCACTCGCTCAATACAACATCAACACACTCTATGGAGTAGGGTATTACGCTCAGGCGGCCCGAACCACGTAAACCTCTGTGTCAATTTGTCACCACCTCTTGAATCTCTGCGCGCCTGTTATCGAACTACAAACTCCACGGACTACCAACAGTAGTATCGGGAGATCTGCCGGACTCAACCACCGACAGTTGGCACGCCAAGAAGGGGGCGCCCGAGATTTCAAGAATGGTGAACTCAACTACTGGATCGTCCAACGGCAACCCCGCTGCGCAACCTGCTGGAGGCAACCCCTCCAACATGCAGCAACCAGCGGGTGCCACAGCTCCAGCAGGAGTCATGCCATTGTCGCCACCGCCTACACCAGCAAATCAAGCTGGACAGCGGGACGGAGCATCTGCATCGGTCACAACATCAGCAAATAACAACACCCCCGAACACGCGCTCCATGCAGCGCGTGCTCTTCTCCAACGCCCACCACCTCCGGGTGCATCCCAAGGCGCAATGGAGCAATGGAGGGTTGATGTGGAACACTTGGTTGCAGCAGCAGCTGATCGCATCAGCAACCAAGGTCCTCCCCCCTCGGGGTAGGCCCCATCGCAGCATCAGACTTTGTCGGGTAGACTTGGTCCGCACGATACCCAAAATAGGAGGTGTGTTGCGTCCCAACAAGTGACGTCGCTGCCTTCCGGGGCGCGACGCACTCATACAGTAACGAGGCTTTCAACTCACAACCTCCGGGCGGAGCTTGATCGCCGTTATCGTCAACAGGACGACCGCATCCATATCGAGCGAGCTCGCAAAAGGCGAGAGGCTCGAGACAGTCCTGCTCCTGAGGGAGTAGGAGGAGGCTGTTCTGCTCTGGCCATGCACCTACGCATGGTCAGGTGGCCACAAAAGTTTCGGCCTCACCTTCCAGAGAAATTTGACAGGACTGTCAATCCCGTTGAGTTTCTCCAGATTTACTCCACTGCAATCCTTGCAGACAGAGGTAACGAGGCTGTAATGGTCAACTACTTCCTCGTGGCTTTAACTGGGACCGCAAAGTCCTGGTTCATGAGCCTCCGGCTCAACTCCATCAATAGTGTGACGGAATTGTGCCAACAGTTCACCGCCAATTTCGGGAGTTCATACACCCGACCAGGCACCGAACTGGACCTTTTTGTTGTAACGCAGAAGGGGGGAGAATCCTTGCGTTCCTTCATCCATAGGTTCTCCCAGGTACGAAACAATGTTCCTTCTATCTCTAGCGCCTCTGTTATTGTGGCATTTAGACAGGGCGTACGAGACAAGAAGATGTTGGAGAAGCTGGCGATCAAGGAGATCACCAGCGTCACAGAGCTCTTCAGCTTGGCTGATAAGTGCGCCAAAGCTGCGGAGGGCCATGAAATGCACTCCAAACCACCTCCGGAGGATAACAGAAAATCCTCCAAGGGCGAAGCCACTACCTCCGGGAGTGGCAAAAAGAAGAAAAAGTCCAACGGCAAGAAAAAGCCGTCGGCTGGCACACCTACTGTTGCAGCTGCTGCAGCTCTGGGTGGCCGGGGGCCACGCCCCGAGAAACGACCTCAACCTTCATCTGAAGACGGCGACAACTCCAAAATGTGGTGTCCTATCCATAAGTCGAACAACCACAACTTGGAAGACTGCCGAGAGGTCAGAACCTTGCTGAGCGCTACAACAAGCGCTAGGAAGAAGTTCCTTTCCGACAAAGGGAAGGAAAACAGAAAGTTGACGAAGCTCCGGCTGAAGAGGAGTTAGGTTTTCAGGACCCTAAAAAGTTCCTGAAGGCTGTATACACCTTCGTCGACGATGATTCTGACGTCTCCAACAATGAATGTCGGAAAACCATGAACACCATCTTTGGTGGTTCGTGGGACAACACCTCCCGCCGTGTCCTCAAGACCATGCGGCGGGACATTGCTTCGGTAGCTCCCACCGCCAGGACGGAGCTGCACCGGAAGTGGATGGATACCGCCATCACTTTCGACGCGTCGGACTGCCCTCGGAACATGATTGGAGCTGGCCAACTCCCATTGATGGTATCTCCGACCATCAACAACATCCAACTCCACCATGTTATGGTGGACGGAGGTTCGGGGCTGAACCTCATAAGCTTCAAAGCTGTCGGCGGTTTGAACCGGCAGATCTCCCTACACTACTAAAGTGATAGGGGAGTTTGATGTTCAGTGTGGGCGCGCGGAGATTCAATAAGGTGAGTAGGAATTGACACAGGAGACACAAGAATTTACGTGGTTCGGGCCGCCTGAGCGTAATACTCTACTCCACGGGTGTGTTGGTGTTGTATTAGCAGTATGAGCTTGTTACGAGCGTATGAGGCGCGTGTGTCTGTCCCCGTCCCCTGAACGTGTCGTCGGCCTGTCCTTTTATAGTACAACGGCAGGTCGTTACAAGTTAGCCTGGCCCGACATGTGGCCCCGGCAGTTACTAGTATTGATACACGTTTAATTGCTCTTAATGACCCTGTAACGGGCTTTGACAGCACCGTTACTAGTGTTAAGATCGTCCGTTTAAGTGTCATTCATATGGCATTAATGACACTTAATCGGGTCTTGAAGTCCTTGGCTCTCCTTTGAAGATCCGAAGCCGTTGTGGGGTCTTCCGGAGGTTAGAAGCTGAAGATCCGACGATTGGACGCGTGGCAGCTCCGGGGCTTGCTGTGGGAAACAGGTAGCTCCGGGGCTACCCGACACGTGTTAAGTCCGGAGCTTCTCTCGGTCTGGGGTTAAGTCCGGAGGTGCCGTTTCGGTACATGGCCCGGAGCTTCCCCCTTGTGGGCGGTAGCTCCGGTTTGATAGTACACGTGGCGACCCAGGGATTAACCATGTTGGAGAAGCGGGTCCGGTTATGTCTGACATGTGGGCCTCTGAGGATCTTCAAACCAAGTAGATGAGTTTCCTTTGAGATCTTTGTAACCTCAAGGGGTGTACGGTTTCTAGGGTACCGACAGTGGCCCCCTGGACCTACCTCCGGGGAAGACCACTGGGGTGAAGTCATTCCGCCGGAGGTGGGTCCATCCTCGCGACTCTTGAACTGAGTCTCCAAGGGTCTTTGAAGGTGCCGTTGGCGGGGATTTATAGTTAGACCCCCGCCGCGTGGCGCATCCCGCGTGTGGCAGATGAGATCTTTGACGTGCGGATCTCATGCAATTGAAGGTCGTCGGTTCCCGATACAAAAACTGTATCGGTTCCGCGTGCCTTGTCAGGCCGCCGCCTTTGGGTTTCCCGCCTCGTGATGACAACCGTTCGCCTGGGTAAGAACCTCGACTTGATCGTCGGGGTGGTCCCGGGCCCTCCTGTCATCGGCTGGGTTGAATTTTTGAATGGTATCTTTGACTTCCTTGCGGTTTCCATCCAAGCGTTGCGAGGGCTTACTTAAGAAGGAAAGCGCGCACCGTCGGGAGTTCTTTACGCCTCTCATCTGATCTTGCGCTCAAACTCCCAACTCGTGCTTCACTCTTCTTCTCTTGCCTAGCCATGCCGCGATGGAGTTGGGTCTCCGCGAGAGTCGCTTGAAGACCGACGGCGATTTGAAGAAGGTCCGGGACCTCATGGGGTGGTCCTCGGACTTATTCAACCACTCGGTCCGTGCCGGCAGGGAGCTCCCATTCGAGAAGGAGCACGCCGGCGAAATGGTGTACTTCTCCTCGTACGCCATGGTGGGGTTGATCCCGCCTTTTTCTTCCTTTTTCTTGATGCTGCTAGACTTCTATGGTCTGCAGTTATACCACCTTGGCCCTCACTCCATTCTCCTCGTGTCTATCTTTGTCCACTTATGTGAGATGTGGGTGGGCATCCCCCCTGCATTGAACTCTTCCGGACCTTCTTCACCGTCCATACCACCGGCCGGAGCAATGAGTACCTTGGCTTCTACTACTTCATGAAGCGCAAGAAGTGCCCATTCAAGTACCTCCGATCGTTTCCTTCTGGGAAGTGGGATGACTGGAAGAAAGACTGGATAGTCATCAGGGTGGAGGAGCACGAGAGGCTGGAGCTGCCCGATAGTCTGGCCGGCATCGACACGATGATCTGGAGTGAAGCTCCGGTGTTGGCGGAAGCTTTCAACCCTGCTTTGACCAGGATCCGCCAATGCGTGGAGGGAGGATTGACTCCTCAGGCGGTATTTTGCAATTTCCTGGTCAACAGGTGGGTGCCGCTGAAGAGGAGGGAGAAACTCGCTTGGGCCCTCAACAACATGATGGACGACGACCGGATTGAGACCGGGTTGAAGTCCAACATGGTGGGGAAAACCTTGGAGTTCCACCTCAAGAAATTCCAGCACGGCATCGACGTCGACGGTGATGACTTGACTCCCCCGTCGGCCTTCCTCCCTCTGAACGTGGAAGTGGAGTTCAGCAGGGAGCTCCGGCGAAAGATGCCCATACTTGACGACCTTGGTGTCGTCGAGAGAAGATCAACCACCCGGGTGGCGATCCCCGGAATGCCCGACGATGGCTCCATGCCTGCCCCAAAGCCAAGGGTCGAGGTTGTCGGCAAAGGCAAGGAGCTGGCAAACGAACCCGAGAGCCGGAAGAGGAAGCTGCAGCATGCCGACGGAAGGTCCGTCAGGCCCGCTACTTCCGCCTCGGCTCCTTCTCCCCGGAGGGGAATGTCTTCTACCACCGTGGCGACTGTCCCCGTAATGGGGTCCTCCCGGAACGAGACCGTTCCTGCAGTGGGGTCCTCCCGGAGCGCGTCTGTTCCCGCAGTGGGATCCTCCCGGGGTGTTAGCTCCGAGCGCGCGACTCCGGCACCTGGGACGGTGGAGGCCTCCAGGTCTGGGGGTTCTTCCCAATCGAGGAGAGCCTCGACCCGGGAAACGCCCGTGGCCGCGACAAGTTCCGGGGGGCCTTCCGGAGCTTCTACGCCAACTATGGCCAGCCCAGAACGCCCGGGAAAAAGGTTCCACGCAAGCTGGTGCGGAAGCCTCCCAAGGTAATTTTTAATCTCTACCTTGGACAATTATTTTAATTGTAGCAAGTTTTTGTTAATTTTCTTCGTTCATCATCTGCAGCGTCCCCAAGAAGGGGAGTGAGGCTCCACCCTCAGCCACAGTGTCTGAGGCCGTGAGGGTGGGAGCTTCTGCTCCTGTCCCGGTGCCGCCCCAAGTGGTGGCTGAAGCTGCGACAGCTCCGGCGCCGGCTGTCGTGGTCATGGACCTCGACTCATCCCCAGAAGTTCTCGTGGTAGCGTCGGACCACGGGAGTGAAGATGCGCCAGCGGCACCTGTCCCGGAGGTTGAAGCTTCGGGTCCTGGTGCTGAGATGATGGACGCTCCGGCTGTTGAGCCGGAGGAAGTAGTAATCCCGGCCTCTGAGCCGGAAATTGTTGAAGCTCCGGCGGTTGAGCCAGAGGTGACTGAAGCCCCGGCATGCGAGTCGGAAACTGAGGTAGTTCCGGTAGTTGGGCCGGCTACCTCCGAAGCACTGGCTGCTGAGCTGGTCATTTTTGGAGCTCCGGTCACAGGGCCGGTCGAAGTTGAAGATCTTCCGGCTCCTGAGCCGGTTGTTGAAGATGTGACAGAGCTTGAGCCTCCGTCAGAAGAGGTGCCCAGACCGGAGCCAGTAGCGGCTCCTACTCCGGAAGCGATGACGTCGGAGGTACTTGCGGCCGAGCCGGAGTGCCCAAGCGAAGTCGCTGGCCCAATGCCTGAGGAGGTGAACGAAGACTTGGCGGCAGGGCCTTCTTCGATGGCGACTGAGGCCATCCCGGAGGACGCCCCTAGTGCCTTGGAGACTCAGGGGTCCACTCTTGTGGAGTGGGACCCGATTTTTGTATCTGAAAACCCGCTAGAACCTGCGGAGGAGACCCCAGTAGGTCCGGAACCCATCCCGTTGTCGCTTTCTATTGACAACGCATGTTCCAGTCTGCGTCAAGTCCAACTGGCCTTCTTCCACGACAGCAAGGCTGTTGAAGAGGAGCGCCAAAACCTTAGGCGGTGGCATAACCGGCTCTACTTCGAGACCAAGCTGGCGCAATCGAGGCTAGCAGATGATAAAGAGTGGATCAAACGGGAGAAGATCCGCCTGGAGTACTGAGGCAAGTTGCTGGATGACAGGCAGAGTATGACTCGCGCCCTCGACGCTCAATCCCAGGAGATTTACAATCAGGCCAAAGCAGCCAATAGTGCGGCCGAGGAACGCCACGAAAGGCTTGAGGCCATTAACACTGCACTCATCAAGCGCCGAGAGGCACTTGAAGAGAGGGAGAAACGGCTCGAAGACGAAGAGCAGAAACTCCTAGAGCTGCGGGATGATGTCCTGAGGAGAGAGGAGGAGCTCACCGAGAAAGTGGCTCTAGCTGACAAGGGCCTCGAGGAGCGCGCCAAGAAATTGGAAGAGCGCTGCCAAGAGGAAGAGGAGAAGATCTGGGTGCGAGGGCAAGAACTCTATGAACAAGAGTGTGCCCTTACTGCCAGAGAGAAAAAGTGAGGGGTAGGGAGAAGGACCTGGTTGACCGCCGGAACAAGATCCACCTCCGGGAGGAGGAGCTCAGAAAACTCGAGAGGCGGGTTGCTGAAAAGATTCAGCAGAATGCCAAAGAAGTTGAGCCCGCCTCGCCCGTGAGAATTCCGAACTGACGGCGGCCAGGAGATCCCTGGAAGAAATGAAGGGCTTGAGGACTGCGGACTCCCTACAGATTTGGGAGTTCCTGGGCAAGGCCAACGACGCATTGACACCGATGGGTTTCAGCCCCGTGCGCCCGGATGATCCGAAGCCGGAGCCAGACCTAGTGCTGCAGGCACTAAGTGCAGCAGGTAGCAAGCTCTCCAAGGTGGGCGATGTCATCGCGGACCAACTTGAGGTTGAGGGGCAATCCCTGGCGAAGAACGTCGCAGAGTATGTGCTGACGTGCTACACCAGTCGGAACTCCCAATTTCCTCTGGACCCGGTGCTTGAAGGCCCCGTCGAAGGAGAAGGCGAAGCTACCCGAGCCAGCGTATCGGAGGTTGCCCAGAAGGTCGCCCAATTCTTCCATAGGGTCTAGGACCATCTCTGTAATTCTCACTTGTATTTTCTCTTCTTCTTCCTCAATTTTGTAATCCCTTGTCTCCAGATGTAATCTCTTGTCTCCAGATAAATGAAATCCCCAAATTTTTGCGAATTTCACTTTTTGTCTTCAACACTTTTATCTTCACTTGGCCCCCTGGTAGATGTACACAGTTTGATTGTGAACATGTACCAAAAGGATATTGTGTTTTGTTGAAGACTCATTTGCTCCGAACTTGTAGAATTTAGGTCCGAAGTCTTCGATAGTGAAAGCCCCCTGAGGTTGTCGGAGCTTAGAAGCTCCGGCATTGTCCATCGCTGGAGCTTGATAGCTCCGGCAATAGACCCTATCAACACGTAGAGCATCGATAGTTAGTCCTCCGGGGTGTCGGAGTTGAGTAGCTCCGGCAGTGACCTTTGCCAACACTTAGTTTGTTGGCAGCAGACTCCATTTACGGGGTCTTCTCACCATCTTTTATTCAGCGTCAACGGCTGGCCCCCTTAGCGGAGTCAGAGCTTAGTTAGCTCCGGCTTTTCTCCATCAATGTAGACTTTATTTTTCCTGCACACTTAAGCCAAGAAAAATAGTAAATTCGTTCCTTGTCTATAGTTTCGTCGCGACTTACGATTCTCAAGAAGACTTTAAGTTGAACGCGATTTTAAATACAACCGAATGCGTTGTCTTTTCTTCTAGATTCAACTGTCCATGGACCCGCCTTACTTCGGCCTGCCGGGGTGTAGGTAGAGTGGCGTACTTAGGGTGCTTGACCAGGCTAAGTCGATAGCACACTCCAGCCCTAGATTGGCTTGGCGGCTTTCAGGCGAGTTGGCCATGAACGATATCTGAATCCAAAAGAATCGACAATACAACTCGAATCGTATATAAACCGGTCGAACTAAAATTTCTTAAGAATTGCACGTCTTTGTTATAGACAAGAAAGAGAAAAATAAAAATGTTGAGCCTGTACAAAATAAATGCACGTGGAGTCTATTTCACATGAAGATGTCTTTCATTATAGGTCTGGGGTACAGGGGAAACAAGTACACTCTTAGGGTACGGAACCAGGCTAAGTGTGTTTCATTTCTCGTTTGACCCAGGGTAGTTAGCCGCACTTTTAGTCCTGAGACCGTGACAAGTATTGCATGAGCTTTGCGGACCTTTCGGGAAAGGTCCGGCTGCTCTCCCAGAGGAACTACCTGACTCTGTACAATGACTCTATAACATACACCCCAAGTTACTCAAGACTCACCTCCGTGGTATTAAGTGTAGAACTTACGGAGGTGCTCGATGTTCCAAGGATTTGGGAGAGGTGTCCCATCCTCGGTAGCCAAGCGAACGCTTCCGGGATGGGATACTTTAATCACTCGGAAGGGCCCCTCCCAACCGGGGGAGAGTTTGTTTAACCCTTCTCTGGATTGTATTCTCCATAGCACCAGATCGCCTTCCTCGAGCTGTCGGTTGTGTACATGCCGCTGGTGATAACGTCGTAGGGCTTGGCGATATCGGGCATTCCGAACAGCTGCTTGGCACCTTCCCTCCTCAAGGAGGTCTAGGTCTTCACGCCGGAGCTGGTCCTGCGCGGCTTCGTCGAAGGTCCGGACACAGAGCGAACCCAAGGTGATTTCCGGAGGAAGGATTGCTTCAGCTCCGTACACCAAGAAGAAGGGTGTCTCTCCAGTTGACCGGTTTTGAGATGTCTTGTTGGCCCATAAAGTGGGCAGAAGCTCTTCGATCCAGTTGGCTCCATGTTTTTTCAAACGCTCATAGGTGCGCATTTTGAGTCCTTTAAGGATTTCAGCATTTGCTCTCTCGGCTTGGCCATTGCTGGCTGGGTGAGCTACGGAGGCGTAGCAAACTTGTATACTGAGGTCTTTGCAATATCCTTGGAATGATGAGCTTGTGAATTGGGTCCCATTATCATTGATGATTTTGTTTGGGACTCCAAATCTGCATACAATGGACTGCAAAAAGTTGATGACAGATTGCTTGTTGATTGTCACAACTGGAGTTGCTTCTGGCCACTTGGTGAATTTGTCAATGGCGACGTACAGGAACTTGTAACCTCCGACGGCTCTTGGGAAAGGTCCCAAGATGTCCATCCCCCACACAGCGAAGGGCCATGTAGGAGGTATCATTTGTAAGGGCTGAGCTAGTGTGTGAATTTGCTTCGCATGAAATTGGCATGCTTCACATTTCTTCACCAGTTCAGTTGCATCCTGGAGCGTTGTAGGCCAGTAGAAGCCATGCCGAAAGGCTTTACCGACCAGCGTGCGGGAAGACCTGTGGTTCCCACACTCGCCTCCATGGATTTCTGCAAGAAGTCCGCAGCCTTCTTCCCTTGTGATGCACCGCATTAGGATGCCGTTGGCACCGCGCCGGTAGAGATCCCCTTCTACCAGCGTGTATCTTTTAGCCAATCTGACTACCCGGTCAGCGGATACATCATCGTCGGGAAGGATGTTGTCTTTCAAGTAGCTCGGGATCTCTGAGATCCATGCATCGGAACTAGCTTGAGCTTTTGAGTCTTGCGTGCTGGGTTGCTCGGAGCTCCCGGCAGCACCTACGACCCTTGATGGCTGCCATGGTAAGAGGGCCATCGGGACCGTCAGCTTCGGGATGCTGATCTCGCCCCCTTCGCTCAGTTCGGCGGGCTGAGCTGTTGGCTTTGACAACCTCCGGACAAAGATTCCGTCAGGAGCCGGAGCTCCGGTTGACGCTTTGGTCGAGAGTTCGTCGGCTTCAGCGTTATGGGCACGCTGAACATGGTGGAGATCTAGGACTTCGAAATCCTTCTGAAGCCTCTGGACTTCAAGGAGGTAAGCAGCTAGCTGGAGATTATTGCAGGAGCATTCACCCTTCACCTGCTTGATGATGAGATGTGAATCTCCTTTGACCAGCAATTGCTTGACACCATATGACAGTGCCACCTTTAGTCCGTAAATGAGTGCTTCATACTCTGCCATATTGTTGGTTGCCTTGAAATCAAGGTGTACCATGTATTTCACCTTCTCCCCAGTCGGTGCAAGAAGAAGGATTCCAGCTCCGGCCTCCTGCTTCTGCATGGAGCCGTCGAAGTAGAGGGTCCAGTGAGGCTCGGTGAAGGTTGGAGCTTGATGCTCCGTCTTCTGCTCACTGTGGCCCCCAGGGTTTGATGGAGAGGGAGTCCATTCTGCCACAAAATCTGCCAATGCTTGACTCTTAACTGCTTGTCTTGAAATAAATTCAAGATCAAATTGAGCCAATTCCGCTGCCCACTTTGCAATATTCCCAGTTGAATTAGGATTATGCAAGATTGCTCGTAGTGGGTAGGAAGTCACCACTGAGACTTTGTGAGCTTGGAAGTAATGACGAAGCTTCCTGGAGGCAATAAGAACTGCATAGAGCAGCTTACACACCTCTAGGTATCGAGTCTTGGCATCATGTAATACTTCACTGATGAAGTACACCGGGCGTTGAATGGTCCGGACCTTCCCGGAGGGGTCCGGAGCTTCCTCTTCTCTGATCCAGATCCTCTCGGAGGGGTCCAGATTTTCTCGACCTCCGGGTTCTGGCTGGAGGAACCCGGAGCTTCTTCAGAAATGACCTGGACCCTCCCGGAGGGGTCTAGGTCTCCTGAAGCGACTTCTTGTGGATTTGAATCTGGGAGCTGGGACCCACACTCGCTTTTAGGAACCTCCGGACCTTCCCGAAGGGGTCTGTATTCCTGAGTGTGGGGTAGTTTTGGTCTCTTTGCAACCAGAACCATACTGATGACTTCGTCAGTAGCTAAAATATAAAGCAACAAAGGCTCACTAGGGTTCGGAGCTACCAGAATTGGTAGGGTGGTGAGGAACTGTTTCAGCTCCTGGAATGCCTTCTCTGCTTCTTCGGACCATTGGAATGGTCCGGACTTCCTCAATAACTTGAAGAAGGGGAGTGCCCGTTCCGTCAGTCTTGATATGAACCGGCTGAGGGCTGCTAGACATCCAGTTAACTTTTGGACGTCTTTGATACGGGTTGGTGGCCGCATGTCTTCAATGGCTTTAATCTTCGCCGGATTAGCTTCTATGCCCCGGTGACTTACCAGGAAACCAAGAAGTTTTCCGGAGCTAACCCCGAATACGCACTTGTCCGGGTTTAGCTTTGTGCGGGTGGCCCGCAGCTTGTCGAAGACAGCCTACAAGGTGTCAAGGAGTGACTCCTTGTTCTTGACTTTGACCACGATGTCATCGACGTACACTTCCACTATGTCTCTAATGAGTTCTTCAAAAGTTTTGTACATAGCTCGTACAAAAGTTGAAGCTGCATTCTTGAGACCAAAGGGCATGGCTGTGTAACAATACAATCCATCTACTGTGATGAATGAAGTATGCTCTTCATCCTCCCTAGACATCCTGATTTGATGATACCCAGAATATGCGTCTAGGAAACACAGTAATTCACACCCGGAGGTGGAATCCACTATCTGATCTATTCTAGGTAGTGGGAATGGATCGATGCACATCCGAAGCTTCCCATCGGCCTTGGGCACAATGACTGGATTTGCTAGCCATTTTGGATGGAAGACTTCTCGGATGAATCCGGCTTCGAGTAGCTTCTTCACTTCTTGTCGGATGAAGTTCTGTCGCTCTACGGATTGCTTCCGAGGCTTCTGATGCACAGGTCGGGCATCGGGGTAGATCTTCAGATTGTGCTCAATCACTTCCCTGGGGATCCCAGGCATTTGTGACGGTTGCCAAGAAAACACGTCAACGTTAGCCCGGAGGAAAGTAATGAGCGCGAGTTCCTATTTGTCGTTCAATCCACCCGATATACGGGTGGTCTGAGCGGCATCGGAACCAATTTGGATGACTTTGACGGGAATGTCGGCGTCGCCGCTTGGCTGCACATGAGGTGCAGAAGTCGAGCCTCGTTGACGAATGCTAGGGGGTTTTGGAGTTTGCTCCTGCTTGAAGTCCTCCTCTTGCGCCGTGGTGAGTGCGTGGAGTTCTTCCAGAGCAGTTGCTTCGGCGGTACGATCTCCGCGGATCCAGAGAACACCTACTAGTGTTGGCATCTTCAACACCAAATATCCATAATGAGCAGCTGCCATGAATTTGTATAGGGCAAGTCTACCCAAGATGGCATTGAACGGTAAGTTGATCTGAGCGACGTCGAAGACCAACTTCTCGGTGCGATATTTCTCCCGGGTCCTGAAGGTAACGGGGAGAGTAATAGCTCCGAGTGGGGTAATGGCCCCGGACCTACTCTGGAGAAAGGTTGAGAGGGATGGAGATCCGAAGGTCGGAGCTGAAGCTTAGTGAAAGCTTCGAAGCTGATGAGGTTAAGCCCCGAACCTCCGTCTACCATGACATGGTGGAGCTGGATGTTATTGATGGTAGGAGATACCATCAAAGGTAACTGACCTGCTCCAACCATGCTCCGCGGGCAATCAGAAGCATCAAAAGTGATGGCGGTGTCCATCCACTTTCGATGAGGTTCCGGCCTGACTGTGGGGGCTACAGCAGCCATATATCGTCGCATAGTCTTGATGACGCGACGAGAGGTGATATACCATGATCCACCAAAAATGGTGTTCATGGTCTTCCGACGCTCGTTGTCAGAGACGTCAGAATCATCGTCGACTGAGGTGTAAACGGCCTTCAGGACCTTTTTGGGATCCTGAAACCCTAACTCCTCTTCAGCCGGAGCTTCATCGACCTTTTGCTTTCCTTCTCTCTGTCGGAAAGGAGATTCTTCCCGGCGCTTGTTGTAGCGTTCGGCAAGGTTTTGGACCTCCCGGCAGTCTTCCAAACTGTGGCTGCCCGTTTTGTGAATGGGACACCACACTTTGGGTTTGCCACCGTCTTCAGAAAATGGTCGAGGTCGCTTCTCGGGGCGTGGCCCCCGGCCACCCGGAGTTGCAGCAGCTGCAACGTTGGATGTGCCGGCCGACGGCTTTTTCTTGCCGTTGGTCTTCTTTTTCTTCTTGCCACCCCCGGAGGTAGTAGCTTCTTCTTTGGAGGATTTCTTGTGATCTTCCGAGGCTGGTTTGGAGTGCATTTCACGGTCCTCCGCAGCTCTGGCACATTTGTCTACCAAGCTGAAGAGTTCCGTGACGCTGGTGATCTCCTTGATCGCCAGCTTCTCCAACATCTTCTTGTCCCGTACGCCCTGTCTGAATGCCACAATGACAGAGGCGCTAGAGATAGAAGGGATAGTGTTCCGTACCTGCGAGAACCTCTGGATGAATGACCGCAAGGATTCTCCCCCTTTTTGCACAACTGCAAAAAGGTCTAGTTCAGTGCCTGGTCGGGTGTATGAACTCCCGAAGTTGGCAGTGAACTGACGGCACAGCTCCTCCCAACTGTTGATAGAGTTGGGTGGAAGGCTCATAAACCAGGACCTGGTGGTCCCAGTTAAGGCCACTGGAAAATAATTGGCCATCACGGCCTCGTTTCCTCCAGCTGCCAAGATTGCAGTGGAGTATATCTGAAGAAATTCGGCGAGATTGACAGTCCCGTCGAATTTTCCGGCAGGTGAGGCCGGAACTTCTGTGGCCATCTAACCATGCGCAGGTGCATGGCCAGGGCTGAACAGCCTCCTCCAACTCCTTCAAGAGTAGAAAGGTCCTGAGCTTCCCGTCTTTCACGGGCACGCTCAATATGGACTCGACCATCCTGCTGGCGGTATCGGCGATCAAGCTCCGCCCGGAGGTCATGAGTCGAAAGCCTGGATACCGTGTGAGTGTGTCCAGCCCCGGAGGGCAATGACGTCATTTGTTGCGATGCAGCACGTCTCCTACTATTGGAGACGTGCGGACCAAGTCTTCCAGACAAAGTCCGCCGCTGCAACGAGGCTCGTCCTGAAGGAGGAGGACCCTGGTTGCTGAGGCGTTCGGCTGCTGCTGCAACCAAATGCTCCACGTCGGCCCTCCACTGCTCCAGTGCATCCCGAGATGCATTCGGAGGTGGTGGACGTTGGAGAAGAGCACGCGCTGCATGGAGCGCGTGTTCCGGGTTGTCATGATTTCCCGACGCAGTAATCGACGCCGGCGCACCATCACGTTGCCCAACACGATTTGCTGGAGGAGACGCTGGTGGTGGGAGTGTGACTCCTGCTGGTGCTGAGGCTCCTGCTGGTGGCTGCCTATTGGAGGGATTGCCCCCAACAGCCTGAGCAGCAGGTTGACCATTGGATGATCCAGCAGCTGAGTTCACCATTCTCAAAATCTCAGGCGACCCTACCTGGCGCGCCAACTCTCAGCGGTTTGAACCGGCAGATCTCCCTACGCTACTAAAGTGATAGGGGAGTTTGATGTTTGGTGTGAGCGCGCGGAGATTCAAGAAGGTGAGTAGGAATTGACACAGGAGACACAAGAATTTACGTGGTTCGGGCCGCCTGAGCATAATATCCTACTCCACGGGTGTGTTGGTGTTGTATTAGCAGTATGAGCTTGTGACGAGCGTATGAGGCGCGTGTGTCTGTCCCCGTCCCCTGAACGTGTCATCGGCCTGTCCTTTTATAGTACAAGGGCAGGTCGTTACAAGTTATCCTGGCCCGACATGTGGCCTCGGCGGTTACTAGTATTGATACACGTTTAATTGCTCTTAATGACCCTGTAACGGGCTTTGACAGCGCTGTTACTAGTGTTAATATCGTCCGTTTAAGTGTCATTAATATGGCATTAATGACACTTAATCGGGTCTTGAAGTCCTTGGCTCTCCTTTGAAGATCCGGAGCCGTTGTGGGGTCTTCCGGAGGTTAGAAGCTGAAGATCCGACGATTGGACGCGTGGCAGCTCCGGGGCTTGCTGTGGGAAACAGGTAGCTCCGGAGCTACCCAACACGTGTCAAGTCCGGAGCTTCTCTCGGTCTGGGGTTAAGTTCGGAGGTGCCGTTTCGGTACATGGCCCGGAGCTTCCCCCTTGTGGGCGGTAGCTCCGGTTTGATAGTACACGTGGCGACCCAGGGATTAACCATGTTGGAGAAGCGGGTCCGGTTATGTCTGACATGTGGGCCTCCGAGGGTCTTCAAACCAAGTAGATGACTTTCCTTTGAGATCTTTGTAACCTCAAGGGGTGTACGGTTTCTAGGGTACCGACAAAAGCTTTCGTCAAGCTTCAGCTCCAGCCTTCGGATCTTCGCCCCTCCCAACCTTTCTCGGGAGTAGGACTGGGGGCCATAACCCCATTTGTTGCCATTACTCTCCTCGTGACCTTCGGGACTCGGGAGAATTATCGCACTGAGAAGTTGGTCTTTGACGTTGCTCAGATCAACTTACCCGTCAATGCCATTCTGCGCAGACCCGCCTTATACAAGTTCATGGCTGCTGCTCATTATGGCTACCTGGTGTTGAAGATGCCAACACCAGCTGATGTTCTCCGGATCCGCGGAGACCGCACTACTGGAGTGACTGCTTTGGAAGAACATCATGCGCTCGCTACAACGCAGGAGGAAGAGTCCAGGCAGGAACAAGCTCCGAAACCCCCGAGCATTCGTCAACGAGGCTCAACCTCTGCACCTCGCGTGCAACCAAGCGGAGACACCAACATTCCCGTCAAAGTCGTCCAAATCGGTTCCGATGCCTCTCAGACCACTCGTATATCAAGAGGTTTGAATGAAAAATAGGAACTCACGCTCATCACTTTCCTCTGGGCTAATGTTAACGTGTTTGCCTGGCAACCGTCGCAAATGTATGGGATCCCTAGGGAAGTGGTCGAGCATAATCTGAAGATCTATCCTGACGCTCGGCCTGTACATCAGAAGCCTCGTAAGCAATCAGTAGAGCGACAAAACTTCATACGACAAGAAGTGAAGAAGTTGCTCGAAGCTGGATTCATCCGAGAAGTCTTCCACCCAAAATGGATGGCAAACCCAGTCGTTGTACCCAAGGCCGGCGAGAAGCTTCGGATGTGTATCGACTACACAACGC
This sequence comes from Tuctoria greenei, assembly GCA_036927565.1. Lineage (NCBI taxonomy): Eukaryota > Viridiplantae > Streptophyta > Magnoliopsida > Poales > Poaceae > Tuctoria > Tuctoria greenei. Next base: position 5,091,330 of record JAYESD010000005.1, read on the forward strand.
TGAATAAGGCATGTCCAAAAGATCCATTCCCACTACCTAGAATAGATCAGATAGTGGATTTCACCTCCGGGTGTGAATTACTGTGTTTCCTAGACGCATATTCTGGGTACCATCAAATCAGAATGTCTAGGGAAGATGAAGAACATACTTCTTTTATCACAGTAGATGGATTGTATTGTTATACTGCCATGTCATTTGGTCTCAAGAATGCAGCCTCAACATTTGTACGAGCTATGTACAAAACGTTTGGAGAGCTCATCAGAGACGTAGTGGAAGTGTATGTTGATGACATCGTCGTCAAAATCAAGGACAAGGAGTCACTTCTTGACACCTTGCAAGCTGTCTTCGACAAGCAGCGGGTCACCCGCACAAAGCTAAACCCAGACAAGTGTGTCTTCGGGGTTAGCTCCGGAAAGCTTCTTGGATTCTTGGTGAACCACCAAGGCATAGAGGCGAATCCGGCGAAGATTAAAGCTATTGAAGATATGCGGCCACTAGCCCGCATCAAGGATGTACATAAGCTGACTGGATGTCTGGTTGCCCTCAGCCGGTTCATCTCAAGACTGGCGGAACGGGCACTACCCTTCTTCAAGCTATTGAGGAAGACCGGACCATTCCAATGGTTTGAAGAAGCAGAAAAGGCGTTCCAGGAGCTAAAGCAGGTCCTCACCACTCTACCAACCTTGGTAGCTCTGAACCCTGACCCCTCCGGGAGGGTCAGGAGGTTCTTGAAGGCGAGTCTGGGTCCAAGCCCCCAGACTTGGATCTACAAGGAGTTACTCTTGTCAAACAATAGGATTCAGACCCCTCTGGGAGGGTCCAGGTCACTCCAGAAGAAGCTCCGGGTTCCTCCAGCGAGGACCCGAAAGTCCCCGAAGAAGGTCCGAATCCCTCCGGGAGAGTCCGGGTAGATGAAGAGGAAGCTCGGAACCCCTCCGGGAGGGTCCGGACAGTCCAATGCCCGGTGTACTTCATCAGCGAAGTACTCCATGACGTCAAGACTTGATACCTAGAGGTGCATAAGCTGCTCTATGCAGTTCTTATCGCCTCCAGGAAGCTTCACCATTACTTCCAAGTTCATAAGATCTCAGTGGTGACTTCTTACCCACTATGTGCGATCTTGCATAATCCCAATTACACTGGGAACATTGCAAAGTGGGCAGCAGAATTGGCCAAGTTTGACTTAGAATTCGTCCCAAGACAAGCGATCAAGAGTCAAGAATTGGCGAACTTTGTGGCGGAATGGACCCCCTCTCCATCAAAGCCTGGGGGCCCTAGTGAGCAGAAGCCGGAACTCAAGGCTCCGGTCTTCACAGAGCCTCACTGGACTCTCTACTTTGACGGTTCCATGCAAAAGCAGGGGGCCGGAGCTAGAGTCCTTCTCCTCGCTCCAACTGGGGAGAATGTAAAATACATGGTCCACCTTGACTTCAAGGCGACCAACAACATGGCAGAGTATGAAGCACTCATTTACAGACTAAAGGTGGCACTATCATATGGTGTCAAGTAGCTGTTGGTCAAGGGAGATTCACATCTCATCATTAAACAGGTGAAGGGTTAATGCTCATGCGACAATCCCCAACTAGCTACTTACCTCCTTGAAGTCCAGAGGCTTCAGAAGGATTTCGAAGCCCTGGACCTCCACCATGTACAGCGTCTCCATAACGCTAAAGCTGACGAACTCTCGACGAAAGCGTCAACCAGAGCTCCGGCTCCCGACGGAACCTTCGTATGGAGGTTGCCAAAACCCACAGCTCAGCCCGCCGAACTGAGCGAAGGGGGCGAGACCAGCATCCCGAAGTTGGCAGTCCCGATGGCCCTGTTACCATGGCAGCCATCTAGGGCCGTAGGTGCTGCCAGAAGCTCCGAGCAACCCAACACGTAAGACTCAAATGCTCAAGCAAGCTCCGATGCATGGATCTCGGAAATCCGGAGCTACTTGAAAGACAATATCCTTCCTGACGATGATGTATCCGCTGACCGGATAGTCAGATTGGCTAAAAGATACACGTTGGTAGAAGGGATCTCTACCGACGCGGTGCCAACGGCGTCCTAATGTGGTGCATCACAAGGGAATAAGGTCGTGAGCTCCTCACGGAAATCCATGGAGGCGAGTGTCGGAACCACGTGTCTTCCCGCATGCTGGTTGGTAAAGCCTTCCGGCATGGCTTCTATTGGCCTACAGCGCTCCAGGATGCAACTGAGCTGGTGAAGAAATATGAAGCATGCCAGTTTCATGCAAAACAAATTCACACACCGGCTCAGCCTCTACAAATGATACCTCCTACATGGCCTTCCGCTGTGTGGGGGATGGACATCTTGGGACCTTTTCCAAGAGCCATCAGTGGTTACAAGTTCCTGTATGTTTCCATTGAAAAATTCACCAAATTGCCGGAAGCAACTCCAGTTGTGACAATAAACAAGCAATCAGCTATCAACTTCTTGCAGTCCATTGTATGCAGATTTGGAGTCCCGAACAAAATCATAACAGATAATGGGACCCAATTCACAAGCTCTGCTTTCCAAGGATATTGCGAACACATCGGCATCCAAGTCAGCTACGCCTCCGTATCTCACCCGGCAAGCAATGGCCAAGTCGAGAGAGCAAATGCAGAAATCCTGAAAGGACTCAAGACGCGCACTTATGAGCGCCTGAAAAAACATGGAGCCAACTGGATCGAAGAGCTTCCGCCCACTCTATGGGCCAACAGGACAACTCCAAACCGGTGAACTGGAGAGACACCCTTCTTTCTGGTGTACGGAGCTGAAGCAGTCCCTCCTCAGGAAATCACCCTGGGGTCGCTCCGGGTCCGGACCTTCGATGAAGCCACGCAGGACCAGCTCTGACGTGAAGACCTTGACCTCCTTGAAGAGGGAAGGTGCCAAGCAGCTGTTCGGAATGCCCGATACCGCCAAGCTCTTCGGCGCTATCACCAACGGCATGTTCACAGCCGATAGTTCGAGGAAGGCGATCTGGTGCTACAGAGAATACAATCCAGAGAAGGGTTAAACAAACTTTCCCCCAGTTGGGAAGGACCCTTCCGAGTGATCAAAGTATCCCATCCTGGATGCGTTCGCTTGGCAACCGAGGATGGGACACCTCTCCCTAATCCTTGGAACATTGAGCACCTCCGTAAGTTCTACGCTTAATATCACGGAGGTGAGTCTGTAATCACATGTGATGTATGTTATAGAGTCATTGTACAGAGTCGGGTAGCTCCTCCGGGAGGACAGCCGAACCTACTCTGATAGGTCTGCAACGTCCATGCAACACTTGTCATAGTCTCAGAACTAAAAGTGAAGCTAGCTACCTTGTGTCAAACGAGAAACGGAACACACTTAGTCTGGTTGCGTACCCTAAGCGTGTACTTGTTTTCCCTGTACCCCAGACCTTTAATGAAAGACATCATTGTGTGAAAACAGACTCCACGTGCATTTATTTTGTACAGTCTCAACATTTTTTATTTTTCTCTTTCTTGTCTATAACAAAGTTGTGCAGTTCTTAAGAAACTTTAGCTCGACCAGTTCATGTACAATTCGAATTGCATTGTCTATTCTTTCGGGTCCAAACATTGTTGACAGTCTACTCGTCTGAATGCCGCCAAGCCAATCTAGCGCCAGAGTGTGCTATCGACTTAGCCTGGTCATGCACCCTAAGTACGCCACTCTACCTACACCCCGGTAGGCCGAAGTAAGGCGAGTCCAGAAACGATCGGACCTGAAGTAAACAAGACGGTGCTCTTGATTGTATTTAGAATTGTGTTTGACACAAAACTTTCTCAGAAATAGTAAGCCGCAATGAAGTTATAGATAGGAAACAGATTTTACTATTTTTCTTGACTTCAGTGTGCAGGAAAAATAAATATTTCATGATGATGGTGAATGAAGCCGGAGCTGCCAAAGCTCCGACATCCTCTAGGCGGCTTGTGGTCGATGTTCAAACATTGATATCGAGCGTCGTCGGGGCTACTCAACTCCGGTAAAGCTAGGGGGCAAGCCGTCAACGTGAAGGAAAGATGGTGGAAAGACTCTATAGTGGAGTCTGCTGTCGACACACCACGTGTTGACAGAGGTCACTGCCGGAGCCACCAAGCTTCGACACCCCAGAGGACTAACCGTTGATGCTTTACGCATTGATGGAGACTACTGCCGGAGCTACTAAGCTCTGATGATGGTCAATGCCAGAGCCACTAAGCTCCGATAACCTTAGGGGGCCTTCACTATCGAATACTTCGGACCTACATTCTACAAGTTTGAAGTGTGCAAGTCTTCAACAATTGTTACATCCTCTTGGTACATGTTCACAATCAAATTGTGTACATCTACCAGGGGGCCAAGTGCAACAAAGGTGTTGAAGACAAAAAATGAAATTCACAAAAAACTTGGATTTCATTCATCAGGAGACAAGATATTACAAAATTGGAGAAAAGAAAGAGAGGATACAAGTGGGAGCTACAAAGAGATAGTCCTAGACCCTATGGAAGAACAAGGCGACCTTCCGGGCAGCCTCCGATACGCTGGCTTGGGCAGCTTCACCCTCTCCTTCGATGGGGCCTCCAAGCACCGGGTCCAAGGGGAATTGAGGGTCCCGGCTTGTGTAGCATGTCAACATGAATTCTGTGACGTCCTTCGCCTGGGATTGTCCCTCGGTCTCCAGCTGGTCCGCGATGACATCGCCCATCTTGGTGAGCTTGTTGCCTGCTGAACTCAACGCCTGCAACGCCAGGTCCAGCTCCGGCTCCGGATCACCCGGACGCACGGGACTGAAACCCATTGGCGTCAGCGCGTCGTTGACTTTGCCCAGGAAGTCCCAAACTTGTTGGGACTACACAGTCCTCGAGCCTCACATCTCCTCCAAGGATCTTCTGGTCGCCGCAAGCTCCGAATTATCACGAGCAAGGCGCTCAACCTCTTTGGCGTTCTACTGAATCTTTTTAGCAACTTGCCTTTCGAGTTTTCCGAGCTATTCCTTCCGGAGGTATATCTTGTTCCGGCGGTCGACTAGGTCCTTCTCCCTGCCCCACACTTTCTTCTCCCTGACAGTAATGACATCCTCCCTCCTGTGGAGTTCCTACCCTCGCTCCCAGGCATTCTTCTCCTCTCTCTCGCAGCGCTCCTCCAATTTCTTGGTGCGCTCCTCGAGACTCTTGTCACCCAGAGTTAGCCTCTGAGTGAGCTCTTCCTCCCTCTTCACGATGTCGTCCCGCAGCTCCAGGAGTTTTTGCTCTTCATCCTCGAGCTTTCTCTCCCGCACCTCAAGAGCCTCCCGACGCTTGACGAGACTATCGTGGATGGCGTTGAGTCTCTCCTGGCGATCATCCGCTGCACTATTAGCAGCTTTGGCCTGCTCGTAGATGGCCCGGGACTGTTTGTCAATGGATCGTGTCATGCTTTCCCTCTCATCCAGCAGCTTACCCCAGTATTCGCGTACCTTCTCCCTCTGCACCCACTCCTTGTCGTCAGCCAACCTCGACTGCGCCAGCTTGGTCTCGAAATGGAGCCAGTTGCGCCACCTCCTAAGAGTTTGGCGCTCCTCCTCGAGGGCCTTGCTGTCGTGGTAGAAAGTCAGCTGGACATGACGAAGACTGGAGCAGGCGTTGTCAATAGACATCGATAGGGGGATCGGGTTAGGACCTGCCGGGGTCATCTCCGCCGGTTCCAGCGGGTTCTCCGTGACAAAAATTGGGTTCCACTCTACAAAAGCGGTCCCCTGAGCTTCCACGGCACTAGGGCCGTCCTCCGGCATAGCCTCAACCGCCGCCGAGGAAGGTCCTGCAGTAGAAGTTTCGACCTCCGGAATTGGCTCCGAAGGTCCCGCCGCCAGATCATCAACAACTGACCCCTCAGGCGGGGGGACGGCAGCTTCATCTTGGCACCCTGGTTCAGGTGCGGGCACCTCCGGGACCACTGCTTCCGGGGCGGCGTAGAAGATTCTATCGGAGCTGAAGCCACGTTCGGCTCCGACGTTGGCGCCTCCTCCACCGCCGGTTTTGGTGCTGACACCTCGACCATCATTGGCTCGAGTGCCAGCGCCTCTACAGCAACTGGCTCAGGCGCCAATACTTCTTCCACGACTGGCTCTACCGCCGGAACTTCTGCAGTAACCGGTTCTACCGCCGGAATTTCCTCGATAGCCGACTCAAGCACCAGAACTTCATCAACACTCGGCTCTATCGCTGAGACTTCATCAACCACCAGCTCGTCTGTCGGGGCTTCAACAACATCCGACTCTAGGGCCGAAATTGCAGCTACCTCCAGCTCTGAGGCTGGAGCGTCTATCATTTCAGCATCCAAGCCCGGAGCTTCAACCTCCGGGGCTGGTGCCACTGGTACATCTTCATTCCCGTGGTCCGGTGCTACCACGGGAGCTTCTGGGGATGAGTCGAGGTCCAAGACCACGACAGACGGCACCGGAGCTGCCACAGCCTCAGCCACCTCTTGGGGTGGTGCTGGAATTGGAGCTGGAGCTTCCGCCTGCATAGCCTCAGCTGCTACTGTAGGAACCAGAGCTTCAGCCCCTTTCTTGGGCACTCTGTGAATGAAGGACGAAGACACTCAAAATGCAGTTACAACAAAAAACAATCAACTAAGGTAAAAAACCAAAATTACCTCGGAAAGCTTCTGCACCAGTTAACACGAAACCTCTTTTCCGGACGCTTAGAGCCGGGCCCTATCGCCACAGGCGTGGTGGCTTCGGAAGTTTTCCTGGAGCCCGCTGCTACTGTCGGCGCCACTCGGGTTGAGGCCCCCCTCGACCGGGAAGGACCTCCAGGCCCAAAGCCTTCAGGTGGCCCTGGTACTGGAGCCGCATGGCCGGAGCTAGCGCCCCAGGGAGATGCTGATGTTGGACTAGTTGCCGCCGATGAAGACCTTCCCCTCCGGGGAGAAGGAGTCACTGCGGAAGGAGCAGGCCTGACGGACCTCCCGTCGGCATGCTTCAGCTTCCTCTTGCGGCTCGAGGGCTCAACCAACTCTTTGCCCTTGCCCACGACTTCAACTCTCTGTTCCGGGATGGAAGGGGGACCACCCTCGGAAGCTCCAGAGATCACCAACCCGGTGATCGAACGCCTCTCAACGACGCCAAGATCGTCAAGCACCGGCATCATCCGCCAGAGCTCCCTACTGAACTCCGCCTCCATGTTCAGAGGGATAAAAGCCGCTGGCGGAGTCAAGTCATCACCTTCGACGTCGATGCCGTACTGGAACTTCTTGAGGTGAAACTCCAAAGTTGCACCTTCCATGTTGGACTTCAAACCGGTCTCAATCCGGTCGTCGTCCAACACACTGTTGAGGGCCCAAGCAAGCTTCTCCCTCTTCTTCAGCAGAGCCCACCTGCTGGTCAGGAAGTTGCAAAACACCGCCTAAGGAGTCACCCCTCCTTCACGCACTGGCGGATCCTGGTCAGAGCAGGGTTGAAGGCGTCTGATAACACCGGAGCTTCACTCCAAACTGCAGTGTCGACGTTGGGGAGGCCTTCAGGCAACTCCAGCTTTTCATGCTCCTCCATCCTGATGATGATCCAATCCTTCTTCCAGTCGTCCCACTTCCCAGAAGGGAACGACCGCAAGTACTTGTACGAGCACTTCTTGCACTTCACAAAATAATAGAGGCCAAGGTACTCGTCACTCTTGCTGGTGGTCTGGACAGTGAAGAAGGTGCGGAAGAGCTCAACGCAGGGGGGAATGCCCACCCACATCTCGCAGAAGTGGACAAAGATCGACACTAGAAGAATGGAGTGGGGGCCAAGGTGGTACAGCTGCAGACCATAGAAGTCTAGCAACATCAAGAAGAAAGAGGAGAAAGGTGGGATCAGTCCCACCATGGCATACGCGAAGAAGTATACCATGTTGTCGGCGTGCTCCTTCACGAAAGGAAGTTTGCTGGCGCGGACCAGGTGGTTGAAGAAGTCAGAGGACCACCCCATGAGGACCTGGACCTTCTTCAAATCACCATCAGTCTTCAGTCGGCTCTGGCGAAGACCCAACTCCATCGCAGCACAACAAGGCAAGAGATGAAAAGCAAGCGAAAGTTTGGAGGGTTTGAGCGCAAGTTCGAATGAAAGGTGTAAAGAACCCCAAACGGTGCGTGCTTTCCTTCTTAAGTAAGCCCCCGCAACACTTGGATGGAAACCGCAGAGGAGCTGATGATACCATTCAAAAACTTCACCCTGCCAATGACAAAGGGGCCCGGGGTCACTCCGATGATCAAGTCGAGGTCCTTACCCCAGGCGAACGGTTGTCATCATGAAAGGCGGGAAACCCGAAGGCGGTGGCTTGACATGGTGCGCGGAGCCGATATGATTTTCGTTTCAGGAACCGGCGACCTTCAATTGCGTGAGATCCGCACGCTAAGATCTCACCTGCCGCATCCAAGATATGCCACGCGGCGGTGGTTTAACTGCAAACTACCGCCAACGGCACATCCGAAGACCCTTGAAGACACGGCTCAAAAACCGAAGAATGGACTCACCTCTGGCAAAATGACTTCATCCAAAAGGTCTCTCCCAGAGGTGGGACCAAGGAGCCACTGTCGGTACCCTACGTACCGGATACCCCTTGGGATCGCAAAGATCATAAGGAAACTCCATTTACCATATTTGAAGACCTCCGAAGGCCCCACATGTCAGTCGTAGCCGGACCTGCTTCCCCGACATGGTTAGTCCCAGGGCCGCCACGTGTATCATAAGACCGGAGCTATCGCCCACACATGGGAAAGCTCCGAACTAGATACCAGTATGGCACCCCCAGACCTAACCCCAGACAGAGGGAAGCTCCGGTACCGACACGTGTCCAACAGCACCGGACCTACCCGTCCATGACGGTAGGCTCTGGAGCTACCACATGTCCGAACCGTCGGACCTTCAACTTAAACAATCAGGCTGGTGGACCCCCAACAGCTCGGAACTTCAAGGAGCAATCAAGGACATCAAGAATTGATTAAGTGTCATTAATACCATATTAATGACACACGATCGGAAGGCCCTTAACGGCGGTGTCAAGGCACGTTACCACGCTATTAAGGGTAATTAATCTTATTAATTGTGTATCAAACATTAGTAACTGTCAGGGCCACTTGTCGGGCCAGGCTAACTGTGTAACGACCGGTCCTTGTACTATAAAAGGATTGGTCGACGGTACACAAAGGGACCTCTCTGGTCTCTCTCTGAGCTCTGGAGACACTTACGCTCTCACACATACTCACTCGCTCAATACAACATCAACACACCCCGTGGAGTAGGGTATTACGCTCAAGCTGTCCGAACCACGTAAACCTCTGTGTCAATTTGTCACCACCTCTTGAATCTATGTGCGCCCGTTACCGAACTACAAACTACACGGACTACCAACAGTAGTACCGGGAGATCTGCCGGATTCAACCACCGACAAGTGTGATAGATAGAACTTCTTATGAAGCACTCTATGGAAGGAAGCCAAATGTATCTCACTTAAAGGTATTTGGATGCATAGGCTATGTAAGAACAGCTGCACCACATCTGAATAAACTGGATAACAGAAGCACAAAAACGGTTTTTATAGGATATGAGACAGAAGCATACTCAAAGACATTCAAAATGCATGATTCTATAACCAGAAAAGTTCATGTATCAAGGGATGTTGTGTTTGAGGAAGATGCTAGTTGGCCTTGGGATAAGGAAGAGTCTGACACAAATCCTGAAAGACTGACTTTTACAGTAGAATATAAAGTATACAGAGTTTCAGCAAGAATTAGACAATGGTCATGGTGAAAAAGTAGATTACAACTGAGCCTTCAGAAGAAAACATACCAAATACACCTCGTGGAAATAATTATTGGATGTATAGAGATCCAAGTGAACTAAATCCTGAAGATGATTTTTCACCATGTCAACCACTTCGGTTCAGAAGTGTGGAATCAGTCATGAGAGAAATAGAAGAATATTCAGGAATTTGTTTTCTTGGCATGGAAGAACCATCTGAATATATTGAGGCATTGAAAATACCTAGCTGAAAGAGAGCAATGGAGGAGGAGATTGTGGTCATACAAGGAAACAAAACTAGGACGTTAACCAATCTGCCACGAGGACAGAAGGCTATTGGTCTAAAATGGGTCTTTAAGCTGAAAAAAGATAGTAAAGGAAACATTATAAGGCATAAAGCTAGACTTGTAGCAAAAGGGTATGTGCAAAAACAGGGAATTGATTTTGATGAGGTTTTTGCTCTAGTGGCAAGGGCGGAAACAATAAGATTATTGATTGCAGTGACATTCAAGAAAATTGGAAAATCCATCACATGGATGTTAAGTCAGCCTTTCTTAATGGAGACTTAACTGAAGAAGTGTATGTCAGTCAAGCCCATGGTTTTGAGAAAAAGAATGAAGAACACAAGGTGTTGAAACTTCATAAAGCTTTATATGGATTAAGGCAAGCACCTAGAGCTTGGAACATCAAATTGGATAAAACACTTACTGCTTTGGGATTTTTAAGATCCACACTGGAACATGCAGTACACAGAAGAAATCAAGAAGGAAAAACTCTGCTCATAGGGACTTATGTTGATGATCTCATAATAACAGGAAATAGCACTGGAGAAATAAAGAAATTTAAGTACCAGATGAAGTGGATGTTCAGCTTGAGTGATGTTGGATTATTGAGTTACTATCTGGAAATAGAAGTTACTCAACAACAAGATACAATACTATAAGTCAAGCCTCCTATGCCTCAAAGATGTTAGAAAAATTTGGAATGAAAGACTGCAATCATACATTGATATCAATGGATCCTAGAGTTAAGTTGAAAACGGAAGAAGAAGGACAGTTGGTAGACAGTACACAATATTGAAGTATTGTGGACAGCTTAAGGTATCTAACCAACACAAGGCTAGACATCTCATTTTCAGTGGGAATTGTAAGCGGATACATGGAGAAACTAACAACTCTACATTTAGCTGCAGTAAAGCAAATACTAAGGTATATCAAGGGAACAATGGAATATGGTTTAATATATAGAATAAGTCAAGGAGATTTGAATTTACATGGATATTCAGACAGTGACTTTGCAGGTGATCTAGATGATCGCAAAAGCACTTCAGGAATGATTTTTTATCTTGGAGAAAATTCAATAAGTTGGAATTCTCAGAAACAAAAAATTGTTACATTTTCAACATGTGAAGCAGAGTATGTAGCAGCAGGCTCAACATCATGTCAAAGAGTATGGTTAAATCGGTTGTTAACTTAATTAACTGGAAGAAAGGAAGAAAAAACAATACTAATTCAACTAGATAATCAGTCTGCTATCTCGCTTTGCAAGAATCTTGTGTTTCATAAAAGAAGTAAACACATTGAAACTCGATTTCATTTTATCAGAGAATGTGTAGAAGAAAAAAGGATTGTTGTGCAGTATGTGAACACAAAAGATCAATTAGCAGATATTTTGACAAAATCTTGAAGTCGTCCAAGATTTGAAGAAATGAGAAAGAAGACAGGAGTACAAGAGATTAACAGAAACAAGCTTAGGGGGGAGGGGGGGGGGTATGTTGACGTAAGCTTGTTACAAGGGAGGATATTGAAGACAGCTTTAAAGAATCCTAGAAAGTTTTGAGCACAGTTTCCTCAGAGGTGTAAATCAGATTGTATTCAGAGTTAGATTAAGATTAAGGAAATGATAAATTTAGTATAGGACTCGAATTCTGAGTTGTATTAGACGTACTTTGTAATCTTCTATATATAGCTATGAATAAAATAGAGCATTGTATCGCACAAAAAGTTCTCTGAACATAAAGTCTATCACTCAGCCTAAAGTTCTTTGCTGAAGTTTATTTATCTGTTCTTTCATCTCTACGATTTGTACATTACAGCGATCCTCCGTTGCGCCAACATGTACTCTCTCCGTCCCGAAAAACTTGTCGCTTTGTAGTTTATTTTTGAACTACAAAGCGGCAAGCTTTTCGGGACGGGAGAAGTATGTCCTTAAAATTTTGTTAAATTAAAACGTGATAAACTTTGGAAGATAGATGGAGTCTATCAAAACAACAATATACACACATAAATTAACATACACGGTACACATACGAGCCAACATAATTAAACAACGGAGAACTCCCGTTCCCGGCACCACCCGACCGAAGCGCCGTCAAGCCACGGCACATCAGGGCGCTGACGCTGGACCTGGGAACCCACACAAGCACATTATTCAACCCGACGATCCCGCACACCAAGACCAACTCAACCAAACCCCAAACAACGACGACGATATCCTCGGAACACAAACGAAGCAGCAAACAACAATGCCGTGGCACAAGCACACGGCGCCCTAAGATATTATAGCTTGGTAGACCTCACGTCCTTCCCGCGGCCCCCTCATTCGTCTGGCCTTGGCGGCCTCGGTAGCAGGCGCGGGCGCCTCGGCCTCCTCGGTCGTGGTGGTGGCGGCCGGGGCTTAGTCTTCCTCCTGCACGGAAGCGGCTTCTGTTACGGCGGTTTCTGCCGCTGCCTCTGGCTTCTCGGCCTCGGTAGCGGCAGGCTCGGCCTCCTTGGTCTCGGCCTCAGCTGGTGCTGCGGCCTCTTGCTCTGCCTCCTTGGTCTCTGCCTCCGGCTCTGCCACCTTGGCCTCGGTCTCGGCCGCTGCAACCTCCGGCTCTGCCTCTCTGGTCTCGGTCGCAACCGGAGCTGCTTCTTCAGCGACCTCCTTCGTCTCAGCCTCGGCCGCAGCAACCTCCGGCGCTGCCTCCTTACCCTCGGTCTCGGCAGGGGCAGACACTGGCTCCGCCTTCTTGCTCTCAGTCACGGCCGGGGCAGCCTCAGGCTCTGCCTCCTTGGTCGCCTCCGGCACAGCTTCTGCGTCAGCAGGAGCTGCTGGCTCAGCGTCCTTGGTCTCAGTCACCGCTAGAGCAGCAGCCTCCGGCTCTGCCTCAGTCTCAGTAGCAACTGGTTCAGCGTCCTTGGTCTCGGCGACGGCCGGAGCAGCGATTTCTTCCTTCTGGACCTCCTCGGCAACAACGACGGCGGCCTCCACCACCGCTGGAGCCTCTTCGGCGACCAGCGTGGCACTCGCGACTTGAACCGCCTGCAGGATGCACGCACGCACGTGAGATTAAATCAACTACGCGACAATAAGCGGCCTGATCAGATTGATCACTCACGTACGTATATCAAGCGATCCACCGACCCAATGACACGACACTGAAATGCGAAGGGGAATCGAAATCCAAACGCGCGATGAATTACCTCAGCGACTGTTGCCATTGGTGCTGAGTTCTGCTCGGTCGCCGATTGAGCTGGATCGATCTGTGCGGAAAAGCACTGAAGCTCTTAGCCAACAGTGTGACCGATCCAGCCGAGTGTGCGACTGTGTTGTGAAGCTGCGTGTCGTGGTAGAGGGGCTATATATAGGGCCTTCGGAGGCTAAAATGGTCACAAAAAGAGCTTGTCCACGCCATAAAGCAAAGAGCAATCCAGCTGTATTTTTTTGGGTAAAACATATTTTTTAGAAGAAGAAAAAAATGAGAGATTTAATCTTGGAGCCTTACTTCACATGACGACACGTACTGCCGCAGTACAAATAATTTTGATATCGTACATTCAGGCAAGTCGCTCTGGTTGAATAGCCGAGAGAGCCCAAAATTAATGTGTCAAATGTGTGGTACTGAATCTAGTACAGCTGCATTGCTTAGAGTATTATTTTCTTCTCGCTGGTTAAAGCAGACTTCGAAAATTTGTGACGAGCTTTTAAAAATGAAGAAAATATATTCGTGCACGATTTAGAATTAGCATTAAATGGACCACCTGTGCTTTTTGCACTTCCATACCAGCACGAGTTCCTTAAAAAGAATAGTCGAAGCGTCATCACTGCTATCCTTATCTCATGTAGAGTGTTCGAGAAAGATTGACGTGCATTGATTTGGTAGCATTAGCGAGCTTACCACTCGATGGTGGTGGCGTGAAGACAGCGCCACTCGATCAGCCATCCCATCAGCCGAGGAAAGGAATGCGCGCTCTATCAAACGCTTCCACCCAAGAACGAGACATGATGGAGGACCAACTTGATGCACTGCTCTGATGCCGACTGTTGAATACTAATTGAGAGACAATTGAGTGAATTGCAAATGATTCAACTATATTTTATTTATTCACTTGTCTTCTATTTATACATGTGATGGTGGCTATTGGAGAGGAGACATGACTCTTAGATGGAGGAAGTTACAACTATATATGACCCTTCAAGTGATCACATGTCAAAATTGGATTGCAACACTCCCTCTTGAGCACTTGAACTCCTTGTCAATGGCTATAATCTTCGAAAAACCCAGTGAGAAAAATTTGAAGATATATAATTGAATGCTTGTGTAAAAACTCCTGAAAATATTAGTAAAACAGGAGAAAAACACAACATGTAAATGTCATATATGTTTTCATATAAAAACCCCTATGGAGAAAATAAGAAAACTGACATTATCTTGCATTCTCATTGCCTCATTAAAATTTATTGTGAGAAAACTATTAAAAGTAAAAACTCACATAAGAAAAAGAGTACAATTTGATGCATAATTGTCAGGTGGCTTTTTATGAAGCTCCCCCTAAACCTTGCAAATCTCTAAGTCTACGCATACCAATATCTGCAACACATTTAGAAAATGTGGAGTATGGTAGTGTCGGTACCCTAGAAACCATACACCCCTTGAGGTTACAAAGATCTCAAAGGAAAGTCGTCTATTTGGTTTGAAGACCCTCGGAGGCCCACATGTCAGACATAACCGGACCTGCTTCTCCAACATAGTTAATCCTTGGGTCGCCACGTGTACAACCAAACCGGAGCTACCGCCCACAAGGGGGAAGCTCCGGACCACGTACTGAAACGGCACCTCCGGACTTAACCCCAGACCGAGAGAAGCTCCGGACCTGACACGTGTCGGGTAGCCCCGGAGCTACCTGTTTCCCAATGCAAGCTCCGGAGCTGCCACGTGTCCAATCGTCGGACCTTCAGCCTCTAACCTCCGAAAGACCTTGTAACAGCTCCGGATCTTCAAAGAAGAGCCAAGGACTTCAAGACCTGATTAAGTGCCATTAATGCCATATTAATGACACTTAATCGGACGATCTTAACACCAGTAACGGTGCTGTCAAAGCCCGTTACAGGATCATTAAGAGCAATTAAGCGTGTATCAATACTAGTAACCGCCGGGGCCACATGTCGGGCCAGGCTAGATTGTAACGGCCTGCCCTTGTACTATAAAAGGACAAGCCGACGATACACTCGGGGACGTTCACGGACGATCATACGCACCCCGTACACTCGTGACAAGCTCTTACTGCTAATACAACACCAACACACCCGTGGAGTAGGGTATTATGCTCAGGCGGCCCGAACCACGTAAATTCTTGTGTCTCCTGTGTCAAACTCCTATTCACCTTCTTGAATCTCCGCGCGCCCACACCGAACATCAAACTCCCCTATCACTTTAGTAGTGTAGGGAGATCTGCCGGCTCCAACCGCTGACGGTTGGTGCGCCAGGTAGGGGCGCCTGAGATTTCGAGAATGGTGAACTCAGCTGCTGGATCATCCAATGATCAACCTGTTGCTCAGGCTGTTGGAGGCAATCCCTCCAATAGGCAGCCACCAGCAGGAGCCTCAGCACCAGCAGGAGCCACACTCCCACCACCACCGTCTTCTCCAGCAAATCGTGTTGGGCAACGTGATGGTGCACCGGCGTCGCTTACTGCGTCGGCGAGTCATGACAACCCGGAACACGCGCTCCATGCAGCGCGTGCTCTTCTCCAACGTCCACCACCTCCGGATGCATCTCGAGATGCACTTGAGCAGTGGAGGGCCAATGTGGAGCATTTGGTCGCAGCAGCGGCCGAACGCCTCAACAACCAGGGTCCTCCTCCTTCGGGACGAGCCCTGTCGCAGCGGCGGACTTTGTCTGGAAGACTTGGTCCCCATGCCTCCAATAGCAGGAGATGTGCTGCATCTCAACAAGTGACGTCATTGCCCTCCGGGGTTCGACGTACTCACACGGTATCCAGGCTTTCGACTCATGACGTCCAGGCGGAGCTTGATCGCCGATACCGCCAGCAGGATGGCCGTGTCCATATTGAGCGTGCCCGTGAAAGACGGGAAGCTCAGGACCTTTCTACTCTGGAAGGAGTAGGAGGAGGCTGTTCAGCCCTAGCCATGCACCTGCGCATGGTTAGATGGCCACAGAAGTTCTAGCCCCACCTGCCGGAAAAATTCGACGGGACTGTCAATCCCGCCAAATTTCTTCAGATATACTCCACTGCAATCTTGGCAGCTGGAGGAAACGAGGCCGTGATAGCCAATTATTTTCCAGTGGCCTTAACTGGGACCGCCAGGTCCTGGTTTATGAGCCTTCCACCCAACTGTATCAACAGTTGGGAGGAGCTGTGCCGTCAGTTCACTGCCAATTTTGGGAGTTCATACACCCGACCAGGCACTGAACTAGACCTTTTTGCGGTTGTGCAAAAAGGGGGATAATCTTTGCGGTCCTTCATCCAGAGGTTCTCTCAGGTACGAAACACTACCCCTTCTATCTCAAGCGCTTCTGTCATTGTGGCATTCAGACAGGGCGTACGGGACAAGAAGATGTTGGAGAAGCTCGCGATCAAGGAGATCACCAGTGTCACGGAACTCTTCAGCCTGGCAGACAAATGTGCCAGAGCTGCGGAGGGCCATGAAATGCACTCCAAACCAGCCTCGGAGGATCACAAGAAATCCTCCAAAGAAGAAGCCGCTACCTCCGGGGGTGGCAAGAAGAAAAAGAAGACCAACGGCAAGAAAAAGCCGTCGGCCGGCACATCCAATGTTGCAGCTGCTGCAACTCCAGGTGGCCGGGGGCCACGCTCCGAGAAGCGACCTCGACCGTCTTCTAAAGACGGTGGCAAACCAAAAGTGTGGTGTCCCATTCACAAAACGGGCAGCCACGGTTTGGAAGACTGTCGGGAGGTCCAAAACCTTGTCAAGCGCTACAACAAGCGCCGGGAATGATCTCCTTTCCGACAGAGGGAAGGAAAGCAAAAGGTCGACGAAGCTCCGGCTGAAGAGGAGTTAGGGTTTCAGGATCCCAAAAAGGTCCTGAAGGCCGTTTACACCTCCGTCGATGATGATTCTGACGTCTCTGACAACGAGCGTCGGAAGACCATGAACACCATTTTCGGTGGGTCATAGGATATCACCTCTTGTCGCGTCATCAAGACTATGCGGCGGGATATGGCCGCTGTAGCCCCTACAGTCAGGCCGGAACCTCATCGAAAGTGGATGGAGACCTCCATCACTTTTGATGCTTCTGATTGCCCGCGAAGCATGGTTAGAGCAGGTCAGCTACCTTTGATGGTATCTCCTACCATCAATAACATCCAGCTCCACCATGTCATGGTAGACGGAGGTTCGGGGCTTAACCTCATCAGCTTCGAAGCTTTCACTAAGCTTCAGCTCCGACCTTCGGATCTCCAGCCCTCTCGACCTTTCTCCGGAGTAGGTCCGGGGGCCATTACCCCACTCGGAGCTATTACTCTCCCAGTTACCTTCGAGACCCGGGAGAAATATCGCACCGAGAAGTTGGTCTTCGACGTCGCTCAGATCAACTTACCGTTCAATGCCATCTTGGGTAGACCTGCCCTGTACAAATTCATGGTAGCTGCTCATTATGGATACCTGGTGTTGAAAATGCCAACACCAGTAGGCGTTCTCCGGATCCGTGGAGATCGCACCGCCGGAGTAACTGCTCTGGAGGAACTCCACGCACTCACCACGGCGCAAGAGGAGGACTCCAGGCAGGAGCAAGCTCCAAAACCCCCGAGCATTCGTCAACGAGGCTCGACCTCTGCACCCCGTGTGCAGCCAAGCGGCGACACCGACATTCCCGTCAAAAGTCGTCCAAATTGGTTTCGATGCCGCTCATACCACCCGTATATCGGGAGGATTGAACGACAAATAGGAACTCGCGCTCATCACTTTCCTCCGGGCTCACGTTGACGTGTTTGCTTGGCAACCGTCACAAATGCCTGGGATCCCCAGGGAAGTGATTGAGCACAATCTGAAGATCTACCCTGATGCCCGGCCTGTGCATCAGAAGCCTCGGAAGCAATCCGTAGAGCGGCAGAATTTCATCCGACAAGAAGTGAAGAAGCTACTCGAAGCCAGATTCATCCGAGAAGTCTTCCATCCAAAATGGCTGGCAAACCCAGTCGTTGTGCCCAAGGCCGGCGGGAAGCTTCGGATGTGCATCGACTACACCACACTAAATAAGGCATGTCCAAAAGATCCATTCCCACTACCTAGAATAGATCAGATAGTGGATTCCACCTCCGGGTGTGAATTACTGTGTTTCTTAGACGCATATTCCGGGTATCATCAAATCAGGATGTCTAGGGAGGATGAAGAGCATACTTCATTCATCACAGTAGATGAATTGTATTGTTACACAGCCATGCCCTTTGGTCTCAAGAATGCAGCTTCAACTTTGGTACGAGCTATGTACAAAACTTTTGAAGAACTCATTAGAGACGTAGTGGAAGTGTATGTTGATGACATCATGGTCAAGGTCAGGAACAAGGAGTCACTCCTAGACACCTTGCAGGCTGTCTTCGACAAGCTGCGGGCCACCCGCACAAAGCTAAACCTGGACAAGTGTGTGTTTGGGGTTAGCTCCGGAAAACTTCTTGGTTTCCTGGTAAGTCACAGGGGCATAGAAGCTAATCCGGCGAAGATAAAAGCCATTGAAGACATGCGGCCACCAACCCGCATCAAAGACGTCCAAAAGTTAACTGGATGTCTAGCAGCCCTCAGCCGGTTCATATCAAGAATGGCGGAGCGGGCACTCCCCTTCTTCAAGTTATTGAGGAAGTACGGACCATTCCAATGGTCCGAAGAAGCAGAGAAGGCATTCCAGGAGCTGAAACAGTTCCTCACCACCCTACCAATTCTGGTAGCTCCGAACCCTGGTGAGCCTTTGTTGCTTTATATTTCAGCTACTGACGAAGTCGTCAGTATGGTTCTGGTTGCGGAGAGACCGAAACTACCCCACACTCAGGAATCCAGACCCCTTCGGGAAGGTCCGGAAGTTCCTGAAAGTGAGTCTGGGTCCCAGCTCCCAGATTCGAACCCACAAGAAGTCGCTTCAGGAGACCTAGACCCCTCCGGGAGGGTCCAGGTCATTTCTGAAGAAGCTCCGGGTTCCTCCAGCCAGAACCCGGAGGTCCCCGAAGAGAATCTGGACCCCTCCGAGAGGGTCCGGGTCAATGAAGAGGAAGCTCCGGACCCCTCCGGGAGGGTCCGGACCATTCAACGCCCGGTGTACTTCATTAGTGAAGTATTACATGATGCCAAGACTCGATACCTAGAGGTGCATAAGCTGCTCTATGCAGTTCTTATTGCCTCCAGGAAGCATCGACATTACTTCCAAGCTCACAAAGTCTTGGTGGTGACCTCCTACCCACTTCGAGCAATCTTGCATAATCCCAATTCAACTGGGAATATTGCAAAGTGGGCAGCGGAATTGGCTGAATTTGATCTTGAATTTATTTCAAGACAAGCAGTCAAGAGTCAAGCGTTGGCAGATTTTGTGGCAGAATGGACTCCCTCTCCATCAAACCCTGGGGGCCCCAGTGAGCAGAAGATGGAGCATCAAGCTCCAACCTTCACCGAGCCTCACTGGACCCTCTACTTCGACGGCTCCGTGCAGAAGCAGGGGGCCGGAGCTGGAATCCTTCTCCTTGCACCAACTGGGGAGAAGGTAAAATACATGGTACACCTTGACTTCAAGGCAACCAACAACATGGCGGAGTATGAAGCACTCATCTATGGACTAAAGGTGGCACTGTCATATGGTGTCAAGCAACTGCTGGTCAAAGGAGATTCACAGCTCATCATCAAGCAGGTGAAGGGTGAATGCTCCTGTAATAATCTCCAGCTAGCTGCTTACCTCCTTGAAGTCCAGAGGCTTCAGAAGGACTTTGAAGTCCTAGATCTCCACCATGTTCAGCGTGCCCATAACGCTGAAGCTGATGAACTCTCGACCAAAGCGTCAACCGGAGGTCTGACTCCTGACGGAACTTTTGTCCGGAGGTTGTCAAAACCAACAGCTCAGCCTGCTGAACTGAGCGAAGGGGGCGAGATCAGCATCCCGAAGCTGACGGTCCCGATGGCCCTGTTACCATGGCAGCCATCAAGGGTCGTAGGTGCTGCCGGGAGCTCCGAGCAACCCAGCACGCAAGACTCAAAAGCTCAAGCTAGCTCCGATGCATGGATCTCGGAGATCCGGAGCTACTTGAAAGACAACATCCTTCCTGACGATGATGTATACGCTGACTGGGTAGTCAGATTGGCTAAAAGATACACGTTGGTAGAAGGGGATCTCTACCGGCGCGGTGCCAACGGCATCCTAATGCGGTGCATCACAAGGGAAGAAGGATGCGAACTTCTCGCGGAAATCCATGGAGGCGAGTGTGGGAACCACGCATCTTCCCGCACGCTGGTCGGAAAAGCCTTTCGGCATGGCTTCTACTGGCCTGCAGCGCTCCAGGATGCCACTGAGCTGGTGAAGAAATGTGAAGCATGCCAATTTCATGCAAAGCAAATTCATACACCGGCTCAGCCCTTACAAATGATACCTCCTACATGGCCTTTCGTTGTGTGGGGGATGGACATCTTGGGACCCTTCCCAAGAGCCTTCGGAGGTTATAAGTTCCTATACGTTGTCATTGACAAGTTCACCAAGTGGCCGAAAGCAATTCCAGTTGTGACGATCAACAAGCAATCTGCTATCAACTTTCTGGAATCCATTGTAAGCAGATTTGGAGTCCCAAACAAAATCATCACTGATAATGGGACTCAATTCACAAGCTCAGCATTCCAAGGATATTGCGAAGACCTCGACATACAAGTTTGCTACGCCTCCATAGCTCACCCAGCCAGCAATGGCCAAGCCGAGAGAGCAAATGCAGAAATCCTTAAGAGACTCAAAACGCGCACCTATGAGTGCTTGAAGAAACATGGATCCAACTGGATCGAAGAGCTTCCGCCCACTTTATGGGCCAACAGGACATCTCAAAACCGGTCAACTGGAGAGACACCCTTCTTCCTGGTGTACGAAGCTGAAGCAATCCTTCCTCCGGAAATCACCTTGGGTTCACTCCGGGTCCGGACCTTCGACGAAGCCGCGCAGGACCAGCTCCGGCGTGAAGACCTAGACCTCCTTGAGGAGGGAAGGTGCCAAGCAGCTGTTCGGAATGCCCGATATCGTCAAGCTCTACGGCGTTATCACCAGCGGCATGTACACAACCGACAGCTCGAGGAAGGCGATCTGGTGCTACGGAGAATACTATCCAGAGAAGGGTTAAACAAACTCTCCCCCGGCTCGGAGGGGCCCTTCCGAGTGATTAAAGTATCCCGTCCCGGAAGCGTTCGCTTGGCTACCGAGGATGGGACACCTCTCCCAAATCCTTGGAACATCGAGCACCTCCGTAAGTTCTACACTTAATACCACGGAGGTGAGTCTTGAGTAACTTGGGATGTATGTTATAGAGTCATTGTACAGAGTCGGGTAGTTCCTCCGGGAGAGCAGCCGAACCTTTCCCGAAAGGTCCGCAAAGCTCATGCAACACTTGTCACAGTCTCAGGACTAAAAGTGCGGCTAACTACCCTGGGTTAAACGAGAAATGAAACACACTTAGCCTGGTTCCGTACCCTAAGAGTGTACTTGTTTCCCCTGTACCCCGGACCTATAATGAAAGACATCTTCATGTGAAATAGACTCCACGTGCATTTATTTTGTACAGGCTCAACATTTTTATTTTTCTCTTTCTTGTCTATAACAAAGACGTGCAATTCTTAAGAAATTTTAGTTCGACCGGTTTATATACGATTCGAGTTGTATTGTCAGTTCTTTTGGATTCAAATATCGTTCATGGCCAACTCGCCTGAAAGCCGCAAAGCCAATCTAGGGCTGGAGTGTGCTATCGACTTAGCCTGGTCAAGCACCCTAAGTATGCCACTCTACCTACACCCCGGCAGGCCGAAGTAAGGCGGGTCCATGGATAGTTGAACCTAGAAGAAAAGACAAGACATCCGGTTGTATTTAAAATCGCGTTCAACTTAAAGTCTTCTTGAGAATTGTAAGCCGCGACGAAATTATAGACAAGGAACGAATTTTACTATTTTTCTTGACTTAAGTGTGCAGGAAAAATAAAGTCTACTTTGATGGAGAAAAGCCGGAGCTAACTAAGCTCCGACTCCCATAAGGGGGCCAACCGTCGACGCTGAATATAAGATGGTGAGAAGACCCTGTAAATGGAGTCTGCTGCCAACAAACCAAGTGTTGGCAAAGGTCACTGCCAGAGCTACTAAGCTCCGACACCCCAGAGGACTAACTATCGATACTCTACGTGTTGATAGAGGCTATTGCCGGAGCTATCAAGCTCCATCAATGGACAATGCCAGAGCTTCTAAGCTCCGACAACCTCAGGGGACCTTCACTGTCGAAGACTTCGGACCTAAATTCTACAAGTTCAGAGCAAATGAGTCTTCAACAAAACACAATATCCTTTTGGTACATGTTCACAATCAAATTGTGTACATCTACCAGGGGGCCAAGTGAAGATAAAAGTGTTGAAGACAAAAAGTGAAATTCATAAAAATTTGGGGATTCATTTATCTGGAGACAAGAGATTACATTTGGAGACAATGGATTACAAAATTGAGGAAGAAGAAGAGAAAATACAAGTGAGAGCTACAGAGATGGTCCTAGACCCTATAGAAGAACTTGGCGACCTTCTGGGCAACCTCCGATACGCTGGCTCGGGTAGCTTCGCCTTCTCCTTCGACGAGGCCTTCAAGCACCGGGTCTAGAGGAAATTGGGAGTTCCGGCTAGTGTAGCACGTCAGCACATACTCTGCGACGTTCTTCGCCGGGGATTGCCCCTCAACCTCCAGTTGGTCCGCGATGACATCACCCACCTTGGAGAGCTTGCTACCTGTTGCGCTCAACGCTTGCAATGCAAGGTCCGGCTCCGGCTCCAGATCATCCGGGCGCACGGGACTGAAACCCATCGACATCAGCGCGTCGTTGGCCTTGCCCAGGAACTCCCAAATCTGTAGGGAGTCTGCCGTCCTTAAGCTCTTCATCTCTTCCAGGGATCTCCTGGCCGCCGTCAGTTCGGAATTCTCACGGGCGAGGCACTCAACTTCTTTGGCGTTTTGCTGAATCTTTTCAGCAACCCGCCTCTCGAGTCTTTCGAGCTCCTCCTCCCGGAGGTGGATCTTGTTCTAGCGATCGACCAGGTCCTTCTCCCTAGCCTGCACTTTTTTCTCCCGGGAAACAAGGGCACACTCGTATTCGTAGAGTTCCTGCCCTCGCACCCAGGTCTTCTCCTCTTCCTCTTGGCAGCGCTCTTCCAATTTCTTGGTGCGCTCCTCGAGGCCCTTGTTAGCTAGAGCTACTTTCTCGGCGAGCTCCTCTTCCCTCCTGAGGACATCATCCCGTAGCTCAAGGAGTTTCTTCTCTTCATTCTTGAGTCATTTCTCCCTCTCTTCAAGTGCCTCTCGGTGCTTGATGAGTGCAGTGTTAATGGCCTCCAGCCTTTCATGGCGTTCCTCGGCCGCACTGTTGGCTGCTTTGGCCCGATTGTAAATTTCCTGGGATTGGGCATCGAGGGCCTGAGTCATACTCTCCCTGTCATCCAGCAGCTTGCCCCAGTACTCCAGGCGGATCTTCTCCCGTTTGATCCATTCCTTGTCATCCGCTAGCCTCGACTGCGCCAGCTTGGTCTCGAAGTAGAGCCGATTACGCCACCGCCTAAGGGTTTGGCGCTCCTCTTCAAGAGCCTTGCTGTCGTGGAAGAAGGCCAATTGGACTTGACACAGACTGGAGCAGGCGTTGTCGATAGACATCGACAGCGGGATGGGCTCCGGACCTGCTGGGGTCTCCTCCGCTGGTTCCAGCGGGTCTTCACATACAAAAATTGGGTCCCACTCTACGAGAGTGGACCCCTGAGCTTCCAAGGCACTAGGGCCGTCCCCCGGGATGGCCTCAGTCGCCATCGAAGAAGGCCCCGCCGCCAAGTCTTCGTTCACCTCCTCGGGCAGGGGGCCAGCGACTTCGTTTGGGCACTCCGGCTCGGCCGCAGATACCTCCGACGTCGTCGCTTCCGGAGCAGGAGCTGCTACTGGCTCCGGCCGGGACACCTCTTCCAAGGGAAGCTCGAGCTCCATCGCCTCTTCAACCACCGGTTCAAGAGAGGATCTTCAACTTCGACCGGCCCAGAGACCGGAGCTCCAACAATAACCGGCTCAGCGGCCGGTGCTTTGGAGGTAACCGGCTCAACTGTCGGAACTACCTCGACCTCCGGCTCGCATGCCGGGGCTTCACTCATCTTCGGCTCAACCGCCGGGGCTTCGACACTATTCGGCTCTCAGGCCGGGACTACTACTTCCTCCGGCTCAACAGCCGGAGCTTCCATCACTGCAGCACCAGGACTTGAAGCTTCAACCTCCGGGACAGGTGCCACTGGCGTGTCTTCACTCCCGTGGTCTGGCGCTACCACGGGAACTTCTGGGGACGAATCGAGGTCCATGAACACGACAGCCGGCGCCGGAGCTGTCGCAGCCTCAGCCACCACTTGGGGCGGCACCGGGATAGGAGCAGAAGCTCCCACGGCCTCAGACACTGTGGCTGAGGGTGGAGCTTCACTCCCCTTCTTGGTAACGCTGCAGATGATGAACGAAGAAAATTAACAAACAGTTGCTACAATCAAATAGTTAACCAAGGTAAAGATTAAAAATTACCTTGGAAGGCTTCCGCACCAGCTTGCGCGGAACCTTTTTCCTGGACGTTCTGGGCTGGCCACAGTCGGCGTAGAGGCTCCAGAAGGCCCCGCGGAACTTGTCGCAGCCACGGGCGTTTCCCGGGTCGAGGCTCTCCTCGATCGGGAAGAACCCCCGGACCTAGAGGCTCCCACCGTCCCAGGTGCCGGAGTCGTACGCCCGGAGCTAGCCCCCCAGGAGGATCCCACCACGGGGACAGACGTGCTCCGGGAGGATCCCACTGCAGGAACAGTATCGTTCCGGAAGGACCCCACTACAGGGACAGTCGCCACGGTGGAAGAAGATCTTCCCCTCCAGGGAGAAGGAACTGAGGCGGAAGTGGCGGGTCTGACGGACCTTCTGTCGGCATGTCGCAGCTTCCTCTTCCGGCTCTCCGGCTCATCCGCCAGCTCCTTGCCCTTGCCGACGACCTCGACCCTCGGCTGTGGGGCAGGGACGGAGCCATCTTCGGGCATTCCGGGGATCGCCACCCGGGTGGTTGATTTTCTCTTGACAACACCAAGGTCATCAAGTGCGAGCATCTTCCGCTGGAGCTCCCTGTTGAACTCCACTTCCACGTTCAGAGGGAGAAAGGCCGACGGTGGATTCAAGTCATCACCGTCGACATCGATGCCGTGCTGGAATTTCTTGAGGTGGAACTCCAAGGTTTTTCCCACCATGTTGGACTTCAACCCGGTCTCAACCCGGTCCTCGTCCATCACGCTGTTGAGGGCCCAAGCGAGCTTCTCCCTCCTCTTCAGCGGTGCCCACCTGTTGACCAGGAAGTTGCAAAATACTGCCTGAGGAGTCAATCCTCCCTCCACGCATTGGCGGATCCTGGTCAAGGCGGGGTTGAAAGCTTCCGCTAGCACCGGAGCTTCACTCCAGATCGTCGTGTCGATGCCGGACAGACCGTCGGGCAGCTCCAACCTCTCGTGCTCCTCCACCCTGACGACTATCCAATCTTTCTTCCAGTCATCCCACTTCCCGGAAGGGAACGACCGGAGGTACTTGAATGGGCACTTCTTGCGCTTCACGAAGTAGTAGAAGCCAAGGTACTCATTGCTCCGGCCGGTGGTGTGGACGGTGAAGAAGGTCCGGAAGAGTTCGATGCAGGGGGGATGCCCACCCACATCTCACAGAAGTGGACAAAGATAGACACGAGGAGAATGGAGTGAGGGCCAAGGTGGTATAGCTGCAGACCATAGAAGTCTAGCAGCATCAAGAAGAAGGAAGAAAAAGGTGGGATCAACCCCACCATGGCGTACGAAGAAAAGTACACCATTTTGCCGGCGCGCTCCTTCTCGAAGGGGAGATCTTCGCCGGCACGGACCAAGCGGTTGAAGAAGTCCGAGGACCATCCCATGAGGCCCCGGACCTTCTTCAAATCATCGTTGGTTTTCAAGCGACTCTCGCGTAGACCCAACTCCATCGCGGCACAACTAGGCAAGAGAAGAGGAGCGAAGCACGAGTTGGGAGCTTGAGCGCAAAATCAGATGAGAGGCGTAAAGAACTCCCAATGGTGCGCGCTTTCCTTCTTAAGTAAGCCCTCGCAACGCTTGGATGGAAACCGCAGGGAAGTCAAAGATACCACTAGAGAATTTAACCCAGCCGATGACAAGAGGGCCCGGGACCACCCCGACGATCAAGTCGAGGCTCTTACCCAGGCGAACGGTTGTCATCACGCGGCGGGAAACCCAAAGGCGGCGGTCTGACAGGGCACGCAGAACCGATACGGTTTTCGTATCGGGAACCGGCGACCTTCAATTGCGTGAGATCCGCACGTCAAAGATCTCATCTGCCGCACGAGGTGCGCCACGTGGCGGGATCTAACTATAAATCCCTGCCAATGGCACCTTCGAAGACCCTTGAAGACCCAGTTCAAGAGTCGCAAGGATGGACCCACCTCCGACGGAATGACTTCACCCCAGTGATCTTCCTCGGAGGTAGGTCCAGGGGGCCACTGTCGGTACCCTAGAAACCGAGGTTACAAAGATCTCAAAGGAAAGTCGTCTATTTGGTTTGAAGACCCTCGGAGGCCCACATGTCAGACATAACCGGACCCGCTTCTCCAACATGGTTAATCCTTGGGTCGCCACGTGTACAAACCAACTGGAGCTACCGCCCACAAGGGGGAAGCTCCGGACCACGTACCGAAACGGCACCTCCGGACTTAACCCCAGACCGAGAGAAGCTCCAGACCTGACACGTGTCGGGTAGCCCCGGAGCTACCTGTTTCCCACAGCAAGCTCCGGAGCTGCCACGTGTCCAATCGTCGGACCTTCAGCCTCTAACCTCTGGAAGACCTTGTAACGGCTCTGGATCTTCAAAGAAGAGCCAAGGACTTCAAGAATCGATTAAGTGCCATTAATGCCATATGAATGACACTTAATCGGACGATCTTAACACTAGTAACAGTGCTGTCAAAGCCCGTTACAGGATCATTAAGAGCAATTAAGCGTGTATCAATACTAGTAACCGTCGGGGCCACATGTCGGGCCAGGCTAGATTGTAACGGCCTGCCCTTGTACTATAAAAGGACAGGGCGACGATACACTCGGGGACGTTCACGGACAATCATACGCACCCTGTACACTCGTGACAAGCTCTTACTGCTAATACAACACCAAGACACCCGTGGAGTAGGGTATTACGCTCAGGCGGCCCGAACCACGTAAATTCTTGTGTCTCCTATGTCAAACTCCTATTCACCTTCTTGAATCTCCGCGCGCCCACACCGAACATCAAACTCCCCTATCACTTTAGTAGTGTAGGGAGATCTGCCGGCTCCAACCGCCGACGGGTAGGGACTTAGTGAATAAATCAGCTAAATTATCACATGACTTAGTTTGTTCGAGATCAATTTCTCCATTCACTTGAATTTCATGTGGATAAAATAGTTTAGGAGCTATGTGTTTAGTAATATTAGTTTTAACATAACCTGACTGCATCTGAGCAATACAAGTTGCATTATCTTCATAGATAATGGTTGGTGACTCAATGGGTCCAATGTCACTTGAGATTTGAATATGATTAATCACTCTACGTAGCCAAGCACATTCACGTGCGACCTCATATAATGCTATGATTTCGGAGTGATTAGAAGACGTAGCAATTAGAGTCTGTTTAGAAGACTGTCGGTACCCTGGGTACCGTATACCCTTTGAGATTGCAAAGATCTCAAGGAAATGTCATCTACTTGATTTGAAGACCTTCGAAGGCCCACATGTCAGACATAACCGGACCCGCTTTCTCAACATGGTTAGTCCCAGGGTCGCCACGTGTACCATCAAACTGGAGCTACCGCCCACAAGGGGAAAGCTCCGGGCTATGTACCATAACGGCACCCCCGGACCTAACCCCAGACCGAGGGAAGCTCCGAAACTGACACGTGTCTGGTGGCACGGGACCTATCTGTTTCTCACAGCATGCTCCGGAGCTGCTACGTGTCCTACCATCGGATCTTCAGCCTCAAACCTCCGTAGACCCCACAACGGCTCCGAATCTTCAAAGGAGAATCAAGGACTTCAAGACCTGATTAAGTGTCATTAATACTATGTTAATGACACACAATCGGACGACCTTAATTACCGGTAACAGTGCTGTCAAAGCTCGTGACTCGGTCATTAAGGGTAATTAAGTGCATCAAATGTGTATCAATATTAGTAACCGCCGGGGCCACATGTCGGTCCAGACCAACTTGTAACGGCTTGTCCTTGCACTATAAAAGGACATGCTGACGATACATAGGGGCTGGACGCTCTGGGTTCTGGGCTCTCGGTTCTGAGCTCTCGGATCTCTCAGCTCTGATCTGATCTGGTCAGATTGGCTCACACGCGCTCTCAACTCACCTGAGTTGAGTTCATACATCCAATACAACACCAACACACCCCGTGGAGTAGGGTATTACGCTCAGGCGGCCCGAACCACATAAATCTTCGTGTAACCTGTGTCGTTTTACATATCACCTTCTTGAATCTCCGCGCGCCCACACTGAACTTCAAACTCCGCAAACACTTTAGTAGTGTTGAAAGATCTGCTGGATCAAAACCACCGACAGTTGGCGCGCCAGGTAGGGGGCGCCTGAGATTTCAAGAATGGTGAACTCAACTGCTGAATCATCCAATGGTCATCCCGCTGTTCAAGCTGTTGGGGGAAATCCCTCCAATATGCAGCCACCAACAGGAACCTCAGTTCCAGCAGGAGTCACACTTCCACCACCGCCGCCTCCACCAGTAAATCAAGCTGGGCAGCGCGATGGTGCACCGGTGTCAATCACTGCGTCGGCGAATCATGACAACCCGGAACACGCGCTTCATGCAGCACGTGCTCTCCTTCAGCGCCCACCACCTCCGGATGCATCCCGGGATGCAATGGAGCAGTGGAGGGCCGATGTGGAACACTTGGTTGTAGCAGCAGCCGACCGCATCACTAACCAGAGTCCTCCTCCTTTAGGACGGGCCCCGTCGCAGAGACGGACCTTGTCTGGCAGACTTGGTCTGCACGTTTCCAACAACAGGAGACGTGCTGCATCATAGCAAGTGACGTCGTTGCCCTCCGGGGTGCGACGCACTCACACGGTATCAAGGCTTTCAACTCATGACCTCCGGGCGGAGCTTGATCGCCGATACCGTCAACAAGACGGCCGAGTCCATATTGAGCGTGCTCGAGAAAGACGAGAAGCTCAGGACATTCCTGCTCCTGAAGGAGTAGGAGGAGGCTATTCAGCCCTGGCCATGCATCTGCATATGGTCAGGTGGCCACAGAAATTCTGGCCTCACCTGCTGAAGAAGTTTGACGGGACCGTTAATCCCGTCGAATTTCTTCAGATTTACTCCACTGCTATCCTGGCAGCTGGAGGAAATGAGGTCGTAATGGCCAACTATTTTCCAGTGGCTTTAACTGGGACCGCCCGGTCCTGGTTTATGAGCCTTCCACACAACTCCATCAACAGTTGGGAGGAGTTGTGCCGACAGTTCACTGCCAACTTTGGGAGTTCATACACCCGATCACGCACCGAACTGGACCTTTTTGCAATCGTGCAAAAAGGGGGAGAATCCCTGCGATCATTCATCCAGAGATTCTCTCAGGTACGAAACACTATCCCTTCTATCTCTAGCGCTTCTGTCATTGTGGCATTTAGACAGGGCGTACGGGATAAGAAGATGTTGGAGAAATTGGCGATCAAGGAGATCACCAGTGTCACAAAACTCTTCAGCTTGGCCGACAAATGTGCCAGAGCTGCGGAGGGCCGTGAAATGCAATCCAAACCACCTCCGTAGGATCGCACGAAATCCTCCAAAGGAGAAGCCACTACCTCCGGGAGTGGCAAAGAGAAGAAAAAGACCAACGGCAAGAAGAAGTCGTCGGCCGACGCATCTAATGCTGCAGCTGCTGCAGCTCCGGGTGGCCGGGGGCCACGCCCCGAGAAGCGACCGCGACCGTCTTCTGAAGATGGTGGCAAACCCAAGGTGTGGTGTCCAATTCATAAGACGGACAGTCACAGTTTGGAAGACTGTCGGGAGGTCCAAAACCTTGTCGAGCGCTACAACAAGCGTCGGGAAGAAGTTCCTTTCCGACAGAGGGAAGGAAAACAAAAGGTTGACGAAGCTCCGGCTGAAGAGGAGTTAGATTTTCAGGATACTAAAAAGGTCCTGAAGGTCGTCTACACCTCCGTCGATGATGATTCTGACGTCTCTGACAACGAGCATCGGAAGACCATGAACACCATTTTTGGTGGATCATGGGACATCACCTCCCGCCGCGTCCTCAAGACAATGTGTCGGGACATGGCCGCTGTGGCTCCTACAGCCAGGGCGGAGCCTCATCGGAAGTGGATGGACACAGCCATCACTTTTGATGCTTCAGATTGCCCTCGAAGCATGGTTGGAGCAGGCCAGTTACCTTTGATGGTATCACCTACCATCAATAACATTCAGCTCCACCATGTTATGGTAGACGGAGTTTCGGGGTTGAACCTCATAAGCTTTGAAGCTTTTACCAAGCTTCAGCTCCGACCTTCGGATCTTCACCCCTCCGACCTTTCTCCGGAGTAGGTCCGGGGGCCATTACCCCACTCGGTGCTATTACTCTCCCCGTTACCTTCGGGACCCAGGAGAAGTATCACACTGAGAAGTTGGTCTTTGACGTTGCTCAGATCAACTTACCTTTCAACGCCATCTTGGGTAGGCCTGCCTTGTACAAATTCATGGCAGTTGCTCATTATGGTTACCTGGTGTTAAAGATGCCAACACCAGTAGGCGTTCTCCGGATCCGCGGAGATCGCACTGCCGGAGTAACCGCTCTGGAAGAACTTCATGCGCTTACTAGGCGCAAGAGGAGGACTCCAGACAGGAGCAAGCTCCAAAACCCCTGAGCATTCGTCAACGAGGCTCGACTTCTGCACCTCGTGTGCAGCCAAGCGGCGACACTGACATTCCCGTCAAAGTCGTCCAAATCGGATCCGATGCCACTCAGACCACCCGTATATCGGGGGGACTGAATGACAAATAGGAACTCACGCTCATCGCTTTCCTCCGGGCTAATGTCGACGTTTTTGCCTGGCAACCGTCACAAATGCCTGGGATTCCCAGGGAAGTGATTGAGCACAATTTGAAGATCTACCCTGACGCCCGGCCCGTTCATCAGAAGCCTCGGAAGCAATCTGTGGAGCGACAGAACTTCATTCGACAAGTAGTGAAGAAGTTGCTCGAAGCTGGATTCATCCGAGAAGTCTTCCATCCAAAATGGCTGGCAAACCCAGTCGTTGTGCCCAAGGCCGGTGGGAAGCTTCGGATGTGTATTGACTACACAACACTAAATAAGGCATGTCCAAAAGATCTATTCCCACTACCTAGAATAGATCAGATAGTGGATTCCACCTCCGGGTGTGAATTACTGTGTTTCATAGACGCATATTCTGGGTATCATCAAATCAGAATGTCTAGGGAAGATGAAGAGCATACCTCTTTCATCACAGTAGATGGATTGTACTGTTATACAACCATGCCATTTGGTCTTAAGAATGCAGCTTCAACCTTTGTACGAGCTATGTACAAAACTTTTGAAGAACTCATTAGAGACATAGTGGAAGTGTACGTCGATGACATCGTGGTCAAGGTCAAGAACAAGGAGTCACTCCTTGACACCTTACAGGCTGTCTTCGACAAGCTGCGGGTCACCCGCACAAAGCTAAACCTAGACAAGTGTGTCTTCGGGGTTAGCTCTGGAAAACTTCTTGGTTTCCTGGTAAGTCACTGGGGCATAGAGGCTAATCCAGTGAAGATCAAAGCCATTGAAGACATGCGGCCACCAGCCCGCATCAAGGATGTCCAAAAG
The DNA here is from genome assembly GCA_036927565.1 of Tuctoria greenei. Lineage (NCBI taxonomy): Eukaryota > Viridiplantae > Streptophyta > Magnoliopsida > Poales > Poaceae > Tuctoria > Tuctoria greenei. Next base: position 5,123,458 of record JAYESD010000005.1, read on the forward strand.
CTGACTGGATGTCTAGCAGCCCTCAGCCGATTCATTTCAAGACTAGCGGAACGGGCACTTCCCTTCTTCAAGTTATTGAGGAAGTCCGGACCATTCCAATGGTCTGAAGAAGCAGAAAAGGCGTTCCAGGAGCTAAAACGGCTCCTCACCACCCTACCAACTCTGGTAGCTCCGAACCCTGGTGAGCCTTTGCTGCTTTAAATTTCAGCAACTGACGAAGTCGTCAGTATGGTCCTGGTTGCGGAGAGACCAGAACTATCCCATGCTCAAGAATCCATACCCCTCTGGGAGGGTCCGGAGGTTCCTAAAAGCGAGTCTGGGTCCCAGTTCCCAGACTTGAGTCCACAAGAAGTTACTTCAGAAGACCCAGACCCCTCCGGGAGTGTCCGGGTCGCTTCTAAAGAAGCTTCGGGTCCCCCCAGCAAGGACCTGGAGGTCCCCAAAGAAGGTTTGGATCCCTCCGGGAGGATCCGAGTCAATGAAGAGGAAGCTTCGGGCCCCTCCGAGAGGGTCCGGACAATCCAGCGCCCAGTGTACTTCATCAGTGAAGTACTTCATGATGCTAAGACTCGATACCTAGAGGTGCATAAGCTGCTTTATGCAGTTCTTATCGCCTCCAAGAAGCTTCGCCATTACTTCCAAGCTCACAAGATTTCAGTGGTGACTTCTTACCCACTTCGAGCAATCTTGCATAATCCCAATTCAACTGGGAATATTGCAAAGTGGGCAGTGGAATTGGCTGAATTCGATCTCGAATTCATTCCAAGACAAGCAATAAAGAGTCAAGCATTGGCAGATTTTGTGGCGGAATGGACTCCCTCTCCATCAAACCCCGGGGGCCCCAGTGAGCAGAAGTCGGAACACAAGGCTCCGGTCTTCACCGAGCCTCACTGGACCCTCTAATTCGACGGCTCCATGCAAAAGCAGGGGGCCAGAGCTGGAATTCTTCTCCTCGCACCAATCGGGGAGAAGGTAAAATACATGGTACACCTTGACTTCAAGGCGACCAACAACATGGCGGAATACGAAGCACTCATCTACGGACTAAAGGTGGCACTGTCATACGGTGTCAAGCAGCTGCTGGTCAAGGGAGATTCACAGCTCATCATCAAACAAGTGAAGGGTGAATGCTCCTGCAACAATCTCCAGCTAGCTGCTTACCTCCTTGAAGTCCAGAGGCTTCAGAATGTCTTCGAAGTCCTAGACCTCCACCACGTCCAGCGTGTCCACAACGTTGAAGCCGACGAACTCTCGACGAAAGCGTCAACCGGAGCTCCAGCTCCTGACGGAACTTTTGTCCGGAGGTTGTCAAAACCCACAGCTCAGCCTACCGAACTGAGCGAAGGGGGCGAGATCAGCATCCCGAAGCTGACAGTCCCGATGGCCCTGTTACCATGGCAGCCATCAAGGGTCGTATGTGCAACCGGAAACTCCAAGCAACCCAGCACGCAAGGCTCAAATGCTCAAGTTAGCTCTGATGCATGGATCTCGGAGATCCAGAGCTACTTGAAAGACAACATCCTTCCTGACGATGATGTATCCACTGACCGGATAGTCAGATTGGCTAAAAGATACACCTTTGTAGAAGGGGATCTCTACCGGCGCGGTGCCAACGGGGACCTAATGCGGTGCATCACAAGGGAAGAAGGATGTGAGCTCCTCGCAGAAATCCATGGAGGCGAGTGTGGGAACCACGCGTCTTCCCACACGTTGGTCGGTAAAGCCTTCCAACATGGCTTCTATTGGCCTACAGCGCTCCAAGATGCAACTGAGCTGGTGAAGAAATGCAAAGCATGCCAATTTCATGCAAAGAAAATTCACACACCGGCTCAGCCTCTACAAATGATACCTCCTACATGGCCCTTCGTTGTGTGGGGGATGGACATCTTGGGACCTTTCCCAAGAGCCGTCAGAGGTTACAAGTTCCTGTATGTCGCCATTGACAAGTTCACCAAGTGGCCGGAAGCAACTCCAGTTGTGACAATAAACAAGCAATTTGCTATCAACTTTTTGCAGTCCATTGTATGCAGATTTGGAGTCCCAAACAAAATCATTACTAATAACGGGACCCAATTCACAAGCTATGCATTTCAAGGATATTGTGAAGACCTCGGCATTCAAGTTTGCTACGCCTCCGTAGCTCACCCGGCAAGCAATGTCCAAGCCGAGAGAGCAAATGCTTAAATCCTGAAAGGACTCAAAACGCGCACCTATGAGCGCTTGAAAAAACATGGAGCCAACTGGATTGAAGAGCTTCCGCCCACTCTTTGGGCCAACAGGACAACTCCAAACCGGTCAACTGGAGAGACACCCTTCTTCCTGGTGTACGGAGCTGAAGCAATCCTTGCTCCGAAAATCACCTTGGGGTCACTCCGGGTCCGGACCTTCGACAAAGCCACGCAGGACCAGCTCCGGCGTGAAGACCTAGACCTCCTTGAGGAGGGAAGGTGCCAAGCAGCTGTTCGGAATGCCCGATACCACCAAGCCCTTCGGCGCTATCATCAGCGGCATGTACACAACCGACAGCTCGAGGAAGGCGATCTGGTGCTACGGAGAATACAATCCAGAGAAGGTTTAAACAAACTCTCCCCCAGCTGGGAGGGACCCTTGCGAGTGATTAAAGTATCTCGTACAGGATGGGACACCTCTCCCAAATCCTTGGAATATTGAGCACCTCTGTAAGTTCTACACTTAATATCACGGAGGTGAGTCTGTAGTAACTTGAGGTGTATGTTATAGAGTCATTGTACAGAGTCGGGTAGTTCCTCTGGGAGAACAGCCGGACCTTTCCTGGAAGGTCCACAAAGTTCATGCAACACTTGTCACAGTCTCAGGACTAAAAGTGTGGCTAGCTACCCTGGGTCAAACGAGAAATGAAACACGCTTAGCCTGGTTTCGTACCCTAAGAGTATACTTGTTTGCCCTGTACCCCGGACCTATAATGAAAGACATCCTCATGTGAAACAGACACCACGTGCATTTACTTTGTACAGGCTCAACATTTTTTATTTTTCTCTTTCTTGTCTATAACAAAGTTGTACAATTCTTAAGAAATTTTAGTTTGACTAGTTCATGTACAATTCGAGATGTATTGTCAATTCTTTTGGATTCAAATATTGTTCATGGCCCACTCGCATGAATGCCGCCAAGCCAATCTAGGGTCGGAGTGTGCTATCGACTTAGCCTGGTCAAGCACACTAAGTACGCCACTCTACCTACACCCCGACAGGCCGAAGTAAGGCGGGTCCAAGTACAATTGGATCTGGAAGAAAGAAGGCAACGCATTCGGTTGTATTCAGAATTGTGTTTGACCTAAAACTTTCTTAGGGATCGTAAGTCACGACGAAGTTATAGGCAAGGAGCGAATTTTACTATTTTTCTTGGCTTCAGTGTGCAGGAAAAATAAAGAATCCACGTTGATGGAGAAAAGCCGGAGCTAACAAAGCTCCGACTCCCCCTAGGTGGCTTGTAATCGATGTTAAACATTGAAAACAAGCATTACCGGGGCAACCAAGCTCCAGCAAAGCTAGGTGGGCCAGCCGTCAACGCAGAATAAAAGATGGTGAGAAGACCCCACAAGCGGAGTCTGCTGCCGACAAGCTACGCGTTGGCAAAGGTCACTGTCGGAGCTACTAAGTTCTGACACCCCGGAGGGCTAACTATCGATGCTCTACGCGTTGATAAGGACTATTGCCGGATCTACTAAGCTCCGACGGTAGTCAATGCCGGAGCTTTTGAGCTCCGACAACCTCAGGGGGCATTCACTATCGAAGACTTCAGACCTACACTGTACAAGTTCGAAGCAAACGAGTCTTCAACAAAACACAATATCCTCTTGGTACATGTTCACAATCAAATTGTGTACATCTACCAGGGGCCCAAGTGAAGACAAAAGTGTTGAAGACAAAAAATGAAATTCACAAAAATTTTGATTTCATTCATCTGGAGACAAGGGATTACAAAATTGAGGAAGAAAAAGAGAGAATACATGTGGGAGCTACAGAGATGGTCCTAGACCCTATGGAAGAACTGGGCGACCTTCTGAGCAACCTCCGACACGTTGGCTTAGGTGGCTTCACCTTCTCCTTCGACGGGACCTTCAAGCACCGGGTCCAGAGGAAATTGGGGATCCTGGCTGGTGTAGCACGTCAGCACATACTCTGCGACGTTCTTCGCCAGGGACTGCCCCTCAACCTCCAACTGGTCCGCGATGACGTCACCCACCTTGGAGAGTTTGCCACCCGCCGAGCACAATGCTTGCAACGCCAGGTCCGGCTCCGGCTCCGGATCATCCGGACGCACGGGACTGAAGCCCATTGGTGTCAGCGCGTCGTTGGCTTTGCTCAGGAACTCCCAAACTTGTAGGGAGTTCGTAGTCCTCAAGCCCTTCAGTTCCTCCAAGGATCTTTTGGCTGCCGCCAGTTCAGAATTCTCACGAGCAAGGCGCTCAACCTCTTTGGCATTTTGCTGAATATTTTCAACAACCTTCTTTTCGAGTTTCCGAGCTCCTCCTCCCGGAGGTGGATCTTGTTCTGGCGGTCGATCAGGTCCTTCTCCCGGCCCCTAACTTTCTTCTCCCTGGCAGCGATGGCACACTCTTGCTTGTAGAGTTCCTGCCCTCTCACCTAGGCCTTCTCCTCCTCCTCAACGCAACGCTCCTCCAACTTCTTGGTGCGTTCCTCGAGGCCCTTGTCAGCCAGAGCCACCTTTTCGGCGAGCTCCTCCTCCCTCTTCAAGACATCATCCCGCAGCTCTAGGAGTTTTTGCTTTTCGTCTTCGAGCTTCTTCTCCCTCTCCTCAAGTGCCTCCTGGCGCTTGATGAGAGTAGTGTTAATGGCTTCAAGCCTTTCTTGGCGATCATCAGCCGCACTATTAGTTGACTTGGCCTGCTCATAAATGGCCCGGGATTGAGTATCGAGGGCGCGAGTCAAGCTCTCCCTATCATCCAATAATTTGCCCCAGTATTCCAGGCGGACCTTCTCCTGTTTGATCCACTCCTTGTCGTTTGCCAGCCTTGACTGCGCCAGCTTGGTCATGAAGTAGAGCCGATTACGCCACCGCCTAAGGGTCTGGCGCTCCTCTTCAAGAGCCTTGCTTTCATGGTAGAACGCCAGCTGGACTTGACGCAGACTGGAGCAAGCGTTGTCAATGGACAACGATAGGGGAATAGGGTTCGGACCTGCTGGGGTCTCCTCCGCTGGTTCCAGCGGGTTCTCGCTCACAAAAATTGGGTCCCACTCCACAAGAGTGGTCCCCTGAGCCTCCACGGCACTAGGGCCGTCCTCTGGGATTGCCTCAGTCGCCACCGAGGAGGGTCCCGCAGAAGAAGTTCCGACCTCCGGAAGTGGTTCCGAAGGTCCTGCCGCCAGGTCTTCATTTGCCCCCTCCGGCAGGGGGCCAGCGACTTCATCAATGAACCCCGGCTCAGCAGCAGGCACCTCCGCTGTCATCACTTCTGGAGCAGGGGCTACTTCTGGCTCCGGCCTGGGCTCCTCCTCCGCTGGTGGCTCAGGTGTTGGCGCCTCGACCATTATGGGTTCGAACGCTGATGCCTCCGCAACAACCGGCCCTGAGGCCGGAGCTTCAACCTCAACCGGCTCAGATGCTGGAAGTTCTTCAACTACAACCGGCTCTGCAGCCAGAGCTTCAGTGGCAACCGGCTCTGAGGCCGGAGCTTCGGAGGTAGCCGGCTCAACTGCTGGGACTTCCATAACATCCGGCTCGCTCGCCGGGACTTTAATAACCTCCGGCTCAACCGCTGGGGCTTTGACAATTTCCGGCTCTGAGGCTGGAATCACTGCTTCCTCCGGATCAGCGGCCGAAGCTTCCAACATCTCAGCATCAAGACCCGGGGCTTCAACCTCCGGGGCAGGTGCCGCTGGCACATCTTCTCTCCCGTGGTCCGGCTCTACCACAGGAGTCTCGGGAGATGAGTCGAGGTCCATGACCACGACAGCTGGCGCCGGAGCTGCTGCAGCTTCATTCACCACTTGGGGCGGCACCGGGACAGGAGCAGAAGCCTCCGCCCTCACAGCTTCAGCCGCTGTGGCCGAGGGTGGAGCCTCACTCCTCTTCTTGGGGACGCTGCAGATGACGGATGAAGAAACTTAAAAAACAGTTACTACAACAAAACAACTGGCTGAGGTAAAGATTAAAAATTACCTCGGAAGGCTTCCGCACCAGCTTGCACGGAATCTCTTTCCCGGGCGTTCTGGACTAACCATGGCCGCCGCCGGCGTGGTAGCTTCGGAAGGCCCCCCGGAACTTGTTGCAGCCACAGGCATTTCCTTAGTCGAGGCCCCCCTCGACCGGGAAGGACCTCCGGACCCAGAGGCCTCAGCTGGCCCTGGTACTGGAGTCACGTGCCCGGAGCAAGCACCCCGGGAAGACACTGCTGCAAGTGCAGTCGCCACAGTTGTAGAAGACCTCCCCCTCCGGGGAGAAGGAGCTGATGCAGAGGATGCAGGCCTGATGGACCTTCCGTCGGCATGCTTCAGCTTCCTCTTCCGGCTCGAGGGTTCGGCCGCCGGCTCCTTGCCCTTGCCGACGACTTCAGTCCTTGGCTTTGGGGCAGGGTCGGAGCCACCTTCAGAAGCCCCAGGGATCACCACCCTTGAAGTCGATCGTCTCTCGACGACACCGAGGTCGTCAAGCACCGGCATCATCCGTCGGAGCTCCCTGCTGAACTGTACGTCCACGTTCAGAGGGAGGAAAGCTGGCGGCGGGGTCAAGTCATCACCCGCAACGTCGATGCCGTGCTGGAACTTCTTGAGATGAAACTCCAAGGTTGACCCCTCCATGTTGGACTTCAGCCCGGTCTCGACCCGGTCGTCGTCCATCACACTATTGAGGGACCAAGCGAGTTTTTCTCTCCTCTTCAGCGGTGCCCACCCGTTGACCAGGAAATTGCAAAATACCACCTGAGGAGTTAATCCTACCTCCACACAATGGTGGATCCTGGTCAAAGCAGGGTTGAAGGCATCCGACAGCACCGGAGCTTCACTCCAGACTGCAGTGTCGATGTTGGGGAGGCCTTCAGGTAGCTCCAGCTTCTCGTGCTCCTCCACCCGGATGACTATCCAGTCCTTCTTCCAATCATCCCACTTTCCAGAGCGAAACGACCGGAGGTACTTGAATGGGCACTTCTTACGCTTCACAAAGTAGTAGAAGCCAAGGTACTCATTACTCCTTCTGGTGGTATGGACGGTGAAGAAGGTCCGGAAAAGCTCAATACAGCGGGGGGTGCCCACCCACATTTCACAGAAGTGGACGAAGACAGACACTAGAAGAATGGAGTGGGGGCCAAGGTGGTACAGCTGCAGACCATAGAAGTCTAGCAGCATCAAGAAAAAGGAGGAAAAAGGTGGGATCAACCCCACCATGGCGTACGCAGAAAAGTACACCATCTCGCCGGCGTGCTCCTTCTCGAATGGGAGCTCTCCCCTGGCACGGACCAAGTGGTTGAAGAAGTCCGGGGACCACCCCATGAGGGCCCGGACCTTCTTCAGGCACTTTCGGTCTTCAAGCGGCTCTTGTGGAGACCCAACTCCATCGCAGCACAGCGAGGCAAGGGAGGAAAAGCAAGCACAAGTTTGGGAGTTCGAGCGCAAGTTCAGATGAGAGGCGTAAAGAACCCCAGACGGTGCGCGCTTTCCTTCTTAAGTAAGCCCCCGCAACGCTTGGATGGAAACCGCAGGGAAGCCGAAGATACTATTCAAAAATTTTACCCTGCCGATGACAAGAGGGCCCGATGAAAGTGCATCTAGGACTCCCTTGTGGTTTTTGGATGATTTATAACAAGCAATTGGGATCCTAATCCTTTTGTTGAGATGAATGCAGACAAATGATGAAAAATGAGCAAAATGCCAAAAAGAAGGGAAATGAGAAGAAAAGTGAATTTGAGCTCAAGAAGAAGAAAATAGTAGATTATCATGTATAGAGTGTGTTAAGGAAACACACCCAAGAGCTCAATCACTTTCAAGCACACACATACAATGCACAAAGTTATACAGGACCGGACTAGTCCGACAGACCACGAACTAGTCCGATATAGGTCTCTGGATGACTTCGGACTAGTCCGGTCGTGTCCGGACTTGTCCGATTTTTCGTGTCCATAACCCTAGCCGCCACGAAACCCTAATCCCTTCACCCCACACTCGCCCCCAAGCTTTCTCTCTCTTGCGCTCGAGCTCCCAAGGCGAATCCTTGATTCCTCCGTCGAAAAGCCTCAATCTTGGGCGGAGATCAAGCTTGAAGACTCGGGGATTGAAGTTAGCGGACAAGTCCGGCCTCCAACCCCCAAAATCTCAAGTTTCCTTTGATTTCTTGGTAAATTTTCTTCAAAACCCTAAGAAATCACAAATTTCTCTATTGCTTATCGTTTGGCCTAGCATTCTTCACTAGTTACATGTCTAGTTGATGTATTATGTGTATGCTAGACTAGTTTTACCTTAGGGATCAATTTTTGTCTAGTCTGTTAGGTTTTTGCAGATGAACACCGGACTAGTCCGGTCCAGGTACGGACAAGTCCGGTCCCCCGGGCTAGTCCGTGCCTGTGCACCGAACAAGTCCGTTGTTTCTGAACCAAAACCTAATTCTTTAATTCCCTAATGCCTTCCATTGCCATCTTACATCACCAATACCTTGTATAACTTGTCCTTTCTCTTGATCACTCATTCTCAGATCATGTCGAGCTCCGACAACGAAATCTCCGATTTCGAGGCCGAGTTGGACCACGAGGTGGCACCTCGGTCCTCGGCGGGTCTTGGCAAGAAACGCCAAGAGAGACCCTCCGAGCCTGCTCCCTCACCTCCCCAAGTTCGAAGGAAGGTGTGCGTCAAGAAAGCCGCTTCGAAGTCCGCTACTTCTTCAAGTGGCCTTCGACAAGCTAAAGGGAAGGGCAAGGGGGTTGCCACAGGGCCTGTTGGGCCCCTGAAGCTGCATACTCCCAGAGAAGGGGTCCGGGACCCCAATGAGGAAAGATTCACTGGCAAGGGCAGCCATGTGGCTGCGAAGTTGAGAAGTGTTGATTGCTATGCAAGGCCCAAGCAAGCAGCTGATGGCAGATTTTGGTCAAATTTCCATGCTGATTTCTACAAGCTGGTCTACTTGCCGATGAAGACCCCGGTGGTGCGCAGTCAATGGATTGACTGGGCCCACCTTGAGAAGAAGAAATGTGCAGCTTTTGATGAAGTGATAGCAGCTGCAGAGAGACATGGTCTGAAGGATCTCTTTGCCTTCAGACACAACTGGAATGATGAAGTGATAGCACAATTCTATGCAACGTGCCACTTCTCGAGTGAAGATGAAGAAAGTGTGACTTGGATGACCCATGGATCCAAGTACTCCATCACTCAGGAGGATTTTGCAAACCTGCTCCACTTAGACTCTGCTGGAAATGACCACCTAATCATCCACAACATAGGGGTCATTGAGAGGGACGGAATGAAGTTCATGTATGAGCCCAACTCTAAGTATGTTCCTCCCTCCACAAAGAACATGAAGCCCTTCTTTGTGGTCCTGAACAGAGTTCTCCGGAAGACCATTGCCCCCAAGGATGGGGATGCAGGGAGTGTACAGGGTTACCTCCGGACTCTAATGAGAGTCATAAGCAAGAAGAGATAGTTTGATGTTGCAGACTATATTTGGAATGATATGGTCAATATCTCAAGTACCCCCAACCGATCCTGTGGCTATGTCCCTTACTTGATGTTTATGATTGAGAAGGTCACAGGGATTGAGTTTGTGAAGGATGTGGAGCACACTCCACTGAGGCCTCAGAAGCCTCAGCCAGTGAGTGTCCAGGCTGCTCCATCGCCGGCCTCAAGCCCCGAGGCACCGGCAAGGCAAGAAGAAGCTGCTAGGGCTCCTCCTCCCTCCAGGGAAGCCCCTCAGAAAGGATCCGCCAGTGGGATCCTCAAGTACTTGGCTGCAATTTTCTCCTCATGCAAGAAAACTGAAGTGAAGCTTCACAAGCTAAATCAGAAGAGGAAGGAGAACATGAGGTACATAAAAGCCAATGTGAAGCAGCTGAGTGAGAAGCTGGATATCAACCCAATTGGATCTCCAGTCCTTTCTGAAGATTCTGATCCGGACATCACCGAGCTCAGCCCCTTGACTCCCTCCGAGCTTGCCTATTTTGGCATTGGGGGCTCGAGCAGCTCCGCTCCTCCTCCTCCCTCTCAACCTCGTCAAGCGGAAAGCGATGAAGACGATGAAGACGACGAGAGGACTGACAGCAAAGAGTAAAGCCCTAGGACCTTCCTCTCTCTCTTTTTGGTGTCTTGATGCCAAAGGGGGAGAGATTGAGGGGGAGTCTCTAGTCTTAGCTTTAGCTGAATAGGATGCGAGGAGAGAGCTCTCTATGTATTTTTTAGTTGTGATTGTATTTGTTTAACACTATTTTCATATCATGTTTGGTCCTGTGATGAATTGCTCAATTAATTTGCAAGTGTGTGATGAAATCTGAATTTTTGCTCCTGAAATGCCATATTCACTTGATATTAGTTGATCAATGCAAATTCTGTCATTCTTAATGCATTCATGCTCTTAGTATGCATCCCACCATAAAGAATGCACACATGAATAATTATCTTGTTGCTTGATGTATTTTTGAGTCATATGTGCATACTTTATGAAAATCTCATTTTATACCTCATTTTGTGAAATCTCAATTGGTTGTCATCAATCACCAAAAAGGGGGAGATTGAAAGTGCATCTAGGACTCCCTTGTGGGTTTTGGATGATTTATGACAAGCAATTGGGATCCTAATCCTTTTGTTGAGATGAATGCAGGCAAATGATGAAAAATGAGCAAAATGCCAAAAAGAAGGGAAATGAGAAGCAAAGTGAATTTGAGCTCAAGAAGAAGAAAATAGTAGATTATCATGTATAGAGTGTGTTAAGGAAACACACCCAAGAGCTCAATCACTTTCAAGCACACACATACAATGCACAAAGTTATACAGGACCGGACTAGTCCGATATCAGCCGGACTAGTCCGATATCACTTTCTGCACTAGATCGGACAAGTCCGGTCTCTACCGGACTAGTCCGATATCTTTCTGATCCACTTCGGACTAGTCCTCTCCAATGCGGACTAGTCCTTAACACAATGCACAAGTCACACAAAATCGGACAAGTCCGTTGTGACCCGGACTAGTCCGATATTCTTTCTGATCCACTTCGGACAAGTCCGGTGATTACACGGACTAGTCCGATATACACTCTGATCTAAATCGGACAAGTCCTCCAAGTGCGGACTTGTCATCCTAAACACTTAGGGTTTCACAGGTCCGGACAAGTCCGATGACAATCGGACTAGTCCGAAGATTTCCAGCAGCGAAATCGGACAAGTCCGTTTTCAACCGGACTAGTCCGATATTCCTGGACACTTAGGGTTTGCTTCGCACAGCACACCGGACTAGTCCGGTCACCACCACGGACTAGTCCGATCTTTCTGAACCCTAACGGTCACTTTTAGAAACCCCATATAAATAGAGGTGCACGGCCCACTTTCACCCTCTCTCAAACCCTAGCGCCGTCACACCTCCCAGGAGACTCAAAAACCATCTCTCTCCACGAAATTAAGTGCAAAATAAATCAATCCATTGAAGATCACTTCTAGATCATTGGAGAGACACTTGGCACACATCATTGAGCTCTTGGTTTGATTCTCTAACACACTCTTACGTTTCAATTTGTAATTTTCGAGTGTGTTATTGCTGTCATTGTGAGTTGTAATCAAGGGAGCTCTCAACGTGTGAAAACGCCTCTTCAACTTGGTTATTTACCTCTTGTGATTAGTGGAAGAGGATTGGCCTTCGTGGCGATCCGACGAGGAAAGGGTTGGAGAAGACTCGGTCCTTTTGTGGGCTCCTCAACGTGGATGTAGGTTGTCTTCGTGGTAGCTGAACCACGGGATAAATCATGTGTCTTGTCTTCTTTGTGTTCTTCATCTAATTTGATCAACTTAATCTAGGGTTTGATTCACTTTGTTCAATCTAAGTCTAATTATTGATCAAGAGTTTTAACTTCAATAGAATCTGACATACTACTGTTAAATTGAGATTCAAGTTTATATTTCCGCTGCAAACATTAACGAATCAATCAAATTTTCTAAACTTGATCAACCTAGCCCGTGAAAAGCGGACTAGTCCGCACTTTACCGGACTAGTCCGATATCTTTGGTATTGACCTTGTTGTTGAGTGTTACAGGAACCGAGAAAAATCAAAAAGGCCTATTCACCCCCCCCCCCCTCTAGGCCTACATTCAATTGGTATCAGAGCAGGTTCTTCAAGAAAGAGTGCAACCACTCAAAGAGATCATGTCGGACATGAAGGAAGTCCAGAAAATCAACAACCAGGAAGAAATGAACAATGACAAGCACCAAAAGCTTGAAAAGTATCTCGAAGCCATTCAAGACTTCGATGATGATGAGGAGGAGACATTGGAGCTGAAAGCACTCCTTAGAAAGAAAACGCTTTCCAAAGGGAAATCTAAAGTCGAAGAAAAGAAGAAGGGGAGTAGTCACACCGACTACTCCCGATATCCTTTTAATTATGACCGTTTAAATTCTAACAGCAGTCATTATCTATCTATTCCTCTCGGAAAAGCCCCACACTTCGATGGTAGTGATTACTCCATGTGGAGGCAAAATATGAAGATGCACTTGATTTCCCTTAACCCAAGTTTATGGCATATTGTGTGCACAGGAATAAACATCCCTGATGACGATGAAGAGCTCACGCCAAGTCAAGAGCAAGCCATCCACAGGAATGCCCAAGCCGCAGCCGTTATCACCTCATCTCTAAGTCGAGATGAATTCACAAAGGTGGACGGATTGGAAATTGCCAAAGAAATCTGGGACACACTACAGACAGCACATGAAGGTGACCGACATGTGCGGGAGGCAAAGATTGAAATAATTGAAGTCGAACTAGGAAGGTTCGCGATTGAGGAAGATGAGTCTCCCCAGGACATGTACAACAGACTGAAGACTCTTGTGAACAAGGTTCGATCATATGGGAGCAAAAAGTGGAATGACCACGAGGTTGTAAAGCTCATCCTTAGAGCCTTTATGCCTCGCAACATCACACTTTGCTCTATGATCCGAGAAAGTCCCGGGTACAAGAAAATGACTTCGGATGAACTGCTTGGCAAAATCATCAACTTTGAGATGATAGAGAAGCAAGCCAAGCACGTAAAAGAAATAGCCGACCTCACATCAGCCAAGAAGAAGGGAGTTGCCCTAAAGTCCTCACTCAAGCCTCTATCCAAAGAAGCAAGAGAAGCACAGCTTGAGGAGGACAGCGATGATGAAAGCAGCGAGCTGGACGAAGAATATGATTTTGTTCATGAAGAAGTTCAAAAGAATTATGAAGAAAAGACAAGGAACAAAATCGAGTGAAGGAAAATACAAGGAGAAGACAAAGCCGAAGATGAGGCGGGCATGCTATAATTGTGGTGAGCACAATCACTTTATAGTCGATTGCCCATATGAGGACAACAAGAAGAAGAGTAAAGAGTCCAAGCCTCAACCGAAGAAATTCTTCAAGAAGAAGAAACAAGCTGAACAAGCACACATCGGAAAGGAGTGGGACTCAAACGATGAGTCCTCATCGTCCGATGAAGAAGAAATGGCTAGCATAGCCATTGAAAGCATGTCCAAGAAACCCACACTCTTCCCCACGCTCGGTGCAAAGAAGGCAAATGGAACTTGCCTCATGGCTAAGGAAGGTAAACGCAAGGTAAACATCAAAACTCCTTCCTTGCATTCTTACTCAAGTGATGATGATCTACATAGTGATGATGAAGATATGCTAATTGGTTTAGATAGAAAAACTGTTGCTAAAATGAAATTCTTGCTTAACCAACTTGTTGATAAGGAAGAGCTAATTGATCGTCAAGAAGACATGATTATTTCCCAAAAGGAGAAGCATGTCGAACTTGACAATCTTCTAGTTCTTGAAAAGGAGAGAAACCACTCACTAGAGCTTGAGCTAGCTTCAAGCAAGAAAACTTGCTTGGAGTTAACCAACTCAAATGTTGCAATCAAGGATCAACTTGATGACCTAATCAAGGTCAACAAGATCCTTGAAGTGCAGGTTGAGTCACTCAAGCTTAGTGAACCTTCCTCCTCTTCAAGCCTACCTTCTCAACCCACTTCAACTAATATCGCTCATATTTGCAAATGTGATAAAATTAACACCAGGTTGAAGGAAAATTCTACCTCCACAAAGGACAAGAATCCTACCCAATGTGTAATATTTGACAAGGAGAGGATCAACTATGCACGTAGTGCATATTTGGTCCAAAGACCTCCAAATGTCAAGTATGGCATTGGTTACTCTTATGATGGAAAGCAAAGAGCTGGAAATCATAAGAATAACAAGGGAAGGATTACCTTTGTGAAGGGAGGACCCTCACAACCTGGTAACTCGAAAACTAAAAACCTGAACTCTCATGAAAACCGGACTAGTCCAGTTGTGGTCCGGACAAGTCTGGTCATCCGGACAAGTCCGGTCACACAGACTAGTCCGACCCATAATCAACAGCAACTCTTGTTTAAAACCTTTGATGCTTCTTATGTATTAATGAAAAATAATGTTGGTAAAGTGTATGCTTATTATGCTGGGCCACGCCATGGGAACACAAAATCCCATGTGTGGGTGCCCAAATGTATTGTTACTAACCTCCAAGGACCCAAGCAAGCTTGGGTACCTAAAACCAAGGCGTAATTTGTTTTTGCAGGCCTACTCCTCCGGTGGATCCAAATGGGTGCTAGACAGTGGATGCACCAACCACATGACCGGAGAAAGGAGGATGTTTGTGGAGTATGAAGTGAACAAGGACCCAAACGAAGGCATCTACTTTGGGGATAACAGTCAAGGAAGGGTCCTCGGTACCGGTAAAATAGCAATATCCTCTCAACATACTCTTTCGCATGTTTTACACGTTGAATCTTTAGATTATAACCTGCTGTCCATATCTCAATTATGTGACAAAGGTTATAATTGCTTGTTCACTAACAAGGGTGTGACCGTCTCAAGGAGAAGTGATGGTTCTGTTGCATTCAAGGGTATGCTGAAGGGAAAGCTTTACCTTGTTGACTTCAACAAGGATAAAGCCGAACTCGACACATGCTTGATTGCAAAGACCAACATGGGTTGGCTGTGGCATAGACGGCTAGCACATGTTGGTATGAGGAACCTTCAAAAACTCCTCAAGGGCGATCACATCCGAGGTTTGAAAGATGTTGTGTTTGAGAAAGACAGACCTTGTAGCGCGTGCCAAGCAGGGAAGCAAGTTGGAGCACAACATCCCGCGAAGAACATCATGACCACGACAAGACCGCTCGAACTACTTCATATGGACTTGTTTGGTCCAATTGCTTACATAAGCATCGGCGGTAATAAATACGGTTTAGTTATTATTGATGATTTTTCCCGCTTCACTTGGGTGTTCTTTTTGCATGACAAGTCAGAAACACAAGGAACACTCAAGAAATTCTTCAAGCGAGCGCAAAATGAGTTCTCACTATCAATCAAGAGTATTCGGAGCGACAACGGCACGGAGTTCAAGAACATACAAGTGGAGGAGTACCTTGATGAGGAAGGAATCAAGCACGAATTCTCAGCACCATACTCTCCACAACAAAACGGAGTTGCCGAAAGGAAGAACCGAACGCTCATAGAGATGGCAAGAACAATGCTCGATGAATACAAGACTTCGGATCGATTTTGGGCGGAAGCAATCAACACCGCTTGCCATGCCACAAATCGACTCTACCTTCATCGACTACTAAAGAAGACCCCCTATGAGCTACTCACCGGTAACAAACCGAACATTTCATATTTTTGAGTTTTCGGTTCTCCTTGCTATATTTTGAACAAGAAGCCCAGGACTTCAAAGTTCGCTTCGAAGTCCGATGAAGGTTTCTTGCTTGGTTATGATTCGAACACTTACGCCTATCTTGTTTTCAACAAGGCCTCCGGACTTGTTGAAGTGGGACGTGACGTAGCGTTCGATGAAACTAATGGCTCCCAAAAGGAGCAAGTTGATCAATGTGAATTAGGTAAAGAGGAAGCCCCCTATCAAGCATTGAAGAGGATGTCTCTAGGCGAAGTACGACCACAAGAGTCATCGTCACAAATACAAGAGGAAAGTGAACCACAAGAGGAGATCAACAATCAAGGGGGAGCCTCGATACAAGATCAATCACAGGAATATGAACATGATCAACAAATCAATGAGGACAACAACTCAGGGGGAGAAGAAGATGATCACCAACATACGACCCCCCAAGTGCCACGCCCAAGAGTACACCAATGCATTCAAAGGGATCATCCAATCGACAACATCATCGGCGACATCCAAAAGGGAGTAACCACTAGATCTCGTATAGCAAATTTCTGTGAACATTACTCGTTTGTCTCCTTTTTGGAACCCCGCAGGACTGAGGATGCATTGAAGGATCCGGACTGGGTGGTGGCAATGCAAGAAGAGTTGGACAATTTCAAGAGAAACGAAGTTTGGGAACTTGTGGAAAGACCCAATGCAAATATTGTGGGCACCAAGTGGGTCTTCCGCAACAAGCAAGACGAACACAGAGTGGTGACAAGAAACAAGGCACGACTTGTGGCCAAAGGTTACTCACAAGTCGAAGGTTTGGATTTCGATGAAACCTTTGCTCCAGTAGCTAGGCTTGAATCAATTAGAATATTACTTGCATATGCTACTCACCATGATTTCAAGCTGTATCAAATGGACGTGAAAAGCGCCTTCCTCAACGGACCGATCAAGGAGGAGGTGTACGTGGAGCAACCACCTGGGTTTGAAGACGAAGAGTTCTCCGACCACGTGTATAAACTGCGTAAGGCTCTCTATGGCCTCAAACAAGCTCCTAGAGCTTGGTATGAGTGTCTTAGAGATTTTTTAATTGATAATGGTTTTCAAATTGGCAAAGTAGACTATACATTATTCACAAAAAATCTGGATAATGATCTTTTTATTTGCCAAATCTATGTTGATGATATAATTTTTGGATCAACTAACCAATCTTTCTGTGAAGAGTTTAGTAAAATTATGACAGAAAGATTTGAAATGTCAATGATGGGAGAATTGAAGTACTTCTTGGGATTCCAAGTGCGGCAACAAAGGGAAGGAACATTCATAAGCCAAACCAAGTACACACAGGACATCCTCAAGAAGTTTGGCATGGACAAGGCAAAGCCCATAAAGACTCCCATGGCAACGAATGGCCACTTGGATCTCAATGAAGATGGACCGAGCGTCGACCAAAAGGTATATCGCTCCATGATTGGATCCTTACTATACTTATGTGCATCTAGGCCAGATATTATGCTGAGTGTATGTTTGTGTGCAAGATTTCAAGCCAACCCTAAGGAATGTCATTTGACAGCCGTAAAGAGAATCCTAAGATATTTAGTTCATACACCCAACCTTGGTCTTTGGTACCCAAAAGGCTCAAAATTCAATCTCATTGGGTATTCCGATGCAGATTATGCCGGGTGCAAAGTTAATAGAAAAAGCACTTCCGGCACTTGCCAATTCCTAGGAAGATCCTTAGTTTCTTGGTCATCCAAGAAATAGAATTTCATTGCATTATCCACAGTCGAAGCGGAGTATGTTGCAGTCGGGAGTTGTTGTGCACAACTCCTTTGGATGCGACAATCTCTAAGGGATTACGGTTACAATATGAACCGTATTCCTCTCCTTTGTGATAATGAGAGTGCCATTAAAATAGCCCACAATCCAGTTGAGCACTCTAGGACTAAACACATTGACATAAGACACCATTTCTTGCGAGACCATTCCATGAAAGGAGACATATCCATCTCTAATGTCAACACCCAAAAACAATTGGCCGACATATTCACCAAGCCACTTGATGAAAAATGTTTTTGCGAACTCCGAAATGAGCTAAACATTCTTGATTCTCGGAGTGTGGCTTGAAAAGTTGCATACCTGTATGCTTACTTCAAAATGTTGATTGATTTTTGAAAATTACCCCTCTTCATTTTTCTCTCGAAAAACTATGTCAATTATTAGATCTTGATGAATTTTTGATCATAGTATGATTGTTGTTTGCTTACTGGTCAAATTCATCAAGATTATTTGAATTGTTTTGCCTCTCTACTCTCAATTATTGGACCTTCAAATATATATGAATGGGCTATGCAATTCTTTCCTGGTGACCACGGACAAGTCCGTGGTTACCCGGACTAGTCCGCCATTGCAGACTAGTCCGCAGAGTGCCGGTTAGGCCGGACTAGTCCGACAGACCACGGACTAGTCTGATATAGGTCTCTGGATGACTTCGGACTAGTCGGTCGTGTCCGGACTTGTCCGATTTTTCGTGTCCATAACCCTAGCCGCCACCAAACCCTAATCCCTTCACCCCACACTTGCCCCCAAGCTTTCTCTCTCTTGCGCTCGAGCTCCCAAGGCGAATCCTTGATTCCTCCGTCGAAAAGCCTCAATCTTGGGCGGAGATCAAGCTTGAAGACTCGGGGATTGAAGTTAGCGGACAAGTCCGGCCTCCAACCCCCAAAATCTCAAGTTTCCTTTGATTTCTTGGTAAATTTTCTTCAAAACCCTAAGAAATCACAAATTTCTCTATTGCTTATCGTTTGGCCTAGCATTCTTCACTAGTTACATGTCTAGTTGATGTACTATGTGTATGCTAGACTAGTTTTACCTTAGGGATCAATTTTTGTCCAGTCTGTTAGGTTTTTGCAGATGAACACCGGACTAGTCCGGTCCAGGTACGGACAAGTCCGGTCCCCCGGACTAGTCCGTGCCTGTGCACCGGACAAGTCCGTTGTTTCTGAACCAAAACCTAATTCTTTAATTCCCTAATGCCTTCCATTGCCATCTTACCTCACCAATACCTTGTATAACTTGTCCTTTCTCTTGATCACTCATTCTCAGATCATGTCGAGCTCCGACAACGAAATCTCCGATTTCGAGGCCGAGTTGGACCACGAGGTGGCACCTCGGTCCTCGGCGGGCCTTGGCAAGAAACGCCAAGAGAGACCCTCCGAGCCTGCTCCCTCACCTCCCCAAGTTCGAAGGAAGGTGTGCGTCAAGAAAGCCGCTTCGAAGGCCGCTACTTCTTCAAGTGGCCTTCGACAAGCTAAAGGGAAGGGCAAGGGGGTTGCCACAGGGCCTGTTGGGCCCCTGAAGCTGCATACTCCCAGAGAAGGGGTCCGGGACCCCAATGAGGAAAGATTCACTGGCAAGGGCAGCCATGTGGCTGCGAAGTTGAGAAGTGTTGATTGCTATGCAAGGCCCAAGCAAGCAGCTGATGGCAGATTTTGGTCAAATTTCCATGCTGATTTCTACAAGCTAGTCTACTTGCCGATGAAGACCCCGGTGGTGCGCAGTCAATGGATTGAATGGGCCCACCTTGAGAAGAAGAAATGTGCAGCTTTTGATGAAGTGATAGCAGCTGCAGAGAAACATGGTCTGAAGGATCTCTTTGCCTTCAGACACAACTGGAATGATGAAGTGATAGCACAATTCTATGCAACGTGCCACTTCTCGAGTGAAGATGAAGAAAGTGTGACTTGGATGACCCATGGATCCAAGTACTCCATCACTCAGGAGGATTTTGCAAACCTGCTCCACTTAGACTCTGCTGGAAATGACCACCTAATCATCCACAACATAGGGGTCATTGAGAGGGACGGAATGAAGTTCATGTATGAGCCCAACTCTAAGTATGTTCCTCCCTCCACAAAGAACATGAAGCCCTTCTTTGTGGTCCTGAACAGAGTTCTCCGGAAGACCATTGCCCCCAAGGATGGGGATGCAGGGAGTGTACAGGGTTACCTCCGGACTCTAATGAGAGTCATAAGCAAGAAGAGACAGTTTGATGTTGCAGACTATATTTGGAATGATATGGTCAATATCTCAAGTACCCCCAACCGATCATGTGGCTATGTCCCTTACTTGATGTTTATGATTGAGAAGGTCACAGGGATCGAGTTTGTGAAGGATGTGGAGCACACTCCACTGAGGCCTCAGAAGCCTCAGCCAGTGAGTGTCCAGGCTGCTCCATCGCCGGCCTCAAGCCCCGAGGCACCGGCAAGGCAAGAAGAAGCTGCTAGGGCTCCTCCTCCCTCCAGGGAAGCCCCTCAGAAAGGATCCGCCAGTGGGATCCTCAAGTACTTGGCTGCAATTTTCTCCTCATGCAAGAAAACTGAAGTGAAGCTTCACAAGCTAAATCAGAAGAGGAAGGAGAACATGAGGTACATAAAAGCCAATGTGAAGCAGCTGAGTGAGAAGCTGGAGATCAACCCAATTGGATCTCCAGTCCTTTCTGAAGATTCTGATCCGGACATCATCGAGCTCAGCCCCTTGACTCCCTCCGAGCTTGCCTATTTTGGCATTGGGGGCTCGAGCAGCTCCGCTCCTCCTCCTCCCTCTCAACCTCGTCAAGCGGAAAGCGATGAAGACGATGAAGACGACGAGAGGACTGACAGCGAAGAGTGAAGCCCTAGGACCTTCCTCTCTCTCTTTTTGGTGTCTTGATGCCAAAGGGGGAGAGATTGAGGGGGAGTCTCTAGTCTTAGCTTTAGCTGAATAGGATGCGAGGAGAGAGCTCTCTATGTATTTTTTAATTGTGATTGTATTTTTTTAACACTATTTTCATATCATGTTTGGTCCTGTGATGAATTGCTCAATTAATTTGCAAGTGTGTGATGAAATCTGAATTTTTGCTCCTGAAATGCCATATTCACTTGATATTAGTTGATCAATGCAAATTCTGTCATTCTTAATGCATTCATGCTCTTAGTATGCATCCCACCATAAAGAATGCACACATGAATAATTATCTTGTTGCTTGATGTATTTTTGAGTCATATGTGCATACTTTATGAAAATCTCATTTTATACCTCATTTTGTAAAATCTCAATTGGTTGTCATCAATCACCAAAAAGGGGGAGATTGAAAGTGCATCTAGGACTCCCTTGTGGGTTTTGGATGATTTATGACAAGCAATTGGGATCCTAATCCTTTTGTTGAGATGAATGCAGGCAAATGATGAAAAATGAGCAAAATGCCAAAAAGAAGGGAAATGAGAAGCAAAGTGAATTTGAGCTCAAGAAGAAGAAAAAAGTAGATTATCATGTATAGAGTGTGTTAAGTAAACACACCCAAGAGCTCAATCACTTTCAAGCACACACATACAATGCACAAAGTTATACAGGACCGGACTAGTCCGATATCAGCCGGACTAGTCCGATATCACTTTCTGCACTAGATCGGACAAGTCCGGTCTCTACCGGACTAGTCCGATATCTTTCTGATCCACTTCGGACTAGTCCTCTCCAATGTGTACTAGTCCTTAACACAATGCACAAGTCACACAAAATCGGACAAGTCCGTTGTGACCCGGACTAGTCCGATATTCTTTCTGATCCACTTCGAACAAGTCCGGTGATTACACGGACTAGTCCGATATACACTCTGATCTAAATCGGACAAGTCCTCCAAGTGCGGACTTGTCATCCTAAACACTTAGGGTTTCACAGGTCCGGACAAGTCCGATGACAATCGGACTAGTCCGAAGATTTCCAGCAGCGAAATCGGACAAGTCCGTTTTCAATTGGACTAGTCCGATATTCCTGGACACTTAGGGTTTGCTTCGCACAGCACACCGGACTAGTCCGGTCACCACCACGGACTAGTCCGATATTTCTGAACCCTAACGGTCACTTTTAGAAACCCCATATAAATAGAGGTGCACGGCCCACTTTCACCCTCTCTCGAACCCTAGCGCCGTCACACCTCCCAAGAGACTCAAAAACCATCTCTCTCCACGAAATTAAGTGCAAAATCAATCAATCCATTGAAGATCACTTCTAGATCATTGGAGAGACACTTGGCACACATCATTGAGCTCTTGGTTTGATTCTCTAACACACTCTTACGTTTCAATTTGTAATTTTCGAGTGTGTTATTGCTGTCATTGTGAGTTGTAATCAAGGGAGCTCTCAACGTGTGAGAACGCCCCTTCAACTTGGTTATTTACCTTTTGTGATTAGTGGAAGAGGATTGGCCTTCATGGCGATCCGACGAGGAAAGGGTTGGAGAAGACCAGGTCCTTTTGTGGGCTCCTCAACGTGGATGTAGGTTGCCTTCGTGGTAGCTGAACCACGGGATAAATCATGTGTCTTGTCTTCTTTGTGTTCTTCATCTAATTTGACCAACTTAATCTAGGGTTTGATTCACTTTGTTCAATCTAAGTCTAATTGTTGATCAAGAGTTTTAACTTCAATAGAATCTGACATACTACTATTAAATTGAGATTCAAGTTTATATTTCCGCTGCAAACATTAACGAATCAATCAAATTTTCTAAACCTCATCAACCTAGCCCGTGAAAAGCGGACTAGTCCGCACTTTACCGGACTAGTCCGATATCTTTGGTATTGACCTTGTTGTTGAGTGTTACAGGAACCGAGAAAAATCAAAAAGGCCTATTCACCCCCCCTTTAGGCCTACATTCACCCGAGACCACCCCGACGATCAAGTCGAGGTTCTTACCCAGGCGAACGGTTGTCATCATGTAATGCGGGAAGCCCGAAGGCAGCAGCCTGACAAGGCGCGCAGAACCGATACGATTTTCGTATCGGGAATCGGCGACCTTCAATTGCGTGAGATCCGCACGCCAAAGATCTCATTTGCCGCACCCGGGATATGCCACGCGGCAAGGATTTAACTCCAAAACTATCGCCAACAGCACATCTGAAGACCTTTGAAGACTCGGCTCAAAAGTCGAAGGATGGACCCACCTCCGGTGGAATGACTTCACCCAAGGGGTCTTCCCCAGAGGTGGGCCGAGGGGGCCACTATCGGTACCCTGGGTACCGTATACCCGTTGAGATTGCAAAGATCTCAAGGAAATGGCATCTACTTGATCTGAAGACCTTCGAAGGCCCACATGTCAGACATCACCGGACCCGCTTTTCCAACATGGTTAGTCCCAGGGTCGCCACGTGTACCATCAAACCGGAGCTACCGCCCACAAGGGGGAATCTCCGGGCTATGTACCATAACGGCACCCTCGGACCTAACCCAGACCGAGGGAAGCTCCGGAACTAACACGTGTCTGGTGGCACCGGACCTATCTGTTCCTCACAGCATGCTCCAGAGCTGCCACGTGTCCTACCGTCGGATCTTCAGCCTCAAACCTCCGTAGACCCCACAACGGCTCCAGATCTTCAAAGGGGAATCAAGGACTTCAAGACTCGATTAAGTGTCATTAATACTATATTAATGACACACGATCGGATGACCTTAATTACTAGTAACGGTGCTGTCAAAGCCCGTGACTCGGTCATTAAGGGTAATTAAGCGCATCAAATGTGTATCAATATTAGTAACCGTCGGGGCCACATGTCGGGCCAGGCCAACTTGTAACGGCATGTCCTATCACTATAAAAGGACAGGCCGACGATACATAGGGGTTGGATGCTCTGGGTTCTAGGCTCTCGGTTCTGAGCTCTCAGATCTCTCAGCTCTGATCTGATCTGGTCAGATTGGCTCACACGCGCTCTCAATTCACCTGAGTTGAGTTCATACATCCAATACAACACCAACACACCCCGTGGAGTAGGGTATTACGCTCAGGCGGCCCGAACCACGTAAATCTTCGTGTCTCCTGTGTCATTTTACATATCACCTTCTTGAATCTCCGTGCGCCCACACCGAACTTTAAACTCCGCAAACACTTTAGTAGTGTCGGAAGATCTGCCGGATCAAAACCACCGACAAAGACTTTCAAGAAAATTGTTGTTTGTCTATGTAAAAATACGAAACCAGTTTGTGATCTACCATTGTGGGGATCACTTAAATAACCTGCATCAGCATAGCCAATGAGATTTAGATCTTGTTTCTTTGGAAAGAAAAAGTCCAAGATCTTGTGTACCTTGAAGGTATCTTAAAATATTTTTCACTCCATTCCAATGACGTATGGTAGGAGCGTTACTGTATCTTGCCAATAAATTTACTGCAAAAACAATAGCGGGTCTTGTATTATTTGCAAGATACATAAGTGCACCAATGGCACTAAGGTAAGGGTATTCTGAACCCAAAACCTCTTCTCCTTCTTGGCATGGACGAAACGGGTCTGTATCCCTTTCTAAGCCTCTTACTACCATAGGAGTTTTAGATGGATATGCTTTGTTCATATTGAATTTCTCCAATACTTTTTGAACATAAGCTGATTGGTGTACGAGAATGCCCGTATGAAGGTGCTCTAGTTGTAGACCCAAGCAAAATTTAGCTTTACCTAAATCCTTCATCTCGAACTCCCTTTTAAGATGATTTTGTGCCTCTTTAATGTCGTTTTCAATGCCAATGATATTTAAATCATCAACATATACTGATATGATATAAAAACCAGTTGAGGATCTTCGAATGAAGACACAAGGGCAATCATCATTTGTAGAGTAGCCTTTGTTTAAAAGGAACTCCTTCAGTCGGTTATATCACATCCTTCCAGACTGTTTCAAGCCATATAATAACTTGTTGAGTTTAACACAAAACATGTTGCGATCTACTTTTCCATTCGGTATGGGTATCCCATCGGGAACCTTCATATAAATATCCAAATCTAGTGACCCATATAAATATGCAATCACGACATCCATCAACTGCAAAGATAGATGTTTTTGGGTTGCCAGAGATATCAAGTATCGGAAAGTTATTCCAATCATAACAGGAAAATATGTTTCATTAAAATCAATGTCGGGTCTCTGCGTGAACCCTTGTGCAACTAGCCTTGCCTTGTATCTCACAACCTCATTGTTTTCATTTCGTTTTTGAGTGAAAACCCATTTGAACCCAACAGGATAGGTTCGAGGAGGACTAGGTATTACATTTCCGAATACCTCTCTCTTTTTAAGTGAGTCAAGTTCTGCCTTGATTGCTTCTTTCCATTTGATCCAGTTCGAGCGTTGTTTACACTCTGGCATGGTCTTAGGATCAGGATCTTGGAGAAGATCATCTATCATGGTTGAAAAGCATGAGTTGACAACTGTTGTATTACAGTCAAGTAATTCTCTGAAACTAGTATAATTGATGGAAATTTCTCTTATCCCCTATAATTCTTCTTGACTTCCCAATATAGAAGAATTAGGGTTTTCCGATTGTCCAGTCTGCTCTATAGTGCGCACTTGAGGGATGGATAAAGGATTTAAAATATCTCTTTGATGTATGTCAACATTTTGTTGACTTGCATTTACTTTCCTCGAGGAAGGTCTAGTCTTTGGACGCTTGCTTGAAGCATCTATTCCTTTACTTGCTCTCCCCCTTTTCGGAGGTTGAGTGGTTTTTATTGGTACCTCCACTCGGCAAGGTGCATTGATAGCAGGATTCAAAGACTTTGTGATATTAATATAGTCAGTAAATGCATCTGGCAGGTTACTAGCAATTTGTTGTAACTCAATAATTTTCTGAACTTAAAGTTCAGTTTCCTTTGTACGTGGATCAACATTTAGGATGGACTTGTCATCCCAATTTATTTCTCAGCGATCATTGATAAATTTATTATCCCCCCTAAAACTGGGAAATTATCCTCATTAAAAATACAATCAGTGAACCGGGCCATGAATAAATCTCCTGTTAAAAGCTCCAAGTATTTAATAATAGACGGAGATTGATATCTCATGAATATTCCTAATTTCCTATGAGGGCCCATAAAAGTTCGCTTAGGTGGTGAAAAGTGTGTGTATACAGCACAACCAAATTTTCGCAGATGGGAGATATTGGGTTGATCTCCACGTACAAGTTGTAAAGGGAAGGTGGTATGATATGCAGTTGGTCTTAATTGTAAAAGATTGGTAGCGTGTAAAACTGCATGACCCCAACAAGATGTTGGTAAATTGCATCCTTGTAATAATGGTCTAGCTATGAGTTTAACCCTCTTTATGAGAGATTCTGTTAAACCATTTTGTGTATGAACATATGGAACGGAATGTTGTACTTCAATTCCTTGAGTCATACAATAATCATTAAAGGTTTGAGATGAGAATTATGCAGCATTTTCCATACGAATACTCTTAATCCTATATTCAGGATAATTTGTTTTCAATCTTATGACTTGTATCATAAATTTGGCGAAAGCATGGTTACGTGTAGATAATAAACACACGTGTGACCATCTAGTAGATGCGACAATTAAAACCATGAAGTATCTAAATGGACTACACATTGGTTGTATGGGTCCACAAATGTCACCTTGAATTCTTTCAAGAAACTTTAATGGTTCAGCATGGATCTTAAGCGGAGAAGGTCACAAGATCAACTTGCTCATAACACATGAAGTACACATAAAATCATTAGATTTTGGAAATTTAGTGTTCTTTAAATTATAGCCGGTGCAATTTCCAATATTTTTTTGCATCATCCCTATTCCGGGGTGGCCTAGGTGTGAATGTCAGGTCTTAAATGTATCAACGTTCTGAAAAATCACCTTGTATGCAACATGAGGTACGAGTTTTATGTACGTAAAGTACAGTCCAGATGGAGTAGAAGGAATTCTTTCTAGAACTTTTTGCCCATATTCGAAAGATTTTGAAATAAGAAGAAATTCTTCTTTATATTCTTCATGGGTATGTATATGTAACCCATTTTTTCGAATATCTCTAAAACTTATGAGAGTACGTGTAGAATCGGGATACAATAAAGCATCCTCAATCATCACATGTGTCCCATTAGGGAGTGTAATAGTGGCTTGTCCAGAGCCAACTATTGTCGCATCACGTCCTGTGATGGTCAAAACATTTCCTGACCTCCTAGTTAGGGTCTGGAAATATTTTGTATCTCTAAGTATAGAGTTTGTGGTGCAACTATCCACAAGGCAAATTTCTTCTTCCACCGGAAATTTCCCGTGAAATCTTAGTTTCAATTTTCAATCTCTCTTTTTCGTAGAACAAAGTGCTGATAACGTGTTGAATACTAATTGGGAGAGAATTGAGAGAGACAATTGAGAGAATTGCAAATGATTCAACTAGATTTTATTCATTCACTTGTCTTCTATTTATACATGTGATGGTGGCCATTGTAGAGGAGACATGACTCTTAGATGGAGAAAGTTACAACTACATATGACCCTTCAAGTGATCACATGTCAAAATTGGATTGCAACACCGACAAAAATTATCGCTCCCGAAAAAATGATGCCTACGAGGAACGAACAAACGTTCCAGGACCACGATCACTCGACGATTGAGAAGCACCTCTGAAATTGTATCTTTGACATGATGAACCCAATTTGATTTTCAGCACCACGAACCGAGGCTTCCTACGATAATCTACGCATACCAGTATACTCTCTCCGTCTTTAAGAATTTGTCGCTTTGTAGTTCATTTTTAAACTACAAAGTGATAAGTTTTAGAACGGAGGGAGTACGTGTGCATACATGAACGCCATGAAGAGATCAGTAACCAGTCGCAGCCACTAAGATCGAGCCGAGATAGTTTTACAACTAACTGGGAGATCGATTATCTTTGGGGTTCGCAGTGGTGTTGCTGTAAAGATTGTTGGATAGTGTAAATTTAGAGTAAATGCTGTAAAAATAGAAGGAGAATGGTGTATAAAGTAGTGTATAGATTAACGAGCGTGGACAGCCTTAGACCGTCTGCACTGGTGGTACTGTGAAGGATGTTGAATAGTGTAAATTTAGAATAAATGATGTAAAAGTAGAAGGAGAATAGTGTATAGATTAGAGTATAGAGTAACGAGTGTGGACAACCTTAGTCCGTGGACGCATGTGTCATGTGCGGCGAGGTTTTCCACGCCACGCCACGGGCAGCAATAATTCCGGCCGATGGAGGAGGGCGGCGACCTCTTCGTGCCCGGTCGCAGACTTTCTGCGCCTTCCCGGAAAAAGCTGATGCACAAAAATGGAACGCGACGGTGCCGTGCAGTGACGCGCCGCACAAGTTGCTGTGCTGCACCGTCAGCAGCAGCTAACCGACCGATCAATCGGTTCGAGCGCTGGCAGATCATACGCGCCTGCCTGCCTGCCTGCTTTCGTTCTCCCATGCTAGGAGAAACGGACGTCGCAGAGACGGCCGGCCAGCCAGCCTGCTGGGTTTGTCCGTCCTTGTCTAGATGTAGTAGTATCTGTGATCAAAATAGGCAAATTGAAAGCGTTGGACCTATCGATATAGGCAAATTGAAAGCGTTGGACCTATCGATTTGGCGAGAATAATTGAATCAGATTGGTCGGTGATCCGGACGGCCCCCACGACCACGACGGGTCTCATCAACCCTGGCACTGCACGAGAGCGACTCGGGCCGCTTTCATTAGAGTCGTACCCGCCAGACAACGCTGATGTGGCAACAGGTCAAGGGCGGTGCGTGGTGGGACCCACCAGCAGTCCTCTGAGCAGTGGTTTGCACGGACTGCCCTGACGATGCCACGATGGTTTGGGGCAGGAACACGCGTGTGCCCGGGTCATTTTGCGCTCGCCGCCAGCCAACAGTACGTACCACGTCATGGACCGGTCCCCGATGAGTAAGCAGGAAACATCGGCAGCCAAGATGTGACCTTTGATTTTTTTTTCTCATTTCTGAAGAAAAAAAATGAGCATAGACATGCTTAACCCAATCCACGATGATCAGCAGTAAACATGGCGCCCAAGCTTCTAGCTAAAACTTGTTAGGAGACACGACTAGTTGTAGGGCACGGAGCTCAAGCCACGCTTGGCAAGAGTATCCTTCCTTCCTTACATTGGCAACTCAACCTTGCCGCCGCACAGCATGGATCCCTTGCACGAGCATGGCTTACCTTTCGTCGCATACTATCCCTTCCTTGTGCGCCGGACATGCATCGATCGTCGATCGCCGCCTCGCTGGAATTCCAAACCCTGGTCGACGGATCACGTATAATAAGACGACTCTGTGACCCATCCGTTTCACATTCAGAGCAGGCTAATCGACCACCGGCCGGTCTCCATGGACTCGACTCTCCCGTGTCTTCTCCTTCCTCTTCCATCGGTTCAGCGCCGCCCGTATCGCCCGAAAGTTTTTCCGAGAGATCACGATGGCCCAGGTGGCGGCGGCAGGAGGCCGGCGCGGGTCAAGACGAGCAGCAGGGGAGGGAGAAACTTCTGCGCGAAGGCTCTGTTCGGCGACGGCGGCGGAGGAGACGGGTTCCGGGCCATCAGGAGGATGGTGAAGCTGAACTCGGCCATCCAGAACCGGAGCGTCAGGGAGTTCGTGGAGTTGATGGCGGACGAGTGCCTCTACGTCTCGCGTGGCCTCCGGTCCATTGACCTTTCGCAGATGGGAAAGGTAAAAGAATCGCAACGAAATGACTGCGTGCGACTGGGGTCTTTTGCACCTGAACCTCTAATCTAAAGAAGAAATTTAGCTACGTGCTAGTATATTTTTTTGTCAGTTAAAACATATCAGCGATAAAGAGACCGACATATATGTACTGGCCCCTAGAAAAAATGCTTACAGTGTCATGGAAACTATTCCAACGTATTACAAAACTTCAGGCTTTATCTTACAAGTAATATGTCTGCAATCCTGCATTTGACCCATATGACATTCTTAACAGGACACGTTTCTGCTCCTCCACGCAATGATGGTCCGTCACAACGTCTCGTTAGTGCTCAAGCCAACGGAGAACGACGCAGGCTTCGACCTGGGCATCAAATGGTCTCTTGGTTCGTTCATTCTGAAGCCTGTCAGCTTCCTATGGCGTTTTCGTAACTGGATCCTAGTTTCTTTCCAAAAAAAACTTGATCAAAAAACTGAACGTTGCTGCTTGCAGAATGGAAAGGGAAGAAGCTGCCTTGGGACCTAGACTGCAACGTCTCCACTAGTCACGTCTACAGGGGCCTCTTGCTCATCAGGTATTCTCCAGTTCCGGTGTCATGCTACACTGAACCTGAGCCAATGTATTACTGTTCAACACATGTTTTTTTATCAGCAACAACGTCATCCTTATGTGTCAGGTTAGCAGAAACCAAAGAATAAAGAAACTGACTACATCGGATTTTTGTTCCTATTGTTGCAGCCAAGTAAACAAGACCTGCTTGCCACTCATGCACAGGATCCTTCAGATCACCCAGCAGGCAAGCATAACAAACCAAAAAAAATGAAATACAGATAAACTAACGATGATTACATTGCTTGCAAAAGGCGGTTCTGCTCAATCTCTCTCTCAACTGCAGAATTTGGACGCGATAATTTTGACCATCATTCACAAGGTTCTGCCAGAAGGGACTATTGACGAGAACACGGCCAGAACGATAATATCCTGCATCATCGTTGGCCTGGCGGTAATGGTGCTGTTCTACGCCATGTTCAAGGACTTGTAGGTTCACTAAAGGGCGACACGAAAATCTCCTGCTGTACAGTGGTCAGAGCTTCTTGTAAGTGATCGAGCACATGATGCAAAACTGTAAGTGCCGAATTCTGAGCAAGGTTAAATGCAATGCATCTACTCTAGCTTTACCACATCAGACATTAAACTTTCCATGCTTCTAAGCAAGAGCGCAGCAGCTATTAGTTGCAAACAACTAGCCACTTTTCGTGCGTAGATGGACATGGTACACGATCAGAATAGACATGACCAAAAGCAGAACACAGACAAACGACCTAAACTGTATAAATTAGGTATCACCTACAACAGAATATACGAAGATGCCTTAACTCTTCAGTTACGACCCTAGCAATGTAAGAGGCTTTCAGGCTACAAAATGCAAAACAACTTCTTACCAGAAATCACACCTACGGTCCCTGAATTTACATCAACAAAGTTCATCAGCTCCAGCTGTCTTTTTAACTGTTGCTTTGGGGCTGCTTTCTATTGAACAAACATGAAATTTAGATAAACTACTACATCTGACCCCTTTCGAGAAGATCAGACTCAGATGATATGCAACAACAGTCATCGTCCTTTTCCTCACTACTGTGAAGAGATTAGCCTACAACCTTTTCAACAGGTAAGTCAGTCTGACGGATACAAAGCTACCATGACGATTAGGGTCATCACTTGACTGCCTACACCATGATGTTAAACCAAGTCCAGACTCAACAATTCATCTGCAGTAAAAATAAGGAATTAACAAATTTTATATCAGCATCTCAGATAATCAAACTAGCACTGTAAAGAAGAGACTTAGCAGCTACCAACAGCTAGGGAGCTATCAGGAAAATAGCAACAATTTCATATATATATATATATATATATATATATATATAAAATATAGAAGGCGGGCATAAATTATGATTAATGAAAAATATGTTACTGTACAAAATTGACACCTATGGGATCCATTTTACCATTAAAAAGAGGAAATCTAGGAATTGAAAACAAGCAATTGCAAGGAATGCATAACAACAGACAGGAAAGGAGGAGAAAGTCAATAACTAACCAGTTAGACTTTGGTAGGTTGCTTGAAAAGGTGATGTGACAGCAACTCAGATACACCAAGAGCACTTAGACTTTCACATCCAAAGAGTTGTTTAAGTTTTGAGTCGCATAATATCATTGTTGGATTCGCTGGATCCTGCCGAAGTAAAAAATGGAAAATAAATGTTACCAGTTGCTTGTACTTAGCATAGATGTGGGTGTTCACTCAAGATTTAAGGAGAGAACTGTTATGGATAGTTAGTGGGCCTTCATAGGCCGGCACAGCACCGTAGCAGCCCGCTAAGGTGGCGGCAGCTAAGGTTAGGATTCTAGTTAGTCTCTCTACATAAAGAGGGTAATTATGAACTATAGAGGCAAGCAGGCAAATAGACCCTAAGTACTACTCAGAGCCTCCAAGGGAGGGTGAGTCACTAGACCTATCTTGCTAATTATCACTCTCATAATCCCAGTCGTAACATCTTGATAATCAGAGCACACCCATCTACGCTGCCGCTGCCATCGAACTCCAAATCCCGCCCTCTGTTCCAATCTGATCCATGACACCACAAGAGATCAAGGGTATTTCGACCAGATGAGATTGGTGACATGATCCGATCGCTCATGTCACTTTACAATGCTTGTGACCACTTTACAATGACTACATGTAACTCATGTTATAGAGATTCAAATAAAGTTTTCTTATTTTTTAAAAATAAATAATTTATGAGTGAACTATGTGGGTCCTTGGTTCCGTGGCATAGCCTGCCACCATTGAACCTGCAGCAGACACAAATAAATAAATTGTTTGGTTGCCCGTCGATAGTTGTGACTGCCACGCATCGGTATAGTTCATTATCACACCGCTCGTATATTTCATTATCACCTCATGTAATCTAACCAACCATCTCGACTACAGCACGAGGGCGAGCTGCTCAAAAGGAGGGGTGCAATGTCATAGATAGTTAGTGGGCCTTCAGAGGCCAGCGCAGTACCGTAGCAGCCCGCTATGGTGGTGGAGGCTAGGGTCAGGGTTTTATGTATTCTACTCTACATAAAGAGGGTAATTATGCTATACGGACATGCAAAAAATAGATCCCAAGTATTACTCAGAGCCTCAAGGGAGTAGTAGATCTATCTTGCTAGTTATCACTCTCATAATCCCAGCCATAACAAGAACACAAGGATGGCTGCACAAAGAGGAATTGTTTTAACATTTATGCTCTTTTTTCTTATAATTGTTTATCTATTATTTCTTATAGTTTAATGGAAATCTTAGACAAAGTCACAAATATATGCTATGCAAGTTAATAAAATAATAATAAAATGTCTACCTACGCATGCCTGACGGGCTGACACTAATAAATGCTTACATACAGATATGCCAACATGTATTTTTTTTTCTCTTTTTTCAATAAGGTTCACCATCTTGGACCATCTCTAACAACAACCACCACCAAACCTTTACCCCAAGCACGTTGGTGTAGGCAAAATAATTTGGGGCATTCCGAGACCAACTAACAATAAAATAAAATAAAAATGTTGTGGATAGGAGACAGGTAGAAGAGCACTCAATATTACACAATAGATAGGAGTTTGCAAATTATGGGCGGCCAATAATATCATTCAACTATTGCATATGCTTCATGAAGTCTTAGAAGGCAACATCATTACTAAGTAGTATGTATGTATGCATGAAAACACTAACACAAAAGAAGGGTTTGTATGGGACATGCTTTGCTTATGCCTCACTCGTGTAATAGGTCAAAAGAGTAGACAATAAACCAACTTGCATAAAGAAGAAATCTGCATAAACCTGCAGATGCTTAGCTAGGATTTAATGAAATTATATGGGTGCAATATTGAATATTATATCTTCCCCCATGTACCAGTACTTTCAAGTTAAAATTCATAAGGCACAAGAAAATATACATTCCAACAACTTATATCTACAAATAACTACCATATGCATCTTGTTGATCTACCAACAACAACAAAGCCACTTAGCCAACCGCTATATTCAAACCCAAATGACGGAAATTGAAAGCAAGAGATCTAGCAAATTAAAATAATTCCCATTCATTGCCAAGCAAGGGGCCCATTTCAAGAATTAGAAAAATTACCAGGCATGGTAACACCAGTATGAAGTCAAGGAATGCAGTTACTGATTTCTCTGTGGTATAGCATTTACATTTTGTTTTTTGTGAGGCGGAAGTTATAGCTTCATCAAATAGAAAAACTTACATTCTATTTCTGGATCATTCAGACATCAAACAGAGACCATGTTTTTTCATTTTGCATGTTTACAATGGTTAGACACAATTATAGTACAATGCACACAGAAGTGTAATACCACATATAATATTATACATAAATACATTATATGATCATAAAGAACAGTACAGTTCATAAAGAATCCGACGTTGATAATCCACTAACCTCTAAATTGTTGCTTTTAATGTGGTCCCACACACGCTTAAAGGCCTCAGATTGGGGCATCCATCTTTCCTCGGTCCCAAGAAAGCTTGCAAGAGCATCGGACATGGTAATTGGAAGTTGGTTAGGATCAGTTTCAATAGAAGAAATAGGTTCAGCCTCTGCAAGTTTCAATTTCTTTGCATCCCTTTTAGAATCTTCTGCAAGAATTTTGAACATGTTATGCAAACAAAATATCGAATATTAGAGAATAGCTATGATGTTTCACAGAACGCCTACTTGATGGCTCAAGAGGAAGTATATGCTTAGCTAAAAGCTTGTTCATCTTGAACATGTCAGTGGAATCAGTCTCAAAAACTAATCGTAGCTCATCATTGCATATGATCTTTCTTTTATTGTTAGGATCCTGCAAGTTGTTCCTTCGAATGTATGCCCAAAGCTGTTTCACAATCTGTAGTTCATTGATAAACTCAGGCTTCCTGCCATAATGTAAGCATTAAAAGAAGACATTACAAAGATGGACATGGAGAATGAACCTCAGTTCTAGCCATGGTTGGTTCACCAACAATAGCTTGCAGCTCTGGAGACACACCACAAACTTTGTTTAATCCTCCTGAACCACCTCTTCGTTTTACTCCAGTACCAGCACTGGTTCATTAACACAACCAGAATAACAGTTTAAGTGAACTTTCCCTCAAAAAACAGGTTCAAGTGAACAGACAGAACTGTGATGAAAGATAACTGACATTTTGAGAACAAGGGACACATCAGTGTCTACTCCAATCATAAGAGAAATAAACCTCCATATTTTATACCATAAATTTCAATGAATTGAAAAGATGTTCCAAAGGCATATTCCTAGCGCAAGCAAAATCCCGAAAACTACTTGAACCAGTGATCCATTTGTTAAGCCAATGGACACTATGGATAAGCTTTGAGTTTTTTCAACATGGTTGCTTGCAATGCAAACATGTCATGAGGCGGTGGGGGAGAGGGAATCCATTATTACTCCAACGAGTTAAGAGGCATAAATACTGCAGGTAAGGTTGACATAAGTACGGCAGAATTAGAAGACTTTTTCAGGTATACGAATTGATACCCCAAATCGTCCATAGACATGGAATGTCTAATAGCAGTAGACAAGCACCACAAAATTCCTCGAACCAACTGAAGCACTAGGAAACCTTTCCTTCTAGTTTACCCCAGCCAACTAACCAGTCGTATAATAAATATCTCTGTCCACCAGAAACAATCGAGCCCAAATCTCCGTAACCACCGAAATAATACTGAACTATTCACATTTCCCCATCAAAATCAACAAACAAATCTGAAAAAAGGGAATAGAACTCCCATCGTACAGGTTTATAACTGCTTAACTTCGCGTAGAAGCCACTCCTAAATGAAACCGCATAAGCAGGCGCATTTAGCAGGTAACCGGATACTCCAAACCCTAAATCGAAGGGGGCAAAATTAATAGGAAACAGAGTGCACAGTGCGTCACCTGTCCTTCTTGGACCCGGCGGGTGCCGCTGGCGCGCGGGGACTCTCCACCGGGGTGGTGGCCGCTGCAGCCACCGCCGTGGCGGCCGTATGCTGCGGCTGCCGCTGCTGCTCATGTTGCTGCGTATACTGCCGCGACTCCTCCTGCAGCTGGTGGAGATAGGCGAGACCCGCTCGCCGCGCTTCGTCGATCTGCGGGGTGTAGCGGTGGGACGCGGGGACGTCAAATGGCGAGGCTGGCGCGCCAGGGCGGTACTGCTGGAACTGCTGCGAGGCAGAGAGGAAGGACTGCATCTGCTGCGGGAAGAAGTGGGGCATGGCGGACGGGGTTGCGGAGGCCGACGCCGCGGCGGAATCGGCGAAGGGTGGCTGCGAAGGAGCAGCGGCCCCGGCACTGGCGCCGGCAGCAGCCTCAAAAGGGTCCTTCCG
Organism: Tuctoria greenei; assembly: GCA_036927565.1. Classification (NCBI taxonomy): domain Eukaryota; kingdom Viridiplantae; phylum Streptophyta; class Magnoliopsida; order Poales; family Poaceae; genus Tuctoria; species Tuctoria greenei. The sequence continues at coordinate 5,159,233 of JAYESD010000005.1, forward strand.
CGAGGTGTGCTCCGGGCCGTGGGCCGGGCCGAGGAGCGCGACGAGTATGTCGCGGATGAGCTGCGCCTTGGGCGCGAGGTCGACGCGGAGGTGCGCCTCGAGCTGCCGCATGACGCCGTCGGCCGATATAGCGGAGCCGCCGCGGCTCGCGGTCTGGCGGACGAGGGACTCCACATAGTGGGCCAGCTCCTGGTCGGACACCATCGGGCTAGGCGTGCCTCTCCCTTCCTCTCTCGTCGGCGGCGGCCCTTTTGAAAATTGAAATAGGTGGGGATCGCTCCCTCACTTCAGCAGTTCAGCTGCAGAGGCGCGTTTCGTTTCGGGGTTTGAGGGCGCTCGCGGTGGTTCGGGCCTGTTCCCGTGTGGTTTCCTCCGCCGGCTTGCGGTTTCCGGGTGGGGATAGAGACGAGGGGCGCTTTTGCAGTTCGGCACCTGGATTATTTGCAGATTCAACACGTGATCCCGTGGACCTATTGTCAAACATGTGGAAAGGAAATGGCAGGAGTGGACTTTGGTTTGTGATGAATTGAAATGATGGATCCTGTGATGAAATGATCATGAAATTTGACGTGGGAAGGAAAGAGCTAAAATCAATCTGTTTTGACATGTACCTCCAATCTAATCACAAGTATATAGTCAATAGTGGCATGATAACTATAAAAAGTATCATCATAATACTAAGAAACAAAATAAAATAATGATGTATGGTTCCCTTCTTACATTGTATAGTAGGCATTTTTTCGAAACAAACTGTTTGGTTGTCCTATTTTTAAGGGAAATAATTGTTGTGCAATCTAATGTTTTGTGCAAACATGCAATCTCTACATTTCAACCTTCCTTACCAATCTAAAGGTGTTGCACTTTTAGCACTTAAATCCTCCTACTTAATGTTGCTGAAAATATGCAAAAAGAATTCTAACTGCAATCACCTTTGGAATGGTAAGGAATAGTTGAGATGTGAAGAGTGCATGCTTGCACAAAACAGAAGATTGCACAACAATTGTTCCCATTTTTAAGATCGATTCTTTAAAGTTTAAACAAGTGAGGAAGCGATGCCGATCCATAACTACATGGCTTAAAATTGACATGATATCATATAAAAAATATCATGACAGTTTTGAATATGAGAAAAATATAACGACCAGTGGACATGGAACCACAATGTATGAGAGGCTTGCACAAGCAAGCCTCCACTATTGTATCTACTTAAATATTTGTCATTTTTGTCTAGCTATTTTCACTTACGTGTCTACAAATTATGTTGAAAAGATAGCACACGTGCGCAACAATGTGTTTTTAAATTATGTAGGAATAAGAAGTGTTGCATGTTGTTGGTAATAATATAAATTTGTATCTTTGTCTCACACCTAACCATGTAACTCTAATAACATGAGACAATAATAATATAAAATAGTATTACACCTTCTATGCTCGTGTTTATAAGTCGAACACTAAATTAACCAAAGCATTGTCCATAAAAAAACATAACTATAGAATCTCGTGGTCGTACTGATGGAATTTTGTACTGGGGGTACCAAACATACGAAATCCGACGTTAGGTGACCAATACGTGGATACGGATTGAAACTACCCTCCGGTCGAGGAGGGGTCCGCCACCAACACTACGGTCATGCGAAAGTCGGGTATTTAACCCGCCCAAATCCTGACCGAGAGGTCGGGCAGACAATTCTTCTCGAGCTCGAGTCCGGAAGAAGCTGGTAGTTGGCGGCATTTTATAACGGAAGGTGGGCGTGTTAACTTCGGCAAGAGTGAAGAACTTGTGATGTGACCCGTTGCAGGATAAGTGTGACATCCGTTTCAATCCGTCGTCAGAGGGGTTGTAACTTCACCCTCGAGGTGGTGCCTTGGAGATCACAAAGAAACCAAGATCAAAGCTTCCAACACATTGTATACATAGAATGAACATTGTAAAACCGAATTCACTATGAGGAATGTCGAATAGACAAGTCACCTCGCCCCCTATAAAGAACCTTCAAGGCCTTCAGTGAGGAGGATGAATTCACTCTGTATTCGTGGTTAATATACAAATTTTACTTTCTGGATTATCTTACGCATTTTTCCCTTTGGTGCTCTTGCACTCTTTTCTTTGATGCACTTGCGTTTATGCTTTACTTTCTTACATCTGTGCATATTTACGTTTACGCATTACTTTGATAGTTGTTTTTACTTTCTTAGAGTTCATATACTCGGGTTAGACCTGTTTGTAATCTGTTCTCACACCTTTTGAGATAACAAAGATCATGAAAGACTCCCTCTAGGCGTAGAGTCTTTTTTTCTCGAACCAGAATAAATCTCTTGTTCTTTGCAGCTAGTCATACGGAGACGAACGTGATTCAATACAAATGTACTAATCAGTTTTTGAAACGCCGACACATACACCTTTGCTCCATTGACGTGGCAAAAGTAGAGATCCAACCAGGGCCCGGTGTTGATCCAACTCGACTCAACTTGTTAACGAAACAAAACAAAAGGTTAACAGATCTCATTAAGTTTACGAGCCATGACTCACCAGCTGGACATAAAAAATAATATTATGATGTGAATAATCTTAATTGTATTTTTAATAATGATGAATATGAAAATTTTGAAAATGTAACCATTAAATTGGTGATAATTGAAGAAACACAATTTCTTACATGGATCTCGCTTGGATCATTTGGCTCGAGGGCTTGTGTTGAAGTGTGTGATCGACAATTCCCCTGATACTACAAGATTGTAGCCTGCAGAGGTTCTTGATTGGTTGGGGCGCAAGTGAGATTACGAACAAGATGATGACAAAAGAGATTTCACGTGGTTAGGGCCGCCTGAGCGTAACACCCTACTACACGTGTTGTTTGTTGTATGTAAGAATTTGAGAGGCGCTTGTGAGCGTGTCAGCTTACTTGTCCATGTACCGTGCGGCGTAGCCCTTTTATAGTCTAAGGACTGGTCGTTACAATACTTGCCTGGGCCGACATGTGGCACTAGCATAGTTAATAGCCTAATACACGATCTACGAGTATTAAGTGTGATTAACAGTGTGATAACGCGCCTTAATGACAGCGTTACCACTATTAACAGCTCATTGATCGTGTGTCATTAATATAGCATTAATGACACGTAATCAGGTCTTATAACTGTCACTTTAACTGTCCCTTGAAAGTCCGAGCCTTTGGAGATCTTTCAGTCTTCCGTTGAAGTCCTAGCTCCAGAGGTTTGACACGTGACGGCTCCGGAGGTTTCCATCGTGGGGAGGCAGGTTCGGAGCCATTATACACGTGGTAGCACCGGATCTTCCCTCTACTAGGGGTTAGGTCCGGGGTCACTAGACAAGTGGTAAGACCGGAGCTTCCTAATGAAGGGAGTTAGGTCTGGTCTTGTGTTACGCGTGTCAGTGTCAGAGCTACCCAAACGAGGGAGGCGGGTCCAGTACTGTGTAACACGTGCGGCCTTCAGAGATCTTAACCATGAACGGGTGGAACTTCCTAGATTCTTGCGGTATCATGGGGTACCCGGTACGCAGTGTACTGACAGTGTCCCCCAGGCCCACCTCTGGGAGAAACTCTTTGGGTTAAGTTATTCTACCACAGGTAGGGCCACTTCGATTCCCGCACTGCGGCTTCAAAGTTCTTCTAATGTGTTGTTGGGACGATGGTCCGTGGTTAAACCATCGTCACGTGACTTATTTTGAATGTGGCAGGTGAGATATTCGCATGCGGATCTCACGCAATTGAAGGTCGTCAATTCTAAATACGAAAATCGTATCGGTTCCGCGTGCCTTGTCAGGCCGCCGCCCTTGGGCTTTCAACTTCCCATCATGACAACGGTTCACCTGGGGTAATAACATCGGCCTTTCCACTGGAGTGGACCTGGGCCCATTCGTCATTGGTAGGGTAGATTTTTGAAAACACGATCCTGGTCCCATTGTGGTTTCCATCCAAGCGTTGCGGAGGCTTACTTAAGAAGGAAAGCCAGCACGGTTTTAGGACTCTTTATGCTTTTGATCGAACTTGTGCTCAGAGCCTCCCAACCTTCGCATAGCCTTCCAACTTTCGCTCCACTTTGCCTCGATGGAGTTGGGTCTTCCCCGCAGCAAGGTCAAGATCGACGAGGAGATGGCGAGTGTCCGGACCTACATGGGATCGTCTATCGACTCCTGCAACAAGGACATCCACTTTGTCAAGCTCCCATTCAAGAAGGAGTGCACCGGATATATGGTGTAATTCTCGGTGTATGCCATGGTGGGTCTGATCTCGCCTTTTTCAAGCTTCCTCTTGATTTTGCTGGATTTCTACGGTCTCCAACTTTATCATATCGCCCCCCACTCCCTCTTTCTAGTGGCGAGTTTCGTCCACTTCTACGAGATGTGGGTGGGCGTGCCTCCCTGCATCGAGCTGTTCCGACCTTCTTCACAGTCCACACCACCGGCAAGGGGACGAAGCTCATCGACTTATACTACTTTGTGAAGCGGAAGAATTGCCCCTTCAAGTACTTGAAGACCTTCCGCTCCGGCAAGTGAGATGATTGGAAGAAGTATTGGGTGATCATCACTGTGGAGGAGCATGAGAAGCTGGAGCTGACCAAGGGTCTTCCCAATGTTGACACTGACGCCTAGAACGTAGTTTCGAAGCTATCGGATGCGTACAAGCCCATCCTGGAAAGGATCGAAGAATGCATAGAGGGAGGAGTGACCCTCCAAATGGTCTTCGGCAATTTCTTAGTGAACAGGTGGGCTCTGCTGAAGACTAGGTAATGGCCCGCATGGGCGTTCATTAGTGAGATGGATCATAACCGAATTGAAGTCAGTTTGAACACCAACTTGGACGATGAAGCTTTGACTCCGTCAGCTACCTTCCTGCCTCTGAACATGGTTCCGGAGGTTGGTAGAGATATCCGGAGGAGAATGCCAGCATTTGATGACCTGGGTGTGGTCGAGAGGCACCCTATCTTTGGGGTTGCAATCCCCTGAGCTTCTAAGAGGTTGGCTATCCCTGCCGCGAGCCAAAAAGTCGATGACATTGGCAAGGGCAAGGGCAAAGGCAAGGAGCCGGCCGAATCCTCTAGCCGGAAGAGAAAGTTGAGGCACGCCGACGGGATCCACGTCAGGTCAGCTCCAACTACAACTGCTGCTTCTCCCTGCTGAGGTAGATCTTCGGCAGCCATGCCTCCTCCGGTGCATGCATCCTCAAGGGGCGCCAGCTTCGGCAGATCAACTCTGGTCCCAATGTTGGGCGTGGGCTCCAGGTCCGAAGGTCCTCCCCAGCCGAGGGAGGTCCCAACTGAGGCAACACCGAAGATAGTGACAAGTTCCGGGCAGCAATCCAGAGCTCCGGCCACACTGACCACAGTGGGCTCTAGCTCCGATTGCCCGGTGAAGAAGTTTTGCACCAATTGGAGCGGTAACCTTCCAAGGTAGACATTGCGTCCGCACCTTGAGTTTTTATTTTTGTCATGTATTTAATCTTTCGATTCTTTGTTTGTAGAGCAATGAGGAAGGGCACGAAAGCTCTGGCACCTGCCCCAGCAACTGAGGTTGTGCAGGCGGAAGTTCCAACTCTGACCCATATGCCTCCCCAAGTGGTGGCTGAGGTCACGACAGCTCCGGTGCCGATTGTTGTGGATCTGGATCTCGAGGCGACTCCAGAGGCTCTCGTGGTAGCACCGGACCGCGTGGGAGACATTTGTGAGGACGCGCCGGCAACGGTAGCGCCGGTGGCTGAAGCTCCAGCGCGAGACACGGAGATGGCAGAAGCTCTGGCATTTGAGCCAGAAGCAACCGAAGCTCCAACGCTTGTGTCGCAAGTTGTTGAAGAGCTGACAAGTGAGCCGGTGGTGCCCGAAGCTCCGACCTCCGTGCCGAAGACGGTTGAAGTTACGGCCTCCGTGCCTGAGATGGTGGATGTATTGGCGCCTATGTTGGAGGTAGTGGGGGCTCCGGACGAAGCTCCAATGTCCGCCCCGGAGGTGATTGCTCCGGAGGCGCCCATGTCCGAGCAAGAGCTCCCAAAAGAGTCTGCGGCAGGCCCTCCACTCGTTGAGCCAACGATGGAAATTTTGGCGGGGGAACCTTCGACATCAGCTCTAGAGGTCGAAGTCCCCTCGGTGATAGTGGAGGCTGAGGAGCTCCCTGAGGGCGGCCCTAGTGTTGCAGGACCACAGGGGACCACGCTTTTGGCGTGGGACCCGATTTTTGTTCTTGAAGACCCACTGGAACTGGCGGAGATGATCCCGACAGGTCCAGAGCCTATTCCCTTGGCATTGTCTATTGACAATGCCTGCTCTAGCCCCTGTCAAGTCCAGCTCGCCTTCGACCATGACAGTAAGGTACTCGAAGAAGAGCATCACATCTTGAGGCGTTGGCACAACAGTCTTCACTTCAAGACCAAGTTGACGCACACGAGGCTTGCTGACCAAAAGGAGTGGGTCGAGAAGGAGAAGGCCCGAATGGAATATTGGGGCAAACTGCTAGATGAAAGGGAGGCCTCCATCAGGGCCCTCGACGCTAAGTCTCAAGAGATTCTTGAGCACGCCAGAAAAAGTAATGATGCTGCTGACGAACGTCAAGACAGCCTCAATACATTAAACGAGATTCTCCTGAAGCATCGAGCGGACCTCGATGAGAGAGAAGAGAAACTCCTAGAGATGCAGGAGGATCTCATGAAAAGGGAGAAGGATCTCACCTAGAAGCTAACCCTGGGAGAGCAGAACTTGGCGAACGCACCCAAAAGCTTGATTTGCAGTGCAAGGAAGAGAAGGAGAAGTACTAGAAGCTTGGGCACGAGCTCTCTAGAAGAGAAGCTGATGTTTCCACTAGAGAAGGGAAAGTTAGAGGCTCGGAGAAGGACTTGGCCGAACGGTGGAACCACATCCACCTCCGGGAGACGGAGCTCACCGACCGCGAAAAGCAAATAGCTGAGAATATTTAGCAACATGCCAAAGTGATCGAGCGCCTCACTCGGGAAGGTTTGGAGCTTGCAGTAGCCAGAAGGTCACTGGAGGAACTGCGGAGCTCGAGGACAACTGAGTCCCAGCAGGTGTGGGATTTTCTGGGGCATGCGGACAAAGCTTTTGGTGCCACTTGGCTTCAGCCCAATACGTCCAGAGAACCCAGCACCGGACTTGGACCAGACATTGGTGGCATTTGGCTCTGCTAACAGCAAACTCGACGCAATGGGTGATGTCATCACCGACCAACTGGAGATGGAGGGGAAATCTCTGACCAAGAACGTCGCCGAATATGTTTTGGCATGTTACAAGAGCTGAGACCCCCAACTTTCCGATCTTCAAAGTACCCATTGCCGAAGAGGAGGATGCCGCCAGGGCTAGCATCCAAGAAGCCGCTGTGAAGATTGCCTCATTTTTCTGCAGGACTTAGGTCCTCCAGTAGCTAGGACCTTTTCCTTTTTCATTTTGTTGTAATCCTCATTTTATAATCCAGTACTTCGAATGAATGAAATACACACTTTTCATGAATGAATTCTATTTTATGTTTGTCTTCAATGCATTGCCCTTTATCTTATTGGCCCCCTGGTATCTGTACATAATTTAATTACAAACATGTACCAAAAGGTTTGACAATGTTTTGGTGACTTGAACGCTTTGTGACATCGACGACGGGCCCCCTGGGAGGTGTCAGAGCTTGATAGGTCTGATGGTGCCCACTATCAACGCATAATACGTCGATCGCGGGGCCCCTGGGGTTGTCGGAGCTTGGTAGGTCTGACGACACCCACTGTCAATGCGTAAAACGTTGATGGCAGGCCCCCTGGGGTTGTCAGAGCTTGGTAGATCCGACGGCACCCACTGTGAACGCGTAAAACGTCGACGATGGGCTCCCTGGGGTTGTCGAAGCTTGGTAGGTCCGACGGCACCCACTGTCAACGCATAAAACATCAATGGCGGGCCCTCTGGGGTTGTCGGAGCTTCCCGGCTTCGATGATATCCACCATCAGTCGTAGAATATGTCGACTGCGAATCCCCTCGGGTGGTTTCACCATCTTCACTTGAATTTCCATTGTGCTTCACGTCGACGGTGGGCCCCATGGGAATTGTCGGAGCTTGTTAGCTCTGACGACACCCACTTTCAACATCTGAAACATCAACAGCGGGCCCCCTTGGGGGATGTCGGAGATTAGTAGCTCAGGCATCGTCCACCATCGTCATGAGTATTTATTTTTCCTGCATCAAAGACAAGAAAAACCGTAAAATTCGTCCTCTCGTCTATAACTCTTTTGTGACTTATTATTCTTATTTGAATTTTAAATCCGAAGAAACTCGATATAATAACAAGTACATTGATGTAATTTTTCTAGATATGAATGGCTTTAGGACCCGCCCTACTGAGGCCTGTCAGAATGTAGGTAGGGTGGCGTACTTAGGGTGCTGGACCGGACTAAGTCGATAGCACACTCCGAACATGTGTTGGTTTGACGTTCAGGCGAGTAGACCATCTAGCAATGTTAAGATCCAAAAAAACCCACAATATAACTTGTACAATGTATGAGTAACTCGGACTAAAGGTCAGAAAGAATTGCACAACTTCTTTATATACAATGAGCAAAAGGATGATAAAAGAAATTGAGCCTGTACAAAATTAATGCACGTGGAGTCTGCTTTCACACAACAATGTCTTTCATTATAGGTCTGGATTACAAGAGAGAAAAGGACACACTTAGGGTAGAGAATCACGCTAAGTGTGCTATACATCTTGTACTAACCTAGGGCAGGTAGCTATACTTTTAGTGCCGTGACTGTGTCAAGTGTTGCTTGATTTTCCCGGACCCTCCCGCAGCGGTCCGGATGTTCTCCTGGAGGACCTACCTAACCCTGTGTATGGACTCTATAACTTACATTGTGTGTAATTACAGACTCACCTCTGTGATACTAAGTGTAAAACTTACGGAGGTGCTCCATGTTTCAATGATTAGGAAGTGGGGTCCCATCCTCAGTTGCCAAGCGAACGCATCCGGGACGAGATACTTTGATCACTCAGAAGGGACCTTCCCAGCTGGGGGAAAGTTTGGTCATCCCTTCACGAGTTAGTATTCTCTGCAGCACCAGATCACCTTCCTCGAGCTGTCGATTGCGCACATGCCTTTGATGATAGCGCTGGAGCGCCTGGCGGTGACGTGCATTTCGAACAGTTGCTTGACACCTTCCCTCGTCAATGAGGTCAAGGTCTTCATGCCAGAGCTGGTCCTGCATGGCTTCGTCAAAGGTCGGACCCGGAGTGACCCCATGGTGATCTCCGGAGGAAGGATTGTTTCAACTTCGTATACAAGAAAGAAAGGAGTCTCTCCATTTGACCGGTTTGGTGTAGTCCTGCTTGCCCATAGTGCGGACGGAAGCTCCTCGATCTAGTTGGCTCCGTGTTTTTTTAGGCGCTCATAAGTGTGTGTCTTGAGTCCTTTTAAAATTTCTGCATTTGCTCTCTCGGCTTGGCCATTACTTTTCGGGTGAGCTACTGACGCGTAGCTGACTTGAACGCCGAGTCTTCGCAATACTCTTGGAATGCTGCACTTGTAAATTGGGTTCCCTTGTCAGTGATGACTCTATTCGGAACTCCAAATCTGCAGACTATGGACTTTAAGAACTTGATAGTTGATTCATTATTGATAGTCACAACTGGAGTTACTTCCGGCCACTTGGTGAACTTGTTGATGGCGACGTACAAGAACCGGTAACCTCTGATAGCTTTTGGGAAAGGTCCCAAAATGTCCATGCCCCACACAAGGAATGGCCACGTAAGAGGTATCATTTGCAGTGACTGAGTCGGTGTGTGAATTTGTTTTGCGTGAAACTGGCACGCTTCACACTTTTTCACCTACTCAATTGTATCATGGAGTGTTGTAGGCCAGTAGAAGCCATGTTGAAAGGCTTTACCGACCAGCGTGCGGGAAGACGCGTGGTTCCCACACTCGCCTCCATGGATCTCCGCGAGGAGATCGCGACCTTCTTCTCTTGCAATGCACCGCATTTGGACACTATTGGCACCACGCCGGTAGAGATCCCCTTCTACCAACGTGTATATTTTAGTGAATCCGACGATCCAGTCAGCGGATACACCGTCTTCAGGAAGGTGATTGTCTTTCAAGTAGCTCCGGATCTCCGAGATCCATGCATCGAAGCTAACTTGAGCTTCTGAGTCTTGCGTGCCTGGTTGCTCGGAGCTTCCTGCATCACCTACGATCCTTGGTGGACGCCATGATAATAGGGCCACCAGGACCGCCAGCTTCGAGGTGCTGGTCTTGCCCCCTTCACTCAATTCGGTGGGCTGAGCGATTGGTCTTGAAAATCTCCACACAAAGACTCCATTGGGAGTTGGAGCTCCGATTGAAGCTTTCATCGAGAGTTCGTCAGCTTCTACGTTGTTAAGACGCTGGACATGACAGAGGTCCAAAACATGAAAGTCCTTCTAGAGCTTTTGGACTTCAAGTAGATAAGCAGCGAATTGAGGGTTGTTGCAGCTGCATTCGCCTTTCCCTTGCTTGATGATAAGCTGCGAGTCACCCATCACTAGCATATGCTTGAGGCCATAAGATAGCGCCACCTTGAGCCCATAGATGAGAGCTTCATACTCCGCCATGTTATTGGTCGCCTTGAAATCAAGGTGCACCATGTATTTGACCTTCTCCTCGATCAGAGCGAGGAGAAGTATTCCAGCTCCAGCCCCCTGCTTCTGCATGGAGTCGTCGAAGTAGAGGGTCCAGTGAGGCTTGGTGAAGATCGGGACCTTGGGTTCCAGCTTCTGCTCAATGGGGCCCCTATGATTTGATGGAGAAGGCCTCCACTCCACCACAAAATCATCCAAAGCTTGACTCTTGATAGCTTGTCGCGACAGGAATTCGAGATCGAATTCTGCCAACTCCGCTGCCCACTTGGCAATGTTCCTAGTACAGTTGGGGTTGTGCAGTATAGCACGCAGTGGATAAGAAGTTAGCAATGATATCTTGTGGGCTTGAAAGTAATGACGAAGCTTCCTTGAGGCAATAAGAACTGCGTAAAGCAGCTTATGCACCTTAATGTATCGAGTTTTGGCATCGTGGAGTACTTCGCTAATTAAGTACACTGGGCGCTGGACAGTCTGTACCCTCTTGGAGGGACCCAGAGCTTCTTTTCCATCAACCTGGACCTTCTCAGAGGGGTCCAGACCTTCATGTTGATCTTCCCGGACCCTCCCGGAGGGGTCCAAAACTTCTTCTTGTTCAATTCAGACCCTCCCAGAGGGGTCCAGATCTTCTTGATCAGCCGTGTGAACTCCCTCAGATGAGATAGGTTGATCCTCTAATATTTCGCCTTGAAGATTCATGCCTGAGGGCTGGGACCCTGACTCGCCTTCAGGTAGCTCTGAACCCTCATGGAGGGGTATGGGCTCTTGAACTGGAAATAGCTCCGATCTTTCCATGACCAGGACCATGCTGACAATCTCCATAGTTGCAGGAATGTAAAGTAGTAGAGGCTCACCAGGGTTCGGAGCTACCAAGATTGGTAGTGTGGTGAGGAGCTGCATGAGCTCTTGGAACGCCTTTTCTGCTTCTTCTGACCAATGGAAAGGCCCAATCTTCCTCAATATCTTGAAGAATGGAAGTGTCTGCTCCGCCAGTCTTGAGATGAACCGGCTGAGCGCAGCTAGACATCCAGTTAGTTACTGCACATCCTTGATGCGGGTTGGGGGCTGCATATCTTCTATAGCCTTGATCTTCGTCGGATTTGCCTCAATTCCTCGGTGAGTCACCAAGAATCCGAGGAGCTTCCTAGAGCTAACCCTGAAGACACATTTGTTCGAGTTCAGCTTGGTGCGCATCACGCGCAACTTGTCGAAGACGGCTTGTAGGTTATCAAGGAGTGACTCCTTGTTCTTGACCTTGACGACGATGGTCATTGACATACACCTTCACCAGGTCTCCGATGAGCTCTCCAAAGGTTTTGTGCATAGCTCGCACAAAAGTTGAAGCTGCGTTCTTGAGACCAAAGGGCATGGCAGTATAACAATACAATCCATCTACTGTTATGAAGGCAATATGCTCTTTATCTTCCCTAGACATTTGGATTTGATGGTATCCAGAATATGCTTCTAGGAAACACGATAACTCACACCCCGAGGTGGAGTCCACTATCTGATCTATTCTAGGTAGCGGAAATGGATCTTTTGGACATTACTTATTTAAGGTGGTGAAGTCAATACACATCCGAAGCTTCCCGCCAGCCTTGGGTACAACGACTGGGTTTGCCATCCATTTTGGATGATGAACCTCCCGGATGAAACCAGCTTCGAGCAGCTTCTTAATTTCCCATCGGATGAAGTTATGCCTCTGGACTGATTGCTTCTCGAGTTTTTGGTGTACTGGTCATGCATCGGGATAAATCTTCAGACTGTGCTCAATCACCTCCCTAGGGACCCCAGGCATTTGTGACGGTTGTCAGGCTAACATGTCAACATTTGGCCAGAGGAAAGTGATGAGCGCGAGTTCCTATTTGTGGTCCAGGCCTCCTGATATACAGGTGGTCTGGGCAACATCGGACCCGATTTGGACAACTTTGACGGGAATGTCGGTGTCGCCGCTTGGCTGCACGCGTGGTGCAGAGGTTGAGCCTCGATGACGAGTGCTCGGGGGTTGAGCAGCTAGCTCTTTGCCGGAGGTTCCCTCCTATGTTGTAGCAAGCGCGCGGAGTTCTTCCAGCGTAGTGACTGCTGTAGTGCGATCTCCGCGAATCTGGAGAACGCTCGAAAGTGTCGGCATCTTCAACACCAGGTAGCCGTAGTGAGTTGCGGCCATAAACCTATACAGGGCAGGCCTGCCTAGGATGGCGTTGAAGTGCAAGCTGATGTGAGCGACATCGAAGACCAACTTATCGGTCCTGTATTTCTCCCGAGTACCGAAGGTCACTGGGAGTGTAATGGATCCAAGAGGGCTGATGGCCCTCAGACTTACCCCAGAGAATGGTCGAGAGGGGCGAAGGTCCGAGAGCTGGAGTTGGATCTTCATGAAAGCTTCAAAGCTCAAGACATTGAGTGTCGCCCCTCCATCTACCAATACATGGTAGAGTTGGAGGTTGTTGATGGTTGGAGACACCATCAGTAGCAGTTGGCCAGCTCCGACCATGTTCTGGGGGCAGTCGGTTGCATCGAAAGTGATGGGAGTGTCCATCCACTTCCGATGTGGTTCTGCCTTGGCAGTAGGAGCTATGGCGGCCATTTCCCACCGCATAGTCTTGGGGACGCGGCGAGAAGTGATGTCCCAGGACCCTCCATAAATGGTGTTGAGGATCTTCCGACTCTCGTTGTGAGAGATGTCAGAGCTGTCGTCAACTGTGTTGTAGATAGCCTTCGGGACCTTCTTGGGGTCCTGAAAGCCTAGCTTCGTATTAGCCGAAGCTTCGTCGACATTTTCTTTTCCTTCTCGTTGACAGAAAGGAGCTTCTTCTTGGCGCTTTTTGTAGCGCTCGACAAGGTTTTGGACCTCCCGGCAGTCTTATAGGTTGTGTTTGTGCGTTTTGTGGATTGGACACCACATCTTTGGACCACTGCCATCTTCTGACGAAGGTCGAGGTCGCTTTTCGGGGCCTGGCCCCGGCCACCCGGAGCTGCAGCTGCCGCAACAGTAGGTGTGTCGTCCAATAGCTTCTTCTTGCTGTTGGACTTTTTCTTCTTCTTTCCACTATCGAAGGTAGTTGCTTCATCTTTGGAGGACTTTTTATTAGCCTCTGGAGCAGGCTTAGAGTGTGTCGGTACCCTGCATACCGTATACCCTTTGGGACTACAAAAAGACCAAAGAGATTTTACCTGTCCGAGTTGAAGACCTGCGAAGGCCTCACTTGTCATACGGGACTGGGCATGCCTCCCATCTATGATTAGCTCCAGTACTGCCACGTGTACACTCCAGCCGGAGCTATACCCCACACATGGGATAGCTCCGGGCTAAACACTTGTATGGCACCCCCGGACCTAACCTCCGACTGAGGGAAGCTCCAGTATCGACACGTGTACATCTACACCGGACCTACCCGTCCCCGACGGATAGCTCTGGATCTGCCACGTGTCCAAATCGTCGGACCTTCAACCTTGGCAATCAAGCTGGTGAACCCCCAACGGTTCGGATCTCATGAGCATGAATCTCTCCAATAAGTTCCAAAACTTCAATGTGATCAAGAGATTCTTTTTGAAGCATGGAGTTGATGATGTTGTACTTTGGATTAGGAAGGAGCATAAGAATCTTGCGGTTGATGAGTCCCTTGCCAAGAGAAGCAATGTCAAGAGCATTAATTTCCTCAATAAGCACATTCAAGCGAGAAAACATTTCATTGACATTTTCATGAGGTAGCATTTTGAACTCATCATATTTGGCTTTAAGCATATGATATTTTAGTTCTTTGACACAAGAAGAACCCTCATGAATTTCATTCAAGCAAGCCCAAATTTCACAAGCTTTCTCCTTGCTAGCAATCCTAGCAAATACATCTTGACTAATGCATTCATAAATTCCATTTCTAGCTTTAGCATCCCACTTGATTTGATCACCAACATAATTATGTTCACCAAACCCCGCATGGGTCGCTTCCCATACCTCAGCAGCAATAGCCTCTAGATAAGCACGCATGTGTGCTTTCCAATACAGTTCTTGCCCTCGAAGATAGGAACTGAACCCTCATTCTTGGCCATTTTAGCTCTCTAACGGTGAAGCTAGAATGATCCAATGAGAACCTTGCTCTGATACCAATTGTAAGGATCGAATGCCCAAGAGGGGGGGTGAATTGGGCTTCTTTTCAAAAATTAAAGCAATAAAACTTAATTACTAAAAGCCCAATTCCCTATGCAAACAACCTATGCATTCAAGTGAATAGTAACTTTGCGGTATATGAAATGCATAAGTGTAAGGGGAGAGGAAGAAAGCGCAAACTCCCGAGGAGACACGAAGACACGGAGATTTATCCCGTGGTTCGGTAAGATCGTCAAGATCTTCTTACATCCACGTTGTGGCACCCACCAAAGGGTATAGCCACTCCCAAGTAACCGAGACCAAGGATCTTCACTATACTTCTCCGTTCGCCAACCTCAGCAAGGTGGAGCTCAAGCCTTGTACAAGTTGGATCCTCCGGGCTTCCACAACCGTCTTGGCAAGCTTCGGAAGGCTCTCTCCAATACAATCACCAAGGGACACTCCCTTACAGCTCTCACTACACTAGAGACTCGAATCACAAAGAATGGAAGCACACAAGCACTATATCTAGCAAGTTCTAGCCTATCTCTTGGTGTGTAAGTGGTGTAGATGATGTATAAGTGTTGGCTAAAACGTCTTGAATGCTTGAGAATGTGTAGAGTAGCTTTGGTTGTCAAGACTTGTCGAATAGACTGGTTGAAGGGGTATAAATAGCCAGCCTCCATGAAATAGCCGTTGGAAAAGTAGGCTGACATCACTGTTCTGCGAACACCGGATGATCTGATGTTCTCCCTTCAGTTATCATCGGTAGAATCTAAATTAGTTGATGTCACTATGTCAGATATAACCGTTGTTAGACCAATGTTACAATTGCCTTCTCATCGGATGATCCGGTGGCACTTCATCTAGAATTGGGTCAGAATTGATGCTTACTGGAGTGATTGACCGATGTGTTTATAGTTGTACATCGGATGGTCCGGTGTTACACTTGGTCCAGGGAGATTGCTTACTGTACTGATGGACCGATGTAACATCCCCGTCATCATCGGATGATCTGGTGAGTACTTAGTTTTGAGGTATTCTTCTTCTGCTGAATCAACTCGACCGATGTAGTGTTTTATGGAAACATCAGTTGATCCGGTCAGTTGATTTTGTTTGCTTCGAGTTGTTCTAAGTGATTCTTTTGGAATTTGCTCGATTGACCTCTTATACATTGGTTTGAAATATTCGTCTGATGATTATCAAGCATTGAGTGCTGTCAATTTTGGTTGAATAATTTTGACATATGAGCTTTTACTTCTAATCTTCATAAAAGTCAATTGACCTCATAGAATGATTGTTTAGGGGTCTCCAATTATATCCAATGAGCAGTAAATGATATTCATATAGATTTCATTTGATTGTGATGAGTGATATAAGAGACCTTTCATCCACAAATTCATTAGTAATACCTAACGGTTGTCATTAATCACTGAAACCATACCTCATGGGGGCCTAGTTGCTTTCAGGGGAGGTGCCCGAGATTTCAAGAATGGTGAACTGAGCTGCTGGATCATCCAACGGCAACCTCGCTGCGCAACCTGCTAGAGGCAATCCCCCCAACATGCAACAATCAGCAGGTGTCGCGACTCCAGCAGGAGTCATGCCTCCACCGCCACCGTCTGCACCAGCAAATCAAGCTAGACAATGGGACAGGGCATCTGCGTCGGTCACAGCGTCGGCGAATAACAACAATCCTGAACATGCGCTCCATGCAGCATGTGCTCTCCTCCAATGCCCACCACCTCCGGGTGCATCCCAGGGTGCTATGGGGCAGTGGAGGGATGATGTGGAACATTTGGTTGCAGCAACAGCCGATCACATCAGCAACCAAGGTCCTCCCCCCTCGGGGCGGGCCCCATCGCAGCATCGGACTTCGTCAGGCAGACTTGGTTCGCACGCTTCCCAGAATAGGAGGCGTGTTGCGTCTCAACAAGCGACGTCGCTGCCTGCCGGGGCGCGACACACCCATACAGTAACCAGGGTTTCAACTCATGACTTCCGAGCGGAGCTTGAACGCCGTTACCGTCAACACGACGGCCGCATCCATATCGAGCGTGCTCGCGAAAGGCGAGAGGCTCGAGATAGTCCTGCTACCGAGGGAGTAGGACGAGGCTGTTCTGCCCTGGCCATGCACTTGCGCATGGTCAGATGGCCACAAAAGTTCTGACCTCACCTGCCGGAGAAATTTGACGGGACTGTCAATCCCGCTGAGTTTCTCCAGATTTATTCAACTACAATCCTCACAGCCGGAGGTAACGAGGCCGTAATGGCCAATTAATTCCCAGTGGCTTTAACTGAGACCGCCAGGTCCTGGTTCATGAGCCTCCCGCCCAACTCCATCAATAGTTGGGCGGAATTGTGCCAACAGTTCACCGCCAATTTCGGGAGTTCATACACCCGACCAGGCACCGAACTGGACCTTTTTGCTGTAATGCGGAAGGGGGAGAATCCTTGCGTTCCTTCATCCAGAGGTTCTCCCAGGTATGAAATACTATTCCTTCTATCTCTAGCGCCTCTGTCATTGTGGCATTTAGACAGGGCGTACGAGACAAGAAGATGTTGGAGAAGCTGGCGATCAAGGAGATCACCAGCGTCACAAAGCTCTTCAGCTTGGCAGACAAGTGTGCTAAAGCTCCAGAGGGTCGTGAAATGCACTCCAAACCACCTCCGGAGGATAAAAAAATATCTTCCAATGGCGAAGCCACTACCCGTGGGAGTGGGAAAAAGAAGAAAAAGTCCAACTGCAAGAAAAAGTCGTCGGTCGGTGCACCTACAGCTGCACCTGCTGCAGCTCCGGATGGTCGGGGGCCACGCCCTGAGAAATGACCTCGACCTTCATCTCAAGATGGCAACAACTCCAAGATGTGGTGTCCTATACATAAGTCGAACAACCACAACCTGAAAGACTGCCGAGAGGTCCAGAACCTTGCCGAACGCTACAACAAGCATCGGGAAGAAGTTCCTTTCCGACAAAGGGAAGGAAAACAGAAAGTCGACGAGGCTCCGGCTGAAGAGGAGTTAGGCTTTCAGGACCCTATAAAAGTCTTAAAGGCTGTTTACACCTCCGTTGACGACGACTCCGACGTCTCCGACAATAAACGTCAGAAAACTATGAACACCATCTTGGGTGGTTCGTGGGACATCACCTCCCGCCGTGTCCTCAAGACCATGCGGTGGGACATGGCTTCGGTGGCTCCCACCGCCAGGGCGGAGCCGCACCGGAAGTGGATGGATACTGCCATCACTTTAGACGCATTGGATTGCCCTCAGAATATGATCAGAGCTGGTCAACTCCCATTGATGGTATCTCCAACCATCAACAACGTCCAACTCCACCACGTAATGGTAGAAGGAGGTTCGAGGCTGAACCTCATAAGTTTCGAAGCTTTCGTCAAGCTTCAGCTCTGACCTTGGGACCTTCGCCCCTCCCGACCTTTCTCTGGAGTGGGTCCGGGGGCCATAACCGCACTTGGTGCCATTACTCTCCTCGTAACCTTAGGGACTCGGGAGAACTATCACACTGAGAAGTTGGTCTTTGACATTGCTCAGATCAACTTACCCTTCAACACCATTCTGGGCAGGCCAGCCTTATACAAGTTCATGGTTGCTACTCATTATGGCTACTTGGTGTTGAAAATGCCAACACCAGTTGGTGTTCTCCGAATCCGTGGAGAATGCACTGCCGAGGTAACTGCACTGGAAGAACTTCACACGCTTGCTACAGCGCAGGAGGAAGAGTCCAGGCAGCAGCAAGCTCCGACACCCCCAAGCATTCGTCATCGAGGCTCAACCTCTGCACCCCGTGTGCAACCAAGCGGCGACAACGGCATTCCCGTCAAAGTTGTCCAAATCGTTTCCGACACCACTCAGACCACCCGTATATCGGGAGGTCTGAATGACAAATAGGAACTCGTGCTCATCACTTTCCTCTGGGCTAATGTCGACGTATTTGCTTGGCAACCGTCACAAATGACTGGTATCCCTAGGGAAGTGATCGAGCATAATTTGAAGATCTACCCTGATGCTCATTCCGTACATCAGAAGCCTCAGAAGCAATCAGTAGAGCAACAAAACTTCATACGACAAGAAGTGAGGAAGTTGCTCAAAGCTGGATTCATCTGAGAAGTCTTCCACCCAAAATGGCTGGCAAACCCAGTCGTTGTACCCAAGGCCGGAGGGAAGCTTCGGATGTGTATCAACTACACAACACTGAATAAGGCATGTCCAAAAGATCCATTCCCACTACCTAGAATTGATCAGATAGTGGATTCCACCTCTGGGTGTGAATTACTGTTTTTCCTAGACGCATATTATGGGTACCATCAAATCAGAATGTCTAGTGAAGATGAAGAGCATACTTCTTTCATCATAGTAGATGGATTGCATTGTTATACTGCCATGCCATTTGGTCTCAAGAATGCAGCTTCAACATTTGTACGTGCTATGTACAAAACCTTTGGAGAGCTCATCGGAGATGTAGTGGAAGTGTATGTCGATGACATCGTCATCAAGATTAAGGACAAGGAGTCACTTCCTGACACCTTGCAAGCTGTCTTCAACAAGTTGCAAGTCACTCACACGAAGCTGAACCCGGACAAGTGTGTCTTCGGGGTTAGCTTCGGAAAGCTTCTTGGTTTCCTGGTAAACCACCGAGGCATAGAGGCAAATTCGGCCCGCATCAAGGACGTCCAGAAGCTGACTGGATGTTTGGCTTCCCTCATCCGGTTCATCTCAAGACTGACGGAACAGGCACTACCCTTCTTCAAGCTATTGAGGAAGTCCGGACCATTCCAATGGTGTGAAGAAGCAGAAAAGGCGTTCCAGGAGCTGAAGCAGCTCCTCACCACTCTACCAACCTTGGTAGCTCCGAACCTTGGTGAGCCTTTACTGCTTTACATTTTGGCAAGTGACAAAGTTGTCTGCATGGTCCTGGTTGCGGCCGTTACAAGCTCAGGAATCCACACCCCTCCGGGAGAGTCAGGAGGTTCCTAAAGGCGAGTCTGGGTTCTAGCCCCCAGACTTGGGTCAACAAGGAGTTACTCTTGTTGAGCAAGAAGAACTAGACCCACATGGGAGGCTCCAGGTCACTCCTGAAGAAGCTCCGAGTTCCTCTAACAAGGACCCAACGATCCCTGAAGAAGGATCGGACCCCTCCGGGAGGGTCTGGGTCGGTTAGGAGGAAGCTCTGGGCCCCTCCGGGAGGGTCCGGACAGTCCAATGCCCAGTGTACTTCATCAAGGAAGTACTCCACGACGACAAAACTCGGTACTTGGAAGTACATAAAATGCTATACGCAGTTCTTATTGCTTCCCGGAAACTCCGACACTATTTCCAAGCTCACAATATCTCGGTGGTGAATTCATATCCACTGCGAGCGATTTTGCATAATCCCAACTCCACTGGGAACGTTGCAAAATGGGCAGCGGAGTTGGCCGAGTTTGACCTTTAATTCGTCCCAAGACAAGCAATCAAAAGTCAAGCACTGGCGGACTTTGTGGCGGAATGGACCCCCTCTCCATCAAACCCTGGGGGCCCTAGTGAGCATAAGCCGGAACTCAAGGCTCCGGTTTTCACTGAGCCTCACTGGACTCTTTACTTCGACGGCTGCATGCAGAAGCAGGGGGCTGGAGCTGGAGTCCTTCTCCTCGCTCCGACCGGGGAGAAGGTTAAATACATGATGTACCTTGACTTTGAGGCGACCAACAACATGGAGGAGTATGAAGCACTCATTTACGGACTAAAGGTGGCACTATCATATGGTGTCAAGCAAATATTGGTCAAGGGAGATTTGCAGCTCATCATTAAACTAGTGAAGGGTGAATGCTCCTGCAATAATCCCCAACTAGCTGCTTATCTCCTTGAAGTCCAGAGGCTTCAGAAGGACTTCGAAGTCCTAGACCTCCACCATGTACAGCGTCTCCATAACGCTCAAGCTGACGAACTCTCGACAAAAGCATAAATCGAAGCTCCGGCTCCCGACGGAAACTTCGTCCAGAGGTTTTCTAAACCGACAGCTCAGCCTGTCGAGCTGAGCGAAGGGGGCGAGACCAGCATCCCGAAGCTAGCGGTCCCGATGGCCCTGTTATCATGGCAGCCATCAAGGGTCGTAGGTGCTGCCGAAAGCTTTGAGCAACCCAGCACGCCAGACTCAAATGCTCAAGCTAGCTCCGATGCATGGATCTCAGAGATCCGGAGCTACTTGAAAGACAATTTCCTTCCTGATGATGATGTACCCGCTGACTGGATAGTCAGATTGGCTAAAAGATACACGTTGGTAGAAGGGGATCTCTACCGGCGCGGTGCCAACAGCGTCCTAATGTGGTGCATCACAAGGGAAGAAGGTTGTGAAGTCCTCACAGAAATCCATGGAGGCGAGTGTGGGAACCACGCGTCTTCCCGCACACTGGTCAGCAAAGCCTTTCGGCATGGCTTTTACTGGCCTACAGCACTCTAGGATGCAACTGAGCTAGTGAAGAAACGTGAAGCATGCCAGTATCATGCAAAACAAATTCACACACCAGCCCAGCCTCTACAAATGATACCTCCCACATGGCCTTTCGTTGTGTGGGGGATGGATATCTTGGGACCTTTCCCAAGAGGCGTCGAAGGTTACAAGTTCCTGTACGTCGCCATTGACAAATTCACCAAATGGCCGGAAGCAACTCCAGTTGTGACAATAAACAAGCAATCAGCCATCAACTTCTTACAGTCCATCGTATGCAGATTTGGAGTCCCAAACAAAATCATAACCGATAATGGGACCCAATTTACAAGCTCTGCATTCCAAGGATATTGCGAAGACCTCGACATTCAAGTCAGCTACGCTTCCATAGCTCACCCAGCAAGCAATGGCCAAGCCGAGAGAGCAAATGCAGAAATTTTAAAAGGACTCAAGATGCGCACATATGAGCATCTGAAAAAACATGGAGCCAACTGGATTGAAGAGCTTCCGCCCACTCTATGGGCCAACAGGACAACTCCAAACCGGTCAACTGGAGAGACACCCTTCTTCCTGGTGTATGGAGCTGAAGCAGTCCTTCCTCTCAAAGTCACCTTGGGGTCGCTCCGGGTCTGGACCTTCGACGATGCCGCGCAGGACCAGCTCCGACGTGAAGACCTTGACCTCCTTGAAGAGGGAAGGTGCCGAGCGGCTGTTCGGAATGCCCGATATCGCCAAGCTCTCCGGCGCTATCACCAAAGGCATGTTCACAGTTGACAGCTCGAGGAAGGCGATCTGGTTCTACAGAGAATACAATCCAGAGAGGGGTTAAACAAACTCTCCCCCAGCTGGAAAGGACCCTTCCGAGTGATTAAAGTATCCCGTCCCGAATGCGTTCGCTTGGCAACCAAGGATGGGACACCTCTCCCGAATCCTTGGAACATTGAGCACCTCCGTAAGTTTTACTCTTAATATCACAGAGGTGAGTCTGTAATTACACATGATGTATGTTATAGAGTCATTGTACAGAGTCGGGTAGCTCCTCCGGGAGAACAGCCGGACCTTCCCCGAAAGGTCCGCAGAGTTCAGGCAACACTTGTCACAGTCTCAGAACTAAAAGTGTAGCTAGCTACCTTGGGTCAAACAAGAAACAAAACACACTTAGCCTGGTTCCGTACCCTAAGGGTGTACTTGTTTCCCCTGTACCCCGGACCTATAATGAAATACATATTTGTGTAAAAATAGACTCCACATGCATTTACTTTGTACAAGATCAATATTTTTTATTTTTCTCTTTCTTGTCTATAACAAAGTTGTGCGATTCTCAAGAATTTTTTAGATCGACTAATTCATGTACAACTCGATTTGCGTTGTTAATTTCTTCGGGTTTTCACGCTGTTGAATGGCTCACTCGCTTGAATGTTGCCAGCCAATCTAGGTCCGGAGTGTGCTATCGACTTAGCCTGGTCCTGCACCCTAAGTACGCCACTCTACCTACACCCCTACACGCCGAAGTAAGGCGGGTCCTGAAAGCAATTGGACCTGGAAAAAACAACTCAATGCACTTGATTGTATGAAGAATCGTGCTCGACCCAAAAATTTCTTATGAGAATACTAAGTCGCAACTGAGTTATAGATAGGAAACGAATTTAACTATTTTTCTTGACTTCAGTACGCAGGAAAAATAAAGATTTCATGATGATGGTGAATTAAGCCGAAGCTATTAAAGCTCCGACATCCCCTAGATGGCTTGTAATCGATGTTCTAAAAATTGATAGCAAGTATCGCTGGAGCTACTTAGCTCCGGTGAAGCTAGGTATCTAGCCGTCAAAGTGAACAAAAGATGGCGGGAAGACTTTAGGAGACTAACTGTCGACGCTCTACGCGTTGATGGAGACCACTGCTGGAGCTACCAAGCTCCGATGATGGTCAAAGTTGGAGCCCTTAAGATCTGACAACCTCAGGAAGCCTTCACTACTGAAGACTTCGGACCTACGCTCTACAAGTCTGAAGCATGCAAGTCTTCAACAGCAGTTACATCCTCTTGGTACATGTTCACAATCAAATTGTGTACATCTACCAGGGGGCAAGTGAGACAAAAGTGTTGAAGACAAAAAATGAAATTCATAAAAAACTTGGATTCCATTCATCTGGAGACAAGAGATTACAAAATTAGAGAAGAAGAAGGGAGAATACAAGCGGGAGATACAAAGATATGGTCCTAGACCCTATGGAAGAATGAGGCGACCTTCTGGGCAACCTTAGAAACGCTAGCCTGGGCAGCTTCTCCCTCTCCGATGATGGGGCCTTGGAGCACCGGGTCCAGGGGGAATTGGGGGTCCCGACTTGTGTAGCACGACAGAATAAATTCTGCGACGCTCTTGGCCAGGGATTGTCCCTCAGTTTCAAACTGGTCCGCAATGACATCACCCATCTTGGTGAGCTTGTTGCCTGCCAAACTCAGCGCCTGCAACGCCTGGTGCAGCTCCAGTTCCGGATCATCCGGACACACGTGACTAAAACCCATTGGCGTCAGCGCGTCGTTGGCTTTGCCCAGGAAGTCCCAAACTTGTTGGGACTCCGCAACCCTGCCGCTTCAAATCTCCTCTAAGGATCTTCTGGCCGCCGCAAGCTCTAAGTTCTCTCGAGCAAGACACTCTACCTCTTTGGTGTTCTGCTGAATCTTTTCAGCAACCTGCCTTTCGAGTTTACTAAGCTCTTCCTCCCGGAGATGGATCTCGTTCCGGCGGTTAACCAGGTCCTTCTCTCAGCCCCGCACCTTCTTCTCCTTGGCAGCAACGTCAGTTTCCCTCCTATGGAGTTACTGTCCTCGCTGCCAGGCCTTCTTCTCCTCTCTCTCGCAGCGCTCATCCAATTTCTTGGTGCTCTCCTCGAGACTCTTGTCACCCAGAGTTAGCCTCTGAGTAAGCTCTTCTTCCCTCTTCACGATGTCGTCCTGCAGCTCCAGGAGTTTTTGCTCTTCATCCTCGAGCTTTCTCTCCCGCTCCTCAAGAGCCTCCCGGCGCTTAACGAGACTGGTGTGGATGGCGTCGAGCCTCTCTTGGCGATCATCCGCTGCGCTATTAGCAGCCTTGGCCTGCTCATAGATGGCCCGGGACTGGTTTTCAAGGGATCGCGTCATGCTTTCCCTCTCATCTAGCAGTTTACCCCAGTACTCCAGACGGACCTTCTCCTTCCTCACCGACTCTTTGTCGTCAGCCAGCCTCGACTGCACCAGCTTGGTCTCGAAGTGGAGCCTGTTGCGCCACCTCCTAAGAGTTTGACGCTCCTCCTCGAGAGCCTCGCTGTCGTGGTAAAAAGCCATCTGAACCTGGCGAAGACTGGAGCAAACGTTGTTAATAGACAACGATAGAGGGATCGGGTCCGGACCTGCCGGGGCCATCTCCGCCGGTTCCAGCAGGTTCTACGTGACAAAAATTGGGTCCCACTCTACAACAGAAGTTCCCTGAGCTTCCGCGGCACTAGGGCCTCCCTCCAGGATAGCCTCGACCGCCGTCGAGGAAGGTCCTGCTACATAAGCTTCAACCTTCGGAGTTGGCTCCGAAGGCCCCGCCGACAGGTCGTCAACAGCTGGTCCCTCAAGCGGGGGGCCAGCAACTTCATCTCGGCACCCTGGCTCAGGCACGGGCACTCCGGGATCACCACCTCCGGGGCATGTGTTGAAGGTTCAGTCGGAGCTGAAGCCACTTCCGGCTCCGATGCTGGCGCCTCCTCCACCATCGGCCCAGGCGCTGACGCTTCGACCAT
The DNA here is from genome assembly GCA_036927565.1 of Tuctoria greenei. NCBI lineage: Eukaryota > Viridiplantae > Streptophyta > Magnoliopsida > Poales > Poaceae > Tuctoria > Tuctoria greenei. The sequence continues at coordinate 5,184,139 of JAYESD010000005.1, forward strand.
CATAGGCTCGGGCGCCGACACCTCTGCAGCGATTGGTTCAGGCGCCAGAACCTCTCCGATGACTGGCTCCACCGCCGGAACTTCTGCAGCAACCGGCTCTACCGCCGAAACTTCTTCGATAACCGGCTCAGTTGCCGGAGCCTCATCAACCACCGGCTCCACCGCTGGAGCTTCGTCAACCACCGACTCTACCACTGGGGAAACATCAAACACCGGCTCCACCGTCGGGGTTTCAACGACATCCGGCTCTAGGGCCGGAGTCACAGATATCTCCGGTTCTGAAGCCGGAGCGTCCACCATTTCAGCGTCCAAACCTGGAGCTCCAACCTCCGGGGCAGGTGCCGCTGGTGCATCTTCATTCCCGTGGTCCGGCGCTACCACGGGAGCCTCTGGGGATGAGTCAAGGTCCAAGACCACGACAGCCGACACCGGAGCTGTCGCAGCCTCAGCTACCCCTTGGGGTGACACTGGAATTGGAGTCGGAGTTTCCGTCTCCACGGCATCAGTTGCTGTCGCAGGAGCCGGAGCTTCAGTCCATTTCTTGGGGACACTGCAGATGAAGGACGAAGAAACTCAAAACACAGTTACAACACAAAACAACCAACTGAGGTAAAAAACAAAAATTACCTTGGAAGGTTTCCGCACCAGTTAGCACGGAACCTCTTCTTCGGACGCTCAGGACTGGATCCAGGCACCACTGGCATATCTATTTTGGAAGGTTCCCCGGAGCTCGCCGCAATCGTCGGTGCTGCTTTGGTCGAGGCTCCCCTCGATTGGGAAGAACTTCCAGACCCAGAACCTTCAATTGATCCTGGTACTATAGCCATACGGCCGGAACTGGCACCCCGAGGAGATGCCGATGCTGGAGTGGATGCCGCCGTTGAATACCTCACCCTCCGGGGAGAAGGAGCCGTTGGGGAAGGAGCAGGCCTAACAGACCTTCCATCAGAGTTCTTCAACTTCCTTTTCCGGTTCGAGGGCTCGGACAACTCTTTGCCCTTGCCCGAGGCTTCAACTCTCTATTCCGGGACAGAGGGGTGACCACCCTCGGAGGCCCCGGAGATCACCAACCCGGTGGTCGAATGCCTCTCGCCGACACCAAGGTCATCAAGCAACGGCATCTTACATCAGAGCTCCCTGCTGAACTCCGCCTCCATGTTCATAGGGAGGAAAGCCGCCGGCGGAGACAAATAGTCACCCTCGACGTCGATGTCGTGCTGGAACTTCTTGAGGTGAAGCTCCAAGGTTGCGCCTTCCAGGTTGGACTTCAAACCAGTTTCGATCCGGTCATCGTCCATCACGCTGTTGAGGGTCCAAGCAAGCTTCTCCCTCTTCTTCAACGGAGCCCACCTGTTGGCCAGGAAGTTGCAAAATACCGCCTGAGGAGTCACTCCTCCTTCCACGCACTAGCGGATCCTCGTCAGAGCAGGGTTGAAGGCATCCGACAACACTGGAACTTCACTCCAAGCTTCAGTGTCGATGTTGGGGAGGCCTACGGGCAACTCCAGCCTCTTATGCTCCTCTACTGTGATGACGATCCAATCCTTCTTCCAGTCGTCTCACTTGCCAGAAGGAAACGACCGTAAGTACTTGTACGGGCACTTCTTGCGCTTCACGAAGTAGTAGAAGCCAAGGTACTCGTCACTCTTGTTGGTGGTGTGGATGGTGAAGAAGGTGTGGAAGAGCTCGACGCAGGGAGAAATACCCACCCACATCTCGCAAAAGTGGACAAAGATCGACACCAAAAGAATGGACTGGGGACCGAGATGGTACAGCTGCAGACCATAGAAGTCTAGCAGCATCAAGAGAAAAGAAGAAAAGGGTGGGATCAGTCCCACCATGGCGTACGCGGAGAAGTACACCATTTTGTCGGCGTGCTCCTTCTCGAATGGAAGCTTGCTGACACGGACCTGGTGATTGAAGAAGTCACTGGACCACCCCATGAGGGCCCGAACCTTCTTCAAGTTGTCGTCGGTCTTGAGTTGGCTCTCGCGGAGACCCAACTCCATCACAGCACAAGCGGGGCTAGAGACGAAAAGCAAGCAAAAGTTTAGAAGGTTTGAGTGCAAAATCGAATGAAGGCGTAAAGAACCCCCAAACGGTGTTTGCTTTCCTTCTTAAGTAAGCCCCCGCAACGCTTGGATGGAAACCGCAGAGGAGTCGATGTTACAGGTCAAAAACTTCACGCTGCCAATGACAAGGGGGACCGGGGCCACCCCGACGATCAAGTCGAGGTCCTTACCCAGGCGAACGGTTGTCATCATGAAAGGTGGGAAACCCGAAGGCGGCGGCCTGACAAGGCGCGCGAAACCGATACGATTTTCGTATCGGGAACCGGTGACCTTCAATTGCGTGAGATCCGCACGCGAAGATCTCACCTGCCGCACCCAGGATATGCCACGCGGCGGTGGTATAACTACGAACTACTGCCAACGGCACATTTGTAGATCTTTGAAAACACGACACAAAAATCAAAGGATGGACCCACCTCCGGCAAAATGACTCCTTCCAAAAAGTCTCTCCCGGGGGTGGGCCCAGGGGGCCACTGTTGGTACCCTGCGTACCGTATACCCTTTGGGATTACAAAAAGACCAAAGAGTTTACCTGTACAAGTTGAAGACCTGCGAAGGCCCCACTTGTCATACGGGACTGGGCATGCCTCCCATCTATGGTTAGCTCCGGTACTACTACGTGTACACTGCAGCCGGAGCTATACCCCACACATGGGATAGCTTCAGGCTAAACACTTGTATGGCACCCCCGGACCTAACCTCCGACTGAGGGAAGCTCAAGTATCGACACGTGTACATCTACACCGGACCTACCCGTCCCCGACGGATAGCTCCAGAGCTGCCACATGTCCAAATCGCCAGACCTTCAACCTTGGCAATTAAGCTGGTGAGCCCCCAACGGCTCAGACCTCCAAGGGGCAATCAAAGACCTCAGGATCTGATTAAGTGTCATTAATACATATTAATGACACACGATCAGTAGGCCTTAATACTAGTAACGGCACTGTCAGGTCCCGTTACCATGATATTAAGGGTAATTAATCTCATTGATTATGTATTAAACATTAGTAACTGCCGAGGCCACATGTCGGGCCAGACTAACTGTGTAATGACCAGTCCTTGTACTATAAAAGGACTGGTCGACAGGAGACTCGGGGACAGACTCTCTCAGGCCCTCAGACAAACACAGTCTCTGACCGAAGGCTATTAGACGCTCAATACAACAGCTACACATACCATGGAGTAGGGTATTACGCTCAGGCGGCCCGAACCACGAAAATCCTTGTGTCCATTTGCCATATTCTTTGGAATCTCTGCGCACCCAATACTGAACTACAAACTCCTTGAGCTACCAACGGTAGTATCAGGAAAATTGCTAGAAAAACACTCCGACAGAGTGCATTTCCCAGCCCTCAACAGCTCGGGTGCACTTGTCAGCCAGGCTAAATAGCTTCGTGATGCTTGTGACCTCCTTTGTCACCATCTTCTCCAGCATCTTCTTATCATTGACACCCTGCATGAATGCCACAATGACAGATGCATTGGAGATAGAGGGAATGGTATTTCATACTTGAGAAAATTGTTGGATGAAGGACTGCAACTGTCAAAGGGTCAATGCGACACTTCCTCCGGATCTGCTAAGAAGCAGCCCGCAGAGGTTCTTGTTCGACAGGTCTTAGGCCTCAAACTAGTGTTCTAGCGGAAGAGTATGAGACAATTGTTTTTACGTGGTTCGGGCCGCAAGGAGCATAACACCCAACTCCACGGTGGATTGTATTGCCTGGTGAGTGCGTATGCGTATGTGTGTGTATTGGGGATTCTGAGTCTGGTCCTTTGTATCGGGGGCGGTCCGAGCCTTTTATAACCAAGACTAGTCGCCTTACAAGTGGGGTCTCGGGGCCCGACAGGTGGCCCAGGGCGATCTTATCCTAAAAGATCTATGACTTCCCGCATAAGCTTCTCAGGGCGTGAAAGTGGAGACTCGCTGTCTTGCCGCCTTCCTTGTCAGTAGCCCACGTGCCGTCGCTGACGGTGGCAGATGGCGTCCCGTCAGCCTGTCTTGTTGCTTCAAGCTATCCATTTGGTCAAGTGGGATAGGCCTGTAGCGCATTCACTGTGATGTGATTAGTCATAGCGGTCTTCTGACCGTTGGTGTGCTCTGCGTCGTGTGTCGGAGGTGGGTGCGGACCTTCAATGCCTGTCCTGAGTGGAGCGCTCTAGCTTTTAACTCCCGCTTCTTACCGTCTGGAGGGGGGGTGTTACTAGACACGTGGCAGCGTCGGAGAAAGTCCTCGACGGGGAGGCTAGCCCCGATACTTCGTGGCACATGGCAGCTCCGGGGCTCACTAGGGAACGTGGCAGCTCTGCTCTCTCCTTAGACGGAGGGCACTTGGTCTGGCGCTCCAGGCTTTGTGGTAGCTCTGTAGCTTCTCCGCCGAGGTTGTGCAGGGTCTCCCCTCAACACATGGCGCCTTGGGAGGTCATCTCCCCTGGGGGTCTTTATCCCATCCTTCGTGCCCCACGTGGCGGCACTAGGGCTGGAACTTGCGGGAGGCTGAGGCCTCGACAAGTTCTAGACACGTGGCGTTGTCGGACATACCCCAGTGTCTTCATCCTATGTGCGGGGGTACTCGGTTTGCAGGGTACCGACAGCAGCAATTCTCCCGATGTTTGCTTCACAACAAAAAGGTCTAGTTTGGTGTCGGTCCGGGTGTAGAAACTTCCGAAGGTTGCAGTGAACTATTGTCAAAGCTCCACCCAATTATTGATAGAGTAAGGTGGCACACTCATGAACCAGGATCTGGCAGTCCCAGTCAGAGCCACCGAAAAGTAGTTGTCCATCCCGACCTCATTGCCACCCACCGCTAGAATGGCGGTGGAGTATATCTGGAGGAACACAGCGGGGTTGACAGTTCCATCGAATTTCTCCGGCGGATGAGGCCGAAACTTCTGGGGCCAGCGGACCATGCGTAGGTGCATGGCCGGGGGTGAACAGCCACCCCCCCACCCCCGAAGGAGGAGGGTTTTCTCGAGCCTCCCGCCTTTCGCGAGCGCACTCGATGTGGGCACGGCCGTCCTGCTGTCTGTAATGGCGGTCGAGCTCCGATCGCAGATCATGTGTCGAGAGTCTTGGCGCGGCGTGAGTGCAACGCGCCCCGGAGGGCAACGACGTCATCTGCTGAGACACAGCACGCCTCCGGTGCTGTGATCCATGAGGACCAAGTCTTCCAGACAATATCCTACGCTGAGAAGGTGCCTGCCCAGAAGGGGGGAACCTTGGTTGCTAATGGCATCGGCTGCGGCTGCAACCAGATGTTGTACATCAGTGTGCCACTGCTCCATCGCACCCTGAGGTGCTACGAGCGCTGGTGGGCGCTCCAGAAGATTACGCGCAGCAATCAACGCGTTCTCGGGGTTGTTGTGTGTCGATGCAGTGACTGACACCAGAACTCCATCCTGTTGTCTAGCATTGTTAGCTTGAGCAGGTGGAGGTGGTGCGACGCCCGCCGGGATAACTGCACCTGCTGACTGTTGCACATTGGAGGGATTCCCATCCAGCAGGTTGCACAACATTGCCGTTGAATGATCCTGCGGCGTTGTTCACCATCTTGAAATCTCAAAGAGCACGCCCCTTTCTGGCGCGCCAAATATCGAGGTGTGCGATCGACACTTGCCCTGGTACTACAAGATCGTAGCCCGCGAAGGTTCTTGATTGGTTGCAGCGCAAGTGAGATTACGAACAAGATAATGGCAAGAGAGATTTTACGTGGTTCGGGACGCCTGAGCGTAACACCCTACTTCATGGGTTGTTTGTTGTATGTAAGAATTTGAGAGGTGCTTGTGAGCGTGTCAGCTTCTTATCCATGTACCGTGCGGCGTAGCCCTTTTATAGTCTAAGGACTAGCCGTTACAACACTTGCCTGACCCGACATGTGGCCCTAGCGTAGTTAATAGCCTAATACACGATCTATGAGTATTAAGTGTGATTAACAGTGTGATAACGTGCCTTACTGATAGCGTTACCACTATTAACAGCCCACTGATGGTGTGTCATTAATATAGCATTAATGACACGTAATCAGGTCTTGTAACTGTCGCTTTAATTGTCCCGTGAAAGTTCGGGCTGTTGGAGATCTTTCAGTCTTCCGTTGAAGTCCTAACTCTGCAGGTTTGACACGTGGCGGCTCCGAAGCTTCCCATCGTGGGGAGGCAGGTCCGGAGCCATTATACACGTGGCAGCACCGGATCTTCCCTCTACTGAGGGTTAGGTCCGGGGTCACTGTATATGTGGCAAGACTGGAGCTTCCCAATGAAGGGAGTTAGGTCTGGCCTTGTGTTACACGTGTCAGTGTTGAAGCTACCTAAACGAAGGAGGCGGGTCTATTATTGTGTAACACGTGCGGCCTTTAGATATCTTCAACTTGAACGGGTGGAACTCTCTAGCTTTTTCTTGCGGTATTATGGGGTAGCCAGTACGCAGGGTACTGACAGTTTGCTCCAACTTATAAACTAAGGCCTTGTTTAAAACACCTGAAGCTAATTATTAGCTAGCTAATAATCTATTAGATGGATTGAGCCAACTAACTATTAGGCGGAGGCTGTTTGGAACCTATACTTAATTATTTGGTTGCTAGAAACAATTGACCGTAGTGCCCCCTATTTTGTTTATTTAACACGAGGAGAGGGACGGAGGAGAGAGGGCACAAATAGAATGTAGATTAGTCAATAATTAGCTGAGATTAGTTGGGTTGAACCAGCTAATAAGATTATTATTAGTTGCGGGATTAGCTAACAATTAGTTGTGCCATTAGCTACCTGTTTGAAATGACTATAGCTAATTTTTAATAGCCAACAATAATTTTTAAGAGTTCAAAACAGGACCTTAGGGAGATAATTATGTAGCTTAACTCGTCAAACTATAAAATAAACCAAGGTAGAGAGCGGTTGAGGGGGTGAGGCAGCTTGCGCGTCACGAGTTTCTCGTTCAGCCCGTACACCAAACCTCCATCCGCACCCATGGATCGTGGTCCAAGCCGAGGAAACCCGGCAATGGTCCCCGCGGCAGGCCACCGCGCGCACGCAAGACCCAACCGCCCCCCATCCCAAGTGCGCAGACCGTGCTGCGCGGCAGGCCACCGCGCGCACGCAAGACCCAACCGCCCCCCATCCCAAATGCGCAGCACCGCACTGAGCACGGTCAGATGGATAAACCCCGTGGCAGTGGCACGTAGCCCCTGCCGGACGCAACCTCCCTGCGCGCCGCAGTGGTTGGCCGCCTGCCGCCCACCATTCCCCGGCCACTTTCCCACGCACCCGCGCGCGGCGCGGCGTTCGGATGGGGCGGGCCGCTCACCTGCACGGCTGCACTGCATGCCAGACGCCGTTCCGTTCCGTTCCGGTCCGCGTTCGAAAAGTGTTGATGCGGTCGCGACGGCGACGCCGCGCGGCGCTTGCTCGCCTTTCTCACCCGGCTCCCTGCCGCGTTTCCCGTTTAGGCAACTGGCGACCCTGCTGATGCTGACCCAGACGTTGGGCAACTGGTAAACAGTGAAACCTGAGCGGTTACATCAATGCGCGTTATACTTTTGCGTTTCCGCAGCATCCGATGCGGGTGAAACGCGAGCTCGCTGATCTGGTTTTCTTGCGTGTGTGGTGTACGATTGTGATTCGTGAAGGAGAGAGAGACGATGATGATGCTCTCGGTGTGCTCGTGCTAAGCCACAGCCCACAGGCGGCAGGCCGAGTAGAAAAGGTGGAGACAGAGGAAACATAGGCACCGCGCCGTAACTGCGTTTTACCCATCAAACGGTTCCTTTTCACGTCGCAACAACAAGGTCAATGCTCCATGGAACCTCTTCATCTTCCCCTTTGCACCGGAAGTCACGTTGTCCAGCAAAAAAAAAATACGATTCTGAGCTTGCATTTTCTTCGCTCCCCAAAAAGCCAAAAGTGAGGAGAAAGCACTGGTACGTACTAGTACGATATTTTCTGCTGCGGAGAGCACACTAGTACTTCCTGACTCCTGACACGGTACTCGCGGCCCGCGTGGCGCGTGCTGCCAAGGAGAGGTCTCGGTCTACGGTCTTCGCCTGCTCTGTCTGCCTGCCTGCCTGTCCGGCCTACCCTTTTTTGCTTTCTCGTTCTTTACCACGCCTCCTTTTCGCGCGGGCCGAGACGAGCAGTTCCGCAACCCAGGCATCGGATGCGCCGAACGCAATCATTGAAACGCGAACCCACGTCGCTGCTAGTAAAAAAAAAACAGCGAATTTCTCGTAAAACTTGGAGTTCTGAATTTTAAACTCCTGTTTCGTTTTGGCTCTGTCCGTCTAAAACGGATAGAGGAGGCAGAGCAACGTCGCGGCGAGATGCGGAGCTCGAGCTCGGCGGATGGCAGTGGGGGGCCGGCCAAGCTCTAGCTGGACCATGTCGTGGTTTCCGAACAGAGAGTCTGCGTGAAACCTGCAAAGGATCTTGCGCTTTTTCTATGTTTGTACGTGGACCCTCGCAGTGTCCATCCCTTTTGAGCCGCGCTGCCTGCCACACTTTGCCGCAGCTCAGCTTACCGTCCAGTAAAAACCTTCGCTGTTGGGTGCCGCTACGGGATTACTCCATCAAAGACGTGGGCTGGGAAGTTGAATTCTAGTTGATTGACGGAACTGGAGACTGGAGAGAGTTTACTGTACTCCAAGTTCGGCGAATCGTGAACGCGTAATCCAGCCCAGCCCAGCCCACGTATGACCACGAGTTAGCCCAAACATGTCATACGTGGGCTGGGCCGAACGATGGACTTAATTAAATGTTCCTGCACCCGTTTCCCTCGGCCTGTCACGCACGTTGGATGGCGGTGAAGTTTTACCAGATATTTTTCTCGCCTCTTTTTTCGGAATATTCTCCCCGCGGTCACACTCACACGGACTGAAATGCAAGCGGTCCAAATATCGGCGCGTGCATCTGCCTCGCTGATGGCAGATCACACAACGAGACAACAGTAAGCGCAGATACTTCCAACCGCATGCCCTAGTTTCAGCGCTGTCAGTACAGCTCACACTCCACCGACCCGAGCTGTTACCTCCCCATCAATTTTTCTCGTCCATTTTCTCAACCATTTCATTCAGGAACCTTTTTTTTTGTCCCCTTGTATTTTAAGGCGGGCGAGGCGCTGAGGGAGGAGGAATGTGCTGGGTTTCCACGGACACCGCAGATCGAGCGAGCGGGAAGGGATAGGATAAAATCGCTGAGGCGAGGGCAACGTGGCCGGATCTGCGCCCCTGGTATGCGGATTGGCTCCGACTGGAGGCGTGATTCACTCGCCTGTCGTTTTATCCGAGAGCGCCACGCCCCGAGTGCCGACGTACGTACAAGTACAACAACTTCAATTCAGTTTTCCCTCGAAAAAAGAAAAAAAATTCTGTGTAGCACGCTTCTTTCGACGTGAGATATTTATTATACGGTCCTCGCTCAGACGATCTGAAGAGTTTATTCACCTCATTCAGAAACGCATTTACCTGAACTGTTCGCGTGACTTATAGCCGGGGCGTGGGATTTGTGCGCTTGTAAAACAGCGACGGACGGAGGATAGATAGCTATGGACTGAATGCTGAGTCGGCGGCCGCAGCATCATCCACGGAAGCCGGAGCTGGAGTAGCACATCCGCCGAGCTCTGAGCGCCTCACCCTCACGATCGATACGGGCCACGGGCGGCTCTCGTGCTGCAGGTCTCCTTATCTGCCAAGCAGGACGGCGGCGGGGCCCGCGAAAGGACCGTCCTCTGGACGCCGTGGCTCCTATATAGCCTTCGTCATCCGACCCTGCTACGCCCCAGCCTCACGTATCTCACATACGTGCGCGGCTCGTTCTCCTTCCCCCGGCCGCTTGCTCCCTCCGTCTCGCGCGAGAGGGCGGCTCACTGCGAAGATCAGAGGTACGCACATGCATCCTCGTGTTTGAGCTTGAATTTCCTCAGCGAGTAGGGAACAATAATCAGTGACAGTTGCGTTGCCTGGATTAGCAGGACATCCGCGAAAGGTTGTCGTGTTGTGTTGCCTAGATTAGCAGGAGTTTACGGAAGATTATCGTGTGTGTTTAGGATGAGCCGGGAGAGTTTTCTGTTTGGTTTCAGTCGCCTTTGTAACTAAAGATGAGGAGCGCATGGTTTGATCGGCGGCCTGTTTGTAGCGAACCCGTCAGGCTCGCTCTCTGACCACGTCCTGTGCTTTACTATACCGTCTGTGCTTACTGCAGCAGCAACATGGCGGACTACGTGAACGCCCCAGGCCGGACGCACCTGTTCGTCCCGGGTCCGGTGAACATCCCGGACCAGGTCATCCGCGCCATGAGCCGGCAAAACGAGGACTACCGCTCCCCGGCCATCCCTGCCATGACCAAGATCCTCCTCGAGGACGTCAAGAAGATCTTCAAGACCACCACCGGCACCGTCTTCATGATCCCCACCACGGGTACTATACTACACTCAACTGACCTCGATCAACAATCTCCGCTGTGTCATCGCCAATTCATCTTTAACGTACTACCCGGGACGCGCTGCAGGGACTGGGGCTTGGGAGAGCGCGCTGACCAACACGCTGTCTCCCGGCGACCGCATCGTGTCGTTCCTGATCGGGCAGTTCAGCCTGCTGTGGATCGACCAGCAGCAGCGCCTGGGCTTCAACGTGGACGTGGTGGAGAGCGAGTGGGGCCGGGGCGCCGACCTCGACGTGCTCGAGGCCAAGCTCCGCGAGGACACCGCCCACACCATCAAGGCCATCGCCATCGTCCACAACGAGACCGCCACCGGCGTCACCAACGACCTCACCAAAGTCCGCAAGCTCCTCGGTCAGTAGTGTGTGTGTGTGCGTCCCCCGCTGATGACGATTCACTCCAGTTTTTCTCAATCCTCTCTCGGGTCGCTGTGGCCTTAATGTTACGACTTACGATGCACGCATATGGAACGGGATCGATCGCAGACACGTACCGGCACCCGGCGCTGCTGCTGGTGGACGGCGTGTCGTCCATCTGCGCGCTGGACTTCCGCATGGACGAGTGGGGCGTGGACGTGGCGCTCACGGGGTCGCAGAAGGCGCTGTCGCTGCCGACGGGGATGGGCATCGTGTGCGCCAGCCCCAAGGCGATCGAGGCCAGCAAGACGGCCAGGTCATTGCGCGTCTTCTTCGACTGGAAGGACTACCTTAAGTTCTACAAGATGGGCACCTACTGGCCCTACACGCCCTCCATCCAGCTCCTCTACGGCCTCCGCGCCGCGCTCGACCTCCTCTTCGAGGAGGGCCTCGAAAACGTCTTCAAGAGACACAACCGCCTCGGCACCGCCACAAGGTATGTACACCTGACCTGCTCTGCTTTGCTTTACATTCACTCGATCGATCAATCGATCGATCGATCATTGATTTTTGTTTTCCCAATCCTTTTGGGTGCTGAATTGTGCTGTTAACTGGGAATGATGAGAATTGCAGGCTGGCCGTGACGGCGTGGGGGCTCAAGAACTGCACGCAGAAGGAGGAGTGGCACAGCGACACGGTCACCGCCGTCGTCGTGCCGCCCTACATCGACAGCGGCGAGGTCGTCAAGCACGCCTGGAGGCGGTACAACCTCAGTCTCGGCCTCGGCCTCAACAAGGTCGCCGGCAAGGTGTTCAGGATTGGCCATCTCGGCTACCTCAACGAGGTACGTACATGTTGCACTTGCATTGCTTTGCTCTGCTTTGCGGTTTGCATAACACAAATTAACGATCACTCTATTGTGCCGGACTCTGCAGTTGCAACTTTTGGGATGCCTGAGCGGGGTGGAGATGGTGCTCAGGGACGTGGGCTACCCGGTAAAGCTCGGCAGCGGCGTGGCGGCCGCGGCGGCGTACCTGTCGAATACCACGCCTCTCATCCAGTCCAGGATCTGAGTCACGTACAGACATCACTTGTTGGCCGAAGAAAGAACGAGCCGAACCAAGCGTGCACCACCTGTGATCGGCATACTCGCCTCAGTAACTATTGCTCCCTCTCTCTGTGTGTGTGGGCGCTTGCGCGCGTGTAAAGTTAATTTTCAGACAGCTGCGCCAAGGGGTAAATAATTCTGTGAAGTGTGAACTCTCGGTGAAAATTGCACACACAATATAGAAGTGTCATCAAGTAACTACGGACCGAACATGGATGTATCAAATAGTATATAGTAAAACAAGTAGCGATGATGTAACTCGATCAGTGCAAAAATGGAAGCTATAAATCTATAGAAAACACATCAAAATTCAGCAATCGACTCCAATAAGTGAAGTAAATAGGTGCGTGCGTGTGCGTGTAGTCCTTTCGTTGAACGACCAGCTCGCGTTATCAGGCTGCTTTGGCAAGGAGCTGGCCGAGCTCCCTGTCGACGGCGACCTTGAGGAAGCTGCCTTCCTCGACGACCATCTGCACGGGCAGGAAGCCGAGGCCGTTGGCGACGGCGAGCAGCACCTCCCTCATCTCCGCCCGGAACTCGTGGCGGTCCACCTTGCCGCTGCCGTCGCGGTCGAACTGCGCGAACAGGCCGCGGTAGAGCGCCGCCAGCTCGCCGGGCGCCACGGCACCGGCCTCGTCCACGCCGAAGTGCTTCTCGAGGACGCGCAGGCTCATGAGCTCCCCGGCCATCTCCGCGTACGAGAGCAGGCCGTCGCGGTCCGCGTCCAGCGCCGCGAACCGCCCGTCCACCGACGAGTTGAAGGCGCCCTCGTCCTCCACGAAGCTGCGCACCGTGCTCCCGTCCAGGATCTCCACGCTCATCTTCGGTTTTTCTTTTTCTCTACTACCTCTCCCTCGTCTCTAGCTTGGACGTGTTTGGTGCAGTGCTCGAGGGAAGGTTGACGTTTGGTTTTGGTTGCTGATGAGAAGCAAAGCAATCGGTTGAGCCCGGTTTTATAGGCTCGCGACGCGACTCGATTGCTCTGGTGGGAGGTGGCGCGTTTGGGCCGACGGTTTTTTTGCTGGGTCAGGTCGGGCCGACGGGTTTTGAGATCGGCAAAATGCTGTGGGCGTGCGCGCGTGCGCGTGCTGTGGTCGGTGGAGTTGCCTGGGAACGACGCGAAGTATCCCATCGTTTCTCTTTCGGCTCGTTACAACGGTGGGCGCACGAAGCAGATGCCGATGTGCGGTCCGCCGTAACGCCACCGGCCACCGGCTTTTCCGCGGTTGGGGTCCGCACTTTGCAGGCGAATAGCAGCTACTCCCTCCGGTGTACAAAATATTGTCCTTCTACACTAGAGCCAAGAGTGCACAAAAAATGTCGTTTTACACTGCATACCATGGAAAATGGTGTAAAACAATGGGGTAGCGTGTACCTGGGAATCGAACCTGCATCAGATTGGGTGGAAAAACGTAAAGAAGACCACTCAGACCACTAAAGAGAGTTTTATTGTAAAAGAAAGAAATGTATTTAATGCTTCCTTGGTATGCGAGAACATGTCCAAAACGACAATTTTTTGTACACCGCAGGGAGTACGTCGGTGGAGACCGACCATCGCTGTCGGACGGAAGAATGGGCGCCGGCGGTCGCGCCGCTGTATCTGGTTGGTCGTCAACCATCTTTGACTCGAGTCCTCGAGTGCGGACGACGCCTACAACAGCTACTAGCTGTGACCAGTGAATGCATCATCGCACCTGCGACCAACCATGTGCATCTGCTGGGCGCAAGAACGTGAGGATTCCGGTGTTCCACCCGCGGAATGCGTCCAACGAAAGCTGAGACTCCAATCCGTGGTCCGCCGAACTGAGACCGTTCTGGACTTGTGAAGAAGGAATGGAATTTCGCTCTGCAGATTTGTCATGGAAAGCCTGGCCTGAACAAATTTTATAAGGGTTACATCGGTGACGCACATGCCTTCCACCATGGCGGATGCACATGCACCGTCACGACGCGCACGTCCACAAAATATACGTGTCGTGTTCATGCAAAAATCGTAGCAGGTATGTCACGGCTACACTACACAGACAAAAGAATTACGTTCATGCCAGAATCGTAGCGCTAGCTACGTCACGGCATGCATGTTCATGGCAAATTCATAAGATGTACGCGTGCAAAAAAAAAGTACAGTACAACATTCATTACGTGTGCCAAAATTAATATCAAAAACGTGAAAAGGAAAAAAAATTGAAGGACATTTCATATACAAAATCCTAACTTTGGAAAATCTACCTTTAAACTCCAAAGTGAGGATTTTACATATGAAATGTCACTTTATTATTTCCAAAAAAGAAACAAATAATAGCGACCTATTACCCCATGAGAGAACCATTGATTTTTGTTGGAAGCCCAGTTGAGCACGCCAGCTCAACAGGCTGCATGCGACTCCCCTTTCATGATTAAGGCTTCTATACACGAACCATCGGACCATTATTATTTTTTCTGCATCTGGCCCAACAAGGAGCTTAGGCTAGTGACACCGGCCTGGCACCCACGAACTGCGCCAGCCCAGTAACAACTGGCGTCCCACCGACACTGCGTCGCCATCTCCATCACGTAATCTAATCAGATTTAACACCTTAATCCAGTTCATCCCGTTCCTGCAAAAATCATTGGAAGCATTAGCGTCCAGAAAACAACAATGTCTGTTTCAGATACTTATCAGACAGGCCAGCGGCACCACCATGTGGACTAAAAGAATTAAAATGGAAATAGGGGAAAGCGAGTGAATCTCTTCACATTTTGTTTGTACCGTTGTGTGGTTTCAGTGACACCGCTGCAGAAACGCTGTTGCTCGCGGCCACTGAACATGTGCGCGGACCTCTGAAAACTGAAGCTTCCATTATCCAGACTTCTTCACATGCCGCGAAATTCTCCAGAACAATCAGTGTACGAACAGCAACAGCTGCACAAGCTTCTGCCATCTGCTCTAATGTTTGTTAGATTGTCTCGTGGAAGTTTTCTACTAAGCCTGACAATTAAAATGGGTTACGAGTTGCAGGCAGCGTGAAACTGTGTAAAGCTGAGGAATCCTGTTGTACAGAATGAAAGGCCAAAGCGGTAGTACGTTAGTGATCCTGTCAGTGCATCACATGAATTCACCTCTTTTCTTGGATCACTACATGCGACATGCCAATTCTCTTGCCATTTACGCTAAAGCAAAGACGGTTGCGCTAAAGCATTGTCAATAATAAAGCAAGAAAAACGGTAAGGATGCAGTTTATCGACGCTAATGGCGGCAATAATCACGAGCAGCGCCATTTACTCCAGAAAACAACAGACAGCCAGGATGGAAAGGCAAGCTCTGGCCTGGCTGTCACGCCCGGTCATCGTAAAGATGAACAGACGCTAACCACATGTACGCCAGGATCAGTTGAATCGTACATGCGTTGACGAAAGTGAAATACCATTACATTGCCATGTTCGGAATACATAAATAGTCTTACAGAACGACCCGAAGGTCTACAAATACACTCCACAAATATTTACAACACCACACAGTTCAACACTACAGAAAGCAAGATAGATAAGTGGGCTTCGTCTCCACAGGCAGCCGTTGCGCGTGAGGTCGCCAGCCTAGACCAAGTCCTCCGGGTTGACGTAGAAGTCCTCCGGTGCAGCTTCTTCTTCTTCATACTCTAAAGGAGAATTAAACGCTTGAGTACATAGAGTACTCAGCAAGTGCGGGAAGAGAATGACATGATTGGCTAGAGCAAGGAAAGGCCAAATATGGCTTAGCACTATGCTTAGAACCTATCCTTAGCTTTCAATTAACAATATTATAATTCAATAAATAATCAACACATGATTAATGATAATGAAAGTTCTTGAACCATAATGACCCATCCATTCCCAACCATAGACTAATTATGAACTGGCCCCAAGCCGCTCTTGTCCGTGAGCACGGCTGTCATGACAGTTTTACCAAATCTCTGCAGAGAGTGTACCCTTTCCCCACAAGCAGTGATTTCATCCCCTGTTGCCAGGTGGACTAAGTGAACCTCCCTGAGTGCCCGTGGTAGCTAACCACATTACACACTTCCTTTGGTGTGAGGCCAGGAGATCACAACATGGTCTTTACAAAGGTACTCCCGACTAGTGCTAGCCCTCTAAGGTTTCCACCACTGAGGATTCTCGGAGTAACCCTCCGCCCCAGAGCCCCCTCTTGAGCCTTGCGGTTCCAAGAGCAGATCACCCGCCTCATTCCCCGCACCATCCAACCACTAGCAGTTCATCGGGAGAAACCTAATTAATTGACCAAGCCGCCCCATCTCAGTCTCGTGGTGGTACTATAAAGCTTGTTGGCTTCCTCCATAAACCGGTCCTTAGAATCCGGTGGTGACAAACCCCAATCCCGGGTCTCGTGCAAAATGCACCATACCAAAACTAACCAACCACCAGATTCCTATCCACTAACATTATGCATATTCATCACCAAATTAAAGTCATCATAAAGTTGAGCATAGAACATTTGTATGGTATCCCAATCCCAACATCTAAGCATGGCTAAGCATAAATAGGACCTATCTACTTCCCAACCCATTTCAGGTAACAAGGAATTATATGGAACAGGGCATGTAAACATGAAGTAGGACATCAATTTAATTAGCATGCAACTAGCTAAAATCCCTAAAATAGGTACAAGATGGTCAAGGGCACTTGCCTTCGTTGAAGACTTGGGAGTTGACGAAGTCTTGGTCTTGGAAGTTTAGATTAGGGTCGTAGAACGACTCTAGATATATACCAAGCAATGGCAAGAATACAATAAAGCTAAATAAGTAAAGGCACGCAAAACAATGCATACACACATACACATAAGCACAAAATTCTACACTAATGCGTCCCTACGAGGTATTTATCATTTAACAAGGCCAAAATATGCAATTTATATTTTTCCTACAATTTTGGGATTTTACTATAGCCTAAAACCATTTTTATTGAATTTTCTATAGCAAAAATGTATTTTAAAACATTCATAATAATTAATCCAGGGGCCAAATATATTTTATATGAATTCTACAATTAATTCACAGCATAAAATAGTTTATAACAATTTTTCATAATATTCCTACACTTAATTACCATTTTAATCTAATTTCTACACCTCAAATACAATTAAAAACCCTATTCAGCAAATAAATAAATTGCCAGGGGCTAACTGGTAAGTTTTCTACACTAGACAGGGGGCAAATCCACAATTATACAAATTTATAGGGGCTGGAGGGGTTATTTCCTTGATTAAATCCAGTTTTATAGGTTCCAGGGGCTAGACTGTAAAGTCCAGGGGCTAGATTTGCAACACGCTTAAGCTCAGGGGGTAGCCGGTACAATTCCAGGGGGCTGGGTGTAAACCGAAGGCGGGAAAATGAGCTTTTGAATTCGGGCCGTTGGATTTCAATCGGATGGCTCGGATTTAATGAAACGAAGGGGTATGAAGATCTAATCGTGGCCGTTGCCACTGGAACGACGGACCAGATGAGGCCACGTCGCCCCTAAACGGCGCGCGCGCGCGGCGCGGCGGCGGCCGACGATCGACGCCGGTGATCTCGCCGGAGATCACCCGATCACCCGATGCAGACCCTAATCCATACATCTAAATGCATAGAAATGGAGGGGGAGACCGGGGGAACTCACCAGAGGGGTTGATTGAACCCGGGAAGGAGAGGGTGACGCCGGCGACGAGGTGCAGCGGCGGAGGTCGACGGTGAGCGGCGGAAACGGTGGTGCAGAGGCTATTCACCCGATCAAACACGTCCAGCAGCTTCCTGGCGGTGTGGCAAACGTGTTAGGCCGAAAGGAAGAGAGGAAAAGAGTTTACACCGACGGGAACGCGAGGACAGAGGCTCACCGGCGATGGGGGGCGCTAAGGTTGCGGTGAGCTCGGGGGAAGGGAGGAAATGTGGGGGCGCCGGGGGTTTTGTAGAGCGGGGGAGCTGGCGGTTGCGGCCCTCGGCCGAATTTTGAAAGTGGGGAGTGGATTCGGGGGAGAGGGGATCGTGGGCGCGGCGCGGGGAAAACGGCGCAGCGTCGGGCGGTTGCGCGTCGCGCGGGGAAGAAGAGGGAGAGGGCGCGCCGACAGGTGGGACCGGAGGACCAGAGAGAGGAGGGGGAAGGGGGTTGCGGCTGGGCCGGCGGGGAGGGGTTGGGCTGTGGCCGAAATTCGGCCCAGGAGGGGTTTTTCCCTTTTTATTTCCTTTTTCTTTTTCTATTCTTTTCTTTTGATTTGAATTCAAATTCAATTTGAACGTTTGCTACACGTTTGAATTGCTAAAATTCACCCAAAAATGCATACACTCATGATCAAGGGTTTTGAGCACTATTTGTTCAAAAATTATGGGTGTTACAACTCTACCCCCCTTAAAAGGAATCTCGCCCTCGAGATTCGGACGTCCTAAGAGAATAGATGAGGGAAATCCGCCTTGAGAGTTTCTTCTCTTTCCCATGTTGCTTCTGCCTCCGAATGATGCTTCCATTGCACTTTACACATGCGAATGACTTTGTTTCTTGTGATCTTTTCAAGTGTCTCAAGTATCTTGACAGGCTGCTCCACATAAGACAAATCTTCCTGCACATCCACTGCTTCCATAGGCAATTGCTCTTCAGGCACTCTTAAGTACTTCTTGAGCTGGGAGACATGAAACACATTATGCACGTCTGACAAGTGTGGCGGAAGCTCAAGCTGATAAGCCACTTCACCACGTCGTTCCAGTATCTTGAACGGACCAATGTAACGGGGTGACAACTTGCCTCTTACTTTGAACCTTCGCAATCCTCTCATAGGGGACACCTTCAAGTAGACATAGTCACCAACTTCAAATGTAAGGTCGCGTCTTCGAGTATCCGCATAACTCTTCTGTCTTGTTTGAGCTGCCTTTAGATTCTTCCGAATTTCTTGTACTTGCCTTTCAGCCTCTTGTAACACATCAGGCCCAAAGACTTGACTTTCCCCAGTTTGATTCCAAAACAACGGTGTTCTACATTTTCGCCCATACAATGCTTCAAAAGGAGACATCTTCAAACTGGCTTGATAACTGTTGTTGTAAGAAAATTCGGCATATGGCAGATTCTTGTCCCAACTCTTGCTATTCTTTAAAGCACACGCTCTCAACATGTCTTCTAATATCTGGTTGGTGCGTTCTGTCTGACCATCAGTTTGAGGATGATACGCCGAACTGAAATTTAGACGGGTATCCATTGATTCATGTAACTTCTGCCAGAATCTTGAGGTGAATTGAGTGCCTCTGTCTGAGATGATCTTCTTAGGAACTCCATGTAAGCATACAATCCTGGAGATGTACAGTTCCGCCAACTTGGGGCCGTTGTAGGTCTCTTTCACAGGAATAAAGTGAGCCACTTTAGTTAGACGGTCCACAATAACCCATATAGAATCATATCCAGACTGTGTTCTTGGTAGTCCCACAATGAAGTCCATACTAATTTCTTCCCACTTCCATTCTGGCACTTTGATTGGTTGCAATAACCCTGCTGGTCTTTGATGTTCCGCCTTAATCAATTGACATGTATCACATATAGCCACATATTCGGCTACATCCCGCTTCATTCCATGCCACCAATATCGATCCTTAAGGTCTTGATACATCTTTGTGCTTCCGGGATGAATGGAGTATGATGAGTCATGAGCTTCTCTTAATATCAACTCTTTAATCTCCTTGACATCTGGAACACAAATCCGCTTTCCAAGCCATAAGGTTCCTTGTTCATCCTCTCTAAAGTTCGGAGCTTTCCCTTTCTTCATCAACTGTTTGATCTCCTTGACCTTCTCATCGTTCTTCTGCCCTTCTCGTATATCACGCTCGAGGGTTGAGTCCACTTCCATAGCAACTGCTTCAGTGCTAGACACTAGACATAGATTTAACCTTGCAAACTCTTCACATAGCTGGGGTTGAAGAGCTTGGACTGACAAGTTATTGCTTTGTCCCTTCCTGCTTAGAGCATCAGCGACCACATTAGCCTTGCCTGGATGGTAGTTGATTCCCACATCAAAATCATTGATTAACTCCAACCAACGACGTTGCCTGAGGTTTAGATCCGGCTGTGTAAATATGTACTTCAAGCTCTTGTGATCTGTATATATCTCCGTCCTTTTTCCCATTAAGTAATGTCTCCATATCTTCAAAGCATGAACAACCGCTGCCAACTCTAAGTCATGTGTTGGATAATTCCTCTCATGTTTCCGAAGTTGTCTTGAAGCATAGGCCACAACATGTCCTCCTTGCATTAAGACACATCCTAAACCATGACCAGATGCATCACAATAGACCACAAACTCCTTTTGCATATCGGCATCACCAATACCGGCGCACTGGTCAACCTCTTCTTCAATTCGGCGAAGCTCACTTCACATTCGGGGGTCCATTTGAAAGCAACTCCTTTCTCAAGCAACTTGGTTAGTGGTCGAGAGATCTTTGAAAATCCCTCGATGAATCGTCGGTAATAACCAGCCATACCTAAGAATCTTCTTATATCATGTACACTCTCAGGTGTTTCCCACTTAAGGACATCGGCCACTTTGCCTGGATCCACTGCTATACCTCCTTCAGATATGACATGTCCCAAAAATGATACCTCCTTTAGCCAAAACTCACACTTGCTAAGTTTGGCATACAGTTGATGTTGGCGAAGCTTCTGCAGGGCCATCCTGAGGTGTTCCTCATGCTCTTCTTCAGTCTTGGAATAGATAAGTATGTCATCGATGAATACCACTACAAACTTGTCCAAGTACTCCATGAATACCTTGTTCATAAGATACATAAAATATGCCGGAGCATTGGTCAATCCAAATGACATAACTGTATACTCATATAATCCATATCGAGAGACAAATGCCGTCTTGGGAATATCCGACGGTCTAATCTTCAGTTGATGATAGCCCGAACGGAGATCAATCTTGGAAAACACACATGCTCCTCTTAACTGATCAAATAAATCTTCAATCCTTGGTAGTGGATATTTATTCTTGATGGTTACCTCATTTAAAGCACGATAATCCACACACAACCTTTGAGTTCCATCCTTCTTAGGTACAAATATGACTGGTGCTCCCCAAGGCGATGAGCTAGGACGAATATATCCTTTTGCCAATAATTCTTCAATATGATCCTTTAGTTCAGCTAGTTGTTTAGCATCCATTCTATATGGCCTCTTATATATTGGGGCCGTTCCAGGTACTAATTCAATGATAAATTCAATCTCTCGATCAGGGGGCATACCTGGCAAGTCATCTGGGAATACATCCGGAAATTCTTTCACAACCCTGATGTCTTTGGTACTCTCAAGGTGATTGAGTTGTACTATTGCTTCTTGTGTCTGATCTGGCTTGAATTCCACTGTGGTGCCATCCGGGTGTGTTAAACAAACTGTTCTAGTTGCACAATGAATTACTCCTTGATTCTTTGTCAACCAGTCCATTCCCAGAATGATATCTAATCCTTGTGAGTCCAACACTATTAGGTTGGCCCAAAAGACTACCCCCCTTATGTTTATACTCACTTTTCGGCATAGATGCCTTGCCACCATCTCTCCTCCAGGAGAGTTTATCAATAATGGCCCATTCAAGAATGTAACTACCATGTCATGCTTCTTTATGAAATCCTTGGATATGAATGAATGTGTAGCACCCGAATCAAACAATATGGTGGCGGGGTGGGAGTTGACAGAGAACGTACCGATCACCACATCAGGTGCTTCCTGTGCTTGCTCCAGAGTCACATGGTTGACACGGCCAGTTGGGTTTTGCTGCTTCTTTGGACAACTGCTGGCATAGTGTCCCCATTCTCCGCACTTGTAGCATTGTACTCCCGCAGCATTATTTGGGCCCTTGTTGCCTCCTGACTGGTTTCTTGGGGGTTGGCCACTTGGACGGTTAGCTGGGGCTGAAGGGCGGGGTGGCTGCATCTGCTGGCGTGGGGGTTGCATTGGCTGGCGTGGTGGCTGCTGCTGCTGCTGCTGCTGGCGCATTGGCTGGTTGTAAGGGGTGGGTGGCCTGTAGTTGGAGTTGGGGTACCTTTGTCCCGAGTAGTTCATGGGACGAGTCATGTGGGTTGTAGGCGGAGGGTTGAGACGAGGGCGTACATTGCTGCTGGAGGCATGTACTGCTATAGTCAACTTCCTCTTTCTTTCGTCATCTTCCAGTTCCTTCTTAGTCCTTTCCACTTCAAAAGCTTTGTCCACTAACTTCTGGAAGTCGCCGTAGTCGCTGGAAGACATAGCAAACTTTAACTCTTTGTCCAGCCCATTCTTGAAGCGGAATTGCTTCTTGGCGTCGGTATCCACGTCTGTTGGGGCATAGCGGGACAGCTGGGTGAAGGCATTCAGGTAGGCCCTCACAGTCATACGACCTTGCTTTAGCATCAGGAATTCTTCACGCCTGGCTTGTATCTCTCCTTCAGGTACGAAGTGATTGCGGAAGTTGGTACGGAATTCTTCCCATGTAATATTTTCCGGGTCCCGGTGGGCTTCGGTGAAGGCGGTCCACCAGTCAGCTGCTGGTCCTTGAAGTTGATGAGAGGCTAGAAGCACTTTCTCCCTTCCTTCACAGTGGATGAGCCTCAGCTTGCTATCAATGGTACGGAGCCAATCATCGGCGTCCATGGGTTCGGTAACGGTGGCAAAAGTGGGTGGATGGGTGTTCAGGAAGTCCCTAAGGAAGGACCTAGGTGGAAAAGGTGGTGGTGGCGGAAGGTTGTAGTTTGGTGGTGGTGGGGGTGGGGCTTGTTGCAGGTTGGTGACAATCTGGGTGAGGTTGTTGAGTAGTTGAGTCTGAAGAGCCATCATCTGTTGCATCTGTTGAGAGGCTGGGGCTCCTCGAGCACCCCTTGCATTCCATCCAGGGACACCTCCAAGTCCTTCATCCAGAGGTGGGTTACCACGACCACGGCCTCTACCTCTACCTCGTCCAGCCATCTGTGATAGAGAAGTTTATTGAGGTCTTAGAATAATAGATGAGATGAGAAAGGATATGCTAGGGTAACACGGTCCCAACTATATGCATCAAGGGTAATAGACATAAAGCAAGTTCATTAATCAACTAGTGTGGAGGTGGACAAGATGCCTAAGCATTCCACCACTCACACGACACACAAACACGACTAAAGACATGGATGTGGACAGGATGCCGAAGCATTCCACAACTCATGTCGCACCCAACACACACAACATAAAGCAAACTACTAGCATGACAACATAAAAGGGTACAACTCAAGACTAGGGAGGGCGTAGCTACACGCTCCTACAAACTAAGGATAACTGTCCTGAGTCGACCAGCGGGGAAACGAGTCCACTCCTACTCGTCGGAGTCCTCCTCAACCTCCATCTCCGGGTCTTCTTCTTCTGTGTCTTCTCTTGAGTTCTCGGGGGAGTTCATGCGGCGATCCGGAGAGTTCGGGTCCCAAGGCTCCACGTCTGAAGCATACTGCGGAGAGTTAGGATCAACTCCAGTGATCCTCGTGTAGCGTCGTCGAAGTCGCTCGTAGCGGTCGACCAAGTCCCTGCTGTCCTGCAGCTCCTGCTGACAACGCTGGAGTCGTGAAGACAACTCCACAACGTCGTCCACCAGCCTCTCGCACTGGGGGTGAGTCAAGCGTCCCTCGACGTCACGTCCAGTGAAGGCAGCTGTGCCACTAGGGCGCTGAGGGGTGTACGCGTGCTCCGTGCACCCAAGAAGGAACCTGTGGGCGTGGCTCCAGTAGGTGGTCGCCTCCCACGTGGCGTCCTCCTCAGCTGCACGCTGGGAGCTCCTCCAGGCCGGAGAGAAGTGCGAGTGCAGCAACTCCGAGTCGTAGTAGACGGCCAGCTGAGAAGTCCACTCCAGCTCACCAGTATAGGGTGCAAAGACCCTAGTGGTGTGGTAGACTAAGCGGACACGGTACTCACGGTACCCCGCAGCTCGAAGAAGAGAACGAAGACGGACGCGCATCCTCGAAGCAGCACTCCCGTTGGAGAGCAGCGTCGTCTCCCTCCGGGGTGTGTAAGGTGCGGAGCGACTGGCTAGGGCGTGCTGAGGGACACGACCTCCAGTCGACTTACGGGCCGTCTGCTTGGTCCGCGCCATCTACAAACATTTGAAAAGAAGAGAGTGAGATTAATAATTAATAAATCAATTTAGAATAAAAACAATAAGCAAAGTAAGGTAAGAAGCACAAGGGTTGAGATGGAGAGCACAAAATTTTGGAAATACTATTTCATACGAAAATAGTATAGTCCTTAATTTTCGGCCATTTCTAACTAGGCTTGCGTCCTACGGGCAACACGGCTCTGATACCACTTTGTCACGCCCGGTCATCGTAAAGATGAACAGACGCTAACCACATGTACGCCAGGATCAGTTGAATCGTACATGCGTTGACGAAAGTGAAATACCATTACATTGCCATGTTCGGAATACATAAATAGTCTTACAGAACGACCCGAAGGTCTACAAATACACTCCACAAATATTTACAACACCACACAGTTCAACACTACAGAAAGCAAGATAGATAAGTGGGCTTCGTCTCCACAGGCAGCCGTTGCGCGTGAGGTCGCCAGCCTAGACCAAGTCCTCCGGGTTGACGTAGAAGTCCTCCGGTGCAGCTTCTTCTTCTTCATACTCTAAAGGAGAATTAAACGCTTGAGTACATAGAGTACTCAGCAAGTGCGGGAAGAGAATGACATGATTGGCTAGAGCAAGGAAAGGCCAAATATGGCTTAGCACTATGCTTAGAACCTATCCTTAGCTTTCAATTAACAATATTATAATTCAATAAATAATCAACACATGATTAATGATAATGAAAGTTCTTGAACCATAATGACCCATCCATTCCCAACCATAGACTAATTATGAACTGGCCCCAAGCCGCTCTTGTCCGTGAGCACGGCTGTCATGACAGTTTTACCAAATCTCTGCAGAGAGTGTACCCTTTCCCCACAAGCAGTGATTTCATCCCCTGTTGCCAGGTGGACTAAGTGAACCTCCCTGAGTGCCCGTGGTAGCTAACCACATTACACACTTCCTTTGGTGTGAGGCCAGGAGATCACAACATGGTCTTTACAAAGGTACTCCCGACTAGTGCTAGCCCTCTAAGGTTTCCACCACTGAGGATTCTCGGAGTAACCCTCCGCCCCAGAGCCCCCTCTTGAGCCTTGCGGTTCCAAGAGCAGATCACCCGCCTCATTCCCCGCACCATCCAACCACTAGCAGTTCATCGGGAGAAACCTAATTAATTGACCAAGCCGCCCCATCTCAGTCTCGTGGTGGTACTATAAAGCTTGTTGGCTTCCTCCATAAACCGGTCCTTAGAATCCGGTGGTGACAAACCCCAATCCCGGGTCTCGTGCAAAATGCACCATACCAAAACTAACCAACCACCAGATTCCTATCCACTAACATTATGCATATTCATCACCAAATTAAAGTCATCATAAAGTTGAGCATAGAACATTTGTATGGTATCCCAATCCCAACATCTAAGCATGGCTAAGCATAAATAGGACCTATCTACTTCCCAACCCATTTCAGGTAACAAGGAATTATATGGAACAGGGCATGTAAACATGAAGTAGGACATCAATTTAATTAGCATGCAACTAGCTAAAATCCCTAAAATAGGTACAAGATGGTCAAGGGCACTTGCCTTCGTTGAAGACTTGGGAGTTGACGAAGTCTTGGTCTTGGAAGTTTAGATTAGGGTCGTAGAACGACTCTAGATATATACCAAGCAATGGCAAGAATACAATAAAGCTAAATAAGTAAAGGCACGCAAAACAATGCATACACACATACACATAAGCACAAAATTCTACACTAATGCGTCCCTACGAGGTATTTATCATTTAACAAGGCCAAAATATGCAATTTATATTTTTCCTACAATTTTGGGATTTTATTATAGCCTAAAACCATTTTTATTGAATTTTCTATAGCAAAAATGTATTTTAAAACATTCATAATAATTAATCCAGGGGCCAAATATATTTTATATGAATTCTACAATTAATTCACAGCATAAAATAGTTTATAACAATTTTTCATAATATTCCTACACTTAATTACCATTTTAATCTAATTTCTACACCTCAAATACAATTAAAAACCCTATTCAGCAAATAAATAAATTGCCAGGGGCTAACTGGTAAGTTTTCTACACTAGACAGGGGGCAAATCCACAATTATACAAATTTATAGGGGCTGGAGGGGTTATTTCCTTGATTAAATCCAGTTTTATAGGTTCCAGGGGCTGGACTGTAAAGTCCAGGGGCTAGATTTGCAACACGCTTAAGCTCAGGGGGTAGCCGGTACAATTCCAGGGGGCTGGGTGTAAACCGAAGGCGGGAAAATGAGCTTTTGAATTCGGGCCGTTGGATTTCAATCGGATGGCTCGGATTTAATGAAACGAAGGGGTATGAAGATCTAATCGTGGCCGTTGCCACTGGAACGACGGACCAGATGAGGCCACGTCGCCCCTAAACGGCGCGCGCGCGCGGCGCGGCGGCGGCCGACGATCGACGCCGGTGATCTCGCCGGAGATCACCCGATCACCCGATGCAGACCCTAATCCATACATCTAAATGCATAGAAATGGAGGGGGAGACCGGGGGAACTCACCAGAGGGGTTGATTGAACCCGGGAAGGAGAGGGTGACGCCGGCGACGAGGTGCAGCGGCGGAGGTCGACGGTGAGCGGCGGAAACGGTGGTGCAGAGGCTATTCACCCGATCAAACACGTCCAGCAGCTTCCTGGCGGTGTGGCAAACGTGTTAGGCCGAAAGGAAGAGAGGAAAAGAGTTTACACCGACGGGAACGCGAGGACAGAGGCTCACCGGCGATGGGGGGCGCTAAGGTTGCGGTGAGCTCGGGGGAAGGGAGGAAATGTGGGGGCGCCGGGGGTTTTGTAGAGCGGGGGAGCTGGCGGTTGCGGCCCTCGGCCGAATTTTGAAAGTGGGGAGTGGATTCGGGGGAGAGGGGATCGTGGGCGCGGCGCGGGGAAAACGGCGCAGCGTCGGGCGGTTGCGCGTCGCGCGGGGAAGAAGAGGGAGAGGGCGCGCCGACAGGTGGGACCGGAGGACCAGAGAGAGGAGGGAGAAGGGGGTTGCGGCTGGGCCGGCGG
The DNA here is from genome assembly GCA_036927565.1 of Tuctoria greenei. Lineage (NCBI taxonomy): Eukaryota > Viridiplantae > Streptophyta > Magnoliopsida > Poales > Poaceae > Tuctoria > Tuctoria greenei. The sequence continues at coordinate 5,211,196 of JAYESD010000005.1, forward strand.
GGAGGGGTTGGGCTGTGGCCGAAATTCGGCCCAGGAGGGGTTTTTCCCTTTTTATTTCCTTTTTCTTTTTCTATTCTTTTCTTTTGATTTGAATTCAAATTCAATTTGAACGTTTGCTACACGTTTGAATTGCTAAAATTCACCCAAAAATGCATACACTCATGATCAAGGGTTTTGAGCACTATTTGTTCAAAAATTATGGGTGTTACACTGGCCATCTTTATGGCTTGCTTTGTGGCTTGCTATGCCGTTCATCACTACTCGCCACACTGGCACAGTGCAAACACGCCTCGACGCCACCTTCTTCTATATAGGACACTCTTGACGCCCATCCCACCAGCTCCGCACCTCTCATCCCCGGATTCCCCTGCTGCCAGCTGCCTTCACTTCCCCGCTCCTCCTGCTCAGGTCAGTCTCCTCGAAAGTTATGCGTTTCTAGGCCTCCATCTGTTTCTTCCCTGTGCTAGCGTTCATGCGCGCTGCATTTGAATCTGGTTCTGCAGTTCTTGACCCGAGGAAGAACAGATGAGATCTCCTTAGCATCCTGCTTCGCTTCTACTTTAAGCCGAAGCAAACTGTTGTAAAATCTTGGCTTAAGCTTTTACAGTTTAAAATTCTGTGCGCGGGCTAAATTGGCTGGTTCAGATTTGGGTTCTTTCATGGTGTTTAGATCTGCAAGCCGCGCTCTTTATTCATGCAAGTACTTGTTTATGTCGCGTTTGATTTGGTAGGTGGCACCTAACAGTTCTATAATGTTGGTCAATTCAGCCAGATCGGGTCTGAAACATTCTTTCTTTCCTGCCCCTACATTTGTCTTTCTTGACGATAGGGAAAGGGACTTTAATTTATTTTGAAAATTCCTTCATTCTTGTACAACTAGGATCTGAACACCACCGTGGCATTTTTGATAAGGAACAGTCTATTTCTTGGGCCCTTATTAATTTCAATCTGTAAATCTTTAGATTATCATGTTTGATGTTATAACCTTGGCGTTAGAATTTTATCACAGCATATTACCCCGAATGTTCAAACATCACAAGTAATTGTAGAGGTCCGAAGATCAAGAAATAACTATCCTATCATTTCGATTTTCAGATCATGAATCATAATTTGGAATTTATGGATCTTTATTCAGTAGTTTACTGGCAATGTTCAGTGCTCACCAAGCTCCACAATTTTGGTTATATTTTTGGCTAATTGCCTTAAAACAGATTGTTCAGTTATTTATATTTATACAAACAAGAAGTATTGGCCTTTCGGAAAAAGAAGTATCATAGGGTTCAGTGTTTAATGCTTCAATTTTTTGCCTGGCCTCAGGATATTGGATCAGGGAAGGCAATCGGATAGCCAATGATGGAGTTCAAAACAGGCATTTTTGCTGTGGCAATGCTAGCCATTGCGCTCTCCTCACCAGCATTTGCTCAAAAGCCCAAGACTCCTGCTCCAGCTGCCCCAATCCTTCCACCATCCCCAGCCCCAGCGCCTGGGCCGCACTACGTGGACCTCGCTGATCTCCTCAGTGTCGCTGGCCCCTTCCACACCTTCCTGGACTACCTGCAAAAGACAGACGTCCTCAGAACCTTCCAGAACCAGGCGAACAGCACCAAAGAGGGCATAACCATTTTCGTCCCCAAGGACTCAGCATTCGCCGCGCTCAAGGAGACGACATTCGCCAATCTCACCAATGACCAGCTCAAGTCCCTGATCTTGTACCACGCGTTACCCAAGTTCTACTCCCTTGCCGAGTTCAAAAAGCTGAGCAGCCAGAACCCCGTGCCCACCTTCGCTGGCTCACAGTACACGCTCAACTTCACCGACGATATGGGCAGCATCCGTTTGAAGTCGATGTGGTCCGCTCCGAAGATCAGCAGCAGCGTGTTATCAACGTACCCGGTTGCTGTGTACGAGGTTGACAAGGTTCTCCTGCCAACGCAAATCTTCAAGAGCGAACCCTCACTCGCCCCAGCCCCTGCTCCTGCCCCAGCAGACGCAAAGGCAGCATCTGATGTTGCTCCCGGTCCAATGACAGGGAAACCAGCGAGCGCAAAGGCAAATGCCGATGCAAAGAATTCGTCATGTCAAGTTGGTGTTGGCATTGTCAGTTACTTGGTCCTTGCTGTCTCAAGTGGCTTGATGATGCTCATGTGGTGAGAGTTATTGTGATATTTTTTTAAGCACAGGCTGCTGCTTAATTTATATCGGTCGTTTCTGGATTCATTCTTTGGATATATACTAGGCATCGTGTTAGGAACGAGTTGCTGTGTATTTGCATCATATGGTTCTTTGGTCACTACTCGATTTTGATACTAAATTTGATGCGTGTATGCACAAAGTATTTCATACTTCTCGGTGATAGTTCCAATAAATAGCTGGTGAATCATGTCTGTCGTGTTTGCTACATGATTCTTGAAGACAGAGAACCCAAAACTGACTGGCTTGCTTATAGTAGCAGTTATATCCGTCTTTATGCACACAAGGGCACCCGGGATCATTTACACAGAACGCGAGTAGGTCCGCGGGAACGGCGAGAAGGGCAGGCTGGACCTGGACGCACGCGTGGGAATAGAAGCGAAGCGAAGCTGCCCGTGCTGGACTTTGTTGCTTCGGTGGAAGAGCCGGGCCGATGTCATGGGGCTCGGTCCCGTGGACGCCCGACCGTCGGCTCCGGCCCATGTAGTTGGCCGAAATGACCACGACGCCCCTCGGCCTGGTCTGACGTACGGATGCGAGGCCGGGCCAGCACGTGACGTGTGGCGTTGGAGGTCAAAGTGCCTGCCCGCGGCTGTCAGCTCTGCAGCGCGTGGTGCGGGACGCCCGTGTGGGAAAAAAAAAAACCGACGGTTGAGTACCGTGGCTATCGCTAGATACTGCACATGGAAAGTGGATTTACTTGTCAACAGCACATGCCTACCGTTCCATGATTCTAGTTTCCACGGACAGAGATTTGAGCGGCAAAACAAAAGTCACCGTTTCAAATTAACAAGCCTAACGGCAATAGAGAAAACCGCGTGCCTCGTTTCACCGTGGCAAAGATGGAGTGGACCCGCGTGGGGAAAAAGGGCCGGTGCTGAAAATTCCGCTTTTGGACCCCTCCCTACTCTCTCCTGGACCAGCAGATCAAAAGCCAGGAAGCGCTCTCCAGTTTCTCGTGGAAACGAACGATCTTCTTCCTTCTCCCTTTTCTCTCCTTAGCTCTCTATGAACGTTGTTGATCTTCTGCACAACTGTCTATTTCTGGACATTGCCAATACGTCTCGAAAATTACAAATGGGTTTAGTTGAAACTAAATGGGATTTACGGAGTTGGGATTTTAAGTCACATCAGTTTCGTTCATGTCACTGACTTTTTGAACACCACTTCTATGTTCCAATATTGAACCAAGATTTATCACTAGAGTTCTTATTTTATCTAGTACAAAATTGCTCCTTGAAAACCAAAACCGGTGGAACTAGCATTTATACATGAAAGGCGTGGTGTGGCCTTCGTGCACAATTTGCTGTCGTATCAGTAGAATCAAGGTAAAAAGTTCACACGATTGGGCATCAAGTTATGAATTCTAGTAATGCATTACATGTCTAGAATATTGATTGTGGATTCGAGATTTAGGGTCCGAACTTGATTCAACATGGCCCTATTAATAGAGTTAGAGTACTCAGGAACTTGTATCATGATTCGGATAGTTGTACGATGTGCATGTTCTACTCCCTCCGTTAATTTTCATTTGACGATCGTTAGTTCGTTTTTGAATTAATTAGGGTTAAATAAAATAAAACGGAGAGAGTATTGGTTAACCCATCGAAAATTGACACTTACCAATGTATAATACGTTTTTAAAATAATGTATTATGTGTTTGCTTCTCATTGTTTAAACTTGTGTGAAAGTCCGCTGCAAAAAATTAAAAAAAAGGTCAAATAAGTAGGCCGCTGTTGAGTGGCATGTATGCAAGCACAAGAGATCCTGGTGTGAACCTTGCGGGTCGCGCGTGTTTAAAAATCTCTAGTGTTATAATCAACTGCACTCGCATCTAGTGGGGGAGAGAGAGAGACCTTCCTCCCTCTTTCTATCCGTGTCCAAAACACACGCGCTTTGTCGCTGCTTTTCGAGTTAGCAACTCATCACTCGGGCATGAAGAAGAAGGATGAGGATGCCAATGCCACCATCTCCTGCAACCTGCCGTCTCCTCTTCCGCGCTGTTCCTCACTCTCCGTCCAGGCGAGGCCGGTCCGGTGACCTTGTCGTCGCCTTCCTCGCCTTCTCATCAGTTCTTCTTCAGAGCAAAGCCATGGAGCTCGTCCTGCTGCGAACCAGTGGCTCAACGGATTGATGAGGAGAGTTCTGGCGAAGAAGAAGCCATTATTTCGTGGCAGATTTTGGCATGCGGGAAAGCCAGGCATTTTTCTCAATTCAGACTTGTTTTCACTTTCCTCTCCTCGGTAATTGTTGTTGTGTTTTGTTGTTGCTTAGCTTCTTTCCGCAAACTATCTGTAGCTCGATTAAATATCGATGGATGGAGATCGAAATGGTCCTAAAGATTTTATATATCTATGTACAAAGTCTTCCTTTAATATGAAGCTTAATCAAGTGCAATGTTACTTCCTAAAAGTCTAATGTATGCATACGCATTTGAGATACGATGTTCCTGAGCCATTATTAGTCTATTGCCTTCTGAAATTCTGAAAATCACGCCTCTTCTCTTCTATCTGCTCCATCTCTTTCGAGTTCGTACCGCAATGCATTTAATCTTTACTTCATCAACTGCGCAAATAATTCTTGCTCATGCACATATATAATGGATTCGTCCGTTCACTTTTCGGTCCTGAACAGATCTACAGAACAGTTCTGAACAGATTTTTGCTGTGCAAATTGCACCATTAGAGATGCCTTGTTCTTTCAGGAATCATCGATCAAACATTATACAAGTATTTTTTTTGTCTTTTAGGTGCCTTTAGCGTGCAGACTTCAGAGACTCGTCTGCCTTGTCCATGGACCAGTCCTGCACTTTGTTTTCTGTAGCAACTTCCATGATTGAGTAGTGATTGGTGAGACCTAGCTAATTTTTAGAATTATTCATGAATCGTATAAGAGGTCTTCTTTAGCCGCGTTGCTCTTGTTTGCTTCGAGTGAGCATATATATGTTGATGGTGTAGTACAACTAGCTTCACTATACACCTAGATTTTGTTTCTGCCCTAACAACCACTGACAAGCGCTGATAATATATATATATTCGCAGATATACTATTTCTTTCTCCTCCTTATGTTCTATCACATCCCTGTCTATAGGAAGTTGACATCACAGCTGTTCAAACCTTCCCTTTTGCTGTTACTCCCTGTAAGCTCTTTTTTGACCGGTCAAGTCACCCGAGGCTTTATCTGAATTGCAATTTACAACTTGTTTTTTATTTATGCACTTAACGTTTTTGGGAATTAACCTCGATCACGTCAAATCTTGTCTTATGCAAAATAAGCTTCTAGACCTTAAGAGTCCGTCTAGAGTCAGGTGCAGTTGTTCAACAAGAATGCAGAAACTGCATGAGCTTCAGAAATGCTGTTCATCATATCTTGCAGATTATACCAAGTTGTCATTCGAGTCCAAGAAAAAATAGAGATCAAATCCTCTCGAAGACTATGCAACAAAAATAGCATAACTTTGACGTCCTCGGGATTCACGCACTCTCCCAGACCAAGTTTATGACGCGAAATATACAAAGCGCAAGGCCCCGTAGCATATGCGGCACGAAACGTGGATCACCATTAAGTACTAATTAAGGCGCAACGATGGCGTCGCTATCTTGATCACCATTGTTTATTAATCGATCAATGCAAGGGATACTACTGCTAGTCTGCTACTGCTACCTGCGTTGTTGAGCTGCCGGTTTTGACTTCCGGATCAGACGGTGCGAGAAATTGTGGTCGTCATAGACTCGTATCTTGAAGGGTTTGACACCCCCGGCTGGACGTTTACACTAGTTTTAGGCCGGGTTTGTTGGATCCGTCGTGGTTCATCTACATTGGACGTTTACACTAGCAGCTCAATCTTCCTCTCGATCGCGGCACATTTGTGCAAAATTGACGATGTTTTGTGGTGTACTGGACATGCATGTGTCGTTCCCAAAACTCGAACATTACTAACTAGACCTGTCTGCTCAGCTTCTGTTTTGACAAATCGCTCTAAAATGTTTACTGAATCTTGTCACAGTTACATCTCAAAAGTTCATGGCTTTCAACATTAGGGAGATGAAAAGATAGACCACATTGACTTCCTGCCTTCCACCAAGGCCAGTAGTGTGGACCACCACCATCCGGGAGTGGTAATGAAAAGCAAAGGCTTTCGTTCTTTCATCCGTGTCGCTTCACTCACTCAACAATGATAATTGATAACCGACTTCACTTTTGGGCCAGGGCAATATCTGTTGTTAAAAGCCTTGAAGGCAGGCGTGAAAAAAAAAAGCTCCTTTGCGTGTGCAATGCAGGCACTGCTTTTCTCAGATGAGTAATAGTTACTTGACTGAAAAATGATTGCCAAGTTAGGCAGCGGACAGTGCAGTGGATAAGAACTAGGAAATCGTCTACATGTACAGCAAAAGCTTTACTACTCCCTCTGTTTTAAAATAAATGATGTTGATTAATTTAAAAGTGAATTAACCAAAGTCATTTATTTTGATGCAAAGGGAGTAGTTCACAGCAAAATTAAAACACCATCTTTGAGAAAAGAGTGGACTAAAAAAAAAAAGTAAAAGAAGGCACAGGTTTAACATCACTGTTATAGTTGCTTAGTGGTATACGTAAAACAACTCTGCAGAACACCGGTACTAGTGAAATAACGCCAGCAAGCTAACTGTGCTGCTGCTGTTGACGGGTTAAGCGCGTGAGCATGGGCACATGCGCGTGGTGGTGTTCCACTTCCACCGAACGCTTGACTAGCGGTTCATGCATGGGCAGCATGGCGCGGAAACTGGAAAAGCAGGCGACAGCGGTGCCTCGTCGATTGGACAAGAGATCCCACGACGCCGCGTCCCCCGTCGCGTGGCTGCGAGCAGGTAGGCGATGGACTGATGGGACACGAGGGCTAGGGGTGATATTCCCTTGACAAGAGGGCGCAGCCATTAGACCATCCGCACCAACGTACTGGAAACCATACTCTAAAGCATACTGTAAAGCATACTGGAAAATTTTTGTGAGATGACATACTGGAAGTATAGAGTATATAGAGTATGGTTTAGAGGATAGAGTATGGTTTAGAGTATATTGGTGCGGATGGTCTTACCGAGGTACCAGAGGGAGAGCGGAGGAGACGGCGCGCTGTCCGGTACCGGAGCAGCTGGACCAGCGACCGCGACGCGGCACGGCGCACCGGTGCGGATCACGGTCGAACAGCTGGAGTACGTGCGTTGTTTGTCAATGGGCGGTCCAAGAGCTCTACACACGTGCCATGGAAGTTAGCTGTCTCTTTCTTTGCCTGTGTCTCGGTGACCTGTGTTAGAACGCGTTACGACCTGTCACGCAAACAGACCCATGCTATTAGCCCAAGTTGCAACGGGTCTGCTACACAAACAGACTCAATCAGAGCCCTAAGCAAGGTCGTGGCCACCTCAACCCAAAATACTAGCCTGATAGGTGAGGTTCGCTCCACCTTATATGTTGGACTCTCTCATCATCAATATCTGATGTGAAACTAAATCTAACAATCTTCCCCATCACACATCGGATGACCCATCTTCCTTTCGCACTCGGGTGGACGCTACTCCGACAACCCGATTTCATGTGTCCCGGGAGATCTTTCTGATGGCTCGATATCCGTGTGAGACCCGAGAGATGTTCTAGATTTCTGAACCTGACTCTGATACCACTTGTTAAAACACGGTCCAGCCCGTCACACAGATGGACCCCTGCCGCCAGCCCAGGTCACAATGGATCTGCTACGGAAACAGGCCCAACCGGAGCCACAATCAAGGTCTGGATTACCTCAACCTAAAAGACTAGCCTGATAGGTGAAGTTCTCTCCACCTTATATGTTGGGCTCCCCCATCATCAATATCCAATATGGGACTAAATCTAACAATCTTTCCCATCATACATCGGGTGACCCATCTCCCCTTCACACTCGGGTGGACACTACAACGACAATCTGATTTCATGTGGCCCGGGAGATCTTTCCGACGGCTCGATATCCCTTTCAAACCAGAGAGATGCTCTAGATTTTCGAACTTGGCTCTGATACCACTTGTTAGAACGCGACCCTGCTCGTCACGCAGACAAGCCCATACCGCCAGCCCAGGTCACAATGGAACTACTACGCAAACAGGCCCAACCGGAGCCCCAACCAAGATCCTGGGCCAACTCAACCCAAAACACTAGCCTGATAGGTGAGCTTCCCTCCATCTTATATGTTGGGTTCCCCCATCATCAATATCCGATGTGGGACTAAATCTAACAACCTGGAGCTCTATAATTGCCGACAAAAATGGTCAGTGTAAGACTATCCGCACTCGTTACTCTATACACTACTCTATACACTATTCTCCTTCTACTTTCACAACATTTACTCTAAATTTACACTATCCATCAATCTTTACAGCAACACCACCGCGGACGGTCTAAGGCTATCTGTATAGTCATCCTTTATACACCTATTTTTCTCTACTTTTTAGTATATTTCTCTAAATTTACACCTATCTAGTAAGCTTTACAGTATCCCTCTGCAGATGGTCTAGCCGCCTAACTGTTAAGTTACTTGCGGATCGTGAAAGCATCGCCTTCTCCTCGCGGCAGATGCCCTCGTTCGAGTCTACGGGCGGGTTCAAACATGCATGGTGCCATGGCTAAAACTAAAAGGGTATCAGATGAAAATTTCAGGCACGAAGTAATTAGCAGGTAATTATTACCATCAATAACTAATCATTGTAATTAATGATAGAAATGAGATGAGTGCTTAGCCCTATTGGATATTAGGGATCAATCTAAGTAGCAAAAATAGGAGCACTCACCAATCAATCTAGCTAATCTACTAGGGTTGCTGGTTTAGATGAACATACTTTCGTTCGCAGAGGAGTTAGTAACCATTGCAGTCTGTCAGGATGGCTAGAGCACCTCCAACGACGTTGGAGCAGCACTGGTGTCGAGGTGAAGTAACTTTGAGGTGCAACACGATGGGGAAGCCTTTTCCGATCTTTTCTCCCAAGTAAATTATTTCCTCCCAAATAGATTGGTTCCTTCTGATCTGAGGTGATTTTTTTGGAGTCTAATTGTGATGGCTAATTCTGGGCAGTTAGCCCTACTTATATAGAGGGGGAGGACGCCTGAGGGGGCCACCCCAATAGTATTCTGTTAGGAGTCCTCCGATCAGGACTTGGGGAGATTAGAAGAGGAGTTTGAGTTGATTACAGTGTAACCAACTCCTAATCAACTGTGGTCAATCTAATTAAGTTCTAACATTCTCCCCCTTGACCACAGGCCACATAAGCTAATTTTTAAGTACATAGACTTTTGACATTATTTCCTTATACTCGACATAAAGGGAACAACACATCAAACACATCCACTTACGTACTGCTTGACTCGATGACCACATTACATCTCACACTTGAAATATGTCCTAAACCGAGTTTGGCCCGTGAGTATCCAGGTATCACAGGCTCTCCCTCAAACCCATACCAGTTACGTGTCTCCTGAACACGCTGGGCGGAAGACCTTTGGTAAGTGGATCCATGAGCATTTGCTTGGTACTAATATGCTCTAAACTGATGATCTGATCTGATTCGTTCTTTCACAACATAATACTTAATGTCGATGTGTTTGACAGTACCACTCGACTTATTGTTGTGAGAGTACAATACTGCGGGTTTGTTACCACAGTATAGCTTAAGTGGTTTCTCAATGCTGTCGACCAATCTAAGTCTGGGTACAAATTTCTTAAGCCACATAACTTGTCCCAAAGCCTCATAGCAAGCAACAAACTCAGCATACATCGTGGATGATGACATGATGGTTTGTTTGGAGCTTTTACAAGAAATAGCTCTATTCGCAAGGGTGAAAATGTAGCTTGATGTGGACTTCCTAGTATCCACTCACCTCGCGAAGTTTGAGTCTGAGTAACCCATTATTTTTAGCAAGTCTGATTTCTGATAAGTCAACATAAGGCTCTTAGTACCTTGCACATATCTTAGTGCTTTTTTAACTGTCTTCCAGTAATCGGATCCTGAATTGGTGTGATATCTGCTAAGCATCCCGGTAACATAAGCTAAGTCAGAGTGAGTACAAACTTGAGCATATTGAATGCTTCCGATAGATAAAGCATAGGAAACTGTTTTCATCTGATCGATTTCATACTAATTCTTAGGACACTAAAAGTTCCCAAACTTATCGCTCTTGAATATAGGAGTAGATGTGGCCTTGCTCTTATGCATATTGTACCTTTTAAGTACATTTTCTAAGTACGTCTTTTGTGAAAGACCTAATACCCCATGAACTCTATTTTGATGAATCTCTATGCCCAAGACATAGGAGGCTTCACCTAGATATTTCATATCAAAGTTCGAGGACAATAACTTCTTAGTCTCTAATAGTAGATCGACATTACTACTCGCAAGTAGTATGTTATCTACTAAGTACGAGAAAGATGAATTTCCCGTTTTTAAACTTACTGTATATGCAATTGTCCTCCTCATTCTTATTAAACCCAAATTTTCTGATTGTTTCATGGAACTTGAGATACCATTGTCGTGAGGCCTGTTTGAGTCCATAAATAGATTTCTTAAGTCGGTATCCCATGTTCTGCTTACCCTTAGTGATGAAACGTTTCAGTTGCGTCATATAGACGTCCTCACTTAGATCCCCATTGGGAGACATCGTCTTAACATTCATCTGATGTAATTCTAAGTCATAATGCGCTACTAATGCCATGATAATTCTGAATGAATTTTCAGTTGAGACAGGTGATAATGTTTCATTGTAATCGACACCCTCTTTTTGAGTGAAGCCTTTTGCAACAAGTCTAGCTTTGTACTTTTCAATGTTCCTTTGGAGTCACATTTGGTTTTGTAGACCTATTTACAGGCTACCATTTTGGATCCTTTAGGAACTTCAACTAATTCTCAAACTTTGTTTGTATCCATAGATCTCATCTCATCCTCCATGGATTTTCACCAATTGGATGACTGAGGACTGCTCATAGCTTGTTCAAATGAGGAGGGATCATCTTACATTTGAAACTCTTCACTCATATAGACCTCATAACCAGCTGATATTGCGGACCGCCTGACTCTTTGAGATCTCCTAAGTTGCGCATCAATTTGGGGTGGCTGTTATTCCTCATTAGTGATATCTGACTCAGGTTGCTCAGAAGGTTGAGCTAGCTCCTGTTGTACAAGAGCATCACTATTTTCTATCGCTGATGGAGAACTAACAACAGGTATTGCACCACCATCATCAGGCACTTGTGGTGCATCGACAACAGGTAGAGTGAATAATGGTTCTTGAATCATAAGAGTGGGCACGTAGACCCGCTTCTCCTCAAGATCAATCTCACATCTTACTGTTCTCCCCCTGATCATTGAATTCTCTAAGAAAACGACATGTCTCGTTTCTACAAACTTAGTGTGCATGTCAAGACAATAGAAACAAAAACCCTTACTCTTATCTGTATAGCCAATAAAATGGCAGCTAACTGTTTTAGGATCCAATTTTCCTAAGTTTGGGTTAAATATCGTATCCTCAGCAGGACAACCCAGATGTGCAAGTATCTAAGTGACGGCTTACGTCCAGTCCACATCTCATACGGTGTCTTCGACACCTCCTTAGTAGGAACCCAATTAAGCAAATGAATAACGCTTTTTAATGCCTTCATCCACAAGTTAACCGGTAAGTCTGAGTAACTAAGAATGGATCTAACCATTTCCATTAGCATACGGTTGCACCGTTCCGCTACTCCATTTTGCCAAGGTTCGTCCGGTGTAGAATAATGGGCGACTATGCCATGTTCCTGTAGGAACCGTGCAAACGGTCCTGGAACTTGGTCATACGGGATGTGCCGACTGTAGTACTCACCACCACGATCAGACCTAATTACCTTTATCTTAATGTTGTGCTGATTTTCAACTTCGGCCTTAAAAATCTTAAATTAATCCAATGCTTCAGATCAATCCTTGATTGGATAAATATAGCCATAACGAGTATAGTCATCAGTGAATGTTATGAACGAGTCAAAACCGTCAATGGAGACTGTGGGAAAAGGGCCACAAGTGTCTGTGTGTACTAATTCTAATATTCCCATACTGTGTTTGGCGCCTTTTTTAATAGTCTTAGTGAATTTACCTTTTATGCAATCTATGCATTATTCTGAATTTGAAAAGTCCAAACGAGGAAGAATCGATTGCGATATAAGTCATTCAATCCCCCCCCCCCCAGAATATGGCCTAAGCGACAGTGGCATAATTTCGATGACATTTCGGTATCAATTATTTTGCATTTGTGAAAGCCTGAGTCGCTACGTGAGGAATTCTTAATGTCGCTTATCTGATTCACATCATCATGCGTAGATAGCAAATAAAGTTGGTCTTGTCTGATGACAAGAACTACAAACTTATTATTAAACTTAATTAGACATATGTCATTACGAAAGTGGCATACAAATCCATAATCATCTAAGCATGAGACTGATATTAAATGCCTCCTAACTGAGGGTACATAGAGGACGTCATGAAGCACAAGTACAAAGCCATATCTAAGCACTAAGGGTATTTCTCCAATGGCTTCAACATGAGCTTCGTGACCGTTAGCCACTCTAATGCTCCTTCTCCTCTTCTTAGGTTCCTCCTTATATTCAACCCCTGCAACGAATGAGTAACGTGCACAGTGACACATGAGTTAATCAACCAAGTAAATCATGAATGTTATAAGTACAGGGATTCATCAACTAATGTTACTAAGTCCATACCTCTCTTAGTGCACCACTTTAGAAAGCCAATGCAATATTTTTAAAAATGTCCCTTCTCTTTACAGAAGAAACACTTATCCTTGTCCACCTTCTCACCCTTGCTAGAGTGATCATGTGGAACCTTATATTTGCCCTTGTCCCTCTGAGGAATGTTGAGATTTGTCTTTGAAGAATGGGGGGTTCTTCTTGCCCTTTCCACTCACGTAGTTGATAGTGTCAGCTCCGCGAGTGGACTTAATTCTTTCCTCTTTTTGGACACACATAACCATCAATTTCTCTAAGTTTCATTGCTTTGGCATAGAGTTGTAGTTGATTACAAATGGCTCAAATTCTTTTGGAAGTGAGGCAAATATGACATGCACAAGGAATTCATCTTTCACTCCTAAGTCCATTGTCTTAAGCGTAGTAGCCATGCTTGTCATCCTAAGTATGTGATCTCTCACATTACCTCTAGTAAATTTCTCAGTGAAGAGCCTCTTGATAAGAGTGCTCGCAGAGGCCTTAGATGAACCAGTGAACTGATTCTTGACTTTTTGGAGGTATTCTATGGCAAATTCACAATCAGGAATGAAGCTCCTAATTGCTTCTGAGATAGTAACCTTAATTATCATCAAGCATTTCATGTTTGATGCATTCCACTTAGAACGAACCTCATTGAAGGATGTGAGAGCCTTATGATAGGTATCCATCTGCTTATTGTAGGCCACCTGACTCTCCTGAGCTTGTTTCTCAGAAGGAGTGACAGAAGCTAAGAGTAGAGGTATTGTCAGTGCTAAGTCTAAGTCTGAAACAACTAAAGTAATCTCTAAGATCTCTCTCTATACACCATAATTGTTGCCATTAAGGTGCCCATTCGAGTACATGAGACTGAGTGCGTGATTCACGCCTGAAGAATCTTCAAAAAATGTGAAAAGAACAATAAAACATAAGCGAATGCATAAACTTATTAAAAGGCAAACGGAAATGTAGTGTTTTGTCTTTTCACGTTGGCTACTTCAACAAAACACTTCATTCAAAATAATTTAGAACATGACATATTTTATTTTTTACGTTGGCTACTCAACAAAATTCCATGACTTAATGACTGAGAGCGTAGTAAATTATATTGTTCTTGTTGGCTACTTAAGCATAATTTATCATGAAACAGAGAGCATAATAAAACTCTGATGTTCACGTTTGCTACTTAGTAAAATTTTATCGTGCAAGATATAACTGAAAACATAGTAATTTTAATTTTCATGTTGTCTACTTCTTAAAATTACCATGAAAACTAAAACAGTGAAAGCATAACACTGCAAGGATTCTGATTTATCGCAACGAAAAAAATTGTCACAATAGGTTGTTTTTTGTCGCAATAGGTCACTATTGCAACGAAAAAGAGCGTGGCGATAGTTTTTACAAATCGTCGTAATAATTCCCGTGGCGATAGGTTATTGCGACACCTTGACATCCGTGACGAATAGTATGGTATTGCAACGATTTCACATCGGTGGCAAATAGGACGCTATTGCAACGTTTTCATGTATTGCGATGATTTAATGTATTGCAACGAATAGAACGGTATTGCAACGGATTCACGATCGTGGCAAATAGTACGATATTGCAATGATTTCAAATTCGTGGCAAATAGTATGTTGTTACAATGATTTAGCTTATTGCAACGATTTAACGTATTGCAACAAATAGCATGGTATTGCAACGATTTCACATTCGTGGTAATTGTATGTGGTTGCAAAGATTTCACAGGTGTGGCAATAGTACGGTATAGTAATGATATCACATTCGTGGCAAATAGTATGTTAGTGCAACATTTTAGCGTATTTCGATGATTTAACGTATTGCAACGAATAGCATTGTGTTGCAACAATTTTGCATTCGTGGTAATAGTATGTGATTGCAACAATTTTCACATTCGTGGCAAATACTACAGTATTACAACGATTTTCACAGTTGTGGAAAATAGTACCGTATTGCAATGATTTATGGTGTTGCGACGATTTACCATATTGCAACGAATATCACGATATTGCAACGATTTTACATTTGTGGCAGATAGTATGGTACTACAACGATGTCACAACTGTGGCAAATAGTATGATACTGCGACGGTTTAACATCCGTGGCAAATAGTATGTTATTGCAACGAGTCAACAAATGTGGCGAATAGTACCGTATTGCAATGATTTCAGATCCGTGGGAACTAGTATGGCAATGATTTTGCATCCGTGGCGAATAGTTTGGTATTGCAACGAGTCCACAAATGTGGCAAATAGTACCGTATTGCAATGATTTCAGATCTGTGGGAACTAGTATGGTACTGCAACGATTTCGCATCCGTGGCGAATAGTTTGGTATTGCAACAATTTCTTATCTCTGGCAATAGTGTTTTAATCCAACGTTTTCTGCATGGTGGCAATAGCAGTCTAGTGTAACGTTTTTTGAGTCGTTGCCAAATGTTTATACTGCAACGTTTTGTAATTCCTAGCAATAGCTTCCTATTGTAACAATTTATTATTCGTGATAACAAATTCGTAATGCCACGTTTTATAATTAGCGGCAGCAGAACCCGAATGCACCAGGTTTAAAAATTAGTGGCAACAGAATCACAAGTTTAACAATAAACATCCATCAATTGATATTTCAGCACGCATAACAACACTCAAGGATTACTAAAGCGACGTGTTTGCATGCTAAGAGTTTTCTTAAGCTGACCGGGACTAATTGTTGGAGCAGGTGGCTTTTGGCGGTTCCATTGGTGGACCTTTTGTGGAGTGGTCTCCATCACTATTTTGTGCATTTCAACCATTGAGGCGCGCATGTCCTGCATTTCCTTAGCTGTCTGTTCACGATCAGTTGCTATCTGACCTTGTAAGTTCTGGACTTGAACGTTTAACTCTTCATTCTTCTGGTTTATGAAGTCCATCTGGGTGGTTAAGCTATCATTTCTTCCTTCCAACTCCCGCACTTGGTGATTGACGCCTGCATTTCTATCTTCTAAGTTTTGAACTTGGTCATTGAGGCGTTCAGACATCTGGATACGCATACGTTCACGTTCAGGACCAGTTGGGTTAGCCATATAACCACACCCCCAAACCTGTGATCCTGCACAACCGATTGATGATCTATAACAACACCAGAAGATGTGGTTTCTCTCCTCATTTGGAATTGGGCCTCCCTGCTCAGCTTCCATGTCGTCCACTTGGGCACGTGCCTGGATCTATATACGAAAAGAAAAGTCACAGATAATTTGCAAATATTTATTTAATTGAGGATTGTTTGAAGTATTACTCACATGTATAGCTTCTGCCAGCTTGTTTGCCTAGTTACCGTTCTCCAACAAATGGCTTGCCTCCAACAAATGGGTTCTTCTCCGGTCTCTGGGTCTCGCTACATAAAATACAAGTAAAATTCAACATGTCGGTATACATATTGTTTGCAGCGCGAAGTAAAAGCGTGATTTATTTTTCATACCTTCTCGTAACTAAGTTGGGCGTAGGATTTGGAGCCAAGCAAGTGACTCGCCTTTTGTCTTCTTTGATTTTGAGAATTGGTCTTGCTTATTGACTGCAATAATTTTAAGAATTAATTCCACAAATGAAAGTAAATGAAATATTTTTTGTATGATGCAAAGCTATTAAAAAGTTAGCTGACCTTGAATCGCTTAGACCCAAAATATTCTATTAGGTGCAAACACTCGGGCACCGTTACGTAAGCAGGCTTGTTTCATATACATTCTTCATCGGTTGAATAACTCTTATAGGTGGCATGCAAAGTCGAGCGCCACCCCTTGTAGTGCTCACTAGCAATTTTCAAAATTTTTCTTTCGCTCTCCGGTGTGTTCTCCATGTCCCAGGAATCCTGTACATTGTATAACAAGTTTCTGTAAACGTACAAGATGGAGATTGCAAGAAAAAAAATACTTGTGTGGGGGTGTGACAACACTAACCAGAATGTATCGTACTATCTCTCTTGTTACTATGGCCAACCTCAGCCCACTTCCTTGCATCGCTGAGGGATGCATGTCTTTTTGTAAATATAACCACATCATCGATAAAGTGCCGCTGATTAATACCAACCGCAACACCCAACCTAGCGGAGAACTGAATTGGTAGCCTCACATGCTCCGTTCTACTAACTTAGGATGCATAGCGTATTCTGGCAACCTTAAGTCCTTTAGACACACTTCTTCCTAGCTTCCTTCCTTCTGTTACATTGATTCAAACCGTAAACGATTAAAGCAAATTACCACCTGAACAAGTTTAGTATCATGTACAAATAGTGTGAAAAGAAGAAAAGTTTGATGTTCATACCATCTTCAGGACGAGTGCGGCAAATACGAGCGTGGGACGACCGCGTCGTCCCAGCACCATTTTGTTTTGTAGTACTCCCTCCTGGTTTATATTAATTGTTGTATCAGACCAACAAATGAATTAAAAATGAACTACTAGTTAGGACTGTCTGAACGACAACTATTTTGATCGGGGGGGGGGGGGGGGGGGTGGGTGGGGGTCCATTGTTGACTTTTTTGTTGCTGTTCATAGCCTAAAATGAGCCATAAGTTACACATTTCAGTGGCAGTACGCACTCATAGTACTGCAGAGGATTTTCAGTCCATCAGCGAAGCAGACAAGACTGTGAGGGGGTATGCAGCTGGCAACGCTAGACTAGACAAAGATCGGGTTCACCAGTTCGGTCTGACTGACATCAGCCGGAGCGCGTCTGGAAGAGAATTATTAGTTCCAGGGCAAGTAATGAACGCCAGCGGTAGCAGGTGGCGAATGCAAGATAGATAAGGCAGACAGCTTGCGGGATTGAAATCCTCCGCAATACTGCACCTGCATTAGCTGTCAGTGACATGCGAGCCAATGTGATATCGGGTCCACTTGTCAGTGGTGGCTACTGCAGGTGCAATACTGCATAGTGCCAGCTTGCGACGCTCAACAAAGCGAGGGTTCGGTGTCGCCAAAAATCTCAAGGAGGATTGGTGGCAGGGCGAGTAATGGCCAGGGATTTGCGGGCGATGGGACGTGGCGATGGGTGAGGGAGACGCGTCTGCGAGGACACCGAAGTGGCCAGCAGCAGGGCATGGGCGCCGGTGCCGGCCGGAGTGTCCAGCGGCGAGAGAGCACAACGTGGAGGCATAAAAAAAAATCACGCCATCACACAAGCTGATAAACTGTTAACTATAAAGACTAAATACTAAGAAAGTAGAATTACAAGGCATGCTAAAACAATTAGTAGAGCCTAGGAAAGAATGCACATGACCATGATACACCCATCATCAGTACATCTAAAGGACAGAACGTAGTCTCTCAAAATGCTCCAAATTCAATGCCAAAGGAGTAAAAAACTAACACGCTCTGCCAAAACAAATGGCACGGTAGAGAGGCAGATAATAATGTGATGTGATATGGGTAGTTGGAAGCTACCGATAGAGTTGGAGTGGGACATTTTTTAAGCTCCAAAAGTAAAGTTACGATGGGGCGAAAGGAGTATTTCTGGTTTGTATATCTATACCTGCTGTTTGTTCATACATCGTAGTACCAGGGAGTGAAGAACCTCGGGGTTCCTGAACATCATGTGCTGCAATATTCTCTGCATACCATGCAAAGGATTTAATGTTGTCTAAATTTGTTTAATTTTGATAGTAAACACATTTATAGTTATACCAGGTGCTTGTTGGCCACTATGAATGCTTGTAGACGACATCACGGTTTGATGTCATGTTCCTAATGTAAAGAGCATTATAAGTAGTCATTCCAAATAGTAGTAATAACGTCAGATTACATGATCGACGTAGATTTTAGGTCGGATGGTGTGGTTTCTATAAACTGCAGTGTTTGTTACGAACGGAGGAATTAGAAAAGAAAGAATAAAAAAACGTACGATCCGAGAATGCCACAAGAAAGAAAAAAGTGTAAAAACCATGAGAACTAAAAATCTTAGGAATACAAATTTTTAAAACAAGAATGAGAGTACAACATTTGGAGTGGTTGATCAGGTAACCCGTGCGTCATTTACTTCTAAATCCATAAATTACATACTACTACCTCTGGTTTTTAGTGTTTGTCATTCCCGGCCAGAAATTGAACTAGAAATACACTACCGTAATAAGCTGTCAGAGCGACATTTATTTCGGGATAGATGTAGTATATGGTATGTATATATATATATATATATATATATATATATATATATAGAAAACTAAATTCGTGAAACAGAAGACCATATTTCTTCTTTATTAATTTATTTAATCTTCGTATATCAGGATCGATCGTGTATAACTTAACTAGCCCAAAACTGCATGGATCATGTAGAACCAAGCCAATATAGCTCTATAAAAATACAGCATGGATCGTGTAGTTTACCTAGCACAAAACTGGAGTCCGGGATGTGATGTCGCAGGGAGGTGTCGGTGACGAAGAGGTTCGGTAGAGCCCGTCAAACTTGGTCGTCCGACGTTGTACCCAGGTGTCAACACCACCAAGAGCTTCGATGCGCCACTGCGCTATGGGGGAAAAATTGTAAAAACCGTGGGAAATGAAAATACGGGAATTTCTTAGGAATAAAAGTATGGAACACAGGGCGGAGAGACAACACATTTGGAGTACTACGAGATCACCGGAAGGGAGGGGCAGCGGTGTGTCGGAACGGAGGCCAGTGTTTCCGTTTATATTCATCGTGGCTGAAATAATGTTACAATAATAGGCGGGACTAAAATTGGAGGCACATGTAGTGAAAATTGAATTTCAAAATCGCAAATGTGGCGCGCCAAGTAGAACGAAAAATTTTACGCGGGAGTGGAGAATTTGACGCAAGCTCTGCCCTTGTGCACACATCCAATCGTGATTAATTACATGTCATGTCGTGTCGATTCCTGCACATGGTGCGTGTAGCTAGAGGGGTAGACTTCGTCTTAGGACAACTTGCTCGCTTCTTAATTCATCTTTGTTGCCATGCATGGAGATCAAAATCTAAAAGCGGTCATCTGCTAGATAGTGGGACATTCCAAAAAAAATATGAAAAAAATATGAATCGCCGAATGTATATGTGCTAATGCAAACGATATACAAATACAGAACACCCAAGTCCACGAAAGGACGATGGCAAACAATCAGCATTCGGTAACATGAATCACAATGAAATGATAACATGTAGTATATACTACTACTAAAAATACATTTTCCCACACGTCGACTACAAATGAAAAAATTGAGTGAAAGAACACAAAAGAGGAGAAACGCAGCCTCAACCACGATCTCAATGGAGTTTCAACCAAGAGTCATCGATTGTCGCAACACAACAAATTCTTAGCTAGACATTGAACAACAGTTATCTCGCCTCTTTTTCAGAAAGGATTTATTTTTCGATACTGCATAGGACGCATTGTTCATGAACATAAAAGACATTTTTCATTAACATAAAAACAACACATATATTACAAACAAGAACTATGAAAGCACATAGAAAACAAGAAAAAAGAGAAACTACAAATGCTACTCTACTCGGAGTCGGAGGAGATCTCCTCCACCTCCTTCTCCGCCACCGCCGCCTCCTCCTCCGCCGCTGCTATTGCCGCCGCCTCCTCCGCTGCTACCGCTGCCGCCTCCTCTGCTGCTGTCGGTACCCTGCGTTTCGGATACCCCTTGGAACTGCGAAGAGTACAAAGGAACTCCAACTATCTGAGTTGAAGACCTCCGAAGGCCCCACGTGTCATACGGAACCGGACCTGCCTCCCTTCTATGGTTAGTCCCAGTGTCGCCACGTGTATCATAAAATCGAAGCTACATTCTATACATGGGAAAGCTCCGGACAAAATACCTGTGTGGCACCCCCGGACCTAACCCCCGACAGAGAGAAGATCCGGTACTGACACGTGTACAACAACACCGGACCTACTCATCCAATACAGTAAGCTCCGGAGCTGCCACGCGTCCAACTGCCGGACCTTCAATTTCAACAGACAGATTGGTGGACTCCCAACGGCTCGGACCTTCAAGGAACATTAAAGACTCCAAGACCTGATTATGTGTCATTAATGCTATCTTAATGACACACGATCGGAGGACCCTTAATACTAGTAACGCCACTGTCAAGGCGCGTTACCGCGCTATTAAGGGTAATTAAGTACATTAACTGTGTATTAAGCATCAGTAACCGCCATGGACACATGTCGGGCCAGGCTGACGATGTAACGGCCAATCCTTGTACTATAAAAGGACTGGCCGAGCGATACACTGGGGACTCTCTTTTCTGGAGACTCTTCCACACGCGCCCAAGACAGGCTGAGACTGGCAGACACTCTGGTCTCACACACAAGCGCTCAGACGCTCAATACAGCAACAACACACACCCGTGGAGTAGGGTATTACGCTCAGGCGGCCCGAACCACGTAAACCTCGTGTCAAATCGCCATCTTTATCTGAATCTCCGCGCTCCCTAACCAAACTCATAAACTCCACGGTCTACTAATCGTAGTACCGGGAGAATTTCCGGAATCATCCTCCGACAGTTGGCCCGCCAGGTAGGGGCGCCTGAGAATCGAAGATGGTGAATTCTGCTGCTGGATCGTCCAACGGTAACCATGTTGTGCAACCTGCTGGAGGCAATCCCTCCAACATGCAGCAGCCAACAGGTACTGTGGCTCCAGCAAGAGTCATGCCACCACCGCCACCGTCTGCACCGGCGAATCAAGATGGACACCGAGATGGGGCGTCCGTGTAGATCAATGCATCGGCGAATAACAACCCTGAACATGCGCTTAATGCTGCGCGTGCTCTTCTCCAATGTCCACCGCCTCCAGGAGCACCCCAGGGTGCGATGGAACAGTGGAGAGCTGATGTGGATCATCGGTTGCAGCAGCAGCCGATCGCATCAGCAATCAAGGTCCTCCCCCCTCAGGGCGGGCCCCATCACAGCGTCAGACCTTGTCGGGTAGACTCGGTCCGCAAGCTTCACAACATGGGAGGCGTGTTGCATCTCAACAGGCGATGTTGCTACCTTCCGGGGCGCGACGTACTCACACGATAACGAGGCTTTCAACTCATGACCTCCGGGCGGAGCTCGATCGTCGTTACCGTCAACAGGACTACCGCGTCCACATCGAGTGTGCTCGCGAGAGGCGATAGGCTCGGGACAGCCCTGCTCCTGAGGGAGTAGGAGGAGGTTGTTCTGCCTTGGCCATGCACCTACGCATGGTCAGATGGCCGCAGATGTTCTGGCCTCACTTGCCGGAGAAATTTGACGGGACTATTAATCCCGCTGAATTTCTCCAAATCTACTCCACCGCTATCCTTGCGGCTGGGGAAAATGAGGCCGTGATGGCCAATTATTTCCCTGTGGCTTTAACTGGGACCGCCAGGTCTTGGTTCATGAGCCTACCGCCTGACTCCATCAACAGTTGGGCAGAGTTGTGTCAACAGTTCACCGCCAATTTCGGGAGCTCATATACCCGACCAGGCACGGAACTGTATCTTTTTGCTGTCAAGCAAAAAGGGGGAGAGTCCTTGCGATCTTTTATCCAGAGGTTCTCCTAGGTATGAGATACCATTCCCTCTATCTCAAGCGCTTCTACTATTGTAGCATTCAGACAGGGCATTCGAGATAAGAAGATGCTGGAGAAGCTGGCGGCCAAGGAAGTCACCATCGTCATGGAGCTCTTCAGCTTGGCACACAAGTGTGCCAAGGCTGCGGAGGGCCGTGAAATGCACTCCCAACCACCTCCAGAGGCCAACAAAAAAATCCTACAAGGGTGAAGCTACTACCTCCGGGAGTAGCAAGAAGAAGAAAAAGTCCAACAGCCGGCACACCTACTGCTGCAGCTGCTGCAGCTCCGGGTGGCCGGGGGCCATGCCCCGAGAAATGACCTCGACTGTTGTCTGAAGACGGTGGCAGCCCCAAGATGTGGTGTCCCATACACAAGAGGGACAACCACAACCTGGAAAACTGCCGAGAGGTCCAGAACCTCGCCGAGTGCTATAACAAGCGCCGGGAAGAAGCTCCTTTCCGTCAAAGGGAAGGAAAACAAAAAGTCGACGAAGCTCCGGCTGAAGAGGAGTTAGGCTTTCAGGACCCCAAAAAAGGTCTTGAAGGCTATTTACACCTCCGTTGATGATGACTCCGACGTCTCCGACAACGAGCACCGTAAGATCATGAACACCATCTTTGGGGGTTTGTAGGACATCACTTCTCGCCGTGTCCTCAAGACAATGCGGCGGGACATGGCCTCTATAGCTCCCACCGCCAGGGCGGAGCCTCATCGGAAGTGGATGGATACTGCCATCACCTTCGATGCTTCGGACTGCCCTCAGAACATGATTAGAGCTGGTCAACTTCCACTGATGGTATCTCCGACCATCAATAATATCCAGCTCCACCATGTAATGGTGGACGGAGGTTCAGAGCTGAACCTCATAAGCTTCGAAGCCTTCGTCAAGCTTCAGCTCCGACTTTCGGATCTTCGCCCCTCCCGACCTTTCTCCGGAGTAGGTCCGGGGGCCATAACTCCACTCGGTGCCATTACCCTCCCGGTGACCTTCGGGACTTAGGAGAATTACATGACCGAGAAGTTGGTCTTCGATGTGGCACATATCAACTTACCATTCAACACCATCCTGGGCAGACCAGCTTTGTACAAATTCATGGCTGCTGCTCATTATGGCTACTTGGTGCTGAAGATGCCAACACCCTCAGGTGTTCTCCGGATCCGTGGAGATCGCACCGCCAGAGTTACTGCTCTGGAAGAACTCCGCGCGCTTGCTACAGCGCAGGAGGGAGAATCTGGAAAGGAACAAGCTCCGAAGCCTCTGAGCATTCATCATCGAGGCTCAACCTCTGCACCTCGTGTGCAACCAAGCGACGACACCAACATTACCATCAAAGTCGTCCAAATTGGTTCCGATGCCGCTCAGACCACTCGTATATCAGGAGGTCTGAACGACAAATAGGAACTCGCACTCATCACTTTCCTCCGGGCTAATGTCGACGTGTTTGCCTGGCAACTGTCACAAATGCCTGGGATCCCTAGGGAGGTGATTGAGCATAATCTGAAGATTTATCCCAACGCTCGGCTTGTACATCAGAAGCCTCGGAAGCAATAAGTAGAAAGTCAGAACTTCATGCGTCAAGAAGTGAAGAAGTTGCTCGAAGCTGGATTCATCCGAGAAGTCTTCCACCCAAAATGGCTGGCAAACCCAGTCATTGTACCTAAGGCTGGCGGGAAACTTCGGATGTGTATTGACTACACAAACTAAATAAGGCATGTCCAAAGGATCCATTTCCACTACCTAGAATAGATCAGATAGTGGATTCCACCTCCGGGTGTGAATTACTGTGTTTCCTAGATGCATATTCTGGATATCATCAAATCAGAATGTCTAGGGAAGATGAAGAGCATACCGCCTTCATTACAGTAGATGGATTGTACTGTTACACTGCCATGCCATTCGGTCTAAAAAACGCTACTTCAACATTTGTGCGAGCTATGTACAAAACTTTTGGAGAGCTTATCAGAGATGTAGTGGAAGTGTACGTCGATGACATCGTTGTCAAGATCAAGAACAAGGAGTCATTCCTTGACACCTTGCAAGCTGTCTTCGACAAGTTGCAAATCACACGCACCAAGCTGAACCCAAATAAGTGTGTCTTTGGGGTTAGCTCCGGAAAGCTTCTTGCATTCTTGGTGAACCATCAACGAATAGAAGCGAATTGGGCGAAGATTAAAGCTATTGAAGACATGTGGCCACCAGCCCGCATTGAGGATGTCCAGAAGCTGACTGGATGTTTAGCTGCCCTCAGTTGATTCATCTGAAGACTTGCGAAATGAGCGCTACCCTTCTTCAAATTACTGAGGAAGTCCGGACCATTCCAATGGTCTGAAGAAGCAAAAAAGGATTTCCAAGAGCTAAAGCAGCTCCTCACCACTCTACCAAGTTTGGTACCTCTAGATCCTGGTGAGCCACTTCTGATTTACATTTCAACAACTGACGAAGTTGTCAGTATGGTCCTGGTTGCGGAAAGACCAAAACCATCCCTAGTTCAGGAATCCAGACCCCTCTGGGAAGGTCCGGATTTACCTGAAGGCGAGTTTGGGTCCAAACTCCTAGACCTGGATCCTCGAGGTGAAACACCAGAGGATTAACCTCCTTCAAATGAAGGAGTTACTGTTGCTGAACAAGATGATCTGGACCCCTACAGAAAGGTCTGGGTAACTTCAGAGGAAGCTCCGAGTTCCTCTAGCAAGAACTTGGAGGTCCCCGAAGAAGGTTCGGACCCCTCCGGGAGGGTCCGGGTTGATGAGGAGGAAGATCCGGGCCCCTCCAGGAGGGTCCGGACAGTCCAGTGCCCAGTGTACTTCATCAGCGAAGTACTTCATGACGCCAAGACTCGGTACTTAGAGGTGCATAAGCTGCTCTATGCAGTTCTTATCACCTCTAGGAAGCTTCGTCACTACTTCCAAGCTCACAAGATTTCAATGGTAAACTCTTATCGACTGCGTGCAATCTTGCATAACCCCAACTCTACTGGGAATATTGCAAAGTGGGCAGCGGAATTGGACGAGTTTGATCTTGAATTCGTCCCAAGACAAGTGATCAAGAGTCAAGCATTGGTAGACTTTTTGGTGGAATAGACCCCCTCTCCATCAAATCCTGGGGGCCCTAGTGAGCAGAAGCCAGAACCAAAGGTTCCGGTCTTCACTGAGCCTCACTGGACTCTTTACTTCGACGGCTCCGTGCAGAAGCAGGGAGCCAGAGCTGGAATCCTTCTCCTCGCTCCGACTGGGGAGAAGGTCAAATACATGGTTCACCTTGACTTCATGGCGACCAACAACATGGCGGAGTATGAAGCACTAATCTATGGGCTCAAAGTGGCACTATCATATGGTGTAAAGCAGATGTTGGTAAAGGGTGATTCGCAGCTCATAATAAAACAAGTCAAAGGTGAATGCTGCTGCAACAACCCTCAACTAGCTACATATCTACTTGAAGTCCAGAAGCTTCAAAAGGACTTCGAAGTCCTGGATCTTTGCCATGTCCAGTGTCTCAACAACGCTGAAGCTGATGAACTCTCGACGAAAGCTTCAACCGGAGTTCTGGCTCCTGACGGAACCTTCGTCCGAAGATTGTCAAGACCAACAGCTCAGCCCGCCGAACTGAGCAAAGGGGGCGAGACCAGCACATCGAAGCTGGCGGTCCCGATGGCCCTGTTAGCATGGCGTCCATCAAGGGTCGTAGGTGCTGCAGGAAGCTCCGAGCAACCCAGCACGCAAGACTCAGAAGCTCAAGTTAGCTCCGATGCATGGATCTCGGAGATACGGAGCTACTTGAAAGACAACATCCTTCCTGAAGACAATGTATCTGCTGACCGGATAGTCAGATTGGCTAAAAGATACACACTGGTAGAAGGGGATCTCTACCGGCGTGGTGCCAACGGTGTCCTAATGCGGTGCATTACAAGGGAAGAAGGCCGCGAGCTCCTCATGGAAATCCATGGACGCGAGTGTGGGAACCACGCGTCTTCCCGCACGTTGGTCGGTAAAGCCTTCCGATATGGTTTTTACTAGCCTACAGCATTCCAGGATGCAACTGAGCTAGTGAAGAAATGTGAAGCATGCACGTTTCATGCAAAGCAAATTCACACACCAGCTCAACCTCTACAAATGATACCTCCGACATGGCCATTTACTGTGTGGGGTATGGATATCTTGGGACCTTTCCCAAGAGCTGTCGGAGGTTACAAGTTCCTGTATGTCGCCATCGACAAGTTCACCAAGTGGCCGGAAGTAACTCCAGTTGTGACAATAAACAAGCAATCAACTATCAATTTCTTGCAGTCCATAGTATGAATACTTGGAGTCCCAAAAAAGATCATAACTGACAACGGGGCCCAATTCACAAGCTCTGCATTTCAAGGATATTGCGAAGACCTCGGCGTTCAAGTCGGCTACGCTTCCGTAGCTCACCCGGCAAGCAATGGCCAAGCTGAGAGAGAAAATGCAAAAATCCGAAAAGGACTCAAGACGTGCACATACGAGCGCCTTAAAAAACATGGAGCCAACTGGATTGAAGAGCTTCTGCCCACCTTGTGGGTAAACAGGACAACTCCAAACCGGTCAACTGGAGAGACACCCTTCTTCCTGGTGTACGGAGCTGAAGCAGTCCTTCCTCCGGAAATCACCTTGGGGTCGCTCTGGGTCCGGGCTTTCGACGAAGCCACGCAGGTCGAGCTCCGGCGTGAAGACCTTGACCTCGTTGAAGAGGGAGGGTGCCGAGCAGCTCTTCGTAATGCACAGTACTGCCAAGCACTCCGGCGCTATCACCAAAGGCGTGTGCATAACCGACAGCTCGAGGAAGGTGATCTAGTGCTACGGAGAATACAAACTCGAGAAGGGTTAAACAAACTTTCCCGAGCTTGGAAGGACCCTTTCGAGTGATCAAAGTACCCTGTCCCGGATGCGTTCGCTTGGCAGTCGAGGATGGGACACCGCTCCCTAATCCTTGGAACATTGAGCACCTCCGTAAGTTCTACGCTTAATATCACGGAGGTGAGTCTGTAATTGCATATGATGTATGTTATAGTGTCATTGTACATAGTCGGGTAGCCCCTCCGGGGGGATAGCCGGACCTTTCCCGGAAGGTCCGCAAAGTTCAAGCAACACTTGACACAGTCTCAGAACTAAAATTGTAGCTAGTTACTCTGGGTAAAACAAGAAATGTAACAAACTTAGCCTGGTTCCGTACCCTAAGAGTGTACTTGTTTCCCCTGTACCCCAGACCTATAATGAAATATATCATTATGTGAAAACAGAATCCACATGCATTTATTTTGTACAGACTCATTCTTTTTTATTTTTCTCTTTCTTGTCTATAACAAAGTTGTGCAATTCCCAATAAACTTTAGCTCGAACAATTCATGTATAATTCAAGTTGCATTGTTAATTCTTTCGGGTCTTAACATTGTTGAATGGCCTACTCGCCTGAACGCTAAGCCAATCTAGGTCCAGAGTGTGCTATCGACTTAGCCTGGTCCTGCACCCTAAGTACGCCACTCTACCTACACCCCGGCAGGCCTGAGTAAGGTGAGTTCAGAAAACGATCGGACCTGGAGAAAATAAGCAAATGCACTTGATTGTATATAGAATTGCGGTCGACCTAAAAATTTCTTTCAGAATAGTAAGCTGCAAACAAGTTATAGATAATAAATGGATTTTACTATTTTTCTTGACTTCAGTGTGCAGGAAAAATAAAAATCTCATGATGATGGTGGATGATGCTGGAGCTATCAAAGCTTCGGCATCCCCTAAGGTGGCCCGCTGTCGGTGTTTTAAACATTGATAGTAGATGTCGCTGGAGCTATCAAGTTCCGACAAATCCAGGGAGCCAGTCGTCAACGTGAAGAAAATATGGTAGAAGGACACCCCAATGGGGTCTGCTGTCGACGCTCTACGTGTTGACAGTGGTCACTGCCGGAGCTACTAAGCTCTGACAACCCCAGAGGACCAACTATCGACACTTTACATGTTGATAATGGTCGCTACCGGAGCTACTAAGCCCCGACAACCTCAGGGGGCTCCTGCTGTCAACGACTTCGGACCTACACTCTACAAGTCGAAGCACGCAAGTCTTCCACAAAATGCTGCATCCTTTTGGTACATGTTCGCAATCAAATTGCGTACATCTACCAGGGGGCCAAGTGAGACAAAGGTTGAAGACAAAAAATGAAATTCATAAAGTTCTTGGATTTCATTCATCTGAGGACAAGAGATTACAAAATTGGAGAAAAGAAGAGAAGATACAAGTGGGAGCTACAAAGAGAAAGTTCTAAATCCTACGGAAGAACGAGGTGACCTTCTGGGCAACCTCCGACATGCTGCTCTTGGCGGCATCTCCCTCTACATCGATGGGACCTTCAAGCACCAGGTCTAGTGGGAAATGAGGATCTCGGCTTGTATAACACGTCAGCATATACTCTGCGAAGTTCTGCTCAAGGGATTTTCCTTCTGTTTCTAACCAATCCGCGATGGCATCACCCATCTTATTGAGTTTGTTGCCCGCCGAGCTCAACGCCTTCAATGCCTGTTCCAGCTCCGGCTCCGGATCGTCCGGATGCACAGGACTAAAGCCCAGCGGCGTCAGTGTGTCATTGGCTTTGCCCAAGAAGTCCCATACTTGTTGGGACTTCGTAGCCCTTGAGCCTCGCATCTCTTCCAAGGACCTCTTGGTCGCCGCAAGCTCCGAACCCTCCCGAGCAAGGCGCTCGAACTCTTTGGCGCACTGCTGAATCCTTTCAGCAACTTGCCTTTCGAGGTTGGCACGCTCCTCTTCCCGAACCTGGATCTTGTTCTGGCGGTCAACCAGGTCTTTCTCTCAGCCCCGCACCTTCTTCTCTCTGGCAGTGACTTCGTTCTCCCTTTTGGTGAGGTCCTGTCCTCGCTGCCAGGCCTTCTTCTCCTTACTCCTGCAGAGCTCCTCCAACTTCTTGGTGCGCTCTACAAGGCTCTTGTCACCCAGAGCCAGCCTCTGGGCGAGCTCCTCCTCCCTCTTCACGAGATCATCCCTCAGCTCCAAGAGTTTTTGCTCTTCATCTTCGAGCTTCTTCTCCCGCTCCTCAAGAGCCTCCCGACACTTTACGAGGCTCTCGTGGATGGTTCTGAGCTTCTCCTAGTGATCATTCACTACTTCATTAGCAGCCACTGCTTGTTCGTGGATAGCCTGGGACTGGTTGTCGAGGGACCGCACCATGCTTTCCCTCTCGTCCAGCAGCTAGCCCCAGTATTCCATCTGGGCCTTCTCCCTCTTGAACCACTCCTTGTCGTCAACCAGCCTTGTTTGCGCCAGCTTGGTCTCGAATTGGAGCCAGTTGCGCCACCTCCTAAGGGTTTGGCGCTCCTCCTTGAGGGCCTTGCTGTCGTGATAAAAGGCAAGCTGGACCTGATGAAGGCTGGAGCAGGCGTTGTCGATAGATAATGACAGGGGGATCGACTCAGTACCTATCGGGGTCCTCTCCGCTGACTCCAGCAGGTTCTCCATAACAAAAATCGGGTCCCACTCTACAAGAGCAGTCCCTTGAGCTTCCGTGACACTAGGGACGCCCTCTGGGATTGCCTCAATCGTTGCCGAGGAAGGTCCGACAAAGGGATCTTCTATCTCTGGAGTTGGCTACGAAGGTCCCGCTGTCAGGTCATCAGCAACTGGTCCCTCTGGCAGAGGACCGGTCACTTTGTCTTGGCACCTTGGCTCAGGCGTGGGTACCTCTAGAACTATCACCTCCGGGGCAGGCATCGAAGATTCAGCCGGAGCAGAGACCACCTTTGGCTCCGACGCTGGTGCCTCCTCCACCGCCGGTTCGGGCGCCGATGCTTCGACCTCTACCGGTTCGGGTGCCGTCACCTCCGCAACAACTCGCTCAGGCACCGGAACTTCATCAACCACCGGCTCCGCTGCTGGGGCTTCCGTAACATTCGGCTCTAAGGCCGAAACTGCAGCTACCTCCGGCTCTGAGGTCGGAGCGTCCATCATCACAGCATCCAAAACCGGAGCTTCAACCTCCGGAGCTGGTGCCACTAGTACATCTTCATTCCCGTGGTCCGGCGCTACCACGGGAGCTTCAGGAGATGAGTCGAGGTCTAGAACCTCGACAGTTGGCGCCGGAGCTGCCGAGACCTCAGCCACCACCTGGGCGGCGCTGGAACTGGAGCTGGAGTCTCCGCCTGCACAGCATCAGCTGCTGTCACAGGAACCGTAGCTTCAACCCCTTTTTTGGATACCCTGTGGATGAAGGACGAAGAAACTCAAAATATGATTACAACAAAAACAATCAACTGAGGTAAAAAAGCAAATTTACCTTGGGAGATTTCTGCTCCAGTTAGAGCGGAACCTCTTCGCCGGGCGCTCAAAGCCCGACCCAGTCGTAACTGGAGTAGTAGCTTCGGAAGGCTCTCCGGAGCTTACTGCCTCCATCAGTGATGTCTTGGTTGGGGCCTTCCTCGACTGAGAGGGACCCTCGGACCTAGAACCCTTAGCTGGCTCTGGCGCCGGAGTCACCTGGGCGGAGCTGACGTTCCGGGGAGACACCGATGCTGGAGTTGTCGTTGCCATTGAAGACCTCCCCCGCCGGGGAGAAGGAGCTGTTGTGGAAGGAGCAGGTCTTACGGGCCTCCCGTCAGAGTGCTTCAGCTTCCTCTTTCGGCTGGAGGGCTCAACCAACTCTTTGCCCTTGCCAACGACTTCAGCTCTCTATCTCGAGGCAGAAGCAGGGCCACCCTCGGAGGCTCCGGGGATCGCCAACCTAATGGTCGGACCCCTCACGACTTCACCGAGGTCGTCAAGCACTAGCATCTTCCGCCGAAGCTCCCTGCTGAACTTTGCCTCCATGTTTAGAGGGAGGAAAGCCGCCGGCGGAGTTAAGTCATCACCCTAGATGTCGATACCATGCTGGAACTTCTTGAGATGAAGCTCCAAAGCTGCGCCTTCCAAATTGGACTTCAAACCGGTCTCAATCCGGCCATCGTCCATCACGCTGTTGAGGGCCCAGGCGAGCTTCTCCCTCTTCTTTAGCGGAGCCCACCTGTTGACCAGGAAGTTGCAGAAGATCGCCTGGGGCTAACTCCTCCTTCCACACATTGGCGGATCCTGGTCAAGGCAAGGTTGAAGGCCTCCGACAGCACCGGAGCCTCGCTCCAGGCGTCAGTGTCAACGTTGGGAAGACCTTCAGACAGCTCCAACTTCTCGTGCTCCTCTGCCGTGATGACAATCCAATACTTCTTCCAGTCGCCCCACTTGCCGGAAGGGAACGACCTCAAGTACTTGTAGGGGAATTTCTTACGCTTCACAAAATAGTAGAAGCCAAGATACTCGTCCCTCTTGTCGGTAGTGTGGATGGTGAAGAAGGTACGAAAAAGCTCGACGCAGTGGGGGATACCCACCCACATATCGCAGAAGTGGACGAAGGTGGACACAAGAATAATGGAGTGGGGGCACAGGTGGTACAACTGCAGACCATAGAAGTCTAATAGCATCAAGAGAAATGTTGAGAAAGGTGGGATCAGCCCACCATGACGTACGCAGAAAAGTACACCATGTCGGTGGCGTGCTCCTTCTTGAATGGGAGTTTGCCGGCACAGACCAGGTGGTTGAAGGAGTCGCTAGACCACCCCATGTAGGTCCGGATCTTCTTCTAATCGCCGTCGGTCGTGAGACAACTCTTGCGGAAATCCAACTCCATCACAGCACGGCGGGGCGAGAGAGGAAAAGCAAGCGAAAGTTTGGAGGATTCAAGCGCAAGTTCAAATGAAGGCGTAAGGAATCCCCAAACGGTGCATGCTTTCCTTCTTAAGTAAGCCCCCACAACGCTTGGATGGAAACCGCAGAAGGGCCAAGGATACAGTTCAAAAATTTCACCCTGCCAATGACAAGGGGGTCCGGGCCACCCAAACGATCAAGTCGAGGTCCTTACCCCAGGCGAACAGTTGTCATCATGAGTGGCAGGAAACCCGAGGGCGGCGGCCTGACAGGGCGCGTGGAACCGATACGGTTTTCGTATTGGGAACCAACGACCTTCAATTGCGTGAGATCCTCACGCGCAGATCTCACTTGCCGCATCTAGATGCCACGTGGTGATGGTTTAACTGCGAACCACCACCTCAACGGCACATCCAAAAACCCTTGAAGACATGGCGCATAAATCGAAAAATGGACCCACCTCGGCAGAATGACTTAATCCAAAAGGTCTCTCCCAGAGGTGGGCCCAGGGGGTCACTATCGATACCCTGCGTACCAGATACCCCTTGGAACTGCGAAGAGTGCAAAGGAACTCCACCTATCTGAGTTGAAGACCTCTGAAGGCCCCACGTGTCATACGGAACCAGACCTGCCTCCCTTCTATGGTTAGTCCCAGTGCCGCCACATGTATCATAAAACCGAAGCTACATTCCATACATGGGAAAGCTCCGGACCAGATACCCGTGTGGCACCGCCGGACCTAACCCCCGACAGAGGGAAGCTCCGATACCGACACGTGTACAACAGCACCGGGCCTACTCATCCAAGACAGTAAGCTCCGGAGCTTCCGCACGTCCAACCGCCGGACCTTCAACTTCAACAGACAGATTGGTGGACCCCAACGGCTTGAACTTTCAAGGAACATTAAAGACTCCAAGACCTAATTATGTGTCATTAATGCTATCTTAAAGACACACGATCGGAGGACCCTTAATACCAGTAACGCCACTATCAAGGCGCGTTACCACGCTATTAAGGGTAATTAAGTACATTAATTGTGTATTAAGCATCAGTAACCACCACGGCTACATGTCGGGCCAGGCTGACGATGTAACGGCTAGTCCTTGTACTATAAAAGGATTGGCCGAGCGATACACTGGGGACTCTCTTTTCTGGAGACTCTTCCACACGCGCCCAAGATAGGATGAGACTGGCATACACTCTGGTCTCACACAAAAGCGCTCAAACGCTCAATACAACAACAACACACACCCGTGGGGTACGATATTACGCTCGCGCGGCCTAAACCACTTAAATCCTCGTGTCAAATCGCCATCTTTCTCTGAATCTCCGCACGCCCTAACCGAACTCATAAACTTCACGGTCTACTAATCGTAGTGACGAGAGAATTGCCAGAATCATCCTCCGATAGCTTCCACCGCTGCTGCCTCCTCCTCCGACAATCGAGTCCAAAGCTTTCGGGCGACGGTCCGCAGAAGATGCTAGCGAACTTCAACCCCAGCCACCTCCCCGATCGTCTCATAGAGGACGTTTAGACGACTGGCCACAAACCCTAACCCGAAGCAGTAGTGGCCGGTGGTGTCCATGCTGGTGCAGAAGGGAAGTTTCCCAAGACCCAGACGGTCACACGAGCAAGATGTATTGGAAAATACATTCTGCGCCAATTTGTCGAGCTTTTTTGCGCGCCCGGCGGTGGCGGAAAGGTGCTCGGTGGCCTCCTTTAGGCGCCGATTGAGTTCATCGAAGTGGTGTTCGACGAGGCGAACAGTCTCCTGAACCCAAATGGGATGAGGAGGTGCGGGCACCGTGGGCGGAGAAGGGGATGGAGGAGGTGCGGGCGCCGCCTCGAGTTCCATCGGCATTGGCTGCGACGGAAACGGAGAAGAAGGAGGTTCAGAGGACGTCGACGGCCTGGAGCGCTTCTGTGTGGGGCTACACATTTATGCGGCGATGGAGGTGCAGAGAAAGAGCAAGAGGTGGTCGGCGATGGTGCGGCGGTGAAGCAAGAGAAGTTTGGAGGCTACGATCGATGGAGATGGAGTGGTGCGGCGGAGACGCAAGAGGACGGGTGTGCCTTTATAGCGGGTCCTCATCTAAGCGGACTGCTGTGCAATCTGGACTCCTGTGCAAGCGTGCAATCCGCGAATCTCGGTCATTGGACGGACATCCAAGGGTGGCTGACATTTTACCCATAAATCTTTCCACCTGTTTGTGTAAAGGGAAGGATCTATGTGTAAAATGTAAGCCACCCTTGGATGTCCGTCGAATGGCTAAGATTTGTGGATTACACACTTGCACAAGAATTCAGATAGTATAACAGTCAATGCCGTCTAAGCGCGCGAGTGGAGACGATCGGACGCTTCGAAAACTGCGCTTTTGAATTAATCCAAACCGCGGTTGGCTTCCTCTAAGTTGTCGCAACGGCTCGACGCGTCCCATCTCTGCTTCACAGGCAGTTTTTTAATTTGACACGCAAAGGGTCCAGGGTATGCAGTGGCCCACCTGGCATACTTTGTAGGTCCATCCGGCGGTGTTTTTGTTTTTCAGTTCCAGTTTTTAAGTTTGACACGCAAAGGGCCCACCGACCCAAGGTATATGCAATGTTCCAGTTTTTTTTTCAGTTTGTCACGCAAAAGACCTCAATCATATTTCATGACGTTATGTGTTCTTTTTTTTTTGAAAGATCGTCATATATATGTATATATATAGTTGAAAGATCATCAGAAAACACAAGAAAAAAGTACAAGACGATGAACACACCACACATTCATGCATTGATTAACACACACACACACACACACACACACACACACACACACACACACACACACACACATATATATATATATATATATATATATATATATATATATATATATATATATATATATATATATATATATATATCACAAACCCCCGTTCATGTTTTCTCAGTTTGACATGCAAAAGACCTTGATCATGCATGTTTGATGATGTTAGGTGTTTTCTAATTTTGTTGAAAGATCATCATATTTGAGGCTCGTTGATCATGTTTGGGGTGTAGCAAGCATGCATGGACAAGTAACATGCACTTGAAAACCTCGCGACGATCATGTTTGATGACAACATTATTACATGTTTTCTCTGTTTTTTGTTGAAACATTGTCATATATAGTTTGAGGTTCGTTAATCATGTTTGGGGCGTGACAACTAACATGTTATATATATATATATATATATATATATATATATAGTTTGGCTCGTTGATCATATGTTTGGGCCGTAGGGTAGCATGCATGGACAACTATAACATGCATGTGAGAGAGACGTCGATGATCATATATGATGACGTTACGCGTGTTTTTTCTTTTTTTTTTGAAAGATCATCATATATATATACATACATATATATATATATATATATATATATATATATATATATATATATATATATATATATATATATATATATATATATATATATACTCCCTCGTCTCCATGAACTTGTCGCTTTGTAGTTCATTTCTTAACTACAAAGCCGCATCAGAAGAGCTTGTTTATTGGTTCATGGACAAGGAAAATTCTTTGTACGTAGTACAAAAAGTATTAGTTGGTCGGCGTTGCCGTTCTTACGCAAAGGATGCGGCCAGGTAGTTGCTCTTGCAGGTGTATGATAATTATGTGAGTGTTTGGTCGGGTCATGTGGTTAGTCCACGATGCACCCTAAACCCGATGTTGAGCACCCTAAACCACGATAACACGCTGAGCAAATTCTGGACGTGGAGTTCGTGTGCCCGTGCGCGCTGCAAGATTTGGTGCATTCGCGTACGTGGCAATCATTAGGGCAGGGTGGCACAGAGACGGCTGTGAGGAAGGGCCGCAGAGAATTCGATTTCCGCACCAAGGGGTTAAGAGATAAGACCATATGATTCGCAAGTCGCAGTCCAGTAATGGTGTTTGGGAACACGGTATTTTTGGAGTTTTAGAGCAATACCGTGGTATTTGAGATTACTATGATATTTTTTACAGAATAGTGTTTGTCAACCAAACAGTCCTATGTATTACAAAATCGTGGTATTAAAAAACTGTGTTATTGAAATATTTTAGTATTCTCATGTTATTTTAAAAATTGTGGTTTCCAAAACTTTAGTATTGAAAAACTGTGCTCCCAAACACAGCCTAAGCTTTGCCGGGAACCACAGCGGATGGTCTTAAAGGCAGGCCCGACTCTGGGCCTAGGCGGGAGGGGCTACTGCCTAGGGCTAGGCTGGTGGGTGGGGGGGTGGGGGGCACGATGACAGCTGGTAAAGAGAAAAGAAATAAAATTAATTAGTGTGCATCTCTTTATTTTCGTAATTTTTTGAAATATAATTCTACTACGTACGTCCTACTAATGTGTTTAATACTCCCTCCTTATCTTTTTAATTGTCGTTCAGACAACAAGTTCTAGTTCATATATAGTTCAATGCTTTGTCCAAAACGTCAAATAAAAGAATAAGGAGGGAGTATTTATTATATACAATATAATATTACTAATTTGTTATTTTTCCATATGCGATGTTTTTTGATAAAAGGAGGAGTTTTTCGTTAGTGCATGTATTGTAGGACACATTGTTCATGAACATATAATAAAAGACATTTTTCATTAACATAAAAACAACACATATATTACAAACAAGAAAAAACATATTGAAAACAAAAGAAAAAACTACTACTAATCCTACTCTACTCGGAGGAGGAGGACTTGTCCACCACCTCCTCCGCCGCCGCCTCCACATCCGCCGCCGCCACCTCTGCCTCCGCCGCAACCGCCGTAGGAGCATCCTCCAACACCAGATTGAACTTCTTCCTGCTGACGACATTCACAAGTTGCTCGCGAAACTCCACCCCAGCCTCCTCACCCAACGTCTCGTAGAGGCAGTCGAGACGAGCGGCAACAAAGCCTAACCTGAAGATGTAGTAGCCGGCGGAGTCAATGCTGGTGTGGTGGGGAAGAATACCAAGTCCCAGTCGGCAACATGAGTGAGATGTATTGTGAAATACATCCTGTGCCATTTTGTCTACCGCTTTTGCTTGCACATCGGCGGCGAATAGGCTGCCTGTGATCTCCTTAAGCTTGTCGTCGAGTTTGTAGATGCTTTCCTCGATCAGGCGGACAGTCTCATCATAGTCAGAGGGAAGAGGTGCGGGCACCGCGGGCGGAGACGGGAGTGGAGGAGGTGCGGGCGCCGCCTCCAGTTCCACCGACCTTGACGACGACGGAAATGGAGAAGGAGGTTCAAAGGATGTCGATGACCTGGAGCGCTTCGGTGCGGGGCTACCCATTTGTGTGGTGACAGAGGTGCGAACAAAGAGAGAGAGAGAGGTGGTCGACGGTGGTGCGGTGGAGAAGCAAGAGGAGAAGTTTGGAGGCTAAAATCGATCGAGAGGTGCGGCGGAGAAGAAGAGGACAGTGTGCCTTTATAGCGGGTCGTCGTCTAAGCGCGTGACTGGAGATGATTGGACACTTTAAAAATTGTGCTTTTGAATCGATGGTCAGAGTTACTCCAAACCGCGGTTCGCCTCCTCTCGGTTATCGCAATGGATCAACACGTCCCATCGGCCAGTTTTTTAATTTAACACACAAAGGGCCCAGGATATGCAATGGCCCACCTGACATACTTTGTAGGTCCGTCGCAGTGTTTGTAACATTTTGTGCGAATGATTTCAACGAGGTGCGGAGATTGACGTGAACACGCGTGGCAATCG
Organism: Tuctoria greenei; assembly: GCA_036927565.1. NCBI lineage: Eukaryota > Viridiplantae > Streptophyta > Magnoliopsida > Poales > Poaceae > Tuctoria > Tuctoria greenei. Next base: position 5,249,094 of record JAYESD010000005.1, read on the forward strand.
ACCGAGAGTCCATATCTTTTTTTTAAGGATTCGACCGTTGCCGACCGAGAGTCCATATCGAACTGATAATTGTCGTGATCATGGATGATGGTGGACACGAATGTAATGCATGTGAAAGAGACTCGCGATCAAGCATGTTTGGTCACGTGTTGAGGATTTTTGTGCCCCCTTGTTGAGGAACATGTTAGTTGGATGACGTTGAGGATCGGATGTGGCGTACGTGTTTTCACAAGTGTGTTCATTTGTTCCTAAAATCAGAACATGTAGCGGCTAGCGCCTCTACGCCTGTCGATTCTTCAAAAGACGAGTACAACTATACATAATGGCAGCATGCGATCGATTAATTTGATGAACCACGTACGTACGTAGTGAGAGTTGTGTGCTTATTAGACGATGGTAGTCCATATTCTATCCTCGTACCGTCGAGGGAACATCCTTGTGTCAAATTTGTTATCTCTATTGATGACAGGATAATATTCTTCATTAGTGTGGTAGATAAACTGCCATATACGTTGAGAGCATACACACATGCATGATACAGAATATGATAAATATAGAAATATATATACATGGTAGGAAATATTCTACTCTTGGAATACATGTTTGGGACGTAGCATGCATATGTATGTCTAACATCCATGTGAAAGACCTCGATCATGTTTGCTGACTTTACGTGCTCTCTTTTTTGTTGAGAGATCGTCATGTTTGAGGCTCGTTGATCATGTTTGGGGTGTAGCATGCATGGACAATTAACATGCATGTGAAAGACCTCGATGCATGTGAAATAACATGCATGTTTTTAAAAGCAAGATATAGTGTTTCCTCAAGAAAAAATAATTTTATGATAGATTGGGCACACAAGCACCTACGAATTCCATATGTCGGGATGATTGATGACAACCGATCCGCAAACTCGGTGGTAAGATCAGTAGTCGCCGAAGAGCAGCTTGCAGTAGACCTCGAAGGAGACAAAGGCGTCGATGCACACATAGCTGATCTGCTCGCCGGAGAGATTGTACACATCCAAATTGCTCGTCCTCACCCGGTAAGGCTTCTCCATGTCGGCGCCCATCACGGCGCTCGCGATGTCCTTCAGCCCCGCGCAGCGAAGGCTCGGGCGATCCATATCCTCCGCCGCGAGCTCGGCCAGGTCCACCGTTTTGGCCACCTTCAGCTACCAGTCCTTCCAAAGTCTGTCAGCGTCACCCTCCACGCCCACGCCTACGAAGCAGTAGTCAGAATCGCCGAGGAAATCTTCCAGCTCGTCGGGGAAGTAGTAAGCATGGATGACCTGGAAGATGAGGCAGCGACTGTCGACGTAGAGCTGCAGAACGGCAACGTGGTTCTGGTCGGTGGAGTAGCTGGGGCGCCACTCGACGTCGAGACCGACGATGAGCTTGTGAAGGCGCCGATGGTGGATGGAGAGGACCTCATCGAGCCAGTCCTCCAAGGCCTCACCGGAGGACATCACGGTGGTGGTGATCACGTCTTCCTCAAACGTCACGTTGTACACCTGAGTCCCCGCCATTGGGTCTCTCTCCTTGTCGTCCCTACGGTTGCCGTCTGCGGCGGCGCGGCGCAACTTCTCTCTTGTGCAAAACCTTCATCTACACCTTTAGTTTGGATTTTAATTAGAAACGGGCCTAGATATATAACTGATGTAGTTACGATATGAGCGGAGGAGTTTCCGAATTTGACGGGCCCAAGCCCGAAGTAAAGAGAGTAATGAAGATTTTTGAATCTGATATACTCTTTCAATTTTTAGTTCTTATCGTTATGACCACAAGTTGCATTGTCTAAACCTAACACCACGTGCAACAATAACAACATTTCTCAGGGGCCCACCCACTGGGTATGCCGGGTGGGCTACGAGATACCCTGGGTCCAGTCACCAGAGAGTAGCTAGTGTGAATGCATGCTGGAGAGATCAAAGGAATCAGGAACTGGCCAATGAAGATGGATGTCAGAAGTCTCACGGTTCATGTATCAAAATGCGTGCCATCCTTTCTCTTCTTCCCCTTTTTCTTATCAGTGATACTAATAGTCATGCGACTGAATAGCTGACAGATTTCAGGCACCGTCCGCACATGCGCTCGCGCGGGCGAGCAGGGAGGAAGATATATGGTTAACTATTTTTGTTTATTTTGTCAATTGTTAATCCGTGATTTGTAAGGATTATGTTAGTTGTAAAATAATAAAACATATAATTTTGTGATCGATTTACCTATAAAATGAAGGGTTAATGATTAATTACAGGAATTAGTGGTTAATGATAGTAATTAGCTGCTAATCACCTAGTGCCTGAAATTTTTCCAAATTTTAGGCACCTGAAATTTAGATAGTCCCTTTTCTTATAAGTTCATATTATTTTCCACCAATCTTCTAGCCCTCCTTTATTTGAAGTTGTACGGTTGGATCCGGATACATGGCCGGCATGAGGCGAGAGTCGTGTGTGCAACACCAGGCAGAACGTCGTGGAATGACGTTGCTCCCCTTGTTGAATTTGATGATGTTGAGGATCGGATGTGGCGTACGTGTTTTCACAAGTGTTTTCATTTGTTCCTAAAAGCGGCTAGCGCCTACGGCTGTCATTTCTTCGAAAGGACGAGTACAACATGGTTGGAAATTATATTGTACTGTACTGTGCAAGGCATGCGATTATATTGTACAATACGGCCACACTGATACACCAAGTTGTAAAGAGCAACAACAAAAGACTCAACCCGACACACTAGTGAAAGTAAAACACCCGATATATTTTATGACACACTTGTTAAAGTAAAATACCGGATACATTTTACTATTATGGAAGTCTATAACAAAGACTCAATCCAAATCGGGCAAAAATTTCGATGACCCTGGCTTCTAATTTGTTTTTGCAAGCCATCCGAATAAAGTCTTTTTTGTCTTCACCCTTTTGCAATGACGCCCATGAGCATTTAATCTGGGCTAAAGTTGATACATACTCCAGAAACTGTTGTTGCATTGTTTGTGATTTACTACGTGCTTTGTTGTTTGATTGATCATTATGTTGGATCCGTGTTGGGTTTTGTCAGAGTGTTGATCTGGCAATTCTTCCGGTACTACTGTTGGTAGCCCGTGGAGTTTGTAGTTTGGTATTGGGCGCGTAGAGATTCAAAACACGATAGAAGTAGACACAAGGATTTACGTGGTTCGGGCCGCCTGAGCGTAATACCCTACTCCACGGGGTGTGTAGTTGTTGTATTGAGCGTCTCAGAGTCGAGAGCTTTCACAGAGCGAGAGTGTCCGAGCAGTCGAGAGAAAAAAGCCCCCCTGTGTATCATCGACCAATCCTTTTATAGTAAAAGGATTGGTCGTTACACCGTTAGCCTGACCCGACATGTGGCCCTAGCGGTTACTGATGATTAATACACAATTAATGAGGTTAATTACCCTTAATAACGAGGTAACAGGCCTTGACAGTGCTGTTACTGGTATTAAGGGCCTTCTGATCGAGTGTCATTAATATGGTATTTATGACACTTAATCGGGTCTTGAAGTCTTTGATTGCCCCTTGAAGGTCCGAGCCGTTAGGGGTCCACCAGTCAGATTGTTGAGGCTGAAGGTACGGCGGTTGGACACGTGGAAGCTTCAGAGCTTTCTGTCTGGGACGGGTAGGTCCGGTGTAGATGTACACATATCAGTACAAGAGCTTCCCTCTGTCGGGGGTTAGGCTCGGGGGTGCCGCACAGGTGTTTAGCCCGGAGCTATCCCATGTGTGAGATGTAGGTCCGGTTGCAGTATACACGTGGCAGCACCGGGACTAACCATAGATGGGAGGCAGGTCCGGTCCCGTATGACATGTGGGGACTTCGCAGGTCTTCAACTCAGACAGGTGAAGTTCCTTTGGTCTTTTTGTAGTCCCAAGGGGTATACGGTACGCAGGGTACCGACAGTGGCCCCTTGGGCCCACCTCTGGGAGAGACATTTTTGGATGAAGTCGTTCTGCTGGAGGTGGGTCCATCCTTCGGTATTTGAGCCGTGTCTTCAAGGGTCTTCGGATGCGCCATTGGCGGTAGTTCGTAGTTAAACCGACGCCGCGTGGCATATCTAGGATGCAACAGGTGAGATCTGAGCGTGCAGATGTAACACCCTAAATTTTCGCATCTTGCATTGCATACATGGTCATGCATTAAAACACTAGTAGAATAAAAGAAAATAAATAAAACATATGCATATACAATACGTGTGGCAAAAGAAGGAAAGAAAACAATAATTATAGGCTAAAACTTGTAATAGGGAATAAGAAAAAAAAAGGGAATAATATAAATATATATATAAATAATATATATATAACAAAATAAAAAAAAAGTATAATAGAAAAAAAATATAACATTAATAATATATATTATAAGAATAATAGATAAAAAAAATAATAATAAATAAAATATAAGTAATAAAATATATTATAATATATATATATAAAAGAAAAAAAAAGAAAAAAAAAAAAGCAAGCAGCCGCCGGCCAGCGGCCGAGCCGCCAGCCGGCCCCGCCGCGCGCCACGAGGCGCTCCGCGCCGCGTGCCCGAGCGCGCCCGCCCGGGGGGGCCCCACCCTGACGCCGCGCCGCCCCCTGGGCCCCGCCCGCCGCTGGCGCTCCCGCGCCTGCCCTCCCGCGCGCGCCATGCCCCTTGGGCCCCGACGCGCGACTCCCGCTCGCCCCGCCTGGGCCCCACCCCGACACCGCGCGTGATTACCGCCCGCTGCCTCCCAATCCGCTCGCTCCCGCCTTGCGCCTGGGGTCCATCCCGCCCTCCGCGCCGAATCGCCGCGCGCTCCCAGCGCCCTCCCGCGCATCCGCCCGCGCCGTGTCCCGATCGACCCGACTCCCACCCGGCCCCACCGCGCGACGTCCACCCCGGCCGAGTCGGTCGATCGGTAGCCTGTCCCGCGGCCTATAAAAAGACCGAGGGTTTCGTAGGTTTCACGATCCCAGGAGAACGCCGCCGCCTTCCAAAGCAAACGCCGCCGGTACAGGAAGAAGAAAGCACCAGAGGCTGCGCCGCCAGGGGAAGAAAAGAGAGGGAAAAAAGAGGGGAAGAAGAGGAAGAAAAAGAGGAGGGTACCACCGTTCGCCGGAGATCGTCGCCGACATCGCGCCGCCGTCGTCGTGCCGCCCAAGGACTGCTGCACCACCTATTTCGTCTACGCGTCGCGTTTATTCCGTGACCGTCACACCGTCAGATCTACGGTAGGGTTCGTTCCCGATGCGAATTTTTGCGATCATATTGAATCTAGTAGACGTAAATAAATTTTAGTTGCACCATAGATTTTGTTTCAGCAGCATTAATCCACCCTAAAATCCCCGTAAACCCTTGTGAACACGTATGAACTAGTCGCATCTAAATATTAAACGACCGTAGTAAATTAATTATTAAACTGTGCATGCATGCATGACATTGCATGTTGATTATTTTGTGAGCATTATGTTGAATTGTATATGTTTTCTTGTATGTGTTATCACGCGTAGAGGAACGTGCTCAAGAGGCCGCATACGAGGATTTCCAAAATCAAGACTTTGAAGCGCTTGAGCAACCCCATCCGCCGGAGCAAGGCAAGTGTCCTTGAAGCATATTGATCCTGTTTTAAAATAAATGTTTTGTTTGCAAAACTGCATGCTGTGTCAATTTGATGGGAATCCTATGGTAGGAAGTTTACTAGATTTGTTAAACCACCCTTGTCACCTGGAATTATGGTAGAGAGTCGGGAAGGGTTTTTACCTTTTTGCTTCGCTTAATTAATTGGGATGGTAAACAACACTACACATTTAATTATGTATCAATGATATTCTGGTTAATGTGAACTGGTCAATACGATGGGTGATCTAAGCAAGCCTGGTTATGTGGATGGGTTGGTCGTTATGGTGGTTTGCTTGCCTTAGATCTAAGGACCGGTTCATGCGAGAATAAGCCAGGACTACAGTGCCACCACGAGGCCAAGTATGGGTGCGGCGTAGCTGATTAATTAGGGCTTTGCTAGTGCTGTTTGGACCATTGTGGATGCTCGGGGAAGGGGTAGTCGGATTGGGTTTGTTGATGATTGGTGGGACTACCCTGGGATCCGAATGGCTCAAGAGGGGGCCCTTGGTTGAAGATGTGCTCAGTTGGAGGCATCGCCACCGGTGAAACCTCAGTGGGGTCTGAATAGGCTAGTAATCCCTTTGTAAAGGCTATTTTGTGATCTCTTGGCCATACATCAAAGGAAGTGTAATTGGCATAAGGGAGGTTCTTCAGTCGCCGACGGGTGATGAAATCACAAACACGTGGGTAAAGTGGTACAAACTCTGCAGAGTTAATTAAAACTATCATGATAGCCGTGCTCCCGGTTATGAGCGCCTGGATGACCTACATGATTAGAGTTGGAATTGGGATTTGGGTTGGTTATGGTTATGGTTGGTCTATGGTTATGGTTGGTAATGGTTATAGTTGGTTTATGGTTATTGTTGGTTTATGGTCATGGATATGAATTTGAGTTATGATAATTGGACATGGATAATGGTGATGTTGGCAATAATTGCCTATGGTTAATATTTTGTTAATATGATGGTTATGATGGGATTATTTCACATAGACATAGTGTAATGCTTTTCAAATGTTTTACTGTACTTTTCAGCACTTAGCCATTATTACATTCGTCATTTGAATCAGCCACATGTCATACTTTCCACACTTGCTGAGTACGACATGTACTCACTCTTGCAATCCCCCACCCCAACAGTTGCAGGTCAGAATTGTGAGTTTAATGGCGATAATATGGAGATCTAGGCCGTGTCTACCGTCAGCTTTGCCTGTGGTGTTGCATGGAGCTGCGCTATCCCTTTTGCTTAGTTTGCTTAGTTGCTTAATTAGTTTATATCCACTGCATTAGTTGAACTTATCATTAATATTCATTAGAGCTTGTATTCGAGGATTTAATGAATTATGTAATAAGAGTACTTATTTAATAATTTGAGCTGTGGTAATTATCTGTTTATCATTTGTGGATCACTCGTGTATGTGTGTTGAACATCCTGGGCACACATATGCGTTAGCTTGGTTCATTTTCGGAACCAGGCGTCACAAATTGGTATCAGAGCCACAGGTTGACCGTAGGACGCAGCCTAGATAGAATGGACACTTTAGAGCACATAGGAGCACTCAGGAATCAATGTGTTTTCGCTTAAGTGTGCTGTTTGCTATATATATTGTTTGCTTGTGTGCTTAATAGAGGATTTTGGGATGCTTTAGCATTACCATGTCCACCTAGGCTAGTATAGCTAGTTGTTTAATTTCATATCCCTTGATGCATATAGTTGGGGACGTTTCTAAATTCTTACCTATTGCTTTTCTCTAGATGGTGAGGACTCGCAACCAGAGGGATGCCAATGATGAGGAAGAGAACAATGGAGTACCTCAGAACAACAACGGACAAGGACCTGCTCATGGAGCTATTAACATTGAACAACTCTTGGCTATGCAAAACCAGCTCATGCAGACCATGATACAGACCATGGGACAGCTGCAGGCTGGCAATATCAACAATCAGCCCCACATGCCTCCACCGCCACCCCCGCCTCCTCATGACCGATTGGGAGAGTTTATGAGGACTAGGCCGCCAACCCTTGCTCAAGCTGCTGACCCTATGGATGCTGATGATTGGCTCAAGTCCGTGGAGAAGAAGCTAGCTATTGTCCAATGCAGTGACCGGGAGAAGGTACTATTTGCATCTCATCAACTCGTTGGAGCAGCCGCCGATTGGTGGGATTCACTATGCAATGCTCATGAGAATCAAGAGAGGATCACCTGGGCGGAATTCAAAGAGAGTTTCCGTTCTCATTACGTGCCGGAAGGTGTTATGCTCTTGAAGAGGCAAGAATTCGAGAACTTAAGGCAAGGAAGATCAAGTGTGAGTGAATACCTCAACAAGTTCACTCAACTCTCAAGGTATGCGCCCGAGGATGTTAGTCGAGACAGTCGGAAGCAATATTTGTTCATGAGAGGCCTCAACAATGAGATCCAAGTGCAACTACTCAACTGCGATTATGCCAATTTCCAGAAACTTGTAGACAAAGCAATTGTAGTTGAGAACAAGATCCGTGAGATGGAGCAAGAAATCAAGAGGAAGGCGCCGTATCAAGGACAGCAACAAGGAAGTAATGTGCGCCCTCGCCTTGCACCACCCAATGCGCCCTATTTCAGCTCTTCTATTCCTGCTCAGCGCCCTGGTTATGCACCACACCCAACTCAGTTTGTACAGCAGCGCCCTGATATGCAAGCAATGCCTTATGCGCCTCGTGCTGATTTTCCTGGAACCAATGCTCAAAACCAAGCTCGTCCTAATAATTCTGGTGGAGTCAAGAGGTGCTATACTTGTGGAGAAGCTGGACACTTTGCGAATCAATGTCCTAAGTCAGGCCTTGGTCAAAGAAGCAATGCGCCGAGACAAAACCCAAGACCTAATGGAGTACAGCCACAAGGAAACCGTGGACAGCAGAATTTTGCTCGTGGCAATGTGAACCATGTCTCTACGGAGGATGCTCAACAAGCGAATGACGTGGTCACTGGTATGTTTCTTGCTAACTCCAACCCCGCGATTATGTTATCTGATTCTGAAGCATCGCATTGATTCATTGCATCAAAGTATGTTGCCAATTATAGTTTGCCTATCTCTCATATGAAGTCTACTCTATTGGTTAAGTCTCCTGGAGGAGAGATTAGGACAAATATAATATGTCCAAAAGTAAGCCTTAAAATAAGGGGGGTAGACTTCTCCGCCAACCTCATTGTTTTGCATTCACAAGAAGTAAGAGGATCCGTTGGTGCAAAGCGCAATGGAAACACCATACGGAAACCGAAGCTACATGGGAACGTGAAGAAGACCTGAAGGCAGAATTCCCTCACCTTTTCTCCACGCTATCGAATCTCGAGGGCGAGATTCACTTTAAGGGGGGTAGAATTGTAACACCCTAAATTTTCGCATCTTGCATTGCATACATGGTCATGCATTAAAACACTAGTAGAATAAAAGAAAATAAATAAAACATATGCATATACAATACGTGTGGCAAAAGAAGGAAAGAAAACAATAATTATAGGCTAAAACTTGTAATAGGGAATAAGAAAAAAAAGGGAATAATATAAATATATATATAAATAATATATATATAACAAAATAAAAAAAAAAGTATAATAGAAAAAAAATATATAACATTAATAATATATATTATAAGAATAATAGATAAAAAAAAATAATAATAAATAAAATATAAGTAATAAAATATATTATAATATATATATATAAAAGAAAAAAAAAGAAAAAAAAAAGCAAGCAGCCGCAGGCCAGCGGCCGAGCCGCCAGCCGGCCCCGCCGCGCGCCACGAGGCGCTCCGCGCCGCGTGCCCGAGCGCGCCCGCCCGGGGGGGCCCCACCCTGACGCCGCGCCGCCCCCTGGGCCCCGCCCGCCGCTGGCGCTCCCGCGCCTGCCCTCCCGCGCGCGCCATGCCCCTTGGGCCCCGACGCGCGACTCCCGCTCGCCCCGCCTGGGCCCCACCCCGACACCGCGCGTGATTACCGCCCGCTGCCTCCCAATCCGCTCGCTCCCGCCTTGCGCCTGGGGTCCATCCCGCCCTCCGCGCCGAATCGCCGCGCGCTCCCAGCGCCCTCCCGCGCATCCGCCCGCGCTGTGTCCCGATCGACCCGACTCCCACCCGGCCCCACCGCGCGACGTCCACCCCGGCCGAGTCGGTCGATCGGTAGCCTGTCCCGCGGCCTATAAAAAGACCGAGGGTTTCGTAGGTTTCACGATCCCAGGAGAACGCCGCCGCCTTCCAAAGCAAACGCCGCCGGTACAGGAAGAAGAAAGCACCAGAGGCTGCGCCGCCAGGGGAAGAAAAGAGAGGGAAAAAAGAGGGGAAGAAGAGGAAGAAAAAGAGGAGGGTACCACCGTTCGCCGGAGATCGTCGCCGACATCGCGCCGCCGTCGTCGTGCCGCCCAAGGACTGCTGCACCACCTATTTCGTCTACGCGTCGCGTTTATTCCGTGACCGTCACACCGTCAGATCTACGGTAGGGTTCGTTCCCGATGCGAATTTTTGCGATCATATTGAATCTAGTAGACGTAAATAAATTTTAGTTGCACCATAGATTTTGTTTCAGCAGCATTAATCCACCCTAAAATCCCCGTAAACCCTTGTGAACACGTATGAACTAGTCGCATCTAAATATTAAACGACCGTAGTAAATTAATTATTAAACTGTGCATGCATGCATGACATTGCATGTTGATTATTTTGTGAGCATTATGTTGAATTGTATATGTTTTCTTGTATGTGTTATCACGCGTAGAGGAACGTGCTCAAGAGGCCGCATACGAGGATTTCCAAAATCAAGACTTTGAAGCGCTTGAGCAACCCCATCCGCCGGAGCAAGGCAAGTGTCCTTGAAGCATATTGATCCTGTTTTAAAATAAATGTTTTGTTTGCAAAACTGCATGCTGTGTCAATTTGATGGGAATCCTATGGTAGGAAGTTTACTAGATTTGTTAAACCACCCTTGTCACCTGGAATTATGGTAGAGAGTCGGGAAGGGTTTTTACCTTTTTGCTTCGCTTAATTAATTGGGATGGTAAACAACACTACACATTTAATTATGTATCAATGATATTCTGGTTAATGTGAACTGGTCAATACGATGGGTGATCTAAGCAAGCCTGGTTATGTGGATGGGTTGGTCGTTATGGTGGTTTGCTTGCCTTAGATCTAAGGACCGGTTCATGCGAGAATAAGCCAGGACTACAGTGCCACCACGAGGCCAAGTATGGGTGCGGCGTAGCTGATTAATTAGGGCTTTGCTAGTGCTGTTTGGACCATTGTGGATGCTCGGGGAAGGGGTAGTCGGATTGGGTTTGTTGATGATTGGTGGGACTACCCTGGGATCCGAATGGCTCAAGAGGGGGCCCTTGGTTGAAGATGTGCTCAGTTGGAGGCATCGCCACCGGTGAAACCTCAGTGGGGTCTGAATAGGCTAGTAATCCCTTTGTAAAGGCTATTTTGTGATCTCTTGGCCATACATCAAAGGAAGTGTAATTGGCATAAGGGAGGTTCTTCAGTCGCCGACGGGTGATGAAATCACAAACACGTGGGTAAAGTGGTACAAACTCTGCAGAGTTAATTAAAACTATCATGATAGCCGTGCTCCCGGTTATGAGCGCCTGGATGACCTACATGATTAGAGTTGGAATTGGGATTTGGGTTGGTTATGGTTATGGTTGGTCTATGGTTATGGTTGGTAATGGTTATAGTTGGTTTATGGTTATTGTTGGTTTATGGTCATGGATATGAATTTGAGTTATGATAATTGGACATGGATAATGGTGATGTTGGCAATAATTGCCTATGGTTAATATTTTGTTAATATGATGGTTATGATGGGATTATTTCACATAGACATAGTGTAATGCTTTTCAAATGTTTTACTGTACTTTTCAGCACTTAGCCATTATTACATTCGTCATTTGAATCAGCCACATGTCATACTTTCCACACTTGCTGAGTACGACATGTACTCACTCTTGCAATCCCCCACCCCAACAGTTGCAGGTCAGAATTGTGAGTTTAATGGCGATAATATGGAGATCTAGGCCGTGTCTACCGTCAGCTTTGCCTGTGGTGTTGCATGGAGCTGCGCTATCCCTTTTGCTTAGTTTGCTTAGTTGCTTAATTAGTTTATATCCGCTGCATTAGTTGAACTTATCATTAATATTCATTAGAGCTTGTATTCGAGGATTTAATGAATTATGTAATAAGAGTACTTATTTAATAATTTGAGCTGTGGTAATTATCTGTTTATCATTTGTGGATCACTCGTGTATGTGTGTTGAACATCCTGGGCACACATATGCGTTAGCTTGGTTCATTTTCGGAACCAGGCGTCACAGCAGATCTCACGCAATTGAAGGTTGTCGGTTCCCAATGCAAAAACCGTACCGGTTCCGCGCGCCCTGTCAGGCCGTTGCCCTTGGGATTCCCGCCTTTCATGATGACAACCGTTCGCTTGGGGTAAGGACCTCGACTTGATCGTCAGGGTGGCCCCGAGCCCCCTTGTCATTGGCGGGGTGAAGTTTTTGAATTGTATCGTCGGCTCCTCTGCGGTTTTCATCCAAGCGTTGCGGGGGCTTACTTAAGAGGGAAAGCACACACCGTTTGGGGATTCTTTACGCCTTCATTTGAACTTGCACTCGAATCCTCCAAACTTTAGCCTTCTTTTCATCTCTCTCCCAGCTGTGCTGCGATGGAGTTGGGTCTCCGCAAGAGCCGACTGAAGACCGACGGTGATTTGAAGAAGGTTCGGGCCCACATGGGGTGGTCCAGTGACTTCTTCAACCACCAGGTCTGCGCCGCCAAACTTCCATTCACGAAAGAGCACGCCGGCGACATGGTTTACTTCTCCGCATACGCCATGGTTGGACTGATCCCACCCTTCTCCACTTTTCTCTTGATGCTACTAGACTTCTGTGGTCTGCAGTTGTACCACCTTGGCCCCCACTCCATTCTTCTGGTGTCGATCTTTGTCCACTTCCGCGAGATGTGGGTGGGTATTCCCCCCTGCGTCGAGCTCTTCGGCACCTTCTTCACCATCCACACCACCGGCAAGAGTGACGAGTACCTTGGCTTCTATTATTTTGTGAAGTGCAAGAAGTGCTCGTACAAGTACTTGCGGTCGTTCCCTTCTGGAAAGTGGGACGATTGGAAGAAGGTTTGGATCGTCATCAGGGTGGAAGAGCATGAGAAGCTGGAGCTGCCCGAAGGCCTCCCCAACGTCGACACTGAAGCTTGGAGCGAAGTTCTGGTGTTATCGAACGCCTTCATCCCTGCTCTGACTAGGATCTGCCAATGCGTGGAAGGAGGGGTGACTCCTCAGGCGGTATTCCACAGCTTCCTGGTCAACAGGTGGGCTCCATTGAAGAAGAGAGAGAAGCTTGCCTGGGCCCTCAACAGTGTGATGGACGACGACTGGACCGAGACCGGTTTGAAGTCCAATATGGAAGGCACAACTTTGCAGTTTCACCTCAAGAAGTTCCAGCACGGCATAGATGTTGAGGGTGACAACTTGACTCCGCTGGTGGCTTTCCTCCCTCTGAACATGGAGGCGGAGTTCAGCAGGGAGCTCCGACAGAAGATGCTGGTGCTTGACGACCTTGGTGAAGTTGAGAGGCATCCGACCACCGGGTTGGCGATCCCCGGAGCTTCCGAGGGTGGTCCCCCTTCCGCCCCGAGACAGAGAGTTGAAGTCGTGGGCAAGGGCAAATAGTTGGCCGAGCCCTTGAGCCGTAAAAGGAAGCTAAAGCACTCTGACGGGAGGTTTGTCAGACCTGCTCCTTCTGTAGCGGCTCCTTCTCCCCGGAGGGGAAGGTCTTCAACAGTGTCAACCACTCCAGCATCGACATCTTCCCGGGGTGCCAGCTCCGACCATGCGACTTTAGTACCAGGGCCAGCTGAGGGCTCTGGGTCCATAGGTCCTTCCCGGTCGAGGGGGACCTCAACTAAGATGACGCCAACGGCAGCAGCAAGCTCAGGGGAACCTTCCGGAGCTACCATGCCAGTAGCGACAGGGTCTGGCCCCGAGCATCCGGGGAATAGGTTCCGTGCTATCTGGAGCGGAATCCTTCCAAGGTAAGTTTGATTTTTTACCTCAGTTGATTGTTTTTTGTTGTAACTGTATTTTGAGTTTCTTTGTCCTTCATCCACAGAGTGCCCACGAAAGGCGTTGAAGCTCCGGTTCTTGCAGCAGCAGCTGAAGCTATGCAGGCGGAGGCTCTGGCTCCAATCCCAACGCCGCCCCAAGAGGTGGCTGAGGCTGCGACAGCTCCGGCGCCGGCTGTCGTGGTCCTAGACCTCGACTCATCCCCAGAATCTCCCGTGGTAGCGCTGGACCATGAGAATGAAGATGCACCAGCGGCACCAGCCCGGGAGGTTGAAGCTCCAGGTTTGGATGTTGAGATGACATATACTCCGGCCTCAGAGCCGGAGGTAGCTGCAGTCCCGTACCTAGAGCCGGATGTTGTTGAAGCCCCAGTGGTGAAGCTAGTGGTTGATGAGGCCCCGACGATAGAGCCGGGTGTTGATGAAGCCCCAGGGGTAGAGCCGGTGGCTGATGAAGTTCCGGCGGTAGAGCCGGTCGTTGATGAAGTTCTGGCGCAAGAGCCGGTTGCTGCAGAGGTGCCGGCGCCCGAGCCCCTGATGGTCGAAGTGCCAGCGACTGAGCCGGCGGCAGAGGAGGCGCCAGCGTTGGAGCCAGAAGTGGCTTCAACTTCGGTTGAACCTTCAGCGCCTGCCCCGGAGGTGGTGGTCCTGGAGGTGCCCGCGCCTGAGCCAGGGTTCCTAGATGAAGCTGCTGGCCCCCCGCCTGAGGGGCCAGTTGTTGATGACCTGGCGGCGGGACCTTCGGAGCCAACTTCGGAGGTCGAAACTTATGTTGCAAGACCTTCCTCGACGGCGGCCGAGGCTATCCTGGAGGACGGCCCTAGTGCCGTGGAAACCCAGAGGGCCGCTCTTGTAAAATGAGACCCGATTTTTGTCAAGGAGAACCCGCTCGAGCCAGCGGAGAGGACCCCAGCAGGTCCAGACCCGATCCCTCTGTCGTTGTCTATTGACAACGCCTACTCCAGTCTTCGTCAGGTCCAGCTGGCTTTTTACCACGACAGCAAGGCCCTCAAGGAGGAGCGCCAAACTCTTAGGAGGTGGTGCAACCGGCTCCAATTCGAGACAAAGCTGGCGAAGTCGAGGCTATCTGACGACAAGGAGTGGGTGAAGAACGAGAAGGTCCAGTTGTAGTACTGGGGTAAGCTGCTGGACGAGAGGGAAAGCATGGTGCGATCCCTTGAAAACCAATCCCGGGCCATCCACGAATAGGCCGTAGCTGCTAATAACGTGGCGAATGACCGTGGGGAGAAGCTCAGCGCCATCCACGACAGCCTCGTCAAGCGCTGGGAGGCCCTTGAGGAGCGGGAGAAAAATCTCGAGGATGAGGAGCAAAAACTCCTGGAGCTACGGGATGACCTCGTGAAGAGGGAGGAAGAGCTTACTCAGAGGCTAACTTTGGGTGACAAGAGTCTCGTGGAGCGCACTAAGAAGTTGTATGAGCGCTGCGAGAAAGAGGAGAAGAAGGCTCAGCGAGGATAGGACCTCCACAAGAGGGAGGATGAAATTGCTGCCAGGGAGAAGAAGGTGCGGGGCTGGGAGAAGGACCTGGTCGACCGTCAGAATAAGATCCACCTCCGAGAGGAGGAGCTCAGTAAAATCGAAAGGCAGATTGCTGAAAAGATTCAGCAGAACGCCAAAGAGGTTGAGCGCCTTGCCTGTGAGAATTCAGAGCTTGCGGCGACCAGAAGATCCTTGGAGGAGATGCAAGGCTCGAGGGTTGCGGATTCCCAACAAGTTTGGGACTTCCTGGGCAAAGCCAATGATGTGCTGATGCTAATGGTCTTTAGTCACGTGCGCCCAGATGATCCGGAGCCGGAGCTGGACCAGGCATTGCAGGCGTTGAGTTCGGCAGGCAACAAGCTCACCAAGATGGGCGATGTCATCACAGACCAGCTGGAAACCGAGGGACAATCCCTGGCAAAGAACGTCGCAGAATACGTGCTGACATGCTACACAAGCCGGGACCGTCAGTTCTCACTGGACCCGGTGCTTGTAGGCCCCATCGACAGAGAGGGAGAAGTCACCCAATCCAGCATGTCGGAGGTTGCCCAGAAGGTCGCCTCGTTGTTCCATAGGGTCTAGGACTCTCTCTTTGTAGCTCCCACTTGTATCCTCTCTTCTTTTTCTCCAATTTTGTAATCTCTTGTCTCCAGATGAATGAAATCCAAGTTTTTATGAATTTCATTTTTTGTCTTCAACATCTTTGTCTCACTTGGCCTCCTGGTAGATGTACACAATTTGATTGTGAACATGTACCAAGAGGATGTAACATTTGTTGAAGAGTTGCGTGCTTCGAACATGTAGAGTGTAGGTTCGAAGTCTTCGATAGTAGAGGCCCCCTGAGGTTGTCGGAGCTTATTAGCTCCAGCATTGACCATTGTCGGAGCTTAGTAGCTCTGGCAGCAATCTCCATCAACACGTAGAGCGTTGATAGCAAGTCCTCTGGGGTGTCGGAGCTTGGTAGCTCCGGCAGTGACCTTTGTCAACACGCGGCGTGTCGACAGCAGACCCCACTGTGGAGTCTTCCCACCATCTTTTTTTCATGTTGACGGCTGGCCCCCTAGCTTTACCGAAGCTGAGTGGCTCCAGCAACGCTCACTGTCAATGTTTGAAACATCGACTACAAACCACCTAGGGGTTGTTGGAGCTTTGGTAGCTCCGGCTTCATTAACCATCATCATGAGATCTTTATTTTTCCTGCACACTGAAGTCAGGGAAAACAGTAAAATCCATTTCCTATCTATAACTCAATTGCGACTTACTATTCTCGAGAAAGTTTTAGGTCGAAGACAATTCTAAATACAATCAAGTGCACTAGCTTGTTTCCTCCAGGTTCGATCGTTTCTGGACTCGCCTTACTTCGGCCTGCCAGGTGTAGGTAGAGTGGCGTACTTAGGGTGCATGAACAAGCTAAGTTGATAGCACATTCAGATGAGTAGACCATTAACAATGTTTAGACCTAGAAGAATAGACAATGCAACTCGAATTTTACATGAATTGGTCGAGCTAAAGTTTCTTAATAATTGCACAACTTTGTTATAGACAAGAAAGAGAAAAATAAAAAATATTGAGCTTGTACAAAATAAATGCACGGGAAGTCTGTTTTCACACAATGATGTCTTTAATTATAGGTCCGGGGTACTGGGGAAACAAGTACACTCTTAGGGTACGAAACCAGGCTAAGTGTGTTTCGTTTCTCGTTTGACCCAAGATAGCTAGCTACACTTTTAGTTCTGAGACTGTGACAAGTGTTGCCTGAAATTTGCGGACCTTCCAGGGAAGGTTCGACTGTTCTCCCGGAGGAGCTACCCGACTCTGTACAATGACTCTATAACATACATCACATGTAACTGCAGGCTCACTTCCGTGATATTAAGCGTAGAACTTACGGAGGTGCTCAATGTTCCAAGGGTTTGGGAGCGGTGTCCCATCCTCGGTCGCCAAGTGAACGCATCCGGGATGGGATACTTTGATCACTCGGAAGGGTCCTTCCCAGCTGGGGGAAAGTTTGTTTAACCCTTCTTTGGATTGTATTCTCCATAGCACCAGATCGCCTTCCTTGAGCTGTCGGCTGTGAACATGCCGTTGGTGATAGCGCCGAAGAGCTTGGTGGTATCGGGCATTCCGAACAGTTTCTCGGCACCTTCCCTCTTCAAGGAGGTCAAGGTCTTCACGCCGGAGCTGGTCCTGCGTGGCATCGTCGAAGGTACGAACCCGGAGCGACCCCAAGGTGATTTCCGGAGGAAGGACTGCTTCAGCTCCGTACACCAAGAAGAAGGGTGTCCCTCCAGTTGATCGGTTTGGAGTTGTCCTGTTGGCCCATAGAGTGGGCGGAAGCTCTTTGATCCAGTTGGCTCCATGTTTTCTCAAGAGCTCATATGTACGCGTCTTGAGTCCTTTTAGGATTTCTGCATTTGCTCTCTCAGCTTGGCCATTGCTTGCCGGGTGAGCTACAGAAGCGTAGCTAACCTGAATGTCGAGGTCTTTGCAATATCCTTGGAATGCAGAGCTTGTGAACTAGGTCCCATTATCAGTTATGATCTTGTTTTGGACTCCAAATCTGCATACGATGGACTGCAAGAAGTTGATAGCTGATTGCTTGTTTATTGTCACAACTGGAGTTGCTTCCGACCATTTGGTGAATTTGTCAATGGCAACGTACAGGAACTTGTAACCTCTGACGGCTCTTGGAAAAGGTCCCAAGATATCCACCCCCCACACAGTAAAAGGCCATGTTGGAGGTATTATTTGTAGAGGCTGAGCCGGTGTGTGAATTTGCTTTGCATGGAACTGGCATGCTTCACATTTCTTCACTAGCTCAGTTGCATCCTGGAGCGCTGTAGGCCAGTAGAAGCCATGCCGGAAGGCTTTACCGACCAGCGTGCGAGAAGACGCGTGGTTCCCGCACTCGCCTCCATGGATTTCTGCGAGGAGCTTGCAACCTTCTTCCCTTGTAATGCACCGCATTAGGACGCCGTTGGCACCACGCTGGTAGAGATCCCCTTCTACCAGTGTGTATCTTTTAGCCAATCTGACTATCCGGTCAGCGGATACATTATCTTCAGGAAGGAAATTGTCTTTCAAGTAGCTCCGGATCTCCGAGATCCATGCATCGGAACTAACTTAAGGATTTGAGTCTTTCGTGCTGGGTTGCTCAGAGCTTCCTGCATCACCTACGACCATTGATGGACGCCATGGTAACAGGGCCATCGGGACCGCCAGCTTCGAGGTGCTGGTCTCGCCCCCTCCGCTCAGTTCGGCAGGCTGAGCTGTAGGTTTAGACAACCTCCGGACGAAGGATCCGTCGGGAGCCGGAGCCCCGGTTGAAGCTTTCGTTGAGAGTTCGTCGGCTTCAGCGTTGTTGAGACGCTGGACATGACAAAGATCCAGGACGTCGAAGTCCTTCTGAAGCTTCTGGACTTCAAGTAGGTATGCAGCTAGTTGAGGGTTGTTGCAGCAACATTCACCTTTGACTTGTTTTACAACAAGTTGTGAATCACCCTTTACCAACAGTTTCTTGACACCATACGATAGTGCCACCTTGAGTCCATAAATTAGTGCTTCATACTCCGCCATGTTGTTAATCGCCTTGAAGTCAAGGTGCACCATGTATTTAACCTTCTCCCCGGTCGGAGCATGGAGAAGGACTCCAACTTCGGCCCCCTGCTTCTGCACGGAGCCATCGAAGTAGAGAGTCAAGTGAGGCTCAGTGAAGACCGGAACCTTGGGTTCTGACTTCTGCTCACTGGGGCCCCCAGGATTTGATGGAGAGGGGGTCCATTCCGCCACGAAGTCCGCCAATGCTTGACTCTTGATCGCTTGTCTTGGAATGAATTCAAGGTCGAACTTAGCTAATTACGCTGCCCACTTTGCAATGTTCCCAATGGAATTGGGGTTATGCAAGATTGCACGCAGTGGATAAGAGGTTACCACTAAAATCTTATGAGCTTGGAAGTAGTGTTGGAGCTTCCTAGAGGCAATAAGAACTGCGTAGAGCAACTTATGCACCTCGAGGTACTGAGTCTTGGCATCATGGAGTACTTTGCTGATGAAGTACACTGGGTGCTGGACCATCCAGATCCTCCTGAAGGGGCCCAAAGCTTCCTCCTCATCTACCCGGACCCTCCCGGTGGGGTCCAGACCTTGTTTGGGGACTCCCTGGTTCCGGTTGGAGTAACCCGGAGCTTCTTCTGAAGTGACCCGGACCTTCCCAGAGGGGTCCGGATCTTGTTGCTCAGTAGCAGTGACTCCTTCATTTGAAGGAGATGGATCCTCTAGCGTCTCGCCTTGAGGATCCGGGTCTGGGAGCTGGGACCCAGACTCGACTTCAGGTAGCTCTGGACCCTTCCGAAGGGGTCTGGATTCCTGAACAGGAGATGGTTCTGGTCTTTCCGCAACCAGGACCATGCTAACAACTTCGTCAGTTGCTGAAATGTAAAGAAGTAGTGGCTCACCAGGGTTCGAAGCTACCAAGGTTGGTAGGGTGGTGAGGAGCTGCTTCAGCTCCTGGAATGCCTTTTCTGGTTCTTCAGACCATTGGAATGGTTCGGACTTCCTCAATAGCTTGAAGAAGGGCAGTGCCCATTCCGTCAGTCTTGAGATAAACCGGTTGAGGGCAGCTAGACATCCAGTCAGGTTCTGGACGTCCTTGATGAGGGCTTGTGGCTGCATGTCTTCAATAGCTTTTATCTTCGCCGGGTTTGCTTCTATTCCTCAGTGGTTTATCAAGAAACCAAGAAGTTTTCCGGAGCTAACCCCGAAGACACACTTGTCCGGGTTCAACTTCGTGCGAGTGACTCGCAACTTGTCGAAGACAGCTTGCAAGGTGTCAAGAAATGACTCCTTGTTCTTGATCTTGACGATGATGTCATCGACATACACTTCCACTACGTCTCTGATGAGCTCTCCAAAAGTTTTGTACATAGCTCGTACAAATGTTGAAGCAGCATTCTTAAGACCAAATGGCATGGCAGTGTAACAATATAATCCATATACTGTGATGAAGGAGGTACGCTCTTCATCTTCCCTAGACATTCTGATTTGATGGTACCCAGAATATGCGTCTAGGAAACACAATAATTCACACCCAGAGGTGGAATCCACTATCTGATCTATTATAGGTAGTGGGAATGGATCTTTTGGACATGCCTTATTTAGTGTAGTGTAGTCGATACACATCTGAAGCTTCCCGCTCGCCTTGGGTACAATGATTGGGTTTGCCAGCCATTTTGGGTGGAAGACTTCTCGGATGAATCCAGCTTCGAGCAACTTCTTCACTTCTTGACGTATGAAGTTTTGTCGCTATACGGATTGCTTCCAAGGCTTCTAGTGTACAGGCCGAGCGTCGGGATAGATATTCAGATTATGCTCGATCACTTCCCTAGGGATCCCAGGCATTTGTGACGGTTGCCAGGCAAACACGTCGACGTTAGCCTAGAGGAAAGTGATGAGTGTGAGTTCCTATTTGTCATTCAGACCTCCCGATATACGGGTGGTCTGAGCGGCGTCGGAACCGATTTGGACAACTTTGACGGGAATGTCGGTGTCGCCGCTTGGTTGCATGCGAGGTGCAGAGGTTGAGCCTCGATGACGAATGCTCGGGGGTTTCGGAGCTTGCTCCTTTCCTAATTCTTCCTCCTGCATTGTAGCAAACGCGTGGAGTTCTTCCAGAGCTGTCACTCTGGTGGTGCGATCTCCACGGATCCGGAGAACACCGGTTGGTGTTGGCATCTTCAACACCAAGTAGCCATAATGAGCAGCAGCCATGAACTTGTATAAGGCTGGCCTGACCAAAATGGCGTTGAAGGGTAAGTTGATCTGCGCCACATCGAAGACCAACTTCTCAGTGCGGTAATTCTCCCGGGTCCTGAAGGTCACCGGAAGAGTAATTGCACCGAGTGGGGTTATGGCCCCCGGACCTACTCCGGAGAAAGGTCGAGAGGGGCGAAGGTCCGAAGGTCAGAGCTGAAGCTTGACAAAAGCTTCAAAGCTTATGAGGTTCAGCCCCGAACTTCCGTCCACCATTACATGGTGGAGTTGGATGTTGTTGATGGTCGGAGATACCATCAATGGGAGTTGCCCAGCTCCGATCATATTCTGAGGCAGTCCAAAGCATCGAAAGTGATGGCAGTGTACATCCACTTCCGGTGCGGCTCCACCCTGGCGGTGGGAGCTACTGAGGCCATGTCCCACCGCATGGTCTTGAGGACACGGTGGGTGGAAATGTCCCATGAACCACCAAAGATGGTGTTCATGGTTTTCCGACGTTTGTTGTCGGAGACGTCGGAGTCGTTGTCGACGGAGGTGTAAACAGCCTTCAAGACCTTTTTAGGGTCCTGAAAACCTAACTCCTCTTCAGCCGGAGCTTCGTCGACTTTCTGTTTCCCTTCCCTTTGACGGAAAGAAACTCCTTCCCGACGCTTGTTGTAGCAATCGGTAAGGTTCTGGACCTCCCAGCAGCCTTCCAGGTTGTGACTGTAGGACACCACATCTTGGAGCTGCCTCTGTCTTCAGACGATGGTCAAGGTCATTTTTCGGGGCGTGTCCCCCGGCCACCCGGAGCTGCAGCAGCCGCAGCAATTGGTGTGCCGGCCGACGGCTTTTTCTTGCCGTTGGACTTTTTCTTCTTTTTACCACTCCCGGAGGTAGTGGCTTCACCCTTGGAGGATTTTTTGTTGTCCTCCGGAGGTGGTTAGGAGTGCATTTCACGGCCCTTCGCAGCTTTGGCGCATTTGTCTGCCAAGCTGAAGAGTTCTGTGACGCTGGTGATCTCCTTGGTCGCCAGCTTCTCCAGCATCTTCTTGTCTTGTACGCCCTGTCTAAATTCCACAATAACAGAGGCACTAGAGATAGAAGGAATAGTTTTTCGTACCTGGGAGAACCTCTGGATGAAGGATCGTAGGGACTCTCCCCCCTTTTGCTTAACAGCAAAAAGATCCAGTTCAGTGCCTGGTCGGGTGTATGAACTCCCGAAATTGGCGGTGAACTGTTGGTACAGTTCCGTCCAACTGTTGATGGAGTCGGGCAGAAGGCTCATGAACCAGGACCTGGCGGTCCTAGACAAAGCCACAGGGAAATAGTTGGCCATTACGGCCTCGTTGCCTCCAGCCGCAAAGATTGCAGTGGAGTAGATTTGGAGAAATTCAGCAGGATTGACAGTCCCGTCAAATTTCTCCGGCAGATGAGGTCGGAACTTTTGTGGCCATTTGACCATGCGTAGGTAACTGGCCAGGGCAGAACAGCCTCCTCCTACTCCCTCGGGAGCAGGACTGTCCCGAGCCTCTCGCCTTTCGCGAGCGCTCTCGATATGGACGTGACCATCCTATCGACGGTAACGGGGATCAAGCTCCGCCCGGAGGTCGTGAGTTGAAAGCCTAGTTACCGTATGGGTGCGTCGCGCCCCGGGAGGTAGTGACGTCGCTTGTTGAGATGCAGCACGCCTCCTATGTTGGGAAGCATGCAGACCAAGTCTGCCCGACATGGTCCGATGCTGCGATGGGGCTCGCCCCTAGAGGGCAGGACCTTGGTTGCTGATGCGATCGGCTGCTGCTGCAACCAAATGTTCCACATCAACCCTCCACTGCTCCATTACACCCTGGGATGCACCTGGAGGTGGTGGGCATTGGAGAAGAGCACGCGCGGCATGGAGCGCGTATTCAGGGTTGTTCTTAGCCGATGTCGTGACCGACGCAGACGCTCCATCCCGCTGTCCAGCTTGATTCACTGGTGCAGACCGTGGCAGCGGTGGCATGGCTCCTGCTAGAGCCACAGTACCTGCTGTCGGCTGCATGTTGGAGGGATTGCCCCCAGCAGGTTGTGCAGCAGGGTTGCCGTTTGAAAATCCAGCAACGAAGTTCACCATGTTTGAATCTCGGGTGCCCCTTCCTGGTGCGCCAACTATCAGAGTGTTGATCCGGCAATTCTCCCGGTACTATTGTTGGTAGCCCACGGAGTTTGTAGTTCGGTATTTGGCGCACAGAGATTCAGAACACGATGGATAGTAGACACAAGGATTTACGTGGTTCGGGTTGCCCGAGCGTAATACCCTACTCTACGGGGGGTGTAGTTGTTGTATTGAGCATCTCAGAGTCGAGAGCTTTCACAGAGCGAGAGTGTCCGAGCAGTCGAGAGAAAAATTCCCCCTGTGTATCGTCGACCAGTCTTTTTATAGTACAAGGACTGGTCGTTACACCGTTAGCCTGGCCCGACATGTGTCCATGGCGGTTACTGATGCTTAATACACAACTAATGAGGTTAATTACCCTTAATAGCGAGGTAATGAGCCTTGACAGTGTCGTTACTGGTATTGAGGGACTTCTTATCGAGTGTCATTAATATGGTATTAATGACACTTAATCGGGTCTTGAAGTCTTTGATTGCCCCTTGAAGGTCCGAGCCGTTGGGGGTCCACCACTCAGATTGTTGAGGCTGAAGGTCCGACGGCTAGACACGTGGCAGCTTCGGAGCTTTCCGTCTGGGGCGGGTAGGTCCGGTGTAGATGTACACGTGTCGGTACTGGAGCTTCCCTCTGTCGGGAGTTAGGTTCGGGGGTGCCGCACAGGTGTTTAGCCCGGAGCTATCCTATGTGTGGGATGTAGGTCCGGTTGCAGTATACATGTGGCAGCACCGGGACTAACCATAGATGGGATGCAGGTCCGGTCTCGTATGACACGTGGGGCCTTTGCAGGTCTTCAACTCAGACAGGTGAAGTTCCTTTGGCCTTTTTGTAGTCCCAAGGGGTATACGGTATGCAGGGTACCGATAGGTTTGAACATAGAGAGTGGGCTTCTCCCTGCTGGTCCTGTCAGATAAACTAGGTGGTCGTCACTTTCTGGATCTCCAGCTCAGTAGATTTGGAAGTGGAAATATATTCCATTCTAAAAGATAAAAGAGATAAATAGTCCTCTAGTTTATCGTTAGAATAGCAACATTAGAACTATTTTTCTGCACCAATGAACAGAAAAATAAAGTTCATTACCTTAAGATGATATATTACAAACAAGAAAAAAGAAAAACACAAACTACAAACAAGAAAAGAAAAACAACACAACTAAGAACAAGAAAAAACTACTTCTCCTCCACCTCGCTCTTCCTACTTCTCCTTCTCCTTCTCCTCCTCCTCCTCCTTGGGCTCCTGGCTGGGCGGGGGCGCCTCCCACGGCGGAGACGGGAAGCCCAGTTTCCTGGACGTCGCCGCCACCAGGTTGTCGTGGTCAGTGACGCCGAGCTCATCCGCCAGCGTCTTCCAGAGGACGTCGAGGCGACCGGCCAAGTGCGTCATGCCGAAGAAGTAGTAGCCTGTGGTCCCCATTGCAGCATACTCTGGAAGGGGACCAAGTCCAAGGCAACGCATGGAGCACGATGTATTGTCAAAAACATCGCGCGCCATCTTCTGCAAAGCCCACTCCTTGTCTGGAGGGGAGTCCAGTCGGGGACGCTTCCCCTTGGCGTCCTTCGGCGTGCTTGGCGGCGGCGTTTTCTTGTCAGCCATGGTGTTCTTGGCGCGGTTTTGGGAAGAGAGGATGAGTGGTTGTGCGGAGAAGCGTGCCCAATTGATCTTATAGCGTAGTAGCAGCCTGGTTGTTCGTCTCTCGACGCACGCAGTAGTGGTGATGGGACGCGGAGCAGTTCCAATTGAATTCAAAGATGTGCATGCACTGCACACGTTTAAGGTGCCTCAGTGACTGGCGCGCATGTAAGCTCGATGTTGCCGGTTGCATCAACCGCCTGTACAAATGGTTACGGCTTCAAGGACCAAACCTTATGCGGCAAACAACAACTTATAATACTCCTCCACCCCAACTCAACTCTATTTCTGTTTTGGTCGTACTTACCTTTGACCAATGATTTATATGGAATTTATTAACTTCAATAACATGTAGTACTAGATTGTATATTATGGAAATATTTTCATGGTGAATGTAAAAGTACAATTCTTGTATTGTTAAAACGGATCAAAATTGCGTAAATCATTGGTCAAAGATAGATTTGACGAAACCTAAGACTTCCCTTTGAAAAAGTTTTATATTTTACAATATTTTTACATATGTAATATGCACATAGGATATATCACTTGATAGTTTTGCAAAAAAACATGGAGGAGAAATATGTATATCCCATGCTACTACGTAAATTAGGGGTGAGAAAAAAATCGAGACCGAAAAACTGAAACAAAAAAACCGAGATCGGAACCGAAAAGACTGAAATATCGGGTATCGGGTACTTTTCGGGTAGCAAATATAAATAATCAAAAAATAAATGTCGGGTTCGGGTACCACTCTCGGGTAACTGAAATAACCGAATAGTCGGTCCATCAAATAATAAGTTAAACTATGTGTGGTAAATTATGAACAATTCAAATTTAGATATTTTATTTTCAAGTTGTGATGTGTGAAGTTGTTGGATTTAAACATTTATTTTTTATTTTTTATTTTTCAATTTATAATAAATTACCTCATGGGATTAAATTTATCAATCATATTAAATTTGTGCAAACATGACATGGATATAATGTATAATTCGGACATATCAGGTAGGACCGAAGACCGAACCGGAATTTTGGTACCCAAAATGTTCGGGTACCTAATATTATTACAACAATTCGGGTAGTGATTTCATGAAACCGAATTTTGAAAAAGACCGAAAAACCCGAGCCGAAATATCGGGTAGACCGAATGCACACCCCTAACGTAAATCCACCCGAATTAATTAGCTAGTTTGAGGATGAATGAAGTTGAGCTTGCGATCTTGATGAGCACCGTCATTGTTTTGAGCAGCGATTAGTTTATGGCATCATCAAATCTGGAGTAATTTTTCTAGATCATTTGGGGCTGAAAAATTAGTTAACATGCTATATATCAGGAGAGAGATTAGGATATGATACCTATTGCTTGTGTTGAATAACCTTGCGCCATGGACAACATATCCGACACTTCATTCTGGTCGTCAGGATCATTCTGCCCCAAGTCATCTGGGACAGCAGGCGGAGGACCTTGATCATCAGGATAAGGACCAGGCAAGAAATCATTGGTCAAAGGTAAGTTTGACCAAAGCTAAAAATAGAGTTTAGTTGGGACGGAGGAAGGAGTACTTTTTACAGACCGCTTTGCAGGCCCTGCTGCGGGCGATCTCCTGCCTGCTGACAACTCCAGCGGCTAAAGTAGCGTACAACTGCACTTTAGAAGCCATAACTCCAGCGCTCGTATTTTGTTTAGCCCAGTTTGCAACAAAGGAAACTCACGGGACAGTTTAAAGGAATGGAATCCTTCGGAAGGGAAAGACATTCGCAAGTAGCATTCCAAATGGTGCACTTTAGAAGCCATAACCATCACTGTGCGCGTCTCATCATCTTCTCCACGCGTGCTAATAAAGACACACCATCCTCTTCTCCGCAACACACACAGGCCATCCTCTTCTTCGCACGTACTCTTCCTCTTCGTCTCTGTCGCGTGCGCCCTCATTGGTTCCCTTCGAAGCCCATGGAGTTCCCCTTGCCGCATGATATTGTGGTCCTGATCGCGGGGTGGGTCGCCGCAACCTCCCCGCAGCCCATGGACAACCTCTCCAGTCTGCGTGCCACCTGCAAGGCCATGCACGCGGCGTGCTGGGATCGCGCCGTGGGCAGGCTTATGGCGCTGGAGCGGCAGAGCATTTGGAAGCTTAACTAAAGCTACGACCACCTCATGGAGCGCGTGGCAATCGTCGGCAACCCTCATGCATGCTACATCACTGGGCTCGACCTCGTCTTCCTGCATGGTCGCGCGCAGCCGAGCACCTAGTTCCTTGCCCGGGAAGCCACGAACGGCCACATGGTGGCGGCCTATGTCCTCGCCATGCTCCGCTACGACGCCGACCGCGGAGCCTGCGACGCCTTCAAGTATATCCAGCAGGTCGAAGGTGAGGCCCACGTCGGCTACAACGCGGCCGGGTCCATCGCGATGAAGTGGACCAACAAGGAGTGCTACCGGTGTTGGCATGAAGCCATGAATAATATCGATGGTGTCATCTGGAGGTTCCTGGGCAGGCCTCGTCCAGAAGCGCCGCCGGTGGTGGTGCCCAACATTGATGATGACGCTTGGGGCTGCTCAATAGGGGGGAACCGGGGAACTGTCCGCTGTGGAAGACCTACGTGGGAGGAGTGGAGAGTCTTCTATACTGAGAACTGTAGGATTAAGCACGAGCTTTACCTATTCTACCGTCAGGCGTTGTACTCTACGTAATGTTCCCTCCATTCCCGTTTGCATGCACCCCTAGTTCTCCCAATGCCAATTAGATGAGAACAAAGGGAGTATATAAAATAGACTTGTAATATATGTGTTTCCCCTATGCCCGCTCGTCTCTGATGAATTTTGCACTTGTTGTGTTTCCCCTATGTGCGCTCGTCTTTTGTTTAGTCCCGTTTGCATCAAAGGAAACTCACGGGACAATTTAAAGAAATGGATTCTTCAGGAAATGAAATGCATTCAATCATACAGTAGTTTGGAACAAAGGAAATCAGTGTTCCCATCTCTCTATTCATTGTCTCCACTTTTCATTCCAGTCGTCGCTAATCGACAGAACTAGCTGTTACATAATCCCCAACAAACACAAAATAAACTAATCGACACATCTAGTCTGCATCACTTCCCTTGAAGCAGTGGTAATAACTTCTGGCCGCGTATAGTAGTAGTGGTAATGATTACACCGCGTATAGGGGCAAAGGGCCAGTGGTACGTTGGAGTTCTACCTATCTTTTTCTAACATTTTTCTTATGCTTTCTTTTATTTTCTCTCTGTTGATTGTCTCCACTTTTCTTTCCTGTCATCACTACCTGTTAGGACTGTATACTACTTTCCAAACCGCTTTGCAGGCCCCGCTACGGGCGACTCCTGGCACCTCCAGCGGCTAAAGTATCGTACAGGCAACTTTACAAGTCACCGGCGGTGTGGAGTGTTGTTCATTAACAGAGAGTATAGATAGAACAGATAGTTCACTAAACAGCAGATAGAAAACAAAATAACAGATGGAACAGACGAACAACATTGAGTTCATTATCATAAAAACATTACAGTCTCGTACGTATATTACTTGTTGTTAGAACAAGTTTTTTAGTTCATATTTGAACTAGAAAACTTGTCCTAATTATTAACGACAAGTAATATGGAAAGGAGGAAGTACAAAACATGAAAATCAGCATCACAAAACAAGAAAAAAATAAAACATCACAAAAAAAAGAGAAAAACATCATGACAGGATTAATTAGTGTCAAAAGATTTCCTGTTTTAAAGTTGGGTTGAACTAGAATTTAATCATATGTGTGGTGCAATCGTGCAATCAACCATCTTCAACCGTTGGATCGATCTACATTACAGTCGTTGAATCTTTTTATTTAACCCCCTCCACCAGGTGGAGGGGTGGTGGTGGAAGGGGTTAAATGAAAAGATGTCATAACCGTAGGATGTATAGATCCAACGGATGAAAATCTTTGAGCCTAGGGAATAAAATATAAAACAAAGCTGCGTGGCTGGCCGGGTACACGTACAGTCTGGGCCGGTGTGCCGGTGCACCTTAACCCCTGTTGTGCGTCGTCCCCAGTGGTTGTTGGGAAGACCCTTGCAGGCAGACGAGGATCGCCTCACGTAGTGAATTTTACTGCATCCTATTTTCAGTAGTCTTTTTAAATATGGCATTCTCTCATTAGTTATTGCGGTTGATCTATACTACACTTCATGCTCTAGGCAAAAAAGAAACAAGATGGTACTTCATGCTGATGCAAACAAGAGGCAATGAAAATAAAAACTCTTGAATTCTTGTCAGGTTTACAAAATGAAAGCATCGGAACCCTCCCTAATGTCCTCGATAGTTAATGTGTTTATAATCCTATTAATTTGTTATAGAAGTTTGTTTTATTTAGATGTTTGAAGTATGCATCATTATATGCATGTAAACTCCTTCTCATGTTGAAGCAAGCAGGCAAGAGTTTAAGAAACGATTTCGATGGACCTCTTAGTTGGATAGCTGGGAAGTACAACCGTTGGATCAAAACAAACGGTGGATGCAGTCTTTACTGCATGCATGCAGTAAAATATTGCTACGTCAGGCGATCTTGGTCCAGGCAGGTATGCTCTAATTCCTGTCCTCCAACTCCATATAGGCTTCCGAAGACGCAGGTGGTTCACCACCAGACTATAGAAAGGATAAGCACGCACACATGTAACAGTCATTGTTGTCTGCGTTGGTCTAACGTCATTGTTTGACTGTGTTGGCCTACATTTAGTCATTAATGCTAGCTTTTGAATCTGTGTAGTGCGAAAGGGTTTATTTTTGGTTTCACACTACACTAGCTAGCCTATATAAAGTGTATTTGTGTTCTCTGATGAATACACAACAAACATTCTCCATACAGAACAGTCTCGAGACCAGTAATCTTTCCCTGCAGGCTTCCGCTTTCTTCTGCCGGAGGTTCGAAGGAAAATAGTACACGGCTGGTCGGGTACACGTACGGTACGGGTGTGCTGGTGTACCTTAACCCCCCGTCGTCCGTCCCCGGTGGTTGTTGGGAAGAGCCTTACAGGTATGCTCTGATTCCTGTCCTCCTACTCCATCTCTAGGTTTCCGATGACGCAGGCGGTTCACCACCAGACAAACCAACAAAGCCTCAGTGTTGAGCGGCATGCAAGTTTTTCGATAAAAAACTGACTGCAGTCCCCGCAGTAAATTTTTCAACAAAAAAATTGCATGCCGCCCGCTTGCCTTCTCCCATTTGTACTCCCATGCGTACTCCCGCTGATGTGT
Source organism: Tuctoria greenei (assembly GCA_036927565.1). NCBI lineage: Eukaryota > Viridiplantae > Streptophyta > Magnoliopsida > Poales > Poaceae > Tuctoria > Tuctoria greenei. Next base: position 5,279,065 of record JAYESD010000005.1, read on the forward strand.
CATCAACTTATTTGTTGTGAAGTTATGGTAGTTAAACTAAGCATTAATAAAGGGACCAATAACATTTTGACACATGAGTGGGATGACGCATGGGAGGAGAGAACGGGAGGCCCCCGCAGTCAGCTTTTCATCAAGAAACTTGCATGTCGCTCATCACCAACGCTTTGCTGGTTTGTCTGGTGGTGAACCGCATGTGTCATCGGAAACCTAGATGGAGTTGGAGGACAAGATTCAGAGCATACCTGTAGGGGTCTTCAAACATGCACTGGCACAAAGAAGAACGTATTGATGACGGAATATTACGCCATCCTGCAGATTCGAAAGCATGGAAGCATTTTGATAGCATTCACCCAAATTTCTCGTCTGATCCTCGCAACATAAGACTTGGGCTAGCATCTGATGGTTTCAATCCTTTTGGAGTAATGAATGTTTCTTACAGTACATGACCTGTGATTCAAATCTCTTATAATCTACCACCTTGGTTGTGTATGAAGCAGCCTTATTGGTTGATGTCAATGATAATTCCTGGGCCAAAGTCACCTATAAATAACATTGATGTGTATCTGCAACCTCTGATAGATGAGCTACTGAAATTATGGTCTGATGGTGTTGAAACATACGACAGTTCAAAGAAAGAGATATTTCTCATGCGAGCTTCTATATTGTGGACAATAAATGATTTTCCAGCATATTCAATGCTATGTGTATGGAGCACAAAAGGTAGGCTAGCATATCCATACTGCCATGTAAACACTGACGCCTTGTGGTTGAAACATGGACGAAAGTATTGCTACATGGGTCATCGTCGTTTCCTACCTCGGGATCACCTGTGGCGTCGGGACAAAGCTTCTTTCAACAACAAGATAGAGAATAGAGAGGCTCCAACATCACTCTCTGGTCACGAAGTACTCCAATAATACGAGACTTTTAATCACGTGAGTTTTGGACAGACGAATAATAAGAGAAAGCGCACTGAGGAAGATAGGTGGTATAGTTGGAAGAAGAAAAGTATTTTTTCAGCTCTCGTATTGGAAGACATTGCTAATAAGGCATAACTTGGATGTCATGCACATTGAGAAAAACATATGTGATAGCATATTGGGGACATTGCTTAATATGGATGGTAAAACAAAAGATAATCTACAAGCTCGTTTTGATATGCAGGAAATGGGTATAAGGCCAAAGCAACATCCGGTGGGTATGAAAGGGAAGTATGATTGTCCATCAGCATCATATACATTGCAAAAAGATCAGAAGACCACCTTGTGCAAGTTTTTGGCGGATGTGAAGATGCCCGATGGTTATGCCTCAAACATCAAGAGAAGTGTGGACATAACAGCATGTAAGGTATCAGGTCTAAAAACTCATGACTGCCATATTATATTTCAGAAGCTCCTTTCTATTGCAATACATGACATATTGCCTGAAAAGGTTGTTGAACCTTTAATTGAGTTTAGCAGATTCTTTTCTAGAATTTGTTCTAAAGAATTGGTGGAACGAGATTTGGATAAGATGATTGAACAATTTCCTGAAACAATTTGTAAGCTTGAGATGTTGCTTCCTCCCGCTTTCTTTGATATCATGGTACATCTTCCAATTCATCTTGCCGAAGAAGCTAGCTTGGGTGGACCTGTTTCTTACATATGGATGTATCCAATTAAGAGGTACCTTGGTACATTGAAGAGGTATGTACGTAACAGAGCTCACCCGGAGGGTTCTATAGCTGAGGGATATATTATGGAAGAGTGTATGAATTTTTGTAGTCAGTTTTTGGATAACATCAGCATCAAGCTTAATAGGCCAGAACATCATGAAGCTGCAGCTAGGAATGAACCTTCTCTCGAGTCTAATATATTTACAGAAGTTGATAATTCTAAAAAGGGTTTAAATGGGGCCAACTTACTATGTTGGAACTACATAACATCAGGCATTATATTATTTCTAATGTTGAAGAGGCCGCTCCATGGATCAACCACGTATAACTCAAATGTTCTATACTATATTGAATCACGCTTATTGTAGATGGCTAATTTAATTTTGTACCCTTTTCAGTGAGCATTTTGAAGAGCTGAAAAAGATTCATTCTCGTGATGTTGAAAAACTCCATAGAGATGAGTTTGTTTATTGGTTTCGGAAACGAGTAAGTACATACAAGTTTTTACTTCGATGAAATATTGAAGAAATATTTGTTCTGAAGTTGGTTCATCGATGACCCCTTTTATACTAATTAATGTGTACAGATTACGACATTACACAAAGAAGGCAGAGTAACCGATTATTTGTATGCATTATCTAGAGGACCTGATCGTCGGGCATGTTTTTTTAGTCGATCATTCATAAATGGATTCTTCTTTCGAACAGCAGAGGTGGAAAAATATTTACGGACGCAAAAAAGTGGTGTTGTTGTTTGGGATGGTGATCATGAGTGGTATGGAGTAATCAAGAAAATGATTTATGTTAATTTTGAAAAAAAAATCAAGAGGTTCTGTTATTTGAATGTGACTGGTTTGATTGGCCTCGTTCCGGTCAGAGCCAAAGCAGAGGCTACAAAATGGATAGATACGGAATCATAGATGTTAACACTACTATTTCTCAATTTAAGTATGAGTCTTACATTCTAGCCACCCAAGCAGAACAAGTTTTTTACGTTAGAAGTGTGAAGCAACCTAAATGGACTACAATTGTTAAAACGAAGCCACGAAACCATTTTGCCATGCCCCCTGGAGACAGTGAAAATAATGTCACTCAGACGATGTGAATGTAGGCCTGGGGGGGGGGGGGGGGGGGTGAATAGGCCTTTTGAATTTTTGTCGGATCCTGCAACACTCAACAGCAAGTTTAATACCAGAGAAATCGGACTAGTCCGGTAAAGTGCGGACTAGTCCGGTGTTCACGGACTAAGTTGATCAAGATTAATTAATTAGGTTGATTCTTTAATATATGCAGCGGAAATATAGAATCAAACAATAGTTTAACAGTTATATGCTGGATTGTGTCACAATTAACGCTTGTGTTCAACAATTTAATGTAAATTGAACAATGAGTATCAAACCCTAGGGTAAGTTGATCAATTTGAGTGATGAACACAAAAAGGACAAGACACACAATTTATCCCGTGGTTTGGCTACCACGAAGGCAACCTACATCCACGTTGAGGAGCCCACAAAAGGACCGGGTCTTCTCCAACCCTTCCCTCGTCGGATCGCCACGAAGGCCAATCCTCTTCCACTAATAACAAAGGGTGAATAACCAAATTCAAGGGGCGTTCTCACATGTTGAGAGCTCCCTTAGATTACAAATCACAAAGCCACCAAAAACACACTCAGGAATTACAATTGAAACGTAGGAGTGTGTTAGAGATTCAAACCAAGAGCTCAATGATGTGTGCCAAGTGTCTCTCCAATGATCTATAAGTGATCCTCAAAGGATTGATCGATTTTGCACTTAATTTCGTGGAGAGAGGTGGTTTTTGAGTCTCTTGGGAGGTGTGACGGCGCTAGGGTTCGAGAGAATGTAAAAGTGGGTCGTGCACCTCTATTTATATGGGGTTTCTAAAAGTGACCGTTAGGGTTCAGAAAGATCGGAATAGTCCGTGGTGGTCACCGGACTAGTCCGGTGTGCTTTGTGTAGCAAACCCTAAGTGTCCCGAAATATCGGACTAGTCCGGTCGAAAACGGACTTGTCCGATTTCACTACTGGAAATCTTCGGACTAGTCCGATAGACATCGGACTTGTCCGGACATATGAAACCCTAAGTGTGTTGGATGACAAGTCCGCACTTGGAGGACTTGTCCGATTTAGATCAGTGGATATTTCGGACTAGTCCGTGTAAACATTGGACTTGTCCGAAGTGGATCAGAAGGAATGTCGGACTAGTCCAGTTGACAACGGACTTGTCTGATTTTGTGTGACTTGTGAAGTGTGTTGAGGACTAGTCCGCCCTGGGGAGGACTAGTCCGACTCAAGTCAGAAAGATATCGGACTAGTCCGACAGATATCGGACTTGTCCGATCTGGTGCAGAAAGGATATCGGACTAGTCCGGTTAACAACGGACTAGTCCAGTCCTGTGTAACTTTGTGCAGTATGTGTGTGTGCTTAAACATGATTGAGCTCTTGGGTGTGTTTCCTTAACACACTCCATACACAATAGTCTACTATTTCTTTTCCTTGAGCTCAAGTTCACTTTGCTCCTTATTATCCCTTCTTTTTGGCATTTTGCTCATTTTTCATTATTGGCCTACATTCATCTCAATCAAAAGGTTAGGATCCCAATTGCTTGTCATAAATCATCCAAAACCCACAAGGGAGTCCTAGATGCACTTTCAATCTCCCCCTTTTTGGTGATTGATGACAACCAATTAAGATTTCACAAAATATGACAAAAGATGAGATTTTCATAAAGTATGCACATATGACTCAAAAATACATAAAGTAGTAAGAGAAATATCCATATGTGCATTCTTTATGGTGGGATGCATAACTAAGTGCATTGAAACATTGAGGATGACATAATTTACATTGATGAATCAGTACAAAGTACATATGTCATTTCGGGAGCAAAATTGCAGATTTCAACACAAACTTGCAAATTAATTAAGCATTTCAACATAGAACCATAGTTGATATGAAAACAGTGTTACAGCATTACAATCACAAAAAAAATAAAGCTAAGACTCGACTCCCCCTTTGGCATCAAGACACAAAAAAGGAAGGAGAGGAGGATCCTAGGGTCTTCACTCTTCACTGTCGGTCCTCTCGTTGTCGTCTTCGTCTTCATCATCATCAGCTTGACGAGGAGGGGAAGGAAGAGGGACAGAGTTGCTCGAGTTCCCAATGCCAAAGTAGGCAAGCTCGAAGGGGTTAAGAGGCCCGAGCTCGGTGAAGTCCGGGTCGGACTCTTCAAAAATCACTGGAGATCCAATGGGGTCGATCTCCAGCTTCTGGCAGATTTGCTTCACATTGGCTTTTATATACTTCATGACCTCCTTTCTTCTCTTGTTGAGCTTGTGGACCTTCACTTCGGTCTTTTTGCAGGAGGAGAATATGGCAGTCAGGTACTTGAGGATCCCACTAGCTGATCCTCTCTAAGGGGCTCCCCTAGAGGTACGGACAGCCCTAGCATCGCTTCTTGATCTTGCTGGTGCCTCAGGACTGGAGGCCGGCGAGGGAGCAGCCTGGACACTCACTGGTTGAGGCTTCTGTGGCCTCAAAGGAGTGTGATCCACATCCTTCACAAACTCAATACCTGTCACTTTCTCAATCATATACATGAGGTAGGGAGCATAGCCACATGACCTGTTAGGCGTGCTGGATATGTTGACCATATCATTCCAAATATATTCCGCCACATCAAATGGGCGGTCCTTGCTTATGACTCTCATCAGGGTTCGGAGGTAACCCTGCACGCTCCCAGCATCTCCATCTTTAGGAGCAATAGTCTTCCTCAGCACTCTGTTGAGAACCACAAAGAATGGTTTCATGTACTTTGTAGAGGGAGGGACAAACTTTGAGTTCGGCTCATATAGGAATTTCATCCTATCCTTCTCCATGACACCTATGTTGTGGATGATCAGCCTGTCATGCCCAGAGGTGTCCAGATGGAGCAGATTAGCAAAGTCCTCTTGAGTGATACTATACTTAGATTCGTGTGTCATCCAAGTAACACTCTCTTCATCCTCACTTGAGAAGTGGCAAGTTGCAAAGAACTGTGCGATCACTTCATCATTCCAGTTATGCCTGAAGGCAAAGAGATCCTTCAGGCCATGCCTCTCAACTGCTGCAATGACTTCATCAAAAGCTGAGCACTTCTTGTTCTCAAGGTGTGCCCAGTCAATCCACTGACTGCGCACCACCGGTGTCTTCATTGGGAGATACACCACTTTGTAGAAGTCTGCATGGAAGTTGCACCAAAACCTTCCATCGACAGCTTGCTTTGGCCTGCCATACCAGTCAATGCTTCTGAACTTGGCTGCAGAATCACTGCCCTTGCCGTTGAACTTCTCCTCAGTAGGGTCCCGGACCCCTTCCCTGGGAGCATGGAGCTTCAAAGGCCCGACTGGCCCCGTTGCAATCCCCTTGCCCTTGCCCTTGGCTTGGCGAGAGGCACTTGAGGATGCTGCTGCCTTCGACACTGGCTTCTTTGCCAGCACCTTCCTCCGAACCTGAGGAGGTGAAGGAGCTGGCTCCGAGGGTCTTTCTTGGCGTTTCTTGCCAAGACCCGTCGAGGACTGAGGTGCCACTTCTTGGTCCAACTCGGCCTCAAAGTCGGAGATTTCGTTGTTTGAGTTCGACATGATCTGAGAATGATTTTGCAAGAATGATGGTAAGTGATACAAGGCATAGGTATGGAAAGATAGCAGTGAATTGCATTGAGGAATTGAAAATTAGGTTTTCAGTTCAGAAACATCTTACTTGTCCGGTGCACAAGCACGGACTAGTTCGGTGGACCGGACTTGTCCGTGCATGGACCGGACTAGTCCGTTGTTCATCCTCAAAAACCTAACAGATTGATCAAGGAATGATTCCTAATGCAGATCTAGTCTAGCATACACGTAGTACATCAAATAAGCATGTATCTAGTGAAGGATGCTAGGCTATACGATCAACAATGGAGAAAAACACGATTTCTAGGGCTTTGAAGAAATTTACCGAAGAAATCGATTGACGCTTGAAGATTTGGGGGTTGGAGGCCGGACAAGTCCGCTAGCTTCAATCCCCAAGAGGTCAAGCTTGATCTCTGCCCAAATGTGGACTTTTTCGACGGAGGGAGCAAAGAATCGCCTTGGTGGCTCGAGCGCAAGAGAGAGGAAAGCGAGAGCAAAAGTGGGGATGAGAAGATTAGGGTTTGGTGATGGCTAGGGTTATGGAAACGAAAAATCGGACAAGTCCGGACAGGACCGGACTAGTCCGAAGTCATCCAGTGAGCTATATCAGACTAGTTCGTGGTCTATCGGACTAGTCCGGCCTAACCGGCACTCTGCGGACTAGTCTGCAGGAGCGGACTAATCCGGGTAACCACGGACTAGTCCGATTTGATGTCTCCTTTCATGGAATGGTCTCTCAAGAAATGATGTCTTATGTCTATGTGTTTAGTTCTAGAGTGCTCAACTGGATTGTGGGCTATTTTAATGGCACTCTCATTGTCACAAAGGTGAGGAATACGGTTCATATTGTAACCGTAATCTCTTAGAGTTTGTCGCATCCAAAGGAGTTGTGCACAACAACCCCCGGCTGCAACATACTCCGCTTCGGCTGTGGATAAAGCAATGGAATTTTGTTTCTTGGATGACCAAGAAACTAAGGATCTCCCTAGGAATCGGCATGTGTCGGAGGTGCTTTTTCTATCTACTTTGCACCCGACATAATCTGCATCGGAGTAACCAATGAGATTGAATTTTGAGCCTTTTGGGTACCAAAGACCAAGATTGGGTGTATGAACTAAATATCTCAAGATTCTTTTTACGGCTGTCAAGTGACATTACTTAGGGTTGGCTTGAAATCGTGCACACATACATACACTCAACATAATACCTGGCCTAGATGCACATAAGTAAAGTAGAGATCCAATCATGGAGCGATATACCTTTTGATCGACGCTAGGTCCATCTTCATTGAGATCCAAGTGGCCATTCGTTGCCATGGGGGTCTTTATGGGCTTTGCCTTGTCCATGCCAAACTTCTTGAGTATGTCCTGCGCGTACTTGGTTTGGCTTATGAACGTTCCTTCCCTTTGTTGCCGCACTTGTAATTCCAAGAAGTACTTCAATTCTCCCATCATTGACATTTCAAACCTGTCTGTCATGATTCTACTAAACTCTTCATAGAAGGACTCGTTAGTTGACCCAAATATTATGTCATCAACATAGATTTGACAGATAAAAAGATCATTATCTAAATTCTTTGTGAATAATGTATAGTCTACTTTGCCAATTTGAAAACCATTTTCAATTAAGAAATCTCTAAGACACTCATACCAATCTCTAGGAGCTTGTTTGAGGCCGTAGAGAGCCTTACGCAATTTATATACGTGGTTGGGAAATTCTTCGTCTTCAAACCCGGGTGGTTGCTCCACGTACACTTCTTCCTTGATCGGTCCGTTGAGGAAGGCGCTTTTCACGTCCATTTGATACAACTTGAAATCATGCTGAGTAGCATATGCAAGTAATATTCTAATAGATTCAATCCTAGCTACTGGAGCAAAAGTCTCACCGAAATCCAAACCTTCGACTTGTGAGTACCCTTTGGCCACAAGTCGCGCCTTGTTTCTTGTTACCACTCCGTGTTCGTCTTTTTTGTTGCGGAAGACCCACTTGGTGCCCACTATGTTTGCATTGGGTTTTGCCACAAGTTCCCACACCTCGTTCCTCTTGAAGTTGTTCAATTCTTCTTGCATTGCCACCACCCAGTCCGGATCCTTCAATGCATCCTCAATCCTGCGTGGTTCCAAAAAGGAGACAAACGAGTAATGCTCACAAAAGTTAGCTATGCGAGATCTAGTCGTCACTCCCTTTTGGATGTCACCAATGATGTTGTCGATTGGGTGATCCCTTTGAATGCATTGGTGTACTCTTGGGTGGGGCACTTGGGGAGTTGTGTCTTCATGATCGTTTTCTTCTCCCCCTGAGTGGTTGCCATCGTTGACTTGTTGATCATCCTCATACTCTCGTGCTTGTGTTGAAGCTCCCCCTTGATTGTTGGTCTCTCTTGTGGTTCATTTTCCTCATTTATGTGTGAAGGTGATTCTTGTGGTCGAACTTCACCTAGAGCCATTCTTTTCAATGCTAGACAAGGAGCTTCTTCTTTACCTAATTCACATGGATCAACTTGCTCCTTTTGGGAGCCGTTAGTCTCATCGAATACTACGTCACGTACTACTTCAACAAGTCCGGAGGCCTTGTTGAAAACACGATAGGTGTAGCTGTTCGAATCGTAACCGAGTAAGAAACCTTCATCGGACTTCGAAGCGAACTTTGAAGTCCTGGGCTTCTTGTTCAGGATATAACATGGAGAACCGAAAACTCGAAAGTAAGAAATGTTTGGTTTGTTACCAGTGAGTAGCTCATAGGGAGTTTTCTTGAGTAGTAGATGAAGATAAAGCCGATTTGCGGCGTGGCAAGCGGTGTTAATCGCTTCCGCTCAAAATCGATCCGAAGTCTTGTATTCATCGAGCATAGTTCTTGCCATCTCTATGAGTGTTCGGTTCTTCCTTTCGGCAACTCCATTTTGTTGTGGTGAGTATGGCGCTGAAAATTCGTGCTTGATGCCCTCTTCATCAAGGTACTCCTCCACTTGTATGTTCTTGAACTCTGTGCCATTGTCGCTTCGAATATTCTTGATTGACAATGAAAACTCGTTTTGATCTCGCTTGAAGAATTTCTTGAGTGTTCCTTGTGTTTCTGACTTATCATGCAAAAAGAAAACCCAAGTGAAGCGATAAAAATCATCAATGACAACCAAACCGTATTTGTTACCGCCGATGCTTATGTAAGCAACTGGATCAAACAAGTCCATGTGAAGTAGTTCGAGCGGTCTTGTTGTAGTCATGATGTTCTTTGCAGGATGATGTGCTCCAATTTGCTTCCCGGCTTGGCACGCGCTACAAGGCCTGTCTTTCTCAAAAACAACATCTTTCAAACCTCGGATGTGATCGCCCTTGAGGAGTTTTTGAAGATTCCTCATACCAACATGCGCTAGCCGTCTATGCCACAGCCAACCCATGTTGGTTTTTGCAATCAAGCACGTGTCGAGTTCGGCTTTATCCTTGTTGAAGTCAACAAGGTAAAGCTTTCCCTTCAACATACCCTTGAAGGCAACGGAACCATCACTTCTCCTTGAGACGATCACACCCTCGTTAGTGAACAAGCAATTATAACCTTTGTCACATAGTTGAGATATGGACACCAGGTTATAATCTAAAGATTCAACATGTAAAACCTGAGAAAGTGTGTGTTCAGAGGATATTGCGATTTTACTGGTATCGAGCACCCTTCCTTGACTATTATCTCCGAAGTAGATGCCTTCGTTTGGGTCCTCATTTTCTTCATATTCCACGAACATCCTCCTTTCTCCGGTCATGTGGTTGGTGCATCCACTGTCTAGCACCCATTTGGCTCCACTGGAGGAATAGGCCTGCAAAAGCAAATTATGCTTTGGTTTTAGGTACCCAAGCTTGCTTGGGTCCTTGGAGGTTAGTTACAATACATTTGGGCACCCACACATGGGATTTTGTGTTCCCATGGCGTGGCCCAACATAATAAGCATAAACCTTACCATGATTGTTTCTCATTAATACATAAGAGACATCAAAAGTTTTAAATAGAAGTTGATGTTGCTTATGAATCGGACTAGTCTGGGTGGCCGGACTTGTCCGGATGACCGGACTTGTCCGGACACCGACCGAACTAGTCTGGTATTCATGCGAGTTCAGTTTCTTCTTCTTTAACTTATCAGTTTGAGTGGGTATTCCCTTCACAAAGGAGATCCTTCCCTTGTTATTCTTATGACTTCCAGCATGTTGCTTTTCATCATAAGAGTAACCAATGCCATATTTGACATTTGGAGGTCTTTGGACCAAGTATGCACTACGTGCATAGTTGATCTTCTCCTTGTCAAATATTCCACATTGGGTAGGATTTTTATCTTTTGTGGAGGTTGACTTCTCCTTCAAGCTGGTGTTGATTTTACTACATGTGCACATATGAACAAGATCAGTTTTAGTTTGTTGAGAAGGTGAACTTGAAGAGGAGGAAGGTTCACTTAGCTTGAGTGACTTAACTTGCACTTCAAGGATTTTGTTAACCTTGATCAGGTCAGCAAGTTGGTCCTTGATTGCAACATTTGAGTCGGTTAACTCCAAGCAAGTTTTCTTGCTTGAAGCTAGCTCAAGCTCTAGTGAACTGTTTTTCTCCTTTTCAAGCTCGAGGAGTTTGTCAATTTTGACATACTTCTCCTTTTGGGAGATAATCATGTCCTCTTGACGATCAATTAACCTCTCCTTCTCAACAAGTTGGTCAAGTAAAAATCTCATTTTAGCAGCAGTTTTCCTATCTAGTCCATTTAGCATGTCCTCATCATCACTATCTAGTTCATCATCACTAGAGTAGGAATGCATGGAAGGGGTTATGATGTTTACCTTGCGTTTACCTTCCTTTGCCATGAGACAAGTGTCATTTCCTTTCTTTGCTCCGAGTGTGGGGAAGAGTGTGGATTTCTTGGATGTGCTTTCTATGGCTATGCTAGCCATCTCTTCTTCATCGGATGATGAGGACTCATCGTTTGAGTCCCACTCCTTCCCAATGTGTGCTTGTTCGGCTTGTTTCTTCTTCTTGAAGAATTTCTTGGGTTGAGGCTTGGTTTCTTTAGTTTTCTTCTTGTTGTCCCCATACGGGCAATCGACTATAAAGTGGTTATACTCACCACAATTATAGCACGCCCGCCTCATCTTTGGCTTCGTCCTTTCCTTGTACTTTCCTTCACTTGATTTTGTTCCCTGTTTCTTCTTCATTATTCTCTTGAACTTTTTCATGAACAAAATCATATCTTCTTCATCTAGCTCACTACTCTCGTCATCACTGTCCTCCTCTAGCTGTGCTTCTCTTGCTTCTTTGGATAGAGGTTTGAGAGTAGATTTTAGGGCAACTCCTTTCTTCTTGGCCGAGGTGAGGTCGGCAATTTCTTTGACGTGCTTGGCTTGTTTCTCCATCATTTCAAAGTTGATAATTTTACCAAGCAATTCATCCGGAGTCATCCTTTTGTAACTGGGGCTTTCTCTGATCATTGAGCATAGCGTGACATTGCGAGGCATAAAAGCTCTAAGGATGAGCTTTACCACCTCGTGGTCATTCCACTTCTTGCTCCCATATGATCGTACCTTGTTGACAAGTGTCTTCAATCGGTTGTACATGTCCTGGGGTGACTCGTCTTCCTCAATTACGAATCTTCCTAGTTCCCCTTCGATCATTTCAATTTTTGCCTCACGCACATGCCGGTCACCTTCATGTGTTGTTTGTAGTGTATCACATATCTCCTTAGCAATTTCGAGTCCATCCACCTTGGTGAACTCGTCTCGACTGAGAGAGGAGGTGATTACGGCTGCGGCTTGAGCGTTTCTATGGATGGCCTGCTCTTGACTTGGGGTGAGCTCTTCGTCGTCATCCGGAATATCTATCCCTGTACATACAACATGCCATAAACTTGGGTTGAGGGAAATCAAATGCATCTTCATATTCTGCCTCCACATGGAGTAATCACTCCCATCAAAGTGTGGGGCTTTTCCAAGTGGGATAGATAAGTAGTGATTGTTGTTGGAATTTAGACGATCATAATTAAAAGGATATCGGGAGTAGTCGGTGTGACTACTCCCCTTCTTCTTCTCTTCAACTTTCGCTTTCCCTTTGGAAAGTGCCTTCTTTCTGAGGAGCGCCTTTAGCTCCAGCGTCTCCTCATCGTCGTCCTCGAAGTCTTGAATGGCTTCAAGGTACTTCTCCAGTTTTTGGGTCTTGTCGTTGTTGACTTCCTCTTGGTTGTTGATTTTGTGGACGTCCTTCATGTCCGACATAATCTCTTCGAGTGGTTAAACTCTTTCTTGAAGAACCTGCTCTGATACCAATTGAATGTAGGCCTAGAGGGGGGTGAATAGGCCTTTTGAATTTTTGTCGGATCCTGCAACACTCAACAGCAAGTTTAATACCAGAGAAATCGGACTAGTCCGGTAAAGTGCGGACTAGTCCGGTGTTCACGGACTAAGTTGATCAAGATTAATCAATTAGGTTGATTCTTTAATGTATGCAACAGAAATATAGAATCAACCAATAGTTTAACAGTTATATGTTGGATTGTGTCACAATTGAGGCTTGTGTTCAACAATTTAATGTAAATTGAACAATGAGTATCAAACCCTAGAGTAAGTAGATCAATTTGAGTGATGAACACAAAAAGGACAAGACACACAATTTATCCCGTGGTTCGGCTACCACGAAGGCAACCTACATCCACGTTGAGGAGCCCACAAAAGGATCGGGTCTTCTCCAACCCTTCCCTCGTCGGATCGCCACGAAGGCCAATCCTCTTCCACTAATCACAAAGGGTGAATAACCAAATTCAAGGGGCGTTCTCACACGTTGAGAGCTCCCTTAGATTACAAATCACAAAGCCACCAAAAACACACTCAGGAATTACAATTGAAACGTAGGAGTGTGTTAGAGATTCAAACCAAGAGCTCAATGATGTGTGCCAAGTGTCTCTCCAATGATCTAGAAGTGATCCTCAAAGTATTGATCGATTTTGCACTTAATTTCGTGGAGAGAGCTAGTTTTTGAGTCTCTTGGGAGATGTGACGGCGCTAGGGTTCGAGAGAATGTAAAAGTGGGCCGTGCACCTCTATTTATATGGGGTTTCTAAAAGTGACCTTTAGGGTTTAGAAAGATCGGACTAGTCCGTGGTGGTCACCGGACTAGTCCGGTGTGCTTTGTGTAGCAAATCCTAAGTGTCCCGAAATATCAGACTAGTCTGGTCGAAAACGGACTTGTCCGATTTCACTACTGGAAATCTTCGGACTAGTCCGATAGACATCGGACTTGTCCGGACATATGAAGCCCTAAGTGTGTTGGATGACAAGTCCGCACTTGGAGGACTTGTACGATTTAGATCAGTGGATATTTTGGACTAGTCCGTGTAAACATCGGACTTGTCCGAAGTGGATCAGAAGGAATATCGGACTAGTCCGGTTGACAACGGACTTGTCCGATTTTGTGTGACTTGTGAAGTGTGTTGAGGACTAGTCCGCCCTGGGGAGGACTAGCCCGACTCAAGTCAGAAAGATATCGGACTAGTCCGACAGATATCGGACTTGTCCGATCTGGTGCGGAAAGGATATCGGACTAGTCCGGTTAACAACGGACTAGTCCGGTCCTGTGTAACTTTGTGCAGTATGTGTGTGTTCTTAAACATGATTGAGCTCTTGGGTGTGTTTCCTTAACACACTCCATACCCAATAGTCTACTATTTCTTTTCCTTGAGCTCAAGTTCACTTTGCTCCTTATTATCCCTTCTTTTTGGCATTTTGCTCATTTTTCATTATTGGTCTGCATTCATCTCAATCAAAAGGTTAGGATCCCAATTGCTTGTCATAAATCATCCAAAACCCACAAGGGAGTCCTAGATGCACTTTCACGATGGAGGTTGAGACATTTGATGATCGGCGACATACTGATATAAATGAGGATAGGACCGCATGGGATAGGAATGACATTGAGGGCGCAACCGGTGATGCTTCCGCTCTTTCAAATGAAGATGACGATGACGACAACGATGATGATGATGATACATGTATCAATGATGGTATTGTACCTCCAATATTGGGGGAGAACAGCAAAGATGATGATTTATTTTATATAAGTACTGTGTGAGCTAGCTATACATGAACTACTTGGTTTTCTTTTTTGAAAAGATAGAAGTCGCTATTCTATTTAGTAGCAAGCTTAGAAGCAAGCCACGAACTGGTGAATCATGGCATAAGTTCCTAATGCAACATTTGTGTTTCGTAGCGATAGATCGTAATGCCACGAACTGGTGAATCGTGACAAAAGTTCGTAACGCAACATTTGTGTTCTGTGGCGATAGATCTTAACGTCACCAACCGATATTTCATGGCAACAGATTCTAATACAACAATAGTGTTTCGTGGCGATATATCCTATCGCCACGAACTTGTGAATCGTGACATAAGTTCCTAATAAAACGTTTGTGTTTCGTGGCGATAGATTGTAACGCCACGAACTGGTGAATTGTAGCAAAAGTTCCTAATGCAACGTTGGTGTTTTGTGGCGATAGATCCTAACGCCACGAACTGGTGAATCGTGGCAAAAGTTCCTAATGCAACGATTATGTTCTGTGACGATAGATCTTAACGCCACCAACTGGTATTTCATGGCAACAAATCCTAATACAACGATAGTGTTTCGTGACGACAGATCCTATCGCCACGAACTGGCCAATCGTGGCAAAATTTCCTAATACAACGTTTGTGTTTCATGGTGATAGATCCTAATGCCACGAAGTGTTGAATCATGGCAAAAGTTCCAAATGCAACGATTGTGTTCCGTGACGATAGATCCTAACGCCACGAACCGGTATTTCGTGGCAACAGATCCTAATGCAATGATTGTGTTTCATGGCGATAGATCCTATCGCCACGAACTGGTGGTGCGTGGCAAAAGTTCCTAATGCAAAGATCGTGTTCCGTGGCGATAGATGCTAACTCCATGAACTATTGAATTGTGGCAACAAATCCTAATGCAACGATCGGGTTTCGTGGCGATAGATGCTAATGCCACGAACTAGTGAATCGTGGCAACAGATTCGTGGCGATAAATCCTAATGCCACGAACTAGTGAATCGTGGCAACAGATCCTAATGCAACGATCGTGTTCTGTGGTGATAGATGTTAATGCCACGAACTAGTCAATCGTGGCAAAAGACCAAGCTTACTGCAATGATTTAGTATTTGTTGCAGTACAATCGTTGCAACAGGGCGGAATCCTTGTAGTGTAATAATAGGCATTTTTCATAATTACTAAAATGATCTACAACAATTATTAAATTAAATGACTGAGATAATTACTAAGTGAACAATAATATAATAAATAATAAAGCATTACATCATTTCATTGCATTACACCACACAAAACTAATTATTTTCTCGATCATATTAATTTAATCAGTGGGTCCCACATATATTGCCCATATTAATTTTCCGAAAATAAAAAAATAAATGCTAAAATAACCCTCTACTAATTGTGACCCAAAAGCCCCAATTTATGGTCCAGCCCAACTGAGAAAATGAGCCCAACGCCCACTGTTACTAAATCTGAAATTTCATGGAAAATCACACGAAAATGAAAAATCGGCCTGAAGGCCCGACCTCCACACTAATTAGGCCCACGACCTGCTAAAAATTATTAGAAAAATCCTGCTAAAATCAAAAGGGTAGCCCAGCTGGCCCAACTGAGCCCCCGGCTGGATTGTGCAGACCGTGCGCGCGCCGACACGGGCTGGGAGCCCACTATCACGCGCCGCCCAACGTTGGTCGTACGATCTGATTTGGACGGTCCCGATCAAAGGAGCCACATCGACGAAAAATTCCGCGCCGATGATCCTATGAAGCACGACTATGGGTGATCCTGCTGCTTAAGGTGATCCGGGTCGAAACCCTAGTCATTCCAACACTCCACTGATTCCCTTCGTCGAGCGACAGAGAGAGTGAGAGCGGCGGCGCTGTGATCCGCTGGTGGCGGGCTGAGATCCGTCGAGGCCGCGGCTGCTCCCCGGCGTGCGCAAGAACACTGTCGGGTGGGCTTGCCGCTGGTGAAAGTCCGATGGCCAAAACCGAGGGGGCCTCGCACGCTAGGGTTAGGGTTACGACCCTCCCGCGACGAGGCTGATCTGATGAGTGCCTCCACGGCCCTCTCGCCAGCGAGCGGCTAAGGCTTGGAGGCACCACTATGGCCCTCTTGCCGTCGAGCGACGCTCACGCTTGGGGACCACGCCGTCATCGAGCGGCTCGATGTGGTGCCATCCCCAACTAAGGTGGCGCCGAGTCTGCGGTGCTCCGACGAGGAGGCATCCTGAAGAACACGGCGGCCTTGTATCCTGCGTGTGCAGGGCATTGACATGGAGGACAAAGGATGAGGCTAAGGTGAGTCCACTTATTCCCCTTTCTAAATCTGAGTTTAATCCGAGTTTAGGCTCGAATTTGCTCTGAGTTTGAGTTGGATCCGAAGTTTATTTTGAATCCTCTCCTAGGTGTGCATCTGATTTGGTCCAAATTGATTCTGACTTCGATTTGAACCCTGATTTGTTTCTGATTTGACCCAATTTGGGTCCTAATTAGGGTTTCAAATCCTAATCGAGTTCTGATATCGGGATTAGAACTCTAGTCCCCAAATTTTGGTTCTGATTTTGGGTCGAACCCCAATTGATTTATGCGATCACCTCCTTATAATTGTTGTTAGATCATGGCTTAGGGTTTGATATCCGTGTTGATCTCACTGATTTGATCAACATTGATCAATCTTAGGTTGTGAGACTGAGTTGGCCGAAGTCCTAACCCCTATTAGGAAAGGATCTAACACCATTTATAGAAACTAAAATGAGTGCTTAGCCCTAATTGGAGATTAGGGATCGACCTAAGTAGCAAGAACAGGGAGCAATCACCAATCAATCTAGCTAATCTATTAGGGTTGCTGGTTTAGATGAACATACCTTCGTTTGTAGAGGAGTTAGCAGTCATTGCAGCCTGTCGGGAGGGCTAGAGCACCTCCACCGATGTTGGAGCAGCACTGGGTCGAGGTGCAACAACTCTGGGGTGCAGCACGATGGGGAAGCCTTCCCCGAGCTTTTCTCCCAAGGAGATCAGTTTCTTCTGATTTGAGGTGGTATTTTTAGTCTAATTGTGATGGTTAATTCTCGGCAATTAGCCCTGCTTATATAGCGGGGGAGGACGCCCGAGGGGACCACCCAACAGTATTATGTCGGGAGTCCTCCGATCAGGACTTGGGGAGATTAGAAAAGGAGTTTGAGTTGGTTACAATGTAACCAATTCCTAATGACCTGTGATCAATCTAATTAACCTTTCATTCTATAGGTTCATCAATCACAATTTTTTTGTTTGATTATTTTACAATTAACATAATCCCTACAAAGAGTTAACAATTAAAAAAATAACCTCAATTGTCGTTGATTCGGTGGTTGAGCTCTCCCGCTGTTTAGGCTGTGATCGACTCAACGATCAGACGACTGAAAATAGTCTTCTCGAAAACTAAAAGGTCACCCGTAATTTTTCTTACCAACTAATAAAAATCGATAGCAGCTGATAGGTAAGTGCCTTCCACTATTCATAATTGTATTCTCTCGTGATAAATCAAATTATTACAGTGGTTATTAGCGTTTTATATTAACATCATAATAAAAAACCATTAATACTAGATATTTGTCGATTACTTTTGTGCAGGTAATTTTTAGAGCATGCATTGGCTCAGAAGGTTCCGAAGATTGCTATAAAAGGAGACACAAAAGGGATGCCATGTTGGAGTCATGCCGCACACTGGAGGTGGTGGTGATGCAAGTTTTTGCCAACAATGGGTGACCGTTTAATCATAGATGCGGTGTTTAATTTGCACTCAGTTTTCCTTGCTATCGTATCGTATCTTATCGTGAACGTTGTAATAATGCCGTAGTTTGGCTGTATGCATTGGACGATGTCAAAGGCCGCAGACTTCTCCATTATCTAGAAAAAGGAGACCTATTCGCTCGTTCAGAATAAAAGCTGCTAGTCCAAACATGGATTCTCCATATAGTGAAACAGACCGAAATTTGGAGGTCCGATATAATTTTCTAACCTCCAAGTAAGGCACTACAACTCGGACCTTTTCTTCTGGAAGACTCAGAAAGGCACTAAGATTTCTTACATGTTCTTCTGGTAGACTCTTTGAATTCGTACACTCGTGCTCCTTTGCCGACCGGAGTCTAAAACGTGCTGAAATGTACAAACAAAGATGAATTAAAAAATCTTTAATCTCACCATCGTGCTAGGAATTCCAGCAAGTGCAAGCAAATTTGATCTTTGTTGGTATTGGTTTTCTAATCATGAGTTCTCCTTTTGAACCGAGTACTGTCTTTTTACATGGAAAAGAAGAGTGCCGTTGCAATCAGGGGGTCAGTTGGAATATCACAAAATGTTATGTAAGCCCAAAATAATCAAGCCATTTGGATGCTAATTCCTCGTCGTTTCGTGTAGTGGGTAGAAATGGGTAGTTGGGTACTCCCTCCATCCCTAAAAGGATGTCGTTTTTAACACTAAATTTAGTATTAAAAACGACATCTTTTTAGGGATGGAGGGAGTACTAGTGTATAAATAGAACGGAAGATCGGATGAAAATCCATGGTCGTTGCTATTCTGCAGTTGGATCTATGGAGATATTAGCTCGTAGACGAAGAGTTGGATTCCCAGTAGCTTTAGTTGCAGCGTTGCTGCTGCCGCTGTTGGGTGTAGCAGCAACGACAATCACGACAAGTGCTAACTGCAGCACCCAATGTGGCAACATAAGTATCCCCTACCCGTTTGGCATCGAACCAGGCTGCTACCATGCCGGATTCAACCTCACGTGTGATCGCTCGTACAACCCATCCAAGCTGTTCCTCGGCGACGGCACGATGGAGGTGCTCGATATATCCATTCCAAGTGGCACGGTGCGCATCAACAGCAGCAGCATCGTGCCAGCATCAACAAGTCTTCTTCAGAAACGGAGGTATCACACATGGGATGGCCTCAGGAAAGGCGGACCGTTCTTCGTCTCACCGGACAAGAACAGGTTCCTGGTGCTGTCATGCAGCGATGTCCATGTCCTCCTCCTCGGCGAGGACAACAGCACCGTCAATGCCTGCGCCACTTACTGCCCTCCAGCTCCAGGAAAAAAAAACAACCTTTCCAGTACCCCATGCGCAACGAGTGCTCTGGCATTGGTTGCTGTAGCGCATCCATACCAAAGGGCTATACTTCCTACAGCATCCAGGTCCAACCCTCCAACAACATTTCTGAGTTTGATGTCGAGTCCTCAGTTTACATAGCTGAGGAGGGATCATATAACGTCACACGGCTGATCTATGAAACTGTCAATACACTCCCGGCCTCACTTGACTGGGTGATCAGCAACTCAACATGTAGTGCAGAGTCACCTGCTGGCATGCCTCCGTCTGCTTGCCGCAGTAGCAACAGCGCTTGCGAAAACTATACAAGCCATGTCTACAAAGGATATCGCTGTAACTGTTCTACTGGCTATCAAGGAAACCCGTACATACCGAATGGATGCGAAGGTATCAGAGGTCTTATCAATCTACTTTTATTTCCCAGTGCAAAAATTCAAATGGTATCAGATGTATGTGGTGATAATTCAGTATTTTCTTACACGTGTATGATAGGTTTTACTACTTGTTTACTGACATTTTCCTTACAGTAGGTGAAAACTTTTGAATTTATGGTGATGTATTGTTGTTTTCTTACAGATATCAATGAGTGTGATCGTTGGGAACTCCACTCATGTTATGGAACCTGCATAAATGTGCCTGGAAAGTTCCTTTGCCAATGTCCTGACGGAACCAATGGGAATCCATTCATGGAAGGGGGCTGCATCAAGATAAAAAATTCCTCTCAAGGTGATGATCATACCCTGAATTATTACCTAAGTTATTTATGCACTGACTTCATGATCCTGCATTGGAACTATATAATGTTTTCAGAAGACTGGTTTATAGATGACAAACAAGCAGTAGGCTAATGCCTGCTATAAACATATATAATTCTTTCCCTAATATTAAGGCAACATTGAAGGATGAGGTATGTAATTCGTGCATTCCTTATTTCCCTTTCTTCCCTTTTCAGGTTTAACCATAGGTCTGGTTGTAACTTGTGGCTCAGTCGTCTTACTTCTGTCTTTTGGTGGTCCCTTTGTAACACGTAAGATCAAGCTACGCAAGGCCGAACAAAGGAAACAAAATTTCTTCAAGCAAAATCATGGTCTGCTATTGCAGCAGTTGATATCACAAAATGCAGGTATTGGCGAAAGGATGATCATCTCCTTAGCAGAGCTGGAGAAAGCCACAAACAACTTTGACAAAGCGCGTGAGGTCGGTGGTGGAGGACACGGTGTTGTGTACAAAGGAATATTATTAGACCTGCAAGTAGTGGCAATCAAGAAACCAAAATTAGTGGTGCAGAGAGAAATCAACCAGTTCATAAATGAGGTCGCAGTTCTTTCTCAAATCAACCACAGAAACGTGGTGAAGCTCCTGGGATGCTGTCTCGAGACAGAAGTTCCGTTGTTGGTGTACGAGTTCATCTCGAATGGAACCCTTTCTCAGCATCTTCATACTGAAGAAGGGCGAGCGTCACTACCATGGAACGATCGACTGAGGATAGCACTTGAAACTGCTAGAGCAGTGGCCTATCTACATTCAGCGAGTTCAGTGCCAGTATTTCACAGGGACATCAAGTCCTCTAACATACTGCTTGATGACAGTTTAACAGCCAAGGTGTCAGACTTCGGTGCTTCAAGGTACGTTCCGATTGATCAGACCGGTGTGACTACGGCTGTTCAGGGAACATTTGGTTATCTAGATCCCATGTACTATTACACAGGCCGGCTGACAGACAAGAGTGACGTTTTCAGCTTCGGTGTTCTTCTTGTTGAACTGCTCACTAGAAGGAAACCATCCTCGTATAGCTCCGACAGTGGTGACAGTCTCGTTTCACATTTTGGCTCACTGCTCACGGAAGGCGGCGGCTTTGCCGACATAATCGATCCACAAGTCATGAAGGACGGAGATGGTGATCAAGTCCGAGAAGTAGCTGCACTAGCGGCAGAGTGTAATAAGCTGAATGGAGAAGACCGGCCCTCGATGAGAGACGTCGAGATGACACTTGAAAACCTGCGAGGTAAGAAGCACGCTCATAAATCAAGGGAACCGGATGGGGATGAAACTGCAACTCTATACATGTCAGTTGGAGGGGTTTCAAATGGATCGAGTAGACAGTACACAATGGAGGAGATCTTGTCCTCGGCTTGGTATCCTCGGTGACGTTTCCTTTTGGCCTTACGAACAGCGCACTTGTCTGTACTCTGCAGTCAGTTTCCTGATGCATATATCGGGTCATAGAACAGATATGTTAATTTTTAGGTAAAAAGAACAAAAATTATTGTCTTCTCTTGTTTTGTTCTGAATAATTCCCTGCAGTTGAGCACCCAGATTTGTTCGTTTAAATTGATTTAGCGTACTTTCATGTGTAGAGATGGAAATACGAAGCCAGGAAGATTGTGCATGAATGCTTGCTAACTGAAATCTGGAGCCTTATCGTCTGCTTGATGAGTAAATGTTTTCGTCATGTATCCTCTGTTTTGCAAAAAAAAAAAAATGGTATGTATTCTCTGAACCTTGCAAGAGTATATAGCACATAGTTCCTACATCTCAAAATACTTATCACTCTCTAGTTAAAAATGAATTAGGGTGTGTTTAGTTCGAGGGATATAGTGAGACGGAACGGAACGATCTCATTTTTCTGTTGTTCGGTTTGGAGACACATGCGATAGAGTCATCCCTCAAAAGAGAATATTCCAGCCAGATGCGGGATGAAACCATCCCACCGAAAACATGGGGACGGATCCATCCCACCTCCGTGGAGGCAGGCGCACGGCCCTCCAGAGGTACTCATACTCACATGTCCATGTCTCATACTTTCATTCAAATAGAAGACAAGACCATTTTGTCCTACACCATCCCACAAAACAAACAAGAAACAAAGATCGTCTCATCTCTCTAGACAAACAGAAAACGGGACCATCCCATCCCTGAAAACTGAGATAGATCCATTACATCCCACTTTGACTCCAACTAAACACATTCTTAAAGAATGATAAGTATTTTGAAATGAAGAGAGCACATCATCTGCTGCTAATGTTTCTGTTTACTGAACTCCAGCGCCGTAGGGAGAGGTCCGGTCGGCGGCCTAAGCGCTAAGCATGTAGTCGCTGCGTTGGCCGTGTGACTCCACCTATGTTGTTGATATCAAGTGTTTTAAGCTTGAGATGATGAGGTACTGTGTATTGATCAGCCTTAGGGATGGCAATTGTACCCACGGATTCGGGTACCCATCGGGTATTGCACCCGACTGGTACGGGTTCGAGTACATTTTTTCACCCGCGGGTACAACCGTACCTGACCCGTCATTTTTTGGGTACGGGTACGGGTTTTGTTTTTTACCCGCGGATACTCGTCGGGTTACCCGAATTCTTAGGTATGGGCCAAAACAGGGAGTTCAGCCCATAAGAGAACCCTAATCTTCTTACCCCTACCCAAGTACCCCGACTCCACTCCACCCCCGACTCCCAGTCCCAGGAGCACCGCCACAACCCTCTCCCGTCTCCCCCTCGGGTCTCTCCCTCCCAGTCCCGACTCCCTAAACCCCATTCTCCCTCTCCCTCACAGGCTCACGGTCTCATGGCGCTACGGCCGCAGCCGCACCCAGCACCGCCCGTTCGGCAGTAGCACTGCCCCCTCCCACCGCCTGACCGCCCATCCAATCGTCGTAGCACTGGTCGTCCGTCCGACCTTGACCTTGGCCGCCACCTCAGATCCAGGCATCCAGCCTCCGCTGTCTGCCCTCCGCCGCCGCGCGTCGGCCTCGACCGGCGTCGTCACCGTCGCAGGGCACCAGGGTCATCTTGACGTCTCCAAGGACATCTGCGGTATTGTTTCTCACTGCTCGTCAGTATTGTTCTTTCCAGTTTTGATATGCTCGATATTGTGATGTTTAGTCTTACCCTAGCAAATCTGTCAGACGTTAGATCTAGAACATGTCAAATCCAAGTGAAACAGATGCACCTGCCCTTGGTACCACTTCAACAGCCGTTGTTGCTGCAAAGAGTCCACGTCGTGGTCGTGTCAATCCAGCTCCATCGGCAGCTAGTGGTGCCGCCTTTTCATCAAGTACTATTGGTGCTACTTCAGGTACATGTTCTGCATCTCAACCCACACCAATAGCTTTTGAAGAAGGTCCACCTTTAGATGTAGATGATAATGTTGCTGTTGGTAAAAAGAGGAAGCTTAATTCCGATGTTTGGCTTGAATTTGAACAAGTAATCGTGGCGGGTCAAACTAAAGCCCAATGCAATTGGTGCAAAAAAATGCTGGTTGGACACAGTAGAGCAAGGACAAACCATTTGCGTAGTCACCTTGGTAGTTGTGCATCTAGACAAGTTAGAAAAGGATTAAAACAAGCAACTTTGAAGGTATGCAAAGATGAGAAGGGGGCTGCTATAGTTGAAAAGTATGTTTTTGTTCAGCAAGTTGCTAGAAAAGAACTTGCACTAATGATATGTGTCCATGAGTATCCACTCTCTATGGTTGACCATGCTGGTTTTCGTAGATTTTGTGCATCACTGCAACCTCTTTTTAAAGTAGTGTCGAGAAACACTATTAAAAAGGATATATTGGATATGTATGAGGTGCAAAGGCTTTCTTTAGTCAACTCTTTTCAACATTGTCATTCTCGAATTGCTGTAACTACGGACATGTGGACAACAAATCACCAAAAGAAAGGATATATGTCCGTCACGGTGCATTATATTGATGAAGATTGGAAATTGAAAAGTTATTTATTGAGGTAATATGCTATTACAGTTGTTTTTTTTTTTGAAGTTTGGGAGCTTTTATATGCTGTAATTTATTACAATTGCTGTATATTATTGTTTTGTAGGTTCATATATGTCCCAGCCCCACATACAGCAGAAGTTATAAGTGATATTCTTTATGAAGTGTTACAAGATTGGCAGATTGAGAAGAAGGTGTCAACAGTGACTCTTGATAATTGCAGCACCAATGACAGTCTTATGCAAGCTATGCAAGATAAGTTGCGTCTCACATCTTTGATGCTACAAGGTTCATTGTTGCATATGCGATGTGCTGCACACATTATAAACTTGATTGTCAAAGATAGAATGAGTGTCATGGAAAGTGGTATTGAAAGGATTAGAGAAAGTGTTGGATTTTGGTCTGCGACACCCAAAAGACATGAGCATTTTGAACGAACTGCAACACAAATGAACATTAAATATGGTAAAGGATAGCTTTAGATTGTAAAACTAGATGGAATTCAACTTACCTCATGCTTAGCATTGCTCTAGAGTATCAAACAATTTTTGAATGCCTTGCAAATAAAGAAAAACTTTGTGCTTCTTTTAAGCCAACCAAAGAGGATTGGGAATTTGCTAGAGAGCTTTGTGGTAGGTTGAAGATATTATATGATGCAACGGAGTTATTGTCGGGCAATAATTATGTCACATCAAACCTATTTTTCCCTAAAATTTGTGGTATCTATTTGGCTATTGAGTGAAAGTGCATCTAGGATCCATGTGGGTTTTGGATGATTGATGACGACAATTAAGTAACTAATGAGCTCAGTGATCTTAAGCACAGGTGTGGATTCAAGTGGAAACACAAACCCTCAAAAAGGAAAAGGATGAAAATGGCGATGTCGACTCGAAAAGAAGAAATTAGGGTTTCTAGTTTGTCGAGTTCAGACTAGCCAAATGTGTATGAGGATGTGTGCGTAAAGTGCATTGAGATCAAGTTGGGAGCTCAAAGCGGTTTAGAGATCAAAACCTATTGAGAGAAGAGAGTTGGAAGTAGTCTGGCAGGAGTGGTCGGACTAGTCCGTGCAGGTGGCCGGACTAGTCCGCTCCTGGCCGGCTAAGTCCGTTTTCAGCCGGACCAGAAGGGTATGACTGAGTTCAGACTAGTCCGTAGTGGGACGGACTAGTCCGGGTAGTCGTGGCGTGGGTTTTGGGGACTAAGTCCCAAAACCACGGACTTGTCCATTTTGGTCTGGACCAAGAGGTCCTGACCGAGATCGGACTAGTCCGCCCAGGGTGCGGACTAGTCCGGGTTTGAGAGAAGTGGAGTTTCAGCGACTAAGTCTGGGTAGGACGAACTAGTCTGCCCTGGGGGGCGGACTAGTCCATGGTCTCCAGACTAGTCCGTTTTCACACGGAACAAAAGGTTCTGTGTGAGATCGGACTAGTCCGGTGTGGGCCGGACTAGTCCGTTTTGAAGTGACCGTTTGAATTTGAAGTTTGGCAGGTAGTGTGACGATTGCCGCGTAGTGCGACAGTTGTCAGGGACGGCAGTGGTCCCAAAGGCCGAACTAGTCCGGGCCGTAGGCCAGACTAGTCCGCCCATCTGCTGACGTCGGCAGTATGGGCTGGGAACCTCTATAAATAGAGGACGCCTGGGTTCATTTGAACCATTCCTTGAGAAAGTTGAAACCCTAGCGCCGCCACAAAAAACCTTGAGCCTCCAAAAGCCTCCATCTTGTCTACCTTCCCTCTAAAACTAATTCTTGTGTGGATTAGGGTTTGGTGAGGTGAAGAAGAGGAAAAACACCACTCTAGGCTCTCGGTTTGATCTCTTGCACTTGTGAATCTTTGTGATCTGTGGCTTGAGTTGATCTTTGTGATTTGTGATTGTATTTGTGGTGGGACCCTCAGATTGTGAGAAGCCCCAACGAATCTTGTATTCACCCCTTTGTGATAGTGGAGAACCAAGTTAGGCCATTGTGGTAAACTTGGTGAGGGAAGGGTTGTTGAACCCGGTCCTTAGTGGACTCCTCAACGGGGACGTAGATTCCTTCGTGAGATCGAACCTCGGGATAAAATCATTGTGTCCCTTATGCACTTTGCTTTCACTTATCGCACATTGCTTCTAGGGTTAGCTTTACCGTTTTTGTTCATCACTCTTGTTTCATTGTGATCCTTAGTCTCATACTTGCTCCATAAGTTGTTAAGGTTCACTAAGTCATTCTAACATACTTTGCATCACAAGAATCGGACTAAAACTTGTTAGAAACTCTTTTTAGACCTTCCCTGCAGGTGGACCAGGCTAGTCCGCCCCTGGACCAGACTAGTCCGCCCCCTTGAGTACTGATCTCGTTTTATTAAGTCATTTCAAGTCGATTAGCCTATTCAGCCCCCCTCTAGGCAACTTTCAATTGGTATCAAAGTAGGACTCTCCCAAAGAATCTAACAACTCGGAGAGAAGATGGTCGGAGTGGGGTATGACGAAGTCTCGACAAATGAGATCCAGGCAACCCATGAGGAGGTACTTTTCTACCAAGACAAGTCGACGGATGACGAAGAGACTCGCCAGCTCAAGGCAAAACTTCGAGGGAAGTTGAAGATTCCAAAAGTTGACTCTTCAACCTCTACATAGGGGCACGACCCACTACAACCAACAAGGCTACAACTATGAGTGCCTTGTCTCCAACAACCACTATCTTTCCATCCCATTGGGGAAGCCTCCCCAATTCGATGGAACCGACTACGAGATGTGGAAGCACAACATGAAGATCCATCTCGTGTTACTCAACCCCTCATTGTGACAAATTGTATTGACCGGGGTGCATATCCCAAAGAATGAATAAGACATCACTCCGGAGCAAGCCGTGCTCCTTCACCGCAATGCCCAAGCGGTCAGAGTGATCATCTCGTCGCTCTCAAGAGATGAGTTCAACCAGGTAGATGGACTTGAGGTGGCCAAGGATATTTGGGACACTCTCAAGACGGCTCATGAAGGCAACCGAGTCGTGAAAGAATCGAAGATTGAGCTCATTGAAGGAGAGCTCAGGAGGTTTGCCATTATGGATGGTGAATCTCCCCAAGAGATGTACAACCGCCTAAAGCTGCTCATCAAGAAGAGCAGATCTTATGGCTGCACCAAGTGGACAGACCACGAGGTGGTGAAGAGAATGATTCGGGCATTCATGCCTAGAAACGTCTCTCTTTGCTCCATGATACGGGAAAGCCTGGGGTTTGCCAAAATGACCCCGGAGGAGGTCCTAGGAAGGATCATCAACCACGAGATCATGGAGAAGGAGGCACTCTTCTACAATGACCTCCAAAGGTTCACCGCCTCGAAGATGAGGGATGTTGCACTCAAAGCAACATCTTCCTCAAAAGAGCAAAACGAAGATGATGAGGAGAGCCTTGACACCGATGAGGAAGAGGCCCTCTTCATCAACAACTTCAAGAGGATGATGAGGAGAAGAAAAGGAGGATATAAGCATGAGAGCAAGGGCAAAGAAAAAGAAAGGCCCAAAATGAAGAGGGCTTGCTACAATTGTGGCGAGTACGGGCACTTCATTGTAGATTGCCCACATGAAGAGGGCAAGAAAAAGAAGGAGGGCAAGCCACAAGAGAAGAAGTTCTATAAGAAGAAGAGGCCCTCCGGTCATGCTCACTTAGGCAAGGAATGGGACTCTAACGATGAGTCCTCCTCGTCTGAAGATGAGGAGAAGATGGCAACCATAGTCATCGGGAGGAGCTCCAAGGGAAGCAAGCTTTTCCCCAACCTCTACGACCACAAGCAAACTTGCCTCATGGCAAAACAAGGAAGGAGAAAGGTTACTTCTAACTCATCCTCTTCCATATCCTCCCATGATGATTTTGATAGTGCTAGTGAAAACTAACACATGCTTAAGGACATAAGTAATAGCACTTTCGTAGAATGAAATTACTCTCAGATGAAATCTTTGAGAATGAGGAGCTCATAGATAGGCAAGAGGACATGCTTATCCATGAAAAGGAGAGATGTAAAGAGCTCATTGAGCTCCTTGAGATTGAGAGAGAGAAGAGCAAGGCATTAGAGCATGAAATTGCTCTAAGCAAGAAAACATGCTCAAGTCTTGAGGAGACAACCATTGAGCTCAAGGACGAACTTGGCAACTTGGCAAAAGTTAACAAGATCCTTGAGACTCAAGTTGAGTCCCTCAATACCAATGTAGCCTCTTCCTCCAAAATCTCATTCTCCTCAAAGGTTGCATCCGAAGCAATATCTACTTGCAAATGTTCAAACTTGATTCTTAAATTAAAGGATGAACTTAAGTTGACTCAAGGCAAACAAGCACATAAGGGTGGCATCTTTGACAAAGAGAAGGTGGCGTATGCACGAAGTGCATACACCAACACAAGACCTCCCAATGTCAAGGATGGTCTTGGTTATACTAGAGGTGGGAAGCAGAATGCTAAAACCTCCAAGTATGGCAAAGACTTGATTGTCTTTGTCAAAGGAAGCTCATCCCCAACTAAAATTGGGAAGAATACTTCAACTAGTACTAACATGCCTAAATCTGAACCGCATCCTCTCTTTCACAATTTTGATGCATCTTATGTTTTAATGAGGAACAAGTATGACAAAGTTTATGCTAGATATGTTGGGCCACTCCGCAAGAGCCCCAATCCTTGTGTGTGGGTGCCCAAGTGCCTCACTACTAATGTCAAAGGACCCAACTTCGCTTGGGTACCTAAAAGGAAGGCATAATCTTGTTTTGTAGGCGTACTCCTCCGGTGGATCCAAATGGGTGCTCGATAGTGGATACACCAACAACATGACCGGAGAGAGGAGAATGTTCGTGGAGTATGAGCAACATGATGATCCAAATGAAGGGATCCTCTTTGGGGACAATAGCCGAGGGAAAATCCTTGGCTCCGGTAAAATTGTCATTTCCCCCCAACATACTCTTTCTCACATTTTGCATATTGATTATCTAGACTATAACCTCTTGTCCATATCACAACTATGTGACAAGGGCTATAATTGTGTTTTTACTAATGAGGGTGTGAGCGTCCTTAGAAGAAGCGACAACTCAATCGCTTTTAAGGGTGTGCTCAAGGGAAAGTTTTATCTTGTGGATTTCGCCTCGGATAAAGCTCAACTTGACACATTCTTAATGGCGAAAACCAACATAGGATGGCTTTTGCATAGAAGGCTAGCCCATGTTGAGATGAGGAACTTACAAAAGCTTTTTAAGGGCGAGCACATCTATGGTTTGAAGAATGTTGTCTTTGAAAAGGATAGGCCATGTAGTGCTTGCCAAGCGGGGAAGCAAGTAGAAGCTCAACACTCCTCCAAGAACATCATGACGACGACAAGACCTTGGGAACTGCTACACATGGACCTTTTCGGGCCAATAACCTACATTAGCATTGGCGGTAACAAGTATGGTCTTGTTATTGTTGATGATTTTTCTCGTTTCACTTGGGTATTTTTCTTACATGATAAGGGTGAGACTCACGGTGTCCTCAAGAGGTTCTTGAGGAGAGCTCAAAATGAGTTCGCCTCAAGAATCAAGGCTATAAGAAGCGACAATGGCATCGAGTTCAAGAATACTCAAGTGGAAGAATTATTGGATGAGGAGGGCATCAAGCATGAATTTTCAGCCTCATACTCCCCTCAACAAAATGGGGTGGCGGAACGGAAGAATAGGACACTCATTGAGATGTCAAGGACGATGCTTGATGAGTACAAGACATCGGACCGGTTTTGGGCGGAGGCGGTTAACACCGCTTGCCACGCCGTCAACCGATTGTACCTCCACCGCCTCCTCAAGAAGACCCCCTACAAGCTTCTAGTTGGTAAGAAACCCAATGTCTCTTACTTTCGTGTCTTTGGGAGCAAATGCTATATTCTCAACAAGAAGCCTAGGACTTCGAAGTTCGCTTCAAAGTCTGATGAAGGTTTCTTGCTTGGTTATGATTCAAACACCCACGCCTACTGTGTGTTCAACAAATTCTCCGGGATTGTTGAAATAGCACGCGACGTGGTGTTTGATGAAACTAATGGCTCCCAAGTGGAGCAAGTTGATCAAAGTGTGCTAGATCAAGAAGACTCTCCACAAGAATCTCTTGAAAGGATGGCACTTGGAGATGTTCGACCACAAGAACAACCTCAAAGCTCAAGTGACCAACCACAAGATGATGGAAGCCATCTCCCACATGATCAAGTTGAAGATGGACAAGTAGCACCTCAACATGATCAAGAGGACGAAAGTCAAGAGGGAAGCATACATCAAGGGGGAGACCAAGAAGAAGAAGAGGATGATGATGACTCAAGAATTCAACCTCCACATCTTCGTGTGCATCAAAGTGTTTAATGGTATCACCCTGTTGACAACATTCTAGGAGACATTACAAAAACGGTAATCACTCGTTCTCGTGTTGCTAAATTTTGTGAACATTACTCTTTTGTCTCCTCTTTGGAGCCTCATAAGGTTGAAGGCGCATTGAGAGACCCGGATTGGGTGGTGGCCATGCAAGAAAAACTCAACAACTTTGAGAGGAACAAAGTTTGGGAGCTTGTCAAGCGTCCACAAGCAAATGTTGTGGGCACCAAGTGGGTGCTCCGCAACAAGCAAGATGAGCATGGCGTGGTGACAAGGAACAAAACACGACTTGTGGCCAAGGGGTACTCACAAGTCGAAGGTTTGGATTTTGATGAAACCTTTGCTCCCGTAGCTAGGCTAGAGTCAATTCGTATATTACTTGCCTTTGCTACTCACCATGATTTTAAGCTTTACCAAATGGACATCAAGAGTGCGTTCCTAAATGGCCCAATCAAGGAGGAAGTCTACGTAGAGCAACCACCGGGCTTTGAAGACCAAGACCTTCCCAAACCATGTCTTCAAATTGCGTAAGGCTCTCTATGGCCTCAAACAAGCTCCTAGAGCTTGGTATGAGTGCCTTAGAGACTTTTTGATTCAAAATGGTTTTAAGATAGGAAAAGCTTATTACACTATCTTTACAAAGCACTTTAATGATGATCTCTTTGTGTGCCAAATATATGTCGATGACATCATATTTGGTTCTACTAACAAAGTGCTTTGTGATGACTTTTCTAAGATAATGACAGAGAGATTTGAGATGTCCATGATGGGGGAGTTGAAGTTCTTTTTAGGTTTTCAAGTTAAGCAGCTCAAAGAAGGCATGATCATAAGTCAGACAAAGTACACTAAGGACATATTAAAGAAATTTGACATGGACAAGGCCAAACCCATCAAGACTCCAATGGCAACAAATGGACACTTAGACCTCAACGAAGATGGTACAAGTGTGGACCAAAAGGTATATCGTTCCATGATTGGTTTCTTGTTATATCTTTGTGCATCTAGACCCGATATTATGCTTAGTGTGTGTATGTGTGCACGTTTTCAAGCTGCACCTAAGGTGTGTCATTTGATCGCCGTTAAGAGAATTCTTAGATATTTAGTTCACACACCTAGCCTAGGACTTTGGTACCCCAAAGGATCCAAGTTTAACCTTATTGGTTATTCCGATGCGGATTATGCGAGGTGCAAAGTTGATAGAAAGAGCACATCCAGGACATGCCAATTCTTGGGTAGATCCTTAGTGTCTTGGTCCTCCAAGAAACAAAACTCCATTGCTCTTTCCACAGCCGAAGCGGAGTATGTAGCAGCCCGAAGTTGTTGTGCACAACTTCTTTGGATGCGACAAACTCTAAGGGATTATGATATAAACTTGCGCCATATTCCTCTCCTATGTGACAATGAGAGCGCCATCAAAATATCCCATAATCCAGTTGAGCATTCGAGGACAAAGCACATAGATATTAGACATCACTTCTAGAGAGATCATTCCTTGAAAGGAGATATAGTGATTTCCCATGTGAGAACCGAGAACCAACTAGCCGATATATTCACCAAGCCTCTAGATGAGAAGCGTTTTGTGAGCTTAGGAGTGAGCTCAATATCTTAGACTCTCAAAATATGGCTTGAAACATGCACATCTGAATGTTTACTTTACATCTTATTCAAAAGAACGCATGTGTTTGAGAAATTCATCTCTATCTCAATTTTCTACAAAATATTTGAAAAAATATTGACTTTGTGAGTTATGGCCATAGTTTGATTGTTGATCGCTTACTGACCATATTCATAAAGTTTTGTTGTGGCAATATGTCCAAAAGGATTCACTATAGTGGCTAAAACTCAAATATATACGTTTTCAGTCTTTTAGGACCGGACTAGTCCGCCCTATGGCCGGACAAGTCCGGATCCGGATTGATCCGGGTCTGGTCCATAGACCGAACTAGTCCGGCCCCTTCACCGGACTAGTCCGGCCCCTGGGGACTTAAACCTCCAGGAGGCGGCCGACCCCTCCTCTTCTCCACTTTTGCTTCTCTCTCTCTCTCTCTCTCTCTCATGCGCGCTCAACTTCCCTCCTTGGGCGATTTTCGATTCCATCCACCAAAAATCGTTTTCAATCCGTGCATTGGGAGCCCCGGAAGTTTGGGGGACTTTTCCCAATCACTCCCGAAGCGATCCATTCCCGATTTCGTCGATTCATCAAGATTCGAAGAGGCAAACCTCTCTTTTAAAAAACCTACCTCATTCTTCATTCATAAGGTTTTTGATAGGTCCCTCTTCATTAAAGTTGCTCCTAGGATCCTTGTGATCATAGTCTAGGAGTATTGCGACTTGTTTCCAAGATTTTTCGAAGAACCGTTAGAGTTAGGGTTCAACCTGTGTAAATCGGACTAGTCCGGTGCCAGGCGGACTAGTCCGCCCCTGGGGCGGAAAAGTCCGGTGTACACAGGTGAAACCCTAACTTTGGCTGTTTCTCGTGATTTCTTTCGCGATATTCCACCTTCTTGACCTTCTATCCCATGTTTTCCTCCTGTTTCAGCAACGATGGCAGCTACTCACCGTTCCGCTTCTCCACCCACTGACCCCGAGTGGGAGGCAGAGCAGCTTCGCCTTGGCGAGGAACGAGCACGGGCTGAGGTTGAGGCTGCCAAGAAACATCTCGAGCAGCACAAGCGAGCAAAGGCAACAAAGAAACAACAAGCAAGGGACACACCAATGGCCTACAATGAACACGAAGCAATGGCTCGTACCATTGAGGAGTCCTGCAAAGAACTCCGGAAGAAGAAGCAAGAGGAGCGCGAGGCTCAAACCTCTCAGGCTGCCGCAGCTCAAGTCTCCAAAAGGAAGAGACTTGTGACCGTTGGAGAGAAAGAAAGGGGCAAGGAGCAAGCCCAAGAGGAAATTGCTGAACGCCGGATCGAGAGAGATCCGAAGAAGGGCAAGGTCCCGGCTCCTGCAGAGCCAAAGAAGAAGAAGCCCACGGTGAAGTCCCCGGCTTCAAAGGCCAAGGGCATTGTTATTAAGGAGAAGGGGAAGGCCAAACCCATTGGCCCCTTGGAGGTGCATACTCCTGAGAGGAACCCCACTAGGCAGCGTGAGTTAGCCGCAAATGTCTTCCATGGGAAAGGAGCCAAGAAGGCAAGAAGACTGCGGACGGACAAAGTCTACAAGTATGAAAGAAGCACCGCCGACCCTAGGTTTTGGTGCGACTTTCATTGTGACTATTACTGTCTGGTCTACCAGAACATGAAGAAGCCAGTGATCGAAGCACAATGGGTAGACTGGGGATATATGGCCCAGAAGAAACATTCTCCTTTTGATGCGTCATTGAAGCTGCTAAGCGCCATGAGCTCAAAGGCATCATGGGTTTCAAATATGACTAGAATGTTGAAGTCATCCTGCAATTATACTCCAGCATCTACTTCACCACTTCAGGTGATAGACGAATCATTTGGATGACGCATGGCGAGCAGTTCCCAGTTACTTTTGAGGAATTTGTTAAGATTCTCAGACTTGAGGCTCATTTGGATCATGAGATCATTATCTCTAACCTCAAGGCCGTAGACAGAGATGAGATGGCCTACATGTATCCCAGTCATGTTCAATATGATGTCGGTCATGCTCGCAATATCAAGCCATTCTATAGCATTCTGAATAGGATCCTGAGGAGGACAATTGCACCCAAGGATGGTGATGCAGGGGTGATCCAAGGCAATCTAAGGCACCTGCTGCTCCTTATTGATGGTGATGAGAAGTTTAACCTAGTTGACTACATCTTCGACGACATCTTCAACATCTCGCATACCCCTAATCGTGCTTGCGGGTATGTGCCTACATCATGTATCTCATCGAGAAGGTGTCGGGCTTGACCTTCGTCAAGGATGTGACTCATCGCCCGCTCCATCCTCAGACGCCTCCCTCAGTGCCACCTCCTCCGCGCCAGAAGAATGCAGAGCCTCCCTCTCACTCTGCGATGCCAGCGCCTCACCCCACGACACCTCCTTCTCCGCCTCTGCCTCAGTCAATGAGCGCTTTCTTCAAGTGCTTCAAGGCTATCTTCACCTCCTGCCGGAAGCAAGAGATCCAGAATCAACGGGCACACAAGTGCCAAGAGAAGTACCTCAAGGCGGTGTGTGACAAGCTTGAGGTCCGCATGTCCTCTCCGGAGGTGAGCGGCGGGGAGATCACTCCATTCCTCGACTTCACAGCCGACGAGCTCGCCCAGCTCCAAGAGGACGGGAGCTCTTCCCGGGCGGCTCCCTCGGCACGGGTGTAAGTGCATCTAGGTCCCTTGTGGGTTTTGGTGGATTGATGATGAACCATTAAAGTGCTAATGAACTTGGTTGAGCATGAGCGCAGATCTAAAGTACGGAATGGAGCTTTGAAGAAAGACGACAAAAGGAGAAAAGTTGTGGCGAAGAAGAATAGAAATAGGGTTTTCTATTTTCTCCTTGAGTCATAAGAAAAATTGTACTGTTAAGAGGGACACGACGCGTAGACACTTAGTGAGTCATTCGGGTGCTCAACCCCTTAGTAGAAGATTTTAGTAGGGCCTTTGTGGCTTGGGCGGACTTGTCTGACTTGTTGTGTCAGACATGTCCGAATTCCCTCTGTTGGAATTCGGACATGTCTGAATCTGTAAGTCAGACATGTCCGAATTGGCACTGGAAGGGTTCCAGTGAGAGTTCCAGTGAAGTTTCGGACTTGTCCGAACCTGAAGGTCGGACATGTCCGAGATGGATCTGTTCCCAGGGACTAAGGAAAATTTTCTAAGTCCTAGAGAGTCAGACTTGTCCGAGTTCTATCTGCAGAATTTCAGACATGTCCGAGATTGTATGTCAGACATGTCTGAAGTGGTTTTGGTCAGACAAGTCTGAAGTGAAAGGCCTGACCTTTGAGGTCAGACATGTCCGAATTTGTGTCAGACATGTCTGAGGTGGATTTTGGTGCACTATTTAAATTCCAACGGGTAGCCGTATGCTTTATGACATCAGCAATTCGGACAAGTCCGACTTTGGGTCAGACATGTCCGACGTGGGCTGTGTCAAACGGCTCTAATGACTTTTTGGAGTATAAATAGTGGGTGGTTTCGACCCACCAACCACGCCTAACACCCCAAAACAGTTCTGAACGCCCATTTGAACTCAAGAACCTCTCTCCACTTGTTCTTCACCTCTAGAGCCCAAATTCGAATTTTTGGGAGAGTGAAGAGTGCTTTGTAAGGATTGGGAGAAACGGTTTGTTGAGGGGTCGAGCAATGTGTGATTCGCTAAGTTTCTTCATGATTGTGTGTTTGTTGCTCTTGGGGTTCTCTCCTAGACGGTTAGGCGTCGCCCCGCGATTTCTTTGTGATCTCTTGTAATCGGGGAGTTTGTAACAATCTTTGTGATAGTGGAAGATCAGGAGTTGGCCCTTGTGGCAACTCGTGAGGGAAAGGCTAGAGAAGGCCTGGTCCCTTGTGGACTCCTCAATGGGGATGTAGGATCATTTGTGGTTCCGAACCTCGGGATAAAATCGTTTGTCTCTTGTTGTTCTTTCGTTCTCGCAAGTTTTGATTCTAGTGTTTTTCCGCGTGCTATATCTCCCTCAACTTTATTTCTACTCCATACTTCGTGTAGAACTGCTAGGGATCGATATCTCTCACTAGATCGCTTAAAAATTGGATTTTTGATCTAATCGTGCAGATAATCTCGGACTTATCCGACCCAGGTCAGACTTGTCCGACTTAGGTCAGACAAGTCCGACTAGAAGTCAGACAAGTCCGACTTCTCTGTTTTCAGAACTCTGATTTAAGTTTAAATTATCGATTATCGCCTATTCACCCCCCCTCTAGGCCGCCTTTCAATTGGTATCAGAGCAGGTTTCTACGGAAGAGACTAACATCTCGGAGAATCGATGGCGGAAGAATGGAACAAGGATGATACCTCATATGTCAAGGGTGAAGGCTCAAATGACAAGAACTACGACGTTCTTCTTGATGATCCGAAGGACGATGAAGAGACTCGCCAACTCAAGGAAGCTTCGGGAGAAGCTAGGGAAACAACCCAAGATCAACAAAGAGAAGGAGAAGAGTAACGATGACTATACTCAAACTCACTTTGATTATGATCGTCTTCATGCTAACAATCACTATTTGTCTATTCCACTTGGCAAACCTCCTCAATTTAATGGAAATGACTATTCAATGTGGAAACACAATATGAAGATGCATTTAATCTCTTTGAATCCTAGTTTGTGGAAGATTGTGCAAACCGGAGTTCATATGCCAAGAAATGAGGAAGACGTCACTCCACAACAAGCTATCCTACTTCATCGCAATGCTCAAGTCGTGGGAGTCATAACCTCATCTTTGACTCAGGATGAATTCAACCGAGTCGAAGGTTTGGAAGTGGCCAAAGATATTTGGGATACACTCAAGACGGCACACGAGGGCAACCGAGTCATCCGGGAGGCGAAGATTGAGATAATCGAAGGAGAGCTTGGGAGATTTACCATCATGGATGGTGAGTCGCCCCAAGACATGTACAACCGCCTCAAGGTGCTTGTGAACAAGATTCGTGCCTATGGAAGCACTCGATGGACGGACCATGAAGTGGTGAAGAGGATGCTTCGGGCATTCATGCCTCGAAACATCACTATTTGCTCCTTGATCCGTGAAAGCCCCGACTACACCAAGATGACTCCGGAAGAAGTGCTTGGGAGGATAATCAACAATGAGATGATGGAGAAGGAAGCTATGTTCTACAACGATCTCCAAAAGCTTGCCTCATCAAAGAAGAAAGACATAGCCCTCAAAGCAACTTCCACATCCTACAATGAAGATGCAAGTGATGATGAGAGCATGGACTCCGATGAGGAAGAAGCTTTCTTCATCAACAAGTTTAGAAGGATGATGAGAAGGAAGAAGGGAGGCTATCACCAAGAAGGCAAGAGCAAGGAGAAGCTAAAGAAGAAGACTTGCTACAAGTGTGGTGAACATGGGCAGTTCATTGCGGATTGCCCATACAATGAAAGCAAGAAGAAGGAGGGCAAGACCCAAGATAAGAAGCTCTTCAAGAAGAAGAAGCCATCGGGACATGCCCACCTTGGAAGAGAATGGGACTCAAATGAAGACTCATCTTCCGATGATGAAGAGAAGGTGGCAACCATTGCCATCGGAAAGAGCTCAAGTGCAAGCAAGCTCTTCCCAAACCTTGATGATTTCAAGTCCACATGCTTCATGGCAAAGGAGGGAAGGATAAAGGTCAAATCTAAACCCACTCCCTCTATAACTTCTTGTGATGAACTTGATAGTGGTAGTGAACTTGAATCCATGCTCAAAGGCTTAAGTAAGAGTGCCATGAGAAAGATGAACTTTCTTATGGATGAAATCTCCGAGAAGGAGGATCGCCTTGAGCGTCAAGAGGACATGCTCATCCAAAAATTGGAGAGATGTCAAGAGCTTGAGGAGCTCCTCGAGCGCGAGAGAGAAAGAAGCAATGCATTGGAGCATGACATTGCCATGAGCAAGGAAGCATGCTCAAATCTTAAGGACAAGACCGTTGAGCTCAAGGATGAACTTGTTAACTTGACAAAGGTTGACAAGATTCTAGAGACAAAGGTTGAGTCACTTAAGATCAATGCACCTTCTTCCTCAAAAAGCTCATCTTCCCAAAAGATTTCATCCGAGGAAGTTCACACTTGCATGTGCTCAAGCTTGATCCTAAAACTTAAGGATGAACTTAACTTGGCACAAAACAAACAAGCACCGAAAGGTGGCATCTTTGACAAGGAGAAGGTGGCCTATGCACGTAGTGCATACACCAATGTGAGACCTCCCCATGTCAAGGATGGTCTTGGTTATTCTCGGGAGCGGAGGAAAAATGCCAAAGCCCCCAAGAATAACAAAGACTTGATTGTTTTTGTCAAGGAAGGTTCATCCACCCAAGATAAAGGAAAGAACATTGTCTCAACATCTTATATGCCTAAAAATGAACCTCATCCTTTGTTCTATGACTTTGATGCTTCTTATGTTTTATTGAGGAACAAATTTGGCAAGACTTATGCTAGATATGTTGGGTCACTCCGCAAGAGCCCAAAGCCTTGCGTGTGGGTGCCCAAATGTCTTGTGACTAACATCAAAGGACCCAACTCCGTTTGGGTACCTAAAGGAAAGGCATAACTCTTTTTTGTAGGCATACTCCTCCAGTGGATCAAAATGGGTGATTGACAGTGGATGCACTAATCATATGACCGGAGAGAGGAAGATGTTTGTAGAATACAAGGAGAATGAAGATCCTAGTGAAGGAATCTTCTTTGGGGATAATAGCCAAGGGAAAATCCTTGGCACCGGTAAAATTGCTATCTCCTCAAAACACACTCTTTCTAATGTGCTTCATGTTGATTCACTTGATTACAACCTCTTGTCTATTTCTCAATTATGTGATAATGGTTACGATTGTCTTTTTACTAACAACGGTGTGACCGTCTCAAGAAGATGCAACAACTCAATCGCCTTTAAGGGCGTACTCAAGGGAAAGCTTTACCTTGTGGATTTCTCCACGGATAAAGCTCAACTTTATACGTGCTTAATGGCGAAAACTAACATGGTATGGCTATGGCACCGAAGGCTAGCCCATGTTGGGATGAGAAACTTGCAAAAACTTCTTAAGGGGGATCATATCCATGGACTAAAAGATGTTGTCTTTGAGAAAGATAGACCATGTAGCGCATGTCATGCCGGAAAGCAAGTAGGAGCTCAACATCCGTCCAAGAACATCATGACAACCTCAATACCATTGGAGCTACTACACATGGACCTATTTGGACCGATCGCCTACATTAGAATTGGCGGTAACAAGTATGGTCTAGTTATTGTTGATGATTTTTCTCGCTTCACGTGGGTATTTTTCTTGCATGACAAAGGTGAAACCCAAGGAGTTCTCAATTCTTGAGGAGAGCTCAAAATGAGTTCTCCTTAAGAATCAAGAAGATTAGGAGCGACAACGGGACGGAGTTCAAGAACACTCAAGTTGAAGACTTCTTGGATGAAGAAGGAATCAAGCATGAGTTCTCCGCTCCCTACTCCCCTCAACAAAATGGAGTAGCAGAGAGGAAGAATAGGACTCTTATCGAGATGTCAAGGACGATGCTTGATGAGTACAAGACGTCCGACCGGTTTTGGGCGGAAGCGGTTAACACCGCTTGCCATGCCATAAACCAGTTGTATCTTCATCGACTCTTGAAGAAGACCTCATATGAACTCCTAACCGGTAACAAACCCAAAATCTCATACTTTCTTGTTTTTGGGAGCAAGTGCTATATTCTCAACAAGAAGCCTAGGAATTCGAAGTTCGCTTCGAAATCCGGTGAAGGTTTCTTGCTTGGCTATGACTCAAACACCTACGCCTATCGTGTCTTCAACAAGTCCTCCGGGATTGTTGAAGTAGCACATGACGTAGTGTTTGATGAGACTAATGGCTCTCAAGTGGAGCAAGTTGATAAGTGTGTGATAGATCAAGAGGAGACTCCACAAGAAGCACTTAGGAGAATGGCACTTGGAGATGTGCGACCACATGATCCAAATGATCTTCAAGCAAGCGAAGAAGATGCAAATCCCCCACATGAACAAGATCAAGATCCTCAAGATGAATCTCAACAAGATCAAAATCAAGGAGGAGGCTTGGATCAAGGGGGATATCAAGAAAATGATCAAGATGAAGACAATGATCGAGAAGCTCAACCACCACACCCAAGAGTTCATCAAAGCGTTCAACGGGACCATCCCGTTGACAACATACTTGGATACATCTCCAAAGGGGTAACTACTCGCTCACGTATGGCTAACTTTTGTGAACATTACTCTTTTGTTTCCTCTTTAGAGCCACGGAAAGTAGAAGAAGCTCTACAAGACCCCGATTGGGTAATGGCGATGCAAGAAGAGCTCAACAACTTCAAGAGGAACAAGGTGTGGGAACTCGTGAGAAGACCAAATGCAAATGTTGTTGGAACCAAGTGGGTGTTCCGCAACAAACAAGATGAACACGGGGTAGTAACAAAAACAAGGCAAGACTTGTAGCAAAAGGATACTCTCAAGTCGAAGGTTTGGATTTCGATGAAACCTTTGCTCCCGTAGCTATGCTTGAATCTATTCGCATATTATTAGCATTTGCTACTCACTATTATTTCAAGTTATATCAAATGGATGTGAAAAGTGCATTCCTCAACGGTCCAATCAAGGAGGAAGTGTATGTGGAGCAACCGCTCGGATTTGAAGATGAAGAGCATCCCGATCACGTCTACAAGTTGTGTAAGGCTCTCTATGGCCTCAAACAAGCACCTAGAGCTTGGTATGAATGCCTTAGGGATTTTCTCACTCAAAATGGTTTTAAGATTGGGAAAGCCGATTATACTCTCTTCACTAAGCATTTTGATAATGACTTGTTCGTATGCCAAATTTATGTTGATGATATCATATTTGGTTCTACTAACAAGACTTTTTGTGATGAGTTTTCCAAAATCATGACGGAGAGATTTGAGATGTCTATGATGGGGGATTTGAAGTTTTTCCTAGGTTTCCAAGTAAAGCAACTCAAGGAAGGGACCTTCATATGCCAAACCAAGTACACTCATGACATTCTCAAGAAGTTTGGCATGGAGAAGGCAAAGCCCATCAAGACACCTATGGGAACAAATGGGCATCTAGGACTAAATGATGAAGGAGCGAGCATGGACCAAAAGGTATACCGTTCTATGA
Source organism: Tuctoria greenei (assembly GCA_036927565.1). Lineage (NCBI taxonomy): Eukaryota > Viridiplantae > Streptophyta > Magnoliopsida > Poales > Poaceae > Tuctoria > Tuctoria greenei. The sequence continues at coordinate 5,320,342 of JAYESD010000005.1, forward strand.
TTGGCTCTTTGCTTTATCTTTGTGCTTCTAGACCCGACATTATGCTTAGTGTGTGCATGTGTGCTCGATTCCAAGCCACTCCAAAAGAGTGTCACTTGACAGCGGTTAAGAGGATCCTTAGGTATTTAGTTCACACTCCTAATCTAGGTCTTTGGTACCCTAAAGGATCCAAGTTTGATCTCATCGGTTATTCCGATGCGGATTATGCGGGTTGTAGGGTAGATAGGAAGAGCACATCCAGGACATGCCAATTTTTTGGTAGGTCCTTGGTTGCGTGGTCTTCCAAGAAACAAAACTCCATTGCCCTTTCCACAGCCGAAGCGGAGTACGTTGCAGCCGGAAGTTGTTGTGTGCAGCTTCTTTGGATGCGACAAACTCTTAGGGATTATGGTTACAATCTGAGCCATATTCCTCTCCTATGTGACAATGAGAGTGCCATCAAGATTGCTCACAACCCCGTCGAGCATTCTAGAACCAAACACATAGACATCCGTCACCATTTCCTGCGAGACCACTCTATCAAGGGAGATATCGTTATCTCTCATGTTAGAAGTGAGAAGCAATTGGTGGATATCTTCACCAAACCCCTTGATGAGAGACGCTTTTGTGACCTAAAGAGTGAGCTAAATATCTTGGATTCTCGAAACATTGCTTGAGTCGTGCACATCTGATTGCTATTAGTTTTCAACTTCAAAATGTTGTGTGTTTTTCGAAAATCTCATCTATTTTTCTTGAAAACTATGTTCTAAACTTCTCTTTGGTGAAAATGATCATAGTTTGAGTGTTGGTTGCTTACTGATCATTTTTTTGTCAAAGATATTTGCAAAAACTTGTCCAAAATGTCCATATATACCTATATTTAGATCCCCAAGTGTTTGCACATTGCATACACTCAGGGGGAGTCGGACAAGTCTGACAAAAGTCAGACATGTCCGAAGTGGGTTTTCAGTCTGCAGAGAGAATTCAGACTTGTCTGAAGTACAAATTTGGACATGTCCGACGTGGGAAGTCCGAACCCCTTCAAAGAGGCTGACGGTTTCCTTTCCTTCTCTCTCTCCTCACTTCAAACCCTAATCTCCATCTCTCTCAAACCTCCCAAGGCGATCCACATTGCTTTTGAGGCTCTTGTGAGGAGCTCTTGAGGGAAAATCTCCCTCGAAGTTGGAGGATTCACATACCCTTCGAAGTTCTTCAATCTTTTCTCCATCCGAAGGTATTTTTCTCATCTTACCTCTCATTTCTAGATCTAGCAGCAAGTTTGCAAATTTATGTCCTTTAAATTGTTCCTAGGCATGTTTACAACCTTGGTGCAAAATTTGGTCGGTAGAAAAATTGATTTTCTTAGTTTCTTTAGCAATTAGGATCAGTTCTTTATAGGTCGGACAAGTCTGACTCTGAAATTCGGACATGTCCGAAATTCCTGAGTCAGACATGTCCGATCCTGTATAACTCTGAGACCTAATTTCTATCGAAATTATCAAGTTAATTGCTCTATCTCTCTTGCTTTGACTCTTACCTATCCTTGTATCTTTTTCTAGCTATGGGTCACGACAAAAGAGGCAAGGAGCCCGCGGGTCCCGATTCTTCGGCTCAACCATCAAAGCGACCAAAGAAGGTGGTTGCCAAGCGACCCACAAGCGGTCAGCTCACTATTCACAGTGGTCAGGGGGGCAGCTCGAGCTCCCAAGGGCAGCAAGAGATCGGACTGTTGGTCGTGCACTCTCCAGTTGGTGACACTCGATGCACGGCCGACAGAGTGAATTACCGGAGGAACATCCACGACACCATGCACATGAGAGATGTGCGGTGTTATGACATGCCAAGGGAGAGCAAGGATCCCCGTTTCTGGTGCTTCTTCCACATGGATTACTACCGGTCAGTCCTCACGACCAAGAAGAACCCAGTCACGGAGATGCAATGGGTTGATTGGAAGGCTGCATTGAAGAAGAAGGACTCCTATCTTCTCTTCAAGGGGGTGCTCGAAGCTTGCGAGCACCACGGAGTCAGCGAGATCATGGGTCTCCAATACCCATGGAACAAGGAAGTTATCCTCCAGTTTTATGCAACTGTGTTCTATTGGGTTGACAAGCACGGCTTCACCTGGACGACCAATGGGGTGAAGTACGAAGTCAGCTATGAGGAGTTTGCCCGCATTCTCGGGATGGAGGACAGCCTGCAGCACTCACTGAAGATTCATGAGATGGATATAGTGAACCTCCTGGAGATGGAGAGTTTCTATGAGGATGGGTATCCAGCCGACCCTCCTCATATCCATGGCCTCAAGCCATTCCATGCCATGGTGAACCGTCTGATCAGAAAGACCCTCTCGCCCAAGGATGGGGATGCCAACAGGATCAATCACAACAGCAGAAATCTGATCCAGCTCTTGGCAGGGGGGCAGCAATTCAATGCTTTTGACTATATCTACGAGGAGATTTACCTCGCCTCGGATATGCCGGCTAGGTCTTGCTGCTATGCCCCGCACCTGATGAAGCTAATTGAGACGGTGTCCGGGAAGAAGTTTGTGAAGGATGTGCCTCATAGGCGCCTTGTGCCTCAGAAGCCTTCCAAGCTTCACCGCCCGATTCGAGCAACTGCACCGGCACTGACACCAGTAGAGGGAGGACCCAGCTCCTCGAGGAGGAAGTCTGCTCAGCCTCCCAGCTCATCCTCTGTGCCCCAGCAGCAGCCGTCTTGCTCCTCAGGACTGCTCAAGATCCTGAAGTCGATCTTCACCGTCTGCCGGTCGACTCAGCGCTTGGCAAAGAGGAACCAGAGGGACCTCGCAGCCATCAGGGAGCACCTCCAGCTTCCTCCAGTCGACGACGCCAGCTCAGACGAGGAGCCACCAGAGTTTCTAGATCTCACCGAGGCGGAGATGGCGTTCTTCACCGGCACCGGCGCCTCTTCCTCAGCACCTCCTGCAGCTCACGGTGACTCCGGCGAGGAGAGCGACTACGAGGAAGAGAGCGGCAATGATGACAGCGACGACAACGAGGACGACACCGAGTAGACTAGGTCTTAGTGTCCACTTTTCTCCTTTTTGGTTCCTTGATGCCAAAGGAGGAGAAGTATTAGACTCTAGTGCTTATTCTTGGACATGGACATGTATCTAGTCATATTTTCTATCATCGTGTGTCTTGTACTTATTTGTTACTCGTTTATGATTGTTGATGCCTTATGATGATGTTTATTGATGCCTTATGATGATCATTATGATGCTTCATTGATCTCGTGTGCATTTCTTCATTTGTATCACGTTGTTGCACACACACGAGCATATAGGCACCCCACGACGATTGAGTGTATATGAGTTGTTTTTATTGTTATTCCAAAAGCTCATATACACTTGAGACTCAAAACTTCTATCAAATCTTACTTTTGTTGAAGACTTTAGTTGGTTGTCATCAATCACCAAAAAGGGGGAGATTGTAAGTGCATCTAGGTCCCTTGTGGGTTTTGGTGGATTGATGATGAACCATTAATGTGCTAATGAACTTGGTTGAGCATGAGCGCAGATCCGAAGTATAGAATGGAGCTTTGAAGAAAAACGGCAAAAGGAGAAAAGTTGTGGCGAAGAAGAATAGAAATAGGGTTTTCTATTTTCTCCTTGAGTCGTAAGAAAAATCGTACTATTAAGAGGGATACGACGCGTAGACACTTAGTGAGTCATTCGGGTGCTCAACCCCTTAGTAGAAGATTTTAGTAGGGCCTTTGTGGCTTGGGCGGACTTGTCTGACTTGTTGTGTCAGACATGTCCGAATTCCCTCTGTTGGAATTCGGACATGTCCGAATCTGTAAGTCAGACATGTCCGAATTGGCACTGGAAGGGTTCCAGTGAGAGTTCTAGTGAAGTTTCGGACTTGTCCGAACCTGGGGGTTGGACATGTCCGAGATGGATCTGTTCCCATGGACTAAGGAAAAATTTCTAAGTCCCAGAGAGTCAGACTTGTCCGAGTTCTATCTTCATAATTTCAAACATGTCTGAGATTGTATGTCAGACATGTCTGAAGTGGTTTTGGTCAGACAAGTCTGAAGTGAAAGGCCTGACCTTTGAGGTCAGACATGTCCGACTTTGTGTCAGACATGTCCGAGGTGGCTTTTGGTGCACTATTTAAATTCCAACGGGTAGCCATATGCTTTATGACATCAGCAATTCGGACAAGTCCGACTTTGGGTCAGACATGTCTGACGTGGGCTGTGTCAAACGGCTCTAATGACTTTTTGGAGTATAAGTAGTGGGTGGTTTCGACCCACCAACCATGCCTAACACCCCAAAACAGTTCTGAACGCCCATTTGAACTCAAGAACCTCTCTCCACTTGTTCTTCACCTCTAGAGCCCAAATTTGAATTTTTGGGAGAGTGAAGAGTGCTTTGTGAGGATTGGGAGAAATGGTTTGTTGAGGGGTTGAGCAACGTGTGATTCGCTAAGTTTCTTCGTGATTGCGTGTTTGTTGCTCTTGGGGTTCTCTAATAGACGGTTAGGTATCGCCCCGCGATTTCTTTGTGATCTCTTGTAATCGGGGAGTTTGTAACAATCTTTGTGATAGTGGAAGATTGGGAGTTGGCCCTTGTGGCAACTCGTGAGGGAAAGGCTAGAGAAGGCCTGGTCCCTTGTGGACTCTTCAACGGGGATGTAGGATCCTTTGTGGTTCCGAACCTCAGGATAAAATCGTTTGTCTCTTGCTGTTCTTTCGTTCTCGCAAGTTTTGATTCTAGTGTTTTTCCGCGTGCTATCTCTCTCTCAGCTTTCTTTATACTCCATACTTCGTGTAGAACTGTTAGGGATCGATATTTCTCAGTAGATTGCTTAAAATTGGATTTTTGATCTGATCGTGCAGATAATCTCAGACTTATCTGACCCAGGTCAGACTTGTCCGACTTAGGTCAGACAAGTCCGACTAGAAGTCAGACAAGTCTGACTTCTCTGTTTTCAGAACTCTGATTTAAGTTTAAATTATCGATTATCGCCTATTCACCCCCACTCTAGGCCGCCTTTCAACGGGCCTCCGACGACGACGACGACGAGGACCCGGAGGCCACGGAGAGCGACTCTGATCATGAGGCAGGCGATAGTGAGGAGGATGACGACTAGTGGATAGGCCTCGATGTTCCCCTCTTCTTTTTCTTTTTGGTGTCTTGATGCCAAAGGGGGAGAGCTAAATGGCGGAGAGTTAGAAGGTTGGGGGAGAGTAGTTAGATTGGAGGAGAGTAGCCCTTATTCTTTTTTGGATCCTTGGACATGTTGCACACTTAATGTAATATTTATGTCATTCGAATGTTTCAATTTGCTTAATGTAATATCTATGTCATTCGAATGTTTTAAATTTGTGCAAGACTATGTTTTGATTGTTTAATATCAATATGGTGCTTTGAATGTATATCTTTTAATCATACTCATATTTCACATGTCTTGTCACAAATGTTGAGCACAACACGTAGGCACCCCACCATAACATGTGTGTGTATGAAGGACTTCCTCAATTTTTTTTATGATGCATTCATTGAGGGGGAGTCACTCATACACCCGCACGTTATGAAAACCAAAATTTATACTCTTATATGTGAAGACTTAATGTGTTGTCATCAATCACCAAAAAGGGGGAGATTGAAAGTGCATCTAGGATCCCCGTGGGTTTTGGATGATTGACGACGACAATTAAGTAACTAATGAGCTCAGTGATCTTAAGCACAGGTGTGGATTCAAGTGGAAACACAAACTCTCAAAAAGGAAAAGGATGAAAACGGCGATGTCGACTCGAAAAGAAGAAACTAGGGTTTTTAGTGTGTCGAGTTTAGACTAGCCAAATGTGTATGAGGATGTGTGCGTAAAGTGCATTGATATCAAGTTGGGAGCTCAAAGCGGTTTAGAGATCAAAACCTATTGAGAGAAGAGAGTTCGAAGTAGTCTGGCAGGAGTGGCCGGACTAGTCCGTGCAGGTAGTCGGACTTGGAAGACTGCCGAGAGGTCCAGAACCTTGCTGAGCGCTACAACAAGCGTCGGAAAGAAGTTCCTTTCTAACAAAGGGAAGGAAAACAGAAAGTCGACAAAGTTCCAGCTGAAGAGGAGTTAGGCTTTCAGGACCCTAAAAAGATCTTGAAGGTTGTTTACACCTCCGTAGACGATGACTCCGACGTCTCCGACAATAAACGTCGGAAAACCATGAACACCATTTTTGGTGGTTCGTGGGACATCACCTCCCGCCGTGTCCTCAAGACCATGCGGCGGGATATGGCTTCGGTGGCTCCCACCGCTAGGGCGGAGCTGCACCGGAAGTGGATGGATACTGCCATCACTTTCAACACGTCAGACTGCCCTCGGAATATGATCGGAGCTGACCAACTCCCATTGATGGTATCTCCGACCATCAACAACATCCAACTCCACCACATAATGGTAGGCGGAGGTTTGGGGCTGAACCTCATAAGCTTCGAAGCTTTCGTCAAGCTTCAGCTCCGACCTTTGGACCTTCGCCCCTCCCGACCTTTCTCTGGAGTAGGTTCGGGGGCCATAAACCCACTTGGTGCCATTACTCTCCTTGTAACCTTTGGGACTCGGGAGAACTATCGCACTGAGAAGTTGGTCTTTGACATTGCTTAGATCAACTTACCCTTCAACGCCATTCTGGGCAGGTCAGCCTTATACAAGTTCATGACTGCTGCTCATTATGGCTACTTGGTGTTGAAGATGCCAACACCAGCTGGTGTTCTCCGGATCCGTGGAGATCGCACCGCCGGAGTGACAGCTCTGAAAGAACTTCACGCACTTGCCACAGCGCAAGAAGAAGAATCTGGAAAGGAGCAAGCTCCTAAACCACCGAGCATTCGTGATCGAGGCTCAACCTCTGCACCTCGCGTGCAACCAAGCGATGACACCGACATTCCCGTCAAAGTCGTCCAAATCGGTTCCGAAGCCGCTTAGACCACCCGTATATCAGGAGGTCTGAATGACAAATAGGAAATCGCGCTCATCACTTTCCTCTGGGCTAATGTCGACGTGTTTGCCTGGCAACCGTCACAAATGCCTGGGATCCCTAGGGAAGTGATTGAGCATAATCTGAAGATTTACCCTGACGCTCAGCCTGTACATCAGAAGCCTCGGAAGCAATCAGTAGAGCGACATAACTTCATACGACAAGAAGTGAAGAAGTTGCTCGAAGTTGGATTCATCCGAGAAGTCTTCCGCCCAAAATGGCTGGCAAACCCAGTCGTTGTACCCAAGGCTGGCGAGAAGCTTCGGATGCGTATCGACTACACAACACTGAATAAGGCATGTCCAAAAGATACATTCCCACTACCTAGAATAGATCAGATAGTGGATTCCACCTCTGGGTGTGAATTATTGTATTTCCTAGACGCATATTCTAGGTACCATCAAATGATAATGTCTAGGGAAGATGAAGAGCATACTTCTTTCATCACAGTAGATGGATTGTATTGTTATACTGCCATGCCATATGGTCTCAAGAATGCAACCTCAACATTTTGTACGAGCTATGTACAAAACCTTTAGAGAGCTCATCAGAGACGTAGTGGAAGTGTATGTTGATGACATCGTCGTCAAGATTAAGGACAAGGAGTCACTTCTTGACACCTTGCAAGCTATCTTCGACAAGTTGCGAGTCACTCGCACGAAGATGAACCCGTACAAATGTGTCTTCGGGGTTAGCTCCGGAAAGCTTCTTGGTTTCCTGGTAAACCACCGAGGTATAGAGGCAAATCCGACGAAGATTAAAGCCATTGAAGATATGCGGCCACCAGCCCGCATCAAGGACGTCCAGAAGCTGACTGGATGTCTAGCTGCCCTCAGCCAATTCATCTCAAGACTGGCGGAACGGGCACTACCCTCCTTCAAGCTATTGAGGAAGTCCGGTCCATTCCAATGGTCTGAAGAAGCAAAAAATGCGTTCCAGGAGCTAAAGCAGCTCCTCACCACTCTACCAATCTTGGTAGCTCCGAACCCTGGTGAGCCTCTACTGCTTTACATTTCAGCAACTGACGAAGTTGTCAGCATGGTCCTGGTAGCGGAGAGACCAGAACCGTTACAAGCTCAGGAATCCAGACCCCTCTGGGAGAGTCAGGAGGTTCCTGAAGGCGAGTCTGGGTCCCAGCCCCCAGACTTGAGTCAACAAGGAGTTACTCTTGTTGAGCAAGAAGAGTAGGACCCCCCTGGGAGGGTCCAAGTCACTCCTGAAGAAGCTCCGGGTTCCTCCAACAAGGACCCAACGATCCCCGAAGAAGGTTCGGACCCCTCCGGGAGGGTCCGGGTCGATGAGGAGGAAGCTTCGGGCCCCTCCGAGAGGGTCCGGACAAGTCCAACGCCCAGTGTACTTCATCAGCGAAGTACTCCACGACGACAAAACTCGGTACCTGGAAGTACATAAACTGCTATACGCAATTCTTATTGCTTCCAGGAAGCTCCGACACTATTTCCAAGCTCACAAGATCTTAGTGGTGACTTCATATCCACTGCGAGCGATTTTGCATAATCCCAACTCCACTGGGAACATTGCAAAGTGGGCAGCGGAATTGGCCGAGTTTGACCTTGAATTCATCCCAAGACAAGCAATCAAAAGTCAGGCATTGGCGGACTTTGTGGCAGAATGGACCCCCTCTCCATCAAACCCTGGGGGCCCTAGTGAGCAGAAGTCGGAACTCAAGGCTCCGGTCTTCACCGAGCCTCACTAGACTCTCTACTTCAACAGCTCCATGCAGAAGCAGGGGGCTGGAGCTGGAGTCCTTCTCCTCGCTCCGACCGAGGAGAAGGTTAAATACATGGTACACCTTGACTTCAAGGGGACCAACAATATGGCGGAGTATGAAGCACTCATTTACGGACTAAAGGTGGCACTATCATATGGTGTCAATCAGCTGTTGGTCAAGGGAGATTTGCAGCTCATCATTAAACAGGTGAAGGGTGAATGCTCCTACAACCATCCCCAACTAGTTGCCTATCTCCTTGAAGTCCAGAGGCTTCAGAAGGACTTTGAAGTCCTGGACCTCCACCATGTACAGCGTCTCCATAACGCTGAAGCTGACAAACTCTCGATGAAAGCGTCAACCGGAGCTCCGGCTCCCGACAGAACCTTCGTTCGAAGGTTGTCTAAACCGACAGCTCAACCTGCCGAACTGAGCGAAGGAGGCGAGACCAGCACCTCAAAGCTGGCAGTCCCGATGGCCTTGTTACCATGGCAGCCATCAAGGGTCGTAGGTGCTGTCAGAAGCTCCGAGCAACCCAACACGCAATACTCGAATGCTCAAGCTAGCTCCGATGCATGGATCTCGAAGATCCGGAGCTACTTGAAAGACAACTTCCTTTCTGAAGATAATGTATCCGCTGACTGGATAGTCAGATTGGCTAAAAGATACACGCTGGTAGAAGGGGATCTCTACCAACGCGGTGCTAACGGCGTCCTAATGCGGTGCATTACAAAGAAAGAAGGCTGCGAGCACCTCGTAGAAATCCATGGAGGCGAGTGTGGGAACCACGCGTCTTCCCGCACGCTGGTCGGTAAAGCCTTTCGGCATGGCTTTTATTGTCTTACAACGCTCCAGGATGCAACTGAGCTGGTGAAGAAATGTGAAGCATGCCAGTTTCATGCAAAACAAATTCACACACCAGCTCAGCCTCTACAAAGGATACCTACTACATGGCCTTTCTCTGTGTGGGGGATGGATATCTTGGGACATTTCCCAAGAGCCGTCAGAGGTTACAAGTTCCTATTTGGAGTCCCAAACAAAACCATAACCGATAATGGGACCCAATTCACAAGCTCTGCATTCCAAGGATATTGTGAAGATCTCGGCATTCAAGTCAGCTACGCTTTCATAGCTCACCCGACAAGCAATGGCCAAGCCGAGAGAGCAAATGCAGAAATCCTAAAAGGACTTAAGACGCGCACATATGAGCATCTGAAAAAACATGGAGCCAATTGGATTGAAGAGCTTCCGCCCACTCTGTGGGCCAACAGGACAATTCCAAACCCGTCAACTGGAGAGACACCCTTTTTCCTGGTGTATGGAGCTGAAGCAGTCCTTCCTCTAGAAATCACCTTGGGGTCACTCCGGGTCCGGACCTTCGACGATGCCGCGCAGGACCAGCTCCGGCGTGAAGACCTTGACCTCCTTGAAGAGGGAAGGTGTCGAGCAGCTGTTCGGAATGCCCGATACCGCCAAGCTCTCCGGCGCTATCACCAAAGGCATGTTCACAGCCGACAGCTCGAGGAAGGCAACCTGGTGCTACGGAGAATACAATCCAGAGAAGGGTTAAACAAACTCTCCCCCAGTTGAGAAGAACCCTTCCGAGTGATTAAAGTAACCCGTACCGGATGCGTTCGCTTGGCAACCGAGGATGGGACACCTCTCACTAATCCTTGGAACATTGAGCACCTCCGTAAGTTCTACGCTTAATATCACGGAGGTGAGTCTGTAGTTACACGTGATGTATGTTATAGAGTTATTGTACAGAGCCAGGTAGCTCCTCCGGGAGAACAGCCGGACATTCTCTGGAAGGTCCGCAAAGTTCAGGCAACACTTTTCACAGTCTCAGAACTAAAAGTGTAGCTAGCTACCTTGTGTCAAACAAGCAACAAAACATACTTAGTCTGGTTCCGTACCCTAAGGGTGTACTTGTTTCCCTTGTACCCCGGACCTATAATGAAAGACATCTTTGTGTGAAAACAAACTCCACGTGTATTTACTTTGTACAAGCTCATTATTTTTTATTTTTCTCTTTCTTGTCTATAACAAAATTGTGCGATTCTCAAGAATTTTTTAGATCAACTAATTCATGTACAAATTTAGTCGCATTGTTAATTCCTTCGGGTTCTCATGTTGTTGAATGGCTCACTCGCCTGAATGCCGCTAGCCAATCTAGGTCCGGAGTGTGCTATCGACTTAGACTGGTCCTGCACCCTAAGTACGCCACTCTACCTACACCCCGGCAGGCCGAAGTAAGGCGGGTCCTGAAAACAATTGGACTTGGAGAAAACAATCAGTGCACTTGATTGTATGAAGAGTTGCGCTCGACCCAAAAATTTCTTACAAGAATAGTAAGTCGCAACTGAGTTATAGATAGGAAACGAATTTTACTATTTTTCTTGACTTCAGTGTGTAGGAAAAATAAAGATCTCATGATGATGGTGAATTAAGCCTGAGCTATTAAAGCTCGGACATTCCCTAGATGGCTTGTAATCAATGTTTTAAACGTTGATAGCAAGCATCGCTGGAACTGCTCAGCTCCGGTAAAGCCATGGGGCTAGCCGTCAAAGTGAACAAAAAATGGTAGGAAGACTCCAGAGGACTAACTGTCAACGATCTATGCGTTGATGGAGACCACTGCTGGATCTACCAAGCTCTGATGATGGTCAAGGCCAGAGCCCTTAAGCTCCGATAACCTCAGGGGGCCTTCACTACCGAAGACTTCAGACCTACGCTCTACAAGTCTGAAGCACGCGAGTCTTCAACAACTGTTACATCCTCTTGGTACATGTTCACAATCAAATTGCGTACATCTACCAGGGGGCCAAGTGGGACAGAAATTCATAAAAAACTTGGATTTCATTCATCTGGAGAAAAAGAAGAGAAGATACAAGCGGGAGCTACAAAGAGATGGTCCTAGACCCTATGGAAGAACGAGGCGACCTTCTGGGCAACCTTAGAAACGCTGGCCTAGGCAGCTTCTCCCTCTCCGTCGATGGGGCCTTTGAGCACCGGGTCCAGGGGGAATTGGGGGTCCCGACTTGTGTAGCACGACAGAACAAATTCTGTGACGCTCTTGGCCAGGGATTGTCCCTCGGTTTCCAGCTGGTCCGAGATGACATCGCCCATCTTGGTGAGCTTGTTGCCTGCCGAACTCAGCGCCTGCAACGCCTGGTCCAGCTCCGGTTCCGGATCATCCGGACGCACGGGACTAAAACCCATTGGCGTCAGTGCGTTGTTGGCTTTGCCCAGGAAGTCACAAACTTGTTGGGACTCCACAACCCTGCAACTCCGCATCTCCTCCAAGGATCTTCTGGCCGTCGCAAGATCTGAGTTTTCCTGAGCAAGACGCTCCACCTCTTTGGCGTTCTGCTGAATCTTTTCAGCAACCTGCCTTTCGAGTTTACTGAGCTCTTCCTCCCGCAGGTGGATCTCGTTCTGGCGGTTAACCAGGTCCTTCTCTCGGCCCCGCACCTTCTTCTCCCTGGCAACAACGTCAGTTTCCCTCCTGTGGAGTCCTGTCCTCGCTGTCAGGCCTTCTTCTCCTCTTTCTCGCAGCGCTCATCCAATTTCTTGGTGCGCTCCTCGAGACTCTTGTCACCTAGAGTTAGCCTCTGAGTAAGCTCTTCTTCCCTCTTCACGACGTCGTCCTGCAGCTCCAGGAGTTTTTGCTCTTCATCCTCGAGCTTTCTCTCCCGCTCCTCAAGAGCCTCCCGACGCTTGACGAGACTGGCGTGGATGGCATAGAGCCTCTCTTGGCGATCATCCACTGTGCTATTAGCAGCCTTGGCCTATTCGTAGATGGCCCAGGACTGGTTGTCAAGGGATCGCGTCATGCTTTCCCTCTCATCCAGCAGCTTACCCCAATACTCCAGGCGGATCTTCTCCTTCCTCACCCACTCTTTGTCGTCTGCCAGCCTCGACTGCGCCAGCTTGGTCTCGAATTGGAGCCGGTTGCGCCACCTCCTAAGAGTTTGACGCTCCTCCTCGAGAGCCTTGCTGTCGTGGTAAAAAGTCAGCTGAACCTGGCGAAGACTGGAGCAGGCGTTGTCAATAGACAACAACAGAGGGATCGGGTCCGGACCTGCCGGGGTCATCTCTGCCGGTTCCAGTGGGTTCTCCGTGACAAAAATTGGGTCCCAATCTAAAAGAGCGGTTCCCTGAGCTTCCGCGGCACTAGGGCCGCCCTCCAGAATAGCCTCAGCCGCCGTCGAGGAAGGTCCTGCTACAGAAGTTTCAACCTTCGGAGTTGGCTCTGAAGGTCCCGCCGCCAGGTCGTCAACAACTGGTCCCTCAAGCGGGGGGGGGGGGGGGGGGGGGGGGCGGCAACTTCATCTCGGCACCCTGGCTCAGGCGCGGGCACCTCTGGGACCACCACATCCGAGGCAGTCATTGAAGGTTCAATCGGAGCTGAAGCTATCTCCGACTCCGACATTGGTGCCTCCTCCACTACCAGCCCAGGCGTTGACGCTTCGACCATCATGGGCTTGGGCGTCGGCACCTCTGCAGCGATTGGCTCAGGTGCCGGAACTTCTGCAGCAACCAGCTCTACCGCCAAAACCTCTTCGATAACCGGCCCAGGCGCCGGAGCTTCATCAACCACCGGCTCCACTGTCGGGGCATTATCAAACACCGGCTCCACCGTCGGGGCTTCAACAACATCTGACTTTAGGACCGGAATCGCAGATATCTCCGGTTCTGAGGTCGGAGCGACCACCATTTCAGCATCCGAACCCGGAGCTTCAACCTTCGGGGCGGGTGCCACTAGCACATCTTCATTCCCGTGGTCCGGTGCTACCACGGGAGCTTCTGGGGATGAGTCAAGGTCCAAGACCATGACAGCCGGCGCTGGAGCTGTTGCAGCCTCAGCCACTCCTTGGGGCAGCGCTGGGATTGGAGCCGGAGCCTCCGCCTGCACAGCTTCAGATGTTGTAGCAGGAACAGGAGCTTCAGCCCCTCTCTTGGGTACCCTGTGGATGAAGGATGAAGACACTCAAAACACAGTTACAACACAAAACAACCAATTGAGGTAAAAAATAAAATTTACCTTGGAAGGCTTCCGCACCAGTTAGCATGGAACCTCTTCTCCAGACGCTCAGGACTGGACCCTGTCGCCACTAGCATGACAGTTTCGGGCGGTTCCCCGGAGCTCGCCACAACCGTCGGTGCTGCTTTGGTCGAGACCCCCCTCAATCGGGAAGAACTTCCGGACCCAGAGCCTTCAACTGGTCCTGGTACTGTAGCCACACGGCCGGAACTAGCACCCCAGGGAGATGTCGATGCTGGAGTGGATGCCGCCATTAAAGACCTCCCCCTCCGGGGAGAAGGAGCTGCTGTGGAAGGAGCAGGCCTGACGGACCTCCCATCAGAGTGCTTCAGCTTCCTTTTTTGACTCGAGGACTCGGCCAACTCTTTGCTCTTTCCCATGACTTCAACTCTCTATTCGAGGACGGAAGGGGGACCACCCTCGGAAGCTCTGAAGATCACCAACCCGGTAGTCGAACGCCTCTCAACGACACCAATGTCATCAAGCACCGGCATCTTCCGTCGGAGCTCCCTGCTGAACTCTGCCTCCATGTTCAGAGGGAGGAAAGCCGCCGGTAGAGACAAGTAGTCGCCCTCGACGTCGATGTCGTGCTGGAACTTCTTGTGGTGAAGCTCCAAGGTTGCACCTTCCAGGTTGTACTTCAAACCGGTTTCGATCCGGCCATCGTCCATCACGCTGTTGAGGGCCCAAGCAAGCTTCTCCCTCTTCTTCAGCGGTGCCCACCTGTTGGCTAGGAAGTTGCAAAATACCGCCTGAGGAGTCACCCCTCCTTTCACGCATTGGCGGATCTTGGTCAGAGCAGGGTTGAAAGCGTTCGGTAACACCGGAACTTCACTCCAAGCTTCAGTGTCGATATTGGGGAGGCCTACGGGCAACTCCAGCCTCTCATGCTCCTCTGTCCCGATGACAATCCAATCCTTCTTCCAATCGTCCCACATGCCAAAAGAAAACGACCGCAAGTACTTAAACGGGCACTTCTTGCGCTTTATAAAGTAATAGAAGCCAAGGTACTCGTCACTTTTGCCGGTGGTGTGGATGGTGAAGAAGGTACAGAAGAGCTCGACGCAGGGAGGAATACCCACCCACATCTCGCAGAAGTGGACAAAGATCGACACCAAAAGAATGGAGTGGGGGCCAAGGTGGTACAGCTGCAGACCATAGAAGTCTAGCAGCATCAAGAGAAAATAAGAAAAGGGTGGGATCAGTCCCACCATGGCGTACGAGGAGAAGTACACTATGTCGCTGGCGTGCCTTCTCGAATGGAAGCTTGACGGCGCGGACCTGGTGGTTGAAGAAGTCACTGGACCACCCCATGAGTACCCGGACCTTCTTCAAGTTGCCGTCGATCTTAAGTCGGCTCTCGCGAAGACCCAACTCCATCGCAGCACAAGTGGGGCTAGGGATGAAAAGCAAGCAAAAGTTTGGAGGATTTGAGCTCAAGATCGAATGAAGGTGTAAAGAACCCCCAAACGGTGCACGCTTTCCTTCTTAAGTAAGCCCCTGCAATGCTTGGATTGAAACCGCAGAGGAGCCGACGATACAAGTCAAAAACTTCACCCTGCCAATGACAAGGGGGCCCGGGGCCACCCCGACGATCAAGTCGAGGTCCTTACCCCAGACGAACGGTTGTCATCATAAAAGGCGGGAAACCCGAAGGCGGCAGCCTGACAAGGCGCGCGGAACCGATACGATTTTCGTATCGGGAACCGGCGACCTTCAATTGCGTGAGATCCGCATGCTAAGATCTCACCTGCCGCATCCAGGATATGCCTCGCGACGTTGGTTTAACTACGAACTACAGTCAACGGTACATCTGAAGATCCTTGAAGACACGACACAAAAATCAAAGGATGGACCCACCTCTGGCAAAATGACTTCATCCAATAGGTCTCTCCCAGAGGTGGACCCAGGGGGCCACTGTCAGTACCCTGCGTATCGTATACCCCTTGGGACTACAAAAAGACCAAAGGGACTTCACCTGTCTGAATAGAAGACATGCGAAGGTCCCACATGTCATACAGGACTGGACATGCCTCCCATCTATGGTTAGTCCCGGTACTACCACGTGTGCACTGCAGCCGGACCTATATCCCACATATGGGATAGCTCCGGGCTAAACACTCATGCGGCACCCCCGGACCTAACCTCCGACAAAGGAAAGCTCCAGTATCGACACCTGTACATCTACACCGGACCTACCCGTCCCAGACGAATAGCTCTGAAGTTGCCACGTGTCCAAACCGCCGGACCTTCAACCTCAGCAATCAAGCTGGTGAACCCCCAACGGCCTGGACCTCCAAGGGGCAATCAAAGACTTCAAAACCTGATTAAGTGTCATTAATACCATATTAATGACACACGATCAGAAGGCCCTTAATACCAGTAACGGTATTGTTAGGTCCCATTACCACGCTATTAAGGGTAATTAATCTCATTAATTATGTATTAAACATTAGTAACCGCCGGGGCCACATGTCGAGCCAGGCTATCGGTGTAACGGTTAGTCTTTGTACTATAAAAGGACTGGTCAACGATACACAGGAACACACACAGTCTCTGGACAAAAAACTCTCTAGAAGCTCTTAGACGTTCAATATAACAGTTACACACCATATGTAGAGTAGGGTATTACGCTCAAGCGGGTTGAACCACGTAAATCCTTGTGTCCATTTGCCATAACCTTCGAAATCTTTGCGCACCCAATACCGAACTACAAACTCCGTGAGCTACCAACGGTAGTATCGGAAGAATTGCCGGAAAAACACTCCGACAGATATTATGTCAATTTCTGTTACAACTATGGCTTCTGAGTCTGTTTTTAGGCACCGGGGGTAGGACAATTAGTCCACATCGAAGTAGACTAGCTCCAAAAACAATTGAAGGTTTAATGTGTATGCAAGCTTGGTCCCGTGCTGATATTATTGACCAAGAATCCTCTTTCAAAAATGTTGTAATGTCTTATATGGAGGATGAAGAAGAAGATGAAATGGTAGCACTTGAATGCTTTGATTTTAATTTATATTTCTGTTTTCACAGTTCTATGTATTGTCAATCTAATGTAATTTATTTCTTAATTTTGTTTTTAGGATGATCCTTCATCTACAATTGTTGATTGATGAATAATTGAAGGTTTGGAGGAGAAAAAGACCTGGTATTTGTTGTAATACTTGCTGAATTCTAATTTTGTTCTACAATTCTGTTTTCATTCAATCATTCTTTTCTAATGCTTGAAGGTCTGGAATGTGGAATCTGGAGAATAAGGTATGTACTCTGTAGAAGAGCTCAAGACTGTAATGTGGCTGAAATGTGGTTGTGGACTTGTGGCTGTAATTGAAACCTGGAATGAAGGTCTGCATAATTGCATTTGAAGAGTTTTGAGTGCTGTATCGAGTGTTGTTTTGATAAATGTTTGAAAAGAAATCAATGAATGAAGTTCTGGATGATTGCATTTGAAGACTTTTGAGTGCTGTTATCTGCAATTGAACATTTGAAGATGTATGATATACTGAAATGTGTTGTACTAAAGTCATTTGTATTGAACATTTGAACCTGGGTAGAGTTTTGTGTCATTGTGCGTTGTACTGAACTTCTATCGTGTGATGTACTGTTTTCATATGTTAAAATCTGCATTATTGCTTTAACGTGCAAACTGTATGTTGAAATATGCATTATTGTTGTGTATTAAAATCTGTAAACTGTATTATCTGTTGCATTTTGTTATACCCGGCGGATACTCAAAACCCGTCCGAAACCCGTCGGATACAGATTCGGATATGGAAATTTACCCACAGGTACAAGTTCAAATACAAAATTTTACATGTACACTTTTTCATTCTGGATCAGGTTTTTTCTCTACCTGATCCAAACCCGACCCGTTGTTGCCATCCCTAATCAGCCTGGTCCCCCTAAGGCATCGATTCCATGGCGTTGCGAAGCAAGGCATCAGTCTTTGGCTCTCCCGTCTTTTTATGCTAGTTGCATCGCATATGGATCAGATCTGAAGTTTGATGCAATGAATTTACCCTGATTTTTTGTTTTCCTTGAGGGCTGCATTTTGTTTGTACGACTTGGTGGTTGACCGGTGGTATATGGACACGTTTGTCGTTGTCCGATCATCGTTGCCCGTTAGAGCGTCGGCATCCGAGCGCACCTGCTTACAACTTGGCACGATTTACTCCAAAAACTTGGCAGCTGATTGTAGCACGTCGTGCTTCGAGAACCTTCTCTCCTCGCTGCCTGGATACGAACGCGATCAGACGATGTGGTAGTCAAGTGTTTCCAAGTCCAACGCCACGTCTAGAACCTTCCCAAAATTTAAAAAAAGAATAAATCGATTCTGCCAAGCAAGCCACTGACTCGTGGGGCAGCCACAACGGAAACCCGCGCGGCCCCACAAGACTTGGGGCCGAACGGCAAGTCAGTCAACCCGCTCCCCATTCGCCTTCCTTCCCGTCCCTCGTAGAACACTCTCGAACCCCCCTCCTCCACCACATCCCCATAAATCCCCCTCTTCCCCGCGTCTAGCCCCCATAGTCTCCTGCTTTCTCGCTCGCAGCACTCTCCACTCAAACCCTTCGTCTCCCTCGCGCCGCCGCCTTCCGAGCCTCCGGAAAAGTTCCGCCATGGCCGCCGCGGAGACCGAGACCTTCGCCTTCCAGGCCGAGATCAACCAGCTGCTCTCGCTCATCATCAACACCTTCTACTCCAACAAGGAGATCTTCCTCCGTGAGCTCATTTCCAACTCCTCCGATGTAAGTCCTCGTTCCCCCGCGCGCTCGTGCTCTCCTGTTCCTGCGTACTACTAGATCTGTGCGCGTAGGCCTTGCGTCGTTAGGTAGATCGGTGCGTTTTGCGTGTTGCTACGAATATGTTGTGGACTTGTGGTGGGTTATATAGGGCGGATTTTTTTTTCTGGATATGGTATGCACAACTGGGACTGTGCATATCCTCATTTGATTTCTTCTAGTTTTGAGATACAATCACATGACATGGCGTATATCTAGACGAATATGCTCTGCATATCGTATTCAGAGAATTCCGTTTGTATATAGGGTTTAGCGCTGTTTAGCGACAGTATTAAACCCGTGACTTGCCCAATCATTTGCGCTTCTGTAGTACTTTTCAGTATTAGATCACGCATGTGTTTGATGTCAGAAAATCCCCATGTTTCGTGAATAGCTTAAACGGTCTAATGTAATAGCTGAAACGTCAGTCTCAGTTGTAGGTTGCGTGACCTCGGCCAACTTTTTTCGGTTGAGATGCTGTTAATTTTAACCACCTGTTGTAATTGCAAAAACACAGAGGCACTTGGACATCATGTTTTCAGCTAGTCTCTGAAAAGTATGCTTGGAGTTAAATTTGACAGTGCGAACTTGAACATCAACTAGTTTAAATTGCGTACATGTGCAGTCCTGTGTTCAGTTTTGTTATAGGAATAGGCCTTAATGAAATTATGGAATTGATAGTCTATTAAGCATCTACTGGGCTATATTGTTCGTTCTCTGATGTTGACAACCATATTTAATGATGTGCAATGTAGCGTTTTATATAGATGATAATGCCGTTTTTCATGTTTTGACACAATGATTTGATTCTAACATGATGTTTGTCTCTGTTGTCTTGACAGGCCTTGGACAAGATCAGGTTCGAGAGTTTGACTGACAAGACTAAGCTGGATGCTCAGCCAGAGCTGTTCATCCACATTGTCCCTGACAAGGCCACCAACACCCTGACAATCATTGACAGTGGCATCGGTATGACCAAGTCGGACCTCGTGAACAACCTTGGTACCATTGCACGGTCAGGGACCAAGGAGTTCATGGAGGCACTGGCTGCTGGTGCTGATGTGTCTATGATTGGTCAGTTCGGTGTTGGTTTCTACTCTGCCTACCTTGTGGCTGAGAAGGTCATTGTGACCACCAAGCACAACGATGATGAGCAGTACGTTTGGGAGTCTCAGGCTGGTGGATCATTCACTGTCACGCGTGATACATCTGGCGAGCCTCTTGGCAGGGGTACCAAGATGACCCTCTACCTCAAGGAAGATCAGGTATAATTCACACTATGTCCATTACTTGAGCTGGGTGATAGCTTTTAGTATTGAACTTTGTAGGGCCATCAAGGTTGTGATGTCATTATGCATTTGGGGTTAAATTTTATGCATTAAAGTTAGCTGAACAGTTGACTTGTGGCTGGATGAGGTTTTGACAATGTAGATAGTAAGAGAATTTGGTTCTAGTAAATAGAATTTGAATGGTACAGATATCCTGCTCTGTGGTTGGGCTTAATTAATGTCACTTGAAAGTTACGTTTCCTTAGCTATGTGAAAAAACATATATTTTTACATGAAAGTTTAGTTAGAATTCAATAGTCCATTTGGATGTATGTAAAGTTGGGTCACTAAAAAGTTTTTCAGTCTGCTAGTATCTCCTTGCATCCTTACACTTGATTGTTGTTATTTTGTGCAGCTGGAGTACCTTGAGGAGCGTCGCCTCAAGGATCTGATAAAGAAGCATTCTGAGTTTATCAGCTACCCCATCTCCCTCTGGGTTGAAAAGACCACTGAGAAGGAAATTTCTGATGATGAAGATGAGGAAGAGAAGAAGGACGCTGAGGAGGGTAAAGTTGAAGATGTCGATGAGAAGGAAGAGAAAGAGAAGAAAAAGAAGAAGATCAAGGAGGTCTCTCACGAGTGGCAGTTGGTCAACAAGCAGAAGCCTATCTGGATGAGGAAGCCTGAGGAGATCACCAAGGAGGAGTATGCAGCCTTCTACAAGAGCTTGACAAATGATTGGGAAGAGCACCTGGCCGTGAAGCACTTCTCTGTCGAGGGTCAGCTGGAGTTCAAGGCTGTCCTCTTTGTTCCCAAGAGGGCGCCCTTCGACCTATTTGACACCAGGAAGAAGGCTAACAACATCAAGCTCTATGTGCGCCGTGTCTTCATCATGGACAACTGTGAGGAGCTGATCCCTGAGTGGCTGGGTTTTGTCAAGGGCATTGTTGACTCTGAGGACCTTCCCCTCAACATCTCCCGTGAGATGCTTCAGCAGAACAAGATCCTCAAGGTCATCCGCAAGAACCTTGTCAAGAAGTGCATTGAACTCTTTTTTGAGATTGCTGAGAACAAAGAAGACTACAACAAGTTCTATGAGGCCTTCTCCAAGAACCTCAAGCTTGGTGTCCACGAGGACTCGCAGAACAGGACCAAGCTTGCTGAGCTCCTGAGGTACCACTCCACCAAGAGCGGTGACGAGCTGACCAGCCTCAAGGACTATGTGACCAGGATGAAGGAGGGCCAGAATGACATCTACTACATCACTGGCGAGAGCAAGAAGGCAGTGGAAAACTCCCCGTTCCTTGAGAAGCTGAAGAAGAGGGGCTATGAAGTCCTTTACATGGTTGATGCCATCGATGAGTATGCTGTTGGTCAGCTCAAGGATTTTGAGGGCAAGAAGCTGGTCTCTGCCACCAAGGAGGGCCTCAAGCTCGACGAGAGTGAAGATGAGAAGAAGAGGAAGGAGGAGCTGAAGGAGAAATTCGAGGGCCTCTGCAAGGTCATCAAGGAGGTGCTTGGTGACAAGGTCGAGAAGGTGGTGGTCTCCGATCGTGTGGTGGACTCCCCGTGCTGCCTCGTCACCGGCGAGTACGGCTGGACCGCCAACATGGAGAGGATCATGAAGGCCCAGGCGCTCAGGGACTCGAGCATGTCCGGCTACATGTCGAGCAAGAAGACAATGGAGATCAACCCCGAGAACGCCATCATGGACGAGCTGCGCAAGCGCGCGGAGGCCGACAAGAACGACAAGTCGGTCAAGGACCTCGTGATGCTGCTGTTCGAGACGGCGCTCCTCACCTCCGGCTTCAGCCTCGAAGACCCCAACACGTTCGGCAGCCGAATCCACCGCATGCTCAAGCTGGGTCTGAGCATCGACGAGGATGAGGCCGCAGAGGCTGACACCGACATGCCGCCCCTGGAGGATGATGCTGGCGAGAGCAAGATGGAGGAGGTCGACTAAGCTCCGCTCGTGCTTCCGCTACTTTGCTAGTTAATCTGGTCACTGTGTCTGAGAACCTCGAGCTGTGTCGTGTCGTGTCGTTTTGCTGTGTCGTGGTGATGTTATCGTGACGCGGGTTATTGAACTGCGTATGTTAATTGGTTCGTGACAGATGGTATGTTTATCCCGTCACTTCTAATTGGTAGCTTTGTCGTCTCTTCTTTTTTTAATATCTTCTGTTCTTGTTTTTTCTTGCCAAGCAGCAGGCGAATCTTGACGATTTTCGCTTCGCAGCGAGTTTTCGCTTTCTGAATCATCCAAACCAATCCACGGCCGTACTAGCAAGGAATTGATCCTGCTGGCGAAAAGGAGGGCGTACGAACTCAAATCGTGCCATGGCGTGGTATGTGTTACAAAACAAATAAGCACTTGAAAACCTCGACGGTTGTTGCCGGCGCCTCTTCTTCTCGCCATTGGACGCGCCTGTCACAACATGTAATGTATAAAAACATGTGTATTCTTAACTCTCAAACTTGATTCAAAACACGTCATCAGCACTTTGTCTCTAAGAGTGAAAGAGAGAATCAAGATGTTCAACGCCATCTCTAAGAGCGAAAGAGAGAATCAAGATGTTCAATGCCATCTAGATGTTCAACGTCACGGTCGTCGTGGAAGTCGCCGCCGTCGTCGACCGGTGGCACCATTATCGAATACACGTTAACCTCATCGCCGCGTTGAAGACCGGTCTCCAACCCCTTTTCCCTATTGTGCCTCGGATCCAGACGACCACCAAATGGGTCGTTAAGAGGAACCGAACGCCGTCCTTGGTGGGGAGATCTCCAACTGAGTTCGCCGGATTAAGGATCTTCGTCATCGGACGGACAGGGGGAGGGGGGGGGGGGGGGGGGAGAAGGAACAGATGGCATATCGAACATCACATCGACCACCGGATCCATAGCACCGGCGGTTGCCGACGCCGCCACACGCCACCAAAAAGGCCGACGGCGAGGATACGGATTGGACCTCGAGGTCTTCCCCAAGGTCCTTTGACCGCACGCACCATTCCTCCGTCGGCACCACCTGCAACAATAGCATCACATGTTCCTATGTCGGCAACACCTTACTGTGAAACTGAGATGCTGGAATCCGGACCTTCACCGGCGCTTCTATGTCCAAGCAGAAATCGAGTTCTTCACCGGTTTGCTCATCTAGCCGCCCCGACCCGACCAGCCCGAAGGCCCGAATCTTGGGCCTCAGTCGCCAGTTCCAACTGAGCGAAGGCGGTGGTGGGGGGGGGGGGGTTGAGGGGGAGCAGTGCCGGAGAAGAAGGGAAAGGAGGAGGAAAGCGTCGGAGAAAGAAGAAGGTGCACAACGGCGGATCTAAAATGGCGGCGAGCGAAGGTACCGAAGCGGCGAGCGGAGGTACCGAGACGACGAACGAAGGAACCGAGGCGGTGAGAGCAAGGCGAGGAGTGCGGTTAGGGTTCGACCTAGTCGGCCCCGACGCTTCTGGCCCCCCTTTTATTCACCATCGGTCGGACCTTGGGCCAGGCCATGGGCCGCGCCGCCGGACCGTGCGTCCGGCTGGGCCGTGCATTCGGCCGGGCCGCACGCCCACGGTTGGGCCGCCCCTAAGCCCAGATCAAATTATCTATTTTAATGTTTTTCAATTTTCAGTTTAAATATAATTTCAAGTGTAGTTTAATTTACTGCATGTGTATATGTATTGTAAAATATTCTATAAATATAATTATCATCAATACTGATTATGACAATGTGTATATTGCATTTAAATATTATTTATTTGCAATAAATTAATATTTGGCTACTTTTCAAATTTTGGCCAAATAGATAAAATAAAAATCATATCGTCCAAAATTCATTGTTTAGGCTATTTTTAAAATTTGGCCTCAACTTTGAACTTTGTTTATTATATTTACAAATTTTACAAATTTCATCATTAAAGCGAATTTTAAAATCTTGGTTTATGATGGAAATAACACTACACATAAAATATAAAGTAAATTGACTCATTTTGATTAAGTCATTTTTCAATAATTTGGCTTAATGCACTATGAATCATACCTTAATATAACAAAGTGTATAATTCATTTTTAATTTGGCTATTTCTTTAATTGGCTATCTTCGACGTGAAATATACATATATATGTTCTTCTTTCAAGTCATTTTTCTAAATTTGACTAGATAAAAGAGAATAAATTTAATGTATTTTTCATTATGATTAATACACATTACAACACCACCATGATGATTTTATTAATAAAATCTCTGGTTTCTTATATGTAGGAATCAATGTCTCGCGAGTCTGAAGAACTTGCTCTTGATGGTCATAATTATCTGACATGGGCTCTTGACATCAAGATAAGTTTGGTTTTCAAAGAACTCATTGTTGCTCTTACTCCTCCTGAAGAAAGACCTACAACATTTTTGGATATATTCAAGTACCAGACATTATACATCATCCGTAAGCATCTTCATCCTGACTTGAAATCAGAATATGTGATGGAAGAAGAACCTCATACCCTTTGGACGACATTAAAAAGTCGTTATGAACAGCAAAAGGCAATTCTATTGCTTGAGGCCAATCATGAATGGACTTAACTTCGTTTTCAATATTTTAAGTCTATAAAATACTACAATCATGTTGTTCATAAGGTATATGCTAAATTAAGGTTTTGTGAGAAAGAACCATCAGAAGAGGACAAAATAGAGAAGACTCTTCAAATTATGCTCCCTTCTTATAGGGTCTTACAACATCAATATCGGGCTCGTAACTACCAACATTATGCCGATCTCATTAGAGATTTACTTCAGGCAGAAAAGCATGATGAACTTACTATTAAGAATCATCACAAACGTCGTGTTGCGGCTACTCCTCTACCTGAAATTCATCATAATGAGAAGAAAGCTAAAGCTTCTAAGAATGTATATTCTAAGAAAAATGGTAGATCTGCTAGACGCCGCCGTAATAGGCAAAAGAATAATAAATTCTCAAACAAAATAAGAAATGATGGTGTTATCTTCAAAGGGAAAAATGTGCAGTGTAAGGCATGTGGAACTTATAAGCATACAGCTGATAAATGTCGCACGCCTAAACACCTTGTGGCTTTGTACCAGAAATCACTGGGAAAGGATAATAAAGTACAAGGATCTCAAAATGAGTATGAAACTCATTTAAGTATTCAAACAAAGCCAACATTTGAAGTCGATTGTTCAAGCAACGATATTGAAGATCCTAGCAACAACGATTCAACATTGAATGATGATGACCACATGGACTTGGACAATGCTATGGTTGAATATAATTCGAACGATGTATTTAATGATCTTTTATAGATCTTCTACTATAGAAATTTATATATGTTTAAGTCTATGCAAATATAAGTGTGTTGTAATGTAAACATTAAGTATATTGTATTAGGGTTATTCAACACTCTAATATTTTATATATATATATATGTATTTAAATACAACTAATTATGTTATTATAAGTCTTATTTATTAGATTTCACGGGAAATTTTCGATGGAAGAAGAAATGTGACTTGTGGATATACTTAGGGAAACAAAATATTTTTAGACTCTAACTAAGAGATTAGAAAATGTTTTGACCATCGCAGGACGCGATGCGATAATAGTTGGCTTTGGACAAGCCACTATTACTCTCCCTAATGGGACACAAGTGATGATTGAAGATGCTTTATTGTATCCCGATTCTACATGTAATCTCATAAGTTTTAGGGATATTCGAAAAAATAGGTTACATATGCATACCCATGAAGAAAATAAAGAAGAATTTCTTCTTATTTCTAAATCTCCTGAATATGGCCAAGAAGTTCTAGAAAGAATTCCTTCTACTCCATCTGGACTGTAATTCACGTACATAAAACGCGTATCATATGTTGCATACAAGATGATTTTCTAGAATGTTGATACATTTAAGACCTGACATTCACGCCTAGGCCACCCCGGAATAGGGATGATGCGGAAAATTATTGGAAATTGCACCGGCCAAGATTTAAAGAACACAAAATTTCCTAAATCAAATGATTTTATGTGTATTTTATGTGCTATGGACAAGTTGATCTTGCGGCCTTCTCCGCTTAAGATCCATGCTGAACCATTAAAATTTCTTGAAATAATTCAAGGTGATATTTGTGGACCCATACAACCAATATATGGTCCATTTAGATACTTAATGGTTTTAATTGACGTATCTACAAGATGGCCACACGTGTGTTTATTATCTACACATAACCATGCTTTCGCCAAATTTATGATACAAGTTATAAGGTTAAAAACAAATTATCCCGAATATAGGATAAAAAGTATCCGTATGGACAATGCTGCTGAATTTACATCCCGTTCCTTCAATGACTATTGTATTAGGAATTGAAGTACAACATTATGTTCTATATGTTCATACACAAAATGGTTTAGCAGAATCTCTTATAAAAAGAGTAAAACTCATAGCAAGACATTTATTGCAAGGTTGCAATTTCCCAACATCTTGTTGTGGTCATGCAGTCCTACACGCTACTGACCTTATTCTACTTAGACCAACTACATATCATACCATCTCCCCTTTACAACTTATACGTGGAGATTAACCCGATATCTCTCATCTCTGAAAATTTGGATGTGTTGTATACATACCAATTTCACAACCTAAGCGAACTTTTATGGGCCCTCACAGGAAATTAGGAATATACGTGGGATATCAATCCCCGTCTATTATTAAATACCTGGAGCCTTTAACAGGAGATTTATTCATGACCCGGTTCGCTGATTGTATTTTTAATGAGAATCATTTCCCGGTTTTAGAGGGAGATAATAAATTTATCAATGACCACCGAGAAATAAATTGGGACGACAAATCCATCCTAAATGTTGATCCACGTACAAAAGAAATTGAACTTCAAGTTCAGAAAATTATAGAGTTCCAGCAAATTGCTAGTAACCTACCAGATGCATTTACTGACTATAATAATGTCACAAAGTCTTTGAATCCTGCAATTAATGCACCTTGCCGAGTGGAGGTACCAATAAAAATCACACAACCTCCGAAAAGGGGGAGAGCAAGTAAGGAAATATATGTTCAACCAAGCGTCCAAAGACTACAAGATTAAGATCTTCCTCGAGGAAAGTAAATGTGAGTCAACAAAATGTTGGCATACATCAAAGGGATATTTTAAATCCTTTATATAGCCCTCAAGTGCGCACTATATTGTAGGCTGGACAATCGAAAAACTCTGATTCTTCTATTTTGGGAAGTCAAGAAGAATTACAGGGAATAAGAGAAATTTTCATCAATTATACTAGTTCCGAAGAATTACTTGACCGTAGTACAACGGTCGTCAACTCATGCTTTTCAACCATAATTGCTGATCTTCTCCAAGATCCTGATCCTAAGACCATGGCAGAGTGTAAACAACGCTCAGACTGGATCAAATGGAAAGAAACAATCAAGATAGAACTTGACTCACTTAAAAAAAAAGAGGTATTCGGTGATGTAATACCTATTCTTCCTCGAACCTATCATGTTGGGTTCAAATGGGTTTTCGTTCGAAAGCGAAATGAAAACAATGAGATTGTGAGATACAAGGCAAGGCCAGTTGCACAAGGGTTTACGCAGAGAACCGACATTTATTTTAATGAAATATATTCACCTGTTATGAATAGAACAACTTTCTGATATTTGATATCTCTGGCAACACAAAAACATCTATCTTTGCAGTTGATGGATGTCGTGACTGCATATTTATATGGGTCACTAGATTCGGATATTTATATGAAGGTTCCCGATGGGATACCCATACCGAATGAAAAAGTAGATCGCAACATATTTTGTGTTAAACTCAACAAGTCATTATATGGCTTAAAACAGTCTGGAAGGATGTGGTATAACCGTATGAAGGAGTTCCTTTTAAACAAAGGCTACTCTACTAATAATGATTGTCCTTGTGTCTTCATTCGAAGATCCTCAACTGGTTTTTGTATCATATCAGTATATGTTGATGATTTAAATATCATTGGCACTGAGAATGACATTAAAGAGACACAAAATCATCTTAAAAGGAAGTTCGAGATGAAGTATTTAGGTAAAACTAAATTTTGTTTGAGTTTACAAATAGAGCACCTTCATACGGGCATTCTCGTACACCAATCTGCTTATGTTCAGAAAGTTTTAGAGAAATTCAATATGAACAAAGTATATCCATCAAAAACTCCTATGGTAGTAAGAGGCTTGAAGAGGGATACATATCCGTTTCGACCATGCCAAGAAGGAGAAGAAGTATTGGGTTCTGAATACCCATACCTTAGTGTTGTTGGTGCACTTATTTATCTTGCAAATAATACAAGGCCCGATATTGCTTTCGCAGTAAATTTACTTGCAAGATATAGTAATGCTCCTACAATACGACATTGAAATGGAGTGAAAAATGTATTAAGATACCTTCAAGGTACACAAGATTTTGGACTATTCTTTTCAAAGAAACAAGATCTAAATCTCATATTTAAGTGATCCCCACAATGGTAGATCACAAACAGGCTTCGTGTTCTTACACGGACAGACGGTAATTTCTTGAAAGTCATTTAAACAGACTCTAATTGCTACGTCTTCTAATCACTCTGAAATCATAGCATTATATGAGGCCGCACGTGAATGTGATTGGCTACGTAGAGTAATTAATCATATTCAACTGTCAAGTGGCATTGGACCCGTTGAGTCATCAAACATTATCTATGAAGATAATGCAGCTTGCATTGCTCAGATGCAGTCAGGTTATGTGAAAACTAATGTTACTAAACACATAGCTCCTAAACTATTTTATCCATATGAACTTCAAATGAATGGAGAAATTGATCTCCAACAAACTAAGTCATGTGATAACTTAGCAGATTTATTTACTAAGTACTTATCATACTCCACATTTTCTAAATGTGTTGTGGATATTGGTATGCGTAGACTTAGAGATTTGCAAGGTTTAGGAGGAGTTTCATCGAAGCAACTTGACAAATAAGCATCAAATTGTACTCTTTTTCTTATGTGAGTTTTACTTTAATTTTCTCACAATAAGTTTTAATGAGACAATGGCAATGCAAGATAATGTCTGTTTTCTTATTTTTTTTTTCCACAGGGGTTTTTATTTGAAAACAATTATAACATTTCATGCTGTGTTTTCTCCTGTTTTATAAATATTTCAGGAGTTTTTACACAAATATTTTATTATATATATATATATATATATATATATATATATCTTCATATTTTTCCCACTAGTTTTTTCGAAGATATTATTCATTTAAAGAGGAATTCAAGCGTTCAAGAGGGGTGTTACAGAACAAATAATGTGAACACTTGAACCTCCTCAGGGACGGTTCCCGGCGCTTGTCGTCGGCACCTCCTCGCGCCCTCTCGCCATCGGACGCGCCCGTCCATTCAACATGTATAAAAAGCAATGAAAAGAATGAATAAATGATAAGTTAGAATCAATCTGTGTCTATTATTCTTGTCTCTCAAACTCGATTCACAGTATGTATTCAAGCCGATAGGGACACAATGGTGGGCCGAACTAGCATGGAGAAACGGAGGGAGCAACTAGCATGGAGGACCGAATATCACGAAAACTGCAAAAAGTTGCAGAGTCCTAAATGACAGGTGAACCATTCCAGAGCATAACAAATTAATAAAAAATTAATTTTAAAAATTAATCATCAGTTTTATAAAAAAATTAATACAAAGACTTGTAATGTGTGAAGATCACGGCAGCTTTTTAAGTACAACAAATTTTCCATTAGGGAAATACCATTTCCGTGGCCGTGCTGGCCAAGAGGCGCCGTTTTCGGTTCCAGAAATCACAGGATGTGGGGGCGACCCTTTTGCAGCAGGTTCATGTGCGGCTCCCTTACATGTCAAGATAGTACTCTTTATTCAATAAAATTAGAAGAAAGAACTTCGCCTCTCTGATCGCAACTCCAGCAAGACTGTCTTGAGGTTGATTGCATGTTTCTTTACATTCCGGATCCTAGGCAAAATTCAAGGCATCTAAACACGCTTCAATTTCAGTGCGAAAGGTATCTCCAGCTGATTGAATATGACCTTTGCCTGCTCCCCAAAAGGCCAAAAACCACCATCCTGATCACAAATAACAAAACTTCACAGTTACTTTGGAGCAGCATCCAGAGCAACTTATTTATTTGCATTCATAATTCACCAGGCTCCTGGTAAGAAAGCATGAAAAGTAATGTGATTTCTCAAACAAATGTGCTGAAATTTGGAAGCATTGTTACACAGTCACTCAACTTGAATGAGTATGTGAGACGAGATTACCTTATTGATTATGAGATGGGCACCTCAGATACGATGCACCATTAGCTTCCATGGTTCCTTGAAAACCATAAAAAATAGTTTCCCATGTATTTCAGTAAGTCTATTTCCACATACAAACGGCCGGTCGCATTCATGGTGACAAGGAGAGACAAATACTATGATCTTGGGATACCATTTCAGCCAGTTCTGATTTCACAAACAGAACTGCTTTGCTAACGACGCCAAAGAAGGTTATTGGTTATACAAGTAAACTCCACATTTACTGGTAAAGAATGTGACCATTTGATATGTTAATTAAAGCCCCTGCAGGAGCTCAAAACTGTTGCATTGAGCTGGATGATCCCGGCAATTTCGTGATGCTATACTTCTCCAGAAAACCTCTTGATTCTAGGGCCTCCGCCCATTTACCTGCAGCAGCGTAAATGTCGGATATCAAAACATGGCAGCCAGATTGTGTTGTGCTGAGGCTGAGAATCCTACTCTTTACCCTTTCAGCCACATCAAACCTCTTATGCATTCTACAAGCACCGAGGAGTGCACCCAACACCATGACATCAGGGACCATTGGCATGTCCAGGATCAACTCTTCTGCCTCTTCAAGAAGCCCTGCTCGGCCTAACAAATCAACCATGCAGCCATAGTGCTTTAGCTCTGGCTGAACCCCACAAGATGCCATGCTCTGAAAGCACTGCCGACCCTCATCTACCATCCCAGCACGGGCACAAGCTGTTAGAACACTGACAAATGTTATGTCATTCAGCTTTTGTCTGGAATTCCTCATCTGCTCAAACAAATCGATGCATTGCTGAGCCTCACCGTGTACTGCCAGCCCAGTGATGAGTGCATTCCAGGCAGATACATTTTTCTGGTCCAAAGAATGGAAAATTTTGACAGACATGTCTGTTCTCCCACACTTGGCATACATGTCTATGAGAGCAGCGCCAAGATTAAACCCGTTGTCGAGCACCATCTTGTGCTTGTCAATGAAGGCATGAACCCATCTCCCTTCCTCCAGAGCCGTTAAATGTGCGCATGCTGACAGCACACTCACCATGGTCACCTCGTTAGGCTGGATATTGCTCCCGCTTAGCATTGCCCTGAATAGCTCCAGGGTTTCTGCATAGCGTCCAGCCTGCGCATACCCGGAAATCATGCACGTCCAAGAAACCACATCCTTTTCCGGCATTCCATCAAACAGATCCCTTGCACCATCCATATCGCCATTCACTGCGTATCCACGGATCATTACATTCCACGACACCAGATTCCTGACCGGCATCTCGTCAAACATCTTCCTAGCCAATGGCAGTAGCCCATGACGTGCAAATCCTGTCACCATCGAGTTCCATGTGACCACATTCCTACCAATGGCTGGCATATGATCAAACATCTCTCTCGCTACATCCAGTTCCCCAGCCCCAGCATAAGCCCCCACCATCGCGCTCCAGGACACACCATTCCTCTGCGGCATTTCGTCGAACACCCGCCTGGCATTCTCGATCTCCCCGCACTTCACGTAGCCACCAATCACCGTGTTCCATGACACTACATCAGCGACCCCCGAGCATGAGTCAAAGACGCCCCACATCGACGCCGTGTCGCGGAACGCGGCGTACATCGCGAGGAGCGCATTGACGACGAAGACATCGGCCAAGAACCCGCGGCGGACGGCCTGGGCGTGCACCTGCGCGCCCGTGCGAGGGAAAGAGGGGAGCCTGGAGGCGGACTTGACAAGAGGAGGGAAGGTGAAGCGATCGGGAAGGCATCCTGACCAGAGAAGTGAGGCGAAAGCCGCGAAGGAGAGGCGTGGGTAGGGGGACGCGGCGGACGCGCGGATGAGCAGGTTGTGGAGGAAGGTGGCTGAGGAGGGGAAGAGCGGGAAGTAGACGCTGGAGAGGGAAGCAGCGATGCTGGGATGGGAAGGGAGCAGGGGAATGATGCGGCTGAGGTAGGCGGGGCTCTGGCGGATCTCGCCGGCGACGAGGAGGCGACTGAGGAGGAGCGGGAGGAGGGGAGGCGCCGCCTTTTCCATTTTGGCCGCGCACGGGGATGGTTCGTTTGAATATTTTGAAGCTTCTCACCGCTCAGCCGTTTGATTGGCATTGGACGACTGAGATCAGGCTTACACAGCACTTGGATGTCGTTCAGTGGGGGTCTTTACAGCTGAAACTGTAATCACTAATGGCCAGGTGCTACAGTAATTCGTGAATTGTAAACATGATTTTTGAATTGGAATTGGTGAACATTTGTTCCAAGCTGTAGCAAGTTTGAAAGTGGCTACATTCAAAATTTAATGATTTTGAAATTTGTGAAGTGAGCCTGAAACCATCAGAAACTGGTGCTCCACAGGTCAGACATGGCATCATATATTTGGCAAAATGCTGAGACTTTGTCTTGGCAGAGATTGACACCAAAAAGTGCCCAAAGCATGATAAAAAATAAGTTGTAGTAGGAAATACCACAATGCAAAATATGGATCTAAAAAAGGGCAGAAGTCAACTGTAGAAACACAAGGAAAACTACAGGAAAAACCCCAGTAATTACTATGTACGATAGCAAGCAAATGCCTCTCCATTTTTTTTCTGTTCCATTATCTAAAAAAAGGCAAATGCCTCTCCAGTAATAGGAGTAAGATATGACTCGTTTGAATACTTCAATGCTCAGTTTTAGAAGTCCCGTTGTCACACTTAATAACGAATATATATACTAACCGGACCCTTTCTTTCTGACATCACAGGAGAATGCAAAAATTATGCTTATTTTATTATTTACTACGTCAGACGGATACTAATTTCTGTCTCCAATCAGCTCTAATCGTTTGCAGCTGCTCGGCTTCATAGTTAGATTGCCGTTGCTTTCATGTTGGCCATGCTGGCAACACACTCGGTGACACCATATCTTCCACCATGGTTGAGCTCTTTACTGAATCCACAATGTCAAGACTTCTCTTGTGCCGCTTCCTCCTTGAGTATGTGCAAGGGAATCTACGTGCTTCTTCAACTTCGGTGACAGACTTGGCAAGCTTCATGCCATCATGGTACTTACGCACTGTTTCCAGCTGCTCTGTGAAATTGCTAGATCTAGATGGTGGGTAAATCCTTGTGCCAACATTCAACATTTGTGAAATACTTTTTCTCAAACTGTGCATTCTAGTGTATTCGTTCATTTGATGGCCACTAACTCTTGTATGTGGGTCAGGAGCAAAGTTCTTCAAAAGATTTTTCATGCGAGGTAATTCTTTGGTATAGCATGGTTCACTGGAAAAGGGTGAATTATGGCTAGCTGGTGGGTGATAGAAGTCCCCCAGAGTCACAGAAGGGTAAACTTCTGTTAGCTCTTTTGGAACTGTCATTTGGACACCAAGTGGACTTTTGGCCATCAAAGAGTAAGTTTTCGGAGCACCCTTCCATTGCAAGGGACTTGATCCTGAAGACGAGTTCTCAGCAAAACCATGTACATTCTGTGCAAAAGCAAGATGTGGATTGCAAAGGCTGGAGCTCTGCATTCTGAGTTGATTCACCAAGATCAGTCCAGGTATATGATGTAACCCTTCACTGACATCAGTATGATAATCATAGCCCGTCCTTAATTTCAGTACACCTGGTATACTACTATTTGGCCTGGAGGAATAGATGATCTCGCTTTCAGATGAGTTTGATTTCGCTAATTTGGCTATACAGACTGTTTCATTATGACTGGTTGAACATTGGGTGGTTAATGTGCTGTCCATAAGTTTGGCTCGCTTTAATGGTGAAAAAGCAGCAGTGTCATCCTTGACAATAAGTGGTAGAGAGGAACTGTTAACACCAACACATTCGGAACGGTTCGCAAATCTCCAGTTGTGAGAGACAGGAACCATCTCTCCAGAACTAGCACTCAGATCAGAACTTCTCAACAGCTTGTCCACAGATACAAACTTCCGAACAATGCCATCGTGGTACAGCTTCAGAAAATGATAATGTCTTTGTCTCTCCAAGGCCATCAGTAACTCTCTTGCTTGAGAAACTTCTGGAGAATAAAACCCACTATTCAATCTGTGGAATACACTTCTAAGTGGACTTCCAAAGAACATAGCATCACCACAAAACAGCTCTTTCATTGTTGCACAAAAGTCACCTTGGTCCATGTCCGGAAGGTATGCTGCAAGAAAAAATCTGTCATCTTCTGTCAGACATAAGTTCCATGTCTCCAAAGAAAGAACCTCCGTCAATTCAGGCAGGTCATAAAGCTCATAGGGGATGTTGCATATCTGATCTCTGGACAATGCAAGCTCACAACCCAGCTCTGCGCGTTCACAATCATCAGATTCATGACTAGGAAAGCTCTGAAGCAGCATTATCTCATCTTTTGTTAGGTCCTCATCTCCATAGCTGGAAATACCCTTGGCTGCAGGCTCACCACTTGCTATCTTGATAATCCCCATTGACGAGGTCAAATACTCCAACTGGATCAGAGGTAATCAAAGTAGAAGATGACCGGCAGTGTCTGGAGCACAATACGACATTATCATATAGGAGATTCCTGAGGAAATGAGCAAACAATGTCTTTTAGCACCTTAAAGCCATCAACATTTCAACATGGGGAAAAGACTTCATGGATTGACAAATTTACGACCAACAGAGGATACATTTATAGAAAGTAATACTTGGCTCTTATAGGAACAAAATGCACTGCAGCATTATGTCTTTTTACAAACAAAATGCTTGGTAGCACTATATTTGTAAGCAACATTATCCATCTTTCCTTTTTTTATGTCGAACGAACACTCCATTTCCTCTAGTTATTCAATAAACTACGCACGGATTATGAGCATCATGTTTACTCACACAAGCTTTCCTAGCCCTTCAGGAAGTAAGAGGCTGGAAGGTACAATGCAGCTGGTGAAATCTCACACTGGTTCACATAACCCTCCCAGTTTTTTTCCCACGTGCATCTAGATACAACGAAAATTCCACGAGCGGAGAGTCCAACTCCGCAAAAGCGGAAAACCAAAAGAGCAATCACAGAGCCTATAGCAATCCGCACTGACGGGAACCGGAACCATGCAGCCCCGTGCCGCGCCGGAACTCCACGGTCCACCGCACGAACCGCTGCGATCGCGGAAGCAAGCGAGGTAAACCAACCCCAGGACGAGTCCCTTAAAATTCCAGTTCACCAGCGCACACCCACCAGCCCTACCCCTACCTACCCGGAAGGACGATCGGTCGCTCCACGGACGGCGCTGGACGCAGGCAGGGGGACTCACCGTGCGCACGACGGGGATCGGATCGGAGGCGCGGCGGCGTCGAGGAGGGGAAAGGCAGCGCAAGCAACCGATGGGGGAAGTGCGAGAGTGATGATGGGATGGGAGGGTGGCCGGTGGCCCCTTGCTTTTGCTTGCTTGCTTGCCGTTTCGTTCCCGGCTGGCGGCGAAAACCACGCGGGCGCACCGCGAAAAGGCTCAAACGGCTTCCCGCTTTTCGATCTGCGAACGTTCTCGAATTCTGCTCATTTGGATTGTTGTTGCCGATAGCTCATACTCCGTACACCATACTTGTTCGTTTTGTAGTGTATTTTTAATGAAAAAAGTACAAGCTAGCGTAATTCAACAAAAAGTTTAAAAGTAAATTGTTGTTAGTCACTATTAGAAAAGCAGGTTCAAACTATAAAGAAAGTGTCGGCCTCATTTCCAGGACTACCAACAAACTTAAAAAAAAAACAGCTTCACTAAAATCCATCAAAACTTTATTTTCTAAAAAAAAAGTAAAGAAAAGAGGATTCAGGCCCAGCCCAGCACACCACGCTCAAACTGTAAAAAAAGTGTCGGCCTCATTTCCAGGACTACCATAAACCTTTTTTTAGAAAAAAAACAGCTTCACGAAAATCCATGAAAACTTTTAAAAAAAAATAAAGAAAAGAGGATTCAGGCCCAGCCCAGCACACCACGCAGCCCGCATCTCGGGCCGCTGCCCGCGCTGCCATTGTAAGTATGTGTCAGTAATGGAATTATGCCGTACATTGAGGTAAGAACTTTATTGTTGAAGCTTAGTTAAAGCACCGGGTCAAGGTCAGTCCTTCCAGTCTTCCGCTGCCAAATTAACGGAGAAAAAAAATAAAAGTGATACTCTCACAATGTTTTGATAATTAAAATCGTATAT
This sequence comes from Tuctoria greenei, assembly GCA_036927565.1. Classification (NCBI taxonomy): domain Eukaryota; kingdom Viridiplantae; phylum Streptophyta; class Magnoliopsida; order Poales; family Poaceae; genus Tuctoria; species Tuctoria greenei. The sequence continues at coordinate 5,356,575 of JAYESD010000005.1, forward strand.
TTGAAGACTCACGAAGTACGTAACTCTTTACTCAACATATGACGCTAATAACCTGTATAAAATGTATGTACCATTGACATGGTGCTTATGAACGTGTGGAGGTTCTTCGTTTTTCTAGATAGATCTTGCAGCTCTACACTTAAGTACATGACGTTCATAACCTGTACAAGAGGCATGTACCATTGAAACGGATGGTTATGAACGTGGACATTCTATGTTTTTAGACAGGTTTAACAGCTCTATACTTAAAGTCTTAAACATATATATGACGCTAATAACATGTACAAAATGTATGTGTGTCAAGATCTATTATAATTGCCATTCTCATGTTTGTTCTTTTCTAGACCATACATTAATTGAGCGGAAGTTTAATACCCCCTCCAGTTCAGATTAAATATCGTTTCAGACAACAAAACTTACAAAAAATGCACTGATGACTCATATCCGAACAACATTTATAATGAACCGGAGGTAGTAATAAGAAAAAAAATCTAAGTCCTCACATAAGGCCTTGCTTGCTTTATAAATATTTCCTCTATCTCAAAATACTTATCACTTAGGATTTGAATTAAAATTCTTATTTTAAGTGATAAGTATTTTGAGATGGAAAGAGTATTAAATTTCATGTAGAGTTTACCAGAACCAGTAGCAGCAGGTAGAATTTTCATAATACTTCAAATACTTGGTTGCTTCAAAACATGAAATTCAACAAGGAGTATACAAAAGTGGAGCAATTTTCATGATACTGCAATGGAATCAAATGCTTGACCTGATGGATGAGTAAGAAATCAGTTATTTGGTGAACAAGCTGAATTCTTTGGGATTGGATACCATGCACCAAGTCGCCAACAGCTCAATGGAATCCTTGCCACAACGTATCCTCTGCACAAGCAAGTCAAACAGATAGATCTGAAAAGTTCGTTCGCCACTTGTTGTCACTTTTCACAAAATATTGACACGCCCGATTCGGCAGCACTCGCTTTCTTCCCATCCACATTCAAACAAAAGACCCAAAAAGAACTGATTAAAAATTTTTTTTGAAAAGCGCTTGAAATTTAGAAACTGAAAAGGGAATTTCTACGAAGCCTCCTAAAGCATGGCGACAGGCAAGTGGCCGTTGCGTGACGAGGCAAAGGAAGTTCAGGAACGGAAGCAAGGAATTCTAGCTGGTAGTGCCCACTACCAGCCATACAATGTGTGACCTCAGCAGCATATCTATCTATCTCTCTGCCTTGATTTGCTCACCGTGACTGTTGCTTCGTTCAGCAAGATGAGTTTACAATAAAATCCCATGCCTCTGGTGTATGGATTCTTGTTTCTGGATCACTATATCTATGTATGACTCCTACGTTTAAGATTCGAATATGGAATGGAATGCCAAGAAATTAGTATCAACTGCATATCGTGTATAATACGATGAGCCAATAATTGGCTCCTTTTGGAGTTGAATCATAGTGTTTCCTTCATACAAACCGGGCATTCATCACTGTTTCATGCCACTGTGTGCAAAATTATTATGATCGCAACGCACTGATGATGGACCATCTGTTCACGCAAATATCAACACGCAGGAATAGCTTCATGCGGTGCACACGAATCCTTTCGTGTTGTCGACTTCACGTGTTACTCCACATTTACACTTCCGTTTGGCGTAACTTGAACTCTAAAAAATTCCTCCATCACCACCACCACCAGCAGCAGAGAAGACGTCAAACATGTGAAGAAGAATGTCACGCTCGGTCATCGTAAAGATGAACAGACGCTAACCACATATACGTCAGGATCAGTTGAATCATACATGCATTGATGAAAGTGAAATATCATTACATAGCCATGTTCGAATACATAAATAGTCTTACTATATGACTCGAAGGTCTACAAATACACCACAACCTATTTACAACATCTAAACAGTTCACAAATATTTAACTACAGCGGAATGCTAGATATATGAGAATGGCTCCATCTCCACAGGCAGTCGCGCGAAGGATCGCCAGCCTAGCCCAAGTCTTCCGGGTTGACGAAGAAGTCTTCTGGTGTCGCTTCTTCTTCATATTCTAATGGAAAAGTAAACGCTTGAGTACATAGAGTACTCGGCAAGTGCGGGAAAAGGATGACATGATTGGCTAAAGCAAGGAAGGCCAATTATGGCTTAAGCACTATGCTTAGAACCTAACCTTAGCTTTCAATTAACTATATCATAAATTCAAGAAGTAATTCAACACATAATTAAAGATGATGAATATAACTTGAATCATAAATAACCACCATTTCCTAACCATAAGCTAATTATGAACTGGCCCCAAGCCGCTCTTGTCCGTGAGCACGGCTGTCATGACAGTTTTACAAAATCGCTGCAGAGAGTGTACCCTTTTCCCACAAGCAGTGATTTCATCCCCTGTTGCCAGGTGGACTAAGTGAACCTCCCTGAATGCCCGTGGTAACTAACCACATTACACACTTCCTTTGGTATGAGGTCAGAAGATCACAACATGGTCTTTACAAAGGTACTCCCGACTAGTGTTAGCCCTCTAAGGTTTCCACCACTGAGGATTCCCGGAGTAACCCTCCGCCTCAGAGCCCCCTCTTGAGCCTTGCGGTTCCCAGAGCAGTACCCCTACATAATTCCCCGCACCATCCAACTACTAGCATTTCATCGGGAGAAAACCTAATTAATTGACCAAGCTGCCCCATCTCAGTCTCGTAGTGGTACTATAGAGCTTAGTGGCTTCCTCCATAAACCGGTCCTTAGAATCCGGTGGTACCAAACTCAATCCCGGGTCTCGTGCAAACTGCACCATACCAAGTCTATCCAGCCACCAGATTCCCATCCACTACTATTGTGTATCCACCACAATTAAAATAATCATAAAGTTTAACATATCATAATTGTATAAAAAATCCATTCCCAATGTCTAAGCATGGTTAAGCATAATTAATTATCTATCTACTTCCCAACCCACAACATGTGACAAGAAATTATATGGAACAAGGCATGAAACATGAAATAGGACATCAATTTAATTAGCATGTATCTAACTAAAATCCTAAAATTGGTACAAGATGGTCAAGGGCGCTTGCCTTCGTCAAAGACTTGGTTGTTGGTGAAGTCTTGGTCTTGGAGATTAAAGTTGGGGTCGTAGTACGACTCTAAATATATATTACCCAAGCATGTCAAAGAGAAATAAAGGCTAAAATAAGTAAAGAGCACATAATACATGGCATCAAACATACACATAGGCATAAAACTCTATACTAAAGCGTCCCTACAAGGTATTTATTATTTTACATAGCCAAAATATGCATTTTATATTTATCTCACATTTTTAGGATTTATTTATGGCCCAAAATCATTTTTATTGAATTTTCTATGGCCAAAATGTATTTTAAACATTTTTAATAATTTTTCCAGGGTCAAAATATATTTTATTTGAACTCTACAAATTAAGTACAACATAAAAACATTTTATACAAATTTTCCTAATGTTTTTACATTTATTCACCATTTTTATCTATTTTCTACACATTAAATACCCCTAAAAACAATATTCAGCAATTAAATAAAAGTCCAGGGACTGATTAATAAGTTTCTTACACTGTACAGGGGTTAAATCCACAATTCTAGAAATTTCCAGGGGTTAAATTGCTTATTTAAATGATTAAATCCAATTCCAGGGAGTCCAGGAGCTAGTTTGCTACACTCGGGGGCTATATTTGAATTCCAGCAAGGGCCAGGGGTAGCCAACAAGATTTTAGGGGCCTCGGTGAAATTGCGACAGCGGGAAAACAAAATTGAATGTGGGCTGTCGGATCCGAAGTGAACGCGCGTGATTTAAAACGCCGAGCCGTTACAGGGATCTAATCCTGGCCGTTGGCTCACATCCGAGGGTCCAGAAAGGGCCATGTCGCCTTCGGCGACGCTGGACGCATGCGCGCGGCGGCGCATGACGCCCGCGGCGGCGACCTCGTCGAAGTTGGCCAAATCGGCGAATTCTAAACCAATTCTATGCGCACTCTACACCAAACTAAAGAGGGGAAGAAGGGGAGCATATCTCGGGGGTTTTCGGGGTGTGAAATCGGTCGGAGAAGGGTCGGCGACGAGCAACGGCGGCGATCTACGTCGGCGACTGTCGAACTTGGCGATTCCCCAGCGATATCTTCGCGCCAACGTGCCCGGCGTGTTCCTGGCGACACGGCGAAGAGGTTAGGGCGAAGGGGAGAGCAAGGCAACCGTCGAGGTGTCGGGAACCAGGGCGACGAACCTTGTAACGGCGAGGCTAGGGTTTGCGCGCGGAGGAGAGGAAAGAGAGGGGGAGAGGGGGAATTTATAGAGGGGAAGGCGGCGGCGGTTGCTGGCGCGCGCGAAGGGAGGTTTCCCGGGGTTGATTCGTGCGTGGAGCGATGGTTGGAGGGGGTGGTTTTCGGCGTGGGCGCGGCGCGGGAAAAGGGAGGCGCGACAGTTGCTCCCTGGGAGGGATGACAGGCGGGCCCCGCCCGACAGAGAGAGAAGAGAGGGGGTGGGGAGGGGTTGGGCCGCGGGAGAGGGAAAGAGAATTGGGCCGGGGGAGATTTGGCCCAGGAAAAGATTTTATTCTTTTTCTTTTTCTTTTTCATTTCCTTTTCTTTTGATTTGAATTCAAATTCAAATTCCAACGGATTCTACTCGTTTGAACTTCAAAAATTCACACAAAATGCAACACACATGCACTATAGTTTGATCAAATTTTGTTACATGAAATGTGAGTGTTACAAAGAACAAGATCCAAACATCGCCACACAAAAGATTCAAACGTCACCACAGTGGTAGTTTGCTCTTGAAGGTTGTGGGGCGGTTGATCCGCCAAATTTAGTGATGAGGCGCCGCGCGCCATCATCCGGGCGCCGCCGGTGACGGGTGGGCAGCAGTGAGCCCGTCGTTCCCATTACTGCGCAGATCGACCTGGTGCTTTTGGTGCGGTGGCTGGTGGATGGAGATGAAGTCGTTGTCCAATCCACGGCGGCAGGATCGTCTGCGCCGCAGCGCCAGTGACTTGGAAATGCAGCAAGGCGCTGAATTTCCCCGGCGCGGTCCGGTAGCTCTGTTCTTGGCGCGGAATTAACTGATCGTCTTCGGATTAGGAGGGCTAATGATGACTCTAGTACTAGTTGCTAGGAATGGAAATGAGATGAGAATTCCAAGGAACTGGAACTGTCAAGAAGCTACCGTGGGCTGGAATGAGTGGACTTCTTGCGTCTCACGAGTTAGTTACCGCCTGGTTCGGGCACCCTGAACAATGAACCACGCGATAGCATTTCAATGCCCTGCCGGCCCTGCAAGGGTGATGCTATCTATACGGGGCGGCATTACTGTCGGAGGTGAGGTGAGGGTGCTTTTGGCCAGCCATTATCCACCGCAACTAATTGTTCGCGTGACTCTAATGGCCATACATGCACCGGCCAGCACCCTGTCAATAGGAAGGGGATGCATTCCGGGACCCTGACCTCTGCAGTGGTTGCCTGCCTGCCTAACCTTCATGTGCACAGCGCTGGCAAGATGCCAACGAGCAACCGACGCGGACCAGCTCGCGCGCGAACAATCTGAACAGCAGTGCAAGCAGCCAGATCATCAGATGCTGATCTGGAGTCAGAGATCAGTATTAATATGTTTCATTTTTTCTGGTTATTTGCTGAAGGCGTTGTCGTTATCACTATTACTATTTTCTGCATTGCCCAATTGCTTTGCCACATGCAACAATGGAACGTTGCATGATTCATTATTTAATTTCTTTTTAAAAATGTCATGGCCGTTGCAGGGGGGGGGGGGGGGAGCAAAGAGCAATGCCGTTTTGGCTGCCAACTTCTCCAGGACCACAAATGCCAGTTTATTGGTCAACAACAATGTATCAACTTTTATTGTGTGGTTTAACCAAAATCTGCTATTGTTAATGTTTCACTTCAATGGACAAGTCAGCTCAACTAACACCACTCTTATCCTCAGTGTGACAGTCCAAGTCTGAAAGCTGAACGCCCACAGCTTCAACGCCTCGCTTTACTGACTTGAATAACACGCATCTTGCCAGTGCTTTGACTTGGACTCGGTCCACGCACAAAAAAGGGAAAAGCAAATAAAGGAAACCAAATCAATATCTGTGTATATATAGTGACACAACTGTGTTGTGTCATCAAGATAAGAGTTGCCACATCTTGGCATCACTATCCACGTAATGCAGATTAGTGAACATCATCTTGACGCAGCAAAATACTACCTTATTTCTAAATAACTATCATTTTAGACAATCAAAAGAACTAGAAATGAACTAATGAAAGTTGTCCTAACGACAAATAAATTGAAACGGAGAGAGTATTAAATAATTCTGTAAAGGATCGGAGCATCATGAGTAATCTATTGCTTGCACTTTTGCTAATGAGGACAGAGAGAAAACCAGACTCTAACCAATTATCCCTGAGCAGACAAAAAGGCTATGCCATACAGGATATCAGATGTGTATAGTGGAAACAATCATGAATCTAGAGTCCAAATATGAAATGCATCAGAAAGGACCACTTTTGTCAAAAAGGAGTTTGAAAAGATGTTGGGTTGGAATGGTGCTACTTATAGTAGGAGGCACTTGCAATTACAAGATGCTGTTCAGATGGATCTGATTATTGAACAAGATATACGTTTGACAGTACATGGTATATCAGATAAAAATATATGGTATCAGATGGATCTGATTATTGAACAAGATATACGTTTGACACTTGCAATTACAAAAAAGGTAAAAGGATGCCATTTTGTACGGTTTGTACCATCTATGCGTTTTAAGATGACAGAAGCACATGCTCATTGTGCCCTCCGTTTTACTGTATGAATTAAACAGTATCAACGGTAGTATTTGGCTTACTGTTTCATGTGTTTTTGTACTCTAAAAACCATGGGACCGTTGAAAATTAAATAAGAAATCCATTTATATATGATATCCGATCACAAAATGAATGGAAATAACGGAATCCTATGTAAACTATTTATAAGCTTATAAATAATTCAACAAATTTTTGTTTTTTTATTTAAAAACTAATAGCTACAAATAAGTAAGAATCTTTATTTGGACATTCAAATTAAAGTAAAATGTAACAGTGGTGCATGAACTTGTCTAACCATATCATCTATATACATAAACTTTTATTTTGTATTTATACGTTCATAAACTTATTTATTTGCGCCATTTCGGTATTTGATTTTTCTTTACATTTATAGACGCACAAATTTTTAAAGTGATGCGCTGCATGCTCATATCTCTTCATCGATGTGATCTGAACCATCAAGATCTGAACATGAATCTCATATGTCACTCTTTCCTATTTCTTTTAGTCTTTCACGAGCTGAACAACATTACCTAGAGAAATCACTGTACTTTTCATCTCTTTTGAGAGTGACACTATAGGCTCGTGAGTTCCTTCACCTTCCACATCATAGTAACCTCCATCAAGTCGGATTGTAAAGAGTGTAATAGACTAGGAATCATAGGTGAGCTTGTGTTCGCATGTCAATGCTATAATGCAACCGCTCGTTTCTGCATGAACTCCGACACATGTTAGAAGTAACCATGTCGTTTGATTTTGAAATTAAATGCTCAATTGAAGGCTATGGATATGTAAAACGACATGTAAAAGTTTATGCACTTATAACTCTAAAGAAAAGGTTCATGAACCCAATTAACACAAATGCACAAGTTCATGATCTAAAAATACAAAACAAAAATTCAAATGACAACACAGATAAAATATCTTAGCTTCAAAGTTACCATATCTTGAAGTGTTTTTCTTTTTCTATCATAGGATTCCGTAAGAAAAGCATCAAAACTAACGCGCAACCAGACCATACTTAAAAATTAAAGTAACATTTTTTAGCACAAACTTCCAAGCAAGACGACCGTACAAACCAGATGATTCAAAAGGCTCAACACACCAAGCATCAAAACCCTTGACCCTACAGCCACAGTTTGCAGCGACAGTCTTCAGTTACCATCCCCACTCTGTGCTCCACCGTGTTGCCTCCGTCCCCTTAGCTGCCATGGGCTCCTGCCTCTCCTCAAAGGCTACCGCCGCCGGCGCCGCGCCGGCATGGGGGATGAGGGGCCGCGGGGGGCGGGAGGGCTCGTCTACGGGAGGTGCCTTCTCTAGCGGCAGCAAGAAGCTCCGCGGAGGCGGGGAGGAGATGACGGAGGACGAGCTCGCGCGGGTCGCCGGGAGGATGTGCGCCAACGGCTCGAGCGTGGTGGCGTGCCTCCATACACAGCAGGGGCGGAAGGGCACCAACCAGGACGCCATGCTCGTGTGGGAGGTGAGCTAACCGTCTTTTCTTGCTCGATGATTTTCCCCGGTTGGTTCTGACGTTTCCGACCATGATTACTGGTGCTGCTCGTTTCGTCAGCGATCCCTTTTCCGCCGCGTCTCATGGTTTTAGAGCGTTGAATGATCACGTTTACTATTAGGAAGTGCCTGTAAGCTGTTCGTAGTAATGACTTGGTTGATTTCGTTTTGGGGTCTATTTGACTTGGAGAGTGGTTTCGATTCGTGGGGAGAAGCATCTTTCTTAAAAAAGTTGTGTTTTTGAAAAATATTTTGCTTTAGGACGACGATCATGTTCTCTGGTGAGGTGTTCTTTGCAATGATTTAGTCATTTAGATAGATTCCGATTGGTAGTTGGAGCTGGAGTTAGATTATTTTTAATGATTTTTTTGTCTTTTTAAGAGACGCCTTCTCGCTGTACTGGACGGCCTGATTCGAAATTCTTTCAAGGATTTACTTTTTTCGAGCTTTAATCTGAAAATGAGAAGTTCTTAGAGGTTGAAAAGTAGTACCCCTTTCTCAACTTTTTTTTGATAATTTACCAAAACAATCTTCACTTTCATGTGGGTGCATTGTGCAATTGTGCTATTTTTTGCTTCGATTATTTTGTACTGCAAGCTAGATTCTTTCCTGTGTTCATCCACAAGCTTGGAGCTTTTGTACCTGGTTTTTGATATCTTCTTTGTAATGAATGATATACTTTACTGTTTTCGTCAATTGGACGTGCTTTGGTCTTAATGGGGTCATGTGATAAGTTGGGCGAAGTAATGTCTGGTTTGTTCCCCTTAGGGTCTAAAGCAAACAATAATCCAATATCCATACGGATTTACTTTCACGAACAAGTTACTAGTACCAACAGTTTACTAAGTCACGCAATAGGCTGTTGTGATCCTAGTCCCACGAGTGGATTTTAGCTAAATATATGGATGAATTGAGCTTATGGATTGTTCTCATCTTGTAGGGACCTTATAGTAGCTAAGCCTGTGAATGCTGTTGCCTTGAAGGTATTTAAGAATACCTGTGTGCATTACTTTAGCATGTTCAAGAGTAAAGGCAACCACCGCGTATGGTGCATGGTGCATCCTATACCTCAGCGGACAATAAAACGAATTTATTCCTGTAGATTCTCAGAAAAGTACCATTAATTACCAATATTCAAAGCAAAAAGTACATCCTTCATTGGAGTGTGAGGCATTTCCTTTGCATATATCTTTTTTTTTTTCTAATCAGGACTTTCTAGTTTGCTTTTTCATGCCATGGATGATCAGATATCTATTCTCCATTTCCTAGCAATAGTTTTTCTATAGTTTTCTTTCATTTATTCCTTTAAAATCTAATATATATCTACGACCACTACATATAAGATTCTGTCAACACAATTTGTTAATCCAATATCTCTGCCTCTGTGGCCCTTTTGGTTGAAAAGTGAAGTAGCTACACTTGCTGCTCCCACCATATGCAAAAATATGACGTTTTCAAACGGATGATCAAGTTCTAAATTAAACTAATTAGCTGTCCTAAGGGTCATATATATTTGATTGTAGAGGGAGTATCGGAGTATTGATAAGAGTGTGGATATGTACCTAGACCTCCTAAGTTGGAGTCCTCTTTGATCCAGATTTGGGTGCTTATTTTATCTTATTTACAGTGCCCCGAAGCTCCTCCTGGGTTAATCAAGCTTTTATTAACTGCTACTTTTAGAGTTTATGGGCTCTACTGTCTGATCAGATCATTGGACTCTGAGGAAAATAAGCCACTTGTACTCCAGACTCCGGTAAATGCCAAGTTTAATGCTTTCGTGTTGCCATTTTGTTACTGCAGAGTTTCAATTCAAGTGATACTGTCTTCTGTGGTGTGTTTGATGGACATGGGCCATATGGTCATTTTGTTGCCAAGAAAGTTCGAGATTCACTTCCTGTCAAGTTACTCACACAATGGAAAACCAGTGCCAATGGAGGCACTAGCCCTCATCAAAATGGAAGTGTTTCTGGAAGTACCAACTCTGAAGAAGCAGCTTCTGCTGTTGATGATGAATGGGTTGAATCTGTTGATGGTGATGAGAGAGAAAAGTTTCCTGAGATGTTTCTTCCACTTAAGCAATCGTATTATAAGGCTTTCAGATCAATGGATAAGGAACTCAAGCTGCATCCTACAGTGGATTGTTTCTGTAGTGGATCTACAGCAGTCACATTAGTAAAGCAGGTAGTGGATTCTTCTAAATTTGTCCTGGTGTTAACTACTGTAGCCTTTGGACAGAGTGATAGAAATAAAAATTGATTTACTGATGAGCTTGACATGATTTATTTTCAGGGATGGGATCTTGTAATTGGAAATCTTGGGGACTCAAGAGCAATAATGGGGACAAGGGATGCTTCCAACAATCTAACTGCTGTGCAACTCACTGTTGATTTGAAGCCAAACCTTCCCAGTACGTTCATGTCTCACTTTGATCATTTCAATGGGTGTCCATGCCTGTGGATTTCAAACTTAAGCCCTTCATAATCTGCATGTAGAGTCTTGCTTTTCATTTCTTTTCCTTGAGGTGCCTTTGTAGAGTATAATGCAAATATGACACTTATCCAGATTGAATGATTCCTTTTGGGTGGATGTATTTTTTAATCTTCATTTCTTATCCTTCAGAGGAAGAGGCGAGGATCCATCAATGTAAAGGAAGAGTTTTCGCTCTTCAGGATGAGCCAGAAGTTGCCCGAGTATGGTTGCCAAATAATGATTCTCCTGGATTGGCAATGGCAAGAGCTTTTGGAGACTTTTGTCTGAAAGATTACGGTTTAATATCTGTTCCAGAGATATCGTATCGCCGACTTACTGAAAATGATGAGTTCATAATATTAGCTACTGATGGGGTACGCTTCTTATCATCTCACATTCATTTCAAAATGGTGCCGCAACCAGGAGATTTTGCCTGTCAAATTCCCAGTTCCTACTTAATCCCCGGGGATTAGATGTTAGAACTGTTTTAGCACCTAAAATGGTTTTGCAACTCAACCTGCATCGACTTCGTTATATTTCTAATATTCAATGCCTGCAGATCTGGGACGTTCTCTCAAACAAGGAGGCTGTTGACATTGTAGCATCAGCTCCATCTCGGGCCACAGCAGCCAGGGCTCTCGTTGATTGTGCTGTCAGATCTTGGAGATTAAAATTCCCGACATCCAAGAGTGACGACTGTGCTGCTGTCTGCTTATTTTTGGACCATGAAAAGTCATCTGACTTGGTTCAAGAGAGTAAACCTGAGGAGATGCCACAACCCTCTGGGGAGGAGGTTTTGACAACAGATGCCAGTGGTGAGGTTGACGAAGACATTGCAGATGTAAATGTACATATATCCAGTGAACAGAAGATCGCTGAGCCCATGTTGGAACACTCCAACACATTAAGAGGTTTGGATGAGATTGTAACGGTCGACGAACCTCCCATCTCTAAGGAGCCCGAAAGGTGTGGATCTGCTCGCAGCCTGGCTGATTGTATATCCACAAATGATGAAGAGGAATGGACCGCACTTGAAGGCGTGACGAGGGTAAATTCCCTCCTGAACCTCCCTAGGATACTGTCTGGTGATAAGCGATCAACCAGCTGGAGGAAGCGGCGGTGACCAGCAAAGGATGCCATTTTCTGCGTGTCTGGATTCAGATTCTGTGCTTGGATATGACATTTCAACCAGTGCAAGCGACGGTCCCCTGGGATTTGTTCCATCTTATTTTTAGGTTTTCCCGGATTGTTTGACCAGCAAGCGTGTACATTCCAGATTGCTTGTTCATTCTCGTGCCTTTACCGGGAGGGGTTTCATGCTTCGGGCTTCACTTCACCTGTTGTGCATATGAAAGTTTTTGTTCTATGAGAAGCCCTTTTGTGAATCATGCAAACCTCCTTTTGGTGGTGGGTCTTCAATGGATGCTCGCCTGCTGTTACTCTATTTTTTTTTCAAGGAGGTGTTATTACTCTATTTAAACAGGAAAATATAATCCTTTTCGGCTTGATAACTTGCTTGTGGCCAACATCCATGCTTCCTGAAAACAACTTATTGTTTAATGTAACAATATTTGTACTCCTTCTGTCTTTAAAAATTTGTCTGACCTACAAAGGGACAAACTTTCAAGACGGATGGAGTAGTTCTAAATAAATCGTCATCTCAGAGCTGTTGTTTGGACAAGCGAATCAAATTGAGTGTTACTCATGTGGAAGGCAGGAAGGTTATGAAGAAAGGCAATTTCTCCTCTCCCACGTGGGCTATGTTACCAAGTCGGCTAGTCAACCCTAGTCATTTAAGGGGTGATTAGGGCGATTAGTCGACCCCTAGTCATCCTGAATATTTCTGGAGGACATATCTAGTCGACATTATATATATATATATATATACATACATATATATATATATATATATATATATATATATATATATATATATATATATATATATATATATATATATAATTTGCAACATAGCACACAAAGTGGCAATGGCATGGCAACATGTTTTTTTTCTTTTCATTTTAGCGTAATATAATATTATATTAAAAAAATAGCCGTCAAATTTTATTTTTTGCAAAACTAGCACCCTGCTCGCACCTCTAAAGGGCGAGTCACCCAGCAGGTGTGCGACAAGCAACGTGTCGTTCCCTCAACGATTTATGACCGACTGTGGTGCGAGACCTACTTTGTTGCAGACTAGATGGGCGAGTCGCACAACTAATGAGCGAGTCGCCCTTCTATAGGGCGACTGGGCCCACCACCCGATCAGTCAAGCTGTTTCTCTATTCCAGAAGGTGTGTCTGTCGAAGGGTCAATGCGAAACTTCCCCTCGATCTGCTAAGGAGCAGCCCGCGGAGGTTCTTGTTCGGCGGGGCTTAGACCTCAAACTGGTGTTCTAGCGGAAGAGTATGAGACAATTGTTTTTACGTGGTTCAGGCCGCAAGGAGCATAACACCCTACTCCACGGTGGATTGTATTGCTTGGTGAGTGTGTATGTGTATGTGTGTGTATCGGGGATTCTGAGTGTGGTCCTTGTATCGGTGGCGGTCCGAGCCTTTTATAGTCAGGGTCGGACGCCTTACAAGTGGGGTTCCAGGGCCCGATAAGTGGTCTCGGGGCGATCTTATTCTAAAGATCTAAGGCTTCTTCTGTAAGCTTGTTCTGACCGCGGACTGAGGACTCGCCGTCTTGCCGCCTGGGTCCTCAAGAGCCCACGCGCCGTTGCTGACATTGGCAGGCAATGTCCCATCCAACTGTCTCTGATGCCGTAAGCTACCCACTTGACGGAGTGGGATAGGCCTGCGGCGCCTTCACCGTGATGCGATTAGTCGCAGCGGTACCTGACATTAGGCGTGCGCTGCACCATGCATCTGGAGAAGCCGCATATCTTCAAGGCTTGATGGAGACAAGGCGCACCGCCCTCTTAACTCTCCTACTATCTGCTTAGGGCAAGTGGACTGTCCATGCAACCAGCTGGGAGCTCTCCGCCATGGTGGAGGTCGCGCCCGTCTTGTGGGCCACGTGGCAGCTTGGGAGCTTACCTCCATGGGGGAGGCTAGGTCTCGACTTCGCGGGCCACGTGGCAGCTTGGGAGCTCACCTTCGCAGGGGAGGCCAGGTCTCGACTTTGTGGGCCACGTGGCGGCTTGGGAGCTCACCCCTGCAGCGGAGGTCAGGTCCCGTCCTGGTGGACACGTGGCTGCCTGGGAGCTTGTTGTCAAGGTGGAGCTGAGCTCTCCACTTTTGGATGTCTCATGGGCACCCCAAACTTCCTATCTGAGGCTGGTGGGTCCAGATTTCTCTGAACACGTGGCGCCCTCGGACCCTGTCCTTGTTGGGAGGTGAGGCACCTTGGTGGCTCTAGCTTGTGCGAGGGTACTCCGTCTGCTGGGTACCGACAGTGGCCCCTGGGTCCACCTTGTGGTGAGGCGACGAGCCCGAGGGTGGGGCCTTATGCTATTTTCCCGCGCGGTCTTTTAATTTTGTCTTGATCAGTCGAAGCGCTGCGCTCTTCTGCTGCTGCGACCACGCGTTCCTCTCTGGTTGAGGGGTCGTGGCGACGAGATCTTTGCCCGCTGCGACATTATCGTGACGGTTCCCAAGGCGCCTGCTGCACTTCTGATGCTTTCACTTCCGTCTTTATGGGAACCGCCGGGTTGCCTTCTCTGGCGGGGAACTGCCCGAGCTGGCTTTTCTGATGGGGGACCTGGGCGCGCTCGTCATGGACGCCGTGTTACGAGCTATTGATTTGGAGCCTGCTCAAATTTGCATGGTGCGCTCAAACGCCACTAGGGTGCTTTAAAAGGGGTAACTTTATGGGCAATGGAATTTTCTTTCTTCTGCACGTCCCAAGCATTCGAGCCTTCGACTCCCTCCTTGTGTGTCTGCCCATTCTTGAGGTTCTCAACCCTTTGCTCCAATGGACTCAGCTCTGCCTCCTTCCTGGATGGAGGATGTCTCACCTGTGAGGCGACTTTTCGGCTGGGAGGACAAGGAACGACGAGATCTGATCCGTCCTGGCTCCTTGCCACTGGAGTTGGGGGAGAAGGATATCGTCTTCTTCCTTGCGTATGCATACTCCGGGTTCGTCCCTCTCGTTTCCTCGTTTCTGGTGACACTCCTGGAAGTCCTTGGGCTCCAGCTCTATCATCTGTCGCCGAACTCTCTGGTGGTGGCGACGGTGTTCTCGCATTTCTGCGAGATGTTCGTCGGGATGTGCCCATGTGTGCCGGTGTTCCGGCAGTTCTTCGTGCTGAGGCAGATCGGGAAGAAGAGCAAAGCCAACTTCCTCGACGGTTTCTGCTTCCAGCATCAGGCCAACAACACCTTTAAGTACATTACTTCGCTCTCCCCGGCGAAGTGGCCCGCCTGGAGGAGCGACTTGGTGGTCGTACATGCCGATGCCCACGATCGCATGGTCTTGCCCACCAGGTGGCTGGCGATTAGGAAGGCGGCCTGGGAGGAACGCCCAGAGCTGGAGGCAGCGTACAAGCCGGTGATGGAGAGGATCCGATATCTGGCGGATCACGGTCTATTGGAGTTGTCGGTGATGGCCGACTTCGTTCGCCGCCATGAGGCCCCTCTCCAGCACTCTTGCTGCCCAGCATGGCTCTACTTCGGGCTCCAAGATGGTACCAGGTTGTTGAGGGGTCGCGACATGGAGATGACCCCGTGGGAGGTGTTTGAAGCAATGTCCAAGGCGTGCGACGACCTGCTGTCGGGCGACGTCTTCAACCTGCCGCAGGCTTGCCCTTTGCTTTGCACGAATCGAGACCTTCGAATGAAGGTTTTGAAGGAGATGCCCAACTTGGACGCGATTGGTCTTGCGCCGCGACAGGTTGGCTATGAGAGTCGGGGCCTGGCCATCGTCGACTCTTCGGAGGAGTCCGCACCTTCTTCAGGCTCCAAAGCCTCCGGGGCGGAGGAGGCGCCTGCTACTAGGGGAAAGACAAGGCGCTGATCCCCGATGTAGGTAAGGGGAAGCCACCAGTCCTTGACGTAGGCAAAGGGAAGGCCCTGGTGGTCGAGGTCGTGAAGGAGAAACGCCCTCGGTCGTCACCGAGGGCGCCGCCACAGGTGGCCTTCGCTCCAAGTCAGCGTCCACCGGCGCGCCCCTCTCCAACACCTAGCATCAGCGGTTCTTCAGGGGGAGGTTCGGTCCGTCAAGCGGCGGGTCCACCGCCGTCGGTGGTTTGTTCGTCATCTAGCATCCCCGTCGTCTGCGCGGTCCAGGGCGCCATAGGGGACTCCGGCAGTGTCGGTACCCTAAAAACCATACACCCCCTGAGGTTACAAAGATCTCAAGGGGAGGACATCCACTCAAATTGAAGACCCTCGGGGGCCCACTTGTCAGACATAACCAGACCTGTTTCTCCAACATGGTTAGCCCCTAGGTTGCCACGTGTACTGTCAGACCAGAATTATTACCCGCAAGGGTGAAGCTCCGGGCTAGCTACTGAAACGACACCTCCGGACTTAACCCCTGACCGAGAGAAGCTCCGGACCTGACACGTGCCAGGCCGCCCCGGAGCTTCCCGCTTCCCACAAGCAAGCTCCGGAGCTGCCACGTGTCCATACGTCGGAGCTAGCCGCTTCAAACCCCCGGGAGACGTTGTAACGGCTCCGGATCTCCAAAGGACAGCTGCAGACTTCAAGACCCGATTAATTATCATTAATTCCACATTAATGACACTTAATCGGACGATCTTAACACCTGTAACGGCACTGTCGGAGCCATTACAGGGTTATTAGCAACAATTAATCTCGTGTATCAATACTAGTAACTGCCAGGGCCACATGTCGGGCCAGGCTGACTTGTAACGGTTTGTCCTTGTGCTATAAAAGGACAAACCGACGATACACGAAGAGAGAACTCTCGAACACTCTGAAGTTCACAAGTTAATACAACACACACACACACCCGTGGAGTAGGGTATTACGCTCAGGCGGCCCGAACCACGTAAACCACTGTGTCACTCGTGTCCAATCGCGTTTCACCTTCTTGAGTCTCCGCGCGCCCAAACCGAACCACAAACTCCTTCAACACTTTCGTAGTGTCAGGGGATCTGCCGACTCCAACAGTCGACAGTTGGCGCGCCAGGTAGGGGGAGGGCCTGAGATCTTCATGAATGGTGAATTCTGCGGCTGGATCATCCAACGGGCAACCTGCTGCTCAGGCTGTCGGAGGCAATCCCTCCAACATGCAGCCACCGGCAGGAGCCTCAGCGCCAGTAGGAGTCACACTCCCACCACCACCATCTTCTCCGGCAAGACATGCCGGACAACATGGTGGTGCACCGGCGTCACATTCTGCGCCGGCAAGTCGTGACAACCCAGAACACGCGCTCCATGCAGCGCGTGCTCTCCTCCAGCGACCACCACCTCCGGATGCATCTCAAGGTGCCATGGAGCAATGGAGAGCTGATGTTGAGCATTTGGTCGCAGCAGCGGCCGAACGCCTCAACAACCAAGGTCCACCTCCTTCAGGGCGGGCCCCGTCGCAGCGACGAACGTTGTCTGGAAGACTTGGTCCACATGTCTCCAACAACCGGAGACGAGCTGCGTCACAGCAAGTGACGTCGTTGCCCTCTGGGGCACGACGCGCCCATACCACATCTCGGCTTTCGACACATGACCTCCGGGCGGAGCTTGATCGCCGATACCGCCAACAGGATGGCCGTGTCCACATCGAGCGAGCTCGAGAAAGACGAGATGCTCAAGACCTTTCTACTCTGGAAGGAGTAGGAGGAGGTTGTTCCGCCCTAGCCATGCACCTGCGCATGGTTAGATGGCCACAGAAGTTCCGGCCACACTTGCCGGAAAAATTCGACGGGACTGTCAATCCCGTAGAATTTCTACAGATATACTCCACTGCGATCTTAGCAGCTGGAGGAAACGAGGCCGTAATGGCCAATTACTTTCCAGTGGCCTTAACTGGGACCGCCAGGTCCTGGTTTATGAGCCTTCCACCCAACTCTATCGACAGTTGGGAGGAGCTGTGCCGTCAGTTCACCGCCAATTTCGGGAGTTCATACACCCGTCCGGGCACTGAACTGGACCTTTTTGCGGTCGTGCAAAAAGGAGGAGAATCTTTGCGGTCATTCATCCAGAGATTCTCTCAGGTACGTAACACAATCCCTTCTATCTCAAGCGCTTCTGTCATTGTGGCATTCAGACAGGGTGTACGAGACAAGAAGATGTTGGAGAAGCTGGCGATCAAAGAGATCACCAGCGTCACGGAGCTCTTCAGCCTGGCTGACAAATGTGCCAGAGCTGCAGAGGGCCGTGAAATGCACTCCAAACCAGCCTTGGAGGATCATAAAAAATCCTCCAAAGAAGAAGCCGCTACCTCCGGGAGTGGCAAGAAGAAAAAGAAGACCAACGGCAAGAAGAAGCCGTCGGCCGGCACATCCAACGTTGCAGCCACTGCAACTCCTGGTGGCCGGGGGCCACGCCCCGAGAAGCGACCTCGACCGTCTTCTGAAGACGGTGGCAAATCCAAGATGTGGTGCCCCATTCACAAAACGAGCAGCCATAGACTGGAGGACTGCCGGGAGGTCCAAAACCTTGCCGAGCGCTACCACAAGCGCCGGGAAGGGTCTCCCTTCCGACAGAGGGAGGGAAAACAAAAGGTCGATGAAGCTGCGGCTGAAGAGGAGTTAGGGTTTCAGGACCCCAAGAAGGTCCTGAAAGCCGTCTACACCTCCGTTGACGATGACTCCGACGTCTCCGACAACGAGCGTCGAAAAACCATGAACACCATCTTTGGTGGATCATGGGACATCACTTCTCGTCGTGTCATCAAGACTATGCGACGGGATATGGCTGCTGTAGCTCCTACAGCTAGACCGGAGCCACATCGAAAGTGGATGGACACACCCATCACTTTTGATGCTTCGGACTGTCCTCCAAGCATGGTCGGAGCTGGCCAATTACCCCTGATTGTATCTCCCACCATCAACAACATCCAACTCCATCATGTCCTGGTAGACGGAGGTTCGGGGCTTAACCTCATCAGCTTTGAAGCTTTCACTAAGCTTCAGCTCCGACCTTCGGACCTCCAGCCCTCTCGACCTTTCTCCGGAGTAGGTCCGGGGGCCATCACTCCACTCGGAGCTATTACTCTCCCCGTTACCTTCGGGACCCGGGAGAAGTATCGCACCGAGAAGTTGGTCTTCGACGTCGCTCAGATCAACTTACCATTCAACGCCATCTTGGGTAGACCTGCCTTGTACAAATTCATGGCAGCTGCTCATTATGGATACCTGGTGTTGAAGATGCCAACACCAGTAGGCGTTCTCCGGATCCGCGGAGATCGCACTGCCGGAGTAACTGCTCTGGAGGAACTCCACGCACTCACCACAGCGCAAGAGGAGGACTCCAGACAGAAGCAAGCTCCACAACCTCCGAGCATTCGTCAACGAGGCTCGACCTCTGCACCTCGTGTGCAGCCAAGCGGCGACACCGACATTCTCGTCAAAGTCGTCCAAATTGGTTCCGATGTCACCCAAACTACCCGCATATCGGGTGGCTTGAACGACAAATAGGAACTCGCGCTCATCACTTTCCTCCGGGCTAACGTTGACGTGTTTGCTTGGAAACCGTCACAAATGCCTGGGATCCCCAGGGAAGTGATTGAGCACAATCTGAAGATTTACCCCGACGCTCGGCCTGTGCATCAGAAACCTCGGAAGCAATCTGTAGAGCGACAAAACTTCATCCGACAAGAAGTGAAGAAGTTGCTCGAAGCCGGATTCATCCGAGAAGTCTACCATCCAAAATGGCTGGCAAACCCAGTCGTTGTGCCTAAGGCCGGCGGGAAACTTCGGATGTGCATCGAGTACACCACACTGAATAAGGCATGTCCAAAAGATCCATTCCCACTACCTAGAATAGATCAGATAGTGGATTCCACCTCCGGGTGCGAGTTACTGTGTTTTCTAGACGCATATTCTGGATATCATCAAATCAGGATGTCTAGGGAAGATGAAGAACATACTTCATTCATCACAGTGGATGGATTGTATTGCTACACAGCCATGCCTTTTGGTCTCAAGAATGCAGCTTCAACTTTTGTACGAGCTATGTACAAAACTTTCGAAGAACTCATCAGAGACATAGTGGAAGTGTACTCGATGACATCATGGTCAAAGTCAAAAACAAGGAATCCCTCTTGGACACCTTGCAGGCTGTCTTCGATAAGCTGCGGGCCACCCGCACGAAGCTAAACCCAGACAAGTGCGTCTTCGGGGTTAGTTCCGGAAAGCTTCTTGTTTTCCTGGTAAGTCACCGGGGCATAGAGGCTAATCCGGCGAAGATAAAAGCCATTGAAGACATGCGTCCACCAACCCGCATCAAAGACATCCAAAAATTAACTGGATGTCTAGCAGCCCTCAGCCGGTTCATTTCAAGACTGGCGGAAAGGGCACTTCCCTTCTTCAAATTACTGAGGAAGTCCGGACCATTCCAATGGTCTGAAGAAGCAGAGAAGGCATTCCAGGAGCTGAAACAGTTCCTCACCACCCTACCAGTCTTGGTAGCTCCGAACCCCGGTGAGCCTTTATTGCTTTACATTTCAGCTGCTGACGAAGTCGTCAGTATGGTTCTGGTTGCGGAGAGACCGGAATTACCCAATACTCAGGAATCCAGACCCCTTCGGGAGGGTCCGGAGGTTCCTGAAAGCGAGTCTGGGTCCCAGCTCCCAGACTTGAACCCACAAGAAGCCACTTCAGAGGACCCTGATTCCTCCGAGAGGATCCAGGTCATTCCCGAAGAAGCTCCGGGTTCTTCCACCCAGAACCCGGAGGTCCCCGAAGATAGTCTGGACCCCCCCGAGAGGGTCCGGATCAATGAAGAGGAAGCTCCGGACCCCTCCGGGAGGGTCCGGACCATTCAACGCCCGGTATACTTCATCAGTGAAGTGTTACATGATGCCAAGACTCGATACCTAGAGGTGCATAAGCTGCTTTATGCAGTTCTTATTGCCTCAAGGAAGCTTCGACACTATTTCCAAGCTCACAAAGTCTCGGTGGTAACCTCATATCCACTTCGAGCGATCCTGCATAATCCCAATTCAACTGGGAATATTGCAAAGTGGGCAGCAGAACTGGCTGAATTCGACCTTGAATTCATTCCAAGACAAGCAATCAAGAGTCAAGCGTTGGCAGATTTCGTGGCAGAATGGACTCCCTCTCCATTAAACCCTGGGGGTCCCAGCGAGCAGAAGACGGAACCACAAGTTCCAGCCTTCACTAAGCCTCACTGGACCCTTTACTTCGACGGCTCCATGCAGAAGCAGGGAGCCAGAGCTGGAATCCTTCTCCTCGCACCAACCGGGGAGAAGGTGAAATACATGGTGCACCTTGACTTCAAGGCAACCAACAACATGGCGGAGTACGAAGCACTCATCTATGGATTAAAGGTGGCACTATCATATGGTGTCAAGCAGTTGCTGGTCAAAGGAGATTCACAACTTGTCATCAAACAGGTGAAGGGTGAATGCTCCTGCAATAATCTCCAGCTGGCTGCTTACCTCCTTGAAGTCCAGAGGCTTCAGAAGGACTTCGAAGTCCTAGACCTTCACCATGTTCAGCGTGCTCACAACGCTGAAGCTGACGAACTCTCGACCAAGGCGTCAACCGGAGCTCCGGCTCCTGACGGAACCTTTGTCCGGAGGTTGCCAAAACCCACAGTTCAGCCTGCCGAACTGAACGAAGGGGGCGAGATCAGCATCGCGAAGCTGACGGTCCCGATGGCCCTGTTACCATGGCAGCCATCAAGGGTCGTAGGTGCTGCCGGAAGCTCCGAGCAACCCAGCACGCAAGACTCAAATGCTCAAGTCAGTTCCGATGCATGGATCTCGGAGATTCGGAACTACTTGAAAGACAACATCCTTCCTGACGATGATGTATCCGCTGACCGGGTAGTCAGATTGGCTAAAAGATACACGTTGGTAGAAGGGGATCTCTACCGGCGCGGTGCCAACGGCATCCTAATGCGGTGCATCACAAGGGAAGAAGGCTGCGAGCTCCTCGCAGAAATCCATGGAGGTGAGTGTGGGAACCACGCATCTTCCCGCACGCTGGTCGGAAAAGCCTTTCGGCACGGCTTCTACTGGCCTACAGCGCTCCAGGATGCTACTGAGCTAGTAAAGAAATGCAAAGCATGCCAATTTCATGCAAAGCAAATTCATACACCTGCTCAGTCCTTACAAATGATACCTCCTACATGGCCTTTCGCTGTGTGGGGGATGGACATCTTGGGACCCTTCCCAAGAGCCGTCGGAGGTTACAAGTTCCTGTACGTCGCCATCGACAAGTTCACCAAGTGGCCGGAAGCTACTCCTGTTGTGACGATCAACAAACAATCTGCAATCAATTTTCTACAATCTATCGTGAGCAGATTCGGAGTCCCAAATAAGATCATCACTGATAATGGGACTCAGTTCACAAGCTCCGCATTTCAAGGATATTGCGAAGACCTCGGCATACAAGTTTGCTACGCTTCTGTAGCTCATCCTGCCAGCAATGGACAAGCCGAGAGAGCAAACGCAGAGATCCTTAAAGGACTCAAAACGCGCACTTATGAGCGTTTGAAAAAGCACGGAGCCAATTGGATCGAAGAGCTTCCGCCCACTCTATGGGCCAACAGGACTTCTCCAAGTCGGGCAACCGGAGAAACACCCTTCTTCCTGGTGTACGGAGCTGAAGCGATCCTTCCTCCGGAAATCACCTTGGGTTCCCTCCGAGTCCGGACCTTCGACGAAGCCGTGCAGGACCAGCTCCGGCGTGAAGACCTAGACCTCCTCGAGGAGGGAAGGTGCCAAGCAGCTGTTCGGAATGCCCGATACCGCCAAGCTCTACGGTGTTATCACCAGCGGCATGTACACAACCGACAGCTCGAGGAAGGCGATCTGGTGCTACGGAGAATACTATCCAGAGAAGGGCAAAACAAACTCTCCCCCGGCTGGGAAGGGCCCTTCCGAGTGATCAAAGTATCCCGTCCCGGAAGCGTTCGCTTGGCTACTGAGGATGGGACACCTCTCCCAAATCCTTGGAACATCGAGCACCTCCGTAAGTTCTACACTTAATTCCACGGAGGTGAGTCTTAAGTAACTTGAAATGTATGTTATAGAGTCATTGTACAGAGTCGGGTAGTTCCTCCGGGAGAGCAGCCGTACCTTTCCCGAAAGGTTTGAAAAGCTCATGCAACACTTGATACAGTCTCCGGACTAGAAGTGTGGCTAACTACCCTGGGTCAAACGAGAAACCAAACACACTTAGCCTGGTTCCGTACCCTAAGAGTGTACTTGTTTCCCCTGTACCCCGGACCTATAATGAAAGACATCTTCATGTGAAATAGACTCCACGTGCATTCATTTTTGCATAAGGCTCGACATTTTTATTTTTCTCTTTCTTGTCTATAATAGAAACGTGCAATTCTTAAGAAGTTCTAGTTTAACCAGTTTATGTACGATTTGAGTTGAATTGTCGGATTTTTTAGATTTAAATGTCGTCTGTGGCCAACTCGCCTGAAAGCCGCCAAGCCATTCTAGGGCCGGAGTGCGCTATCGACTTAGCCTGGTCAAGCACCCTAAGTACGCCACTCTACCTACATCCCGGCAGGCCAAAGTAAGGTGGGTCCATGGACAATTGGATCTAAAAGAAAAGACAATTCATCCAATTGTACTAAAAATCGTGTTCAACTTGAAATTCTCTTGAGAACCGTAAGCCGCGACGAAGTTATAGATAAGGAACGAATTTTACTGTTTTTCTTGGCTTAAGTGTGCAGGAAAAATGAACCCAAAGTTGAGGGAGAAAAACCGGAGCTAACCAAGCTCCGACTCCCACCAGGGCGTCAACCGTAGGCGTTGACTTAAAGATGGTGAGAAGACCCTATCACTAGAGTCTGTTGCCAACAAATCAGGCGTGGCAAAGGTCATTGCCGGAGCTACTAAGCCCCGACACCTTGAAGTATTAACTATCGACGCTCAACGTATTGGTAGAGGCTATTGCCGGAGCTACTAAGCTCCGACGATGGACAGTGCCGGAGCTTCTAAGCTCCGACGACTTCGGGACCTTCACTATCGAAAACTTCGGACCTAAATTATACGAGTTCGAAGCAAATTTGTCTTCAACAAAACTCAACATCCTTTTGGTACATGTCCACAATCAAATTGTGCACATCTACCAGGGGGCCAAGTGAAGATAAAGATGTTGAAGACAAAAAAATGAAATTCACGAAAAATTGGGGATTTCATTTCATCAGAAGACCGGAGATTACATCTGAAGACAAGGGATTACAAAATTGAGGAAGAAGAGAAGATACAAGTAAAGGCTAAGAGAGACAGTCCTAGACCCTATGGAAGAATTCGGCGACCTTCTGAGCGACCTCCGACACGCTGGCTCGGGTATCTTCGCCTTCTCCTTCGACGGGGCCTTCAAGCACCGGGTCCAGAGGGAATCAAGGGTTCCGGCTAGTGTAGCACGTCAACACATACTCTGTGACGTTCCTAGCCAGGGATTGCCCCTCGACTTCCAGCTGGTCCGCGATGACGTCGCCCACCTTGGAGAGCTTGCTGCCCGCAGCGCTCAACGCTTGCAACGCAAGGTCCGGCTCCGGCTCCGGATCATCCGGGAGCACGGGGCTGAAACCCATCGGCGCCAGCGCATCGTCGGCCTTGCTAAGGAACTCCCAAATTTGTAGGGAGTCCGTCTTCCTCAGGCCCTTCATCTCTTCCAGGGATCTCCGGGCCGCCGCCAGCTCCGAATTCTCGCGGGAGAGACGCTCAACTTCTTTGGTGTTTTGCTGAATCTTCGCAGCAACCCGCTTCTCAAGTCTTCCGAGCTCCTCCTCCCGGAGGTGGATCTTGTTCCGGCGGTCGACCAGGTCTTTCTCCCTAGCCTCTATTTTCTTCTCCCGGGCGACAAGGGCACACTCGTACTCGTAGAGTTCCTGCCCCCGCACCCAGGTCTTCTCCTCCTCCTCGAGGCATCACTCTTCCAATTTTTTAGTGCGCTCCTCGAGGCCCTTGTCCGCCAGAGCTGTTTTCTCGGCGAGCTCATCCTCCCGTCGCAAGACGTCATCCCGTAGCTCCAGGAGTTTTTGCTCCTCATCCTCGAGCCGCTTTTCCCTTCCCTCAAGTGCCTCTCGGCGCTTGATGAGTGCGGTGCTGATGGCCTCGAGTTGATCGAACCGAGCGTTGGCCGCGTCGTTAGCAGCCTTAGCTTGGTCATGGAACTCCTGGGATTGAGCGTCGAGGGCGTGAGTCATGCTCTCCCTCTCATCCAGCAGCTCACCCCAGAGCTCCAGGCGGACCTTCTCCCGCCTGATCCATTCCTTGTCATCAGCAATCCTCGACTGCGCCAGCTTAGTCTCAAAGTGGAGCCGATTACGCCACCTCCTAAGGGTTTGGCGCTCCTCTTCAAGAGCCTTGCTGTCGTGGAAGAAGGCCAGTTGAACCTGACGTAGACTGGAGCAGGCATTGTCGATGGACATCGACAGAGAGATGGGCTCCGGACCTGCCGGGATCTCCTCCGCTGGTTCCAGCGGGTCTTCATTTACAAAAATTGGGTCCCACTCTACGAGAGTGGAACCCCGAGCTTCCAAGGCACTAGGGCACTCCTCCGGGATGGCCTCAGTCGCCACCGAAGAAGGTCCCGCCACCAAGTCTTCATTTGCCCCCTCAGGCTGGGGGCCGGCGACTTCGTTCAGGCACTCTGGCTCCGCCACGGGTACCATCGACGTCGTCGCCTCCACTGGCTCCGGCCGGGACACTTCTTCTGAGGGAGGCTCAAGCTCCCTCGCCTCTTCGACCATCGGCTCTGCGGCCGGCGCTCCAGCAATCACCGGCTCTGCGGCCGGCGCCTCCACAATCACCGGCTCTGCAGCCGGCGCTCCAATAATTACCGGCTCTGCGACCGGAGCTTCGGAAGTAACCGGCTCAACTGCCGGAACCACTTCAACTCCCGGCTCGCATGCCGGGGCTTCAGCTACCTCCGGCTCAACCGCTGGGGCTTCAGCACTTTCCGGCTCCGAAGCCGGGACCGCTACTTCCTCCGACTCAACAGCCGGAGCATCTACTTCTGCAGCACCAGGACCCGGAGCTCCAACCTCCGGAACGGGTGCCGCTGGCGCATCTTCAATCCCGTGGTCCGGCGCTACCACGGGAACCTTTGGAGACGAGTCGAGGTCCATGACCACGACAGCCGGCGCCGGAGCTGTCGCAGCCTCCGCTTGGGGCGGCATCGGAGCTGGAGCAAAAGCCCCCGCAGCCTCAGACACTGTGGTCGAGGGCGGAGCTTCACTCCCCTTTTTGGGAACGTTGCAGATAAAGAACGAAGAAATTGAGCAAATAGATGCTACAATTAAAAGTTAATCGAGGTAAGAAAGAAAAATTACCTTGGGAGGCTCACGCACCAGCTTGCGCGGAACCTCTTTCCCGGACGTTCCGGGCTGGCCACGGTCGGTGTAGGAGCTCCGGGAGGACTCCCAAGACTTGCCGTGGCCGCGGGCGTTTCCCGGGTCGGAGCTCTCCTTGATCGGGAGGAACTCCTGGACCTGGAGGCCCTCACCGCTTCACGTGCCGGAGTCGCCTGCCCGGAACTGGCACCTCCGGAGGGATCCATCACGGGGACAGTCGCACTCCGGGAGGATCCCACTGCCGGAACAGTAGCACTCCGAAAAGACCCCACCACGGGTACTGCCGCCACGGCGGCGGAGGATCTTCCTTCCTGAGGACGGGGAACCAGGGGGGAGGTGGCAAGCCCGACGGACCTTCCGTCAGCATGTCGCAGCTTTCTCTTCCGGCTCTCCGGCTCCTCCGCCAGCTCCTTGCCCTTGCCAATGACCTCAGCTCTTGGCTGAGAGACAGGGGCGGAGCCGCCTTCGGACAACCCGGGGATCGCCAACTGGGCAGTTGATCTTCTCTCGACGACGCCAAGGTCGTCAAGCGCGGGCATCTTCCGCCGGAGCTCCCTGCTGAACTCAACTTCCACGTTCAGGTGGAGGAAAGCCGGCGGCGGAGTCAAGTACTCTCCGTCGACATCGATGCCGTGCTGGAATTTCTTGAGGTGAAACTCCAAGGACTTCCCCACCATGCTGGACTTCAACCCGGTCTCAACCCGGTCCTCGTCCATCACGCTGTTGAGGGCCCAGGCGAGCTTCTCCCTCCTCTTCAGCGGCGCCCACCTGTTGGACAAGAAGTTGCAGAACACGCCTGGGGAGTCAATCCTCCCTCCACACATTGGCGGATCCTGGACAGGACGGGGTCGAAAGCTGCCGCCAGCACCGGAACTTCGCTCCACACCGACGTGTCAATGCCGGGCAGACCGTCTGGCAACTCCAACCGCTCATGCTCCTCCACCCGGACGACTACCCAATCTTTCTTCCAGTCATCCCACTTCCCGGAAGGGAATGACCGGAGGTACTTGAACGAGCACTTCTTGCGCTTCACAAAGTAGTAGAAGCCAAAGTACTCGTCGCTTCGGCCGATGGTTTGGACGGTGAAGAAGGTTCGGAAGAGCTCGATGCAGGGAGGGATGCCCACCCACATCTCGCAGAAGTGGACAAAGATGGACACAAGGAGGATGGAGTGAGGGCCAAGGTGGTATAGCTGCAGACCATAGAAGTCCAGCAGCATCAAGAAGAAGGAAGAAAACGGTGGGATCAGCCCCACCATGGCGTACGATGAAAAGTACACCATCTCGCCGGAGTGCTCCTTTTTAAAGGGAAGCTCTCCGCCGGCGCGGACCGAACGGTTGAAGAAGTCCGACGACCACCCCATGAGGGCTCGGACCTTCTTCAGATCGCTCTCCGTCTTCAAACGACTCTCACGCAGACCCAACTCCATCGCAGCACAGCTAGGCAAGAGAAGAGGAGCAAAGCACGAGTTGGGAGTTTGAGCGCAAGAACAGATGGAAAGCGTAAAGAACTCCCGACGGTGCGCTTTCCTTCTTAAGTAAGCCCTTGCAACGCTTGGATGGAAACTGCAGGGGAGTCAAGGATACTACTCAAGAATTCAACCCTGCCGATGACAAGAGGGACCGGGACCACCCTGACGATCAAGTCGAGGTTCTTACCCAGGCGAACAGTTGTCATCACGAGGCGGGAAACCCAAAGGCGGCGGACTGACAAGGCGCGCGGAACCGATACGGTTTTTGTATCGGGAACCGGCGACCTTCAATTGCGAGAGATCCGCACGTCAAAGATCTTATCTGCCGCCTGAGGTGCGCCACGCGTCGGGACTTAACCATAAAGCCCCGCCAAAGGCACCTCCGAAGACCCTTGAAGACCCAGTTCAAGAGTCGCAGGTGTGGACCCACCTCCGGCGGAATGACCTCACCCCGTTGGCCTTCCCCGGAGGTAGGTCCAGGGGGCCACTGTCGGTACCCTAAAAACCATACACCCCCTGAGGTTACAAAGATCTCAAGGGGAGGACATCCACTCAAATTGAAGACCCTCGGGGGCCCACTTGTCAGACATAACCAGACCTGTTTCTCCAACATGGTTAGCCCCTAGGTTGCCACGTGTACTGTCAGACCGGAGTTATTACCCGCAAGGGTGAAGCTCCGGGCTAGCTACTGAAACGGCACCTCCGGACTTAACCCCTGACCGAGAGAAGCTCCGGACCTGACACGTGCCAGGCCGCCCCGGAGCTTCCCGCTTCCCACAAGCAAGCTCCGGAGCTGCCACGTGTCCATACGTCGGAGCTAGCCACTTCAAACCCCCGGGAGACGTTGTAACGGCTCCGGATCTCCAAAGGACAGCTGCAGACTTCAAGACCCGATTAATTATCATTAATTCCACATTAATGACACTTAATCAGACGATCTTAACACCTGTAACGGCACTGTCGGAGCCGTTACAGGGTTATTAGCAACAATTAATCTCGTGTATCAATACTAGTAACCGCCAGGGCCACATGTCGGGCCAGGCTGACTTGTAACGGTTTGTCCTTGTGCTATAAAAGGACAAACCGACGATACATGAAGAGAGAACTCTCGAACACTCTGAAGTTCACAAGTTAATACAACACACACACACACCCGTGGAGTAGGGTATTACGCTCAGGCGGCCCGAACCACGTAAACCACTGTGTCACTCGTGTCCAATCGCGTTTCACCTTCTTGAGTCTCCGCGCGCCCAAACCGAACCACAAACTCCTTCAACACTTTCGTAGTGTCAGGGGATCTGCCGACTCCAACAGTCGACAGGCAGCATCACACCTACGGAGCCTCAGGCAAAGAGGCCCTGAGCTGACATCGTCGGCAGCTCGGGAGGTGGCTCTGTCGGGGTTAGTGGAAGCACATCGACGCAGTGCGGCGGCACTGCTGGTGGTTTTGGCGTAGGCCCTGTCGGGATGGCATCGCCTGTTACGCCATCGTCAGGGCCCTCGGCTTCAGGGTCACCGAAAGTGGAGGCTCGCTGGAGCTTCCAGGGACGTTGGTAAGGCATTCTTGCCAACACTTGCTCTACTGTCTCGCCTGCCTATGTTGATTGGTCAGGGCCTGATCTTGATTTGTAGGGTTAAGTCAGCTGTTGTGAGGCCCCTACCACCAGGGGTAGTGCCCAGAAGTGCTTCGAAGGCGGCCGAGGATGCTACGCTGTGCTGGCAGGGCAGCCTGCCAAGCTTGTTCAGGGGAGTGCTGCTCCGACGACTGTGCCCAGCGTGGGTAGTGAAGAATCTTCGGCTGTCGCGCCAGATGCACCTCCAGCTGTCGTGGCAGAGGCACCTTTGGCCGTCACAGCAGAGGCCATGTTGGAGCCGACTCCGGGGGTTGAGGGTCTAACCTCCATGGCCACTGAATTGGCGGGCGGCTCTCTGAGCGGTGGTGGCCCTGCTATGTCAGGTGGCACCACAACTCCTGCTCAGACTCCGGGGGCAAGATCTCCAGTGCTGGTTGCCTTGCCTTCACCGCTACGGGAGGAAGGGGTCCCCGGGATGATCACCGGACGACCTTCCCTGACTTAGGTGCAGCCGGAGCGGCTTTTCGACGTCATGGACTTGATGCAATATAGCATTCTTCAGGTGCAATCCAACCTCCGCTGGGCGCAAGAGGCTCTTGTCGCAGAGTGGGAGAAGTTGTGTGCCGAGGGCGAGCGCCTCCGAGGCTGGGAGGGTCTCCTAAGCTCCACGATCGCCAAGGCAAAGGCGAAGTACCAGAAGGAGAGCAAGGAACTGGAGGTGAGGCACCGCTTGGTGAGGGCCTCAGACGCCTTGACTTAGAAGATTCTGGCCGACGCCAAGGCAACCAACGACGCCGCTGACGCCCGCCTACACGCTGTTGCTGCCGGTCGAAAGGCCCTGAGTCGTCAGGAAGCCGATGTTGCCAAGAGAGAGGCTGCTATTGCCAAACAAGAGGTCGCAGTCCAGGCGATGATGGCCCGAGCTGAGGCCGACCGGGACAGACTGCAGTCCCGCCTCGAAGACCTCGAGCTTCAGGAGA
Source organism: Tuctoria greenei (assembly GCA_036927565.1). Taxonomy (NCBI): domain Eukaryota; kingdom Viridiplantae; phylum Streptophyta; class Magnoliopsida; order Poales; family Poaceae; genus Tuctoria; species Tuctoria greenei. Next base: position 5,386,840 of record JAYESD010000005.1, read on the forward strand.
GTAATTTGGCACGGAACCAAGTGCAACACCTAGTTGAGCGTCAAAAACTCCTCCTGTACAATCCTGACGTTCAAGACTGGGAGCAGGCAGCGGAGCGCCACGACCGGGAGCTTGATATGCGGGAGCGTCAGGTGGCTCAGCGTCTGGAAGCCGAGGGTAGGGCGGCGGCGGAGACGGTAACATCTCATGTCTTGGTGTGCTACTGGAGCCGGTACCCTGATCTGCCACTGGAGCCAGTTTTTGAAGGCCCTGTTGAGGAACGCGAGGCGACAGCAGCGGCAGAGGTTAAGGAAGTCGCCCAACATGTAGTAGCGCTGTTCAGTCGGGGTTGAGGCTAGTAGCTTGTTTTTTGTATTCGGGGTTCACTCTCCCTTGTAAATAATTCCTTAATGATTTCGAACTTGTGTTTGGCTTCTTGCATTGTCTCTGTGCTTTTCAACTGTTGCTCTGAGCCCTTAGCTACATAAGGATTTGCAGAACCTTTGTTGAGCTTGTTGGCTTCTCAGGACCAGCAATTTGCACAATTGACATGGCCGAAGTGTCGTCCGTTGATTTTCTGCATGTGGATCCCCTTAGCCTTGGTAGATGTGGTTAGTTGGCTAAGCACATCTACCAATTGATTATGGAATTTCTTGGACTGGCCCCTTGGGAGATGCTCCAGCGTCGTCCACTATCTTTATGTAGACGTCGACGGCAGGCCCCTTGGGAGGTGCCGGAGCTGGATGCTCTGGCGTTGTCCACTATCTTTGTGTAGACGTCGACGGTAGGCCCCTTGGAAGGTGTCGGAGCTGGATGCTCCGGCATCGTCCACCATCTTCATAGAGACATCGACGACAAACCCTTATCCACGCTTGGTGTATTCGTTGATGTTCTGGGGCGTTGACGGTAGGCCCCTTGTGAGGTGTCGGAGCTGGACGCTCCGGCGTCGCCCACCACCGTCGTGGAGACGTCGACGACAGGCCCCTCAGGAGGTGCCAGAGCTGGATGCTCTGGCATCGTCCACCATCATCGTAGAGACGTCGACGACAGGCCACTTGGGAGGTGTCGGAGGTGGACGCTCCGGCGTCGTCCACCGTCTTCGTGTAGACGTCGACGGTAGGCTCCTTGGGAGGTGCTGGAGCTGGATGCTCCGACGTCGTCCACTATGTTCGTAGAGACGTCGACGGCAGACCCTTATCCTCGCTTGGTGCTGTCGTTGACATTCTGGGGCGTCGACAGTAGGCCCCTTGTGAGGTGCCGGAGCTGGACGCTTCGACGTCGCCCACCACCATCATGGAGACGTCGACGACAGGACCCTCAGGAGGTGCCAAAGCTGGATGCTCCGGCGTCGTCCACCATCGTCGTAGAGATGTCGACGGCAGGCGCCTTGGGAGGTGCTGGAGCTGGATGCTCTGTTGTCATCCACCATCTTCGTGTAGACGTCGACGGCAGGCCCCTTGGGAGGTGCCGGAGCTGGATGCTCTGGTGTCGTCCACCATCTTCATAGAGACGTCGACGGCAGACCCCTGGTTTACAGGCCATCGCAAGGGAACCTTGTTAGCAACAAGAGCGGGGTAGGAGAGTTTACTCACTTTTCCACGCTTGGTGCTGTCGTTGACATTCTGGGATGTCGACGGCAGACCCCTTGTGAGGTGCCGGAGCTGGACGCTCCGGCGTCGCCCACCATCGTTGTGGATATGTCGACGGCAGGCCCCTAAGGAGGTGCCGGAGCTGGATGCTCCGGTGTTGTCCACCATCTTCGTGTAGACATCGACGACAGGCCCTTTGGATGGTATCAGAGCTGGATGCTCTGATGTCGTCCACCATCGTCGTAGAGACGTCGACGACAGGACCCTTGGGCGGTGCCAGAGCTGGATGCTCCGGCGTCGTCCACCATCGTCTTAGAGACGTAGACGGCAGGCCCCTTGAGAGGTGCCAGAGCTGGATGCTCCGGCGTCGTTCACCATCTTTGTGTAGACGTCGACGGCAGGCCCCTTGGGAGGTGCCGGAGCTGGATGCTCTGGCGTCGTCCACCATCTTTGTAGAGACGTCGACGGCAGATCCCTGGTTTACAGGCCATCGCAAAGGAACCTTGTTAGCAGCAAGAGCGGAGCAGGAGAGTTTACTCACTTATCCGCACTTGGTGTTGTTGTTGACATTCTGGGACGTCGACGACAGGCACCTTGTGACGTGCCAGAGCTGGACGCTCCAGCGTCGCCCACCACCGTCGTGGGGACGTCGACGGCAGGCCCCTCGGGAGGTGCCAGAGCTGGATGCTCCGACGTTGTCCACCATCTTCGTGTAGACGTCGATGGCAGGCCCTTTGGGTGGTGCCAGAGCTGGATGCTCCGGCGTCGTCCACCATGGTCGTAGAGACGTCGACGTCAGACCCCTTGGGGGGTACTGGAGCTGGATGCTCTGGCTTCGTCCACCATCGTCATAGAGACGTCGATGACAGGCCCCTTGGGAGGTGCCGGAGCTAGATGCTCCGGCGTTGTCCACCATCTTTGTAGAGACGTCGACGACAGACCTTTGGTTTACAGGCCATCGCAAGGGAACCTTGTTAGCAACAAGAGCGGGGTAGGAGAGTTTACTCACTTATCCGTGCTTGGTGCTGCTGTTGACATTCTGGGACGTCGACGGCAGGCCCCTTGTGAGGTGCCGGAGTTGGAAGCTCCAGCGTTGCCCAACACCGTCATGGGGACGTCAACGGCAGGCCCCTTGGGAGGTGTCAGAGCTGGATGCTCTGGCGTTGTCCACCATCTTTGTGTAGACGTCGACGGCAGGTCCTTTGGGTGGTGCCGGAGCTGGATGCTCCGACGTCATCCACCATTGTCGTAGAGACATGGACGACACACCCTGTTGACGGCTCCTAAGATATACTAACAAATCATCCCCGACAACGGCGCCAGAAATGCTTGTTGGTATTACTTACGTACCATTGACTAAACATCTCCAACTGATGTGTCAGAAATGCTTGTTAATGGTTCTATTGGATCACAAAATGAATTCCGCAAGCGCACAGATATATCATTGTAGCATTTTCACTTAAGAGTATTCCCAAGGGTGTCATTTATTTGATCCCAAAGGAAGGCAGGGAAGAGATATAACAATCATCAAGTGGAAAGGGTAGAAAGGTCTAGGTAAGAATCTAGTAAGGATGGATAAAATAATAGTGGAGGTAGTGTGACACACACAAAAGCTTTCAAGTCTAAGGGGGGTAAGAGGATCCTAGCGGTTAGTTAAGGTTAAGAGTTATGGAGGTACTCCTACTATGCTCTATTATACATATACATAGTCTAAACTAATTATCCAAAACCTAGGTCAATAGTGAATACTTATGCTATGTGGTTCAATACATCGGGCACGAGCTTACCCCTAGCAATACTAGGGCGACTCCCGCCAAGAGCCTATGGCATAGACGAACGTGGAGGATTACAAAGGACAGATAGGGCTGTCACCACCTACTGCCTACCTCTTCAATTCGTGGGTCTACGAGATATCCAATGCTACTTAGCTATCCTAGCACCATGCTAGCATATTAAGTAATCACCTTAAGAGACTAGGCACAATCCATCCTAAGACAATGAATTGAATCATCATTGAACCAATGTTGATACACAACATAATTATCCATACTAACCTAGTTATGTTATAATTAACTAGACTATAGTGGGGGTCTATAGGTTCTATGATAATGAGATATGTTCATGATAAAACAGTCATAGAAGCTATACCTTCCACATACATGGACTCCACAATCAAACAAGAAACGCTTTGCCCAAGTATATGTATAAGTAGAGACTAAAGATACTATCTTTATTATGCATAAAGTCACAAATACAAGAAAGAATACATGAGCCATACCTTTCCCAATGTAGGATTGGAAAGAGAGAGAGACTCCTTACTCCTTTTCCAATTTGGACTTGGGACTAGAGACTCTCTGAATGTAGGCCTAGAGGGGGGGGGGGTGAATAGGCCTTTTTGAAATTTTCTCGGTTCCTGTAACTCTCAACAACACAGTCAATACCAGAGATATCGGACTAGTCCTGTAAAGTGCGGACTAGTCCGTTTTTCACGGGCTAAGTTGATCAAGTTCAGAAAATTTGATTGATTCGTTAATGTAGGCAGCGGAAATATAGACTTAGATGACAGTTTAATAGTTGTATGTCAACTTCTATAACAATTAAGGCTCTTGTTTAACAAATTAACTCAAATTGAACAAAATGAATCAAACCCTAGATTAAGTTGATCAATTAAGATGAAGAACACAAAAGGACAAGACACAAGGTTTATCCCGTGGTTCGGCTACCACGAAGGCAACCTACATCCACGTTGAGGAGCCCACAAAAGGACCGGGTCTTCTCCAACCCTTCCCTCGTCGGATCGCCACGAAGGCCAATCCTCTTCCACTAATCACAAAGGGGTAAATAACCAAGTTGAAGGGGCGTTCTCACACGTTGAGAGCTCCCTTGATTACAACTTACAAAGCCACCAATAACACACTCGAAAATTACAAATTGAAACGCAAGAGTGTGTTAGAGAATCAAACCAAGAGCTCAAAGATGTGTGCCAAGTGTCTCTCCAATGATCTAGAAGTGATCTTCAATAGATTGATCGATTTTGCACTTAATTTCGTGGAGAGAGGTGGTTTTTGAGTCTCTTGGGAGGTGTGACGGCGCTAGGGTTCGAGAGAGTTTGAAAGTGGGCCGTGCACCTCTATTTATATGGGTTTTTAAAAGTGACCATTTGGGTTTAGAAAGATCGAACTAGTCCGTGGTGGTCACCGGACTAGTCCGGTGTGCTGTGAGCAGCAAACCCTAAGTGTCCAGGAATATCGGACTAGTCCGTTTGAAAACGGACTTGTCCGATTTCGCTACTGGAAATCTTTGGACTAGTCCGGTTGCCATCGGACTTGTCCGGACACATGAAACCCTAAGTGTTTGGAATGACAAGTCCGCACTTGGATGACTTGTCCGATTTAGATCAGTGTGTATATCGGACTAGTCCGTGTAGACACTGGACTTGTCCGAAGTGGATCAGAATGAATATCGGACTAGTCCGGATTACAACGGACTTGTCCGATTTTGTGTGACTTGTGCATTGTGTTGAGGACTAGTCCGCATTGGGGAGGACTAGTCCGAAGTGAATCAGAAAGATATCGGACTAGTCCGGTGGGGACCGGACTTGTCCGATCTAGTGCAGAATGTGATATCGGACTAGTCCGGTTATTTTCGGACTAGTCCGGTCCTGTATAACTTTGTGCATTGTGTGTGTGTGTGCTTGAAAGTGATTGAGCTCTTGGATGTGTTTCCTTAACACACTCCATACATAATAAACTACTATTTTCTTCTCCTTGAGCTCAAATTTACTTTGCTTCTCATTTCCCTTCTTTTTGGCATTTTGCTCATTTTTCATCATTTGCCTGCATTCATCTCAACAAAAGGATTAGGATCCCAATCGCTTGTCATAAATCATCCAAAACCCACAAGGGAGTCCTAGATGCACTTTCAATCTCTCCCTTTTTGGTGATTGATGACAACCAATTGAGATTTCACAAAATAAGGCAAAAAATTGAGATTTTCATAAAGTATGCACATATGACTCAAAAATACATCAAGCAACAAGAGAATTATTCATATGTGCATTCTTTATGGTGGGATGCATACTAAGTGCATGAATACATTGAGAATGACAGAATTTACATTAATCAACCGATACAAAGTGCATATGACATTCCAGGAGCAAAAATGCAGTTTTCATCACATACTCGCAAATAAATTGAGCAATTCATCACAGGACCAAACTTAATAGGAAAACAGAGTTAAACTATTACAATCACAAATAAGAGATAAAGAGAACTCTCTCCTCGCACCCTACCATAGCTAAAGCTAAGACTCCCCCACAATCTCTCCCCCTTTGGCATCAAGACACCAAAAAGAAGGAGAGGAGGGTCCTAGGGTCTTCACTCTTCACTGTCGGTCCTCTCATCATCGTCTTCATCTTCTTCGCTTTCCGCTTGACGAGGAGGAGAGGGAGGATGAGGAGCAGAGCTGCTCGAGCCTCCAATGCCAAAGTAGGCAAGCTCGGAGGGGTTCAGAGGCCCGAGCTCGGTGATGTCAAGATCAGAATCTTCAGAAATTACTGGAGATCCAATGGGGTTGATCTCCAGCTTTTCACTCAGTTGCTTCACGTTGGCTTTGATGTATCTCATATCCTCCTTCCTCTTCTGATTGAGTTTATGAAGCTTTACTCCAGTCTTCTTGCAGGAGGAGAATATGGCGGCCAGGTACTTGAGGATCCCACTAGCTGATCCTCTCGGAGGGGCTTCCCTGGAGGTAGGGACAGCCCTGGCAGCATCTCCTTCTCTTGCCGGTGCCTCAGGACTTGAGGCCGGCGAGGGAGCAGCCTGGACACTCATAGGCTGAGGCTTCTGAGGCCTCAGAGGAGTGTGCTCCACATCCTTCACGAACTCAATACCTGTGACTTTCTCAATCATAAACATCAGGTAGGGAGCATAGCCACAGGACCTATTGGGGGTGCTTGAGATGTTGACCATGTCATTCCATATGTAATCTGCAACATCAAACTGCCTCTTCTTGCTTATGACCCTCATTAGAGTCCGGAGGTAGCCCTGTACACTCCCTGCATCCCCATCCTTGGGGGCAATGGTCTTCCGAAAAACCCTGTTCAGGACCACAAAAAAGGGCTTTATGTTCTTTGTGGAGGGAGGAGCATACTTGGAGTTGGGCTCATACATGAACTTCATTCCGTCCCTCTCAATGACCCCTATGTTGTGGATGATCAGCCTGTCATTGGCAGAGGTGTCCAGATGAAGCAGATTATTGAAGTCCTCTTGAGTGATACTATACTTGGATCCGTGGGTCATCCAAGTCACACTCTCTTCATCTTCACTCGAGAAGTGGAACGTTGCATAGAACTGTGCAATCACCTCATCATTCCAGTTATGCCTGAAGGCAAAGAGATCCTTCAGGCCATGCCTCTCAGCTGCTGCAATAACTTCATCAAACGCTGAGCACTTCTTCTTCTCTAGGTAGGCTCAGTCAATCCACTGACTACGCACCACCGGAGTCTTCATTGGCAGGTAAACCAGCATGTAGAAATCTGCATGGAAGTTTGTCCAAAACCTTCCATCAGCTGCCTGCTTTGGCCTTGCATAGCAACCAGTGCTTCTGAGCTTGGCTGCCACATCACTGCCTTTCCCATTGAATTTCTCTTCATTGGGGTCCCGGACCCCTTCCCTGGGAGCATGGAGCTTCAAGGGCCCAACTGGCCCCGTTGCTACTCCCTTGCCCTTTCCTTTTGCTTGACGAAGGCCGCTTGTAGACGGAGCAGCCTTCGAGGCGGCCTTCTTGACACAAACCTTCCCCCGAACTTAGGGAGGGGAAGTAGCAGGCTCGGAAGGTCTTTCTTGGCGTTTCTTGCCAAGTCCCGCCGAGGACCGAGGTGCCACCTCGTGGTCCAACTCGGTCTCAAAGTCGGAGATCTCGTTGTCGGAGCTCGACATGATCTGAGAATGATTGAGCAAGAATAATGACAAGTTATACAAGGCATTGGTAAGGCAAGATAGCAATGGATGACATTAAGGAATTAAGGAATTAGGTTTCAGGTTCAGAAACATCGGACTTGTCCGGTGCTCAGGCACGGACTAGTCCGGGGTACCGGACTTGTCCGTGTATGGACCAGACTAGTCCGGTGTTCATCCTCAAAAACCTAACAGATTGGTCAAGGGATGATTCCTAATGCAAATCTAGTCTAGCATACACGTAGTACATCAAATAAGCATGTATCTAGTGAAGGATGCTAGGCTATACGATCAACAATGGAGAAAAACAAGATTTCTAGGGTTTTGAAGAAATTTACCGAAGGAATTGATGGAGGCTCGAAGTGTTGGGGGTTGGAGGTCGGACTAGTCCGATAGCTTCAATCCCCAAGAGGTCAAGCTCGATCTCCGCCCAAATGTGGACTTTTTCGATGGAGGGAGGAGAAAATCGCCTTGGGAGCTCGAGCGCAAGAGAGAGGAGGCGTGAGCAAAAGTGGGGATGAGGAGATTAGGGTTTGGTGGCGGCTAGGGTTATGGACACGAAAAATCGGACAAGTCCGGACATGACCGGACTAGTCCGAAGTCATCCAGAGACCTATATCGGACTAGTCCGTGGTATATCGGACTAGTCCTGCCTAACCGGCACTCTGCGGACTAGTCTACATGGGCGGACTAGTCCGGGTAACCACGGACTAGTCCGTGGTCACCAGGAAAGAATTGCATAGCCCATTCATATATATTTGAAGGTTCAATAATAGAGAATAGAGGGGCAAAACAAATCAAGTAATCTTGATGAATTTGACCAGTAAGCATACAACAATCATACAATGATCAAAATTCATCAAGATCTAATAATTGACATAGTTTTTCGAGAGAAAAATGGAGAGGGATGATTTTCACAATTCAATCAACATTTTGAAGCAATCATACAGGTATGCAACTTTTCAAGCCACACTCCGAGAATCAAGAATATTTAGCTCATTTCGGAGTTCGAAAAACGCTTTTCATCAAGTGGCTTGGTGAATATGTCGGCCAATTGTTTTTGGGTGTTGACATGTGAGATGGTTATGTCTCCTTTCATGGAATGATCTCTCAAGAAATGATGTCTTATGTCTATGTGTTTAGTCCTAGAGTGCTCAACTGGATTGTGGGCTATTTTAATGGCACTCTCATTATCACAAAGAAGAGGAATACGGTTCATATTGTAACCGTAATCCCTTAGAGTTTGTCGCATCCAAAGGAGTTGTGCACAACAACTCCCGGCTGCAACATACTCTGCTTCGGCTGTGGATAATGCAATGGAATTTTGTTTCTTAGATGACCAAGAAACTAAAGATCTTCCTAGGAATTGGCATGTGCCAGAGGTGCTTTTTCTATCAACTTTGCACCCGGCATAATCTGCATCGGAGTAACCAATGAGATTGAATTTGGAGCCTTTTGGGTACCAAAGACCAAGGTTGGGTGTATGAACTAAATATCTCAAGATTCTTTTTACGGCTGTCAAATGACATTCCTTGGGATTGGCTTGAAATCTTGCACACAAACATACACTTAACATAATGTCTGGCCTAGATGCACATAAGTAGAGTAAAGATCCAATCATGGAGCGATATACCTTTTGGTCGACGCTTGGTCCATCTTCATTGAGATCCAAGTGGCCATTCGTAGCCATGGGAGTCTTTATGGGCTTTGCCTTGTCCATGCCAAACTTCTTGAGTATGTCCCGCGTGTACTTGGTTTGGCTTATGAATGTCCCTTCCCTTTGTTGCCGCACTTGGTATCCCAAGAAGTACTTCAATTCTCCCATCATTGATATTTCAAACTTGTCTGTCATAATTCTACTAAATTCTTCACAGAAGGATTGGTTAGTTGACCCAAAAATTATATCATCAACATAGATTTGGCAAATAAAAAGATCATTATCTAGATTCTTAGTGAATAATGTATAATCTACTTTGCCAATTTGAAAACCATTATCAATTAAGAAATCTCTAAGACACTCATACCAAGCTCTAGGAGCTTGTTTGAGGCCATAGAGAGCCTTACGTAGTTTATATACGTGGTCGGGGAACTCTTCGTCTTCAAACCCGGGTGGTTGCTCCACGTACACCGCTTCCTTGATCGGTCCGTTGAGGAAGACACTTTTTACGTCCATTTGATACAGCTTGAAATCATGGTGAGTAGCATATGCAAGTAATATTCTAATTGATTCAAGTCTAGCTACTGGAGCAAAAGTCTCATCGAAATCCAAACCTTCGACTTGTGAGTAACCTTTGGCCACAAGTCGTGCCTTGTTTCTTGTCACCACTCCGTGTTCGTCTTGCTTGTTGCGGAAGACCCACTTGGTGCCCACTATATTTGCATTGGGTCTTGCCAAAAGTTCCCAAACCTCGTTTCTCTTGAAGTTGTTCAACTCTTCTTGCATTGCCACCACCCAGTCCGGATCCTTCAATGCATCCTCAGTCCTGCGTGGTTCCAAAAAGGAGACAAACGAGTAATGCTCACAAAAATTAGCTATACGAGATCTAGTGGTTACTCCCTTTTGGACGTCACCGATGATGTTGTCGATTGGGTGATCCCTTTGAATGCATTGGTGTACTCTTGGGTGTGGCACTTGGAGAGTTGTGTGTTGGTGATCATTTTCTTCTCCCCCTGAGTGGTTGCCCTCGTTGATTTGTTGATCATCTTCATATTGTTGTGATTGATCTTGTATAGAAGCTCCCCCTTGATTGTTGATCTCCTCTCGTGGTTCACTTTCCTCTTGTATTTGTGACGATGACTCTTGTGGTCGAACTTCACCTAGAGCCATTCTCTTCAATGCTTGATAAGGAGCTTCTTCTTTACCTAATTCACATTGATCAACTTGCTCCTTTTGGGAGCCATTAGTTTCATCGAACACTACGTCACGTGCCACTTCAACAAGTCCGGAGGCCTTGTTGAAAACACGATAGGCGTAAGTGTTCGAATCATAACCAAGCAAGAAACCTTCATCGGACTTCGAAGCAAACTTTGAAGTCCTGGGCTTCTTGTTCAAAATATAACATGGAGAACCGAACACTCTAAAATATGAAATGTTTGGTTTGTTACCGGTGAGTAGCTCATAAGGAGTCTTCTTGAGTAGTCGATAAAGGTAGAGTCGATTTGCAGCGTGGCAAGCGGTGTTAATTGCTTCCACCCAAAATCGATCCGAAATCTTGTATTCATCGAGCATTGTTCTTGCCATCTCTATGAGCGTTCGATTCTTCCTTTCAGCAACTCCGTTTTGTTGTGGAGAGTATGGTGCTGAAAATTCGTGCTTGATTCCCTCCTCATCAAGGTACTCCTCCACTTGTATGTTCTTGAATTCCGTGCCGTTGTCGCTCCGAATACTCTTGATCGATAGTGAGAACTCGTTTTGCGCTCTCTTGAAGAATTTCTTGAGTGTCCCTTGTGTTTCTGACTTGTCATGTAAAAAGAACACCGAAGTGAAGCGGGAAAAATCATCAATAATGACTAAACCATATTTATTACCGCCGATGCTTATGTAAGCAATTGGACCAAACAAGTCCATATGAAGTAGTTCGAGCGGTCTTGTCGTAGTCATGATGTTCTTTGCGGGATGATGTGCTCCAACTTGCTTCCCGGCTTGGCACGCTCTTCAAGGCCTGTCTTTCTCAAAAACAACATCTTTCAAACCTCGGATGTGATCGCCCTTGAGGAGTTTTTGAAGATTCCTCATACCAACATGTGCTAGCCGTCTATGCCACAGCCAACCCATGTTGGTTTTTGCAATCAAGCATGTGTCGAGTTCGGCTTTATCCTTGTTGAAGTCAACAAGGTAAAGCTTTCCCTTCAACATACCCTTGAATGCAACGGAACCATCACTCCTCCTTGAGACGGTCACACCCTCGTTAGTGAACAGGCAATTATAACCTTTGTCACATAATTGAGATATGGACAACAGGTTATAATCTAAAGATTCAACATGTAAAACATGAGAAAGAGTGTGTTCAGAGGATATTGCTATTTTACCGGTACCGAGGACCCTTCCTTGACTATTATCTCCGAAGTAGATGCCTTCGTTTGGGTCCTCGTTTTCTTCATATTCCACGAACATCCTCCTTTCTCCAGTCATGTGGTTGGTGCATCCACTATCTAGCACCCATTTGGATCCACCAGAGGAGTAGGCCTGCAGAAACAAATTATGTCTTGGTTTTAGGTACCCAAGCTTGCTTGGGTCCTTGGAGGTTAGTTACAATACATTTGGGCACCCACACATGGGATTTTGTGTTCCCATGGCGTGGCCCAGCATAATAAGCATAAACTTTACCAAGATTGTTTCTCATTAATACATAAGAGGCATCAAAGGTTTTGAACAAAAGTTGTTGTTGTTTGTTGATCGGACTAGTCTGGGTGATCGGACTTGTCCATATGACCGGACTTGTCCGAACCACAACCGGACTAGTCCGGTGTTCATGGGAGTTCAGGTTTTTAACTTTCGAGTTACCAGATTGTGAGGGTCCTCCCTTCACAAAGGTAATCTTTCCCTTGTTATTCTTATGACTTCCAGCATTTTGCTTTCCATCATAAGAGTAACCAATGCCATACTTGACATTTGGAGGTCTTTGGACCAAGTATGCACTACGTGCATAGTTGATCCTCTCCTTGTCAAATATTCCACATTGGGTAGGATTTTTATCCTTTGTGGAGGTAGACTTTTCCTTCAAATTGGTGTTGATTTTACTACATTTGCACATATGAACAAGATTAGTTAAAGTGGGTTGAGAAGGTAGACTTGAAGAGGAGGAATATTCACTTAGCTTGAGTGACTCAACTTGCACTTCAAGGATCTTGTTAACCTTGATCAGGTCATAAAGTTGATCCTTGATTGCAACGTTTGAGTTGGTTAACTCCAAGCAAGTTTTCTTGCTTGAAGCTAGCTCAAGCTCTAGTGAGCTGTTTTTCTCCTTTTCAAGAACTAGAAGATTGTCAAGTTTGACATACTTCTCTTTTTGGGAGATAATCATGTCCTCTTGACGATCAATTAGCTGTTCCTTCTCAACAAGTTGGTCAAGTAAAAATTTCATTTTAGCAGCAGTTTTTCTGTCTAATCCCATTAACATATCTTCATCATCACTATCTAGTTCATCATTACTTGAGCAGGAATGCATGGAAGGAGTTTTGATGTTTACCTTGCGTTTACCTTCCTTTGCCATGAGGCAAGTGCCATGTCCCTTCTTTGTACCGAGCGTGAGGAAGAGTGTGGGTTTCTTGGACGAGCTTTCAATGGCTATGCTAGCCATCTCTTCTTCATCGGATGATGAAGACTCATCGTTTGAGTCCCACTCCTTTCCAATGTGTGCTTGTTCAGCTTGTTTCTTCTTCTTGAAGAATTTATTCGGTTGAGGCTTGACTTCTTTATTCTTCTTCTTGTTGTCCTCATACGGGCAATCGACTATAAAATGGTTATACTCACCACAGTTATAGCACGCCCGCCTCATCTTCGGCTTTGTCCTCTCTTTGTACTTGCCTTCACTTGATTTTGTTCCCTGTCTTTTCTTCAATATTCTTTTGAACTTTTTCATGAACAAAATCATATCCTCTTCATCCAACTCACTACTTTCATCATCGCTGTCCTCCTCAAGCTGTGCTTCTCTTGCTTCCTTGGATAGTGGCTTGAGTGTGGACTTTAAGGCAACTCCCTTCTTCTTGGCCGATGTGAGGTCGGCTATTTCTTTGACGTGCTTAGCTTGTTTCTCCATCATTTCAAGGTTGATGATTTTGCCAAGCAGCTCATCTGGAGTCATCCTCTTGCACCCGGGACTCTCTCTGATCATAGAGCATAGTGTGACATTGCGAGGCATAAAGGCTCTAAGGATGAGCTTTACAACCTCGTGGTCATTCCACTTCTTGCTCCCATATGATCGAACCTTGTTTACAAGTGTCTTCAATCGGTTGTACATGTCCTGGGGAGACTCGTCTTCCTCAATTGCGAACCTTCCAAGTTCGCCTTCGATCATTTCAATTTTCGCCTCCCGCACATGCCGGTCACCTTCATGGGCTGTTTGTAGCGTGTTCCATATTTCCTTGGCAATCTCCAGTATGTCCACCTTTGTGAATTCATCTCGACTTAGAGAGGAGGTGATTACGGCTGCGGCTTGAGCGTTTCTGTGGATGGCTTGCTCTTGACTTGGGGTGAGCTCTTCGTCGTCATCTGGGATGTCTATTCCTGTGCACACAATATGCCATAAACTTGGGTTAAGGGAAATCAAGTGCATCTTCATATTTTTCCTCCACATGGAGTAATCACTCCCATCGAAGTGTGGGGCTTTTCCAAGAGGAATAGATAGATAATGGCTGTTATTTGAATTTAAACGATCATAGTTAAAAGGATATCGGGAGTAGTCGGTGTGACTACTCCCCTTCTTGTTTTCTTCAACTTTGGCTTTCCCTTTGGAAAGTGCTTTCTTCCTGAGGAGTGCTTTCAGCTCCAGCGTCTCCTCGTCATCATCATCGAAGTCTTGAATTGCTTCGAGATACCTTTCCAGCTTTTGGTTCTTGTCGTTGTTCACTTCTTCCTGGTTGTTGATTTTCTGAACTTCCTTCATGTCCGACATGATCTATTCGAGTGGTTGCACTCTTTCTTGAAGAACCTGCTCTGATACCAATTGAATGTAGGCCTAGAGGGGGGGGGTGAATAGGCCTTTTTGAATTTTTCTCGGTTCCTGTAACACTCAACAACACAGTCAATACCAGAGATATCGGACTAGTCCGGTAAAGTGCAGACTAGTCCGTTTTTCACGGGCTAAGTTGATCAAGTTCAGAAAATTTGATTGATTTGTTAATGTAGGCAACGAAAATATAGACTTAGATGACAGTTTAATAGTTGTATGTCAACTTCTATAACAATTAAGGCTCCTGTTTAACAAATTAACTCAAATTGAACAAAATGAATCAAACCCTAGATTAAGTTGATCAATTAAGATGAAGAACACAAAAGGACAAGACACAAGATTTATCCCGTGGTTCGGCTACCACGAAGGCAACCTACATCCACGTTGAGGAGCCCACAAAAGGACCGTGTCTTCTCCAACCCTTCCCTCGTCGGATCGCCACGAAGGCCAATCCTCTTCCACTAATCACAAAGGGGTAAATAACCAAGTTGAAGGGGCATTCTCACACGTTGAGAGCTCCCTTGATTACAACTTACAAAGCCACCAATAAAAAACTCGAAAATTACAAATTGAAACGCAAGAGTGTGTTAGAGAATCAAACCAAGAGCTCAAAGATGTGTGCCAAGTGTCTCTCCAATGATCTAGAAGTGATCTTCAATAGATTGAACGATTTTGCACTTAATTTCGTGGAGAGAGGTGGTTTTTGAGTCTCTTGGGAGGTGTGACGGCGCTAGGGTTCGAGAGAGTTTGAAAGTGGGTCGTGCATCTCTATTTATATGGGTTTTTAAAAGTGATCGTTAGGGTTTAGAAAGATCGGACTAGTCCGTGGTGGTCACCGGACTAGTCCGGTGTGCTGTGAGCAGCAAACCCTAAGTGTCCAGGAATATCGGACTAGTCCGTTTGAAAACGGACTTGTCCGATTTCGCTACTGGAAATCTTCGGACTAGTCCGGTTGCCATCGGACTTGTCCGGACACATGAAACCCTAAGTGTTTAGAATGACAAGTCCGCACTTGGAGGACTTGTCCGATTTAGATCAGTGTGTATATCGGACTAGTCCGTGTAGACACCGGACTTGTCCGAAGTGGATCAGAATGAATATCGGACTAGTCCGGATTACAACGGACTTGTCCGATTTTGTGTGACTTGTGCATTGGGAAGGACTAGTCCGAAGTGAATCAGAAAGATATCGGACTAGTCATCTAGTGCAGAATGTGATATCGGACTAGTCCGGCTATTTTCGGACTAGTCCGGTCCTGTATAACTTTGTGCATTGTGTGTGTGTGCTTGAAAGTGATTGAGCTCTTGGATGTGTTTCCTTAACACACTCCATACATAATAAACTACTATTTTCTTCTCCTTGAGCTCAAATTTACTTTGCTTCTCATTTCCCTTCTTTTTGGCATTTTGCTCATTTTTCATCATTTGCCTGCATTCATCTCAACAAAAGGATTAGGATCCCAATTGCTTGTCATAAATAATCCAAAACCCACAAGGGAGTCCTAGATGCACTTTCACTCTCCTCTCTACAACCTAACTCCTCTAAGACTATGGATGTTAGTGTATACAATGGAGATGAAGCTCAAGTGGTGTGTGTTGAAGTGAGGGGTAGGGGGTCCTATTTATACTAGTGTTGAGATCGGTTCCCGCCACCAAAAGCGCGCGAATCAGTCACCATTGACTCCAGGGAGCCGAGAGGAGCCAACACATGGAGGCTGACGGAGTTTGGTGCAAAGGCCAGGTCGGCCGACCCCCTGGTTTGGCCGACCTGGTCATTGCACCGTTTCTCGTGTGCTTTCTCCAGGTGGCTGCTAGGTGGGTCCCATTAATGTATATGGATGATACACCGTTGGATCTCCTCGGATACTTCTGTTTGTGGGCCATTTGATCCATGGGATGCCACGTGTCATCTCCTGATTGGTTAGGATGATATTTTATAGGATTGGTCCCTCTACATTTTCTCATTTCCTGCATAAAATGCTGCATACACATATTTCTCCAAGTCCAAGTGGAATTGGGTTAGATAGAAAGGTGATGTGTGCAAGAAATGACAAATCCTTCATATAATTGAGTTAAATTGATGGATTAAATTGGTATATAACAGCCGTCAACAAACTCCCCCAAGCTTATCCTTTGCTCGTCCTGAGCAAAGTCAAGACTTTAGAATGATGATCAGGAGTTGCTACAATATCTTATTTTCAAAAGTATCTAATGCACAACAAGATACTCTACCTAGTATTGCAGAAATTGGCTATGATACCTTACCTTTCTTAAGTTATCATGGGGCTTATGCTTTTTCATATTCATGAAGTAGTTGAAAGGTAGAATAGCAAATGGAGCAAACATATCCTAGAAATCAAGTTTCACTTAAATCTCGGAGAATTCAATTTAGATATTAAGTACCTCAATTTGATTCTCTCAATCAGCCCTTTGTGGATAGTGGGAATATTTCCTCACCAAAACATTGTGCCTCTACTATTCCTACTCATTGAATATGGCTTGTATGTGGAGCTTGGTAAGGAAGTAAGTAGGCATATTTGCATCACATATATGGCTAAGTCAAAAGAGTAAGCCTTAGGAGAATTCAAATCAAAACTTTTTGATTCAAGACTAGTGTATGTGTGATGGAGTGGAAGTGGATACTTGATATAACTCCTTTTTGGTATGATCTCTCTTTCTTTTGCAGGGATGAAACATGGCTACTTTTATTTTTTCCTTTTTTTCTCATGCTTATGATGTAAGCATCCCCCTCCCCCCCACGTTTTTTTAGCCATGTCTTCTGCTCCCTTTCTTTGCAATGAATTTTGAAGAGAGTGCTAATCATGAATAACATGGAGTTTCTCTTTTTGTTGTGGTATGGTGGATATGATGGACGTTTTGCTTACTTCTAGTGTAGAAGTATAACATGTGCAAGTGAAGTCTTGAATTCAAAAAGAGTTGAATGATTTCTCACATAGGTCTATACAAATTTGACTAGGCTCAATGTGAAAGCAAATAGCATATGCATAAGGTTTTGTCTATGTATGAACATCATATGGCTTTGGTAGGTATTTCCAATCAATTGAGGGAAAGTTAAATCTTTTTAGAATTTCTCCGGAAATCTAAGTTTTACTTTCAAACTAGGACTAGCAACCCTATTACCAATTCTAGTCTTGCAACAACCTAGAATTAGATTAAGCTTTTGCTACCCACAACTTCCAAATTAAGGTAAAGTATTTCAAACCAATGAAAGCAATATTCGGAGAGTAGCAAATTGTACACTAGAGACTTAGGAAAATAAAACAGAGCAACTATTCATCATTTCATCTGTGTGAATTCTAAATCATGCTTACCGCACATCTTTATTTGATGAAAGCATATATATATATATATATATATATATATATATATATATATATATATATATGAGGTGGATGATGGATGGATGGAAAATAAATATGCAAGGAATGTGATATAGTTACCTCAAGTGGGGGTCCTCCCCCAAGCTTGTTCTTCAACTACCTCCGTGATAAGGGTTGAACCCTTGATGACGGAAGTATGCTGCAAGATCGGCTTGTTGTTGTTGTAGCGCCGTGTTGAAGTTGGTGAATTGAGCATCCATTTGTTGTTGCCAATCCTGGGTACCTTAAACATGCTCCTAGAGTGTGCTGTAGATGTCACCCGTTCTCACTTCAAGTTCTCCCATATGTCTAGTGAGGTCCGTCATTCCTTGGCTATAGTCATGATGACTTCTAGCCGAAAAGGAACGACGTCCTCCCATGGACGTTAGGGGCAAGCTGCTAGAGCTTGAAGTGGATAAGGGTGGATCCCTTTGCCATTCTTGCCAAGATGATCCCCCAGTCTCATACGTCGGAGGTTGAGTCCATTCGGATGCATAACCCGCAGGGTTCTCTTCCTCTTGGTATTCATGGACTGGAAGATTATCAGTGGCATGCCTGTGGCTGCAGCCCTCGCACGATTCCTTGTTACCCTGCTAGAGACATTACTTCTTCTTGCTTCCTCAAGGGGAAGAAGATTAATGGTTAGCCTACGACATTTGTACAAATGAAAATCCGGGTTAGGTAACCGTATTTCATTGACAAAGCCGGGATAGAAAAATATCAAGGACCCATCTTGATCATGCTTAAGGGTATGTCCTTGCACTAAATAGTCTTCATCAATTAATTCTCTTTCAGTTTCAATATATTCAAATGAAGAGTATTTAAGTGCTCCTACCCTATCAGCAATATGAGTAATCAATGAAGTGCATTCAATTGGTCCTGATTTTGAAATGTAATCTAACCATTGTGTCATCATGGCTTTGACTGGAGCAACTTTTATCTTTTTAGTCATGGCAAACAAAATTTTCAATTCATCATCTCGCACAACCCTAACATCTCCCCTAGGGAACATAGTCATAGCCACCCATCTATGCATGAAGCGTAAGGTAGGGTTTTGGATGTGGCTATTCCTAGGAGCCCTACATGTGACCTCACTAGTTAGCTCATGCCAAAAACTTTGTTTGTTAAACTTAGGCAAATTGTCTAAATCTAGCAAACACCGTTTATGGAATCCTAGGTGCTACCTAATTCTTTCCATAGGATGTTGTATTATTTTTGAAATAATCTAAAAGAAATATCATCAAATCCTATTCTTAGCGTGCAAATGAATTGGATAGTGAGAAGGCGTGAACCTTTCTCCTCTATGTGAGCAAAGTCATCAAATCCAATTGCATGCCAAATGGAACGAAATTCGGAGTCCATACCTATTTTGGAGATCAAATGTGGATCGTAAGCCTTGGTGTGGCGAAACTCACGATTTTGGAGAAACCTGCGTGCTTGATCTTCAACTTCGCTTCATATGTCGAGGTCATTGTCATGGAGAAGTTGGTGTGGATTGCTTCTCTCTTCCATGGGAGTGTCCTCACACACACTTCTCCTCCTTGGGCTTGTACCCATGGAAGAGAGGCGTGCACTAGAACCTTCACCATGGCTTGAGCTTGCATCCTCCTTCCTCTTTCCGAACAACCTCTTCATGTCTTTTTGAGTTCAACAAGCAAGAACAAAACAAGGCGAGGAAAATCCGAAAAGAAGCGATGTTTGGAAAACAAAACTCTCAACAAATTTTCTCCTCTTGAAAGCTTGAGTGTAAAATGCAAATGCAGACAAAAGAAAATCTTTTTGGGGATGGATTTGAGCACGAGTGTTGCAATGAAGAGAAAGAAAAACAAGGTGAGCTAGAGAGTGACTTTGGGAGGTGTAAAATGATGTGGTGTGTGAAGAGAAGTGCTCCTCACGGCCACAATTTATAGGGTACACCCCCAACAGTCACTTGGGGTTCAAAATGTAGCCGTTGGAGGAAGGGGAGCCAATTTGGCTCCACTCCCTGTTCGGCCAACCTGACAGGTGGCCCCCCTGGTTCCCCTTTTGGCAAATGGCTCCCCAACGGCTATAAAGTTAGCACGTTGGTGAAATGCCACATGTGCAGTTCAGAAAAAATTGTTTTTCAAATAAAAACCTTTTTCAAATCCAATAAAAATTTTCTTTTGAACAGAAAGAAAGAAAAATGATAGTTGAGAATATAAGATTCTCAACTTGCTAGGGAAAATCAAATATGCAATGGGAAAGATCCAAATGGGGTGGAAAAAGAAAGAAAGAAAAATAGAGTGGGATAACTGCCAATTTAACCTATTGGCGTAGGTCACACCACCGTCCGATGACATGGACATTCCTCTGTCTTCATTTCACATCCGGACCAGGAGGGATGGGCTCGGACGACTTGTCTTTTTTTCTTCTGCCATTCCTTCTTTAGCGGCTTGGGCCTTCGGGAAGGTCCAGATGATTCCGTCGCCTTTGGATATTGGCGTGGTCAAAATGACGGATTCTCCTCGTAGATTAATCTTCTCATGAATGCAATGAGTGAGTCCACCTTTGGAGGTGTGACTTCGACCTCTCTGCTGTGTTTATTATTCGTCCCATACTTGATTCGAATCATGGAGCATTGTTCTGATTTTGGCCGAAAGTTAAACTTTTCCTCCTTGCCATTTATATGTAAGTGGATTTCTCTAGCTCCCACATCTATGCGAGCTTTTGCAGTGCTGAGGAATGGGCGCCCAAGAATGTGTGGTGTATCCTTCTCGGTGTCCATGTCCAGCACCACAAAATCCACGGGTATGAAGCAGTTCCGGATCTTCACTGGGATGTCTTTAGCAATACCCGCTGGATAACGGACTGAAGAGTTAGCCAGTTGTAGCTGCATTGGTGTTGGAGTCAGCTCTGTGAAGTTCAGCTGGTCGAACACAACCTTGGGCATCACACTAACACTTGCTCCCAGATCACAAAGTGCCTTGTCAAAGTGGTGAGCCCCAATTGAGCACGAAATGGTAGGACATCCGGGGTCCTTCTACCAGTTGCTCACTTGTACAAAAATCATGTTGACATTTTCCGTCGGAGGTTCTGGCTGGCCTGGCATCTTGCCATTCTCCATCGGAGGAATAGCAGCTGCCAGCTGAGCCAATTGAGTCTCGAGCATCTTGTTGAAGCTCAGTTGATTCTTGAAGGATGAGGATAGTCCTTCAATCTTGGCATTGATGTTTTCCAGGGTCTTGTCATTAGCTGACAGCTTCTTGGATAGGGCCTCATTGATCTTGAGCTGGCTAATGGCAAGTTCTCTCAAGTTGGGCTGATTTCCAGGGTTGCCATTGTTGTTGTACCCTCCTTGAAAGAATGGGCATTGTTGACCCCACCCTTGACCTCCTGGACGATACCATTGTTGTTGTTGAAATTTCCATTGTTGGTGAGGTATAGGGCATCCTCACGAGTTTCTGGGCAATCATTGACCATATGACCCATGTTGCCACAGACTTCACACGTGATGTGAGAGTCTAGGGCATATGCATTGCCAGACACTTCACCACTTGCTTGTCCATCAATTTTCTTCATTAGAAGGTCCAATTTTGCAGCGATCATGTCCACCTCCTTCAAGGTGTGCATGCCTCGCTGTTGGGTATGGAGACGCTCATCGTTCCATCCCATGTTGGACACCATCTTCTCAATAATATCTTTAGCTTTTGGCACCATCAATGAGAAGAAGGCTCCTCCAACAGCAGCATCCAAATGGTCACGAGCTGATGGGATCAACCTGTTATAGAAATTTTGAATAAGGAGCCATTCATCCATCCCATGGTGGGGACAAACTAGGATGTACTCCTGAAGCCTTTCCCATGCCTCGAGAATAGATTCCTTGAGGTCTTGCTGAAAGCTGGAAATCCTTCCACGTAGGGCATTGGTTTTGCCCAACGCGAAGAATTTGGCAAGGAATGTCGTAGAACAATTCTCCCAAGTGTCTACAACACTTTGGTTCGCGTTGAACCACTGTTTTGCTCTCCCAAGGAGAGAGAACGGGAACAGTCTCAGACGGACCACATCCGGAGACACGTCCTTGATCTTAAAAGTGCTACAGATCTCGAGGAATTGTTGCAGGTGAGCACTTGCATCCTCGTTAGCCTTCCCACAGAATGGGTTGGCTTGCACCATAGTGATAAGGTCAGTTTTGATCTCGAAGTTCACATCTCCCGTGTTAACAGTGGGCCTAATAGGCACATTGTTAGTAGAGGGAGCTGAGAACTCACGAAGGGTCTTCTGAGCCATTGGCGTTTGGATTATTGGTGCAGAAATGCTGGCTTGCTTTGCCGCTCGAATCTTTTGAGGAGTAACGACACGGGGTTGGTCTCTCATAAGAGATTTGGGATCTTCAACAAAGTTTTCCGGCAAGCGGAAACCAGACATACACTACCCTGTTTTCACAATAAATGCAAAAACAAAGAATGGTTGTCCTACTAAAATCCTACCCAGGGTTCTATCCTATTCACTCAGTCATGTTATATATCTATTTGCCTTCTCCGTCAACGGTGCCAGAAATGCTTGTTGACGGCTCCTAAGATATACTAACAAATCATCCCCGGCGACGGCGCCAGAAATGCTTGTTGGTATTACTTATGTACCATTGACTAAACATCTCCAACTGATGTGTTAGAAATGCTTGTTAATGGTTCTATTGGATCACAGAGTGAATTTCGCAAGCGCACAGAGATATCATTGTAGCATTTCCCCTTAAGAGTATTCCCAAGGGTGCATTTATTTGATCCCAATGGAAGGCAGGGAAGAGATATAACAATCATCAAGTGGAAAGGGTAGAAAGGTCTAGGTAAGAATCTAGTAAGGATGGATAAAATAATAGTGGAGGTAGTTTGACACACACAAAAGCTTTCAAGTCTAAGGGGGGTAAGAGAATCCTAGAGGTTAGTTAAGGTTAAGAGTTATGGAGGTACTCCTACTATGCTCTATTATACATAGTCTAAACTAACTATCCAAAAGCTAGGTCAATAGTGAATACTTATGCTATGTGGTTCAACACATCGGGCACGGGCTTACCCCTAGCAATACTAGGGCGACTCCCGCCAAGAGCCTGTGGCATAGCCGAACGTGGAGGATTACAAAGGACAGATAGGGTTGTCACCACCTACTACCTACCTCTTCATTCCGTGGGTCTACGAGACATCCAATGCTACTTAGATATCCTAGCACCATGCTAGCATATTAAGTAATTACCTTAAGAGCCTAGGCACAATCCATCCTAAGGCAATGAATTGAATCATCATTGAACTAATGTTGATACACAACATAATTATCCATACTAACCTAGTTATGTTATAATTAACTAGACTATAGTGGGGGTCTATAGGTTCTTTGATAATGAGATATGTTCATGATGAAACAGTCATAGAAGCTATACATTCTACATACATGGACTCCACAATCAAACAAGAAACGCTTTGCCCAAGTATATGTATAAGTAGAGACTAAAGATACTATCTTTATTATGAATAAAGTCACAAATACAAGAAAGAATACATGAGTCATACCTTTCCCAATGTAGGATTGGGAAGAGAGAGACTCCTTACTCCTTTCCCAATTTGGACTTAGGACTAGATACCCTCCTCTCTACAACCTAACTCCTCTAAGACTATGGATGATAGTGTATACAATAGAGATGAAGCTCAAGTGGTGTGTGTTGAAGTGAGGGGTAGGGGGTCCTATTTATACTAGTGTTGAGGTGGGTTCCCGCCACCAAAAGCACGCGAATCAGTCACCATTGACTCCATGGAGCCGGGAGGAGCCAACACGTGGAGGCTGACCGAGTTTGGTGCAAAGACCAGGTCGGTCGACCCCCTGGTTCGGCCGACCTGGTCATTGCACTGTTTCTCGTGTGCTTTCTCCAGGTTGCTGCCAGGTGGGTCCCTTGATGTATATGGGTGATACACCGTTGGATCTCCTCGGATACTTCTGTTTGTTGGCCATTTGATCCATGGGATGCCATGTGTCATCGCCTAATTGGCTGGGATGATATTTTATAGGATTGGTCCCTCTACATTTCCTAATTTCCTGCATAAAATGCTGCATACACATATTTCTCCAAGTCCAAGTGGAATTGGGTTAGATAGAAAGGTGATGTGTGCAAGAAATGACAAATCCTTCATATAATTGAGTTATATTGACGGATGAAATTGCTATATAACAGCCGTCAACACGCCCCTTGGGGGGGTGCCGGAGCTGGATGCTCCGGCGTCGTCCACCATCGTCGTAGAGACGTCGACGGCAGGCCCCTTGGGAGGTGATGGAGCTGAATGCTCCGATTTCATCCACCATCTTCGTAGAGACGTCGATGGCAGACCCCTGGTTTACAGGCCATCCAAGGGAACCTTGTTAGCAACAAGAGAGGGTCAGGAGAGTTTACTCACTTATCCGCGCTTGGTGCTGTTGTTGACGTTCTGAGACGTCGACGGCAGACCCCTTGTGAGGTGCCAGAGCTGGATGCTCTAGCGTCGCCCACCACCGTCGCGGAGACGTCGACAGCAGACCCCTCGGAAGGTGCCAGAGCTGGATGCTCTGGCGTTGTCCACCATCTTCGTGTAGACATCGACGACCGACCCTTTGGGTGGTATCGGAGCTGGATGCTTCAGCGTCGTCCACCATCTTCATAGAGACGTCAATGACAGGCCTCTTGGGAGGTGCCAGAGATGTATGATCCGTCGTCGTCTACTATCTTCGTAGAGACGTCGACAGCAGACCCCTGGTTTACAGGCCATTGCAAGGGAACCCTGTTAGCAACAAGAGCGGGGCAGGAGAGTTTACTCACTTATCCACACTTGGTGCTGTCGTTGAGGTTCTCGAACGTCGACAGCAGGCCTCTTGTGGGGTGCCGGAGCTGGATGCTCCGGCATCGTCCACCATCTTCATGTAGATGTCGGCAGCAGGCCCCTTGGTAGGTGTCGGAGCTGGATGCTCTGGCGTTTTTCCTGCATATAGGAAGAGGGGGGCTAGACTTGTTCGTCGGTTATACCTGTTCCCCTCCTTAGCTCTGCCATGTCTTACAGTCCTAGACTGACGTACATGGCTTGGGTAATTCGATGCATTGGTGCTCTGGGGTCCGGCTCCTGTCCTCCTTAGGGTGTGAGCTCTCTGGTTCTGGTACTCAGCTGTAGTGCTGGGAGGCAAGGTGTGTTTGCTTAGGGTGCAGGACCAAGCTAAGCAACTTGCACCCCCTTGACCTCCTGCTCGGCACAGACCTTTCCTGGGGAACCTTTTGGCACGATGGGTCCCTAATGATGAGAGCAGCCGGGTGGACCTTTCACACACTGCAGGTACCTCAAGTTAGCCCGCCTGTAGCTAGATTGTATGACTTACTTTATCTAGGACGAATTACAAAGTATGCGACGATGAATATGAAGGTAATATATGGTAAACGAGGTTATCATGGCATGATCATAAAATTAATGCGTAATTAAATGAACAAAGTTTTTTAAGAAGCCTTTAAGTAAAACAGTGAATTTCTGATAGGAGTTTGTAGGAGGAGACATGCTTTTACAAAAGAGGGCAACAGCTTGCCTCCAGGTAACAAGGGAGGCAGGGTGCACAGGCCTAGGGTTTGGAACCAAGCTAAGCTGACTGCACACTCTGGACCTGACCCTCCCAGCACTTGGGGGTGGGACCTGACCCTCCCAACGTCAAAGGGGAGGCTGACATCGGCGACGTCGAAGAGGATGCTCTCCATCCTGTAATTGTTAGGTGTCCCGAAGATCACCCGCAAGTGAATGTTGTCGTATGGGATGATGCTCCCAGGTCCCACCCCTAAGAATGGGCTCAGGGGGCAAGCTTGGACACTAGGATCTGCAGCTGCTCGAATGTTGCGCGGCTGAGGAGGTTGAGGCCGGCCCCGCCATCTATTAGGGTACAGTGGAGCTTGACGTTGTCTATGGTGGGGGCGACTAGGAGAGGTAGTACCCCTACCCCAGCCATGTTCTTGGGGCAGTCAGAGGCGTCGAAGCTGATCGATGTCTCTTTCCAGTGGTGGTGTTGCGTCGGAGTGGGTACGGGGGCTATCGAAGCCACCACACGATGAAGGGTCTTGACCGTATTTTGGGACACGGGATCCCAAGATCCTCCGAAGATGATGTGGAGGGTCTTGTGATGCTCGTTGTTGCTGCTCGCCCACTTTGACGGCCCGCTCTTGCTTCTGGTACTCCAACTCCTCGTCATTGTCGACCTTGGGTTCGACCTTCTGCTTGCCCTCCCGCTGGCGGGAGATGGCGCCGTCTGGGTTTTCTACGCCCGTTCTTGATAGCGTTCGACACACCTTTTTATCTCCCGACACTCGCTCACAGTGCGTTCACAAGTCTTGTGCACCGGGCAGGGCTCGACGTCTTCGTCAGCGGCTGGTGGCTGATGAGGATGCTTCTCCGGGCGTGGCGGCTTTCCTCCTCCGGCTGCGGCTGCTGCCGCGATGGGGGATCCATGCAGCGGCTTGTTCTGGCCGCCACCCCGGTTTTTGTTCTTCTTTTTGCCGCTACCAGGGGTAGCGGCTCCTTCTCTGGTCTGGCCAGCTCCGCACGCTCCGGGGGCGGACTGAGCGTGCCAGTCGCAGCCTTCTGCCGCTCTAGCACATCGATCGGCGATGGAGAAGAGCTCGGAGACGTCTTGCACATTGTGCGTGGCTAGTTTCTCGATCATCTTGCGGTCTCACACTCCCTGGCAAAATGCCACTATGAAAGAGGCATTTGGGATGTTGGGAATGGAGTTGCTTACCTGGGAGAAACGCTGGATGAATGACCGCAACGTCTCCTTGGCTTGCTGTCACACAGCGTGGAGGTCGAGCTCGGTGCTGGGGCGCGTGTAAGAGCTGCCGAGGTTCACCGTGAACCGCCGGCACAGCTCATCCCAAGAGGTTATTGACCCCTCGGGAATTTTCACCAGCCATGAGCGGGCTGACCCAGTTAGGGCGACTGGGAAGTAGTTCGCTTGGATGGTCTCGTCCGCTCCCGCAGCAAGGAGCGTCGTGGTGTAGATCTACAGGAACTCCGCCAGATTGATGCTTCCGTCGAACCTTTCTAGGATATTTGGCCGGAACTTGCGCGGCCACATCGCGAAGCGGAGGTGCGGAGCCAATGCCGCGTAGCCCCCGACAGGCTTCATTGGAGAGGCATATGGGACAGCATACCTCATGGGGGTTTGTTGCCCGACATGCGGCACTTGTTGGACGTGCTCTTGTGACACTGGTTGTGCCATGCGCTACTGCAATGGTACTAGTTGTGCCAAGTACTATTGATGCACACGCTATTGCACCGAGTACTGTAGGGGAGCCGTCGAGCCGACGTGCTCCTGATCAGGTGGCGGAGGGTTTACCTGCGGTGCACCTTGGATGGAGGATGGCTCATGAACAGGGCATTGAGTGCCATATTCGGTGTCGAGGTTGCGCTGCCTCTCTCGCTATCGATCGATGATGATGCGACCGTCCATGTGAGCTTGACGATGGTCAAGCTCGGCCCTGAGGTCCTTCGTGGGGAGCCGGCAAACGCTTGTAGGCTTGGAGGAGCGGACGTTGGCAGTGTGACGGTTGATGGACGGTGTGCGTGATAGCGACACGAGGCGCCGTCCACTATTGGGGGAGTTGATTGTTGTGACGACGAGGTGGTCGATGTCTTGGACCCACTACTGAGCCGCCCCCTAAGAGGCGTTCAACGACGGTGGGTGGTGGAGGAGAGCTCTGGCCGCCACCAAGGCGTTCCCCGAGCTTGCTGTTGGGGGATCCGACTGAGCCGGGGCATGTTCCAGCGTGCTATCTTGGCCAGCTGTAACTGCACGGGGGCGAGACAGACCAGAGAGTGCCGCTCGAGCGACGAATCTGGTCACCGGGTGACGGCCTCGGAAACCGCCTTCCACGGGCCTGATGAACACCATGGTTGGTGAAAGCTCTACCACTTTTTTGAGGGAAAAGGCCCCTATGGCGCGCCAAATGTCGAAGGGTTAATGCGACACTTCACCTGGATCTGCTAAGGAGCAGCCCGCGGAGGTTCTTGTTCAGCGGGGCTTAGGCCTCAAACTAGTGTTCTAACAGAAGAGTATGAGACAATTGTTTTTACATGGTTCGGGCCGTAAGGAGCGTAACACCCTACTCCATGGTGGATTGTATTGCTTGGTGAGTGTGTATGTGTATGTGTGTGTATCGGGGATTCTGAGTCTGGTCCTTGTATTGGTGACGGTCCGGGCCTTTTATAGTCAGGGTCGGATGCCTTACAAGTGGGGTCCCGGGGCCCGACAAGTGGTCCCGGGGCGATCTTATCCTAAAGATCTAAGGCTTCTTCTGTAATCTTGTTCTGACCACGGACTTGAGGACTCGTCGTCTTACCGCCTGGGTCATCAGTAGCCCATGCGCTGTTGCTGACATTGACAGGGAATGTCCCATCCAACTGTCTCTGGCGCTGTAAGCTACCCACTTGGCATAGTGGGATAGGCTTGCGGCGCCTTCACTCTGATGCAATTAGTTGCGGCGGTACCTAACATTAGGTGTGCACCGCACCATGCATCTGGGGAAGCTGTGTATCATCAAGGCTTGATGGAGACAAGGCGCACCACCCTCTTAACTCTCCTACTATCTGCTCAGGGCAAGTGGACTGTCCATGCAACTAGCGGGGAGCTCTCCGCCATGGTGGAGGCCGCGCTCGTCTTGTGGGCCACGTGGTAACTTGGGAGCTTACCTCCGTGGGGCAGGCTAGTTATCGACTTCGCGGGCCACATGGCAGCTTGGGAGCTCACCTTCACAGGGGAGGCCAGGTCTCGACTTTGTGGGCCATGTGGGGGCTTGGGAGCTCACCTCTGCAGAGGAGGTTGGGTCCCGTCCTGCTGGACACGTGGCTGCCTGGGAGCTTGTTGTCAAGGTGGAGCTGAGCTCTCCCCTTTTGGATGTCTCATGGGCACCCCGGACTTCCTATCTGAGGCTGGTGGGTCCAGGTTTCTCTAAGCACGTGGCGCCCTCAGACCCTGTCCCTGTTGGGAGGTGAGGAACCTTGGCGGCTCTAGCTTGTGCGCGAGGGTACCCGGTCTGCTGGGTACCGACAGTGTCCAACTTAAAAATTAGATATCTCCTTGCATTCTTAGCCAAAAAAACTTCAAAAATTTTTTGATTGAAAGGTCTTGACATGTAGTTTCAAGTTGCACCAGTAGTTTGGCATGAAAACATATATTTATTTCTGTGAAATTCAAACTCTTTAAATACTCATAGAATTGTTGCAGCTGATCCTTCATTGTAAATGCACCAAAATTTACCAGAACCTCAATTTAGGTGTTCCTCACATCCACTAAAAATGTCATGGTCATTGGACTTGTATAACTTGCCCAGATCCCATTTTTATCTCTACTGTTGATAATTACCAAAAATGGTATCTGGGCAAGTTATACAGGTCCAATGGCCGTGAAATTTTTACTGAATGTGAGGAACATCTAACTTGAGACTCTGGTAAATTTTGGTGAATTTATAATGAAGGTATCAGCTGTAACAATTCTATGAGTGTTTAGAGAGTTTGAATTTTTCAGAAATGAAAATATGTTTTCATGCCAAACTACTGATACAACTTGAAACAACATTTCAATACCTTCTAAACAAAATTTGTTTGAAGTTTTTTGGCTTAGAATGCAAGAATATATCGAATTTTAAGTTGAACATAGCTTCTGAAATTGGGAAACAACTTGGTTGATCCTGTGGTGGGCCCAGTCGCCCTATAGAAGGGCGGCTCGCTCTTTAGATGTGCGACTCGCCTATCTGGTCTACAACAAAGTGGGTCTCGCACCTCAATCGGCCAAAAAATCACTGATGGATCGACACGTGGCTTGTCATACACCTGTTGGGCGACTTGCCCTTTAAAGGTGCGAGCAGGGTGCTAGTTTTGCAAAAATAATTTTTTATGCCTAGTTTTGTTAATGTAATATTATATTATGCTAAAATGAAAAAAAATCTGGCAACATGGTAGTGGCAAACTAACAATGCAGCAGCAAACCAGCAACGCTCCAACACAACAGCAGCAATGGCAATTGGCAACATGAGCATGACAGTAGCTTGACAACAGTTTCGGATCACCTGATCGTTTTTAAAAGCTAATTGCCCGATTAATCGGTCTGATCGATCGACTAGTCAGACCATCAGAAAACTGATCGCCCTGATCGAGTCGCCAAGCCTGATCGGATCAGAGGTACTGATATAGTCGTCCGACTTGATAACACTGGACGTGGGCAACAACCCCCCCCCCCCCCCCCCCCCAAGTCCGGCTCCCCTACGCGCCCTGATCGGGGGCGCAACCGGCTCGTTCAGTGCGGGCCTCCTCTCACATGCGCCACATAAATAGAAGGGGAAGGGCCGGGGCACTAGTCACAAGTTGATCATCCGCCACCACCTCTCTTCACAAACTCTAACCCGATCTGTTAGGACACGGAGTGAGGGGAAGGACCGCATCCTTCCACGGGATCCCGCCGTCTGGAACATCGTTGCTGCCTCTGCGCCAAGCTTCCACAATGTTGAGGTCTCCCTGCATCAACGAACAACCGACGTCAAGCTAATCTCTTGCGATCATCCACTTGATCCCAATGGCATCAAGTTTATCTTCTGAAGGCAACCCTCACCTCTCTTTAATCCCCAATTCTCTTCTCTACAATGATCTGTTCACATGTCTTTGATTGAATGATTAGCCTAAGTAATTAGATTAATGTTTGACTATGTGTAAGTATTCCGATTAGGTGTTCCTAGCATTGATCCTAAGCACCATCAATTCTAACAATGGCATAAGAGTCATGCTGGTGAACCCTAATTGGGTAATTAAGACTAATTCAGATTGATTAAGTTTCTAATCATGTTATAATTAAGTTTTAGTTTCCGTTTGATAAAGTCTTAATTAAGATCAGTCTCAATTAAGATAAGTTAAGAAATTAGAAGGAGGTGAATTAGATCAAATTTTTATTTCAACTAAGACCCCTCATCTAAGAATGAGAAATCGAATCAGATTAAGAAAATTTAGATGGGGAAGAGGACTTATCTTAGTTGAGTGTGCTGATCTCTGGTCCTTAGTGACCCCTCACCAACGTTGAATGTCGGGTGAGGGAGTCGGCGACACCCTCCCCACCGGACAACTCCTCGGTTGAGGAGACACGGGTAGGGTAGCTTCAGCTGCCAAGTCCTCCTCAGTGCAAGGTTAGGGGAAACCCTAACCCTAGCAGCCTTTTCCCCTCAACGACGACCATCCATTGAATCTTCCAACAGAGAGACAACTGGCGGCGTCGTGGGTTAGGCACTGGACTAGAGTTTCGGGTCAAAACACTAACCCTAGTCGCACACCTCATCGTCAGCCACTCAGTACCTCCCACTGGCGACACCAACCTGCGCGCTATGGTGGAGGTCGTGGCAGCGCCGTGTACCTGCAAACAAAAGCACTCAAACCTTTCCACTCAGATTTGGTGATGCACGACAATTTTTTTCTCAACAGCGGCCAACCAGTACCATCGACCCTGACGGAGAAGCACCTCTTAGTGCGTTTCCCTCACCGGAGTTGATGGAGCGTTGGCTCCAGAGGTTCACGCCAGCGTCGCCCTCAGCGTCGCCCTCAGCTCCCCTCTCGCATCGCCGCCACTCGGACCTAAGAGAGAGAGTGAGGAGTGTGAAACAGTTTAGGGTTTTCGAAACCCGCAGCAAGGAAAGTTTTTTATACCTTCGATCTCAGCGCTCAGTCATTCGATCTCTAATGAACGGACGAGATCGACTCATGTTTTAAGGGTTCGGCCAATTTCAGTCGTCGGATCTGACGCACCTCAAAGCGCGTCAGCCGCCGCTTAAGGGAATGGGCCCGGAGCCCATGCGGGGTTGCGAAATGGGCCGGCTGGGCTGCCCTTTCAATTTTTTCCGAATTTAGTATTTTCAGACAGGCTATTGTCCACCGTGGGCAAAATGCATGGGGGGCCGCGAGCTATGATTTTCCATTTATTTTTAGCATTTTTTCGGAAGTTGGGCTAGGCCGTCTTTAACCAGTGGGCCAAATTTTGGATTTTGGCCCCTTTAGTATTTTCAGGATATGAATGTGGCCTAGAGGAGGGTGAATAGGCCTTTTTGAATTCTAGTCGGAACCTGCAACACTTAGCAACTTGATCAAATACCAAGAAATCGGACTAGTGTGGTGGTGTGCGGACTAGTCCGGTGCGTGCAGACTAGATTGATCTAGTTAGATCAATAATCTCAATACCAGCACAATACGCAGCGGAATATAGTATGTAACTTGAAGGTATTGAGTCAATGAACTTAAGTGTAGCACAAACTAACTTTGGTTTCAATGTTTTAACGTAAGATATGCAAGATCAAGTAAACTCTAGAATGTGATATGAGAAACTAAGAACAAGATTGACACAAGAGTTTATCCCGTGGTTCGGTTCCCACAGAGGCAACCTACATCCACGTTGAGGAGCCCACGAAAGGACCGGGTCTTCTCCAACCCTACCCTCGTTGAATCGCCACATAGGACGATTCTCTTCCACTAATCACAAAGGGTAAATCACCAAGTTCAAGGGGCCTTCTAACAAGTTGAGGGCTCCCCAAGATTACAAATCGAACACCACCAAGAACACACTTGTAAGATCTACAATAAAACAACAGAAGTGTGTTAGAGAATCAAACCCAAGAGCTCAAAATGTGAGAATCAAGTCTCTCCTTTGATCCAAAGTTAATCCTCAAGGATTTGATCTTTCTTGCATTGGATTGTGTGGAGAGATGTGTTTTCTAGGCTCTTGGAGGGTGTGACGGCGCAGAGAGTCGAGAGATTTTAAAGTAGGGCCGTGCACATCTATTTATATGGAGGTTTCCAAAGGTTACCGTTAGGGTTTTGAGAGTCCGGACTAGTCTGTGGTGGAGTCCGGACTAGTCCGGTGTGTGGCGTGTAGGAAACCCTAAGTTCTCAGGAATATCGGACTTGTCCGGCCTTGGGCGGACTAGTCTGATTTAGGCTCTGGAGATCTTCGTACTAGTCCGGCACATATCAGACAAGTCCGACTAGGTGACTCCACTTAGTGAATTTGGGGACAAGTCTGCACTTGGAGGACTTGTCCGTTTTCGTGCAAAACTGTGAGTATTGAGGACTAGTCTGCACTGGGGAGGACTAGTTCGATCTTAGTCAGAAAGATACTGGACTAGTCCATGGTGATATCGGTTTAGTCCGGTCTGTGTGAACCTTGACCGTGCAGACAAGTCCCCACTGGGAGGACTTGTCCGATTTTGAATAGAGGGATTATCCGACTAGTCCGGGGTCTATCGGACTAGTCCGGACCTATGTAAATTTGTGCAGTGAATGAGTTTTATTGTGCTTGAGCTCTTGGGGTGTGTTTCTCCAACACACTCTATACACAATGATCTAATCTATTCAGCTCTTGAGCTCTTTTCCATATAGATCCTCATTCCCCTTTCTTTCGCAATTTCTTCATAATTTCATTAAAACCTGCGCCCATCTCAACAATTTGGTTAGGATCTCATTTGTTTGTCATAAATCAACCAAAACCCACAAGGGATGCCTAGATGCACTTTCAATCTCCCCCTTTTGGTGATTGATGACAACCAATTGAGATTTCACAAAATATGATAAAAATACAGAATTTTCATAAAGTGTGCACATATGAGCTTGGAACAAATTAAGCAATTAAAACATAAGACATATGTGCACTCTTTATGGTGGGGTGCAAAACTACGTCAGTGTGAGCAATAATCATGATGAGAATGAAATGATTGTCATGGAAATACCAATATCAAGAATATATGTCAATTCCAAAGCAAAATCAAAGATTATCTCAAATAATCATCACAAATTTCATAACATAAGCATAAACATAGTCATTCCATCACACCACAATACTAAAGGTAGAGATAAAAGAATTAAAGTTTTACAACCCAAAAGAGACACAAAAATATACACAAATGAAGCTCTCATCTCTCAACCTACCGCTAGGACCTAGTGACTCCCCCTCAATCTCTCCCCCTTTGGCATCAAGACACCAAAAAGAAGGAGAGTATGGATCTAGTGGCTCATTCCTTGCTGTTGGTCCTCTCCTCGTCTTCATCTTCATCTTCAGGTTGGGTAGGAGGAGGAGGAGTGGATCCACTCGAAGTGCCCCCAATGCCAAAATAGGCAAGCTCAGAAGGTGAAAGAGGTGGCAACTCTGAGAAATCTGAAGTTGAATTATCGGAGATAACGGGGGATCCAATGGGCTCGATCTCCAGCTTCTGGCAGATATGCTTGACATTTTGCTTGACATATCTCATATATGCCTTTGTTGCCTTGTTCAGCTTATGAAGTTTCACTTCAGTTTTCTTGCATGAGCCAAAAATGGCGGCCAAGTACTTCAAAAGATCACTTGAGCACCTTTTTTGAGGAGGGGCCCTAGTGGTGGGAGCAGTCCTGGCATCTCCTCGAGCTCTCCTT
The DNA here is from genome assembly GCA_036927565.1 of Tuctoria greenei. NCBI lineage: Eukaryota > Viridiplantae > Streptophyta > Magnoliopsida > Poales > Poaceae > Tuctoria > Tuctoria greenei. The sequence goes on from JAYESD010000005.1 coordinate 5,420,848, forward strand.
GGAGCCTCTTCACTGGACACCGGAGATGGAGCGGCTTGGACAGTGGCTTGGGGAGGCTTCTAGGGCCTCAAAGGAGTGTGCTCCACATCCTTCACGAACTCGATTCCTGTGACCTTCTCAATCATAAACATCAAGTAAGGGGCATAGACACAAGATCTGTTCGGTGTGCAGGAGATGTTGACCATGTCATTTCAAATGTAGTCAAAGATATCAAACTTCCGATTCTTGCTAATCACCTTCATTAGGGTCCTCAAGTACCCTTGCACACTTCCTGCATCCCCATCTTTTGGTGCTATGTTCTTCCTGAGCACCCTATTAAGAACCATGAAGAAGGTCTTCATGTTCTTGGTCGATGGAGGGGTGTACTTTAGGCTAGTATCATAAAGAAAGTCCATCTTATCTTTTCCCAAGACACCAATGTTGTGGATAGTCAGCTCATTATTGCTGGTGTCTTCTAGGTGAAGCAGTCTTGCAAACTCATCATAAGTAATGGTGTACTTGGATCCATAAGTCATCCAAGTCACCCTTTCCTCCACATCACTAGCAAAGAAGCATGTGGCATAGAACTGAGCAATAATCTCATCATTCTAGTTATATCTGAAGGCAAACAGTTCCTTCAGTCCATGCCTAGCTGTAGCCTCCACCACTTGATCAAAGGCATCACAGCTCTTCCTTTCAAAATGATTCCAGTCAATCCACTGGCTGCGGACAACTGGAGTCTTCATGGTGAGGTACATGGAGCTATAGAAATCTACGTGGAAGTTACTACAAAATCTGGCATCGACTGCCTTCTTTGACCGGCTGTAACAGTCCACAAATCTGAGTTTGGAAGCCGTATCGCTTCCCTTGCCATTAAACTTCTCCTCGGAGGGATCTCTATTCCCTTGCCTCAGAGCTGCCATCTTGAGAGGGCCGATCGGGCCTGAGGCGATTCCCTTTCCTTTGCCCTTAGCTTGGCGAGAAGCAGCCGAGCTAGAGCCAGCTGCATCCTTGGCCTTGGACGCAGACTTCTTGGCTAGAACTTTCCGTCGCACTTGAGGTGGAGAAGGTGCCGGATCAGAGGGGCGCTCTTGTCACTTCTTCCCTTGGCTCGTCGAGGACCGAAGCAAGGAGTCTTGGTCCATCTCGGCCTCATAATCAGAAATTTCATCATTGGAGCTCGACATTGTCCTAAGAAGGGATTACACAATGTATGGATGAGAATTGATGGCTAGGAAGTGCATTGAGTAGTTGGAAATTAGGGTTGAATTCAGTTGAAAATTGGACTTGTCCGGTGTTCAGGTACAGACTAGTCCAGAGGACCGGACTTGTCCGTACAGGGATCGGACTAGTCTGTGGTCGGCCGGACTAGTCCGGACTACCGGACACTCAGCGGACTAGTCTCAGTGTGCGGACTAGTCCGGATAACCACGGACTAGTCCGTGGTCACCAGAACAGAATCAATTATCCCATTCATATATATTCGAAGGTATTTAGATAGAAAATAGGGGAGGCAAAGCACACAAAAAAATCTTGATGAATATGATCAGTAAACATCCAACAATCAAGTTATGACCATAATTCACCAAGATCAAGTAATTGAAATAGTTTTTCGGAGGAAATTGAGAGAGATTATTTTCACAACACAATCAACATATTTTAAAGAAGCCATACACGTATGCAAGTTTTCAATCCACATTCCGAGCATCAAGGATATTTAGTTCATTTCGGAGCTCGCAAAAACATTTTTCATCAAGTGGCTTGGTAAATATATCGGCTAGTTGTTTTTCAGTGTTGACATGGGAAATGGCTATGTCTCCTTTCATTGAGTGGTCTCTCAAAAAATGATGTTGGATTTCAATGTGTTTGGTCCTAGAGTGCTCAACGGGATTATGGGCAATTTCAATGGCACTCTAATTATCACAAAGGAGTGGAATACGACTCATATTGTAACTGTAATACCTTAGAGTTTGTTGCATCCAAAGGAGTTGTGCACAACAACTCCCGGCTAGAACATACTCCACTTCGGCCGTGGATAAGGCAATGGAGTTTTGTTTCTTGGAGGACCAAGAAAATAGGGATCTACCTAGAAATTGGCAAGTACCGGATGTACTTTTTCTATCTACTTTGGATCCAGCATAATCTGCATCGGAGTATCCAATGAGATTGTGTGACACCTGGTTCTGAAAAATGAACCAAGCTAACGCATATGTGTGCCCAGGATGTTCAACACACATACACGAGTGCAATCACAAAAGAGTATACAGAAAATTACCACAGAACAAAATTAATTATCAAATTTTATTACACAACCCATATTAGCCTCGAATACAAACTCTAATGAAAATTTATGACAAGTTCAACTAATGCAGCGGAAATAAACTAATTAAGCAACTAAGCAGACTAAGCATAAGGGATAGCGCAACTCCAATCAACACCACAGGCAAAGCTGATGATGACACGGCCTAGAACTCCGCATTATCGCCATTAAACTCACAATCCTGACCTGCAACTGTTGGGGGTATTGCAAGAGTGAGTACGTGTCGTACTCAGCAAGTGTGGAAAGTATGACATGTGGCTGATTCAAATGACGAATGTAATAAAGGCTAAGTGCTGAAAAGTACAGTAAAACATTTGAAAAGCAATATATCATAAGTATGTGAAGTAAACCCATCATATCCCACAATGATTATTAGATATCCATATTTCATATCCATCATCATTAAACCAGATTCCACCATTGCCAATAACCATATTCAAAACCAGAAATAAATCCATAACCAACCATAACCATAACACCAACCATAACCATTATCAAACCATAACCATCTCAAATATCATCCAAATACCGAGTTCCCTCTAATCATGTGAGGGTCCAGGTTGCTCATAACCGGTAGCATGGCTATCATGATAGTTTTAATACTATGCAGAGTTTGTACCACTTTACCCACGTGTTTGTGATTTCATCACCCGTCGGCGACTAAAGAACCTCCCTTATGCCAATTACTCTTCCTTTGGTGTATAGCCAAGAGATCACAAAATAGCCTTTACAAAGGGATTACTAGCCTATTTAGACCCCACTGAGGTTTCACCGGTGGCGATGCCTCCAACTGAGCACATCTTCAACCAAGGGCCCCCTCTTGAGCCATTCGGATCCAAGGGTAGTCCCACCAATCATCAACAAACCCAATCCGACTACTCCTTCCCCAAGCATCCTTAATGGTCCAAATAGCACTGACAAAGCCCTAATTAATCAGCTACGTCGCACCCATACTTGGCCTCATGGTGGCACTGTAAATCCTGGATGGTCGCTCCACGAACCGGTCCTTAGATCTAAAGCAAGCCAAAACCACCATACATCCAACCCATCCACATACCAGGCTTGCTTAGATCACCCATTACCATATCATATTTAACCAGTTCATGTTAACCATAGTCTCATTCATGCATAATTAAATTGAGTGGTATAGTTGTTTTCTCATCCGAGTTGATTAAACGAAGCAAAAAGGTAAAAATACCATCCTGACTCTATCATATATCCCAGGTGACAAGGGTGGTTAAACAAAGCTAGTAAACTTCCTATCATAGGATTCCCATTAAATTGACACAAGCATGCAATTTTGCAAACAAAACATTTATTTTAAAACGGGATCAATATGCTTCAAGGACACTTGCCTTGCTCCGGCGGATAGGGTTGCTCAAGCGCTTCAATGTCTTGGTTCTCGAAATCCTCGTACACGACTTCTTGAGCACTTCTCTCTACTCGCGATCACACATACTAGAAAACATATACAAATCAACATGATGCACACACATTAATCAACATGCGATGATATGCATACATGCAAAGATCAATTATTGATTGACTATGATTGTTTATTAATTAGATGCAACTAGTTCATACGTGTTCGTATGAGTTTACGGGGGTTTTAGCGAGGATTAATACTGCTGAAAATAAAAAAGGCGATGCAACTAAAATCAATTTACGTCTATTAGATCTAATACATCGCTAAAATTCGCATCGGAAAAATGAATCCTACTATAGATGTGATGGCTTCGAAGATCGCGGGATGATGACGACGCATAGATGAAGTGGACAATGCAACGGTCCTCCAGCGGCACGACGACGGCGATCTCCGGCGGATGACGGCGCCCTCCTCTTTTTCTTCCTCTTCCTCCCTTTGTTTCCTCCCTTTTTCTTCCTGGCGGGACCTCTGGTCTCCTCTGCTTTTTCCTAGGGCGGCTAGGGCTCCTGGTGGCAGCTGCTTTGCCACTGGCGTTGAAAAAATATGAGGACATCGGTCCCTTTTATAGCCGGTGCGGCTAGGGCACGAGGCGGTGGGGTCAACGCGGGGCCAGGCGCGGCGCTAGGCGCGCGCGCTGCAGCGGGCGCGTGGCACGCGGGGGCTCGCGCGGTGCGGGGTCGGTCGAGCGGCTCGGCGAGCGGGGCTGGGGCGCGGTCGGGCAAGGCCAGGGTGCGAGCGAGGTCACGCCACGCGCACGGTGCAGCGGGGCGGGGCACGTGGCCCGGGCGTAGGTGTGCCGGGGTGCGCGCGCGGGCGGGCGAGGCAGGCGCGCCGGTTGGGCCGCTCAGCCTGCCCGGCGGTGCCCCTTTTTTATTTTTTATTTTATTTATATATTTATTCTTTTATATTTTCTTTTTGTTATTTCTTTTTTCATTATCATATATTTTATTATTTACATGTATATATTATTATTATATATTATTTATTTATATATATTTCTTTTTATATATTATTATTTTTATTTTTATTCCCTAATACATGTTTTACGCTATTATTTTCTTTTTTCTTCTTTTGCTACACATATATGCATGTTTTATCTTTTCTTATATTTCTTTTATTCTACTAATGTTTAATGCATGATCATGTATGCAATGCATGATGCGAAAATTGAGGGTGTTACAAACCTACCCTCTTAAAGTGAATCTCGCCCTCGAGATTCGACAGCGTAGAGAAAAGATGAGGGAATTCTGCCTTCAGGTCTTCTTCACGTTCCCACGTAGCTTCAGCTTCCGTATAGTGCTTCCATTGCACTTTGCACCAACGGATCCTCTTATTCCTCGTGACCCTTTCCTTCACGTCCAAGATCTTGATAGGTTGCTCAACATAGGCCAAATCCTCCTGAAGTTCTAACTTGTCCATCGGCACTTGTTCTTCTGACACCCTGAGACACTTCTTGAGTTGAGACACGGGAAACACGTCGTGTACATCGGAGTCATACGCCGACAGCTCAAGTCGATATGCTACTTCTCCTCGTTTGTCCACAATCTTAAATAGCCCGATATAGCGAGGTGCCAGTTTTCCTTTGACGTGAAACCGGCGTTGCTGTCGGATAGGTGACACTTTGAGGTATACAAAATCTCCAACTTCGAAAGTCAGACTCCTTCGCCTATTATCCGCATAACCCTTCTGTCAAGACTGGGCAGCCCTTAGGTTTTCCCGTATTATTTGAACTTGTCTTTCAGCGTCTTGTAACACATCCGAACCAAATACTTGATTCTCTCCTGTCTCATTCCAAAACAAAGGTGTCCTACACTTCCTTCCGTATAGTGCTTCATAGGGTGACATTTTCAAGCTGGCTTGGTAACTATTGTTGTATGAAAATTCTGCATATGACAAGCTCTTATCCCAACTTTTCCCATGCTTTAAAGCACAAGCTCTTAACATGTCCTCTAAAATTTGATTGGTCCTCTCGGTTTGTCCATCCATTTGAGGGTGATATGCTGAACTAAAATTCAACCTCGTTCCCAAAGCTTCATGCAATTTCTACCAAAACCTGGAAGTGAATTGTGAACCTCTATCCAAGACTATCTTCTTCGAAACTCCATGCAAACATACTATCCTTCCCATATACAGTTCCGCCAATTTCTCTCCATTATAGGTGGTCTTGACGGGAATGAAGTGAGCTGACTTATTTAATCGATCCACGATTACCCAAATCGAGTCATATCCGGACTGTGTACGTGGTAATCCAACTATAAAGTCCATACCAATCTCTTCCCACTTCCACTCCGAAATCTTTAATGGCTGCAATAATCCCGCTAGCCTTTGATGTTCAGCTTTAACTCGTTGGCACACATCACACAATGCAACATATTCGGCTATGTCCTTTTTCATGCTGGCCCACCAATAGCATGTCTTCAAGTCTTTGTACATCTTTGTACATCCAGGATGAATTGAGTACGGCGAGTCATGTGCCTCCTTTAATATTATCTCCCGAATATGCTTCACATTGGGCACGACAATTCTTTTTCCGAGCCATAGGGTACCATGTTCATCCTCGTCAAATCTGAATTCTCTCCTTTCTTCGGTCCTTTCCTTGATTTCCTTGATCTCCTCATCCGTGGTTTGTGCATCTCGAATTTCTTGCTCCAAGGTTGGGTTTAACTCGATTATTCTCATCTCATTCACAAATCCAAGATTCAACCGTTCGAACTCCTTGCATAACTCGGATGGCAACTCTCGGACTGTGAGTTGATAACTTAATCCCTTTCTACTCAAAGCATCAGCCACTACATTAGCCTTTCCTGGATGATAGTTGATCCCCACATCATAATCCTTGATGAGCTCCAACCATCTTCGTTGCCTCAAATTCAGATCGGTCTGTGTGAAAATGTACTTAAGACTCTTGTGATCCGTATAAATTTCACACCTATGTCCAAGAATATAGTGTCTCCAAATCTTCAATGCATGTACCACGGCTGCTAGTTCAAGATCATGTGTAGGATAATTCTGCTCATGTTTCTTCAATTGTCTTGACGCATAGGCTACCACTTGACCTTCTTGCATCAATACACATCCAAGTCCTTGTCTTGACGCGTCGCAATATATGTCAAAACTCTTGCTTACATCCGGCAATAGCAAAACTGGGGCTGTTGTTAACCTCTTCTTCAACTCCTCAAAACTTTCTTGACAAGCTTGAGTCCAATGGAAATCTTTTCCCTTCATTAGCAACTCCGTCATTGGCTTCTCTATCTTGGAAAAGTCCTTGATGAATCGACGGTAATATCCAGCCATTCCAAGAAAACTCCTTATTTCCTTTACGTTTTGCGGTGGCTCCCACTTCAACACGTCCCTCACTTTTCCAGGGTCGACCGATACTCCTCCCCCGGAGATGATATGACCCAAAAATGGCACCTCTTTCAACCAAAACTGACACTTGTTGAACTTGGCATACAATTGATGCTCCCTCAATTTCCGCAATGTGAGCCTCAAGTGTTTCTCATGTTCTTTCTCATCCTTCGAGTAGATCATAATATCATCAATAAACACCACGATGAACTTGTCCAAGTACTCCATGAAGACTTTATTCATGAGGTACATAAAGTAGGCCGGTGCATTTGTCAATCCAAAAGACATCACGGTGTACTCATAAGATCCATACCGTGTCCTAAAAGCTGTCTTGGGTATGTCCGACGGTCTAATCTTCATTTGAAAGTAACCTGACCTCAAATCAATCTTGGAAAACACACAGGCACCTTTCATCTGATCAAACAAATCCTCTATATGGGGCAAGGTGTACTTGTTCTTGATTGTCACCTCGTTGAGAGCTTGGTAATCCACACACATCCTTTGCGTTCCATCCTTCTTGTCCACAAATAGAACGGGCGCTCCCCAAGGTGAAGAGCTCGGGCGAATAAAACCCTTCTCTAATTGCTCTTGAATCTGCTTCTTGAGATCCGCTAATTTCACAGGAGGCATCCTATATGGCCTCTTAGCTATAGGTGCAGTGCCTGGTATTAAATCAATAACAAACTCAATGTCTCGATCAGGTGGCATACCTGGCAACTCATCTGGAAAAACATCCAAAAATTCACACACCACCAGAATCTCCTCAATTGCGACACCGTCCATATGATTCAGCTCCAATCGCTTCGGTGCGGTTTGAGATGCTTCAAATTCTACGATGATCCCTTCCTCATTAGTCAACTTCACCGTCTTCGTGGCACACTCAATAACTCCATTGTGCTTCCTCAACCAGTCCATACCAAGTATAATGTCCAATCCTTGAGAACCCAAAAACAATGAGGTTGGCGGAGAAGTCTACCCCCTTATGCTAAGGCTTACTTTTGGACATATTATATTTGTCCCCATCTCTCCTCCAGGAGACTTAACCAATAGAGTAAACTTCATATGAGAGATATGCAAACTATACTCGACAACACTCTTTGATGCAATGAATGAATGCGATGCTCCAGAATCAAACAACATAGTCGCGGGGTTGGAGTTGGCGAGAAACATACCAATGACCACGTCATCTGCTTGTTGAGCATCCTCCGTAGAGACATGGTTAACGTTGCCACGAGCAAAATTCTGCTGTCCATGGTTCCCTTGTGGCTGTCCTCAATTAGGTCTTGGGTTTTGCCTCGGTGCATTGCTTCCTTGACCAAGGCCTGACTTAGGACATTGATGCGCAAAGTGTTCAGCTTCTCCACAAGTACAACACTTCTTAACTCCACCAGAATTATTGGGACGAGCTTGGTTCTGAACATTGGCACCAGGAAAGTTAGCACGAGGCGCATGAGGCAGTGGAGGCCTAGGTGCTTGCATAACAGGGCGCTGCTGCACAAACTGAGTTGGGCGCGGTGCAAATCCAGGGCGTTGAGCAGGCTCAGAAGAACTAAGGTAAGGCTCATTGGGCGGCGCAAAGCGAGGGTGCACAATACTTCCTTGTTGTTGTCCTTGGTATGGCGCCTTCCTCTTGTTGTCGTGCTCCATCTCACGAACCTTGTTCTCCACCACAATTGCTTTGTCCACAAGCTTCTGGAAATTGACATAATCATAGTTGAGCAATTGCACTTGGATCTCATTGTTCAAGCCTCTCATGAACAAGTATTGTTTCTGGCTGTCCCGACTAACATCCGCGGGCGCATATCTTGAGAGTTGAGTGAATTTATTGAGATATTCACTCACGCTTGATCTTCCTTGCCTTAAGTTCTCGAATTCTTGCCTCATCAAGATCATAACACCTTCCAGCACGTAATGAGAACGGAAGTTCTCCTTGAATTCTGCCCAAGTGATCCTCTCTTGATTCTCATGAGCATTGCAATAAGCATCCCACCAATCTGCAGCTGCTCTAACTAGTTGATGAGAATAAAATAGGACCTTCTCTCGGTCACTGCATTGGACAATAGCAAGTTTCTTCTCCACTGACTTGAGCCAATCATCAGCTTCCATAGGGTTGGCAGCTTGAGCAAAGGTTGGCGGCCTAGTCCTCATAAACTCTCCCAATCGGTTATGAGGAGGCGGGGGTGGCGGTGGAGGCATGTGGGGCTGATTGTTGATGTTACCAACCCGCAGCTGTCCCATTGTCTGTATCATGGTTTGCATGAGCTGGTTCTGCATAGCCAGTAGTTGCTCGATATTGATGGATCCATGAGCAGGTCCTTGTCCGTTGTTGTTTTGAGGTACTCCATGGTTCTCCTCCTCATCATTGACATCCCTCTGACTGCGAGTCCTCACCATCTAGAGGAAAGCAATAGGTAAGAATTAGAAAACGGCCCCAACTAAATGCATCAAGGGATATGAAACTAAACAACTAGCTATACTATCCTAGGTGGACATGGCAATGCTAAAGCATCCCAAAATCCTCTATTAAGCACACAAGCAAACAATATATATAGTAAACAGCAAGCCAACAAATCAAATCGATTCCTGAGTGCTCCTATGTGCTCTAAAGTGTCCATTCTATCTAGGTTGCATCCTACGGTCAACCTGTGGCTCTGATACCAATCTGTGATGCCCGGTTCCGAAAAATGAACCAAGCTAACGCATATGTGTGCCCAGGATGTTCAACACACATACACGAGTGCAATCACAAAAGAGTATACAGAAAATTACCACAGAACAAGATTAATTATCAAATTTTATTACACAACCCATATTAGCCTCGAATACAAACTCTAATGAATATTTATGACAAGTTCAACTAATGCAGCGGAAATAAACTAATTAAGCAACTAAGCAGACTAAGCATAAGGGATAGCGCAGCTCCAATCAACACCACAGGCAAAGCTGACGGTAGACACGACCTAGAACTCCGCATTATCGCCATTAAACTCACAATCCTGACCTGCAACTGTTGGGGGGGGGGTTGCAAGAGTAAGTACGTGTCGTACTCAGCAAGTGTGGAAAGTATGACATGTGGCTGATTCAAATGATGAATGTAATAAAGGCTAAGTGCTGAAAAGTACAGTAAAACATTTGAAAAGCAATATATCATAAGTATGTGAAGTAAACCCATCATATCCCACAATGATTACTAGATATCCATATTTCATATCCATCATCATTAAACCAGATTCCACCATTGCCAATAACCATATTCAAAACCAGAAATAAATCCATAACCAGCCATAACCATAACACCAAACATAACCATTATCAAACCATAACCATCCCAAATATCATCCTAATATCGAGTTCGCTCTAATCATGTGAGGGTCCAGGTTGCTCATAACCGGTAGCACGGCTATCATGATAGTTTTAATACTCTGCAGAGTTTGTACCACTTTACCCACGTGTTTGTGATTTCATCACCCGTCGGCGACTAAAGAACCTCCCTTATGCCAATTACACTTCCTTTGGTGTATAGCCAAGAGATCACAAAATAGGCTTTACAAAGGGATTACTAGCCTATTTAGACCCCACTGAGGTCTCACCAGTGGTGATGCCTCCAACTGAGCACATCTTCAACCAAGGGCCCCCTCTTGAGCCATTCGGATCCCAGGGTAGTCCCACCAATCATCAACAAACCCAATCCGACTAACCCTTCCCCGAGCATCCTTAATGGTCCAAATAGCACTAGCAAAGCCCTAATTAATCAGCTACGCCGCACCCATACTTGGCCTCGTGGTGGCACTGTAAATCCTGGATGGTCGCTCCACAAACCGGTCCTTAGATCTAAAGCAAGCCAAAACCACCATACATCCAACCCATCCACATACCAGGCTTGCTTAGATCACCCATTACCATATCATATTTAACCAGTTCATGTTAACCATAGTCTCATTCATGCATAATTAAATTGAGTGGTATAGTTGTTTTCCCATCCCAGTTGATTAAGCGAAGCAAAAAGGTAAAAATCTCATCCCGACTCTCTACCATATATCCCAGGTGACAAGGGTGGTTAAACAAAGCTAGTAAACTTCCTATCATAGGATTCCCATTAAATTGACACAAGCATGCAATTTTGTCAACAAAACATTTATTTTAAAATAGGATCAATATGCTTCAAGGACACTTTCCTTACTCCGGCGGATAGGGTTGCTCAAGCGCTTCGAAGTCTTGGTTCTCGAAATCCTCATACACGACTTCTTGAGCACTTCTCTCTACTCACGATCACACATACAAGAAAACATATACAAATCAACATGATGCACACACATTAATCAACATGCGATGATATGCATGCATGCAAAGATCAATTATTGATTAACTACGGTTGTTTATTAATTAGATGCAACTAGTTCATATGTGTTCGTATGAGTTTACGGGGGTTTTATCGAGGATTAATGCTGCTGAAAATAAAAAAGGCGATGCAACTAAAATCAATTTACGTCTATCAGATCTAATATGTCGCTAAAATTCGCATCGAAAAAACGAATCCTACCGTAGATGTGATGGCTTCAAAGATCGCGGGATGATGATGACGCATAGACGAAGTGGACAGCGCAACGGTCCTCCAGCGGCACGACGACGGTGATCTCCAGCGGATGACGGCACCCTCCTCTTTTTATTCCTCTTCCTCCCTTGTTTTCCTCTCTTTTTCTTCCTGGCGACACCTCTGGTCTCCTCTGTTTTTTCCTAGGGCGGCTAGGGCTCCTGGCGGCGGCTACTTTGCCTCTAGCGTTGAAAAAATACGAGGACATCGATCCCTTTTATAGCCGGTGCGGCTAGGGAACGCGGGCGGCGGGGTCAACGCGGGGCCAGGCGTGGCGTTGGGCGCGCGCGCGCTGTAGAGGGCGTGTGGCACGCGGGGGCTCGCGCGGTGCAGGGTCAGTCAAGCGGCTCGGCGAGCGGGGCTGGGGCGAGGCCAGGGCGCGAGCGAGGTCGCGCCAGGCGCGCGGTGCAGCGGGGCGGGGCACGTGGCCCGGACGCGGGTGTGCGGGGGTGCGTGTGCAGGCAGGCGAGGCAGGCGCGCCGGTTGGGCCGCTCAGCCTGGCCGGCGGTGCCCCTTTTTTTCTTTTTTTCTTTTATTTATTTATTTATTTATATTTTCTTTTTGTTATTTCTTTTTTCATTATCATATATTTTATTATTTACATGTATTTATTATTATATATTATTTATTTATATATTCCTTTTTATATATTATTTTTTTTATTCCCTAATACATGTTTTACGCTATTATTTTCTTTTTTCTTCTTTTGCTACACATATATGTATGTTTTATCTTTTATTATATTTCTTTTATTCTACTAATGTTTAATGCATGATCATGTATGCAATGCATGATGCGAAATTTGAGGGTGTTACAGATTGAATTTGAAACGTTTAGGATACCAAAGGCCTAGGTTGGGTGTATGAACTAAATACTGCAAGATTATTTTTACGGCTGTCAAATGACACTCCTTAGGATTGGCTTGAAATATTGCACACAAGCACACACTCAACATAATATCAGGCCTAGATGCACATAAGTAAAGTAGAGATCCAATCATGGAGCGATATACCTTTTGATCCACGCTTGGTCCATCTTCATTGAGATCCAAGTGTCCATTTGTTGCCATGGGAGTCTTTATGGGCTTCGCCTTGTCCATTCCAAACTTGTTGAGTATGTCTTGAGTATACTTGGTTTGGCTTATGAACGTCCCCTCCTTTTGTTGCCTCACTTGGAATCCCAAGAAGTATTTTAGCTCTCCCATCATAGACATTTCAAACCTATCTGTCATAATCTTACTAAATTCTTCACAAAAAGATTTGTTAGTTGAACCAAAAATTATCATCAACATAAATTTGACAGATAAAAAGATCATTGTCAAAATGCTTTGTGAACAACTTATAATCAGCTTTGCCAATTTTAAAACCATTTTCAATTAAAAAATCTCTAAGGCACTCATACCAAGCTCTAGGAGCTTGTTTGAGGCCGTAGAGTGCCTTATGCAGTTTGAACACATGGTTGGGGAACTCTTGATCTTCGAATCCGGGGGGGGTTGCTCCACGTACACCTCCTCTTTGATTGGTCCGTTGAGGAATGTGCTTTTCACATCCATTTGATAGAGCTTGAAATCATGGTGAGTAGCATATGGAAGTAATATTCTAATCGATTCAAGCCTAGCTACCGGAGCAAAGGTTTCATCAAAATCCAAACCTTCGACTTGTGAATACCCTTTGGCCACAAGTCGTGCCTTGTTCCTTGTCACCACCCCGTGTTCGTCTTGCTTGTTGCAGAAGACCCATTTGGTGCCAACGACGTTGAACTTGGGTCTTCCGACGAGTTCCCACACCTTGTTCCATTTGAAGTTGTTAAGTTCTTCTTGCATTACCACCACCTAATTCGGATCATTCAATGCATCCTCAATCCTGCGCGGTTCCAAAAAGGATACAAAAGAGTAATGTTCACAAACATTAGCAATTCGAGATCTAGTAGTTACTCCCTTTTGGATGTCCCAGATTATGTTGTTGACGGGGTGGTCTCTTTGGACGCATTGGTGTACTCTTGGGTGTGGTACTTGTGGTCTTGAGTCTTCATGGTCATCTTCTACTCCCCCTAGAAGGTTGCCCTCATTTGTGTGTTGATCATCTTCGTCCTCTTGAGTTTGATGTAGTGTAGAAGCTCCCCCTTGAAGTTTGATCTAGTGTAGAAGCTCCCCCTTGATCCATTACCTCCGCTTGTGGTTCATATTCTTCATTTTGATTTGGAGGTGGTGCTTGTGGTCGAACATCGCCCAACGCCATTCCTCTTAACGCCTGACATGGAGCTTCTTCTCTATCTAGCACACATTGATCAACTTGCTCTTCTTGAGAGCCGTTAGTTTCATCAAACACTACGTCACGTGCTACTTCAACACGTCCAGAGACCTTGTTGAAGACACGATAGGCGTAGCAGTTCAAATCATAACCAAGCAAGAAACCTTCATCGGACTTCGAAGCGAACTTTGAAGTCATGGGATTCTTGTTCAAGATATAGCATTTAGAACCAAAAACACGAAACTAGGATATATTAGGTTTGTTACCCGTGAGTAGCTCATATGATGTCTTCTTGAGTAGGCGACAAAGATAGAGTTGGTTTATGGCGTGACAAGCGGTGTTGATCGCTTCAGCCCAAAACCGATCCAATGTCTTGTACTCATCAAGCATAGTTCTCGCCATCTCTATGAGGATTCGATTCTTCCTTTTGGCCACTCCATTTTGCTGAGGTGAGTACGGTGCTGAAAATTCATGTTTTATGCCCTCTTCGTCTAGGTACTCCTCAACTTGAGTGTTCTTGAACTTTGTGAATGTGGCCTAGAGGGGGTGAATAGGCCTTTTGAATTTCCTGCACACTTAATAGAACCGTCAAAACTTGGTTGGCCGGACTAGTCCGGTCGTGTGGGCGGACTTGTCCGGTGTGCTAGAAATATGTGTGTTGATCAGGTGTTATTTGGGAAACTAAATTTCTTTAGCAGCGGAAATGAGAACAACTGATATTTTTGTTTGAGATTAATGTAAGAATGCAAGTGAAAACTTATAATTGCCTTAGATTGATGTTTAGCACTCAAGTGATCTAATGAACAAAATGTAAAGGAAATAAAGCGCAAGACACACGAATTTTTCCCGAGGTTCGATCTCACCACGAGATCTACGTCCTCGTTGAGGAGGCTCACACAGAGCCGGGTCTCCAACCCTTTCCCTCTTCAAGTCACCACGAAGGCCGACTTGATTCCACTATCACGAGTAATCACCAAGTTTGTGGGACAACCTCACACATTGAGGGATCCCACGAGAATTACAACAAAAGAAGTGATCAAATACACTCAAAAGTATTACAATGCAGAGTATGAGTGTAGAAAGATCAAACCCCAAGAGCTCGCAATGAAGGAACGATGATCTCCCAATCCCGAATCCAAGTGCTCAATTGATTTCACTCTTTTTGCACTTTAGATGTGTGGGTAGATGTGTTTTGGGCTCTTGGGACGAAGTGGCGGCACTAGGGTTCGTGTTTGCAGCAGTATATGTCGTGTATGTCTTTTGAAAGGTCGTGTATTCTCTATTTATAGGGTTTCCAAAGAGTAGCCATTGAAAAACCCTAACACTGGACTAGTCCGGTGCAAGTCCGGACTTGTCCGATCTCAGTGTACTTTGAAATCCAGAAAGTCTGCCGAACTAGTCTGGTCCAAGCTCGGACTAGTCCGGTGCTGTGTGAAAGTGAACTCCAGAAAGTTCAACGGACTAGTCCGATCTCCACAGAAGGGAGACTCCAGAAAGATCAACGGACTAGTCCGGTGAACACACAGACTAGTCCGGTCTCTCAATATGAGAGATTACAGAAAGTTAAACGGACCAGTCCGGTGGACACACGGACTAGTCTGGTCTCCTAATTTGAGAGATTCCAGAGAGTTAAACGGACTAGTCCGGTCCATGATCGGACTAGTCCGGTGCATTGTGAATTTTAAGTTAATTTTAGGCCCTTACCCCAGCGCAAGGTTGTGAGCTCTTGAAGTGTGTCTTTCATACGCTCCCTATACATTCAAAATCTAATTTTGATCTTCCAAGCTCCATCAAAGTATCCCTCTTTGGACACCACTCCATTTTTCACCTTTTTGTGTGCACCGAGCTGTTTCACTTATCTGTCCTGCAGTCATCTCAATAGTTTCATTAGGATCTCATATGTTTGTCATCAATTAGCCAAAACCCACAAGGGGTATCCTAGATGCACTCACAATCTCCCCCTTTTTGGTGATTGATGACAACCATTTGAGATATCACAATTGAGAAAAAAACTTGATTTTCATAAGGTGTGCACATATGAGAATAACGATGAATCCACAGAAAGCTTCTCACATATGCACACACCTTATGGTGGGGTGCCTAACAGGTGTGTGATCAACAAGGTGTGATGAAGTAAAGGTAATCAATAATGAGCATAGATATAATCATTCAAGAAACAATAAGCATCACACATTAGAGAAGAAATAGTGCATTACAAGGTTTTAAAAATAAGTACATGTCCTTGATCACAAAAACATAAAGACACCAACTAGAGATGGTCTCAAACTACTAGTCTCAATCTCTCCCCCTTTGGCATCAAGGCACCAAAAAGGGAAAATTGAGGGGAATCACTCATCGCCACTCTCTTCTTCAGTCTCGGTCCGATCCTCATCTTCACCACCATCATCATCATTAGCCGGAGTAGACTCTTCCTCGGAGTCCTCGAAGGCGGGCAAGGATCCCACCAGCTCAATCTCCAGCTTGTCACAGATAGCTTTGATGTTGGCATTGACATATTGTTGATGCTTCTTCTGCCTGACTTCAATCTTGCGGCAGCATGCAAAGATAGGGGTGAGCATTTTGAGCACACCACCGGAGGGTTCATGGGCAGGTGCAGAGCTAGGAGGAGCAGCTGAAGATCTTGTGGCATTCAAATCCCGAGTTTGTTTAGTCCTCCTCTCAGCTTCAGGGGAGGGAGGAGCATCAGGAGCCGAGGGTAGAGTGTACTCGGTGGGCTTTTGCGGTTTCAACCCCGTATGATGAACATCCTTGACAAACTCAAGTCCAGTCACTTTCTCAATCGTGTACATGATGTACGGGGCATACCCGCAAGATCTGTTTGGAGTGATTGAGATGTTCACAATGTCATTGTAGATGTATTCAAAGACATTGAACAGTCTCCTCCCACCAATGACCTTCATTAGGGTCCTCAAAGTTCCTTGAATAGTCCCTGCATCTCCATCTTTCGGGGCTATTGTCTTCCTCAAAATTCTGTTGAGGACCACATAGAAGGGCTTCAAATACTTGATAGTGGGCGGGACATATGGAATCCTTGTGTCATAGAGAAATTTGAGCTCATCCTTCTCCAAGGGTTGCAGATTGTGGATGACAAGATCATGATCCAAAGTGTGCTCAAGGTGGAGGATCCTTGCAAATTCATCATAAGTGACATTGTACTTGGAACCATGAGTCATCCAAGTAAGACTGTCTCCATCACCACGAGCAAAGTAGAGGGTAGAGTAGAATTGGGTGATGACCTCATTGTTCCAGTCACACTCAAAGGCAAACAGATCCTTCAAGTTGTGTCTCTCCAGGGCCTCAACCACCTCACGAAAGGCAGGACATCTCTTCGACTGTACACATTGACTCTCTACCACGGGATTCTTCATCTTCATGTACACATGCTCGTAGTAGTCGGCATGGAAGTTGCTCCAAAATCTTGGGTCTGAGCATTGCCGAGGTTGATCATACACATTAACCTGCCTGAAGCTATCGGCAAGCTCACCCCCTTTTCTGGTGAAATCCTTACTCGAGCGCTGCCTGTTGCGGTGACTTGGGTTCTTCATCTTCAGGGGTCCAATGGGACCACTAGCAAGCCCCTTTCCTTTGTTTAGAGTCCTCTTTGGCCCTGAGGAGCCCTCGCCAGCTCTTCCTTGGGCCTTCTTAACAACCACCTTCCTTTTCTTGGGCAAATTGTGGTTGGAGGGTGGAGAGTGCACATTGACATCATGTCTTTTCTTCATGTATCTCTCCTTGGCTCTCTTCACATTTTCATGTTCAACTTCTTCATCAACGTGGAAGGAGATGTCATCTGAGCTTGAAGACATCGTGCCTAATAAAGAGTTCATGGATTAGACGAGAAAGAACCAAGAATTGAAAGAGATGTGAGGATTCAAATGTCAGATACCGGACTTGTCCGGTTTCAGAGTGCGGACTTGTCCGGTGTACCGGACTAGTCCGTATTTGAGAGCCGGACTAGTCCGGCCTGGCATAAGAACCCTATCAAAACCTATGAATCACAGCTTCTATCTAAGGATGCAAGGGTGCATGAAAGTGAAAGAAATACATCTCTGAAGCTAATGTAGTGCCTTGGAATCAAGGGAAACAAGATAGAACTAGAATAGTTGAGAGTTTGATTTTAGGGAGAAATTTACCGAGATTTGAAGATTCGCGTTGAAGGAGCACGAATCTGTCCGGATGAGTTCGGAGTGGAGTATCAACTCGTTGAGGGGAGGATTTCCCATGGAGAAAACTTGGATTTTGAGGGCTCAACTCAAAAATCACTTTTGGGGGCTAGGGTTTGAGAGGTGAGGGCTCAACTCAAAGTGGAGGGAGGTTTGAAGTTTGGGCCGGCCAGCTGCTTATATACGCGACCGACTGGACTAGTCCGGTCAGAGGACGGACTAGTCCGGTGCCCCTGGAAAACCTAGGAAAGAGAGACTGTCCGGACTAGTCCGGTGTCACTGGAAAAACTAAGTATTTAGAGATAACTAATAGTGATCCAAGGACAAGTTTTGCAAATAATCTTGGTACTTATGACCAGAAGGCAATCAACAATGAAAAGTGGTAATAAACTCCAAGATTTCTTCATTAAAATTAGTTTTCTTGGAAGAAAAAGAGGTGAGGTGCAGTTTTAGCAATAAAATGTAACATTTGAAGTATCAACCAGATGTGCAACGTTTCAAGCCACATTTCGAGAGTCAAGAATATTAAGTTCGTTTCTAAGCTCACAAAACCTTTTCTCATCCAATGGTTTGGTAAAAATATCAGCAAGTTGTTTTTCAGTCCTAACATGTGAAATAGCAATGTCACCTTTTAATGAATGATCTCTAAGGAAATGATGACGGATATCTATGTGCTTAGTTCTTGAGTGCTCTACAGGGTTGTGTGCAATTTTTATAGCACTTTCATTGTCACATAGAAGCGGGATATGGTTAAGATTGTAGCCGTAGTCCCTAAGAGTTTGTCTCATCCAAAGTAGTTGTGCGCAACAACTACTGGCTGCAACATATTATGCTTCTGCTGTGGAAAGAGCAATGGAGTTTTGCTTTTAGATGACCAAGAAACTAGGGACCTACCAAGAAATTGACAAGTCCCTGACGTGCTCTTTCTATCGACTTTGCATCCTACATAGTCGGCGTCGGAATACCCTATCAAGTTAAATTTGGATCCTTTGGGATACCAAAGGCCCAAGTTGGGCGTGTGCACAAGGTACCTTAGGATTCTTTTTACCGCAATTAAGTGACACTCTTTAGGTGCGGCTTGAAACCTTGCACACAAGCAAACACTAAGCATAATATCTGGCCTAGATGCACATAAATAAAGTAAGGAGCCGATCATGGACCGATATACCTTTTGGTCCACATTTGGACCATCTTCATTGAGGTCGAGATGTCCGTTAGTGGCCATGGGTGTCTTGATGGGCTTGGCTTTGTCCATATTGAATTTCTTGAGAATGTCCTGTGTATATTTGGTTTGGCTTATAAATGTACCTTCTCTTAATTGCTTCACTTGGAATCCCAAGAAGAACTTCAATTCGCCCATCATTGACATCTCAAACCTATCTGTCATAATTTTGCTAAATTCTTCACAGAAAGATTTGTTAGTGGATCCAAAGATAATGTCATCAACATAAATTTGACATACGAATAGGTGATCATCACAATGTTTAGTGAAAAGTGTATAGTCAGCTTTACCAATTTTGAATCCATTTTGTATTAGAAAATCTCTAAGACACTCATACCAAGCTCGAGGAGCTTGTTTGAGGCCATAGAGAGCCTTACGCAGTTTGTAGACATGGTTGGAATACTTTTGGTCTTCGAATACTGGTGGCTGCTCCACATAAACTTCCTCCTTGATTGGACCGTTTAAGAAAGCGCTTTTGACATCCATTTTATACAGCTTAAAATTATGGTGAGTAGCATATGCCAATAAAATGCGAATGGACTCAAGTCTAGCTACAGGAGCGAAAGTTTCATCGAAGTCCAAACCTTCGACCTGATAATAACCTTTGGCCACCAATCTTGCTTTATTTCTTGTTACTACTCCATGTTCATCTTGCTTGTTCCGAAAGACCCATTTGGTTCCAACTATGTTCGCCTTTGGTCTCTCCACCAGCTCCCACACTTCATTTCTCTTGAAGTTGTTCAACTCCTCTTGCATTGCAATCACCCAGTCTGGATCCCTTAAGGCTTCTTCTACCCTGTATGGTTCCAAAAAAGACACAAAAGAATAGTATTCATAGAAATTTGCAACTCGAGATCTAGTAGTTACTCCCTTAGCAATATCTCCAATGATATTGTTGACAGGGTGGTCTCTTTGCACGCTCTGGTGTACTCTTGGGTGTGGAGCTTGTATAGTTGCTTGTTCTTCATTATCTTCATGTGCATTGTCTCCCCCTAGATCATTGCTTCCATGATTGTCTTGATCTTCTTGATCTTCCTCCTCTTGATCTTGTGCAAGAGCTCCCCCTTGATCATTGCCTCCGTGTTGAGGTTCATCTTGTGCATTTGAGTCGAATGTTTGCTCTTGTGGTAAGATATCACCAAGTCCCATTTTCTTCAGTGCTTCATATGGAGCTTCCTCTTTATCTAGCACACACTTATCAACTTGCTCCACTTGTGAGCCGTTAGATTCATCGAACACTACGTCACGTGCTACTTCAACAAGGCCGGACACCTTGTTGAAGACACGATAGGCGTAGGCATTCGATTCATAACCGAGCAAGAATCCTTCATCGGACTTTGAAGCAAACTTCGAGGCCCTCTATTTCTTGTTCAGAATAAAACATTTGCAACCAAAAACTTTAAAATAAGAAACATTAGGCTTTTTACCGGTAAGGAGCTCATACGGAGTTTTCTTCAGTAGTCGATGGAGGTACAGTCGATTCGTGGCGTGACAAGCGGTGTTCACCGCTTCTGCCCAAAGTCGATCTGACGTCTTGTATTCATCCAACATAGTTCTAGCCATTTCGATCAATGTTATGTTCTTTCTTTCGGCCACTCCATTTTGTTGAGGGGAGTAGGGTGCCGAGAATTCATGCTTTATCCCTTCTTCATCGAGAAACTCTTCAACTTGGAGGTTCTTGAATTCTGTCACGTTGTCACCTCTGATGTTCTTTATGGTTGATGAGAATTCGTTCTGAGCTCTTTTCAAGAACTTCTTGAGGATCCCCTGAGTTTCTGATTTATCATACAAGAAAAATACCCAGGTAAATCTTGAAAAATCATCAACAATTGCTAAACCGTATTTATTACCGCCGATGCTGATGTACGAATTGGACCAAAGAGATCCATGTGGAGGAGTTCCAGCGGTCTTGCGGTAGTCATCACATTCTTAGCGGGGTGTGGTGCTCCGACTTGTTTTCCTGCTTGACAAGCGCTGCATGGCCTATATTTTTCAAAAGCCACATCCTTAAGACCACGGATGTGACCACCTTTTAGAAGTTTCTGCAGATTTCTCATCCCAACATGGGCTAGCCGTCTATGCCACAGCCATCCCATGTTGGTCTTAGCAACCAAGCAAGTGTTGAGTTCGGCTTTATCTTTGTTGAAGTCAACAAGATAAAGCTTTCCCTTAAACATTCCCTTGAATGCAATCAAGCCATCACTTCTTCTAAAAACAGTCACACCCTCATTAGTGAATAAACAGTTGTAATATTTGTCACCTAGTTGGGATATTGACAAAAGGTTATAATCTAGAGAATCTACATGTAAAACATTGGATAATGTGTGTTGAGCGGATATTTCAATGTTACCGCTACCAAGGACCTTTCCTTGGCTATTGTCTCCGAAGTATATGCCTTCACTTGGATCCTTGTTATATTTGTACTCCACAAACATATCTTTCTCTCCGGTCATGTGATTTGTGCATCCGCTATCTAGCACTCATTTAGACCCGCCGGAGGAATAAGCCTGCAAAAAAGAATTATTCCTCTGTTTTAGGTACCCAAGCTTGCTTGGGTCCTCTCAGGTTAGTCACAAGAGTCTTGGGCACCTACACACAAGTTTTTAAGTTCTTGTGGCGTGGCCCTGTATATTTAGCAATGACTTTTTCATGTTTGGCTTTCATAAGAACATAGGAAGCATCAAATGTACGAAACAATATTTGTAAATCAGATTCATGGGATTTTTCCTTAACAAAGACAATTCCATTCTTAGCATGTTTGGGAGTAGACATGTGTTTGTTCCTGTCAAAACCAAGGCCATCTTTGACATTAGGAGGTCTAGTGACCATATATGCACTGCGTGCATATTTGATCTTCTCCTTATCAAAGATGCCGCTTGGAGGGGTATGCATATTAAGAGAAGTTGAAGTATTAGAAATAACATTCTTCTTACTATAGCAAGTGCAAGTTCCGATTGTTGTCGAACTCAAATATTTGGAGGAAGAGCTCTTGGAGGAAGAGGAGTCACTTTGCTTGAGCGACTCAACTTGCACCTCAAGGATATTGTTAACTTTTGACAAGTTAGCAAGTTCTTCCTTGATTGCAATATGCGAGTCTTCTAGCTTTGAGTAAGTTTCCTTACTCAAGGCTAGCTCAACCTCAAGCAACTCGTTCTTCTCTCTTTCAAGCTCAAGAAGCTTTTCAGCTTCTTGATATCTCTTCCTTTCACGGATGAGCATATCTTCTTGTCGGTTAAGAAGTTCCTCTTTTTCAAAGATTTCGTTCGACAACATTTCCATTTTCTTTAGAGCAATTTTACTTAGTCCTCTAAACATTTCTTCATTATCACTAGAGCTATTAAAGTCATCAATAGAGGAATTTAGCGTAGGAGGAGTGAGTCGTACCTTTTTCTTGCCTTCCTTAGCCATAAGACAAGTGTGGTTGTTCATATCCCATCCTTCCATGTTTGGGAAGAGTGTGGCCTTCATAGTAGGTTTCTTGATTGCGATAGTGACCATCTCTTCTTCTTCATCGGAGGAGGACTCGTCGTTTGAGTCCCACTCCTTGCCAATGTGAGCTTGATGGGCTTGGCTTCTCTTTCTGAAATTCTTCTTTTCTTGAGGTCTTGTTTCCCTCTTCCTTTTGTTTTCTTCATAAGGGCAGTCCATCATGAAGTGACCATACTCTCCGCAGTTGTAGCAAGTGCGTTGAGCCTTGGATTTTCCTTTATCCTTGCTTTTGCCTTCATTTGAGTTATTGCCGTGTCTTCTTTTCATCATTCGCTTGAACTTCTTGATAAAGAGTACCATTTCTTCATCATCAAGATCGGTGCTCTCGTCGCTTGTATGCCCATCGTCTTGATCTTCACGAGTTTCTTTGAGTTTGGGTCGACATGTTGCTTTGAGAGCAACCTCTTTCTTTTTGGAGGAAGTGAGTTCGGCCAAGTCTTTGACATATTGTGCCTCTTTCTCCATCATTTCATGATTTATGATCTTCCCCAACAACTCATCGGGAGTCATTTTGTGAAACCCGGGGCTTTCTCTAATCATTGAGCAAAGTGTGACATTTCTTGGCATGAAGGCTCTAATCATTCTCTTGACCACCTCGTGATTCGTCCATTTCTTACTTCCATAGGCACGAATTTTGTTGATGAGTGCCTTCATCCGGTTGTACATGTCTTGAGGTGATTCGCCTTCTTCAATAGCAAATCTCCCCAACTCTCCTTCAAGCATCTCGATTTTAGCTTCATGAACCAACCTATTTCCTTCGTGAGCTGTCTTGAGTGTATCCCATATTTCCTTTGCACTTTCTAAGCCATCGATCTTGGTGAATTCCTCTCTGCTTAGTGATGATGTGATCACGGCGACGGCTTGTGCATTTATGTGAATCTCTTGTTCTTGTTATGGGGTGAGTTCTTCATCTGTGTCCGGGATATCTATGCCAGTGCAAACAATGTGCCACAGACTAGGATTTAGGGATATTAGATGCATCTTCATGTTGTACTTCCACATGGTATAGTCGTTTCCGTCAAACTGTGGAGGTTTTCCCACAGGAATGGAAAGATAGTGATTGTTTGAATTGAGACGGTTGTAGTTGTAAGGATGTCGGGAGTAGTCGTGATGACCACTCCCCATCGTCTTCTCTTCTTCTTTTCCCTTTTGTCCTAGTAGTTTCTTTCTCAGGAGTGCCTTTAGTTGTCGCACTTCTTCGTCATCGTGTGGGCTCTCTTTCAGCACATCAAAGGCTTTAGTTTCTTGTTCCTCCTCATTAATGTTCATATTCGAGATATCGTTGTTCTTTTCAAAGGCCATTGATCTCTCCAAGATGTGAGTCTTGTTAGCGGAGAACCTTGCTCTGATACCAATTGAATGTGGCCTAGAGGGGGGTGAATAGGCCTTTTGAATTTTCTGCACACTTAATAGAATCATCAAAACTTGATTGGTCGGACTAGTCCGGTCGTGTGGGCGGACTTGTCTGGTGTGCTAGAAATTTGTGTGTTGATTAGGTGTTATTTGGGAAACTGAATTTCTTTAGCAGCGGAAATGAGAACAACTAATATTTTTGTTTGAGATTAATGTAAGAATGCAAGTGAAAACTTATAATTGCCTTAGATTGATGTTTAGCACTCAAGTGATCTAATGAACAAAATGTAAAGGAAATAAAGCGCAAGACACACGAATTTTTTCTGAGGTTCGATCTCACCACGAGATCTACGTCCTCGTTGAGGAGACTCACACAGAGCCGGGCCTCCAACCATTTCCCTCTTCAAGTCACCACGAAGGTCGACTTGATTCCACTATCACGGGTAATCACCAAGTTTGTGGGGCAACCTCACTCGTTGAGGGATTCCACGAGAATTACAATGAAAGAAGTGATCAAATACACTTAAAAGTATTACAATGCAGAGTATGAGTGTAGAAAGATCAAACCCCAAGAGCTCGCAATGAAGGAACGACGATCTCCCAATCCCGAATCCAAGTGTTCAATTGATTTCACTCTTTTTGCACTTTAGATGTGTGGGGAGATGTGTTTTTGACTCTTGGGACGAAGTGGCAGCACTAGGGTTTGTGTTTGCAGCAGTATATGTCGTGTATGTCTTTTGGAAGGCCGTGGATTCTCTATTTATAGGGTTTCCAAAGAGTAGCCGTTGAAAAACCCTAACACCGGACTAGTCCAGTGCAAGTCCGGACTTGTCCGATCTCAGTGTACTTTGAAATCCAGAAAGTCTGCCGAACTAGTCTGGTCCAAGCTCGGACTAGTCCGGTGCTGTGTGAAGGTGAACTCCAGAAAGTTCAACGGACTAGTCCGCGGACTAGTCCAATCTCCACAGAAGGGAGACTCCAGAAAGATCAACGGACTAGTCCGGTGAACACATGGACTAGTCCAGTCTCTCAATATGAGAGACTACAGAAAGTTCAACGGACTAGTCCGGTGGACACACAGACTAGTTCGGTCTCCCAATTTGAGAGATTCCAGAGAGTTAAACGGACTAGTCCGGTCCATGATCGGACTAGTCCGGTGCATTGTGAATTTTAAGTTAATTTTAAGCCCTTACCCCAGCGCAAGGTTTTGAGCTCTTGAAGTGTGTCTTTCATACACTCCCTATACATTCAAAATCTAATTTTGATCTTCCAAGCTCCATCAAAGTATCCCTCTTTGGACACCACTCCATTTTTCACCTTTTTGTGTGCACCGAGCTGTTTCACTTATCTGTCCTGTAGTCATCTCAATAGTTTCATTAGGATCTCATATGTTTGTCATCAATTAGCCAAAACCCACAAGGGGTATCCTAGATGCACTTACACTTTGTGCCGTTGTCGCTTTGTATGTCCTTGATCTTCAATGAGAACTCATTTTGGGCATGCTTGAGAAATTTCTTGAGGGTTCCTTGAGTTTCTGTCTTATCATGCAAAAAGAGAACCCACGTGAAGTGCAAAAAGTCATCAACAATTTCTAAGCCATATTTGTTACCGTCGATGCTTATGTAAGCGATTGGACCGAATAGTTCCATGTGAAGTATCTCGAGCGGTCTTGTCGTTGTCACGACATTCTTTGCGGGATGGGGTGCTCCGACTTGCTTTCCGTCTTGGCATGCGCTACAAGGCCTGTCTTTCTCAAAAACGACATCCTTCAAACCTCGGATGTGATCACCCTTAAGGAGTTTTTGAAGATTCCTCATACCAACATGTGCTAGCCGTCTATGCCACAGCCAACCCATGATGGTCTTTGCAATCAAGCATGTGTCAAGTTCGGCTTTATCTTTGTTGAAGTCAACAAGATAAAGTTTTCCCTTGAACACACCCTTGAATGCAACCGAGTCATCACTCCTTCTAGAAATGATCAGACCCTCATTAGTGAACAAGTTATAACCCTTGTCACATAATTGAGATATGGACAGAAGGTTATAATCTAAGGAGTCGACATGCAAAACATGAGAAAGCGTGTGTTGAGATGAGATTGCAATTTTACCGTTACCGAGCACCCTTTCTTGACTATTGTCTCCAAAATAGATGCCCTTGCTTGAATCCTCATTTTCTTCATATTTTACAAACATTCTTCGTTCTCCGGTCATATGGTTGGTGCATCCACTTTCTAGCATCCATTTTGCTCCACCGGAGGAGTAGGCGTGCAAAAACAAATTATGTCTTGGTTTTAGGTACCCAAGATTGCTTGGGTCCTTTGAGGTTAGTCACAAGAGATTTGGGCACCCACACATGGGACTTGGTGTTCCCATGGTGTGGCCCAACATATTTGGCATACACTTTACCAAAGTTGTTTTTCATAAGAACATAAGATGCATCAAAAGTTCTAAACAAAAGTTGTTGCTCATATGAATTAACATGTTTGGACTTGTCAACATTATTAGCCTTTATAGCTTGAGGGGAGTTTCCCTTGATAAAGGCAATGCGCTCCTTGTTATTCTTATGGCTTCTAGCACTTTGCTTTTCACCATAAGAATACCCAATGCCATATTTGACATTAGGAGGCCTTGTGGTCAAGTATGCACTGTGTGCATACTTGATCTTCTCCTTGTCAAATATGCCACTACGGGAAGGATGCTTGTCCTTTGCCAAGTTTGACTTATCCTTCAAGTTAGATTCAACTTTAGCACATGTACAAGTAGTAGCAGTTTCAGATTTTAGGTGATCTTGTTAACTTTGGTCAAGTTAGCAAATTCATCCTTGATAATTACATTTGAGTCACCTAACTTCAAGCAAGCTTCCTTGCTTGAAGCTAATTCAAGCTCTAGTGACTTGCTTCGCTCCTTTTCAAGTTCAAGGAGATTTTTATCTTAAGATACTCCTCCTTTTGAAGGATGATCATATCTTCTTGGCGATCAACAACTCCTCCTTATTGATAAGTTTATCCATTAAGAATTTCATTTTAACGGCATTTTTCTTATCTAGGCCAACAAGCATATCTTCATTATCACTATAGGCATCTGTCGAAGGTCTTAAACGACACTTCCCCCGGACCTGCTTAGTGAGCAGCCCGCGGAGATTCTTTGGATTCACGAGGGCTAGTCCGAGGAGATTCAGCGAAGCGAGATGATGAACATAGAGGGTTTACGTGGTTCGGGCCGCCAGAGCGTAACACCCTACGTCCACGGGGGTGTTTGTGTATTGCCTTGCTTGAGCGTGTATGAGTTTTGATCTCTTGTGAAGGTCGACTGCTGAGTCCTTTTATAGTCCAAGGACCCTGCAGTCACAAGGTGGGCCCCGGGGCCCGACAGGTGGTCCCGGGGAGAGCCAAATCCTATACAAGATCTAGGATTAAATGCTATCTACTTCCCTTTGTTAGGGGCTTCAATGTGCCGTCCCGCCGCGTCGTGCGCCAGGGCTACACATAGTTGTTGATGATGGCAGGGCATGTCCCGCCCGTCTTGTCCCCGCGGCTCACTCGTCCGTCTTGCGCAGTGGGTCTGTACCAGCTACTTGGACAAGACAGGACACTAGAGCCTTGACTTTTGCATGCGCGACTCCGCTTCGCCTGGGGAAGGCGCGCGTACTTAATGCTTGTCTCAGAAGCGCACTCTTTCCTTTATTGCGGCCTCCTACCGCATTGAGTTGGCTGTCCGCCACGTGGTCGCATCGGAGCCTGCCTCTGCGGGGAGCCGAGCGCCTGGCTGTACAGGCCACGTGGCGCCTCCGGAGCCCATCTCCACGGAAGGGCGGAGTCTCAGCCCTGCGGGCCACATGGTAGTTCCGGAGCCCTTCCCTGCAGGGAGACGGGCCTGGTCCCGAGGGTTCCAATGGCTACGTGGCAGCCCCGGAGCCCGCCTTGGCGGGGAGGCGAGGGTCCGGTTCTGCCGACCACGTGGCAGCCCCGGGGCCTGCCTCGGCGGGGAGGTGAGGGTCCGGTTCTGTGTGCCACATGGCTGCCCCGGAGCCCGCCTCAGCGGGGAGGCGAGGGTCCAGTCCTGCGGGCCACGTGGCAGCCCGGGAGCCCGCCCCGGCGGGGAGGTACCATCTGGTCCTTTCCTCCACGACGTGACAGCCTCAGACTCTGCCTCCAAGTAGAGGCCGAGTCCTTAGCCGTTTTCTCCTTGTGTGCGGTGGTACCCGGTTTGCGGGGTACCGACAGTGGCCCCCGAGCCCACCTCGGGAGAGTCGTCGATACCGCGGGTGGAGTCTTCTTCCTTATCTTCCCGTGCAACTCTTTCGATTCCAATTCGGGGCAGTTCCCCGTGCGGCACGTCCCTGTCATCGTGGCGACGCGTCTCCCTCTGGTAAGCGGAGGCGCGGGACGTGCGCCACGCGACATGACTTCTGCTTTCAATCGAGCTTTAACTGCGGCAGTTCCCAAGGTGGCTCCTGCACTTCCGCTGCTTTTGCCTTTTCAGAAACCGCCGAGTTACCTCCCGCATAGTTGGCCACCCGGCTCGTCTTCTTTGCCGAGCGACCCGGGCCCTCATGTCATTGCCTATGCGGGTCTGTTGCTCTTCTACCGAGGTTGTGGCGATTCACACGCCGCGTCTGTTGGCTTGCAGAGGTGAATAAAAAGAGACTTTCCCCCTAAGGGTCCTTTCTTCTGCTTCTGCATCCTTGCGCTCGTGCCTCTTGCCCCAATCCTAGTTCTTGCGCTCTAGATTCTAATCTCCCCTTCTAGAGCCTCCTCCTTCAACCTCATGGCGAGCATCCTACCCAAGTCCCGGCTGTCCAGGTCTGCCAATATGGCCCCCGTGCGCCGGCTTCTCGGCTCGCAAGCCCCTGAACAGGAGAAGTGGCTCCGTCGCGGGGAGCTCCCACTGAACCTCACCGACGGGGAAATGGTGTTGTTCTCGTCGTACGTGCTGGCCGGCTTTGTTCCACCAGCATCTGCCTTCCTGGTAATGCTTCTGGAGACCTTCAGCCTCCAACTCCACCACCTACCACCGAACTCGATCGCCTTGCTGGCGGTATTTGCTCACCTCTGCGAGATGTTTGTGGGGGTGATGCCGTCGGTGAAGCTCTTCAGGTACTTCTTTGTACTGAGGGCCACCGGCAAAAGCTCGAAGGATCAGCTCGGCGCCTACTACTTCCAGCGCCGAACCAAGGTCCCCTCTAGGTACATTGCTTCCTTCTGCTCTATACGATGGGAGCAATGGCGCAAAGATTGGATGATCGTCAAGGTCGAGGCTCACGACCGGATGTGCCTCCCCACCGGGAGCCCCTACTCCGAGCGGTCATTCTGGGAGGAGCGCCCAGAGCTGGAGAAGGTGTTTGACCCGGTGTTGGAGAGGATCCAGATGCTGGCAGACCACGGGCTGACATCTGCGATGGTGTTGAGGGACTTCATGTCCCGACGCATGGCTCCACTCCAGCACCGCGTCCGCCCGGCATGGATGTACACCGGCCCAATGGACTGCACCTGGCTCGAGACTGGCCCCGAGTCCAACCTAGACGAGCAGCTGTTGCACGATATGTTGGTCCGGGTCTGCCCCGACAACGTTTCCCCTGAGGGACTGGCCCTTCCGGCGGCCTGCCGCCCCCTGTGCTCAGACTCCGAGCTGAAGAGGCGGCTGCTGAAGGCGATGCCAACACTCGACGAGTCCAGGCTGGCGCAGCGCCAGATTGGAGACCCGTTCCGGGGGGTCGTCATTGCCGACGATGCTGAGGGGGTCGACATTGCCGACGATGCTGAGGGAGGCGGAGATCCCTCAAGCGACGAAGATCCCTCGAGTGATGACCCCTCATGCGGGTTCCAGCACCGTCAGCGGAGAGGCGTCGGCGCCTCTGCTGACCAGGGGAAAGGGAAAGGACCAGTGCCGGTGTCGGACCCGACCCCCAAGAAGCGCGCCCGGTCGCTATCGTCAGTCCCCTCCGTTCCTCGTCAGGGTGTCGGAGTCCCACTGCACCCGGCGTCAGGGGGTGCCAGTGGCACCACTTTGCCGCCCGAGTCCTCAACGCGCAAGAGGGGGAGGCTCCTCAACGCCGATGGGACCCCAGCGTTCCCTCGCTGTTCGGAGGAGCGCCAAACTTTGGGGATGCTGCCGACTCCTCCATATCAGGGGCCCCCAGCACACGTAGCGGCCCCCGCCGCGGGTTTGGGGGGTCCGGACCCCCCCAACCCTTTCGGGAAGCGGTGGAGCTTCAACGTCCCCCGGTAAGTCTGCATAAATTTCATCTTGGATGTTCTTTGTTGTGTGCTTACCCTGTAATATCCTTATGATTCGGGTTTGTCTGATTCCAGCGCAACCGCAGCTACTCCTCCGCCCGCGCGCCCTTTTGCTGGTGGGCATGCTGCTCCAGCCGGCTCACGAGGCTCCTCTGCAGCCTCGGACCCTACTCGGGCGCACCGGGTTGCTGCCGCCAAGGTGCCCCGGGCTTTCATGCCCGAGGCCCCTACAACAGCTACTGAGGGTCCGTAGCGCGTGCCGGCGACTGGTGCCGCGCCCGCCAATGACTCTGCATCCACCGGCTACTCCGCACCAGCCGATGCTACCGCGCCGACTGACGCTACTACGTCGGCTGGCGCCATCGCCCCGGGTGGAACTCCCGGAGCCGGCTTAGGAGCCGTCGGCAGTAGTGCTGGGGCCTCCGCTGGGAAAGGGGCCCACCATCTTCGATGAAAGGTCGACGGTGGGCCCTGTCCGGCGGTGCCCTCCATCTTCGTGGGTACTCTAACAGTTAT
Source organism: Tuctoria greenei (assembly GCA_036927565.1). Classification (NCBI taxonomy): domain Eukaryota; kingdom Viridiplantae; phylum Streptophyta; class Magnoliopsida; order Poales; family Poaceae; genus Tuctoria; species Tuctoria greenei. The sequence goes on from JAYESD010000005.1 coordinate 5,451,760, forward strand.
TGCCAGAATAACTCCTTGAAGACCTGCGTATAGATCAAAAATAGGAGAAGTAATTCTGTCCGCTGGTCATTTCTCCCCTGCTCTTTTTTAGTGTCACTTGACTTACGATCTTGGACTGACTCATGGGGCTTGGGTAATTCGGTGCATCTGCACCTAGGGCTCGCTATCCATACTACCTAAGGGTGGTCCATCTGGCCCCCAGTACTCAGCTGCAGCGCTGGGGAAGTAGAGCGCACAGGCTTAGGGTACAGGACCAGGCTAAGCAGGCTGTGCTCCTGGACCTCCCACTCGGCGTAAGCCTTTCCCAGGAGAGACCGTCTGGAGACACAGGCCCCCGAGTATGGGAACATCCGAGGCCCCAAGCACATTGCAGGTACCTCAAGCAACCCCACCTGCAACTAGACAGCAAGGCTCCGACTATTGCTAAAGAAGGGAAAAAATGATAGCGCCCATGATAGATCACGAGCTAAGGCAAACTTACAGCAATATCATAAAAAATTAAAGATAATTTTTTGAATGAAAAACCCCATACAGGGCAGGACAACATTCTTTCATTGCGGTTTCCCATAAGATGGAATAGACTTTACAAGGGGAACGACCCGTCCAGGGCGACAAAGGAAGTCGAGTGCACCTACTTAGGGTTCTGGACCAGGCTAAGCGAAATGTGCACTCAGAGCCCCATCTCCGTAGCCTTAGTTACCCTAAGTACTGTCCCTAGGCACTATGTACCTTTTACAATGAAATAAAATTGTCCTAACACTGATCTAGGGGTAGAACTTACGGAGGTGCTCGATGTTCCATGGGTTGTGCAGTCGCTCTCCATCCTCTGTAGCTAGGCAGACGCACCCTAGGCGGCATACCTCTGTAACCCAGAAGGGGCCCTCCCATTTGGGGGAGAGTTTGTTAGCCCCTTCCCGGGAGAGTATGCGACGCAGCACCAGGTTGTCTACCTTTATCTCCCTACTCCGCATGGTCCTCTGGTGGTAGCGCCAGAGCGCATGCCTGTACCGTGCATTTTGGAGAGCCGCTCTCACTCGTCCCTCATCAACGAGGTCCACGTCTTCACGCCGGAGCTGGTCCTGCACGGCTTCGTAGTACACCCGGACACGGGGGGAGCCCCTGGTAATTTTTAGGGGGAGGACGGCCTCTGCCCCGTACACCAGGAAGAAAGGTGTTTCCCCCGTAGCCTGACTGGTTGATGTCCGGCTAGCCCACAGCGCACACGGAAGCTCATCTACCCAATTTGCACCATGCTTCTCAAGGTGTGAGAATGTGCGAGTCTTGAGGCCCTTGAGGATCTCTGCATTGGCCCTCTTGACCTGGCCATTGCTCTCTGGATGAGCAACAGATGCATAGCAGACTTGGATCCCAAGGTCCTCGCAGTATTCCTGGAACGCTGCACTTGTGAACTGGGTCCCGTTATCAGTGATGATTCTGTTCGGGACCCTGAACCGGCAGACGATCGACTTGATGAATTTGACTGCTGACTACTTGTTGATGGTGACAACTGGGGCGGCTTCTGGCCACTTGGTGAACTTGTCTACGGCGACGTAGAGGTGCCGGAATCCTCCAACGGCTCTGGGAAAGGGTCCCAGGATATCCAACCCCCATACAGCGAATGGCCATGAGGGAGGGATCATCTGCAGCGCCTGAGCTGGTGTGTGGATCTGCCTAGCATGGAACTGGCACGCCTTGCATCTCCTGACCATCTCGGCGGCATCCTGGAGTGCTGTCGGCCAGTAAAAGCCATGCCGAAAGGCTTTACCGACCAGCGTGTGGGATGACGCGTGGTTCCCACACTCGCCTCCATGGATCTCTGCGAGCAAGTCGCAACCCTCCTCCCGGGTAATGCATCACAGCAGGATGTCGTTGGCGCCACACCGGTAGAGATCCACTTCCACCAGCGTGTACCTCTTAGCCATGCGAACTATCGTTTCTGCCCCTTCCTGGCACGCCAAATGTCGAAGGTCTTAAACGACACTTCCCCCGGACATGCTTAGTGAGCAGCCCGTAGAGGTTCTTTGGATTCACGAGGGCTAGTCCCAGGAGATTCAGCGCAGCGAGATGATGAACACAGAGGGTTTACATGGTTCGGGCCGCCGGAGCGTAACACCCTACGTCCACGGGAGTGTTTGTGTATTGCCTTGCTTGAGCGTGTATGAGTTTTGATCCCTTGTGAAGGTCGCCTGCTGAGTCCTTTTATAGTCCAAGGACCCTGCAGTCACAAGGTGGGCCCCAGGGCCCGACAGGTGGTCCCGAGGAGAGCCAAATCCTATACAAGATCTAGGATTAAATGCTATCTACTTCCCTTTGTCAGGGGCTTCAATGTGCCGTCCCGACGCATCATGCGCCAGGGCTACACATAGTTGTTGATGATGGCAGGGCATGTCCCGCCCGTCTTGTCCCCGTGGCTCACTCGTCCGTCTTGCGCAGTGGGTCTGTACCGGCTACTTGGACAAGACAGGACACTGGAGCCTTGACTTTCGCATGCGCGACTCCGCTTCGCCTGGGGAAGGCGTGCGTACTTAATGCTTGTCTGAGCAGCGCACTCTTTCCTTTACTGCGGCCTCCTACCGCATTGAGTTGGCCATCCGCCACGTGGTCGCATCGGAGCCTGCCTCTGCGGGGAGCCGAGCGCCTGGCTGTACAGGCCACGTGGCGCCTCCGGAGCCCATCTCCGCAGAAGGGCGGAGGCTCAGCCCTGCGGGCCACGTGGTAGTTCCGGAGCCCTTCCCTGCGGGGAGACGGGTCTGGTCCCGTGGGTTCCAATGGCTACGTGGAAGCCCCGGAGCCCGCCTCGTCGGGGAGGCGAGGCTCCGGTTCTGCCGGCCACGTGGCAGCCCCGGGGCCTGCCTCGGCAGGGAGGCGAGGGTTCAGTTCTGTGTGCCACGTGGCTGCCCTGGAGCCCGCCTCGGTGGGGAGACGAGGGTCCGGTCCTGCCAGCCACGTGGCAGCCCGGGAGCCCGCCCCGACGGGGAGGTAGGATCTGGTCCTTCCCTCCACGACGTGGTAGCCTCGGACTCTGCCTCCAAGTAGAGGTCGAGTCCTTAGCCGTTTTCTCCTTGTGCGCGGGGGTACCCGGTCTGCGGGGTACCGACAGCATCACTATCGCTAGAGTAAGAATGGGAGGAGGAGGATTTAGATGTTACCTTTCTTTTACCTTCCCTCGCCATGAGGCATGTGTCAAAGTCCTTTCTTGCGCCAATGTTGGGGAAGAGGGTCGATTTCTTGGTCGTCTTTTTGATGGCTATGCTAGCCATCTCCTCTTCCTCTTCGGACGAGGACTCATCATTTGAGTCCCACTCCTTTCCTAGGTTTGCCTGTCCAGCATGCTTTTTCTTCTTGAAGAACTTCTTAGGTTGAGGCTTTGTTTCCTTGGTCTTCTTCTTGTTTTCTTCATAAGGGCAATCAACAATAAAGTGGTCATATTCACCACAGTTATAGCAGGCCCGCCTCAACTTTGGTCTTGACTTTTCTTTGAGTTTTCCTTCACTTGATTTTCCCCCTTGTCTTCTCTTCATCATTCTCTTGAATTTCTTCATGAAGAGGATCATGTCTTCCTCATCTATGTTGCTGCTCTCATCATCACTGTCATCTTCATCTTGAACCTCTCGAGCTTCTTTTGACAAGGGCTTGCAAATGGATTTTAAGGCGACCCCTTTCTTCTTTGCCGAGGTGAGGTCGGCAATCTCCTTGACATGTTTATCTTGCTTCTCCATCATTTCGAAGTTGATGATCTTTCCAAGCAATTCGTCCGGGGTCATTTTCTTGTACCCGGGACTCTCCCTAATCATCGAGCACAGGGTAACATTGTGAGGCATGAAAGCTCTAAGGAGGATCTTCACCACCTCGTGATTGTTCCACCTTTTACTTCCATATGATCGAACCTTGTTGATAAGAGTCTTCAACCGGTTGTACATGTCTTGCGGCGACTCATCTTCTTCTATGGTGAATCTTCCCAATTCGCCTACGATCATTTCGATCTTCGCCTCTCGCACATGACGATCGCCTTCATGTGCAGTTTGCAATGTGTCCCTTATTTCCTTTGCAATATCGAGTCCATCCACCTTGGTGAACTCGTCCTGACTTAGTGATGATTTGATGACCGCTGCAACTTGGGCATTCCGATGAATTGCTTGCTCTTGGCTTAGTGTGAGCTCTTCATCGTCGTGTGGGATATCTATACCTATGCACACTATATGCCACAAGTTGGGGTTAAGAGAGATTAAATGCATTTTCATGTTTTGCCTCCACATTGAGTAATCATTGCCATCAAAGTGTGGGGCTTTTCCTTGAGGAATAGACAAATAATGGCTATTGTTAGAATTTAGACGATCATAGTTGAAAGGATATCAGGAGTAGTCGGTGTGACTACTCCCCTTCTTCTTCTTCTCGTCCTCGATCTTTATTTTCCCTTTGGAGAGAGCTTTCTTCCTTAGGAGTTCCTTGAGTTCTAGCATCTCCTCATCGTCATCCTCGAAGTCTTGAATGGCGTCGAGGAGCTTCTCCAACTTTTGTGCCTTTTCATCTTCAACCTTCTCTTGTTTGAGGCTCTTGTGCACATCCTTCATGTCCGACATTTTCTCTTCGAGCGATTAGTCTCCTCTTGAAGAGTCTTGCTCTAATACCAATTGAATGTGGCCTAGGGGGTGAATAGGCCTTTTTGAATTCTAGTCAGAACCTACAACACTTAGCAACTTGATCAAATACCAAGAAATCGGACTAGTCCGGTGGTGTGCGGACTAGTACGGTGCGTGCGGACTAGATTTATCTAGTTAGATCAATGATCTCAATACCATCAAAGTACGCAGCGGAATATAGTATGTAACTTGAAGGTATTGAGTCAATGAACTTAAGTGTAGGACAAACTAACTTTGGTTTCAATGTTTTAACGTAAGATATGAAAGATCAAGTACCTAGAATGTGATATGAAAAAATAAGAACTAGATTGACACAAGAGTTTATCCCGTGGTTCGGTTCCTACAAAGGCAACCTACATCCATGTTGAGGAGGTCACGAAAGAACCGGGTCTTCTCCAACCCTACCCTCGTTGAATCGCCACGGAGGCCTATTCTCTTCCACTAATCACAAAGGGTAAATCACCAAGTTCAAGGGGCCTTCTCACAAGTTGAGGGCTCACCAAGATTACAAATCGAACACCACCAAGAACATACTCGTAAGATCCACAATAAAACAGCAGGAGTGTGTTAGAGAATCAAACCCAAGAGCTCAAACGTGAGAATCGTGTCTCTCCTTTGATCCAAAGTTAATACTCAAGGATTTGATCTTTCTTGCGTTAGATTGTGTGGAGAGATGTGTTTTCTAGGCTCTTGGAGGGTGTGACGGCGCAGGGAGTCGAGAGATTTTAAAGTAGGGTCGTGCACATCTATTTATATGGAGGTTTCCAAAGGTTACTATTAGGGTTTCGAGAGTCCATACTAGTCCGTGGTGGAGTTCGGACTAGTCCGGTGTGCAGCGTGTACGAAACCCTAAGTTCTCAGGAATATCGGACTTGTTCGGCCTTGGGCGGACTGGTCCGATTTAGGCTCTGGAGATCTTCAGACTAGTCCGGCACATATCGGACAAGTCCAGCTAGGTGACCCCACTTAGTGAATTCAGGAACAAGTCCGCACTTGGAGGACTTGTCCAATTTTAGTCAGAAAGGTTATCGGACTAGTCTGGATATTATCGGACTTGTCCGTTTTCGTGCAAAACTGTGAAGTATTAAGGACTAGTCTGCACTAGGGAGGACTAGTCCGATCTTAGTTAGAAAGATATCGAACTAGTCCATGGTGATATCAGACTAGTCCAGTCTGTGTAAACCTTGACTGTGCAGACAAGTCCGCACTGGGAGGACTTGTTCGATTTTGAATAGAGGGATTATCAGACTAGTCCAGGGTCTATCGGACTAGTCCAGATCTGTGTAAATTTGTCCAGTGAATGAGTTTTCGTGTCCTTGAGTTCTTGGGGTGTGTTTCTCCAACACACTCTAATCTATTCAGCTCTTGAGCTCTTTTCCATATAAATCCCCATTCTCCTTTTTTTTTGCGCTTTCTTCATGATTTCATTAAAACATGCGATCATCTCAACAATTTGGGTAGGATCTCATTTGTTTGTCATAAATCAACCAAAACCCACAAGGGATGCCTAGATGCACTTTCAGGATATTTAAGTTTTCATAATATATTTCGTATGGAAAATTAATTCCAGAAATTAAGAAAAATGATAAGAAAATTAGTTAAATAGTTGAGAAAATTTAAGAATTTTTTGTGTGATGTTTGTGTGATTTTGATTGCATAGTTTATGTAATTTTTATAATAATTATTTTAAGTGTATTTTGTTAGTTATTTAAATTTAATTAATGGCTATTAAGTGTTTTGCAATTAATTTCAGAAATTAAAAAAATTAAGTATATCAAGCTTTTGCTGTTATTCTGTATTAAATTTAAATAAGTAACCAACATGAAAGTTTAAATTTGCTAGAATTTTTAAGACTATATGTTTATGCATAGAAATTAAATAAGTAACCAACGTGAAAATTTAATTTTGTCATGTTTAAATTTAATTTTTGGTATATTTGTTCTATTTTGAGAACGTTTGCATGAAATTTAAAGTAACCAACGTGAAATATTTCCATGATTGCTTAAGTTGTTTAAGAGAAATGATTTTGCTAACCAACATGAAAGACAATTTAATGTCATTTCTTATTGTTTAAGTGTAATTTTAAGTACGTGTTGAATTATATATTATTTTTTAGTTATTTTCTAACCCCTATATTTGTTTCATTAAGGCGCATCCAATGTTGTAAGTCTCATTGCATCTATAGAGACTCTCATGAGTCATAACTATGGGACATGGAATGAGAGACTAAGAATGAACTTAGCTATTACCAACCTTGACTTTTGCCTAAGAAAGGATCGTCCTGTTGATCCTGAAGTCCCCATTGCTCAAAATGAGGAAACCAATGAGCAATTTGCACTAATAAAAAAAAGAGTATATTCAGCTTAAGGTAAGAGTAAACTGCATCAGTGGTCCTTGAACTTGTCTAAGTGTGTCATCTAGGTCCACAAACTTTTAAAGTGCATATTTGAGTCCATAAACTTGTTAAAGTGTGTCATTTAGGTTCAAAATACCGAAAATACCCTTATATCTATTAACATAATTGTTAATTGAGCTTTATTTTTCATATTTTATTCTCTCCTCAAATCAATTTTTTAGCCTCCAATATGAATTGCGACAACAATGTTGATTTTTGAGAGAACAAATATAAAAAATAAATCTCAAGTAATAGTTATATCAATAGTCATAGGGGTATTTTCGCTATTAGAGACCTATATGACACACTTTAACAATTTGATGGATCCACATATGCACTTTAGAAATTCATGGACTTAGATGACACACCCATACAAGTTCAAGGACTATGGATGAACTTTACTCTTAAGGAAAAGTACACTAAGTACCTTGAGGCTTGGGAAGAATCTAACAGAAAATGCCTCATGGTCATTAAGGTCACATTTTTTAGTCCATAAGAGGAGTCATTCCTGACTGTGAGTTGGCCACTGAGTATCTTGTCAAGGTCAAAAGTCAGTACACAGGCTCCACTAAGACATTAGCAAGCATTTTATTAAGAGACTTGTTAATGAGAAGTACACTGGTGGGGTGTGAGAGATCACATCCTTAAGATCAGTAATTCGAATGCAAACATCAAGACTCTAAACTTAGCAATGCCTGACGAGATGCTTGTGCATTTCATCTTCATGTCTTTTCTTAAGGAGTTTGAGGCTTTTGTCATCAATTACAACTCTAAGGAAGATAGCTGGACATTAGAGAAAGTCATGACTATGTGCGTTCAAGAAGAACACATTAAGGGTAAGGGTGGAGATTTCGTCAACCTTGCTAAGGGTAAGGGTAAGTGAAAGGTAAATACTTACTTAGCCTCTCCCAAGCCACCATCTTTCAAAGTGCAAGGTTCTTCCTCTAAGGGCAAAGGGATAACTCCTCAAACTTCTGGGCAAAAGTTAAAGCCAGATCAATGTAAGTTTTGCAAGGCAATAGGACATCACTAGAAGGATTGTCTTGGCTTTGTCAAGTGGTGTGCTAAGAATGGTAAGGATACTATTACTTTTGTAAATGAGTCTCTGTATTTAGCTTATTCATGATCTACTATTGATTGTGCAACTGTGCACGTTTGTAATTCTATACAAGGATTAAGTACGATGAGGACTATAAGAAGGGAGGAAAAGACCATCAAAGTTGCTGATAGCCATGAAGCTGAAGTAGAAACCATTGAAGTTTATCCACTTAAACTTAGTAGTGGTTTTGGACTTAGGCTTTATGATGTTCTCTATGTTCCTAGTTTATAAAGGAATTTGATTTCGGTCTCATGTTTGGATAATTATGGTTTTGTATACCATTTTTACAATGACAAATGTTGTATTAGTTTGAATAATAAGATTGTAGGTCTTGCCTTCAGACAAGACATGCTTTATTTGTTATCCATGCATGATAAAGTTAATGCTCTAAGTAATGATCAAATTTCCACTAAGAATAATGTAGGACAAAACAAGCGCAAAAGAATCTATTTTGAAACATCGTCGAAATTATGGCATTGTTGTTTATGCCATATTTTGAGGGAGAGGATCGAACGCTTAGTATCTCAATCGATCTTACCTCACTTAGACTTTTCAAACTCAGAAAATGCATTGATTGCATTAAAGGAAAATTTGTTAAGACCATTAAGAATAATACCATACGTAGTACGGGAGTTTTAAAAATAATTCACACGAACATTTGTGGTCCGTCTCCCGTAGTCTCCATAGATGGATATGATTTATTCATAACATTTACAGATGACTACACTCGTTATGACTACATTTATCCAATCAAGGAGCAATCCGAAGCATTAGATAAATTTAAGACATTTAAGGTAGAAGTAGAAAATTAGCACAATGTTAAGATCAAATTAGTAAGATCCGATCATAGAGGTGAGTACTACGGTCGGCATACCACATATGGTAAGGTTCCTGGACCTTATGCGAGGTTTCTACAGGAACAAGGTATAGTTGTTCAGTATTCTACACCGGGCGAACCTCAGCGGAACGGTGTTATGGAATGTAGAAATTGTACACTTATAGACATGGTAAGAAGTATGTTAAGTTATTTTACATTAATGATCAACTTATGGATGGAGGCATTAAAACCGCCATTTATGTACTTAATAGGGTTCCCACAAAGTCAGTACCTCAGACACCGTATGAGATGTGGACAGGACGTAAGCCCTCATTAAACTATTTTCACATTTGGGGTTGTCTAGCTGAGGCTAAGATGTTCAACCCAAACATTAGTAAATTGGATTCTAGAACTGGTAGTTGCTATTTTATTGGCTATCCTGAGAAGAGTAAGAGTTTTATGTTCTATTGTCTAGATCGGCATACTAAGTTTATAGAAACACGACATGCCGTATTTTTAGAAAACTCTATGATCAGAGGGAGCACGGTACAACGAGAAATAGACCTTGAGGAGGAACGGATTAGTTTACCCGCTCCAACGACTCAAGAGCCTTATTTCTCTCTACCTGTTGATGTTGTGCCACCGGTGCCTGCCACTCAACTATTGTTGAACCTTCAACAGCCACAACTGAAATAAGTGAGGTTCCACCTTCCGAACCTATTGAGCATGTGGTCGAACAAAATGAAGTTCAACAACAACCTCCACCCTCAGATGATACTCAAGTAAGAAGATCACAAAGAGTAAGACAATTGGCCATTTCGGACGATTATCATATTTACTAAGTGAAGAAATTAAGTTGGAGGATGATCCCACCTTCTATGAAGATGCTATGAGGAGACTTTAGTCATTTGAATGGCGTAAGACCATGGAAGATGAAATGAGTTCTATGAGTGTCAATAAGGTATGGGATTTAGTAGAAATTCCTAAAAGAGCCAAAATAGTAGGCTGTAAGTGGGTCTACAAGATTAAACGTGACTCCCAAGAGAAGATCAAAAAGTATAAGGCCAGACTAGCAAAAGGTTTTACTCAAAGAGAAGGTATTGACTATAATGAGACATTCTCTCCAGTCTCATCTAAGGATTTTTTTTTGAATCATCTTGGCATTAGTAGCGCATTATAACTTAGAATTGCATCAAATAGATGTAAAGACGATATTTCTCAATGAGGATCTTTATGAAGACGTTTATACAACACAACCGAAAGGTTTTGTCGTTAAAGGTAAGGAACATATGGGATGTCACTTGCTTAAGTCCATTATGAACTTAAGCAAGTTTCAAGACAATGGTATCTCAAGTTTGATGAGATTTTTAGAAAGTTTAGGTTTAAGAAAAATGAGAAGGCTAATTGCATTTATGCTAAGTTTAAGAATGGAAAGTTCATTTCTTAGTCCTTTATGTGGATGACATACTATTAGCAAGTAGTGATGTAAACCTACTCTTAAAAACTAAGAAATTTTTATCCTTAAACTTTGATATGAAAGATCTAGGTGATGCGACCTACGTTTTAGGGGTTGAGATACACCGAGATCGTGTTAAGGGGATTTTACGATTATCACAAAAGGTATACTTAGAAAGCGTACTTAGAAAGTACAGTATGCATGCTAATAAGTCATCGCCTGCTCCAATAGTTAAAGGCGATAGATTTTTGAATTCTCAATTGCCTAAGAATTAGTATGAGGTTGATTAAATGAAAGGAATTCCTTATGCTTCTGATGTCGAAAGCTTGATGTATGCTCAAGTATGTACACGACCTGACTTAGCATTCGTGACTGCGATGCTTGGCAGATATCAGAGTAATTCAGGATTAGATCACTGGAAATCTGTTAAGAAAGCACTAAGATATATACAGGATAATAAGCACCTCATGATAATGTATAGTAAGACCAAGTCACTAGAAATAGTGGGTTATTCATATTTAGATTACTTATGCGGGTTGTGTGGATACTAAGGAATCTATGTCAAGTTATATGTTCACCCTCGCGAATAGAGGTATATCATGGAAAAACTCCAAACAAGCAGTCACTACATCGTCTACAATGCATGCTGAGTTTGTTGCTTGTTATGAGGCTACCAGACAGACATCTTGGCTTAAGAAATTTGTTCCCAGTCTTAGAGTGGTCGACAGCATCAATAAACCACTTAAGTTATACTGTGACAATCAGTCAGCAGTAATGTACTCTCACAACAACAAGTTGAGTGGTTCTGTCAAATACATCGATATTAAATACTATGTTGTGAAAGAGAAAATTCAGTATCACACAATTAGTTTTGAGCATATTAGTACTAAACAAATGCTTGCAGATCCGCTAACTAAGTGTCCTCTACCCAACTTATGCAGAGCACATGTAGCCGACATGGATTTGAGTGAGACTCTGTGATAATATTCTGAATTCTAAGGCACCACCAAAGTGTAACATTATTTCTAATTGTGAGACATGTTGTGATCGTCGAGTCAAACAGTGCGTAAATAGCTGTTTTGATGTGTCATGCCCTTTGTGTCAAAGCAAGAAGAAATATATGTAAAATTACTTCAGTTTAATAAGATAGTAAGTTTATGTTCCGAGATCAAGTGGGGGAATGTTACCCCCGAGTCCGACTCCCCTACGCACCATGATCGGGGGTGCAACTGACTCGTTTGGTGCGACCCCCTCTCACACGCGCCACATAAATAAAAGGGAGAGGGTCGGGGCACTAATCACAAATTGATCAGTCGCCACCATCTCTCTCCACAAATCCTAACCCGATCTGTTAGAGCGCGAAGTGAGGGGAAGTATTGCATCCTTCCACGTGATCCCGCCGCCAGTAACGTCGTCGCCGCCTCTGCGTCAAGCCTCCACAACGCTGATGTCTCTCTGCATCAACGAACAACCGGCGTCAAGCTAATCTCCTGCGATCATCCACTTGAGCCCAATGGCATCAAGTGAATCATCTGAAGGTAACCCTCACCTCTCTCCTAATCCCCAATTTTCTTCTCTACAGTGATCTGTTCGCATGTCTTTGATTGAATGATTAGTCTAAGTAATTAGATTAATGTTTAACTATGTTTAAGTATTCCCAATTAGGTGTTCTTAACATTGATCCTAAGCAGCATCAGTTCTAACAAGCTCCACTCAGACCCTCTACTTCTAATAAGGCAGAGGGAGCAGGATGCAGTTGCAAGGATAAAAAACAATCCAATCAAGATGGCGGAGATAAAGAAATCAGTAAGTTCTATTTTTCTTTCTTACACTTCAGAGAAGCTTAAGTATGTTCGAACTGAGTCTGCAAATAGCATTTTTAATGGTATGGCTTTCTGTGCATTGTTGGATACTTGGTTAATACTGACACATCTCACTATTATTTAGGTTGAAGCTGAGAAAAAACAGAAAGAAGAAAAGAAAAGGCACAAGAAGCATGACCATCACAAGTCAAAGAGTAAGAAGCATCACTCGCATGAAGATTCAGATTCAGAGGAAATAAGTAAGGGCAATGATCAGAGAAAAAAGCAGGTTCATACTACCCCTGCTCATAAGAGGGAGAAAAGTTCCAGGCATGAGAAGAAACAACTTAGAGAAGATTTTTCAGATTCAGACGATGATGTACCAAAGAGAAGACATTGTGAGGCTTCAGAAGGTGATGAACCAAGGAGAATACAGCAGGAAGCATCAGAGGATGATGAACCAAGAGGAAGGCATCATGAAGATGATGTACCAAGAAATAGGCGTTGGGAAGATGATGAACCATGGACAAGACATCAAGGTGATGTTGGACCAAGGAGAGAACGTCGGGATGATGATGAACCAAGGAGAAGACGTCAGGAAGATGATGAGCCAAAAAGAAGGCGGCGTGAAGATGATGAACGCAGGAGACGGGGGCACGACGAGGATGAACCAAGAAGAAAGCATCAATTCTCAAAGTATGATGAGCGTCCTCCACAACATGACCACTTGGATGCTGATGATAGGAGAAAAGAGACAATATTCACCACCAAGTCAGCACCATGCTTATCCAAAATATGGCCGTTCAGAATCAACAACCAAAAGAGTAAAGGAGGGGCACAACAATAGAAATGCCACTTCTGACCACTGTTCTGGTCCTGAACAAGGCTCAGAAGACCAGCATAGACAGGAAACTCAACAGGGCCATAGCAATAATGGTCCTTCAGTCAACCGCCGACGAGGTGGCATCCACCATATGTCAGAAGAGGAGAGGGAAGCTCGCTTACGACAAATGCAGACTGACGCTGAGCTCCATGAGGAGCAGAGATGGAAGAGGTTGAAGAAAGCTGCAGATGACGATGCTAAAGAGGCATCAACTTTGAGCACAAACCAATTCAAAGGGAAGAATTTCCTAGAAGATGAAAAGAAGAGCATATTTGGAACTGAGAAGGGTGATGGCCCGACCGTTGAAGAGAGCATCCGGCGCCGAGCTTTTTATTCCTAGGGTGGCCACGATGTTGAGAGCAATGCATTCAGGCGGTGAATTGTTGACTGTATTTCTATTCTGTTGCTTAACTCTTGTCTGCTTTGTGTACTTGTGTACAATAATAATGCTTCTAATACAAACAACAACAACAACTAAACCTTTGTCCGAGCACGTCTGGGTAGGCAGATAAATTTGTGTACAAAATGTGCAGTAATTCTTTGTATGTTTGACCCATTGAACAAGATTTTGGCTAGATTTACAATTCAAGTTGGTGTTATGTACTCTAAATGCAATTCTTTTCTCGGAATATAGGTTGACTTTGCAACTTAAATTTTGCATGATGGCGGCTCACATGAAATCCTCTGTTAAGGTATTTTTTGATATTATCTGTAATATGTATTATTAATTGCTACTAAACTAATTAAATAATATAAAAAGCAAGTTATAATTATATTAACGTAGGTTATTACCTAAACTACATATAAAAATTTGAGCTTCGAATTTACATTAATATGAAATATATTGTACCGACTTGAATTGTTCGAAGTATGAGGGGTGAAACAAGCAAAACAAATTTTTCTGGAAAGTAAAATAGACTTCCCCTAATGTTAATGTTGCATTTACATAGGCCTGTCAATCTAATATTGCCTGCCACAAATGCTAGTGCTGATGGCTCTTGTGGTTTCGCCTGCCCAAATCTGTTGTCTGCTTCGTAATGCTTCACGTCCAAACGTATTCTCTGTAGGCCCTCCTTTCGGTGAACCTCAGATATTTTATTCGGGCAAGATTGCGATAACCATCACGCAGATATCGGTCACATCCGTGCGGACAAGAACTAACTGCGTTTCTTTCAATGAACAATTTGCAAGAACAATAGCCTTTTGATAGTCAATTTCCGATTATCCAAACACTCAAACATCAGATTCCCTAGAAATAACGACTTTATTGCTCGACCTCTTTTATTCCTGTTACGCCTCATGTAACTCTGTTAGTAATACACATGTTTCCCACTGTTTAACACTATCCCGCTTGTCCTTATGATTCCACATCTACAATTGAATGTGTTTTCAACATCCTTGCATGCCTCCTGTGATAAATAGAAGAATTAACATACAGCAAATACGAATCGAACACAAAAGCTACTGGCTTCCAATTCCATTTCGACAACTGCAATCAATAATGCGACAATATTGCCAGACTGTTGTTTCCTTTCCTGGACGATGAGCTGCTACCAGCTTGTCCAGAGTTGAAGGCTCACAGAGGAAACTCTTTCTGAAGAGCGTCAAGGTTACGAGAATCGCAGGCAGCAATCATGTCAGCTCGTGAAGCATTACTGATCCAAAATGGAGTGACAAGTTAGTTGATTAAAATCAACACTGGCTGTCTTAAAAAAGTTTGCACGTAGATAAAGTAAAAACAAGAGCCACACCTAAGCGAAATCCTCAAATACTGCCAGGCATTGTCTGCTTTTGGGTTCATGGCAACTGCCCTTACATAATATCGAATGGAATCTTCATACAATCCCTGCATAAGGAACATACCAGCACGATGAAGGATAACAAATGAAAATGTACCACTATGATTCATGGCATCAGTGCTTCTCACAGATGTTTTCTGGTGTTCTTCAGTGTTGCACAAGCTAATACCATCGATGATGTTCTTGGATGTTGCCAACTATATTTTTTTATGTTGCAATTGGTGTTTTCCGATGTAGCATGATTTATTTATTAATTTCATAATGAGTTGTTCTTATGGAAAGGTAGCGTAGGCATTTTCACTCCACATAATGTGTGAAACGTAACCCTATATTCCAGGTGCGAAGCACTTATATAAAAAATACTCGAGCGATAGCATTCTGCTAGAGAAGAAAATACCTGGTTGGCATAGCTGATTCCCATATTAGCCCACGCACGGACATAGTTGGGTTTCAAGTCAAGAGCCTGAAACGAAAAGCAACATGTTGTGATTAGTTCTAGGTTTTAAATCCCTAAGCAACTAAATCCTCCATATTTGTTTACTTGTCGTTAGGACAAGTGAACTTGTCCTAACAAGTAAACAAAAGTTGGGAGTGCCTGCATGCCAAGCCTACTTTTTCGAAGAAAATAAAAATAGTAAGCAAAACATAAGTTAAATTATGACTATTTCAATGAGCCGCAGAGGTTACAGATCATAAATGCTTGTTGTATCACTCAAACAGGTCATGTGCTACTTTTTTCACATGAAGTGTCTACATGATTTGCCACCAAACAAACGATACATTGTATTTCAAAATATTTGACGCCAAACATTGAGATGCAACAATAGGTTTATCACACAGATTTTTTTTCATTGAGAACATGAAGCTGCAATGGTCATAAAAAATCAGATTTCATGTCTCATTCTATATACAGGTATTTTTGGTATTTAAAAAAATCAGCCCAACAGGTCCAGAGATGGCTTAAGAATTTGTGTCACACCAAGATTATACTGCTATACTGCTATTTGATGATTAAAGCCTGGATCAAGTGGCATTTAAGCATTACGCACGACAGAGGAAGTCTGGAATGCCAATACTGCTCTAGCAGAAGGCTATCACGCATAAAGTGGCATTTAAGCATCAATTACCTGCTGGTATGCCAATACGGCATCAGCACTCTGTACGCTGTTTGCTTGGGTAGCACCAAGCTTGTTCCAGAGTGAATAGTCCTGTGGTTTGAGCTGTAGAGCTGTCTTGAACGAAGCTATAGCTTTATCATATTCTCTTGATAAGTTGTATAAGACTCCCAGAACTATATGGACATCAGCATCTTCAGGTGACATTCGAGCAGCTTCATTGTATAATCTAACAACCTGATAAGATATATAAGAATTGAATATGTCAGAATCAAATTTGTTTTGGGAAATTAATATGTTGAATCATGTTAAACATGGGCAATATGTGTGACTGATAGTCATGTCGAAGTTGTTCACAAGTCAACAAAATCCTAGGTCACAAATTAGAACATCTAATGACTAACATAAGATATCTATCTGGACACTCAAGGTGCTAGGATTTAAATTAATAATAGAGTAAGTTGAAATATCCACACTAAACGTTCATAGCATGCACTTACATCTGGACCATAGGGCGAATCAGTTGACTGTGGAGGGGCGATGGCTCCATATCTTGGATGATTCTGAAGCCACATGTAAAGATAGCTTAATGCTTTACCCTGCTCCAGTTCTGCAATTAAATAGAGGAATTCAATTATATGTTGATATTTGGTCAAATTTCCTGATTGAACTAAAATCTCAATGTTAAATATAATATTCTATTAGAAAATGCTTTCTGAAGGAGACTATTGATCAATGCTCAAGTCTATTAACCAGGAGTGCATGTACATATATAGAGAGTGCAGTACAACTGGTGAGCGAGTGCAGCGAGCTCACCCGCATCCCACGCAACCACGAACAGTAGCATGCAGACGCATGCACACGTAAAGGACGGAAGATCAGTGAGACCTGGGCGCGGCTAACAAACTGTGGACGTGATCTGTTGGAGTACGTGCATGTGGGAGCCGAGATAACCGCCGAAGCCATTGTGGGCGAGATTTCTTCAGCGTATTATTCTTGAGACAAAAAGAAGCCTGCAGATGACCTTGAAATGTCAACTCCGAGGAAGTATTTGATTTCGCCCAGATCTTTGACTGAAAATTCAGAGTGCAGCTTGTGGATGAGAGAATCCAGAAGTGATGATGAAGGGGCGGTAAAGATCATATCATCCACGTATAGCAGCAGGAAGGCCAAGTGAGAGCCACGGCGATATACGAACAAGGAGGAGCCAGATCTTGCCTGGACGAAGCCGATTGTGGTTGCAAATTTGTTGAACCTTGCGAACCACGGGCGCCTGCTTGAGCCCATACAATGATTTGTTGAGCAAGCAGACAGCCTCGGGCATGTTCCTGTCGATGAAGCCAGTGGGCTGCATCTCCTGAAGATGGTCATGGAGGAAGGCGTTGGACACATCCAGCTGGCGAACAGGCCACTTGCGACCAGCAGCAATTGAGAGAACTGTCCATATAGTCGCGGGCTTGATCACTGGGCAAATGTCTCCCCAAAATCAACACCGGGTCGTTGATGAAATCCCCTGATGACCCAAAGGGCTTTGTACTTGTCAAATGATCCATCAGGGCGAAATTTGTGCTTGAACACCCATTTGCCCGTGACGATGTTTGCATCATGTGGCCGCAGGACAAGCTGCCAAGTTTGATTGACCTACAAGGCATGAATATTGTGTTGCATGGCAGCAAGCCCGTTAGCATCTTTAAGGGCTGTGCGTACGAAGCTGGTATGGGGTTGGGGGATAAATCTTTAGGGGTGGTTGATGCTGTTGTAGCCATTGTGTATTTAGGATTAGGCTTGTAAATTCCGGATTTGGCACGGGTGAGCATCAGATGGGGCACATGTGTTGTTGTGTTTGTTGGGGGCGATGGGGTCTGGTCATAGCGTGGTGCATGTTGCATGGGTGAATTGATGGCGCTGGGTGGTGTTGTGCTGCCTGATTGGTTCGGTTCATGCATGGCGACACGTGGTGGTGTTTAGTTGGGGGAGTCAGGCGAATCTGGCAGAGAATCTCCAGCAGTTGGGTATTGTTGGTGCAAAGCCCGAAGTTGTTGGGGGATAAGTGGATGTGATGGGATCTGATTGGCGTGATAGGCAGGTGAATCGGCATGGGGATCGGTACGCAGGGTGGGTGTTGGATCCGAGTTTGTAGGCGTATCTGCTTCGGAATGAGTTGCCGGATTTTGAGTGCCGGATTTTATGTGGATAAGTGGTGGCACACGTCTGGCGTGATTGTTGGGGAAGGGGATCTCAGAGATAATGGAAGGATCTGGTGTTGACGGCACATGCAATGGGGTTCCGAACTGGGAGGCAAAGGGGAATTGGTTCTCGTGAAAGACGACGTGTATGGACGTGATGACCTTTTATGTAGAGAGGACCAGACATTGGTACCCTCTATGATCTGCCGGGTAGTCGAGGGGTAGCCAATTAAGACAAGCTTTGGACCTCAGGCATGATCTGCCGGGTAGTCGAGGGGTAGCCAATTAAGACAGGCTTTGGACCTCAGGCTTAGTTTGTGACGTGTAGTGGCTGTGAGGTTTGGGAAGCACAAGCATCCGAATACACGAAGGTGTGAGTATGAGGGGGGAGTGCCTAGGAGTAGCTCATGAGGCGTGACAACACTAGTAGACTTGCACGGCATGCGGTTGATCAAGTGAGTCGATGTGTTGAGCGCCTCTGCCCAGTAGGATGGAGGAGCGGAAGAGTGTAAGAGCATAGTTTTGATCGAATCATTTATTGCGTGAAGTATGCGTTCTGCTTCTCAATTTTGTGGCGAGGTGTAGGGGCATAATAGTCTGAAGTGAATGTCTTTGGAGAGAAAGGTGCGCATGGAATTGTTATCGAATTCTTTTCCATTGTCCATTTGTAGGGCAAGCACTGGCATGCAGAATTGGGTAGTGACGTAGGAAAGGAAAGAAATATTTGGTGAACTCTGCTTTTGTGGTGTAAAGGGAAAGTCCAAATGTAGTGTGAGAAATCATCTAAAATGACCAAATAGAATTGAAAACCGAAGACACTCATAACGGGCGATGTCCATATGTCGGCATGCAAAAGTTGGAACGGGAATAGCTAATTGTATCCGAGGAGAATGGTAGTGGCACATGTTTGCCCAAATGACAAGCACGACATGTGTGAGAGGATTCTTTATTACATGAAAAAGGAAAATTGTGCAAAGCTTGATGGAGAGTGTCATTGCCGGAGTGGCCGAACCCTGCATGCCAAGGATCGATGGAGGTGGCGTCGTGGCGTGAAGAGCTTGTGCTGGCCTGAAGTGAAGTGGATAGAGATCACCGTCGCTGTCACATCGGAGCATCTCCTGCTTGGTGCGAAGATCCTTAATAGAGAAATTAAAGGGATCAAATTCAATAGAAACGTGATTGTCACATGTAAGCTTGCGCACGGAGATTAAATTTTGCACCAGGTGAGGAGATAATAGAATATTTCGTAGATGAACGTTGTTATGTGCGGTGGGAATGAATGAAGATGTGGATTGTGTTGCAGGAAGTGTTGCGCCATTGCCAACGGTGATGGTGGTGGAATATGGAGTGTGTTGAGAGGGTGGGAAAGAGGTAATGTTACTAGACATGTGCAAAGAGACTCCAGAGTCAGACGAACCAGTCTAAGTTTAATTGTGGCGCCACGGCAGAGTTGTTCGGTGCGGAGAGGAGCGCCTCCGTGTCCTAGGGACTCGCAGGAGGCTGTGAGGACGATGTGTTGTTGAAATCTTGTGAGCCCGGTGTTGCATACATGGCATGCTGGGAAGAGGAGCCGGGGCGAGGTCCTAGCACACCAGCACCTGGAGCATGAAACGGCATGGGACATGCTTGGACCATGCCGGTCCATGGGTTGTACTCGGGGCACCAGGGTCCTGTGTTCGGTGGTCGAGTATTGCCAAACCAAGGGACACCAGGGGAGGGCGTAGAATTGTTATTGGAGCCTCTGCCTTGTCCACGGCCGCCGTGTCCTCCGTCGCGTCCTCTGCCTCGACCGCAACCTCCTTGCGAGGAGGAGGAGTTAGTCTGCAAAGCAGACTACTTTTGAGTGTCGGCGGTCTCTGTGGCCGTGAGAGCTTGAGTGGCGACGTTGAGAGTCAAAGAGCTCTTCCATAAGTAAATGAGACCGGGCACTCAAAAAAATATGCGGTGGCTGCCTGGAGGTGATTGCTGAAATAGTGTGACAGCATTTCAGGTTGAGGTTGCGGAGAAGATTGAGAACTTGACGTTGCTCCGAGACGGGTTGGCCAACGTCCTGGAGATTATCTGCGAGGGTCATGAGCTTGTTGCATTAAGTTGTGATGCTCAAGTCGCCTTGGCAAAGAGCGTGGTAATCAGCCTCAAAGAAGATGGCGCGATGTAATTTGTTGTCGAGGAAGAGCTGATCAATGGTGTGCCAAAGGGTGAAGGCGTCCGTCTTTTTTTGGCAAATAATCTTCCATACCTCCGGTGCACACGTAGAGTAGATCCCATGGATGATGCATTGATCCACTCGGCGCCAGTCCGAGTCTTGAGATGATTGGAGTGGGGGAGATGTGCTGTTGGAGACCAAATTTACCGATGGTAGAATTGAAAAACATGCGCCAGTCGGCATGATTTGGATTTGTGAGTTCCAGTGTAATGGGAACGTGGGAACGGATGTTAACAGTCTATAGAAGATCGGCATTTGTGAAAGAGGATCGCTGTTGGCCGCCGAAACCGTGACCGGTGACAGTGGAAGACTCAGACGAAGAGGATTGTGTGGTGGGCGAGAACATAGGGTTGAAGTCCATGGCTAAGAGGTTTGATTGTAGGGTTGAAGGACCTACGATCACTGATACCATGAAGGAGACTATTGATCAATGCTCAAGTAGTCAAGTCTATTAACCAGGAGTACATGTACATATATAGAGAGCGCAGTACAATTGGTGAGCGAGCGCAGCAAGCTCGGCCGCGTCCCACGCATCGGAGTGCGTGTGTGTGCGGAGCCGAGAGAACCGCTGAAGCCGTTGTGGGCGAGATGACGGCTAACACTTTCCATTGTTGGACATGAAGCTGGCATAGCATGGGCATTTTTTTCCTTTTTTTGAAAATTGAAATGAAAAAAAAAGAACTAGATAAGTTCTTCCTCGAGCATGAATATCCTTTGCTTAGTTACACTGTCCCTCATAAAACACATTTGCAACCTTTTGAAAATCATGTTAGTTCCAACTATTTGTTTCTGTTTTTTATTCTTTATGATACTCCCTAGTTCCTTTTCTATTGTCAGCAACAAAAAAAAGGAGGCAGTACACCATAGCTGAGTGCAAAGGGTGCTGAATTAGCACAAGGTTCTAAGCACTAACCGTTTGTATGACTGACACCAAGAGCAAGAAGAACTTCCAGGTTTCTCGGATCAGCTTCCTGTGCACGCATCATTGCTGCGATTGCCTAGATGAGAGACAATAGTTTAGAGACAAAAATCATCTTTACAGAAGCATGGAACCCCTATGTTATAGCATCATATTCATGATGCTGAAAGCTGATGACCGAACTAAAATTTGCTGAGAGACTATACTTTTAGCTTCACAAACATTATACACAACTTATGTGAAGGTACACAAAATTGCAACGGAGCATGGTATACGTGATTCCTCATCAGAATTGAGATACCACATGCAGGGCTGCTACAAACAACCAAATTCAACCAACAGAAGTAAGGTTCATGTTCTGGCCTGTTAGATTTGGTTAAAAGATACTTGAGGTTTCGTTAAAAATCATCATGAACACGACTGATACACAGAAAAATACATTGCATACATGCATTAGTAACATAGTGAGAAAGCATCAATACATTTGTTGTCTATTATCTCTTTCTATACGACCCTACCTAATTGGCATATGAAAATCTAGCAATAAAGGGACACATCACCTGTTGGTCATCATCATTTTCTGCATGTGTTACTCCGAGCAATCTCCAACCTTCTACATTATCAGGATTTTTCAAGACTTCAGCCTCTAAAGCAAGAACAGCTTCACTTAGGAGCCCCTTGCGAAAGAGCTCCTGCCCTTCTTGCATTGGATTAGGATGACCAACATACGGGTTCATCTCAGAAAAAACATAAACCCCTCGAGAAGCAACTGAACTTTGTTTAGAGGCTGATAATTGTTCTTGGAACCTACAAATAAAGCACAATAACAGTTAGTGGTACCATGTAACAGCTATACCAAAAAGAGGTCCTGCAAAACATAACATGGTTGACTAATAGTAGAAAACAAGAAAAATAACGGTGTCATAAATTTGGATGTTGGAAAAGAGAGCGCAAAATTCTTGAGTATCTAATATAAAGATAGGTCCGGCAATATACAAGAAAAAGTCAACAGATATGACTCAACCTAAATGCTATTTCCATGACCACGCAAATGTATAGAGGTGCAAGGGACTTGTACTTACTCATCTGCCCATGGATCAGCATAGCTTTCACCAAAACCTCCTCCATTGAACTCCTCTGCCCATTCATCAGTGACATTTAATTTTGAGAATTCATCAATCCAATTCTCGTTTTGCCCACCCTGATTATGTTTACTGGAGAACTCACTAACCCACTTGTCCGCCCCTTGTGAAAGCTGGAAAATTAGTATTGACAGAAAATATCATCAGAACACAACAAATAATGCAATCCAACAATTTTATTAGGATCTCACACACTTGTAGGCACATAATCTTGCAAAAGTTACGCATGATGTACCAAAGATTCCTTACACCAGAAAACCCTGATATGCCATAATATTATTGCACACATCCAGCTCTCCAGTATTACCTCTTTGTGAACAAACTGATCCGCCCATGAGTTTGCATTAACATTGTACTGTGTTTGAAATTCATCAGCCCAGCCACTGGATTGGGATGCTGAACCTTGTTTTACTTGATTGTCTTCTATAATAAGTTCACCACGGCTCATCTTTGAAACAAACTGTAAGAACTTAGAATTCTTCCCAGTGAGAGGGGGAAAAGAAGAGGAGGTATTGTTAGATTCTTGAAACATGATGATCCATATGACCTTATAATACAATGTAACGTTGCTAGCAATATCATCAATTGACTACTTGAGTACCATTAAAAAAAAGGTTAGCACCGAACAACAATGGTTCAGATAAGACATAACATAACATATTTGGTGTGTGTGCCGTGAGCAAACAATAACAAAGTAATGCAATATACTATGAATACATTTTTTAGATTAATGAATCATGTACCATCCTATTTAAGTCAACAGGTTATCCATGTGTATGTAAACCAGAAGCCCCAGAGCCACCCTGTATCACTGGATATCCTCTGGGAAAAGAAAATACAAGCAGGATGTGCATAGACAACAATAAAAATATGTCGTAATCATATGCAACAATTGATAGGTCCACATCAGTGCACAGTATTTTAATGATAATTACATCCATCCAATCAACCAAGTTTGCTAAAAAACAAAAACAAGTTTGTGCAGAGAAACTGATCAGAAAAAAATGGAACAACATAGGATGGATTGTGATTCGAGCAAATTTTAACTCCAGTTGAAGAAACAAACAATAACCTAGTAGGCTTACATGTAAAACAGAGTTTCATAAAATAAACAGGTTTGTACCTGAAACTTTGGGTCATTGTTACTTGCTAATGTTTGTGCAAGCATGCGGGATTGCTCCATAGCAGCAAGGTTCGCCATGTTTGCTCCTCCCATCTGACCCATGGCCATCTGAGATTGATGCTGCCACAAAATGGGAAAAAAAAAAACAACTAGAGTTCAAACCACTAGAACCAGAAACCAACATGTCCAGTAACATGCCAGGCAGAAGGATGTTGAAAGAAGGCAGCTCAATTTGAAGCATCCAAATTTGATATGGAATTGGATAGAGTGAAAGTAATATAATAATTGCAGAAATGCAAAACAGGCATGCTCAAAGGTTCCTGACCTGCTCAAACTCAGAGGCCCAACCATTGGGACCAAATTGCTGCTCAAAAGAGTTCGCCCAATCATCTGGGTTATTACTTTGCCGGCCGAACTCTGTAACCCAGTTATCTGCAGCATTATGCATCGGGGCAGATGTCAAAGCACTTTGGGACTGCTTCCAGTACTCCTCCATCTCTGGGTATGGTCCATGCATGGGGCCTCTCATTTGATTGTCAATATCAAGTGAATGTAGCAATGTATTAACCTAACAAATACAAGAGAAATTTATCAGCAGACAGTAAGAGAGGTATTAAACTTACAACTGCAAGCAAACTAAGGACTGACAAAAGACAAAGTATTTTGAGCAAAATTTATTTCTGTCTCAGGTAGTTTTCAGAATCACACAGGTTTGAAGTCGTGAGTTAACCTGGGCTTGTATGTATTCTTCAGGATGGTCAGCCAAAATATGTCGTGCCATTATGCAACTACGATCACGTATGCATTGTTTGTCATTTTCAGATAAACCGAGAGGTGGTACTTGAACAGGTTGAAACGGCACACCAGCTTGACCACTAGCAAGAAAAGAATGCAAGACACCGGATAGCACCTGTTGTGGTGGACCTGAAACGAGTTGTGTTGGAAATCAATATAATGTGTTGCTAGATGCATTTATCAAGAAAAAACCTTGGTACAGTACAATGGACTCATGCAAGTAATCAAACATCAGACGCATCGAGTGTCCAATAGAGAAAAGACTATAATCTAAAAAATTACCATCCAATGGTGGTCCACAGGTTGTGCCTGCATTGTTATAAATTTGCTCAAATTCTGCAAAGCGTGATTCTGCTCCTCCAAAATCAGCGAGCCCAGGAGGCCGAAAGGATTCAACCCAATCATTAGCAGGAGCCCCACGAATGAAGTCGGCACCCTACAGGAGCTCACTCAAAGTTAGGAGTGCCCGGATGGCACAAAATAACAGGGTTCTGAATAACCCTTACCTGTACGAGTGGGCGTTGATCCTGTTTGAACTCATTCTCCGAACCGGGGATGGTTGACAATGGAGCACCTGTGCTAAAATCAGATGTAGATGGAACACCAACTGCAGGACCAGGAAGTTCCTTTATTGACTGCACAAAGAAAAGAACAGTTGTAAGAAAGTTGTGCTGATGTTAGCTACCACTTGTTAACATATTTGTGTGGCAACCACTACAATCGATGTGTTTTAGATCCATTGGGATTTCAAGAAACATGGTATCTGTCTGGTAGGTCAATAAAAAACTTCACAAGACGCTATTTACATAGCACTTTTATTGGAAAACAATGCTGCAGACCGAAGCAAGAAGAGCTATTGTTCGTCCCTCCTTGCCCTCTTTCACAACAGAGAAACACTGATGGAGGAAACTATCTCGTAGTTTATCAATGAAGTAATTGGAGACTTGCAAGGCTTTCAGAGTAAGTTCAAGCTTAGTACATAATATTCAACGAGGTATGCAGGCATTCAGTTCCAGCTAAACAAACATAATATGCAATCAGAGACCAGCAGCACCACAACACAGGGATCAGAGTAGTTCAGAATTAAGCGCATCTAGACTTGGACTGGCTGTTGTTATTACCCAATTGTGCTACCAGCTTCACAGAATTAACTGACGAAGCAAACCCTCGACCTAAACATCACAGGATGATGAAACAACCAATTTAAACTAGCGGAATCGCTCTTGCGTTCAGGACAATCAGCATGGTCGCTGCGTCTGCGCCAGATCATTGATCCAAGCGCTAACAGTCACTGTAGGTCCGCAGAAACAGCTACGGCTCTAAGCTCGAGGGGTTGTCGACGGAGAGGGGGATATAGGGCGTACCTGCGCCTTGGAGGACTGGCCGAGGACGGCGTTGGCGAGGGCGCCGAAGGGGTTGGACGACGACGCGCCGTCCGGGGCGCAGTTGTTCTGGCCCGTGATGAGGTGGCGCATCGCCATCTCCGCTGCCTCCTCCGCCGGACGGGCGCGCTCGCTGACGCCTGCCCGGTGGTGCTGAGCGAACGCAGGCGACGAGGGGCGATCGTCTCCAGGGGAGGTCAGGTGAGGGGACGGCGGGGGAGGGGAAGCTTTGCGGGTGTGGAGAACAGTTCTCGTAAGACCCGATAAGACCAGCGAACCAGACACGTGAGAGATTGAGTCGCATACGTCTTGGGTGGTTGTGAACGCGTCGCCCCGGTTAAGGTTGTGGTTGTCTCCAACTATAGACGTAAATGCAAATTTATCTCTCAAATTGATGTTCTTATTTTACTTTTCACCCTCCAACAATGAAATGTCCGAGATTTTTATTTTGCCTCGGGACGTTCACGGTCTGCAAATATGCAGACATTGAACGAGTGAGCCATCTTCCCGTTGTCTTCCTCTCGCCCTGCCACCCTCCTCCCAATTGATAGACGCATCTATTGGAAGATGGTTTCAGTTATCTGTAGCGTAAACTTAGTCTTAGCATTTCCTCAATTACTTGCGTCATTGTAGCTCCAGACTCCACGCCTCCACGTTCTCCTGAAAGTCTCTTTGTAACACGCATATTTATATGGTTGTTTGTTAATGAAACGTGAGGAGGTTCCGTCATATTCCTTCATGGTATTCAGAGCGTTCTAGGGATCCTATCCTAGTACCCACCACTTCCCTCCCAAATTTCATCCTTCTCCTCTACGGTGCACAACACCTCTGCGGCGACCAACTCTTCAACTACGGCCACCATGTTCACCGGCACCTCGTCCTCCATTGCTAGTGTCACCCAATCTGTGAACATTACTAGCCTCATCACGGTGCGCCTTGGTCTGTTCTCGATGGCTTACCGATGTTGGAAGCGGCTCTTCCTCGTCATTCTAGGCAGATTCAATCTGCGACATCACGTTGATGACTCTGAGCCTCGCCACGATGACCTCGTCTCGATCCAAGAGGATCTCACTGTCCTCATGTGGATACACGCTACTTGGGCAGATGATCTTATTGATTTCGTTATGGAAGGCAATATCACAACATTCGGCGTCTGGACCTAGATTGTGGATTACTTTATTGGCAATAAGCCCAGTCGTGTTGTTCAACTTGAACAAGAGCTCTACAATCTTCAGCAAGGTGATCTTACTGCTGTTGCATTCAGTCACAAGTTAAAAACCCTTGCTGATGCTCTCTCAGACTGTGATCAGCCAGTCTCTAACCAAGCCCTTGCCCATCAACTTATTTGTGGCCTCAATCCAAAGTACAATGTACTTCGTTAGATGTTTCCTGTGTTGCCTTCCTTCCCGACATTTATGGAAGCTCGAGATCAGTTGATTGTTGTTGAAAACTCTCTTGCATCCTCTGCCACTCCACCACAGGATACTGCTCTCACCACTAATGATGTTCTTGCTGACACAAATGCTCGTGGTCGTGATGCTGATCATGAAAACGATTGTGGCAATTCTTCCTCGCAATGCGGTTGTGGCAGTGGAAACTTCCGTGGTTGTGGTCATGATCGCGGGTGGACGTGGTTCTAACAATGGACGTGGCAATGCAAGCTCCAATACTTGGATGTAGAATGTTCCACCATGGTTTCTCTCCTGGCTCAACCAGACTTCCATGTGGCACGCACCATGGACTGGTTCAACAGGGTCGGGTGTTCTTGGATCGCGTCCTCCCAATGGACAGGATTTCAACACATTTGTCCCTGCCTTCAACTCAACAGGCACCCTTGGCATCATCTTATGCATATGACACATGTGGACTTCTTCATGCCTTATATGTTGCAGCTATCAATACAAGATCCACTTCTGACTGGTGTAAGGATCGAAACGCCCAAGAGGGGGGTGAATTGGGCTTTCTTTCAAATTTTAAAGCAATTAAAAATGAACTACTTAAGCCCAATTCCCAATGCGGTTCTAACTATGCAATCAACGTAGATATAACTTATGAAGTAAAGATTGCATAATGTAAAGAGAGGGAGAGAAATGCAAACGCTAGGGGACACGAAGGTTTATCCCGTGGTTCGGCAAGATCGCAAGGATCTTCCTACGTCCACGTCGTGGCACCCACCGAAGGGTTTTGCCACTTCCAATGTCACCGAGACAATGGAGTCTTCACTAATCTTCTCCGTTCGCCATCTCCGGCAAGGTGGAGCTCAAGCCTTTTACAACCTTCGATGTTCCGGGCTTCCACACACACCTTGGAAAGCTCCGGAACGATCTTCTTCAACTTCTCACTAGCTTAGAGAGTTCAATCACAAAGAAAGAACGCACACAAGCTTCTCTCTAGCCTATTACAAATGATCTAAAAGTGTGGAAATGTATCCTCTATAGTCTTGAATGCTCTTGGATGTGTAGTTGGCTTCAGGTGATCAAGACTCTTCAGAATGACAGGGTTAGAGGGGTTTTATAGCCAGCTTAACTGAAATAGCCGTTGGAAAAGTAGGATGACAGAACTTTACTGTGAACACCGGATGATCCGATGTCTCCCCTCTAGTTATCATTGGTGTAATTACTTCGGCTGACGTCATTTTGTCAGATATTACCGTTATTAGACCGATGTTGCCCCCTATCTTCTCATCGGATGATCCGGTGGCTCTTCCTCCAGAATTTGCTTGATCTTGATGCTTACTGGAGTGATCAACCGATGTGTGTAAGTCTGCACATCGGATGATCCGGTGCTTCACTTGGTCCAATTGTACTGCAAATTGTACTGATGCACCGATGTTGTTGAGCCCTTCACATCGGATGATCCGGTGAGTTCATTTGTTTGAGGTCTTTTTCTTCAGTTGAATCAACTCGACTGATGTGTTCATTTTGGAAATCATCGGTTGATCCGGTGAGTTGATTTTGTTTGCTACGAGTTGTTTTGAGTGAATCTTTTGAGTCTTGCTCGAATGACCTCTTAGACATTTGTTCCACAAGGCTCTCTGATGATTCTTAAGCATTGTATGTTGTCAATTTTTGATTGGGTGACTTAGACATAGAGCCTTTACATCTTGTCTTTATCTCATGAATTTGATCTCGAAAGTTGAGTATCTATGGGTCTCCAATGACATGTTCATTTCATCTTATTGAGTGTTTATGGGGACCTTGCATTCACAAATTCATTAGTAAAGTTCAATGGTTGTCATTAATCACCAAAACCGTACTACATGAGGGGGGGCCTAGATGCTTTCAACTGGTTTATGGACACTGGTGCAAGTGGTCACATGGCTTCAGATTCATGTACAATGATCAATTATTGTCCCACATCATTGCATAATTTCTCATCTGTCATTGTTGGTAATGGTTCTCAAATTCCTGTGCATGGACATGGCTCTGTCAAATTGCCTACATCTTCCACTGTCTTTCATCTAAACCGTGTGTTGCACATTCCCAAACTTATTTATAACCTAATATCTGTTCAAAAATCCACTATTAATAATTGTTGTTCTATGGATTTTGATCCATTTGGTTTTTCTATTAAGGATCTCTTCAGCAGGGACATGATCATGAGATCCAATAGTCATGGTGCACTCTATCATTTCCACTCGGCAGTTGTGTCTTCATCTTCAACCATGGCTTTCACTGTTGCTTCCTCTACTATCTGGCATCGTAGGCTTGAACATCCAGGACACCGAAGTCTTGGCAAGATTCTATCGCAGTTTTCTATACCACCAACAAATAAATCATCGCACTTGTGTGATGCATGTCAACAAGCTCGTCATGACAGACTTCTATTTCCAACTTGTCTCTGTTACGTATTTTCCTTTTCAACTTCTTCATTGTGATCTTTGTACCTCTACTGTTGAGAGTGTCTCGGGATTTAAGTAATATATTGTATTGCTGGATGATTATACTCATTATTTGTGGACTTTCCCTCTTCGACTTAAATCCGATGCAATGTTTATCATTCAACATTTTCGTGCCTTTGTTTCAAAATAGTTCCGTTCACAAATACAGTCATTTCAGTGTGACAAGGCAAAGAATTTGATAACGCCATTCTTCATTCTTTCTTTCTCAAAAATGGAATCACGTTTCGGTTTTCTTGTCCCCATACCTCTCCTCAAAATTGGGAAGGCCGGAAGAGCTCTTCGTACTATAAATGACACAATTCGTACCTTGCTGTTCCAAGCCTCCCTGCCACCACAATTTTGGGTTGAGTCCATGTACACTGCCACATACCTTCTCAACAGACGCCCCTGCAAACCAATAAAATTTCTTACTCCTTATCAAGCCTTGTTTGGTCGGGCACCAAATTACTCTCATTTACGCGTTTTTGTTTGTTTGTGTTATCCAAACTTAACAGCTACTGCCACGCACAAGCTTCAACCTCGCACTGCACCTTGTCTGTTCTTGGGCTACCCTGCCGAGCACATGGGCTACAAGTGCATGAATCTCTCAACCAGGAAAATTGTTATTTCACAACATGTAGTTTTCGATGAAACTACCTTCCCTTTTGCTAACCAGAAAACACATGACAGTCCCTCCGAACAAGCAACACTACCCTCCTGTGCTCCAAACACTCCCCTGCCTAGTCCACCAAGGTTTGTACTTATACCATGTTCAAATTCTGAACCATCTTCTACTTTTCAGGAACCATTCCTTCAATCCCCACACAGTTCTTCTACTACATCAAGCAACATGAGCCTCCTCCAGATACACAGACATATTCTTCGCCATGCCCATTCCCATCTACCAGTAACCAAAATCCTTGCCATATTACTCCTTCTCATCACATGACCACCCGAGCTAAGGATGGCATATTTCAGCCAAGAAAACTTATGAACCTTAATTCCTCTAAAGTGATTTCTCCCATCCCTTCCAATTATCGTTCAACACTTAAAGATTCAAATTGGAACCATGCAATGACAGAGGAATAATGTTTTGATGTCAAACAATACTTGGTCTCTTGTGCCTAAACCTGCAGGTGCCAACGTGGTGACTGGAAAACGGATTTTTCGACACAAATCTCATCCAGATGGATCACTTCAGAGATACAAGGCGAGGTGGGTTGTCCGAGGATTCACTCAAGAATTCAGAGTTGATTATCGAGAGACTTTTGGCCTAGTAATAAAACCTGCAACCATCAGTACAGTGTTGAGCATTGCCACTTCTTCTTATTGGCCAGTGCACCAATTGGATGTCAAAAATGCATTCTTGAATGGGGACTTGTGTTCACGGCTGTTATATACCAATTTCATCCGTCAATTAACTCAATTATGTGAAGGATTGATCATTTCTTGCACACATCACCTTTCTATCTAACCCAATTCCACTTGGACTTGGAGAAATATGTGTATGCAGCATTTTATGCAGGAAATGAGAAAATGTAGAGGGACCAATCCTATAAAATATCATCCCATCCAATCAGGCGACGACACGTGGCATCCCATGGATCAAATGGCCCACAAACAGAAGTATCCGAGGAGATCCAACGGTGTATCACCCATATACATCAATGTTACCCACCTGGTAGCCACCTGGAGAAAGCACATGAGAAACTGTGCAATGACAAGGTCGGCCGAACCAGGGGGTCAGCCGACCTGGTCATTGCACCAAACTCAGTCAGCCTCCACGTGTTGGCTACTCTCGGCTCCTTGGAGTCAATGGTGACTGATTCGCGCGCTTTTGGTGGCCGGAACCGACCTCAACACTAGTATAAATAGGACCCCCTACCCCTCACTTCAACACACACCACTTGAGCTTCATCTCTATTGTATACACTATCATCCATAGTCTTAGAGGAGTTAGGTTGTAGAGAGGAGAGTCTCTAGTCCTAAGTCCAAATTGGGAAAGGAGTAAGGAGTCTCTCTCTTCCCAATCCTACATTGGGAAAACTATGGCTCATGTATTCTTTCTTGTATTTGTGACTTTATGCATAATAACAATAGTATCTTTAGTCTCTACTTATACATATACTTGGGCAAAACATTTCTTGTTTGATTGTGGAGTCCATGTATGTGGAAGGTATAGCTTCTATGACTGTTTCATCATGAACATATCTCATTATCATAGAACCTATAGACCCCCCACTATAGTCTAGTTAATTATAACATAACTAGGTTAGTATAAATAATTATGTTGTGTATCAACATTGTCCATTCATTGCCTAAGGATAGATTGTGCCTAGGATCTTAAGGTAATTACTTAATATGCTAGCATGGTGCTAGGATAGCTAAGTAGCATTGGATGTCTCATAGGCCCACGGATTGAAGAGGTAGGCAGTAGGTGGTGACAGCCCTATCTGTCATTTGTAATCCTCCACGTTTGGCTATGCCACAAGCTCTTGGCGGGAGTCTCCTTAGTATTGCTAGGGGTAAGCTCGTGCCTGATGTGTTGAACCACATAGCATAAGTATTCACTATTGATCTAGCTTATGAATAATTAGTTTAGACTATGTATATGTACAATAGAGCATAGTGGGAGTACCTCCATAACTCTCAACCTTAACTAACATATAGGATCCTCTTACCCCCCTTAGACTTGAAAGCTTTTGTGTGTGTCACACTACCTCCATTATTATTTTATCCGTCCTTACTAGATTCTTACCTATACCTTTCTACCCTTTCCACTTGATGACTGTTATATCTCTTCCCCACCTTCCTTTGGGATCAAATAAATGACACCCTTGGGAATACTCTTAAGGGGAAATTCTACAATGATACCTCCGTGCACTTGCGAAATTCACTCTGTGATCCAATAGAACTGTTAACAGGCATTTTTGACACATCAATTGGAAATGTTTAGTTAATAGTGCATAAGAAATACCAACAAGCATTTCTGGCGCTGTTGCTGGGGATGATTTGTTAGTGTGTCTTAGGAGCCGTCAACAAGCATTTCTGGCGCCGTTGCCGGGGAAGGCAAATAGATATATAACATGACTGGGTGAATAGGATAGAACCCTGGGTAGGATTTTAGTAGGATAACCATTCTTTGTTTTCGCATTTTTAATGTGAAAATATGGTAGTGTATGCCTGGTTTCTACCTGCCCGAAAAGTTTGTTGAAGATCCCGAATCTCTTCTGAGAGACCGACCCCGTGTCGTTACTCCTCAGAAGATTCGAGCGGCAAATCAAGCCAACATTTTTGCACCAACAATCCAAACACCAATGGCTCAGAAGACCCTTCGTGAGTTATCAGCTCCCTATGCTAACAATGTGCCTATTGGGCCCACTGTTAACACCGGAGATGTGAACTTCGAGATCAAAACTGACCTTATCACTATGGTGCAAGCCAACCCATTCTGTGGGAAGGTTAACGAGGATGCAAGTTCTCACCTGCAACAATTCCTCGAGATCTGCAACACTTTTAAGATCAAGGACGTGTCTCCGGATGCGGTCCGTCTGAGACTGTTCCCGTTCTCTCTCCTTGGGAGAGCGAAATAGTTGTTCTACGCAAACCCGAAGTGTTGTAGACACTTGGGAGAAGTGTTATACGGCATTCCTTGCCAAATTCTTCCCGTTGGGCAAAACCAATGCCCTACGTGGAAGGATTTCCAGCTTTCAGCAAGAGCTCAAGGAATCTATTCCCAAGGCATGGGAAAGGCTTCAGGAGTACATCCTCTCCTGTCCCCACCATGGGATGGATGACTGGCTCCTTATTTAGAATTTCTATAACGGGATGATCCCATCAGCTCGTAACCATTTGGATGTTGCTACTGGAGGAGCCTTCTTCTCATTGACGGTGCCAAAAGCTAAAGATCTTATTGAGAAGATGGTGTCCAACATGGGATGGAACGATGAGCGTCTCCATACCCGACAGCGAGGCATGCACACCTTGAATTAGGTGGACATGATTGCTGCAAAATTGGACCTCCTAATGAAGAAAATAGATGGACAAGCCAGTGGTGAAGTGTCTGGCAATGCCTATGTGAATGTAGGCCTAGAGGGGGGGTGAATAGGCCTTTTTGAAAATTGTCGGATCCTGCAACACTCAACAACCAGTTCAATACCAGAGATATCAAACTAGTCCGGTAAAGTGCGGACTAGTCCGGTGTTCATGGACTAAGTTGATTAAACTTGATTGATTGGTTTGATTCTTTTATGTGTACAGCGGAAATATAGAATCAAACAACAGTTCAACAGTTATATGTTGGATTATATCACAATTAAGTCTTATGTTCAACAATTTAACGTAAGATGAACAATGTGTATGAAACCCTAGATTGAGTTGATTAATTAGAATGATGAACACTAAAACAAGACACAACGATTTATCCCGTGGTTCGGCTACCATGAAGGCAACCTACGTCCACGTTGAAGAGTCCACAAAAGGACCAGGTCTTCTCCAACCCTACCCTCGTTGGATCGCCACGAAGGCCAATCCTCTTCCACTAATCACAAAGGGGTGAATAACCGAATTCAAGGGGCGTTCTCACACGTTGAGAGCTCCCTTAGATTACAAAACACAATGCCACCGAAAACACACTCAAAAGTTACAATTGAAACGTAGGAGTGTGTTAGAGAATCAAACCAAGAGCTCAATGTGGTGTTGCAAGTTTCTCTCCAATGATCTAGAGTGAATACTCAAGGGATTGATTGATGTTGCACTTAATTTCATGGAGAGATGTCGTTTTTGAGGCTCTTGGGAGGTGTGACGGCGCTAGGGTTCGAGTGATTATGAAATTGGGTCGTGCACCTCTATTTATATGGGGTTTCTAAAAGTTACCGTTAGGGTTCAGAAAGTTCGGACTAGTCTGTGGTGGTCACCGGACTAATCCGGTGTGCTGTGTGTAGCAAACCCTAAGTGTCCCGAAATATCGGACTAGTGCGACTGAAAACGGACTTGTCCGATTTTGCTACTAGAAATCTTCGGACTAGTCTGATGTCCATCGGACTTGTCCGGACATGTGAAACCCTAAGTGTGTTGGATGACAAGTCCGCACTTGGAGGACTTGTCCGGTTTAAATCAGTGGGTTTTTGGACTAGTCTGTGTGAATATCGGACTCGTCCGAAGTGGATCAGAAAGAATATCAGACTAGTCCGGTTGATAACGGACTTGTCTGATTTTGTGTGACTTGTGTAGTGTTTTGAGGACTAGTCCGCACTGGGGAGGACTAGTCCGATTCTAGTCAGAAAGATATCGGACTAGTCCGACAGATATCGGACTTGTCCGATCTGGTGCAGAAAGGTTATCGGACTAGTCCGGTTGTGATCGGACTAGTCCGGTCCTGTGTAACTTTGTGCAATGTGTGTGTTTAATTATGATTGAGCTCTTGGGGTGTGTTTCCTTAACACACTCCATACACAATAATCTACTACTCTTTTTCCTTGAGCTCATTTCCACTTTGCTCCTCTTCATCCCTTCTTTTTGGTATTTTGCTCATTTTTCTATTATAGGCCTGCATTCATCTCAACAAAGAGGTTAGGATCCCAATTGCTTGTCATAAATCATCCAAAACCCACAAGGGAGTCCTAGATGCACTTTCAATCTCCCCCGTTTTGGTGATTG
This sequence comes from Tuctoria greenei, assembly GCA_036927565.1. Lineage (NCBI taxonomy): Eukaryota > Viridiplantae > Streptophyta > Magnoliopsida > Poales > Poaceae > Tuctoria > Tuctoria greenei. Next base: position 5,487,057 of record JAYESD010000005.1, read on the forward strand.
ATGACAACCAATTGAGATTTCACAAAATATGACAAAAATTGAGATTTTCATAAAGTATGCACATATGAATCAAAAATACATCAAGCAGTGAAAGAATTATCCATATGTGCATTATTTATGGTGGGATGCATAACTAAGTACATTAAGACATTGAGAGTGACATAACTTACATTAATCAACCAAAACCAAACACATATGTCATTCCAGGAGCAAAATTACAGATTTTAACAAATACTTCTCAAATTAAGTAAGCATTGCATCACAGAACCAAAGTTAACTTAGAAACGACGTTAAATCATTACAATCACAAAGATAGATAAAAATAGCTCTCTCCTCGCATCCTACCGCAGCTAAAGCTAAGACCCCCCCTCAATCTCTCCCCCTTTGGCATCAAGACACCAAAAAGAAGGAGAGGAGGGTCCTAAGTTCTTCACTCTTCACTGTCGGTCCTCTCGTCGTTGTCTTCGTCTTCTTCATCTTCAGCTTGACGAGGAGGAGAAGGAGGGGCGGAGCCACTCGATCCCCCAATGCCAAAGTATGCAAGCTCGGCGGGGTTCAGGGACCCGAGCTCAGTGAAGTCCGGGTTGGATTCCTCAGAAATCACTGGAGATCCAATGGGGTCAATCTCCAGCTTTTGGCATATTTTTTTCACGTTGGCCTTTATGTACTTCATGTCCTACTTTCTCTTCTGGTTGAGTTTATGGGCCCTCACTTCGGCCTTCTTGCAGGAGGAGAATATGGCAGCCATATACTTGAGGATCCCACTAGCTGATCCTCTCTGAGGGGCTTCCCTAGAAGTAGGGACAGCTCTAGCACCTTCTCTTGATCTTGTCGGTGCCTCGGGACTGGAGGCCGGCGAGGGAGAAGCCTGGACATTCACTGGTTGAGGCTTCAGAGGCCTCAAAGGAGTATGCTCCACATCTTTCACAAACTCAATCCCTGTGACTTTCTCAATCATAAACATGAGATAGGGAGCATAGCCACATGACCTGTTGGGGGTGCTGGAGATGTTGACCATATCATTCCATATGTAGTCAAACACATCAAACTTACGCCCTTTGCTTATGACCTTCATCAAGGTCCGGAGGTATCCTTGTACACTCCCTGCATCCCCATCCTTAGGGGCAATGGTCTTCCTCAAGACCCTGTTTAGCACCACAAAGAACGGCTTCATGTTCTTCATGGAGGGAGGGATGAACTTTGAGTTGGGCTCATAGAGAAACTTCATCCTCTCCTTGTCGATGACACCAACATTGTGGATGGCCACATTATCATTGCTGAAAGTGTCAAGATGCAGCATCCTAGCAAACTCCTCATATGTGATAGTGTACTTGGATCCATGAGTCATCCAAGTCACTCTTTCTTCCTCATCGCTTGCAAAGTGGCAGGTGGCATAGAATTGAGCCACCACTTCATCATTCCAATTGTACTTGAAGGAAAAGAGGTCCTTCAAGCCATGTCTTTCAGCTGCCGCAATGACTTCATCAAATGCGGAGCATCTCTTCCGCTCAAGGTGTGCCCAGTCAATCCACTGATTGCGCACCACCGGTGTCTTCATTGGAAAGTATACCAATCTGTAGAAGTCAGCATGGAAGTTGCAGCAGAACCTTCCATCTGTAGCTTGCTTTGGCCGGCCATACCAGTCGATGCTTCTGAATTTTGCCGTCGAGTCATTGCCCTTTCCATTGAATTTCTCTTCAGTGGGGTACCGGACCCCTTCCTGGGAGCATGCAACTTCAAAGGGCCAATTGGACCTGTTGCTATCCCTTTGCCCTTGCCCTTTGCTTGGCGAGGGCCACTTGATGATGCGGTTGCCTTGGAAACTGGCTTCTTTGCCAGCACCTTCCTTCGAACCTGAGGAGGGGAGGGAGCAGGCTTGGAGGGTCTTTCTTGGCGCTTCTTGCCAAGACCCGTCGAGGTCCGAGGTGCCACCTCGTGGTCCATCTCGGCCTCAAAGTCGGAGATTTCATCGTTTGTGCTCGACATGATCTGAGAAAGATTTGCAAGAATGATGATGAGTGATACAAGGCATAGGTATGAAAAGATAGCAAGGAATTGCATTGAGGAATTGAAGAATCAGGTTTTAGGTTCAGAAACATCGAACTTGTCCGGTGCACAAGCACGGACTAGTCCGGGGGACCGGACTTGTCCGTGCATGGACCGGACTAGCCCGGTGTTCATCCTCAAAAACCTAACGGTTTGGACAAAAACTGATTCCTGATGCACTATAAGTCTAGCATACACGTAGTACATAAAGGAAGCATGTATATAGTGAAATATGCTAGGCTATTCGATCAACAATGGAGAAAAACAAGATTTCTAGGGTTTGGGAGAAAATTACCGAAGAAATCGATTGAAGCTTGAAGATTAGGGAGTTGGAGCCCGGACAAGTCCGCTAGCTTCAATCCGCACGAGGTCAAGCTTGATTTCCGCCAAAATGCGGACCTTTTTGATGGAGGGAGCAAGGAATCGCCTTGGGAGCTCGAGCGCAAGAGGGAGAGTGCGTGAGCAAGAGTGGGGATGAGAGGAATTAGGGTTTGATGGCGGCTAGGGTTATGGACACGAAAAATCGGACAAGTCCGGAGATAACCGGACTAGTCTGAACTCATCCAGAGAGCTATATCGTACTAGTCCGTGGTCTATCGGACTAGTCCGGCCTAACCGACACTCAGCGGACTAGTCTGCATGGGCGGACTAGTCCGGGTAACCACAGACTAGTCCGTGGTCACCAGGAGAAATTTGCATAGCCCATTCATATATATTTGAAAGTTCATAAATAGAGAATAGAGGGGCAAATCAAATCAATTAATCTTGATGAATTTGACCAGTAAGCATACAACAATCAAACAATGATCATAATTCATCAAGATCTAGTAATTGACATAGTTTTTCGAGAAAAATTGAGAGAGATGATTTTCACAATTCAATCAACATTTTTGAAGAATTCATACAGGTATGCAACTTTTCAAGCCACACTCCGAGCATCAAGGATATTTAGTTCATTTCGGAGTTCGCAAAAACGCTTTTCATCAAGTGGCTTGGTGAATATGTTGGCCAATTGCTTTTGGGTGTTGACATGTGAGATGGTTATATCTCCTTTCATGGAATGATCTCTCAAAAAATGATGTCTTATGTCTATGTGTTTAGTTCTAGAGTGCTCAACTGGATTGTGGGCAATTTTAATGGCACTCTCATTGTCACAAAGGAGAGGAATACGGTTCATATTGTAACCGTAATCCCTTAGAGTTTGTCGCATCCAAAGGAGTTGTGCACAACAACTCCCAGCTGCAACATACTCCGCTTCGGCTGTGGATAGGGTAATGGAATTTTGTTTCTTGGAGGACCAAGAAACTAAGGATCTCCCTAGGAATTGGCATGTGCCGGAGGTGCTTTTTCTATCTACTTTGCACTCGACATAATCTGCATCGGAGTAACCAATGATATTGAATTTTGAGCCTTTTGGGTACCAAAGACCAAGGTTGGGTCTATGAACTAAATATCTCAAGATCCTTTTTACGGTTGTCAAGTGACATTCCTTAGGGTTGGCTTGAAATCTTGCACACAAACATACACTCAACATAATATCTGGCCTAGATGCACATAAATAGAGTAGAGATCCAATCATGGAGCGATATACCTTTTGGTCGACGTTAGGTCCATCTTCATTGAGATCCAAGTGGCCATTTGTTGCCATGGGGGTCTTTATGGGCTTTGCCTTGTCCATGCCAAACTTCTTAAGTATGTCATGCGTGTACTTGGTTTGGCTTATGAACGTTCCTTCTTTTTGTTGCCGCACTTGGAATCCCAAGAAGTATTTTAATTCTCCCATCATTGACATTTCAAACCTGTCTGTCATGATTTTGCTAAATTCCTCACAAAAAGATTGATTAGTTGACCCAAAGATTATATCATCAACATAAATTTGACAAATAAAGAGATCATTGTCTAAATTCTTTGTAAATAATGTATAATCTACTTTGCCAATTTGAAAACCATTCTCAATTAAGAAATCTCTAAGACACTCATACCAAGCTCTAGGAGCTTGTTTGAGGACGTAGAGAGCCTTACGCAATTTGAATACGTGGTCGGGGAACTCTTCGTCTTCAAACCCGGGTGGTTGCTCCACGTACACCTCTTCCTTGATCGGTCCGTTGAGGAAGGCGCTTTTCACATCCATTTGATACAGTTTGAAATCGTGGTGAGTAGCACATGCAAGTAATATTCTAATAGATTCAAGCCTAGCTACTAGAGCAAAAGTCTCATCGAAATCCAAACCTTCGACTTGTGAGTACCCTTGGGCCACAAGTCGTGCCTTGTTCCTTGTCACCACCCCGTGTTCGTCTTGTTTGTTGCGGAAGACCCACTTGGTGCCGACGATGTTTGCATTGGGTCTTGCCACAAGTTCCCACACCTCGTTCCGCTTGAAGTTGTTCAATTCTTCTTGCATTGCCACCACCCAGTCTGGATCCTTCAATGCATCCTCAATCCTGCGTGGTTCCAAAAAGGATACAAACGAATAATGCTCACAAAAGTTAGCTATGCGAGATCTAGTGGTTACTCCCTTTTGGATGTCACCGATGATGTTGTCGATTGGGTGATCCCTTTGGACGCATTGGTGTACTCTTGGGTGTGGCACTTGAGGAGTTGTGTCTTCATGATTGTCTGCTTCTCCCCCTAAGTGGTTGCCTTCATTGACTTGTTGATCATCTTCGTACTCTTGTGGTTGATCTTGTGTTGAATCTCCCCCTTGATTGATGGTCTCCTCTTGTGGTTCATTTTCCTCATGTACGTGTGAAGGTGGCTCTTGTGCTCGAACTTCGCCTAGAGCCATTCTTTTCAATGCTTGACAAGGATCTTCTTCTTTACCTAATTCACATGGATCAACTTGCTCCTTTTGGGAGCCATTAGTCTCATCGAACACTACGTCACGTGCTACTTCAACAAGTCTGGAGGCCTTGTTGAAAACACGATAGGCGTAAGTGTTTGAATCATAACCAAGCAAGAAACCTTCATCGGACTTCGAAGCGAACTTTGAAGTCCTAGGCTTCTTGTTCAGGATATAACATGGAGAACCGAAAACTCGAAAATATGAAATATTTGGTTTGTTACCGGTAAGTAGCTCATAGGGATTATTCTTGAGTAGTCGATGAAGATAAAGTCGATTTGCGGCGTGGCAAGCGGTGTTAATCGCTTCCGCCCAAAATCGATCCGAAGTCTTGTACTCATCGAGCATTGTTCTTGCCATCTCTATGAGTGTTCGGTTCTTTCTTTCGGCAACTCCGTTTTGTTGTGGCGAGTATGGCGCTGAAAATTCATGCTTGATGCCCTCTTCATCAAGGTACTTATCCACTTGTGTGTTCTTGAACTCTGTGCCATTGTCGCTTCGAATACTCTTGATTGTCAATGAAAATTCGTTTTGAGCTCGCTTGAAGAACTTCTTGGGTGTTCCTTGTGTTTCTGACTTATCATGCAAAAAGAAAACCCAAGTGAAGCGAGAAAAATCATCAATGATAACTAAACCGTATTTGTTACCGCCGACGCTTATGTAAGCAATTGGACCAAACAAGTCCATGTGAAGTAGTTCGAGAGGTCTTGTTGTAGTCATGACGTTCTTTGCGGGATGATGTGCTCCAACTTGCTTCCCGGCTTGGCATGCGCTACAAGGCCTGTCTTTCTAAAAAACAACATCCTTCAAACTGGGATGTGATCGATCGCCCTCATGACAACGACCTCGACATACGAAGCGAAGTTGAAGGTCAAGCACACAAACTTCTCCAAGATCGTGAGTTTCGCCACACCAAGGCTTACGATCCACATTTGATCTCCAAAATAGGTATGGACTCCGAATTTCTTTCCATTTGGCATGCAATTGGATTTGATGACTTTGCTCACGTAGAGGAGAAAGGTTCACGCCTTCTCACTATCCAATTCCTTTGCACGCTAAGAATAGGATTTGATGGTATTGCTTTTAGATTATTTCAATGTGAAGGATTGATAATTTCTTGCACACATCACCTTTCTATCTAACCCAATTCCACTTGGACGTGGAGAAATATGTGTATGCAACATTTTATGCAGGAAATGTAGAGGGACCAATCCTATGAAATATCATCCCAGCCAATCAGGCGATGACACGTGGCATCCCATGGATCAAATGGCCCACAAACAGAAGTATCCGAGGAGATCCAACGGTGTATCATCCATATACATCAATGGGACCCACATGGCAGCCACCTGGATAAAGCACACAAGAAATGGTACAATGACCAGGTCGGCCGAACCAGGGGGTCAGCCGACCTGGTCTTTGCACCAAACTCGGTCAGCCTCCACATGTTGGCTCCTCCCGGCTCCCTGGAGTCAATGGTGACTGATTCACGCGCTTTTGGTGGCGGGAACCGACCTCAACACTAGTATAACCCCTACCCCTCACTTCAACACACACCACTTGAGCTTCATCTCTATTGTATACACTATCATCCATAGTCTTAGAGGAGTTAGGTTGTAGAGAGGAGAGTCTCTAGTCCCAAGTCCAAATTGGGAAAGGAGTAAGGAGTCTCTCTCTTCCCAATCCTACATTGGGAAAGGTATGGCTCATGTATTCTTTCTTGTATTTGTGACTTTATGTATAATAAAGATAGTATCTTTAGTCTCTACTTATACATATACTTGGGCAAACCATTTCTTGTTTGATTGTGGAGTCCATGTATGTGGAAGGTATAGCTTCTATGACTGTTTCATCATGAACATATCTCATTATCATAGAAACTATAGACCCCCACTATAGTCTAGTTAATTATAACATAACTAGGTTAGTATGGATAATTATGTTGTGTATCAACATTGTCAATTCATTGCCTTAGGATGGATTGTGCCTAGGATCTTAAGGTAATTACTTAATATGCTAGCATGGTGCTAGGATAGCTAAGTAGCATTGGATGTCTCATAGACCCACGGATTGAAGAGGTAAGCAGTAGGTGGTGACAGCCCTATCCGTCCTTTGTAATCCTCCACGTTCGGCTATGCCACATGCTCTTGGCGGGAGTCACCCTAGTATTGCTAGGGGTAAGCCCGTGCCCGATGTGTTGAACCACATAGCATAAGTATTCACTATTGATATAGCTTATGAATAATTAGTTTAGACTATGTATATGTACACTAAAGCATAGTAGGAGTACCTCCATAACTCTCAACCTTAACTAACCTCTAGGATCCTCTTACCCCCCTTAGACTTGAAAGCTTTTGTGTGTGTCACACTACCTCCATTATTATTTTATCCGTCCTTACTAGATTCTTACCTATACCTTTCTACCCTTTCCACTTGATGATTCTTATATCTCTTCCCCGCCTTCCTTTGTGATCAAGTAAATGACACCCTTGAGAATACTCTTAAGGAAAAATGCTACAATGATACCTCTATGTGCTTGCAGAATTCACTCTGTGATCTAATAGAACCGTTAACAAGCATTTCTGACACATCAGTTGGAAATGTTTAGTTAATTGTTCATAAGAAATACCAACAAGCATTTCTGGCACTGTTGTTGGGGATGATTTGTTAGTATATCTTAGGAGCCGTCAACAACTTGTCTGAAATTGTTTACTGTGTTCAACCTTCAGGCTTCATTGATGCTCAGTTGCCATCTCATGTATGCAAACAGGACAAATCTTTATATGGTCTCAAGTAGGCTCCGAGAACCTGGTTCCTCCGGTTTTAGACATTTATAAACTCAATTGGCTTCATCGCATCAAGGTCTGACACCTCTCTGTTTATTCTGCACAAAGACACATATCTTCTCTTGTATCTAGATGATATCATTTTGATAGATAATTCCTAAGATTTTTTATCTTCTATCATCACAATTTTTGTACAGAATTTGCTATGTCAGACCGTGGCCCATTGCATCATTTTTTGGGTATTCATATCAAGTCAACACCCTCTAGCCTTTTTCTTTGTCAACAACAGTATGCCATGGACATTCTTGCAAGATTCAACATGACAAATTGTAATCCAGTTTCCACTCCTATTTGAAAGTTGCCTAGAGGGGGGTGAATAGGCAATAATACCTGAAATCACTTAATCAAACAAGATTAAATTCCTGTGGCCGGACTAGTCTGCATAGGGCCGGACTAGTCCGCTCAGCATAGGGTGGAAACTCTAAAACTTGATTTCTACAAGTTATTTGCAGAATTAAAGTTCACCAAAGAGATAGGCAATGTGTAGTAAACTTGTGAAGCTCAGATTGTGAGGTTTAAACACTTAGATTGCAAGTTTACAATAATGATCAAAGTGTAAGGCAATAAGAGTAAAGTGAATCCTAATAGCAATACTAGTGATCACGAAAAGCAAAAGACAAGTGAAACGATATTTATCCCGTGGTTCAGCTCCACGAAGAAGCCTACCTCCACGTTGAGAAGTCCACACAAGGACCGGGTCACACTTGACCCTTCTCTCACCAAGCCACCACGATGGTCGGCTTGGTTTCCACTATATCAATGGGTAATCACCAAGTTTGATGGGGCTGCTCACAACTTTAGGCTCCCACAAATCAATACAATGAGGAACACACGAATCTCAACTCACACAAGCCACACAACACAACGCAATGTGCAAGAGATCAAACTGAGAGCCAAAATGCGATGATCTTCCTTTACTCTCCTCCCCAAACCCTAAGCTCTTCAAGATTTGCTCTTAGAGGGTTAGTAGGACGAGTAGGAGGCTTTGGAAGGCTCTAGGATGCTTGTGGCGGCGCTAGGGTTTGAGAGTTCTTGAAATGAGCCTGGAGGTCCCGAGCCCCTACTGCTGACCTCAGTAGAGGGGCGGACTAGTCCGACCTCTGACCCCGGACTAATCCGGCCCTATAGGACCACTAACCTCTGGTCAGTTCCCGAAAACTACCACACTGAGCAACGATCATCATGCTACCCACCAAATTTCCAAATTCAAACAGTCACTAGACAATGGACTAGTCCGGTCAACAACAGACTAGTCCGAAGTGGAACAGAACCACTTGGTCCGTTCCAAAACGGACTCTTTTGGGTTGGCCCGGACTAGTCCAGCCACAAGGGCGGACTAGTCCAGCCCCCTAGGGTTTCTCTTGGTTAATCTCACAAGTCTCAAATGGACTAGTCCGTACCCAAACGGACAAGTCCAAACTATTCCAGAAAGCTTTGGTCCGTCCAAAAACGGACAAGTCCGAACTTCTCGGACTTAGCTCCAAATTCACTCAGATTCACTCCAGAGACGTTTGGTCTGTCTCAAAACGGACTTGTCTTCCATGGCCGGACTAGTCCGGCCCTGAGGCCCAGACTAGTCTGGCCTCCTAGGGTTTTTCTCATTTTAGGCTTCTCACTTAGGTTTTTCTCTAAACCACCACTTTGAGCCCCTTGGTATGATCTCAATGCACATGATACAACCACCCTCTAAAATTATACGGCTCATATAAGTTCAATACTATAGAAACCCTAATTTCTACGCTCGAGTCTTTGACGCCCGTTTTAGCCTTTTCCTTTTTGAGGGTTTTCATTTCATTTCAATCCTTGTACTTGTGCTTAAGATCACTTTATCTCATTAGCCTCTTAATTGTCGTCACAATCATCCAAAACCCACGGGGATGCCTAGAGCACTTTCAATCTCCCCCTTTTTGGTGAATTGATGACAACACATTAAGACTTGAACAACACAGATAATAATTTGTTTTCATAACATGTATTTGTATGAGTAACTCCCCCTCAATGTATGCATCATGAGTAAGAGAGATTGAGAGAGTTCTCATATGTATACATGTTACGGTGGGGTGCCTAAGTGATGTGTTCATAAAATGTGATAAGACAATGATTATGCAAAATAGATATTTAAATGAGGCAACACATCACAAATTTAGGCAAGATACATGAGTACATGAATACATAGATTAAGTCTTACAATACAACTTGAAATGAGTTTTAAAACATAAGTCCAAACATAGATCAATACTCTCTCAAATTAATCTATCTTATCTCTCCATCTTCATCTCTCCCCCTATATCTCTCCCACTAGATCTAAGTGCCCATCCAAGCTATCTCTATCTCTCCCCCTTTGGCATCAAGACACCAAAAAAGGAAAAGAAGAGAGGAAGGGCCCTACTCATCGTCGGAGTCATCATCGTCATTGCCGCCTTGGCGCTCGCTGTCGCTCTCCGTGGCCTCTGGGTCAAGATGGTCATCATCATCATCAGTCGGGGCCGCGGTGGAAGTCCCAGCTTCTCCAAACTGAGCAAGCTCCTCGGCATTGAACTCCGGAAAGGAAGTGAGCTCACCATCGCGCTCCTCGACAGGGGACATTGGAATGCCCAGCTTGTCGCACATCACTTTGAGATACTTCTCATTACGACGCTCCATGCGATGTTGCCAAATTTCTGTCTTCCTGCAAGAGGAGAAAAGAGCCTTGAAGCATTTGAAGAAGCCACTCCCGCATTGCGTCGAAGGCGGAGGTGGTGTAGGAGATGGCACAAAGCGAGAGGAAGAAGCGGGAGGATCCACATTCTTCCTCCTAGGAGCAGCCAGCTCCGGAGGAGGGAGTTGTGGTCGAAGCCTCCAGTGAATGATATCTTTCTTGAATGTAAGCCCGAAGATCTTCTCGATCATGTACATAATGTACGGAGTGTATCTACATGATCGGTTGGGGTGTGAGAGATGCTGAAGATGTCATCAAAGATATAGTCCACCACATTGAAGCGGGCATCTCCATCGATTAGCACCATCAAGTGCCTCAAGTTGCCTTGTATAATCCTCACATCTCCATCCTTGGGGGCAATTGGTCTTTCTGAGGACCCGGTTGAGCACACTATAGAAGGGCTTGATGTTTCTAATGTGCCCGACCTCATACTGTGCATGACATGGATACATATACTCCAAGGTGTCCCGATCCACTGGCTTCAGATTTGAGATGATGATTTCATTATCCAGTTGATCCTCCAAGTCAAGCAACTGAGCAAACTCCCAATAGGTGGTAGAGTACTGCTCTCCATGAGTCATCCAGGTAATCTTCCTATCCCCATCGGTGTGGAAGTATAGGGTGGAGTAGAATTGAGTGATGACTTCCACATTCCAGTCATACTGGAAGGCCATGAACTTCTTTAAGTCATTCCTCTCGACGGCCTCAATCACAGCATTGAAGGCTTGATGATCCTTCTGGGCCATATAGTCCCAATCTATCCACTGAGCGTCTGTGACATGGGTATGCTTGGTCATATAGACCATCCTGTAGTAGTCACAGTGGAAGTCACACCAGAACTGGGGATCCACTATGCTCCTGTCACGCTGATATACATTGATCTTCCTCAGCTTGTGTGCCTTCTCAGCCCCCTTGCCCTTGAAGATGTTGGCATCAAAGGCAGCTGCACGGTTTGGGTTCCGTGCAGGAGAAGACATACTCAAGGGGCCAATGGGTTGAGGAGCACCCTTCTTGACCTTGCTTGCAGCCTTCTTGGCCACAATCACCCTCTTCTTAGGTGCAACATCAACAGGGGCCTTGCCCTTATCTTTGGAGGTCCTCGCCCCCTGGGACTTGGCTTGCTCACCCAAGGTCACAAGCCGCTTCCGTTTCGGGGCTGCCTCGGCGACTGCAGAGTTGTGCTCCTCACGCTGCGTCTTCTTTGCCCTCTGAGAGGCAAAGTACGCAGCAGCCATCTCTTGATCCTCTCTTTGCTTCCGGCGAAAGAGAGCTTGCTTCTCCGCTTCGGTCTCAGAGTCGCAAGGTGGACCATATTCATTGTCCGACATGGTTGCTGACAAGAGAAGCAAGGGAATGTGTATGAGTCCAAGGAGTCAAGATAAAATGGTATAATTCACAAAATCAACCTAGGTTAGGGTTTTCACTGTGTAACCCGGACTTGTTCGCTCAGGGGTCGGACTAGTATGCACTAGGTCAGACTTGTCCGCCCTGTGGCTGGATTAGTCCAGTTCACACGGCATGAACCCTAATCTAGAGAAATTTTTGCAAAAACTAGTACATGATCACATTGATGTGCACAACAACATTTGTGAAGAAGTTTCCATCAATGGACCCAAAAGAATTGAATTTCAAGGATTTTGGGGTTAGATCAAGATTACCTCTTCAAATCTTCGATTTGACGAAATGTAGGAGAGGAATTGGTCTTCGATGCTTGGGGAAAGGTTCCTAAGCACCTTAGGGCTTCAATCCACCGAATGGAATCAAGATTTTGTGTAGGGAATCAAAAATCGCCGTTTGGGAGACGGTTTTCGAGCATTTTTGGAGAGAGGGTGTTTGAATGGAAGTGGAGAGGTCGAGGGATCCCTGGGGAGGTTAAGTCCCCAAGGGCCGGACTAGTCCGGTCAGGGACCCGAACTTTTCCGACCTCCGGACTGGGTCCGGACAACCTGAACCATCGGACTAGTCGGTCCACTGGAGCGGACTAGTCCGGTCCTAAGACCTAAAACTCCTATATATTAAGTTTTTAGTGGGGATTTGATCCTTTTGGACTATATTTCATGAAAGATATTTGTAAATATGGTCAGTAAGCAATCACCAATCAAACTATGACCATGATTCACAAGGATTCAATACTTTCAAAATAATTTGTAGAAAAATTGAGGAGGATGAGTTTTCCGCAAGAATGTGTGAATTTTGAATATAACAATCAGATGTGCAAGACTTAAGCCACATTTCAAGAATCTAGGATATTTAGCTCACTCCTAAGTTCACAAAACATTTTCTCATCTAGGGGCTTTGTAAATATATCGGCCAATTGTTTATAGATTCTCACATGGGAAATTGCATTGTCTCCTTTGATGGAGTGATCTCTCAAGAAATGGTGGCGAATATCGATGTGCTTGGTCCTTGAGTGTTCAACTGGATTGTGGACTATTTTGATGACACTCTCATTGTCACATAGGAGAGGGATATGGCACAAGTTTATGTCATAGTCCCTAAGAGTTTGTCGCATCTAAAGAAGTTGTGCACAACAACTTCCGGCGGCGACATACTTTGCTTCGGCTGTGGAAAGTGCAATGGAGTTTTGTTTCTTTGAGTACCAAGACACTAGAGATCTACCAAGGAATTGGCAAGTTCCCGATGTACTCTTACTATCAACTTTGCACCCCGCATAGTCTGCATCGGAATATCCAATGAGGTTAAACTTAGATCCCTTGGGGTACCCAAGTCCTAGGCTTGGTGTGTGAACCAAATATCTAAGACTTCTCTTAACGGCAGTGAAATGACACACCTTAGGAGCGGCTTGAAATCTAGCACACATACACACACTAAGCATGATATCGGGCCTAGATGCACATAAGTATAACAATCAGCCTACCATGGAATGATATACCTTTTGGTCCACACTTAGACCATCTTCATTAAGATCGAGATGCCCATTGGTTGCCATAGGAGTCTTGATGGGTTTGGCCTTGTCCATGTCAAACTTCTTGAGTATGTCTTGTGTGTACTTGGTTTGACTAATGAGCGTGCCTTCCTTGAGTTGTTTCACTTGAAAACCTAGAAAGAACTTCAACTCCCCCATCATGGACATCTCAAATCTTTTTGTTATTATCTTAGAAAACTCATCACAAAAAGCTTTGTTAGTAGAACCAAATATAATTTCATCGACATATATTTGAAAAACAAACAAATCATCATTGAAATGCTTAGTATAGTCTGCCTTACCAATTTTGAAACCATTTTGAGTTAGAAAATCTCTAAGGCACTCATATCAAGCTCTAGGAGCTTGTTTGAGTCCATAGAGAGCCTTATGCAATTTGTACACATGGTTTGGGAATTCTTCATCTTCAAATCTAGGGGGTTGCTCCACATACACCTCTTCCTTGATTGGACCATTGAGGAATGCGCTCTTGACGTCCATTTAATATAGCTTAAAATCATGGTGAGTAGCAAAGGCAAGTAATATACGAATTGATTCAAGCCTAGCTATGGGAGCAAAGGTTTCATCGAAATCCAAACCTTCAACTTGTGAGTACCCTTTGGCCACAAGTCGTGTCTTGTTCCTTGTAATCACCCCATGTTCATCTTGTTTGTTGCGGAACACCCATTTGGTGCCTACAACATTCACATTAGGCCTCTTCACAAGCTCCCATACTTGATTTCTCTCGAAGTTATTGAGCTCTTCTTGCATGGCCATCACCCAATCCGGATCTCATAGTGCTTCCTCAACCTTGTGGGGCTCCAAGGAAGAAACAAAAGAGTAATGTTCACAAAAGTTTGCAACACGAGATCGAGTAGTTACCCCCTTGGAGATGTCTCCAAGTATATTGTCAACGGGATGGTCCCGTTGGACGCTTTGATGAACTCTTGGGTGTGGCACTTGAGGTTTTGATTCATCATCTTGGTCTTCCTCATCCTCATTGTCTCCCTCTTGATTGATGACTCCATTTTCATCTTCTTGGAGCGCATCTTGGAGAACTTGATCTTGATCATTTGAGGAAGAGCTTGCTTGATGTGTAGGATGGTCACTTGCATCTTGAGGTTGTTCTTGTAGTCGTATGTATCCAAGTACCATCCTTCCTATCACCACTTGTGGAGCTTCTTCTTGATCTAGCACATAACGATCAACTTGCTTCACTTGGGATCCATTAGTCTCATCAAACACTACGTCACGTGCTACTTCAACAATTCCGGAGGATTTGTTGAAGACACGATAGGCGTAAGTGTTTGAGTCATATCCAAGTAAGAAACCTTCATCGGACTTAGAAGCGAACTTCGAAGTCCTAGGCTTCTTGTTAAGAATGTAGCATTTGCTCCCAAAAACACGAAAGTAAGAGATGTTGGGCTTGTTACCGGTTAGGAGCTTATATGACGTCTTCTTAAGTATGCGGTGAAGATACAACCGATTTATAGCATGGTAAGCGGTGTTAACCGCTTCCGCCCAAAACCAGTTCGACGTCTTGTACTCATCAAGCATGGTTCTTGACATCTCAATTAAAGTCCTATTCTTCCTCTCGGCCACCCCATTTTGTTGAGGGGAGTAGGGGGTCAAGAACTCATACTTGATGCCTTCTTCATCCAAAAATTCTTCAACTTGAGTATTCTTGAATTTGGTGCCATTGTCACTCCTTATGGTCTTGATACTCAAGGAGAACTCATTTTGAGCCCTCTTCAAGTATCTCTTGAGAACACCTTGAGTCTCGCTCTTGTCATGCAAAAAGAATACCCAAGTAAAACGTGAAAAGTCATCAACAATAACAAGACCATATTTGTTACCACCAATACTAATGTAGGTGATTGGACCGAAGAGATCCATATGTAGAAGCTACAATGGTCTTGATGTTGTCATAATGTTCTTGGATGGATGTGGTGCTCCAACTTGCTTTCCGGCTTGACATGCGCTACATGGCCTATCCTTTTCAAACACAATATTCTTTAAACCACGGATGTGCTCGCCCTTAAGGAGTTTTTGCAAATTTCTCATCCCAACATGGGCTAGCCTTCTATGCCAAAGCCACCCCATGTTAGTTTTTGCAATTAAGCATGTATCAAGTTGGCTTTATCTGCGGAGAAATCCACAAGATAGAGCTTTCCCTTGAGTACACCCTTAAAGGCAATTGAGCCATTGCTTCTCCTTGTGACAGTCACACCCTCATTAGTGAATAAACAATTATAACCTTTGTCACATAGTTGTGATATGGACAAGAGGTTATAATCAAGTGAATCAACATGTAAAACATTTGAAAGGGTATGATTAGGGGATATAGCAATTTTATTGGTGCCAAGAATTTTTCCTTAGCTATTGTCCTCAAAATAGATTCCTTCACTTGGATTTTCATTTAGCTCATACTCCACAAATATCTTCCTCTCTCCGGTCATATGATTTGTGCATCCACTATCAAGAACCCACTTGGTTCCACTGGAGGAGTATGCCTACAAGAAAGATTTAAGCCTTGGCTTTAGGTACCCAAGCGGTGTTGGGTCCTTTGATGTTAGTCAAGAGGCACTTGGGCACCCACACACAAGGTTTGGGACTTTTGCGGTGTGCCCCAACATACCTAGCATATGCCTTTCCGAACTTGTTCCTTAATAAAAAATATGAAGCATCAAAATCATGGAACAATGGATGAGGTTCTTTCTTAGGCATTTTGGGCAAAGTAGTAATGTCCTTCCCTTTTTTGTTGTATGAGCCTCCTTTGACAAAAAACAATCAAGTCTTTGCCATTCTTGGGAGTTTTGGCATTTTGCCTCATCCCCCTAGAATAACCAAGACCATCCTTGACAAGGGGATGTCTTGTGTTGGTATATGCACTACGTGCATATGCCACCTTCTCCTTGTCAAAGATGCCTCCCTTGGGTGCTTGATTGGTTTGTGCCAACTTTAGCTCATCTTTAAGCTTTATGATTAGGTTTGAGCATTTACAAGGTTAAGATGCTTCAGATTTAATGTTTGTGGAAGGTGAGCTTGTAGAGGAAGAAGGTGCATTGACCTTGAGAGACTTCACTTGCGTCTCAAGGATCTTGTTAGCTTGTATAAAACTAACAAGTTCATCCTTGAGCACAATTATAGTGTTCTTAAGGTTTGAGCAAGTTTCCTTGCTCAAAGCGAGTTCACGCTCAAGTTCCTTGCTTCTTTCTCTTTCAAACTCCAAGAGCTCCTCAACCTCTTGACATCTCTCCTTTTGTTGGATGAGCACGTCCTCTTGACGGTTGATGAGTTCTTCCTTCTCAAATATCTCTTCCGTTAACAATCTCAATATCTTCATGGTCCTTTTGCTCATGTCTTTAAGCATATGTTCATTTTCACTACTACTATCAAAGTCATCATGAGAAGAAATTGAAGAAGAGGATTTAGATTTAATCTTCTTTCTTCCCTCCTTGGCCATGAGACATGTTGGCCTTGAAGTATCCAAGTTGGGGAAGAGCTTGTTCTCCATTGTTGTCTTCTTCATAGCAATAGTTGCTACCTTCTCATCTTCATCGGAGGAGGATTCCTCATTTGAATCCCACTCCTTTCCAAGGTGGGCATGTCTGGATTTCTTCTTCTTCTTGAAGTACTTCTTCTCTTTGGACTTGCCCTCCTTCTTCTTCTTGTTTTCTTCATGTGGACAATCCACAATGAAGTGGACATATTCTCCGCAATTGTAGCAAGCCCTTTTTGATCTTGTCTTGGGCTTGTCTTTGCTTCTCCTTTCATTTTGGTAGCTCCCCTTCCTCCTTATAAACATCCTCTTAAAGTTGTTGATGAAGATAGCTTCTTCCTCATCGGTGTCGGGACTCTCTTCATCACTCTCTTCCTTTTCTTGTGATCTTTAGGGCGTTGCTTTGAATGCAACATCCCTTTTCTTGGAGGAGGAAAGCTTTTGTAGATCATTGTAGAACATCGCTTCTTGCCCCATCATATCATAGTTGATGATTCTCCCAAGAAATTCTTAGGGAGTCATCTTGTGGAAGCCCGAACTTTCATGAATTAGTGAGCAAAGAGTGACGTTTCGAGGCATGAATGCTCGAATCATCCTCTTTACCACCTCGTGGTCGGTCCACCGGGTGCTTCCATATGACCGACTCTTGTTGATGAGAGTCTTGAGGCGGTCATACATATCTTGGGGAGATTCACCCTCCATGATGGTGAATCTCCCAAGCTCTCCTTCGATCACCTTGATCTTTGCCTCCCTAATGATGCGGTTGCCTTCGTGCGCCGTCTTGAGGGTATCCCAAATCTCCTTGACAACCTCCAACCCTTCAATGTGGTTGAACTCCTCACGAGTCAATGAGGAGGTAATCACTCCAACAGCTTGAGCATTACGATGTAGGAGAACGGCTTGCTCCGGAGTGATGTCTTCCTCATTCTTTGGAACATGAACACCTGTCATCACAATTTGCTACAAACTAGGGTTTAAGGAAATGAGGTGCATCTTCATATTATGCTTCCACATAGAATAATCATTTCCATCAAATTGAGGAGGTTTGCCAATGAGAATAGACAAATAATGGTTGCTCGCGGTAAGTTGCTCATAATTGTAAGGATATCAGGAGTATTCTTGTGAACTACTCCCATTGTCGATATTGACCGGAGCAATTGGCTTGATCTC
The DNA here is from genome assembly GCA_036927565.1 of Tuctoria greenei. Taxonomy (NCBI): domain Eukaryota; kingdom Viridiplantae; phylum Streptophyta; class Magnoliopsida; order Poales; family Poaceae; genus Tuctoria; species Tuctoria greenei. The sequence continues at coordinate 5,505,081 of JAYESD010000005.1, forward strand.
CTTCTTGGGCATGTTGAGCTTCTCATGAAGCCGTGCTTTAAGCATCTGAACTTCTTCGTCGTCATTCGTATCATCTTTAAGAACATCAACGTTCTTCGTCTTGGTGTCATCGACGACCACCGGAACTTCATTGTCACCCCTTCCGGCCATTGCTTCTCTAAGTTGTTAGACTCTTGGAGAGAAGCCTGCTATGATACCAATTGAAAGTCGCCTAGAGGGGGTGAATAGGAAATAATACCTGAAATCACTTAATCAAACAAGATTAAATTCCTGTGACCGGACTAGTCTGCACAAGGTCGGACTAGTCCGCTCAGCACAGGGTGGAAACCCTAAAACTTGATTTCTACAAGTTATTTTTGGAATTAAAGTTCACCAAAGAGATAGGCAATGTGTAGTAAACTTGTGAAGCTCAGATTGTGAGGTTTAAACACTTAGATTGCAAGTTTACAATAATGATCAAAGTGTAAGGCAATAAGAGCAAAGTGAATCCTAATAGCAACACTAGTGATCATGAAAAGCGAAAGACAAGTGAAACGAGATTTATCTCGTGGTTCAGCTCCACGAAGAAGCCTACCTCCACGTTGAGAAGTCCACACAAGGACCGGGTCTCACTTGACCCTTCTCTCACCAAGCCACCACGATGGTCGGCTTGGTTTCCACTATATCAATGGGTAATCACCAAGTTTGATGGGGCTGCTCACAACTTGAGGCTCCCACAAATCAATACAATGAGGAGCACACGAAGCTCAACTCACACAAGCCACACAACACAATACAATGTGCAAGAGATCAAACCGAGAGCCAAAGCGCGATGATCTTCCTTTACTCTCCTCCCCAAACCCTAATCTCTTCAACATTTGCTCTTAGATGGTTAATAGGATGAGTAGAAGGCTTTGGAAGGCTCTAGGATGCTCGTGGCGGCGCTAGGGTTCGAGAGTTCTTCAAATGAGCCCGGGGTCCACTTTTTATAGGGGTCCCGATCCCCTACTGCTGACCTCAGCAGAGGGGCGGACTAGTCCGACCTCTGACCCCGGACTAGTCCGGACCTATGGGAGAACTGACATCTGGTCAGTTCCCGACAATTGCCACACTGAGCAACGATCGTCACGCTACCCACCAAATTTCCAAATTCAAACGGTCACTAGACAACGGACTAGTCCGGTCAACAACGGACTAGTCCGAAGTGGAACAGAACCACTTGGTCCATTCCAGAACGGACTCTTCTGGGTTGACCCAGACTAGTCCGGCCACAGGGGCGGACTAGTCCGGCTCCCTAGGGTTTCTCTCGGTTAATCCCACTAAGTCTCAAACGGACTAGTACGTATCCAAATGGACAAGTCCGAACTATTCCAGAGGGCTTTCGCCTGTCCAAAAACGGACAAGTCCGGACTTATCGGACTTAGCTACAAATTCACTCAGATTCACTCCAGAGACATTTGGTCCGTCTCAAAATGAACTAGTCCGGCCTCCTAGGGTTTTTTCTCATTTTAGGCTTCTCACTTAGGTTTTCTCTAAACCACCACTTTGAGCTCCTTGGTATGATCTCAATGCACATGATACAACCACCCTCTCACATGATACGGCTCATATAAGTTCAATACCATAGAAACCCTAATTTCTACGCTTGAGTCTTTGATGCCCGTTTTAGCCTTTTCCTTTTTGAGGGTTTTCATCTCATTTCAATCCTTGTACCTGTGCTTAAGATCACTTTAGCTCATTAGCCTCTTAATTGTCATCATCAATCATCCAAAACCCAAGGGGATGCCTAGAGCACTTTCACTATTGACACTAGATGCAAACTTTCTGCTACCAAAGGAAAATTACTGAGCAATTCTACAGAGTACAGGAGTATTGTCGAGGCTCTTCAATACCCCACTCTTACACGACCTGATCTCACATACGCTGTACAACAGGCTTGGCTCTTCATGTATGCTCCAAGAGAACCTCATATGCAATTGCTGAAGCTTATTTTAAGATATGCTCAGGGCACTACATCACAGATCCTTCAGTTGCTAAAGTCCTCTTCTTCAGTGTCAACAGCTTACTATGACGCCGACTGGGCCGGGTGCCCAGACACCCGACGATCGACGTTTGAATTTTGCATCTTCTATAATGACAACCTCATCTCATGGTCCTTAAAAAGGAAGTCCACCGTCTCCCGATCAAGTGTAGAATCTGAATATAGGGTTCTTGCAAATGCAGTCTCTGAACAACTTGGTTGCGTCAACTTCTCACTAAACTTCATCGGCCACCAACCCAAGCAACAATTGTGTTCTATGATAACGTTAGTGCAATGTATCTCTCAAGCAATCCCATTCAGCACCAGTGTACAAAACACATAGAAATTGATCTACATTTTGTTCAGGACAAAGTCTCTCTAGGTGAGCTCAAAGTACTACACGTTCCATCAAAATATCAGTTTGCGGATATTTTCACAAAAGGATTGCCATCAAGTTTGTTCCATGACTTCAAGCACAACTTGCACATCACGAATTGCCCAGACTGAGGGGGGCTATTGGAAGATAGTTTCAGTTATCTGTAGCGTAGACTTAGTCTTAGCATTTCCTCAACTACTTGCGTCATTGTACCGTCAGTAACTGACTCCACGCCCCCATGTTCCCTTGAACGTCTCTCTGTAACACGCTGTCGGAGTCTGGTTCTGGCAATTCTCCTGGTACTACGATTAGTAGCCCGCGGAGTTTTGTAGTTCGATTAGGGCACGCGGAGATTCAAAACAAGATGGCGAGTAGACACGAGGATTTGCGTGGTTCGGGCCGCCTGAGCGTAATACCCTACTCCACAGGTGTGTGTTGTTGCTGTATTGAGCGTCAGAGCGCTTATGTGTGAGAGACCAGAGTGTCTGGAAGACTCTCAACCTGTCTTGGGCGCGTGTGGAAGTGTTTTTCGTGTATCGCTCGACCAGTCCTTTTATAGTACAAGGATTGGCCGTTACATCATCAGCCTGGCCCAACATGTTGCCTTGGCGGTTACTGATGCTTAATACACAGTTAATAAACTTAATTCCCCTTAACAGCGTGGTAACGCGCCTTAATGGTGGCCTTACTGGTATTAAGAGTCCTCCGATCGTGTGTCATTAAGATAGCATTAATAACACATAATCAGGTCTTGAGGTCTTTAATGTTCCTTGAAGGTCCGAGCCATTGGAGGTCCACCAATCTGTCTGCTGAGGTTGAAGGTCCGGCGGTTGGACGCGTGGCAGCTCTGGAGCTTACCGTCTTGGATGAGTAGGTCCGATGCTATTGTACACATGTCGGTACTGGAGCTTCCCTCTGTCGGGGGTTAGGTCCGGGGGTGCCACTCAGGTATCTAGTCTGGAGCTTTCCCATGTATGGAATGTAGCTCCGGTTTTATGATACACGTGGCGACACTGGGACTAACCATAGAAGGGAGGCAGGTTTGGTTCCGAGTGACACGTGGGGCCTTCGGAGGTCTTCAACTCAGACATGTGGAGTTCCTTCGCACTCTTTGTGGTTCCAAGGGTATCCGGTACGCAGGGTATCGACAGTGGCCCCCTGGGCCCACCTCTGGGAGAGACCTTTTGGATTAAGTCATTCTGCCAGAGGTGGGTCCATCTTTTGATTTCTGCGTCGTGTCTTCAAGGGTTTTTGGATGTACCGTTGAGGTGGTGGTTCATAGTTAAACCACCGCCACGTGGCATCTTCAGGATGCGGCAGGTGAGATCTCCGCGTGCAGATCTCACGCAATTGAAGGTTGTCGGTTCCCAATACTAAAACCGTATCGGTTCCGCGCGCCCTATCAGGCTGCCGCCCTCGGGTTTCCTGCCTCTCATCATTACAACTGTTCGCCTCGGGTAAGGTCCTCGACTTGATCGTTTGGGTGGCCTCGAGCCCCCTTGTCATTGGCAGGGTGAAGTTTTTGAACTGTATCCTTGGCCCTTCTGTGGTTTCCATCCAAGCGTTGCGGGGGCTTACTTAGGAAGGAAAGCGCACACCGTTTGGGGATTCCTTACGCCTTCACTTGAGCTTGCGCTCGAATCCTCCAAACTTTCGCTTGCTTTTTCTCTCTTGCCCTACCGTGCTGCGATGGAGTTGGGTCTCCGCAAGAGCCGTCTCACGACCGACGATGATTTGAAGAAGGTCCGGACCTACATGGGTTGGTCCAGCGACTCCTTCAACCACCTGGTCCGCGCCGGCAAGCTCCCGTTCAAGAAGAAGTGCACCGGCGACATGGTGTACTTTTCTGCGTACGCCATGGTGGGACTGATCCCACCTTTCTCAACTTTTCTCTTGATGCTGCTAGACTTCTATGGTATGCAGTTGTACCACCTTGGCCCTCACTCCATTCTTCTTGTGTCAACCTTCATCCACTTCTGTGAGATGTAGGTGGGTATTCCCCCCTTCGTCGAGCTCTTCTGCACCTTCTTCACCATCCACACCACCGGTAAGAGTGACGAGTATCTTGACTTCTACTATTTTGTGAAGCGCAAGAAATGCCCTTACAAGTACTTGAGGTCATTCCCTTCCGACAAGTGGGACGACTGGAAGAAGGATTGGATTGTCGTCACGGCAGAGGAGCACGAGAAATTGGAGCTGCCTGAAGGTCTTCCCAATGTTGATACTGACGCGTGGAGCGGGGCTCCGGTGCTGTCGGAGGCCTTCAACCCTGCCTTGAACAGGATCCACCAATGTGTGAAAAGAGGAGTGACCCCCCCAGACGGTCTTCTGCAACTTCCTGGTCAACAGGTGGGCTCCGCTGAAGAAGAGGGAGAAGCTCGCCTGGGCACTCAACAGTGTGATGGACGATGATCGGATTGAAACCGGTCCGAAGTCCAATTTGGAAGGCGCTGCTTTGGAGCTTCATCTCAAGAAGTTCCAACATGGCATCGACGTCGAGGGCGATGACTTAACTCCGCTGGCGGCTTTCCTCCCTCTGAACATGGAGGCGGAGTTCAGCAGGGAGCTCCGGCGGAAGATGTCGGTGCTTGACGTCCTCGGTGAAGTTGAGAGGCGTCCGACCACCAGGTTGGCGATCCCCGGAGCTTCCGAGGGTGGCCCTGCTTCTGCCCCGAGACAAAGAGCTAAAGTAATTGGCAAGGGCAAGGAGTTGGCTGAGCCCTCCAACCGAAAGAGGAAGCTGAAGCACTCTGATGGGAGGCCTGTCAGACCTGCTCCTTCTCCCCGACGGGGGAGGTCTTCGACGATGATGACAACTCCAGCATCGGCGTTTCCTCGGGATGCCAGCTCCGCCCAGGTGACTCCGGCACCGGGGCCAACTAAAGGCTCTAGGTCCGAGGGTCCTTCCCAGTCGAGGAAGGCCCCACCCAAGACGTCACTGACTACGGCAGTAAGCTCCGAAGAGCCTTCCGGAGCCACTACTCTAGTTGCGACTGGGTCGGGCTCTGAGCGTCCGGCGAAGAGGTTCCGCGCTAGCTGGAGCGGAAGTCTCCCAAGGTAAATTTGCTTTTTTACCTCAGTTGATTGTTTTTGTTGTAATCATATTTTGAGTTTCTTTGTCCTTCATCCGCAGGGTTTCCAAAAAAGGGGTTGAAGCTCCGGTTCTTGTGACAGCAGCTGATGCTGTGCAGGCGGAGGCTCCGGCTCCAGTTCCAGTGCCGCCCAAGTGGTGGCTGAGGTCTCGGCAGCTCTGGCACCAGCTGTCGAGGTTTTGGACCTCGACTCATCTCCCGAAGCTCCCGTGGTAGCGCTAGACCACGGGAATGAAGATGTACCAGCAGCACCAGCTCCGGAGGTTGAAGCTGCGGTTTTGGATGCTGTGATGATGGACGCTCCAGCCTCAGAGCCGGAGGTAGCTGCAGTTTCGGCCTTAGAGCCAGATGTTCTTGAAGCCCCAGCGGCGGAGCCGGTGGTTCATGAAGTTCCGGCTCCTGAGCCGGTTGTCGCGGAGGTGCCGGCACCCGAACCTGTGGAGGTCAAAATGCCGACGCCTGAACCGGCAGTGGAGGAGGCACCAGCACCGGAGCCGGAAGTGGCCTCAGCTCCGGCCGAATCTTCAACGCCTGCTCCAGAGGTGGTAGTTCCGGAGGTACCCGTGTCGGAGCCAGGGTGCCAAGACGAAGCGGTCGGTCCCTTGCCTGAGGGACCAGTTGATGACGACCTGGCGGCGGGACCTTCAGAGTTAACCCCGGAGGTAGAAGCTTCTGTTGCAGGACCTTCCTCGGCGGCGACCGAGGCTCTCCCGGAGGGCGACTCTAGTGCCGCGGAAGCTCAGGGGACCACTCTTGTAGAGTGGGACCCAATTTTTGTTATGGAGAACCCACTGGAGTCAGTGGAGAGGACTCCGGCAGGTCCGGAGCTGATCCCTTTGTCGTTATCCATCGACAACGCCCGCTCCAGCCTTCGTCAGGTCCATCTCGCATTTTATCACGACGGCAAGGCCCTCGAGGAGGAGCGCCAAACTGTAACACCCTCATTTTCATGCATCATTCCTTGCATACACTCATATACATGTTTAACATTAACCCACAACAAGAGGAACGAGTTTAAAATTGATTCGGAGCATTTAAAAATTGATTTGGAACAAAACCGCACTTAAAACGCAGGAAAGTGCGGACTAGTCCGATTTTGCTGAGGACTAGTCCGATTTCTCTCTGACTAAAAATGGACTTGTCCGTTTTTGCTACGGACTAGTCCGTTTTTTTGGCACTGGAAACTTTCAAACTTGTCCGATTTTGTGCAGACTAGTCCGATGCTCCATGAATCCTTGAAAAATTTGCTAAGTCCTTGGACTTTTCCGGACTAGTCCGATGTTCGAGCGGACTTGTCCGTTTTCCTTTATGTTCAAATTCAGACTTGTCCGATGTTTGGCCAGACTTGTCCGATTTTCTCTCTAGACGACTTCGCACTAGTCCGGTCCTGTCCGGACTTGTCCAATATTTCGCGACTCTGAGTTGATCTTTTGTTTTACGACTTGTTTCTTGGGTTTCACGTTAAGTGGGCCTAGGGACGTCGAGCCTAACTCTTTTAGAGCCCATGTGGGACTCTAAACTGGCCTCTACTCATCATCCCAAAACTCGAAATCCATCTAACCCTAGCCTCCACCTCTATATAAACAACCCCACACTTGGTTTGACATCTATTTGCCACTTTTCCACCCACCCAAACCCTAGTTCGTGGAGAGCCACCATCAAGGAGGGAGGAGAAGATCCCAAGCAAGAAGAAGAAGAGGAGGAAACGAAAGAGGATCAAGATCTCCACCGAGTTTCGTCCTTCACCACCAATTCATCCCCAAGTTCATCACCAACCCTAGATCATCAAGATCCAAGTGCTACCTCCAAGTTTCTTGATTCATTGGAGTCCTAAACACCTGGTATACCTTCTATTTTCTTTTCCTTACGTGAATTCAACCCCTAATCTCCAAATTCACGACGATCTAGAAAACCCTAATCTGCTGATCTCGCAGAGTGCGGACTTGTCCGGTCCCTAGCGGAGTAGTCCGATCTTTCTGGTTAAATTGTGTTGAATTAATTCTAAAATTTGATCTAATCGAATCAAAACCTGTATAAACTTGTTAAAAGCTATTAGAACTAGTTAGTTATCATTAAAAGCAATCTATTAACAAGTTCTACCTTGCATTTGCATTAATCATGCATGTCATGACATATTGAGTAATATTTGTGCACTCTTTGATTGTGTTTCTTGTCTTGTATGTTTATTGTGTGGATTAGACGGATTTGTGCTAGAGAGTGCCGCGGAGGATCTTCAACACCAAGAGTTTTAAGGCTTTGATCCTAATCAACAGCAAGAGCAAGACAAGTGTCCTTGAAGCATATTGATCCTGTTTTTAAAATAAATAGTTTATTTGCAAAACTGCATGCTGTGTCAATTTGATGGGAATCCTATGGTAGGAAGTTTACTAGATTTGTTTAACCACCCTTGTCACCTGGAATTTATGGTAGAGAGAGTCGGGAAGGGCTTTTACCTTTTTGCTTCGCTTAATTAATTGAGATGGAAAAACAACACTACACATTTAATTATGTATTAATGATATTCTGGTTAATGTGAATTGGTCAATATGATATGGTAAAGGGGTGATCTAAGCAAGCCTGGTATGTGGATGGGTTGGATGTTATGGTGGTTTGCTTGCTTTAGATCTAAGGACCGGTTCATACGAGAATAAGCCAGGACTACAGTGCCACCACGAGGCCAAGTATGGGTGTGGCGTAGCTGATTAATTAGGGCTTTGCTAGTGCTGTTTGGACCATTGTGGATGCTCGGGGAAGGGGTAGTCAGATTGGGTTTGTTGATGATTGGTGGGACTACCCTGGGATCTAAATGGCTCAAGAGGGGGCCCTTGGTTAAAGATGTGCTCAGTTGGAGGCATCGCCACCAGTGAAACCTCAGTGGGGTCTAAATAGGCTAGTAATCCCTTTGTAAAGGCCATTTTGTGATCTCTTGGCTATACACCAAAGGAAGTGTAATTGGCATAAGGGAGGTTCTTTAGTCGCCGACGGGTGATGAAATCACAAACACGTGGGTAAAGTGGTACAAACTCTGCAGAGTCTATTAAAACTATCATGATAGCCGTGCTCCCAGTTATGAGCGCCTGGATGACCTACATGATTAGAGGGAAATTGGTAATTGGGATGGTTATGGTTTGGTAATGGTTATGGATGGTTATGGATTTATTTCTGGTATTGAATATGGTTATTGACAAATGGTGAAATCTGGAATTATTGATGAGGATGGTGAATTGTGGACTGGTACTATGGTATTACTTATGATTATGATGGGTTTATTTCACATACATATAATATATTGCTTTTCAAATGTTTTTAATGTACTTTTCAGCACTTTTCCATTATTATTGTCGTCATTTGAATTCGCCACATGTCATACTTTCCACACTTGCTGAGTACGACATGTACTCACTCTTGCAATTCCCCCCAACAGTTGCAGGTGAGGATTGGGAGTTTAATGGTGATAATGCGGAGTTCTAGGCCGTGTCTGCCGTCAGCTTTGCCTGTGGTGTTATTGGAGCTGCGCTATACCCTATTGCTTATGCTGCCTAGCTGTTTAGTTTGCTTAATTAGTTTATTTCCGCTGCATTAGTTGAACTTGTCATAAATATTCATTAGAGCTTGTATTCGAGGATAATCTGGTTTGTGTAATAAAATTTGGTTAATTAATCTTGTTCTGTGGTAATTTTCTATATACTCTTTTGTGATTGCACTCGTGTATGTGTGATGAACATCCTGGGCACACATATACGTTAGCTTGGTTCATTTTTCAGAACCGGGCATCACAGATTGGTATCAGAGCCACAGATTGACCATAGGATGCAACCTAGATAGAATGGACACTTTAGAGCACATAGGAGCACTCAGGAATCGATGTGTTTTTGCTTGGAGTGCTGTTTGCTATATATGTTGGTTGCTTGTGTGCCTAATAGAGGATTTTGGGGTGCTTTAGCATTGCCATGTCCACCTAGGCTAGTGTAGCTAGTTGTTTAGTTTCATATCCCTTGATGCATATAGTTGGGGACGTTCTAATTCTTACCTATTGCTTTTCTTCAGATGGTGAGGACTCGCAACCAGAGGGATGGCAATGACAAGGAGGAGAACAATAGACTGCCTCAGAACAACATTGGACAAGGATCTACTCAGGGAGCTATCAACATTGAGCAGCTATTGGCCATGCATAACCAGCTCATGCACACCATGATACAGACAATGGGACAGCTGCAGGCTGACAACATCAACCATCAGCCCCACATGCCTCCACCGCCACCCCCGTCACCTCCTCATAACCGATTGGGAGAGTTTATGAGGACTAGGCCGCCAACCTTTGCTCAAGCCGCTAACCCTATGGATGCGGATGATTGGCTCAAGTTCGTGGAGAAGAAGTTAGCCATTGTCCAATGCAGTGACCGGGAGAAGGTGCTATTTGCTTCTCATCAACTCGTTGGAGCAACTGCGGATTGGTGGGATTCTTATTGCAATGCTCATGAGAACCAAGAGAGAATTACTTAGGCCGAATTCAAGGAGAATTTCCGTTCTCATTATGTGCCCGAGGGTGTTATGATCTTGAAGAGGCAAGAATTTGAGAATTTAAGGTAAGGAAGATCAAGCGTGAGTGAATATCTCAACAAGTTCACTCAGCTCTCAAGGTATGCGCCTGAGGATGTTAGTCGGGACAGCCGGAAACAATACTTGTTCATGAGGGGCTTGAACAATGAAATCCAAGTGCAATTGCTCAATTGTGATTATGCAAATTTCCAGAAGCTTGTGGACAAAGCAATTGTGGTTGAGAACAAGATTCGTGAGATGGAGCAAGACAATAAGAGGAAGGCGCCATATCAAGGACAACAACAAGGAAGTAATGTGCGCCCTCGCTTTGCACCACCCAATGCGCCCTATTACAGCTCCTCTATTCCTGCTCAACGTCCTAGATTTGCACCACGCCCAACTCAGTTTGTGCAGCAGCGCCCTGTCATGCAAGCACCTAGGCCTCCAATGCCTTATGTGCCTCATGCTAATTTTCTTGGAGCCAATGCTCAAAACCAAGCTCGTCCCAATAATTCTGGTGGAGTTAAGAAGTGCTATACTTGTGGGGAAGCTGGACACTTTGCGCATCAATGTCCTAAGTCAGACCTTGGTCAAGGAAGCAATGCGCCGAGGCAAAACCCAAGACCCAATGGAGGACAACCACAAGGGAACCGTGGACAGCAAAATTTTGCTCGTGGCAACGTGAACCATGTCTCTACAGAGGATGCTCAGCAAGCGGATGACGTGGTCATTGGTATGTTTCTCGCCAACTCCAACCCCGCGACAATGTTAATTGATTCTGGAGCATCGCATTCTTCATTGCATCGAAGTAAGTTGCCAAGTATAGTTTGCCTATCTCTCATATGAAGTTTACTCTATTGGTTAAGTCTCCTGGAGGAGAGATGAGGACAAATATAGTATGTCCAAAAGTATGCCTTAGAATAAGGGGGGTAGTCTTCTCCGCCAACCTCATAGTTTTGGATTCTCAAGGATTGGACATTATACTTGGTATGGACTGGTTGAGGAAGCACAATGGAGTTATTGAGTGTGCCATGAAGACGGTGAAGTTGACCAATGAAGAAGGGATCACCGTAGAATTTGAAGCATCTCAAACCGCACCGAAGCGATTGGAGCTGAATCATATGGACGGTGCCGCCATTGAGGAGATTCCGGTGGTGTGTGAATTTTTGGATGTTTTTCTGGACGAGTTGCCAGGTATGCCACCCGATCGAGACATTGAGTTTGTTATTGATTTAATACCTGGAACTGCACCTATAGCTAAGAGGCCGCATAGGATGCCTCCTTTGGAATTAGCGGGGCTCAAGAAGCAAATTCAAGAGCAACTAGAGAAGGGTTTTATTCGCCCTAGATCTTCCCCTTGGGGAGAGCCTGTTCTATTTGTGGACAAGAAGGATGGGACTCAAAGGATGTGTGTGGATTACCGAGCTCTCAACGAGGTAACAATCAAGAACAAGTACACCTTGCCACGCATAGAAGACTTGTTTGATCAGATGAAGGGTGCTTGTGTCTTCTCTAAGATTGACTTGAGGTCGGGATACTTTCAAATGAAGATTAGACCATCGGACATACCCAAGACAGCTTTTAGGACACGGTATGGATCTTATGAGTACATCGTGATGTCTTTTGGATTGACAAATGCGCCTGCCTACTTTATGTACCTCATGAATAAGGTCTTCATGGAGTACTTGGACAAGTTCGTCGTGGTGTTTATTGATGATATTATGATCTACTCGAAGGATGATAAAGAACATGAGGAACACTTGAGGCTTACGTTGCAGAAATTGAGGGAGCATCAATTGTATGCCAAGTTCAACAAGTGTTAGTTTTGGTTGAAAGAGGTGCCATTTTTGGGTCATATAATCTCAGGAGGAGGAGTATCGGTTGACCCCGGGAAAGTGAGAGACGTGTTGAAGTGGGAGCCGCCGCAAAATGTAAAGGAAATAAGGAGTTTTCTTAGGATGGCTGGATATTACCGTATATTCATAAAGGACTTTTCCAAGATAGCCAAGCCAATGACGGAGTTGCTAATGAAGGGAAAGGCTTTCCAATGGACCCAAGCTTGTCAAAATAGTTTTGAGGAGATAAAGAAGAGGTTGCCAACAGCCCCAATTTTGGTACTGCCAGATGTGAGCAAGAGTTTTGATATTTATTGTGACGCATCGAGACAAGGACTTGGATGTGTATTGATGCAAGAAGGCCAAGTGGTCGCCTATGCATCAAGACAATTGAAGAAATATGAGCAGAATTACCCCACGCACGATTCGGAACTGGGCGTCACACATACCCTTAGGAGGTGGTGCAACTGGCTCCAATTCGAGATCAAGCTGGCGCAAACAAGGCTGGCTGATGACAAGGAGTGGGTCAAGAGGGAGAAGGCCCAGATGGAGTACTGGGGCCATCTGCTAGACGAGAGGGAAAGCATGGTGTGATCCCTCGACAACCAGTCTCGGTCTATACACGAACAAGCTGTGGCTGCTAATGAAGCAGCGAATGATCGCCAGGAGAAGCTTAGTACCATTCACGAAAGCCTCGTCAAGCGCAGGTAGGCTCTTGAGGAGCGGGAGAAAAAGCTCGAAGATGAAGAGTAAAAACTCCTAGAGCTGCAGGATGACCTCGTGAAGAGGGAGGAGGAGCTCGCCCAAAGGCTGGATCTGGGTGACAAGAGTCTTGCAGAGCGCACCAAGAAGCTGGAGGAGCTCTGCGAGAGTGAGGAGAAGAAGGCCTGGCAGTAGGGAGAGGACCTCACCAAAAGGGAGAATGAAGTTGCTGCCAGGGAGAAGAAGGTGCAGGGCCGAGAGAAAGACCTGGTTGACCGTCGGAACAAGATCCATGTCCGGGAAGAGGAGCTTGCCAACCTCGAAAAGCAAGTTGCTGAAAGGATTCAGGATCAAGCCAAAGAGGTCGAGCGCCTTGCCCGAGAGGGTTAGGAGCTTGTGGCTGCCAAGAGGTCCTTGGAAGAGATGCGAGGATCAAGGGTTGCAGAGTCCCAACAAGTATGGGACTTCTTGGTCAAAGTTAATGATGCGCTGACGCCGCTGGGCTTTAGTCCCGTGCGTTCGAACGATCCAGAGCCGGAGCTGGACCAGGCGTTGAAGGCGTTGAGCTCGACTGGCAACAAAATCAACAAGATGGATGATGTCATCGCGGATCAGTTGGAAACGGAAGGAAAATCCCTTGCGCAGAACGTCGCAGAATACATGCTGACATTTCCCACTAGATCCGGTGCTTGAAGGTCCCATCGATGGAGAGGGAGATGCCACCAAGACCAGCGTGTCAGAGGCTGCCCAGAAGGTCACCTCGTTCTTTCGTAGGATTTAGGACTTTATCCTTGTAGCTCCTACTTGTATCTTCTCTTCTTTTCTCCAATTTTATAATCTCTTGTCCTCAGATGAATGAAATCCAAGAAATTTATGAATTTCATTTTTTGTCTTCAACCTTTGTCTCACTTGGCCCCCAGGTAGATGTACACAATTTGATTGCGAACATGTACCAAAAATATGTAGCATTTTGTTGAAGACTTGCGTGCTTCGAACTTGTAGAGTGTAGGTCCGAAGTCATCGACAGCAGGGCCCCCTGAGGTTGTCGGAGCTTAGTAGCTCCAGCATCGACCGTTGTCAACACGTAGAGCGTCGACAGTTGGCCCTCTGGGGTTGTCGGATCTTAGTAGCTCCAGCAGCGACCACTGTCAAAACGTAGAGCGTTGACAGCAGACCCCATTGGGGTGTCCTTCTACCATCTTTTCTTTACGTAAACGGCTCACTCCCTGGATTTGTCGAAACTTGATAGCTCCGGCGACACCTACTATCAATGTTTAAAACATCGACAACGGGCCACCTTAGGGGATGTCAGAGCTTTGATAGCTTCGGCATCATCCAACAACATCATGAGATTTTTATTTTTCCTGCACACTGAAGTCAAGAAAAACAGTAAAATCCATTTCTTATCTATAACTCGTTTGCGGATTACTATTCCCGAAAGAAATTATTAGGTCAACCGCAATTCTATATACAATCAAGTGCATTTGCTTATTTTCTCCAGGTCTGATCGTTTTCTGTACTCACCTTACTCAAGCCTGCCGGGGTGTAGGTAGAGTGGCGTACTTAGGGTGCAGGACCAGGCTAAGTCGATAGCACACTCCAGACCTAGATTGGCTTGGCGTTTAGGCGAGTAGGACATTCAACAATGTTAAGACCCGAAAGAAATAACAATTCAACTTGAATTATATATGAATTGTTCGAGCTAAAGTTTCTTGAGAATTGCACAACTTTGTTATAGACAAGAAAGAGAAAAATAAAAAATAATGAGCCTGTACAAAATAAATGCATGTGGAGTCTGTTTTCACATAATGATGTCTTTCATTATAGGTCTGGGGTACAGGGGAAACAAGTACACTCTTAGGGTATGGAACTAGGCTAAGTGTGTTGCATTTCTTGTTTGACCCAAGGTAACTAGCTACACTTTTAGTTCTTAGACTGTGTCAAGTGATGCTTGAACTTTGCGGACCTTCCGGGAAAGGTACGGTTGTCCTCCTGGAGGAATTACCCAACTCTGTACAATGACGCTATAACATACATCATATGTAATTACAGACTCACGTGATATTAAGCGTAGAACTTACGGAGGTGCTAAATGTTCCAAGGATTAGGGAGCGGTGTCCCATCCTCAGTTGCCAAGCAAACGCATCCGGAATGGGATACTTTGATCACTCGGAAGGGTCCTTCCCAGCTGGGGGAAAGTTTGTTTAACCCTTCTCGAGTTTGTATTCTCTGTAGCACCAGATCGCCTTCCTCGAGCTATCGGTTATGCACATGCCTTTGGTGATAGCGCCGGAGCGCTTGGCAGTATCATGCATTTTGAACAGCTGCTCGACACCTTCCCTCTTCAACGAGGTCAAGGTCTTCACGCCAGAGCTGGTCCTGCGTGGCTTCGTTGGAGGTCCGGACCCGGAGTGACCCCAAGGTGATTTCCGGATGAAAGACTGCTTCAGCTCCGTACACCAGGAAGAAGGGTGTCTCTCGAGTTGACCAGTTTGGAGTTGTCCTGTTTGCCCACAAGGTGGGCGGAAGCTCTTCAATCCAGTTGGCTCCATGTTTTTTCAGGCGCTCATATGTGCGCATCTTGAGTCCTTTTAGGATTTCTAAATTTGCTCTCTCAGCTTGGCCATTGCTTGCTGGGTGAGCTACGGAAGCGTAGCTGACTTGAATGTCGAGGTCTTCACAATATCCTTGGAATGGAGAGCTTGTGAATTGAGTCCCATTGTCAGTTATGATCTTGTTTGGGACTCCAAATCTGCATACTATGGACTGCAAGAAATTGATAGTTGATTGCTTGTTTTTTGTCACAACTCGAGTTGCTTCCGGCCACTTGGTGAACTTGTCGATGGTGACATACAGGAACTTGTAACCTCTGACAGCTCTTGGGAAGGGTCTCAAAATATCCATACCCCACACGGCGAATGGCCATGTCGGAGGTATCATTTGTAGAGGTTGAGCTGGTGTGTGAATTTGCTTCGCATGAAACTGGCATGCTTCACATTTCTTCACTATCTCATGTGCATCCTGGAGTGCTGTAGGCAAGTAAAAACCATGTCGGAAGGCTTTACCGACCAACGTGCAGGAAGATGCGTGGTTCCCACACTCGCCTCCATGGATTTCTGCGAGGAGCTCGCAGCCTTTTTCCCTTGTAATGCACCGCATTAGGACGCCGTTGGCACCACGTTGGTAGAGATCCTCTTCTACCAGTGTGTATCTTTTAGCCAATCTGACTATCTGGTCAGCAGATACATTATCTTCAAGAAGGATGTTGTCTTTCAAGTAGCTCCGGATCTCTGACATCCATGCATCGGAGCTAACTTGAGCTCTTGAGTCTTGCGTGCTGGGTTGCTCGGAGCTTCTTGCAGCATCTACGACCCTTGATTGACGCCATGGTAACAGGGCCATCGGGACCGCCAGCTTCGAGATGCCGATCTCGCCCCCTTTGCTCACTTCGGCAGGTTGAGCTGTTGGTCTTGACAATCTCCGGACGAAGGTTCCGTCAGGAACTGGAGCTCCAGTTGAAGCTTTCATGGAGAGTTCATCAGCTTCAGCGTTGTTGAGACGCTGGACATGGCAAAGATCCAAGACTTCGAAATCCTTCTGAAGCTTTTGGACTTCAAGTAGATATGCAGCTAATTGAGGGTTATTGCAGCAGCATTCACCTTTAACTTGTTTTATAATGAGCTGCGAATCGCCTTTTACCAACAGCTGCTTGACACCATATGATAGCGCCACCTTGAGCCCATAGATTAGTGCTTCATACTCCGCCATGTTGTTAGTCGCCTTGAAGTCAAGGTGAACCATGTATTTGACCTTCTCCCCGGTCGGAGGGAGCAGAAGGATTCCAGCTCCGGCCCCCAACTTCTGAACGGAGCCGTCGAAGTAGAGAGTCCAGTGAGGCTCAGTGAAGACCGGAACCTTGGGTTCTGACTTCTGCTCACTGGGGCCCCCAGGATTTGATGTAGAGGGGGTCCATTCCGCCATAAAGTCTGCCAATGCTTGACTTTTGATCGCTTGTCTTGGAACGAATTCAAGATCGAACTCGGCCAATTCCACTGCCCACTTTGCAATGTTCCCAGTAGAGTTGGGGTTATGCAGGATTGCACGCAGTAGTTAAGAGGTTACCACTGAAATCTTGTGAGGTTGGAAGTAGTGACGAAGCTTCCTAGAGGCAATAAGAACTGCGTAGAGCAGTTTATGCACCTCTAGGTATCGAGTCTTGGTGTCATGGAGTACCTCACTGATGAAGTATACTGGGCGCCGGACTGTCCGGACCCTCCCGGAGGGGCCCGAAGCTTCCTCCTCATCAACCCAGACCCTCCCGGAGGAGCCCGAACCTTCTTCGGGGACCTCCAGGTTCTCACTAGAGGAATCCGGAGCTTCTTCTGAAATGAACCGGACCTTCCTGGAAGGGTTCAGATCTTCTTGTTCAGCAAGAGTAACTCCTTCATTTGAAGGAAGTTGATCCTCTGGCGTCTCACCTCGAGGATCCGAGTCTGGGGGCTGGGACCCAGACTCACCTTCACGTAGTTCCGGACCTTCCCAGAGGGGTCTGGATTCCTGGACTGGGGATGGTTCTGGTCTTTTCGCAACCAGGACCATGCTGACAACTTCGTCAGTTGCTGAAATGTAAAGCAGAAGTGGCTCACTAGGATTTGGAGGTACCAAAGTTGGTAGAGTGGTGAGGAGCTGCTTCAGCTCTTGGAAAGCCTTTCCTGCTTCTTCAAACCATTGGAATGGTCCGGACTTCCTCAATAATCTGAAGAAGGGTAGCACTCGTTTCGCCAGTGTTGAGATGAACCGTCTGAGGGCAGCTAGACATCCAGTTAGTTTCTGGACATCCTTGATGCGAGTTAGTGGCCGCATGTCTTCAATAGCTTTAATCTTCGCCGGATTCGCCTCTATTCCTCGGTGGTTCACCAAGAATCCAAGAAGCTTTCCGGAGCTAACCCCAAAGACACACTTGTCTGGGTTCAGCTTTGTGCGTGTGATTCGCAACTTGTCGAAGACAGCTTGCAAGGTGTCAAGAAATGACTCCTTATTCTTGATCTTGACGACGATGTCATCGACGTACACTTCCACTACATCTCTAACAAGCTCTTCAAAAGTTTTGTACATAGCTCGTACAAACGTTGAAGCAGCATTTTTGAGACCAAATGGCATGGCAGTGTAACAGTACAATCCATCTACTGTGATGAAGGCAGTATGCTCTTTATCTTCCCTAGACATTCTGATTTGATGATACCCAGAATATGCGTCTAGGAAAAACAGTAATTCACACCCGGAGGTGGAATCCACTATCTGGTCTATTCTAGGTAGTGGGAATGGATCCTTTGGGCATGCCTTATTTAGTGTTGTGTAGTCGATACACATCCGAAGCTTCCCGCCGGCCTTAGGTACAATGACTGGGTTTGCCAACCATTTTGGGTGGAAGACTTACCGGATGAATCCTGCTTTGAGCAACTTCTTCACTTCTTGACGTATGAAGTTTTGTCGCTCTACTGATTGCTTCTGGGGCTTCTGATGTATAGGCTGAGCGTCGGGATAAATCTTCAGATTGTGCTCAATCACTTTCCTATGGATCCCATGCATTTGTGACGGTTGCCAGACAAACACGTCGACATTAGCCCGGAGGAAAGTGATAAGCGTGAGTTCCTATTTGTCGTTTAGACCTCCCGATATACGGGTGGTATGAGCAGCGTCGGAACCAATTTGGATGACTTTGACGGGAATGTCGCTGTCGTGGCTTGGTTGCACACGAGGTGCGGAGGTTGAGCCTCGATGACAAATGCTCGGGGGCTTCGGAGCTTGCTCCTTTCCAGATTCTTCCCCTGCGCTGTAGCAAGCGCGTGGAGTTCTTCCAGAGCAGTAACTCCGACGGTGCGATCTCTGTGGATCCGGAGAACACCTAAAGGTGTTGGCATCTTCAACACCAACTAGCCATAATGAGCAGCAGCCATGAATTTGTACAAAGCTGGCCTACCTAGGATGGCATTGAATGGCAAGTTGATCTGTGCCACGTCGAAGACCAACTTCTCGGTCCTATAATTCTCCCGAGTCCCGAAGGTCACCGGGAGAGTAATGGCACCGAGTGGAGTTATGGTCCCCGGACCTACACCGGAGAAAGGTCGGGAGGGGCGAAGATCCAAAGGTTGAAGCTAAAGCTTTACGAAGGCTTCGAAGCTTATGAGGTTCAGCCCCGAACCCCCGTCCACCATTACGTGGTGGAGCTGGATGTTATTTATGGTAGGAGATACCATCAGTGGAAGTTGGCCAGCTCCGATCATGTTCCGAGGGCAGTCCGAAGCATCGAAAGTGATGGTTGTATCCATCCACTTCCGATGAGGCTTCGCCCTGGTGGTGGGAGCTCCCGCCGCATTGTCTTGAGGACACGTCAGGAAGTGATGTCCCACGAACCACCAAAGATGGTGTTCATGGTTTTCCGACGCTCGTTGTCGGAGACGTCGGAGTTGTCATCAACGGAGGTGTAAACAGCCTTCAAGACCTTTTTGGGGTCCTGAAAGCCAAACTCCTCTTCAGCCGGAGCTTCGTCGACTTTTTGTTTTCCTTCCCTTTGACGGAAAGGAGCTTCTTCCAGGCGCTTGTTGTAGCGCTCAACAGGGTTTTGGACCTCTCGGCAGTTTTCCAAGTTGTGGTTGTCCATCTTGTGTATGGGACACCACATCTTGGAGCTGCCACCATCTTCAGACGACGGCCGCGGTCGTTTCTCGGGGTGTGGCCCCCGGCCACCCAGAGCTGCGGTAGCAGCGAAAGTAGGTGTGCCGACTGACAGCTTCTTCTTGTCGTTGGACTTTTTCTTCTTCTTGCCACTCCCGGGGGTAGTGGCTTCACCCTTGGAGGATTTTTTGTTGGCCTCCGAAGATGGTTGGACTGCATTTCATGGCCCACCGCAGCCTTGGCACACTTGTCTACCAAGCTGAAGAGTTCTGTGACACTAGTGACTTCCTTGGTCGCCAGCTTCTCTAGCATCTTCTTATCTCGAACGCCCTGTCTGAATGCTACAATAACAGAAGCGCTTGAGATAGAAGGAATGGTATTTCGTATCTGGGAGAACCTCTGGATGAAATATCACAAGGACTCTCCCCCATTTTGCTTGACAGCAAAAAGGCCCAGTTACGTGCCTGGTCGGGTGTATGAGCTCCCGAAGTTGGCAGTGAACTGTTGGCACAACTCTGCCCATCTGTTGATGGAGTCAGGCGGAAAGCTCATGAACCAAGACTTGGCAGTCCCAGTCAAAGCCACAGGGAAATAATTGGCCATCACGACATCATTGTCCCCAGCCGCAACGATAGCGGTGGAGTATATTTGAAGAAATTCGGCGGGATTAACAGTCTCGTCAAATTTCTCCGGCAGGTGATGCCGGAACTTCTGCGGCCATCTGACCATGCGTAGGTGTATGGCCAAGGCGGAACAGCCTCCTCCTACTCCCTCAGGAGCAGGACTGTCCCGAGCCTCTCGCCTCTCGCGAGCACGCTCGATGTAGACGTGGCCGTCCTGTTGTCGGTAACGACAATCGAGCTCCGCCCGGAGATTATGAGTCGAAAACCTCGTTATCGTGTGAGTACGTCATGCCCCGGAAGGCAGCGACGTCGCCTGTTGAGATGCAGCACGCCTCCCGTTCTGCGAAGCTTGCGGACCGAGTCTACCCGACAAGGTCAGACGCTGCGATGGGGCTCGCACCGAGGGGGGAGGACCTTGATTGCTGATGCGATCGGCTGCTGCTGCAACCAGATGATCCACATCAGCTCCCCACTGCTCCATCGCACCCTGGGGTGCTCCTGGAGGCGGTGGACGTTGGAGAAGAGCACGCGCAGCGTTAAGCGCGTGTTCGGCGTTATTGTTTGCCGATGCAGTGACCGACGCGGACACCCCATCTTGCCGTCCAGCTTGATTCGCCGGAGCGGACGGTGGCGGTGATGGCATGACTCCTGCTAGAGCCACAACACCTGCTGGCTGCTGCATGTTGGAGGGATTGCCTCCGACAGGTTGCGCAGCATGGTTGCCGTTGGACGATCCAGCAACATAATTCACCATCTTTGAATCTCAGGCGCCCCTACCTGGCGCGCCAACTGTCGGAGTCTGGTTCCGGCAATTCTCCCGGTACTAAGATTAGTAGCCCGTAGAGTTTTGTAGTTCGGTTAGGGCGTGCGTAGATTCAGAACAAGATGGCGAGTAGACACGAGGATTTACGTGGTTCGGGCTGCCTGAGAGTAATACCCTACTCCACATGTGTGTGTTGTTGCTGTATTGAGCGTCAGAGCGCTTGTGTGTGAAAGACCAGAGTGTCTGGAAGACTCTTAGCCTGTCTTGGGCGCGTGTGGAAGTGTTTTTCGTGTATCACTCGGTCAATCCTTTTATAGTACAAGGACTGACCGTTACATCATCAGCCTGACCCGACATGTGGCCCTAGCGGTTACTGATGCTTAATACACAGTTAATATACTTAATTCCCCTTAACAGCGTGGTAACACGCCTTAATGGTGGCGTTACTGGTATTAAGGGTCCTCCGATCATGTGTCATTAAGATAGCATTAATGACACATAATCAGGTCTTGAGGTCTTTAATGTTCCTTGAAGGTCCGAGCCGTTGGTGGTCCACTAATCTGTCTGTTGAGGTTGAAGGTCCGACGGTTAGACGTGTGGCAGCTCCGGAGCTTACCGTCTTAGACGAGTAGGTCTGGTGCTGTTGTACACGTGTCGGTACCGGAGCTTCCCTCTGTCGGGGGTTAGGTCCGGGGGTGCCACACAGGTATCTAGTCCGGAGCTTTTCCATGTATGGAATGCAGCTCCAGTTTTATGATACACGTGGCAGCACCTGGGACTAACCATAGAAGAGAGGCAGGTCCGGTTCTGAGTGACATGTGGGGCCTTCGGAGGTCTTCAACTCAGACATGTGGAGTTCTTTCGCACTCTTTGCAGTTCCAAGGGGTATCCGGTATGCAGGGTACCGACACACGCCTATTTATATGGCTGTTTGTTAATGAAACGTGAGGAGGTTTCATCATATTCCTTCAGCATCTGCCTGCGAGATGTTCCGGGTCATGGCGGTAAGAAGTGCGATGCCATGCTCTGCGGCGGCTACGGTGTTGGTCGTGGGTGCGTTGACGCGACGAGGCATCTGTGCTCGGTGGCGGCAGCGAGATGGACATTGTACATCCCGACGACTCCGCAACCCACCATGCGAAGCCTAACGTCGGAGGTCTCGAGACATCACGACCGAACTAGATCTCCGAGCGCACGATGAGCCTATCGTAAAGCGAGATCTTGGCGCGGAGCTCCTCGAGGGAGAGCTCGTAGGAGCAGTTGATGTTGGTGAACTCCTTTAACAACGCGAACTCCACGACACAACTTCTTGGCGACGAGGGCGGTGGACTTCCCTGTGATGATACCGCCCATTGAGGCGATGGAAGCCGCGGGGCAACAATCGCCACTGAGGCAGGGATATGCGCGCTGGGCGTGGGCCTGCTGTGTGCGAATGGGGAGGCGGAGCATAGAGGATGTATTTGCTGTTGGAGAGGTGAACATTTTGTTGACCAAAAAGTTACATTAGGCAAATTCCAACTATGGCATTATTTTTACCTTTTATTGTTGGAACAGGTTAAGTTCCCATTTGTTAAGACTTTTTTTGTCTCTGTTCTCGCACCCTTTTGTCATCCTGCGTGAAATGAGTCCCCGATCTATGACCATGAGTTCCTTATGATGTGTTTGGTTGGAAGTCAAAGTGGGATGGGATGGATCCATCCCAGTTTTTAGGGATGGGATGATCCCGTTTTCTGTTTGTCTAGAGGGATGGGACGATCCCTGTTTCTTGTTTGTTTTGTGGGATGGTGTGGGACGGAATGATCCCGTCTCTTGTTTGAATGAAAGGATGGGACACGGATATGTGAGTATGAGTACTTCTGTAAGGTCGCGCGGCTGTCTCCACGGAGGTGGGACGGATCCGTCCCCATGTTTTCGGTGGGATGGTTTCATCCCGCATCTAGGTGGAATATTCTCTTTTGAGGGATGACTCAATCCCACATGTCTCCAAACCAAACAACAGAAAAGTGGGATCGTCCTGTCCCGTCCCACTATATCCCTCGAACCAAACACACCCTTAATGTTTCCATAGTTTTCAATATGACACTTTAGCTATTCCGTGAGAATCAAATCATATTTGTCAGTTTAGGAAGACGAGGCCAATTCCTTGATCATTTTAATATATGACAAGTTTTTTTGTTGGAGGAAGCTTAGTTCCTTTTTCCATAGGCTCCTAAAGTCTTAGTCCCAAAGAAGAAACCTTGTGGAAACATAAAATAATGGAAAACACCTCATGTAACACTTGTATCATCTTATTAAGTTAGTTATTCATACTCTTGTAAGTAGTGGGTAACAAGAGGTAGATGGATATGAGCCTATAAATATACAAAAACCTCATTGATGAGCATATAAATTTATTTTGCTCTATCTGAAATGTATTTATTTGTTTTATTTCGAACCCGTATGTGAAAGTGATGATAATCTTAAGCACACGACAATAGCTAATTTAGCCAAGGGTTTCCGCCAGTCACCAACCAAACGGACATATGATCCACAAATCCTCGTGCGTCTCTCCTTGTCACATCTGTTATTACCTATTGGAAGGGATGAGTCTCATTGACAGGTGCGTGCATTTATGTGACACTGTGTCGAATGAGAGTACACCTTTCTTTCTTTTTGGCTAGGTGACTGGGCGTAGTTGTCCGTTTACCAAGTGATTGGACGCCTAGTTTTGTAAATTTTGAAAATGTCAGCTATTAATTTTAAATGATTAAAAACATTGGATTATTAATAAGAAATACTCCAAATAAGTACTCGACAAAACGCCGGCCCAGCCCGGTCAAAAAGGCCCAAGTAGTCAGCCCATCACGGTACGCAAACAGTCCAGGCCTCTCACGCCCGCGAGCACGCCAAACGCGACAACCCACCACGAAGGGGCACAGAGCAAACCCCCCCAACCTATTCGCCTCCACCCCGTCGCCGTCGCATCTCTGCCGGCGCAAGCTAGGTCACGCCTCGCACCCCCCTCAGACGATGTCGGCGCCCTCGGACCCCGTGGCGGCAGCCGGCCACGCTCCTGCGCCCGCCACCGCCGCGTCCTCCAGCAGCGGCCTCACCTTCAAGCTCCACCCCCTCGTCATCGTGAACGTCTCCGACCACTACACCCGCGTCAAGGCCCAGGCCGCCTGCTCCGGGGACAGCTCCTCCTCGTCCGGGGCGGTGGCGGGGCATCCGCCGAGGGTGTTCGGGTGCGTGATCGGAGTGCAGCGCGGCCGGACAGTGGAGATCTTCAACAGCTTCGAGCTCGTGCTCGACCCCGTCTCCGGAACTCTCGACCGCGCCTTCCTTGAGAAGAAGCAGGAGCTCTGTAAGATGATACTCGAATCCAGGCTCCAGTGATTTCATTTTACGGTATGGTGACACTTGGAATACTAGGGTTTTATTTAGTGTTTGATGAGTGCATGTTGCTGTTGTGATTGTGCAGACAAGAAGGTGTTCCCTGACTTCTATGTGCTGGGCTGGTACTCCACTGGGAGCGATGTGCAGGACACCGACATGTTAATCCACAAAGCTGTGAGTACTTGGAAGTTGGAACCGTTGGGTGAAGCTTTTAATCTGCTGCACTAATATTTTGCTTGGGATTTAACATTTTCTCATGTTGTGACGAGAATGTGAAATTTGATTATGATTACTGTTACTATACTGAGCACTTGTAATGGTAGGTGAAATTTAGGGATCTTTATTGTTTTATTGGAGGCCATATGGATACACAGACACCATTATACCCTCTATTGGTTGACAAAACATCTGTTATTCATGCCATTGTGTTTCATGTGATTACCTGCAAAAAACGTTTACTGCCGTGAGAATGGCAACTGGAAATTTTGTAGGAGTAACTGGAATCTGGAGATAGTTTTACTGCTGCATCAGTTCTTATAGAATTTGAGTACTTCATGCTCACATGTAAAATGACATATGGCTGATGTCTTGGCAAGCAATAATACTAGCAATATTTAACTTCATCCTTGCATGTAAAATGACGTATGGCTGATGGCTTGGCCAGCAATTATACTAATAATAGATATCAATTATTGTGAGATTATGTACATTTTTTCTCAAAATATATGTAAATTGTTACCTTATTTTATATGGATGACTAAATGTAGGATGATCCTGGTCGCTGCAACTTGGGTCAGGCTTGTGGGCTGCGGGCCTAGTTCGTGCTGTACAGCAGCCAGCAGGGGTGTGCCTGGGGGAGTCCTAGTTGAGTTGGCTTGTATCTCTAGTAGATAGAGTTTGAGTCGTAGAGATAGTCTTATCTGCTAGAGTTTAGATGTGTCCTAGTTGGATAAAATGATATGTAATTGGCTATATAAAACCAAGTGGCCGAAGGAATAAATCGTACCTCCCAGTTAGAATATTTCCTCCACATTTTTCCTGCACCTAGATTTTCTCTCCTGCTCACTCCGCCTCTGATCTGAACACGCGATCTGCCATAGCAGATTACATCTGTTCTGGACGTGAGACCCCTCTGTGCAGTTCTACTCTTCATCCTCATGGACACACAGCACCACCTGAGCTGATCTGCCTGCAGCAGATTGGTTCCAGTACACACAGTTCTGTTCTTCATTCTCACGCGCGCACAGCACCACCTAAGCTGATCTGCCTGCATCAGATTGGTTCCGACACCTGTGAGAAAGCTTTTCCGGCAAGGAGACCACCGGAATTTTATCAACAAATGGTGGAAATTTGTTTGTCTCGGGGAAACATTTATGGAGTTGCTTGTCAAAATGGATTGATCTGCGCTATACTAGTACACATTAATTTGCCTCCCTGACACTGTTTAACCAATCTTATCTACTTTTTACAGTTGATGGATATTAATGAGAGCCCCGTTTATCTTCTACTAAATCCTGCAATCAATCTCTCCCAGAAGGATCTCCCTGTGACTATTTATGAGAGTGGTAAGGATATTTGACCTTAAGTTTGGAATCATTGAATGCACCGCAACCACTTCTCTTGATCCCTGAATCCATTTATGTAACTTCAAGGATTTTGTTCGTGCTGCGTTTACTTTAGAGGTCTGATTTTGGTTACACCTGTTATGCTTGCATATAATATGCCAATCACTATCGTGTAGGCTACCTAGTCTAATACTCTGGCATCTTAGTTACCAAATTGTTAATTAATTTCATAGTTTAAAGCAAATAATAGCATTTTCTGTTTTTTTATTTTTTTCTCTTTTTTTTTCCCTTCCATCTTCCTTTTTTCGCTTTTGGTATTGGGTTTGGTGGGTTTCATCTCTAGCCTACCCGAACTTGCTTGGGACTAAGACTTTGTTGTTGTTGTAAATGATCAATTTTGTCAATATCTGTAGATAAGCAAAACTTTTATTTGCCTATCTTGTCATTATAATACATTCCCCAACATTTTCTATATGCAAATTTATCTTTTTGTAACCTTTGTCCCAAAAGTTCCTTCCATAAATGCCATTCTTAAGCTACATTCCATACAATTAAGCATGGATAACAATATAACATTAAATTCTCTTTTCTCACAAGAAGGTTAAGTCAATCTGTACTTTTTCTTTGTATTACAGTTTCTTTCTTGGTTCCTTGTTTCTTCTATTTGTGATGCTGATTACTTTATCCTCTTTAATTCAAGAGTTGCATGTTATCGATGGGAGTCCTCAGCTCATCTTTGTCAGATCAAATTATACCATTGAGGTTAGAGTTGTTCTCATATAACTTTCGAGCTGTAATGGCTATTGGTTTATGCCGCCATAATTATGTTTGATTAAAGACTGTAGAGGCAGAGAGGATATCTGTAGATCATGTCGCTCATCTGAAGCCCTCCGATGGTGGCTCTGCAGCAACTCAGTGTAAGCATTCTCTTTTAAACATCACTATAACGAATAACCTTTTTGAGTCAGCAGCTCTACTATCCAAGGTTCCTTGTGGACAGTTGAGGCTAATGGGTGATTTTGCACAGTGGCTGCTCATCTTACAGGAATACACAGTGCCATCAAGATGCTCAATAGCAGGGTTCGTGTTATCCAACATTATCTTGTTGCCATGCAAAAAGGTCTGTATATATACCTTATAAAGCGCTAGGGATGCTTTCTTCTTGTCACTTGCATGACATTTACTTGCTCTCCAAAATATGCTGCCATTTTGTTTAAACCAATCATTAAAATTTTAATTGATTAATCTTGTCACTCTTTAACTTTAGGCTTGCATACTTAACTAGGAAGCATTTTCCCTCACTGTAGGTGAGACTGCGGTGGATAACTCACTGCTTAGGCAAGTCTCAAGCCTCGTTAGAAGACTGCCAGCTATGGAGTCACAGAAATTCCAAGATGACTTCTTAATGGTATGCTAAGTGCCTAAGTTTCTTACTTATCTTTCCACAAACAATCCTCTTTTGATATCTACTATGTAGTTCATATGATACTAAAATGAGACCCACATCACATTGCTGCCAATAAGATTAATTCTATGTTTTCCTTTGTGCTGTCTATTTAAACTTGTACATTATGTTTGCTCTTTTTTTTTTTTTTTGTTTCCAGGAATACAATGACACTCTCCTCATGACCTATCTCGCGATGTTCACTAACTGTTCGAGGTATGCAATCACCTCCTTTGTATATGAAGTTCTTATGTGAATACCGAAATTCTTCTGTACCTGATGCCGATGCTTGAGATTTCAAAAGTGATGACATTTTTAAATTTGCAGCACAATGAATGAGTTAGTTGAGAAGATCAACACTAGCTACGAGAGACCCGCTACCAGCAGAAGAGGAGGCCGAGGTGCTTTCATGTAATGCTCCTCTGGAGCGTGTCCTGCGCCGTCATCTCTCAAGTTCTTTTGAAAGTCTTGTATTGTGAGGCAATTTTTTCGCAATATTAGGCACTATCGGCTATGCAGCAAGCTCCTGAGTTACGTTAAACTACTCGTGATTGAGCAGGGTATGGCTGCTCGATTTTGTCTAGGTGATACTCCCATTTGTGCCGGAGTTGATATGTAAAGCTCGTCGTCACTAGTTAATATGTTTAATTCGCAAGTGGATATTGATGCTGAATTGCTGATTTGCATAGTCTATTGTGCTTAAGCTTAACAATACCTTGAACGCCTCATTGCGTGGTTTGGTGTTAATAGTCTTGCTTGCATTAGTGTTACATGTGCTGCTATTGCTGTTGACGAGATTATGTGA
The DNA here is from genome assembly GCA_036927565.1 of Tuctoria greenei. NCBI lineage: Eukaryota > Viridiplantae > Streptophyta > Magnoliopsida > Poales > Poaceae > Tuctoria > Tuctoria greenei. Next base: position 5,532,874 of record JAYESD010000005.1, read on the forward strand.
TACAAGGACTGATTATGCCGGCAGATTTTGTGTGCTGTATGCAACAGTTACCTCTTGACATAGAAGTAAGGAACGGTCAGTTACTCAAAGTATTAATTTTTCGGAACATCATATTAATACCATTAGATTTGCTATGAATTATATTTGGTATCATATATTTTATGTGGTAGAAGCTAACTATTTTTATATAAATTTGATCAAAGTTAGATTTGTTTGATTTTGACCAATTTTGGAAATAGAGTTTCAATAGGACAGTATGGTAAAAAAGGAATAAAAAAGGAATAATCAGGTTCCAGTTGACGTAGCCTGTCAAGTGTCGATGTAGCATTTCAGACGGGTACTGAAGGAATGATAAGATTGAGATGAGAACTGGTCTCTGGCCAGATGACTAGCACCTCACTTGAGAGGACTGTCTATTGGGTTCGATTCCTTCTGAACGCAGGGGTCTCATCTTTCTTTTAACAGTATTCAGGTAAGCTGCTCACCTTTTAACTTCTCACCTTCCTTTTAATAGTATTCGGGTGAGCTGCTCACCTTCTTTTTAGCAGTATCTGGGTGAGCTGCCCCATCTGTTAAAAAAATATTAAAATTGTGAGATGGATACTGAAAGATTAAAATCGAGCATTATCAGTTAGTCCCTTTCATTGATGGACTGTAACAATCAGTATTTTTTTTTCAAACAGCTCCGTTTGTTAAACTGTAACAACCAGATGCTTTGGTCACTTGATTCGAGATAGTGATTGGCATGTAATTATCATATATTGCAAATATAAAATAGCCTTTAAGACACACTATCTCCATTCTATGAATGGCTCAACAAGGAATTATATGTGTAGGGAGATTTAATTGAAAAATTGTGTTCTTGATGTTATGATGTAAAATAGACAAATGTTTTGGACAATTGAGAACTGTTATTCTCATTGATCTTTTTGTTGTTTATATACATGTACATGAGGTGTGAATAGTGTCCATTGGGAGGAATCGTCGTTGCCGACGCGACCGTAGGAAAAGACTCCGCATCGCCACAAGAGAAGGCGTCGTAACTGTCTTTGTGGGCCCGTGTGGGCCCGCTCTGTCATGTATCTGGGCTCGTTCATCTCTGTAATTTATTCTTAACACTCCCTGTCGGTACCCTGGGTACTGTATACCCCTTGGGATTGCAAAGATCTCAAAGGAATATCATCTACTCGATCTGAAGACCTTCGGAGGCCCACATGTCAGACATAACCCGCTTCCCCAACTTGGTTAGTCCCAGGGTCGCCACGTGTACTATCAAACTGGAGCTACCGCCCACAAGGGGGAAGCTCCGGGCTATGTACCATAGCGGCACCTCTGGACCTAACCCCAGACCGAGGGAAGCTTCGGAACTGACACGTGTTAGCTAGCACCGGACCTACCTGTTCCCCATAGTATGCTTCGGAGCTGCCACGTGTCCAACCGTCGGACCTTTAGCCTCTAACCTCCGGAAGACTCCACAACGGCTCCAGATCTTCAAAGGGAATCAAGTACTTCAAGACCCGATTAAGTGTCATTAATACTATATTAATGACACACGATCGGACGACCTTAATTACCAGTAATGGTGCTATCGAAGCCCGTAATTCGGTTATTAAGGGTAATTAAGCGCATCAAATGTGTATCAATATTAGTAACCGCTGGGGCCACATGTCAGGGCCAGGCTGACTTGTAACGACTTGCCCTTGTACTATAAAAGGATAGACCGACGATACATAGAGGACACACATTACGCGCTCACTCTACACTCTGAACTCACTTTGAGCTCATACATCCAATACAACACCAACACACCCCGTGGAGTAGGGTATTACGCTCAGGCGACCCGAACCACATAAATCTTCGTGTCTCTTGTGTCACTTATACTTCACCTTCTTGAATCTCCGCGCGCCCACACTGAACCTCAAACTCCTCTAACACTTTAGTAGTGTCGGGAGATCTGCCGGATCAAAACCACCGACAGTTGGCGCGCCAGGTAGGGGCGCCTGAGATTTCAAGAATGGTGAACTCAGCTGCTAGATCATCCAACGGTCATCCTGCTGTTCAAGCTGTTGGGGGCAATCCCTCCAATATGCAGCCACCAGCAGGAGCCTCAGTTCCAGCAGGAGTCACGCTACCACCACCGCCGCCTCCACCAGCAAATCAAGCTGAGCAGCGCGATGGTGCACCGGCGTCAATCACTGCGTCGGCAAATCATGACAACCCGGAACACGCGCTCCATGCAGCACGTGCTCTTCTTCAGCACCTACCACCTCTGGACGCATCTCGGGATGCAATGGAGCAGTGGAGGGCCGATGTGGAACACTTGGTTGCAGCCGCATCTGACCGCATCAGCAACCAGGGTCCTCCTCCTTCAGGACGGACCCCGTCGCAGCGACGGACCTTGTCTGGCAGACTTGGTCCGCACGTTTCCAACAACAGAAGACGTGTCGCGTCGCAGCAAGTGACGTCGTTGCCCTACGAGGCACGACGTACTCACACGGTGTGAAGGCTTTCAACTTATGACCTCCGGGCGGAGCTGGATCGCCGATACCATCAACAAGACGGCTGAGTCCATATTGAGCGTGCTCGTGAAAGACGAGAAGCTCAGGACATTCCTGCTCCTGAAGGAGTAGGAGGAGGCTGTTCGGCCCTGGCCATGCATTTGCGTATGGTTAGGTGGCCACAAAAATTCCAGCCTCACCTCCCGGAGAAGTTTGACGGAACCGTTAACCCCGTTGAATTTCTTCAGATTTACTCCACTGCTATCCTAGCAGCTGAAGGAAATGAGGCTGTAATGGCCAATTATTTTCCAGTGGCTTTAACTAGGACCGCCCGGTCCTGGTTTATGAGCCTTCCACCCAACTCCATCAATAGTTGGGAGGAGCTATGCCGACAGTTCACCGCCAACTTCGGGAGTTCATACACCCGACCAGGCACTGAACTAGACCTTTTTGCAGTCGTGCAAAAAGGGGGAGAATCCCTGCGATCATTCATCCAGAGGTTCTCTCAGGTACGAAACACTATACCTTCTATCTCTAGCGCTTCTGTCATTGTGGCATTCAGACGGTGTACGGGATAAGAAGATGTTGGAGAAACTGGCGATCAAGGAGATCACCAGTGTCACAGAACTCTTTAGCTTGGCTGACAAATGTGCCAGAGCTGCGGAGGGCCGTGAAATGCACTCCAAACCACCTCCGGAGGATCACAAAAAAATCCTCCAAAGGTGAGGCCACTACCTCCGGGAGTGGCAATAAGAAGAAAAAGACCAACGGCAAGAAGAAGTCGTCGGCAGGCGCATCCAATGCTGCAGCTGCTGCAGCTCTGGGTGGCCGGGGGCCACGCCGCGAGAAGCGACCTCGACCGTCTTTTGAAGATGGTGGAAAATCCAAGGTGTGGTGTCCAATTCACAAAACGGACAACCGCAATTTGGAAGACTATCGGGAGGTCTAAAACCTTGTCGAGCGCTACAACAAGCGCCGAGAAGAAGCTCCTTTCCGACAGAGGGAAGGAAAGCAAAAAGTTGACGAAGCTCAGGCTGAAGAGGAGTTAGGTTTTCAGGACCCCAAAAGGTCCTGAAGGCCGTCTACATCTCCGTCGATGACGATTCTGATGATTCTGACAATGAGCGTCGGGAAAACCATGAACACCATTTTTGGTGGATCATGGGACATTACCTCCCGCCGCATCCTCAAGACAATGCGCCGGGACATGGCCGCTGTAGCTCCTACAGCCCGGGCGGAGCCTCATCGGAAGTGGATGGACACAACCATCACTTTTGATGCTTCAGACTGCCCTCGAAGCATGGTTGGAGCATGCCAGTTACCTTTGATGGTATCTCCTACCATCAATAACATCCAACTTCACCATGTTATGATAGACGGAGGTTCGGGGCTCAACCTCATAAGCTTCAAAGCTTTTACCAAGCTTCAGCTCTGACCTTCGGATTTTCACCCCTCCCGACCTTTCTCCGGAGTAGGTACGGGAGCCATTAACCCACTCAATGCTATTACCCTCCCCGTTACCTTCGGGAGTCGGGAGAAGTATCGCACCGAGAAGTTGGTCTTTGACGTTGCTCAGATCAACTTACCTTTCAACGCCATCTTGGGCAGGCCTGCTTTGTACAAATTCATGGCAGCTGCTCATTATGGCTACTTGGTGTTGAAGATGCCAACACCGGTAGGCGTTCTCCGGATCCGTGGAGATCGTACTGCCAGAGTAACTACTCTGGAAGAACTTCATGCGCTTACTACGGTGCAAGAGGAGGACTCCAGGCAGGAACAAGCTCCAAAACCCCCGAGCATTCGTCAGCGAGGCTCGACTTCTGCACCTCGTGTGCAGCCAAGCGACAACACCGACATTCTCGTCAAAGTCGTCCAAATAGGTTCTGATGCCGCTCAGACCACCCGTATATTGGGAGTACTGAATGACAAATAGGAACTCGCGCTCATCGCTTTCCTCCGGGCTAATGTCGACGTGTTTGCCTGGCAACCGTCACAAATGCCTGGGATCCCCAGGGAAGTGATTGAGCACAATATGAAGATCTACCCTGACGCCCGGCCTGTACACCAGAAGCCTCGGAAACAATCCGTGGAGCGACAAAACTTCATTCGACAAGAAGTGAAGAAGTTGCTCGAAGCTGGATTCATCCAAGAAGTCTTCCATCCAAAATGGCTGGCAAACCCAGCCGTTGTACCCAAGGCCAGCGGGAAGATTCGGATGTGTATCGACTACACAACACTAAATAAGGCATGCCCAAAAGATCCATTCCCACTACCTTGAATAGATCAGATAGTGTATTCCACCTCCGGGTGTGAATTACTGTGTTTCCTAGATGCATATTCTGGGTATCATCAAATCAGAATGTCTAGGGAAGATGAAGAGCATACCTCTTTTATCACAGTAGATGGATTGTACTGTTATACAGCCATGCCATTTGGTCTCAAGAATGCAGCTTCAACCTTTGTACGAGCTATGTACAAAAAAGAACTCATTAGAGACATAGTAGAAGTGTACGTCAATGACATCATGGTCAAGGTTAAGAACAAGGAGTCACTCCTTGACACCCTACAGGTTGTCTTCGACAAGTTGCGGGTCACGCACACAAAGCTAAACCCAGACAAGTGTGTCTTCGGTGTTAGCTCCGGAAAACTTCTTGGTTTCCTGGTAAGTCACCGGGGCATAGAAGCTAATTCGGCGAAGATCAAAGCCATTGAAGACATGCGGCCATCAGCCCGCATCGAGGATGTCCAAAAGCTGACTGGATGTCTAGCAGCCCTTAGCCGGTTCATTTCCAGACTGGCGGAACGGGAACTTCCCTTCTTCAAGTTATTGAGGAAGTCCGGACCATTTCAATGGTCTGAAGAAGCAGAAAAGGCATTCCAGGAGCTAAAACAGTTCCTCACCACCCTACCAACTCTGGTAGCTCCGAACCCTGGTGAGCCTTTGCTGCTTTACATTTCAGCAACTGATGAAGTCGTCAGTATGGTCCTGGTTGCAGAGAGACCAGAACTATCCCATGCTCAGGAATCCATACCCCTCCGGGAAGGTCCGGAGGTTCCTGAAAGCGAGTCTGGGTCCCAGCTCCCAGACTTGAGCTCACAAAAAATTACTTCAGAAGACTCAGACCCCTCTGGGAGGGTCCAGGTCGTTTCTGAAGAAGCTCCGAGTTCCTCCAGCTAGGACCCGAAGGTCCCCGAAGAAGGTCCGGACCCCTCAGGGAGGATCCGGGTCAGTGAAGAGGATGCTCTGGGCCCCTCCGGGAGGGTCCGGACCATCTAGCGCCCAGTGTACTTCATTAGTGAAGTACTTCATGACGCCAAGACTCGGTACCTAGAGGTGCATAAGCTGCTCTATGCAGTTCTCATCGCCTCCAGGAAGCTTCGCCATTACTTCCAAGCTCACAAGATTTCAGTGGTGACCTCTTACCCACTTCGAGCAATCTTGCATAATCCCAATTCAACTGGGAATATTGCAAAGTGGGCAGCAGAATTGGCGGAATTCGATCTCGAATTCATTTCAAGGCAAGCAATCAAGAGTCAAGCATTGACGGATTTCGTGGTGGAATGGACTCCCTCTCCATCAAACCCTGGGGGCCCCAGTGAGCAGAAGACGAAACACAAGGCTCCGGTCTTCACCGAGCCTCACTGGACCCTCTACTTCGACGGCTCTATGAAAAAGCAGGGGGCCGGAGCTGGAATCCTTCTCCTCGCACCAACCGGAGAGAAGGTAAAATACATGGTACACCTTGACTTCAAGGCGACCAACAACATGGCGGAATACGAAGCACTCATCTATGGACTAAGGGTGGCACCGTCATACGGTGTCAAGCAACTGCTGGTCAAGGGAGATTCACAGCTCATCATTAAGCAGGTGAAGGGTGAATGATCCTGCAACAATCTCCAGCTAGCTGCTTACCTCCTTGAAGTCCAGAGGCTTTAGAAGGACTTCGAAGTCCTAGATCTCCACCATGTCCAGCGTGCACTCAACGCTGAAGCCGACGAACTCTCGACGAAAGCGTCAACTGGAGCTCCGGCTCCTGATGGAACTTTTGTCCGGAGGTTGTCAAAACCCACAGCTCAGCCTGCCGAACTGAGCGAAGGGGGCGAGATCGGCATCCCGATGCTGACGGTCCCGATGGCCCTATTACCATGGAAGCCAGCAAGGGTCGTAGGTGCTGCCGGAAGCTCCGAGCAACCCAACACGCAAGACTCAAATACTCAAGTTAGCTCCGATGCATGGATCTCGGAGATCCGGAGCTACTTGAAAGACAACATCCTTCCTGACGATGATGTATCCGCTGACCGGATAGTCAGATTGGCTAAAAGATACACATTGGTAGAAGGGGATCTCTACCGGTGCGGTGCCAACGACGTCCTAATGCGGTGCATCACAAAGGAAGAAGGCTGCGAGCTCCTCGCATAAATCCATGGAGGCGAGTGTGGGAACCACGCGTCTTCCCGCACGCTGGTCAGTAAAGCCTTCCGGCATGGCTTCTACTGGCCTACAACACTCCAGGATGCAACTGAGCTGGTGAAGAAATGCGAGGCATGCCAATTTCTTGCAAAGCAAATTCACACACCGGCTCAGCCTCTACAAATGATACCTCCTACATGGCCCTTCGCCGTGTGGGGGATGGACATCTTGGGACCTTTCCCAAGAGCCGTCGGAGGTTACAAATTCCTGTATGTCACCATTGACAAGTTCACCAAGTGGCCGGAAGCAACTCCAGTTGTGACAATAAACAAGCAATCTGCTATCAACATTTTGCAGTCTATCGTATGCAAATTTGGAGTCCCAAACAAAATTATTACTGATAATGGGACCCAATTCAAAAGTTTTGCATTTCAAGGATATTGCGAAGACCTCCGCATTCAAGTTTGCTACGCCTCCGTAGCTCACCCGGTAAGCAATGGCCAGGCTGAGAGAGCAAATGCTGAAATCCTGAAAGGACTCAAAACGCGCACCTATGAGTGCTTGAAAAAACATGGAACCAACTGGATTGAAGAGCTTCCGCCCACTCTATGGGCCAACAGGACAACTCCAAACCGATCAACTGAAGAGACACCCTTCTTCCTGGTGTACGGAGCTGAAGCAATCCTTCCTCCGGAAATCACCTTGGGGTCACTCTGGGTCCGAACCTTCGACGAAGCCACGCAGGACCGACTCCGGCGTGAAGACCTAGACCTCCTCGAGGAGGGAAGGTGCCAAGCAGCTGTTCGGAATGCCCGATACCGCCAAGCCCTTCGGCGCTATCATCAGCAGCATGTACACAACCGACAGCTCGAGGAAGGCGATCTGGTGCTACGGAGAATACAATCCAGAGAAGGGTTAAACAAACTCTCTCCCAACTGGGAAGGACCCTTCCGAGTGATTAAAGTATCCCGTCCCGGAAGCGTTCGCTTGGCAACCGAGGATGGGACACCTCTCCCGAATCCTTGGAACATTGAGCACCTTCGGAAGTTCTACACCTAATATCACGGAGGTGAGTCTGTAGTACTTGGGGTGTATGTTATAGAATCATTGTACGGAGTCGGGTAGTTCCTCCGGGAGAACAGCCGGACCTTTCCCGGAAGGTCTGCAAAGTTCATGCAACGCTTGTCACAGTCTCAGGACTATAAGTGTGGCTAGCTACCCTGGGTCAAACGAGAAATGAAACACGCTTAGCCTGGTTCCGTACCCTAAGAGTGTACTTGTTTCCCGTGTACCCCGGACCTATAATGAAAGACATCTTCATGTGAAACAGACTCCACGTGCATTTACTTTGTACAGGCTCAACATTTTTATTTTTCTCTTTCTTGTCTATAACAAGGACGTGCAATTCTTAAGAAATTTTAGTTCGACCGGTTCATATACGATTCGAGTTGTATTGTCGATTCTTGGCCCACTCGCCTGAATGCCGCCAAACCAATCTAGGGCTGGAGTGTGCTATTGACTTAGCCTGGTCAAGCACCCTAAGTATGCCACTCTACCTACACCTCGGCAGGTCGAAGTAAGGCGGGTCCAAGTACAATTGGATCCAGAAGAAAGAAGGCAATGCATTCAGTTGCATTCAGAATCGTGTTTGACCTAAAATTTTCTTGAGAATCGTAAGCCACGACAAAGTTATAGGCAAGGAGCAAATTTTACTATTTTTCTTGGCTTTAGTGTGCAGGAAAAATAAAGAATCCACGTTGATGGAGAAAAGCCGGAGCTGACGAAGCTCCGACTCCCCCTAGGTGGCTTATAATCGATGTTGAACATTGAAAACGAGCATCACCGGAGCAACCAAGCTTCGGTAAAGCTAGGGGGGCCAGCCGTCGACACGAAATAAAAGATGGTGAGAAGATTCCACAAACGGGGTCTGCTGCCGACAAACTACGCTTTGGCAAAGGTCACTGCCGGAGCTACTAAGCTCCGACACCCCAGAGGTCTAACTATCGATGCTCTACGCGTTGATAAGAACTACTGCCGGAGCTACTAAGCTCCGACAACCTCAGGGGGCCTTCACTATCGAAGACTTCGGACCTACATTCTACAAGTTCGAAGCAAACGAGTCTTCAACAAAACACAATATCCTCTTGGTACATGTTCACAATCAAATTGTGTACATCTACCAGGGGGCCAAGTGAAGACAAAAGTGATTGTTGAAGACAAAAAATGAAATTCGCAAAAATTTGGATTTCATTCATCTGGAGACAAGGGATTACAAAATTGGGGAAGAAAAAGAGAGAATACAAGTGGGAGCTACAGATATGGTCCTAGATCCTATGGAAGAACTGGGCGACCTTCTGAGCAACCTCCAACACTTTGGCTCGGGTGGCTTCACCTTCTCCTTCGACGGGACCTTCAAGCACCGGGTCCAGAGAGAATTGGGGATCCCGGATGGTGTAGCACGTCAGCACATATTCTGCGACGTTCTTCGCCAGGGACTGCCCCTCAACCTCCAAATGATCCGCGATGACGGTGCCCACCTTGGAGAGTTTGCTACCCGCCGAGCTCAACGCCTGCAACGTCAGGTCCGGCTCCGGATCATCCGGACGCACGGGACTGAAGCCCATCGGTGTCAGCGCATCGTTGGCTTTGATCAGGAACTCCCAAACCTGTAGGGAGTCCGCAGCCCTCAAGCCCTTCAATTCTTCCAAGGATCTTTTGGCCGCCGCCAGTTCAGAATTCTCGCGAGCAAGGCGCTCAACCTCTTTGGCATTTTGCTGAATCTTTTCAGCAACCTGCTTCTCGAGTTTTCCTAGCTCCTCCCCCCGGGGGTAGATCTTGTTCCAGCGGTCAACCAGGTCCTTCTCCCTGCCCCTCACTTTCTTCTCCCTGGCAGCGATGGCACACTCTTGCTCGTAGAGTTCCTGCCCTCGCACCCAGGCCTTCTCCTCCTCCTCAGCGCAGCGCTCTTCCAATTTCTTGGCGCGCTCCTCGAGGCCCTTGTCAGCCAGAGCCACCTTATCGGTGAGCTGCTCCTCCCTCTTTAGGACGCCATCCCGCAGCTCTAGGAGTTTCTGCTCTTCATCTTCGAGCCTCTTCTCCCTCCCCTCAAGTGCCTCCTGACGCTTGATGAGAGTAGCGTTAATGGCATCAAGCCTTTCTTGGCGTTCATCAGCCGCACTATTAGCTGCTTTGGTCTGCTCATAAATGGCCCGGGATTGAGCGTCGAGGGCGCGAGTCAAGCTCTCACTCTCATCCAACAATTTGCCCCAGTATTCCAGGAGGACCTTCTCCTGCTTGATCCATTCTTTGTCATCCGCCAGCCTCGACTGGGCCAGCTTGGTCTCAAAGTAGAGACAGTTACGCCACCGCCTAAGGGTTTGGCGCTCCTCTTCAAGAGCCTTGCTGTCGTGGAAGAATGCCAGCTGAACTTGACGCAGGCTGGAGCAAGCATTGTCAATAGACAACGTCAGGGGAATGGGTTCCGGACCTGCTGAGGTCTCCTCCGCTGGTTCCAGCGGGTTCTCGCTTACAAAAATTGGGTCCCACTCCACAAGAGTGGTCCCCTGAGCCTCCACGACACTTGGGCTGTCCTCCGGGATAGCCTCAGTTACCATTGAGGAGGGTCCCGCAGAAGAAGTTCCGACCTACGGAAGTGGTTACGAAGGCCCCGCCGCCAGGTCTTCATTTACCCCCTCAGGCAGGGGGCCAGCAACTTCATCTGGGCACTCCGGCTCAGCCGCGGGTACCTCCGACGTCGTCACTCCCGGAGCAGGGGCTGCTTCTGGCTCCGGCCTTGGCACCTCCTCTACTGGGGGCTCGAGCGCTGACGCCTTCGCAACGATCGACTCGGGCGCCGGAAGATCTTCAACAATAGCCGACCCTGTAGCCGGAGCTTCAACGGCAACCGGCTCGGGAGCTGGAAGGTCTTCAACATCAACCGGCCCTGCGGCCGGAGCTCCAACAACGACCGGCTCTGCGGCTGGTGCTTCAGAGGTAGCCGGCCCAACCGCCAGGACTTCCTCCACATCCGGCGCGCACGTCGGGACTTCAATTACCTCCGGCTCAACCGTCGGGGCTTTGACAATTTCCGGCTCTGAGGCCGGAATTACTGCTTCCTCCAGCTCAACGGCCGGAGCTTCCATCATCTCTGCACCAGGACCCGGAGCTTCAACCTCCGGGGCAGGTGCCGCTGGCGCATCTTCTCTCCCACGGTCCGGCGCTACCACGAGAGTCTCTAGGCATGAGTCGAGGTCCATGACCACGACAGCTGGCGCCGGAGCTGTCGCAGCTTCAGCCACCACTTGGTGCGGCGCCGGAACAGGAGCAGAAGCTTCCGCCCTAACAGCTTCAGCTGCTGTGGCTGAGGGTGGAGCCTCACTCCTCTTCTTGGGAACGCTGCAGATGATGGATGAAGAAACTTAAAAAACAGTTACTACAACAAAACAACTGTCTGAGGTAAAGATTAAAAATTACCTTGGGAGGCTTCCGCACAAGCTTGCGCGGAACCTCTTTCCCGAGCATTCTGGGCTGACCATAGCCGCCGCCGGCGTGGAAGCTCCGGAAGGCCCCCCGTAACTCGTTGCAGCCACAGTCTTTTCCTTAGTCGAGGCCCCCCTCGATCGGGAAGGACCTCCGAACCTAGAGGCCTCAACCGGCCCTGGTGCTGGAGTCGCATGCCCGGAGCTAGCACCCCGCGAGGACGCTGCTGCGGGTACAGTCGCCGCAGTTGTAGAAGACCTCCCCATCCGGGGAGAAGGAGCTGATGCAGAGGTGGCAGGCCTGACAGACCTTCCGTCGGCATGCTGCAGCTTCCTCTTCCGACTCAAGGGTTCATCTGTCGGCTCGTTGCCCTTGCCGACGACTTCGATCCTTGGCTTCGGGGCAGGGTCGGAGCCACCTTCGGAAGCCCCAGGGATCACCACCCTGGAGGTCGATCTTCTCTCGACGACACCAAGGTCGTCAAGCACAGGCATCTTCCGTCGGAGATCCCTGCTGAACTCTACTTCCACGTTCAGAGGGAGAAAAGCTGATGGCGGAGTCAAGTCGTCAACTGCGACGTCGATGCCGTACTGGAACTTCTTGAGATGAAACTCCAAGGTTGCCCCGCCATGTTGGACTTCAGCCCGGTCTCGACCTGGTCGTCGTCCATCACACTGTTGAGGGCCCAAGCGAGTTTTTCTCTCCTCTTCAGCGGTGCCCACCTGTTGACCAGGAAGTTGCAAAACACCGCCTGAGAAGTTAATCCTCCCTCCACGCACTGGCGGATCCTGGTCAGAGCAGGATTGAAGGCATCCGACAGCACCGGAGCTTCACTCCAGACTGTAGTGTCGATGTTGGGGAGGCCTTCGGGCAGCTCCAGCTTCTCGTGCTCCTCCACCCGGATGACTATCCAATCCTTCTTCCAATCATCCCACTTCCCAGAGGGAAACGGTCGGAGGTAGTTGAATGGGCACTTCTTGCACTTCACGAAGTAGTAGAAGCCAATGTACTCATTACTCCTACCGGTGGTATGGACGGTGAAGAAGGTCCGGAAGAGTACAATGCAGGGGGGGATGCCCACCCACATCTCACAGAAGTGGACGAAGATGGACACAAGAAGAATGGAGTGGGGGCCAAGGTGGTACAGCTGCAGACCATAGAAGTCTAGCAGCATCAAGAAAAAGGAGGAAAAAGGTGGGATCAACCCCACCATAGCGTACGAAGAGAAGTACACCATTTCGCCGGCGTGCTCCTTCTCGAACGGGAGCTCTCCCCCTGCGCGGAACAGGCGGTTGAAGAAGTCCGGGGACCATCCCATGAGGGCCCGGACCTTCTTCAGGTCACCTTCGGTCTTCAAACGGCTTTCGCGGAGGCCCAACTCCATCGCGACACAGCAAGGCGTGAGAGGAAAAGCGAGCACAAGTTGGGAGTTTGAGCGCAAGATAAGATGAGAGGCGTAAAGAACCCCAGACGGTGCACTCTTTCCTTCTTAAGTAAGCCCTCACAACGTTTGGATGGAAACCGCAAGGAAGTCGAAGGTACTACTCAAAAATTCCACCCAGCCGATGACAAGAGGGCTCGGGACCACCCGGACGATCAAGTCGTGGTTCTTACCCAGGCGAACGGTTGTCATCATGAGGCTGGAAGCCCGAAGGCGGCGGCCTGACAAGGCGCGCGGAACCGATACGATTTTCGTATCGGGAACCAGCGACCTTCAATTGCGTGAGATCCGCACGCTAAAGATCTCATTTGCCGCACACGGGATATGCTACGCGGCGAGGATTTAACTCCAAACCATCGCCAACGGCACATCCGAAGACCTTTGAAGACTCAGTTCAAAAGTCGAAGGATGGACCCACCTCTGGCGGAATGACTTCACCCAAGGAGTCTTCCCCAGAGGTGGGCCCAGGGGGCCACTGTCAGTACCCTGGGTACCGTATACCCCTTGGGATTGCAAATATCTCAAGGGAATATCATCTACTCGATCTAAAGACCTTCGGAGGCCCACATTTCAGACATAACCGGACCCGCTTCCCCAACTTGGTTAGTCCCAGGGTCGCCACGTGTACTATCAAACCGAAGCTACCGCCCACAAGGGGGAAGCTTCGGGCTATGTACCATAGCGGCACCTCCGAACCTAACCCCAAACCGAGGGAAGCTCCAGAACTGACACGTGTTAGCTAGCACCGGACCTACCTGTTCCCCACAGTATGCTCCAGAGCTGCCACGTGTCCAACCGTCGTACCTTCAGCCTCTAACCTCCGGAAGACTCCACAACGGCTCCGGATCTTCAGAGGGAATCAAGGACTTCAAGACCCAATTAAGTGTCATTAATACTATATTAATGACACACGATCGGACGACCTTAATTACCAGTAACGGTGCTATCAAAGCCCGTAATTTGGTTATTAAGGGTAATTAAGCGCATCAAATGTGTATCAATATTAGTAACCGCCGGGGCCACATGTCGGGCCGGGCTGACTTGTAACGGCCTGCCCTTGTACTATAAAAGGACAGGCCGATGATACATATAGGACACACGTTACGCGCTCACTCTACACTCTGAACTCACTTTGAGCTCATACATCCAATACAACACCAACACACCCCGTGGATTAGGGTATTACGCTCAGGCGGCCCGAACCACATAAATCTTCGTGTCTCTTGTGTCACTTATACTTCACCTTCTTGAATCTCCGCGCGCCCACACCGAACCTCAAACTCCTCTAACACTTTAGTAGTGTCGGGAGATCTGCCGGATCAAAACCACCGACACTCCCCCTTGGACAGTTGATGTCCAATTATTTAAGTATATTTCATTATAATATATGTCTATGTATCTTTTAAAAACTTTTTGGGAAAAATCAGGAGACAGACATAAAAACTTGTGTGCACATTGCCTCATTAAAAACCTTTCAATGAGAAATTCTATAAAACTCATAAAGGGAAAAAGAGTACAATGTGATGCTTGATCAGAATACTTCATAGAGGTTCCCCCCTAAACCTTGCAATTATTTAAGTCTTCTCATCCCAATGCCTTTGACACATTTGTCAAATATATCTAGTGGTAATAACTTTGTAAATAAATCTGCAAGATTATTACAAGACTTTGTTTGTATAACATTAATTTCTCCATGTACTTGTAGCTCATGTGGGTAAAATAATTTTAGAGAAATATATTTTGTATAATTAGTCTTAATGTATTCTACTCGCATCTGAGCAACACAAGCAACATTATCGTATAAATAATAGTAGGTGACTTTATAGCACCTATATCACATGATATTTCAATGTGGTTAATCACTCTACGTAATCAAACACATTCTCTTGAAGCCTCATATAATGCAATAATTTCTGATTGATTTGTAGATGTTGCTATTAAAGTCTGTTTTGAAGACTTCCATGAAATAGGAGTTCTGTTGTGTAAGAACACAAATCCTGTTTGTGATATACCATTATGTAGATAAGATAAATAGCTGATATCAGTATATTCGACTTGACCAGATTCTTGATTTCTTTGGAAGAATAAATCAAGATCTATTGTGCCTGTCGGAATGTGATTCCAGAAATTCTCCTGGTACTACCGTTGGAAGCCCGCAGAGTTTGTAGTTCGGTTGTGGGCGCGTAGAGATTCAGAACACGATGGCAAGTTGACACGAGGATTTACGTGGTTCAGGCCACCTAAGCGTAATACCCTACTACACGGGGTGTGTAGTTGTTGTATTGAGCGTCTGAGCGCTTGTGAGCGTGTGTCAGAGCAGAGTCTGGGAGTCTGGAAGAAGTCCCCCCTGTGTATCGCTCGACTAGTCCTTTTATAGTACAAGGAATGGTCGTTACATCGTTAGCCTGGCCCGACATGTGTCCCTGGCGGTTACTGATGCTTAATACACAATTAATGTACTTAATTACCCTTAATAGTGCGGTAACACGCCTTGACAGTGGCGTTACTGGTATTAAGGGCACTCGGATCGTGTGTCATTAAGATAGTATTAATGACACTTAATCGGGTCTTCAAGTCTTTAATTGTCCCTTGAAGGTCTGAGCCGTTGGAGGTCCACTAGTCTGCTTGTTGAAGTTGAAGGTCTGGCGGTTGGACGCGTGGTAGCTCCGAAGCTTACCGCCTTGGACGGGTAGGTTCGGTGTTGTTGTACACATGTCGGTACCGGAGCTTCCCTCTGTCGGGGGTTAGGTCCGGGGGTGCCACACATGTATCTAGTCTGGAGCTTTCTCGTGTAGGAAATGTAGCTCCAGTTTAACGATACATGTGGCGGCATTAGGACTAACCATAGAAGGCAGGCAGGTATGGTTCCGTATACACGTGGGGCCTTCAGAGGTCTTCAACTCAGGTATGTGGAGTTCCTTAGCATTCTTTGCAGTCCTAAAGGGTATCCGGTACACAGGGTACCGACAGTGGCCCCCTGGGCCCACCTCTGGGAGAGACCTTTTGGATGAAGTCGTTCTGCCGGAGGTAGGTCCATCCTTCGGTTTTTGAGCCGTGTCTTCAAGGGTCTTTGGATGTGCCGTTGAGGTGGTGGTTCGTAGTTAAACCATCGCCGCGTGACATATCCAGGATGCGGCAGGTGAGATCTGAGTGTGCGGATCTCACACAATTGAAGGTCGCCGGTTCCCGATACGAAAACTGTATTGGTTTCGCGCGCCCTGTCAGGCCGCCGCCCTCGGGCTTCCCGACTCTCATGATGACAACTGTTCGCTTGGGGTAAGGACATCGACTTGATCATCAGGGTGGCCCCAGACCCCCTTGTCATTGGCAGGGTGAAGTTTTTGAACTGTATCGTCCGCTCCTCTGCGGTTTCCATCCAAGCGTTGTGGGGGCTTACTTAAGAAGGAAAGCGCACACCGTTTGGGGATTCTTTAGGCCTTCATTTGAACTTGCGCTCGAATCCTCCAAACTTTCGCTTGCTTTTCATCTCTCGTCGCGCTGTGCTGCGATGGAGTTGGGTCTCCGCAAGAGCCGTCTTATGACCGACGATGATTTGAAGAAGGTCCGGACCCTCATGGGGTGGTCCAGTGACTCCTTCAACCACCTGGTCCGCGCCGGCAAGCTCCCGTTCAAGAAGGAGCGCGCCAGCGACATGGTGTATTTTTCCGTGTACGCCATGGTGCGACTGATCCCACCCTTCTCCACTTTTCTCTTGATGTTGCTTGACTTCTATGGTCTGCAGCTGTACCACCTTGGCCCCCACTCCATTCTTCTGGTGTCGACCTTTCTTCACTTCTGCGAGATGTGGGTGGTCATTCCCCCTGTGTTGAGCTCTTCCGCACCTTCTTCACCATCCACACCACCAGCAAGAGTGACGAGTACCTTGGCTTCTATTATTTTGTAAAGCGCAAGAAGTGCCCGTACAAGTACTTGAGGTTGTTCCCTTCCGGCAAGTGGGACAACTGGAAGAAGGATTGGATTGTCATCACGGCAGAGGAGCACGAGAAGATGGAGCTGCCCGAAGGCCTCCCCAATGTCAACACTGAAGCTTGGAGCGATGTTCCGGTGCTCTTGGACGCCTTCAACCATACCCTGACCAGGATCCGCCAATGTGTGGAAGGAGGGGTGACTCCCCAGGCAGTCTTTTGCAACTTCCTGGTCAACAGGTGGGCTCCGCTGAAGAAGAGGGAGAGGCTCGCCTGGGCCCTCAACAACGTGATGGACGACAACCGGATCAAGACCGGTTTGAAGTCCAACCTGGAAGGCGCAGCTTTGGAGCTTCACCTCAAGAAGTTCCAACACGGTATCGACGTCGAGGGCGATGACTTGACTCTGCCGGCAGCTTTCCTCCCTCTGAACATGGAGGCAGAGTTCAGCAGGGAGCTCCGGCGGAAGATGTCAGTGCTTGACGACCTCGGTGAAGTTGAGAGGCGTTCGATCACCGGGTTGGCGATCCCCGGAGCTTCCGAGGGTGGTCCCCCTTCCGCCCCGAGACAAAGAGCTGAAGTCGCAGGCAAGGGCAAGGAGTTGGCCGAGCAATCCAACCGCAAGAGGAAGTTGAAGCACTCTGACAGGAGGTCCGTCAGACCTGCTCCTTCCACGACACCTTCTTCTCCCCGGCGGAGGAGGTCTTCGACGGCGACAACCACTCCAGCATCGGCATCTCCCCGGGACGCTAGCTTCGACCATGTGGCTCCGGTACCAGGGCCAACTGAGGGCTCTCGGTCCGAGGGTCCTTCTCAGTCGAGGGGGGCCTAAACGAAGACGACGCCGACGGCGGCAGCAAGGTCCGGGGAGCCTTCCGGAGCTACTACACTAGTGGCGACAGGGTCTAGTCCTGAGCGTCCGGTGAAGAGGTTCCACGCTAGCTGGAGCGGAAGCCTTCTGAGGTAAATTTGTTTTTTACCTCAGTTGATTGTTTTTGTTGTAATCATATTTTGAGTTTCTTCGTCCTTCATCCACAGGGTATCCAAGAAAGGGGTTGAAGCTCCAGTTCCTGCAACAGCAGCTGATGCTGTGCACGCGAAAGCTCCGGCTCCAGTTTCGGCGTCGCCCCAAGAGGTGGATGAGGCCGCGGCAGCTCCGGCGCCGGCTGTCATGGTCCTTGACCTCGAGTCATACCCTGAAGTTCCCGTGGTAGCGCCGGACCATGGGAATGAAGATGTACCAGCGGCACCAGCTCCAAAGGTTGAAGCTCCGGTTTTGGATGCTCAGATGATGGACGCTTCGTCCTCAGAGCTGGAGGTAGCTGCAGTTCTGACCCTAGAGCTGGATGTTGTTGAAGCCCCGGCAGCGGGGCCGGGTGTTGATGAAGTTCAGGCGCCTGAGCCGATTGTTGCAGAAGTGTCAGCGCCCGAGCCGGTGGAGGTCGAAGCGCCAGCACCTGAACCAGCGACGGAGGAGGCGCCAACACCAGAGCCGGAAGTGGCCTCAGCTCCAGCCGAATCTTCAACGCCTGCCCCAGAGGTGGTGGTTCTGGAGGTACCCGCGCCTGAGCCAGAGTGCCAAGACGAAGCTGTCGGTCCTCTGCCTGAGGGACCGGTTGCTGATGACCTGGTGGTGGGACCTTCGAAGCTAACTCCGGAGGTAGGAACTTCTGTTGCAGGACCTTCCTCGGCGGCGGCCGAGGCTATCCCGGAGGGCGAACCTAGTGTTGCGGAAGCTTAGGGGATCGCTCTTGTAGACAGGGACCCCATTTTTGTTACGAAGAACCCGCTGGAACCAGCGGAGAAGACCCTGACAGGTCAAGAGCGAATCCCTTTGTCGCTGTCTATCGACAACGCTTGCTACAGCCTTCGTCAGATCTAGCTGGCTTTTTACCACGACAGCAAGGACCTCGAGGAGGAGCGCCAAACCCTTAGGAGGTGGCGCAACCGGCTGGAGAGACCAAGCTGGCGCAGACGAGGCTGGCCGACGACAAGGAGTGGGTGAAAAGGGAGAAGGTCTGGTTGGAGTACTGGGTCAGCTGCTTGATGAGAGGGAAAGCATGACACGATCCCTCGACAACCAGTCCCGGACCATCCACGAACAGGCCATGGCTGCTAATGAAGCATCGAATGACCTTCAAGAGAAGCTCAGTGCCATCCACGACAGCCTCGTCAAGCACCGGGAGGCTCTTGAGGAGCGGGAGCAAAGCTCAAAGATGAAGAGAAAAAACTCCTGGAGCTGCGGGATCACCTCGTGAAGAGGGAGGAGGAGCTTACTCAAAGGCTGACTCTGGGTGACAAGAGCCTCGCGGAGCGCACCAAGAAGTTGGAGGAGCGCTGCGAGAAAGAGGAGAAGAAGGCATGGCAGTGGGGACAAGACCTCACCAAGAGGGAGAATGAAATTGCTGCCAGTGAGAAGAAAGTGCGGGGCCGGGAGAAAGACCTGGTCGACCGCCAGAACAAGATCCACCTTCAGGAAGAGGAGCTTGGTAAACTCGAAAGGCAGGTTGCTGAAAAAATTCAGCAGAACGCCAAAGAGGTCGAGCGCCTTGCTCGGGAGGATTCAGAGCTTGCGGCGACCAAGAGGTCCTTGGAAGAGGTGCGGGGCTCAAGGGCTGCGGAGTCCCAACAAGTTTGGGACTTCTTGGGCAAATCCAATGACGTGCTGACGCCGCTGGGCTTCAGTTCAGTGAGCTCGGATGATCTGAAGCCGGAGATGGACCTAGCGTTGAAGGCGTTGAGATCGGTAGGTAGCAAACTCAACAAGATGGGCGATGTGATCGCGGACCAGTTAGAAACAGAAGGACAATCCCTGGCGAAGAACGTCGCAGAGTATATGCTGACATGCTACACAGGCCGGGATCCTCACTTACCACTGGACCCGGTGCTTGAAGGTCCCATCGACGGAGAGGGAGATGCCGCCAAGGCCAGCGTGTCGGAGGTTGCCCAGAAGGTCGCCTCATTCTTCCATAGGGTTTAGGACTTTCTCTTTGTAGCTCCCGCTTGTGTCTTCTCTTCTTTTTCTCCAATTTTTTAATCTCTTGTCTCCAGATTAATGAAATCCAAGAAATTTATGAATTTCATTTTTTTTCTTCAACACCTTTGTCTCACTTGGCCCCCTGGTAGATGTACACAATTTAATTGTGAACATGTACCAAGAGGATGTAGCATTTTGTTGAAGACTTGCGTGCTTCGAACTTGTAGTTCGTAGGTCCGAAGTCGTCGATAGTAGGGCCCCCCCTGAGGTTGTCGAAGCTTAGTAGCCCCGACAGTGACCCTTGTCAACACATAGAGCATTGACGGTTAGTCATCCGGAGTTGTCGGAGCTTGGTAGCTCTGACAGCGACCACTGTCAACATGTGGTGCGTCGACAGCAGACCCCACTAGGGAGTCTTCCCACCATCTTTTCTTCATGTTGACGAATGGCCCCCTGGTTTTGCCGAAACTTGGTAGCTCCGGAGACACCTGCTATCAATGTTTAAAACATCGACAACAGGTCACCTTAGGGGCTGTCAGAGCTTTGATAGCTCCGGCTTCATCCACCATCATTATGAGATCTTTATTTTTCCTGCACACTGAAGTCAATAAAAACAGTAAAATCCATTTCACGTCTATAACTCAATTGCGGCTTACTATTCCCAAAAGAAATTTTAAATCGAATGCAACTCTATATACAATCAAGTGCATTTGCTTATGTTTTTCAGGTCCAATCGTATCCTAGACTCACCTTACTTCAGCCTGTCGGCTTGTAGGTAGAGTGGCATACTTAGGGTGCAGGACCAGGCTATGTCGATAGCACACTACGGACCTAGATTGACTTGGTGGCATTCAGGCGAGTAGGCCATTCAACAATGTTAAGACCCGAAAGAAATAACAATGCAACTTGAATTATATATGAATTGTTCAAGCTAAAGTTTCTTGAGATTGCACGACTTTGTTATAGACAAGAAAGAGAAAAATAAAAAATATTGAGCCTGTACAAAATAAATGCACGTGGAGTCTGTTTTCACATAATGATGTCTTTCATTATAGGTTCGGGGTACAGGGGAAACAAGTACACTCTTAGGGTACGGAACCAGGCTAAGTTTGTTGCATTTCTCATTTGACCCAAGGTAGCTAGCTACACTTTTAGTTCTGAGACTGTGTCAAGTGTTGCCTGAACCTTGCGGACATTCCGAGAAAGGTCCAGATGTTCTCCCGGAGGAGCTACCCGACTCTGTACAATGACGCTATAACGTACATCTCATGTAATTACAGACTCACCTCCGTGATATTAAGCATAGAACTTACGGAGGTGCTCAATGCTCCAAGGATTAGGGAGCGGTGTCCCATCCTCAGTTGCCAAGCGAACACATCCGGGACGGGATACTTTGATCACTCGGAAGGGTCCTTCCCAGCTGGGGGAAAGTTTGTTTAACCCTTCTCGAGTTTGTATTCTCCGTAGCACCAGATCGCCTTCCTCGAGCTGTCGGCTGTGAACATGCCTTTGATGATAGCGCTAAAGAGCTTGGCAGTATCGGGCATTCCGAACAGCTGCTCAACACCTTCCCTCTTCATGGAGGTCTAGGTCTTCACATCAGAGCTGGTCCTGCGTGGCATCGTCGAAGGTCCGGACCCGGAGCGACCCCAAGGTGATTTCTGGAGGAAGTATTGCTTCAGCTCCGTACACCAGGAAGAAGGGTGTCTCTCCAGTTGACCGATTTGGAGTTGTCTTGTTTGCCCATAAGGTGGGTGGAAGCTCTTCAATCCAGTTGGCTCCATGCTTTTTCAAGTGCTCATATGTGCGCGTCTTGAGTCCTTTTAGGATTTCTGCATTTGCTCTCTCAGCTTGGCCATTGCTTGTCGGTGAGCTACGGAGGCGTAGCTGACTAGGATGTCGGGGTCTTCGCAATATCCTTGGAATGCAAAACTTGTGAATTGGGTCCTGTTGTCAGTTATGATCATGTTTGGGACTCCAAATCTGCATACTATGGATTGCAAGAAGTTGATAGCTGATTGCTTGTTTATTGTCACAACTGGAGTTGCTTCCA
This sequence comes from Tuctoria greenei, assembly GCA_036927565.1. Lineage (NCBI taxonomy): Eukaryota > Viridiplantae > Streptophyta > Magnoliopsida > Poales > Poaceae > Tuctoria > Tuctoria greenei. The sequence continues at coordinate 5,554,659 of JAYESD010000005.1, forward strand.
ACCACTTGGTGAACTTATCGATGGTGACGTACAGGAACTTGTAACCTCCGACGGCTCTTGGAAAAGGTCCCAAGATATCCATCCCCCACACAGCGTATGGCCATGTAGAAGGTATCATTTGTAAGGGTTGAGCTGGTGTGTGAATTTGCTTTGCATGAAACTGGCATGCTTCACATTTCTTCACTAGCTCGGTTGCATCCTGGAATGCTGTAGGCCAGTAAAAACCATGCCGGAAGGCTTTACCGACCAACGTGCGGTAAGACGCGTGGTTCCCACACTCGCCTCCATGGATTTCCACGAGGAGTTCGCGACCTTCTTCCCTTGTAATGCACCGCATTAGGACGCTGTTGGCACCACGCCGGTAGAGATCCCCTTCTACCAGTGTGTATCTTTTAGCCAATTTGACTATCCAGTCAGCAGATACATTGTCTTCAGGAAGGAAATTGTCTTTCGAGTAGCTCTAGATCTCCGAGATCCATGCATCGGAGCTAACTTGAGCATTTGATTCTTGCGTGCTAGGTTGCTCGGAGCTTCCGGCAGCACCTACGACCCTTGATGGACGCCATGGTAACAAGGCCATCGGGACCGCCAGCTTCGAGGTGCTGGTCTCGCCCCTTCGCTCGGTTTGGTAGGATGAGCTGTTGGTCTTGACAATCTCCGTACAAAGGTTCTGTCGGGAGCTGGAGCTCCAGTTGAAGCTTTCGTCGAGAGTTCATCGGCTTTTGCGTTGTTGAGACGCTGGACATGGAAAAGATCCAGGACGTCGAAGTCCTTCTGAAGCTTCTGGACTTCAAGTAGGTATGCAGCTAGTTGAGGGTTGTTGCAGCAACATTCACCTTTGACTTGCTTTATGACGAGCCACGAATCACCCTTTACCAACAACAGCTTGACACCATATGATAGTGCCACCTTGAGCCCATAGATTAGTGCTTCATACTCCGCCATGTTGTTGGTTGCCTTGAGGTCAAGGTGAACCTTGTATTTGACCTTCTGCCCGGTCGGAGCGAGGAGAAGGACTCCAGCTCCGGCCCCCTGCTTCTGCACGGAGTCGTCGAAGTAGAGAGTCCCGTGAGGGCCGGTGAAGACCGGAACCTTGGGTTCCGACTTTTGCCCGCTGGGGCTCCCAGGATTTGATGGAGAAGGGGTCCATTCCACCACAAAGTCCGCCAGTGCTTGACTCTTGATTGCTTGTCTTGGGACAAATTCAAGATCAAACTCGGCCAGTTCCGATGCCCACTTTGCAATGTTCCCAATAGAGTTAGGGTTATGCAACATTGCACGCAGTGGATAAGAGGTTACCAATGAAATCTTGTGAGCTTGGAAGTAGTGTCGAAGCTTCCTAGAGGCAATGAGAACTGCGTAGAACAACTTATGCACCTCCAGGTACCGAGTCTTGGCGTCATGGAGTACTTCACTAATGAAGTACACTGGGCGTTGGACTGTCCGGACCCTCCCGAAGGGGCCCGATGCTTCCTCCTCACCAACCCGGACCCTCCTGGAGGGGTCCGGACCTTGCTCGGGGATCTCTAGGTTCTTGCTTTAAGAACCCGAAGCTTCTTCTGAAGTGACCCAGACCTTCATGGAGGGGTCTGGATCTTCTTGTTTAGCAACAGTGACTCCTCCACTTGGAGGAGGTGGCTCCTCTGGCATCTCACCTTGAGGATCTGGGTCTGGGAGCTGGGACCCAGACTCGCCTTCAGGTAGCTCCGGACCCTCCCGGAGGGGTCTGGCTCCCTGAACTGGAGATGGTTCTGGTCTCTCCGCAACCAGGACCATGCTGACAACTTCGTCAGTTGCAGAAATGTAAAGCAGAAGTGGCTCACCAGGATTTGGAGCTACCAAAGTTGGTAGAGTGGTGAGGGGGTGCTTTAGCTCCTGGAAAGCCTTTTCTGCTTCTTCAGACCATTGGAATGGTAACTTCCTCAATAATTTGAAGAAGGGTAGCGCTCGTTCCGCGTGTCTTGAGATGAACCGGCTGAGGGCAACTAGACATCCAGTCAGCTTCTGGACGTCTTTGATGCGAGCTGGTGGCCCCATGTCTTCAATAGCTTTAATTTTCGCCGGATTTGCTTCTATTCCTCGGTGGTTTACCAAGAATCCAAGAAGCTTTCCGGAGCTAACTCTGAAAACACACTTGTCTGGGTTTAGCTTCGTGCGTGTGACTTGCAACTTGTCGAAGACAGCTTGCAAGGTGTCAAGTAATGACTCCTTGTTCTTGATCTTGATGACGATGTCATCGACGTACACTTCCACTACATCTCTGATGAGCTCTTCAAACGTTTTGTACATAGCTCGCACAAACGTTGAAGTAGCGTTTTTGAGACCAAATAGCATGGCAGTGTAACAATATAATCCATTTACTCTGATGAAGGAAGTATGCTCTTCATCTTGCCTAGACATTCTGATTTGATGATACCCAGAATATGCGTCTAGGAAACACAGTAATTCACACTCGGAGGTGGAATCCACTATCTGATCTATTCTAGGCAGTGGGAATGGGTCCTTAGGACATGACTTATTCAGTGTAGTATAGTCGATACACATCCGAAGCTTCCCGCTGGCCTTAGGTACAACGACTGGGTTTGCCAGCCATTTTGGGTGGAAGACTTACCGAATGAATCTTCGAGCAACTTCTTCACTTCCTGATGTATGAAGTTTTGTCGCTCTACCGATTGCTTCCGAGGCTTCTGATGTACGGGCCGAGCATCAGGTTAAATCTTCAGATTGTGCTTAATCACTTCCCTAGAGATCCCAGGCATTTGTGATGGTTGCCAGGCAAACACGTCGACATTAGCCCGGAGGAAAGTGACGAGCGCGAGTTCCTATTTGTCGTTCAAACCTCCCGATATACGGGTGGTCTGAGCAGCGTCGGAACTGATTTGGATGACTTTTACGGGAAAGTTTGTGTCGCCGCTTGGTTGCACACGAGGTGCAGAGGTTGAGCCTTGTTGACGAATGCTCGGGGGTTTTAGAGCTTGCTCTTTTCTGGATTCTTCGTCCTGTGTTGTAGCAAGCGCATGAAATTCTTCCAGAGCAGTAACTCAGACGGTGCGATCTTCGCGGATCCGGAGAACACCTGCTGGTGTTGGCATCTTCAACACCAAGTATACATAATGAGTAGCAGCCATGAATTTGTACAAGGCTGGCCTGCCCAAGATGGCGTTGAATGATAAGTTGATCTGCGCCACGTCGAAGACCAACTTCTCGGTCCTGTAATTCTCCCGAGTCCCGAAGGTCACCGGGAGAGTAATGGCACTGAGTGGAGTGATGGCCCCCGGACCTACTCCATAGAAAGGCCGGGAGGGGCGAAGATCCGAAGGTCGGAGCTGAAGCTTGACGAAAGCTTCGAAGTTTATGAGGTTCAACCCCGAACCTCCGTACACCATTACATGGTGGAGTTGGATGTTGTTGATGGTTGGAGATACCATCAGAGGGAGTTGGCCAGCTCCAATCATGTTCCGAGGGCAGTCCGAAGCGTCGAAAGTGATGGTAGTGTCCATCCACTTCTGGTGCGGCTCCGCCCTGGTAGTGGGAGCTACTGAGTCCATGTCCCGCCGCATTGTCTTGAGGACACGGCGGGAGTTCATGTCCCACGAACCACCAAAGATGGTGTTCATAGTTTTCCGACGCTCGTTGTCAGAGACGTCGGTGTCGTCGTCGACGGAGGTGTAAACAGCTTTCAGAACCTTTTTGGGGTCCTGAAAACCTAACTCCTCTTCAGTCGGAGCTTCGTCGACTTTTTGTTTTCCTTCCATTTGACAGAAAGGAACTTCTTCCTAGCGCTTATTGTAGCGCTCGACGAGGTTGTGGACCTCTCGGTAGCCTTCCAGGTTGTGGCTGTTCGACTTGTTTATGGGGCACCACATTTTGGAGTTGCCATCGTCTTTAGACGATGGCCGAGATTGTTTCTCGGGACGTGGCCCCTGGCCACCCGGAGTTGCGGCAGCAGCGGTTGTAGGTGTGCCGACCGATGACTTTTTCTTGTCGTTGGACTTTTTCTTCTTCTTGCCACTCCCAGAGGTAGCGGCTTCACCCTTGGAGGACTTTTTGTTCTCCCCCGGAGGTGTCTGGGAGTGCATTTCATGGCCCTCCGCAGCCTTGACACACTTGTCTGCCAAGCTGAAGAGTTTTGTAACGCTGGTGACTTCCTTGGTCGCCAGCTTCTCCAGCATCTTCTTGTCTCGAACACCCTGTCTGAATGCCACAATAACAGAAGCGGTTGAGATAGAAGGAATGGTGTTTCATACCTGGGATAACCTTTGGATGAAGGATTGCAGGGACTCTCCCCCCTTCTGCTTGACAGCAAAATGGTCCAGTTCTGTGCCTGGTCGGATATATGAGCTCCCAAAGTTGGCAGTGAACTGTTGGCACAGCTCCGCCCAACTATTGATGGAGTCAGGAGGAAGGCTCATGAACCAGGACCTGGCGATCCCAGTTAAATACACAGGGAAATAATTGGCCATCACGGCCTCGTTGCCTTCAGCCTCAAGGATTGCAGTGGAGTAGATTTGGAGAAATTCGGCGGGATTGACAGGCCCGTCAAATTTCTCTGGCACGTGAGGCCTTAACTTCTGCGGCCATCTGACCATGCGTAGGTGCATGGCCAGGGAAGAACAGCCTCTTCCTACTCCCTCAGGAGCAGGACTGTCCCGAGCCTCTCGCCTCTCGCGAGAGCGCTCGATATGGACGTGGCCGTCCTGTTGACGGTAACAGCGATCAAGCTTCGCCCGGAGGTCGTGAGTCGAAAGCCTGGTTACTTTGTGGGTACGTCGCGCCCCGGAAGGCAGTGACGTCGCCTGTTGAGACACAACACGCCTCCTGTGCTGGGAAGCGTGCAGACCAAGTCTGCCCAACACAGTCTGATGCTGCGATGGGGCCCGCCCCAAGGGGGGAGAACCTTGGTTGCTGATGCGATCAGCTGCTGCTGCAACCAAATGTTCCACATCAGCTCTCCACTGCTCCATTGCACCCTGGGATGCTCCTAGAGGCGGTGGACATTGGAGAAGAGCACGCGCAACATGGAGCGCGTGTTCAGGGTTGTTGTTCACCGATGCAGTGACCGACGCAGACGCCCCATCTTGCTGTCCAGCTTGATTCGCTGGTGCGGACGGTGGTGGCGGTGGCATGACTCCTGCTGGAGCCATAGCACCTGCTGGCTGTTGCATGTTGGAGGGATTACCTCCAGCAGGTTGTGCAGCAGGGTTGCCTTTGGACGATCCAACAGCAGAGTTCACCATGTTTGAGTCTCGGGCACCCCCTACCTGGTGCGCCAACTGTCGGAGTGTGATTCCGGCAGTTCTCCCGGTTCTACCAATGGAAGCCCGCGGAGTTTGTAGTTCAGTTGTGGGCGCGTAGAGATTCAGAACACGATGGCAAGTTGAGATGAGGATTTATGTGGTTCGGGCCGCCTAAGCGTAATACCCTACTCTACAGGGTGTGTAGTTTTTGTATTGAGCGTCTGAGCGCTTGTGGGTGTGTGTCAGAGCAGAGTGTAGAAGTCTGGAAGAAGTCCCCCCTGTGTATTGCTCGACCAGTCCTTTTATAGTACAAGGACTGGTCGTTACATCGTTAGCCTGGCCCGACATGTGGTCCTAGCGGTTACTGATGCTTAATACACAATTAATGTACTTAATTACCCTTAATAGTGCAGTAACGCGCCTTGACAGTGGTGTTACTGTATTAAGGGCCATCAGATCTTGTTTCATTAAGATAGTATTAATGACACTTAATTGGGTCTTGAAGTATTTAATTGTCCCTTGAAGGTCTGAGCCGTTGGAGGTCCACTAGTCTTCTTGTTGAAGTTGAAGGTCCGACGGTTGGACGCGTGGTAACTCTGGAGCTTACCGCCTTGGACGGTTAGGTCCGGTGCTGTTGTACACGTGTCGGTATCGGAGCTTCCCTCTGTCGGGGGTTAGGTCCGGGGGTGCCACACAGGTATCTAGTTCGGAGCTTTCCCGTGTAGGGAATGTAGCTCCGGTTTAACGATACACATGGTGACATTAGGACTAACCATAGAAGGGAGGCAGGTCCAGTTCCTTATGACACGTGGGGCCTTCAGAGGTCTTCAACTCAGGTATGTGGAGTTCCTTAGCATTCTTTACAGTCCCAAAGGGTATTCGGTACACAGGGTACCGATAGTGCCATTTAAATATCTTAAGATATTTTTAACACCTTTACAATGACATATTGCAAGACAGTTTACCGCAAACGCAATATTTGGTATTGTATTATTTGCAAGATATACCAATACACCAATGGCACTAAGATATGGGTATCCTGCTACCAAAATTTCTTCTCCTTTTTGTTTCGGCCTAAATGAATCTTTATCCTTTTCCAAGGCACAGACTATCATAGGAGTCCTTTGTGAGTATGCTTTGTCCATATTGAACTTTTCTAATACTTTCTTGATATAAGTTGACTTATGTAGAAGTATACCCTTTTGAAGATGTTCTATCTGTAATCCTAAACAAAATTTGGTTTTATCCAAATCTTTCATTTCATATTCTTTCGTATGAGTGCTTCACTTATTCCTTTTGCATGGCCAATCATTTTTGAATCATCAACATATACTGATATTATGCAAAAACTAGTATTTGATTTTCTAATGAATACACAAGGACAATCATCACTATTTGTGTATCCTTTGTTTAGGAGAAATTCTTTTAGTCTGTTGTACCACATTCTACCTGATTGTTTTAATTCATACAAGGATTTAATAACACAATACATATTGCGATTTGTATTCAAATTCGGTACAGGGATTCCATCTAGAACTTTATATATATATATATATATATATATATATATATATATATATATATATATATATATATATATATATATATATATAATATATGAATTTAATGACCCTATAAATACGCGACCACGACATCTATCAACTGAATAGATAGATGCTTTTGTATTGATAGAGATATTAAATATCGAAATGCTATTCTATTCATCACTAGAGAATATGTTTCGTTAAAATCAACTCCAGGTCTCTGCGTAAATCCCTATGCAACTAGTATCGCTTTATATCTTATCACTTATTATTTTTGTTTCTTTTTCGAAGGAAAACCCACTTGAACCTAACAGGAAAGGTTCTGTAAGGTGTTGGTATCACATCAGTGAACACCTTTCTCTTCTTAAGCAAGTTAATCTCAGATTCAATTGTCTCTTTCCATTTGACTGAGCATTTCTTACACCCTGCCAAGTCCTAGATGACCGGACTTGTCCGCCCTTTGAGGTCGGACTAGTTTGGCAAACCAGACTTATCTATTCTCAACTGAAACAAAAGGTTATGTGTGAGATCGGACTAGTCCATTCTTGAACGGACTAGTCCGTGGTGTTGTGACTGTTTGAATTCAATAGGTGGCATGGGACTATGTGGTTGGTCAAGGGTGACATCACTGGTCCACACAGGCAAGACTAGTCCGGGGTCCATGGTTGGACTAGTCCGCACTTTTTTTCTGGTGGCAATGGCTAATTTTCGGGACCCCTATAAAAGGGATCCCCGGGCCTCTAAGGCCCTCTCTCGAACCCTAGCACCGCCAAAGCCTTCCAAGAGCCCTCCTAGCCCTTTCTCCTCAATTCTTTTAGCCCTAAGAGCAAATCTTGAGGGTTTGTGAGATTTGGGAGAGAAGAGAAGGGTGTGCTTTGACTTGAGCTCTTGGTTGATTATGTCGTGTTGATCCGTTGATTTGAGTGTTGATTCATGATCTCTTTGTGCTGTAACTTTGTGTGAGCCTCAGATTGTGAGTTGCCCCATGGATAGTTGTGATTTCTCCGTGATTTAATGGAAGAACAAGTCGGCTTTTGTGGTGGCTTGGTGAGGATAGGATTGAGAGAAACATGTTCCTTCGTGGACTCCTCAACATGGATGTAGACTTCTTCGTGAAACTGAGCTATGAGATAAATCTTGTATCTTGTGCTCTCAATTTGTCCTTCGTTCTTTGTTAGATCACTTTTAGGGTTCTTTGTGTTCTTCGTCCCAAACTTGCGATCCACCTAGATCTAGTTGTTTACTCTTGGTGCAATTGCTCTACTAGATTGCTAGGGTGTCCTACTTCACATTTCATCAAGTTGATATCGTAAAATTGCATAAAAATCTCACCTTTCTTTAGTTTCGTTTCCTAACCGGACTAGTCCGCTCCAGGCCAGATTAGTCCGCCCTCTGCTTGCTAATCAGGTTTTATTAAGTCAAATTGCAGGTTTTTCACCTATTCACCCCCTCTAGGCAACTTTCAGAGTCGTGCAAGTCATCGAGATGACAGCAGACTTGCTCCTGTGGGCTGCTCTTCAAGTGCTTGGACAGAACCAGGGGAGACTGCTGCTGCCTGGCCGGGTTCTGGAAGACATTCAGGATTCTAGTGAAGACAAGTGAATGCTTCAAAGGGGAGATGAAGGCCGCAGAAGTTACCTTAGAACTCGATTATTTCGGTCTTGAGTATTTAGTTGAGTCTTTTTGGTGTTCCATAGTCCCTGGTGCTGTTTAAAACTACTGTATGGTAGAATGTTTGTGAATGTGCTAGTTGAAAAGCGTTGTAAGCGGAGGGAAAGAATTGTTGCACTAAAACGACCTGTTATCTGATCTCCAGACACTGCGGTGGTTCTGGAAGTGGAATATAATTTTGTATGAAAAAATATTATATTATGTTGTCTTAATATCAATTATCATATTTACATAAACACTTTTTTTAGCAAATTATATAAAAATTTGTGCAGAATATCCTTTGATAAAATCTCAGATACGTCACTAGTGTGCGTGAGTGTTGCAGCTGCAAACCAGTATAAATGTACTCTCATGTTGAGTCCAGAGGTGAGCCGAGGGGAGTTGAGTTTGAATAGAGTACGTGTGCATTGGTTGCCAGCTTGTTCTTGTTCCTCCTCCATTTGTTCGTTCGTTTGTCGAATGTCGGTTCCAACAGTAAGCATTTTGGACTATTTCTGCATCCTGTTGGTTTCTATCTGCGTTCTATAATTACCACCATTGTTTGTATTAACTGGTTGTTTTCACATGGTTGAACAGATAGGACAGAGAAGCTAAGTACCACAAATATGTCATTGATGAACAGTTTTCAAAAAAAGACAATTTTGTTTCGACCATGAATTTGTAGTCTAACTATGATCTAGACCCTGATTTTGAGATTTTGCGTTTCTACCACAACTTTTTTCGCCCGAAGCTCTAGATTACCACAAGTTCGTTAAGTTTCTCTAACAATCTGTAAGTTAGGTTGGGCCGTTGGACCCAAGAAAAAGTTTGCTACCCTGGACTGGACGCACAACTCAACACAGGAGGGAATGGAATAGAAGTGAGATGATCCATTTGTATTAATTATGGAGTGATAGGGAAGCAAAGTTTATGCGGCAGGGTCGCACGCCCGTCCGCGTGCGGCCCTGCCTGGATGCCGTCCGTTGGCTCTGCTGTACGAATTTTGAAGACGTCCTTCCCAGGGAAATCAGCCACCGCTCGGCTCTCGTGTTTCCACTCACTTCGGCTCGTTTGGCCCGCTCGTGCTCGGCTCCGCACCCGACGTCTCCATTGCAGACGCACGGACGCTTTTGGTCTTGGGGCCTTCTCATTAGTCTAAAAGAAAAAGAGGTGTCCAACCGAAAGTTTCTCCCTTTGTTCTTTTTTTAGGTGACTTGTGTCAATGTTACAACAGTAATATGATACTGCACATATTACAGTAATTGATACATCACCAGGAAAAACTTGTACAGATGAAGGAAACTTTCATGTCGTTTTTGATAGGCTACGCAGCCTGTATTGTACTCTTCAGAGCTGCTTTGATACAAGTAACATACTAAAACATCCGAAGTATACTCAAGAAAACTTCTGCATAATTTTTAAAACAAAATCTTATGGATGTCTTGATCAAATGTGACATGAAAATTAAGGTCTTCTATGTGACATCCTGACTCAACGCTTAATAGGATTGATAGAATACTCATACCACCAAGGTATATCTTCTTTTTCGGGAGCCCACCTGCAAAGAACTCTGAGGTTAAGCGTGCTTGGCCCGGAGCAATTTACGGATGGATGACCGACCGGGAAGTCTTCCCGGGTGCGCACGAGTGAGGACAAAATGCGTAGAAAAGACAAGTGTTAGTCTGTGAGGCTAGTTTGTGATCCTAGAGATCTGCCAGAAGTAACGATCACTAGGCCGGTAGTGGCTTGGGTGTTACAAAATGGTATCAGAGCCGACCCCCGCGGTTTCACGAGTGCGTATAGTACAGGTCAGGGACGTGGGTATGTACGCATGACGTGTGTGCCCTATAGGAGGGACACTGTATGATACGTATACCAGTATTGAACGTATGGACATGGCCAAGAGGGGACGTTTCTGGCTTGAGAGTTGACCGACAAGGACGTCGGTCTTCTAAGGGGGTGGATTGTGACACCCTGGCTCAAGGCTTAATAGGATTGATAGAATATTCATACCACCAAGGTATACCTTCTTTTCTGGGAGCCCACCTGCAAAGAACTCTGAGGTTAAGCGTGTTTGGCCCGGAGCAATTTACGGATAGGTGACCGACCGGTAAGTCTTCCTGGGTACGCACGAGTGAGGACAAAATGCGCAGAAAAGACAAATATTGGTCTGTGGGACTAGTCTGTGATCCTAGAGAACTGCCAGAAGTAACGATCACCAGGCCCGTAGTGGCTGGGGTGTTACATTCTACACAACTGTATTAGATTCTGAGATATCACTTTGCAAGAAAACATGACACCATCTCACAAACATGCCCATATTTTAAGTTTCCCAACAACTTCAACAGATCTAAAGGACAAAAAGTGATAGAAGGCTAGAATGAATGCTTGATTAACTAAAGGTCTAGGTACATATTTATAGATACATAGATGGGCCGGTATACAGGCTAGGACCAAACACATAACTCAACACAATCCAACACCCCCTCCCCCCCCCCCCCCCCCCCCGCAGTCCCAACATCTAGCCACAACAGATGTTGAGACTGGACCGAAACTCAGAAAACAAAGTCGACGGGAGTCCCTTCGTGAAGATGTCGGCAGACTGTGACGTCGTCGGCACATGGAGAACTCGAACCTCATCGCGTGCAACCCGATCACGAACAAAGTGAAGATCAATCTCCACATGTTTCGTGCGCTGGTGCTGGACGGGGTTGGTGGAGAGGTAAACAACGCTGACATTATCATAGTAGACCAACGTGCTCCGGGCGACAGGGGAGTGGAGCTCCTGAAGTAACTGCTGGAGTCAAGACGCCTCTGCTACGCCGTTAGCCACGGCGCGATACTCCGCCTCAGCACTGGAGCGAGAAACCACGGGCTGCCGCTTCGAGGACCAGGAGACAAGATCCCCCCCCCCCAGGAAGACGGTGTAGCCAGAGGTGGAGCGGCGGGTATCAGGGCACCTCGCCCAGTCAGCGTCGGTGTAGACCACCAGCTCAGAAGGCGAGTCACGTCGAAGTAGAAGGCCGTAGTCGAGGGAGCCGTGCAGGTACCGAAGAATCTGCTTCATCGCCGTGAGATGCGTCTCTCGCGGATCATGCATGTGGAGACACACCTGCTGAACCGCGTAGGAGATGTCCGGCCTAGTGAAGGTGAGATACTGCAGGGCACCTGCAAGACTCCTGTAAGAGGTGGGGTCGGCGACCGAGGCGTCGTCGGCCAAAGACAGCTTCGCCTGGGTGTCCACGGGAGTGGAGCACGGCTTGCAATCAGCCATGCCCGTTCGCTCGAGGATATCCAGGCAGTACTGGCGCTAATGGAGGAACAGAGCGTCCGGACGGTGCTCGACCGCAACGCCCAGGAAGTGGTGGAGCTGGCCGAGGTCCTTCATCGCGAACTCGCGCTGCAGGGCGGAGATCGTGCGCTGAAGAAGAGTCGGGCTGGACGTCGTGAGGACAATATCGTCCACGTACAGGAGGAGGTAGACAGTGTCACCCTCATGCCTGTAAACGAAGAGCGAGGTGTCCGACTTGGCCTCGACGAAGCCGAGCGAGGCCAGGAAGGAGGCGAACCGGCTGTACCAAGCCTGAGGCGCCTGCTTCAGCTTGTATAGAGACTTGTTTAGCTGGCAGACCAAGTCTGGACGGGCTGAATCAACGAACCCTGTCGGCTGACTGCAGTACACCGTCTCCGTCAGCGTCCCGTGAAGGAAGGCGTTCTTGACGTCCAGCTGGTGGACAGGCCAAGAACGCGAGAGAGCCAATGACAGAACAGTCCGTACTGTCGCTGGCTTAACCACCGGACTGAAGGTCTCGTCGTAGTCCACTCCAGGGCGCTGAGTGAAGTCCCGAAGTACCCAACGAGCCTTATATATCTCCAGGGAGCCATCCGCCTTCCTCTTATGTGTGAAAACCCACTTGCCTGTGACAACGTTGCCACGGGAAGGACGGGGAACAAGGTCCCATGTCCGGTTGGCAAGTAGGGCCGCATACTCCTCCTCCATAGCGCGGCGCCAGTGAGGGTCAGCGAGGGCGCTACGGACGGAGGTCGGTATAGGTGATACCGAAGAGGAAGTGGATGGTGTCGGTGTCGTCGAAGAGAGTACCACTCCGGAGAACCTCTCAACAGGCCGGAGAACCCCAGCGGCACGTCTAGTCACCATCGGGTGAACGTGTCCTTGGTCCCGGTGGAGCAACGGTGGGTGGTACACCGAGGGCTCGGGACGAGCAGGCGCAGAGGCACCAACCCGCTCTCGTCGCTGGTAGACAAGAGCAGGGTCGGCGAACCGTGGAACAGGGGCCGCGCGTGGCGCAGCGGGGGACGCGGGAGCCGGAGTAGTCGTCGGGTCCCCGCACGGCGTGGGAGTCGAGGCCGGAGACGCCGGGGCCGCGCGTGGCGCAGTTGTAGGGGACGCTGGGGCCTCGTGTGGCGCAGGAGTCGAGGCTGGAGACGCTGGGGCCGCGCCTGGCGCAGCCGTAGGAGACGTCAGGACCTCGTGTGGCGCAGGAGTCGAGGTCGGAGACACCGGGGCCGCGCGTGGCGCAGCCGTAGGAAGCGACGGGGCCTCGTGTGGCACAGGAGGCGAGGTCGGAGACGCCGGGGCCGCACGTGGCGCAGCCGTAGGAGACACCAGGGCTGCACGTGGTGTAGCAGGAGGCGTCAGTGCCACGCGTGGTTCAGCACTCGTCCCCAGGGTCGACGGAGCCTGGGCACCAACCCGCACTCGTCGCTGGTAGATGAGAGCAGGGTCAGTGAACCATCGTGTCGTGGCTGTAGTAGGCACAGCCGAAGTCACCACAGGTGTCGGTGCTGCATAAGGTGCAGCTGGCGACGTCGTGGGAGCCACCTGTGAGCCGGTTGGTGATGTACCTGCAAAAAAAGGCCAAGGCAGCTGTGGTGGAGCAGCCTCGGTGTCAGTAGAAAATAGAGAGTCCAGCTCTGCAGCTGAACCAGAGGTGAAGGAAGAAAAGGGGAAGGAGGACTCGTCGAAGACGACGTGCCGAGAGATCAAAATGCGGTGGGTAGAGAGGTCGAGGCACCGATATCCCTTATGCTCAAGGAAGTAACCAAGAAAGACACACCTAGTAGAGCGGGGCGCAAGCTTATGTGGAGCAGTGGCAGAAAGATTAGGGTAGCAGGAGCACCCGAAGACACGGAGGTGGTCGTAGAGAGGGGTAGTGCCATACATGGCAAAGAAAGGAGTCGGTGCTCGAATCGCCTTGGTGGGAAGGCGATTAAGGAGGAAGGTGGAAGTGTGAAGTGCCTCTACCCAGTATCGAGCGGGGATAGATGCCTAAAACATCAAGGAACGCATGATATCATTAGTGGTGCGAAGCATGCACTCAGCCTTGCCATTCTGGGGGGATGTGTATGGACAAGACATGCGTAGCTGTGTGACATGTGTAAGAATAAAGTCACGGAGTCGCGAGTTGTCAAACTCGCGTCCGTTGTCACACTGGAGAGCACGAACAGTACGCCCAAACTGTGTGGAAACCCAAGTGAAGAAGTGAGAGAGAGTATCAAATGTCTCAGATTTCAGACGTAAGGGAAAAGTCCAAGAGAAATGTGAGAAATCATCAAGTACCACCAAATAATATTTAAAACCAAAGACACTGATAATAGGAGATGTCCACACATCGCAGTGAATAAGATCAAAAATATGTTGCACATGAGACACAGAAGTGGGAAAGGGAAGCCGAACATGGCGACCAAGCTGACAAGCGTGACACAATGACTCATGTGTGCCCCTAGTACACGATATAACTGAACTACTAGACAACTTCGACATAGCATCAACGCTAGGGTGACCAAGCCGACGGTGCCAAGTAGCGGACGAAGCTGTCATAGCCAGAGCAAATGACGGAGACGCAGCGGAAGTAGGAAGTCGAAGAGTGTACAGGGGCCCCGGACTATCACATCAAAGAAGAAGACGCCGGGTGGAAAGATCCTTCACAGACAAACCAAAAGGATCAAACTCAACATAAATATTATTATCAGTGGTGAAACGACAAATGGAAAGCAAATTTTAAATAATGTCTGGAGCAACGAGAACATTATTAAGATGGAATGAACCCGGAGAAACAGAGTCACCTACTGAGGTGACTGGAAGAACGGATCCATTGCCAACAACGATCGATGAAGGAAACGAGGGATGAGGTGGGTGGGTAGAAGGGAGAATACCAGCATCTGGGGTGGTGTGGTAGGAGGCGCCAGAATCAGCCACCCAATCAGTAGTCGACGGTGTAAGGTGCATGGTGCTGAAGGAAGACGCCAAGTCCTGATGGTCCCACCCCATGGGCGGCTCCTGGAGGGGTGCTGGTGGCTCCGAGTATCCAGCGGGGTAGGAAGCACCGCCGTAGGCTGGAGTTGGCGATCCAGCCGCAGGGCGACTAGGTCCGCCATAGCCCGGATGGGCTACGTACGCCGCCTGAGGACGTGGCTGGCGCGGAGTAGAGGAAGTCGGTGGCGCCCCAAGAAGACCCGGAGACAGTCCATGCCACATAGATTTCTGGCCAATCCACGGGTTGTACGGTGTGGGCCAGGGCGCACCTCCCTGGCCAGTGCCACAAGTACCACTACCAGTAGGAGCAGTGGACGTAGGAGTGTCGCCAGCACCTCGTCCTGTGCGCCTTCTGCCGCGACGTCGACGAGTACCACTCCCAGAGCCAGCAGAGGCACCCGGGGCGGTAGGCGGAGTAGGTGGTCGCGGTAGTGGTCCCCCAGAAGACGGTGGGCGTGAGGGCTGCCCAAAGCCATAGAAGGCTGTGGCAGGCCCAGAGGTAGCAGATCCACCAGTCGTGATCTCCTCAAGCTCGAGATCAGACCAGACCTTCTCGAAGGTCGATGGCGGCTCCATACGAAGAATCCAGAAGCGAAGATGGCTGAAGCGCTCGTTCAGGCCATGAAGGACCCGAAGTACTAGAGTGCTGTCAGCAACCGGCTCGCCAAGGTCGCGCAAGGAGTCAGCCATGCCCTTTATCTCTCCACAGTAGGCAGAGATGGAGCGGTCACCCTGCACTGTAGTCTGGAACCGTGCGTTAATGTGAAGAGCCCGAGTCACACGGTTCCCCAAGAAGTGGTGCTCCAGTATCTGCCAAGCCTGGCGCGCGGTCACCCCACTGCGCTGTCCGACAAGCTTGTGCAGATCGTCGGCGAGAGTGTCAAGGATCCAGGCAAGGACCAGACTGTCCATGCTGATCCAAGAGTCATCCCACGGGGCGTCGTCCTGCTGGACGTGGTCCGCAAGCTGGTACCGCCGCAACGTGAGGAGGAACTCGTTACGCCAGCGGGCGTAGGTGGTGGAGGTACAGCTCAGAACAGTCGACACTAGTGTCCGAATGTTCTGAACTCCAGCCGCCTGGGCGTGTAAAGCGGTGGTGAGCGACGCCGAGTATGCGGAGTGCACACTGGTGTCCGAGGTGGGCTCGTACGTCCCGCTCAACGGCCCGGTGAGCGCTCTCCTGGATCTGGTGCGAGAGAGCAGCTGCTGAAGCGCGCTCCTGCTCTAAGGCAAGAGAGAGTGCGCGCTCGCGCTCGCGAGAGGCAGCTAGAGCCGTGAAGACACCGGAGGTGTCTGCGGCCGTCGTGGTGGTGCTGGCGATGCCGTAGAGAGGATCAGTGGCCGCACGAAGAGCAGTAGCAGTGCCAACAGCAGATCCGGAGCCCGTCATGAAGGCGACGGCAGTAGGGCCGCTAAGTTATCCGCCAACTGTCGGATCAGTCGCTGTGGCGGGCGCGTGCCGAGCTACAGAGACGAGAGGTGCGCCGGCCGCCGGACCAGTCGCAGGTACACGGGCGGGATGGGGCGCCGGCCAGGGGAGCGCCGGCCTGGGGGGCGCCGACCAGGGGGCCGCCGGCCAGGGGGAGGGCGGCGGCGGCGACCAGAGAGGGGGGGGGGGGGGCGGCGGCCAGGGAGGTGGTGGCGGCCAGGGAGGTGGCGGCGGCCAGAAGGGGGGGGGGGGGGGGGGGGGGGGCGGCGGCCAGGGGAGAGGCGCCGGCCAGAGGAGGGGCACCAGCGGCGGCCAGGAGGGGCGCGCCGGCGGCGGCCAGGGGAGGTGCGCCTGCCATAGGGGGGCGGCGGCTAGGTTTAGGATTAGGGTTAGGGTGGTGGGGATTAGGGTTTGGCTAATGATATCATGATAGAAGGCTAGAATAAATGCTTGATTAACCAAAGGTCTAGGTACATATTTATAGATACATAGATGAGCCGGTATACAGGCTAAGCCCAAACACATAACTCAACACAATCCAATAAAAAAAATCACTATATTATCATGTTTTACTTCCCCTGCACATGGCGGAAGTATCTAAACTAATCAAACTGAAGGAGCCAAACGTCTGTGCTTCTGTAGCTGAAACGTCGAGTGCGGAGCCGAGCGGCGGGACCTTCGCAGGAGCCAAGCGTAAGCAGTCCAAACGAGCCGGAGCGAGCGGAGGCTGATTTTTATCGGGAGAACCTGTTCAAGATTCGTACGGCAGAGCCAGCTAACGGCATCCAGGCGTGCGACCCTGCCGCAAAAAAATTGCTTCCAGTGATAGACATAACGGCAATCAGCCACACATAACTCGGTGCTCTCTGCCATCCACAGAGGGAGAGAGGGAGAACAAGTCCTGCTCGATGGCCACGACCTCAAGTCCTTGAATGCTGTTGTGACTTAACAGCAGGTAACATGCCGAGATTCATTCCAAAACACAGGTCGGGTCGCTTTCTAGTTGCAGCCCCCACTGCTTCCTTCATCTTCATCTTCCCTTCCTCCCAGCAGCAGCAGTGCTGCTATGCTGTGCCGGGGCCGGGGGTACAAAGTAGCATTCCTAGGAATATAATTCTACTGTACCCGTAGGAGTAAAGTTTTAACGGAATGACCCAATTAAGTGCCTCTACTCCAAAAGTTTTATTTAAAAAAAAAGGCATCCTAAAAGGAAGTCTATCAACTTCATTAAGCAAACAGGGTACAGATTTACGTAGCAAGGAAAACATAGAACAAGGACTAACAGGTTCAAATGGACAAGAACTTCAACCATTGCAGGGCATTTCCCATATCCGCAGCAAGGTCTACGTCAAGCTGCGCCTGCGGGGCTGGTCCAGACATTAGCTTCACCCTACAGGTTATCCAAAGGTTGTGATTAGATAAAGCAAACAAAACGCTGGACGAGATTAGGCCAGTCACATGCACCGGGCGTTTTAAACCTTTTCTACATCATATAAATAATAGCTAGCTACAGCGAACTACTACATAGCCAATGGTCTTTCAACCAATTTTGTTCTGTACTATGAAGCACCATCAGCTGTTTGCGCCGCTGCCACAGTGATCTAGCTGATCAAAGTACACATCCTGATGAACCTAAAGTGAACCCTTCACACATTTTCTCTCCAATTGAGAATAGTATGTCAGTTCAGATAGAGCGTCATGTAAAACGGTACTCGCTCCGGTTTTTAATTATTGGTGTTTGTTAGTTCAACAGGAGGGAGTACATTCTACCACAAGTTCTGCCTGCTGTCATATGGGCTGCATAAGGCCTTGTTTGGTTATTCCCCTTGCCGCAGGGATTAGAGGGGGGATTGAAATCATTTGCAAGGCAGGTGTGGATCTATTCCCCCTCATTCAACTCCAATCCACTTCAAATCCACACTAACCGAACAAGCCCTGAAGTAGTCTATGCAAGGACAGCATATACCAAAGCAAATATTTGCGCTCTCATTATTTCTGAATAGTGGCTATAACTATAAGAGCAAGTAGACTTGAGACAAGGGAAGGGGTCACCTTTTCTTGTGGCGCTTTGAGCAGTAGTGGTCGTCCTTACATGCTCTCGCTTGCAAAATACCGGTTGCAGCCAAAACCATGTCGAGCTAAACATTATAATGTCAAGTTAACAGATTAGCAGCAGCACATAGAAACCCTCATCAAAGAAACCGACCCCAACTGCCAGGAAAGTATTACATCAAACAAAACACTAGACCGGATGAGGCCCGTCACAAGCACGGGAAGTTTTAAATCTTTTTTGCATCTATATACTTTGCATGTTTCTGGTAATATGGGATGCTTACTTTCAAGCACAAGTAACAGCTATTAGAATTCTTCTTTTTAAAAAATGCTATTAGAAATTTTCAGCGACAACATACGACTACATAGCCAATGGTATTTGAACCAGTTTTGTTCCGTACAATGAAGCACCATCAGCTGCGTGTGCCACCATGGTAGCTGATAAAAGTACACATCCCCATGAACAGTGAATTAACATCTAACAACTCGTGAACGGATCCCCAAGCACAGGACGACAACCAACTCTATAGGAATCGTACTAACTAAGTACTACTTGCGTGCTGGGTAGCCTCCTGGAGAATCTTGTTTGGTTTAACCGTGCAGGTGATTGTCAGTCCGAACGTATCGAAGACCATCATGATTCTCCACGTTAAGACCCTGACGTCCCGGCGAGCTTGGGACAATTTATCCCTGCAAAAGCACAAAAGATATTAAGCACAAAGGAGAATGAACGGACGAATCCTAGATTGGCAATGGCGGCGAAAATACTTGCGTTGTGCCAGCTCCTTTGCTAGATCTAGCTTGAGTCCTCTCTGGTCGTTCCGCAGCTTCCTAATTTTGCCCTGCACCTGCGATCTCATAAGTTCTACTTTCTGGAGCAGCCCCTTCGTGTTTCCAAGCGACGTTGTGGTGGTGGAACACGATACGGGAAGGGGAGCTGACGCGGAGAATGGAGCAAAGCGGGTGGCGAGGAGGCGGGAGGGTGCGGCGAGGCGGGAGATGGCGCGGCAAAGGAACATGTTGCGGGGCTGGCGAATTGCGGCAGCAGCGACGGCGGGTGCGACTCGACTCAACTCCACTCCATACTTGAAGAAGCTGGGCTGGACCATCTAAAGCCTAGTGAAAATAGCAGCCCAACATTTCATGAAAAACCCAAAACCTCCTCCTCGCCCTCCCAGTTGTCCACGTCACCCCCCCCCCTCCCAACATTTCAATAAAAACCCTAAACCTCCTCCTCCCTCTCCCAGGTGTCTACGCCCCCCGCCCCCGCCGGCCGCCGCTATGGTACCGCGCTCCCTCTTCCAAGAAAGTTTCTGATGTTCCAATACACAGGGCATCGGACAAGTCCGCACAACTACCGGACTAGTCCGGTATACCTCCCATTTAGGATTTCAGTGTGTTGCACATTACACGCATATTTTACATAGCACACCAGACAAGTCCAGTCCCCAGTACGGACTAATTCGACCGTCGAGATTCCTGACGGTAACAATTTTGGAAACACTATAAATAGGGGATCTACGACCCCACAAACACAACTCACATATTTTACTGTTCACAACTCAAACCCTAGCACCGCCACTTGTCCCAAGAGCACAAAAACACATCTCCCCGCGCATCTAAAGTCCTCAAAAGTGAAAATAATTTGAGTATTTAGATTTGGGATTGAGAGATCGCCATCTACACGTCATTGAGCTCTTGGGGTTTGATCTCTTTACACTTTTGTAATTACTTGTAATCTTTTTGAGTGTATTTGATCATCTTTTCGCTGTAATTTATTTGGGAGCCCTCAAAGTGTGAGGTTGCCCCACCAACTCAGTGATTACCCATGATAGTGAAATAAAGTCGGCCTTGTGTGGTGACTTGACGAGGGAAAGGGTTTGAAGAGACATGACTCTGTGTGGGCTTCCTCAACAAGGCGTAGATCTCTTTGGTGAGATCGAACCTCGGTAAAAATCTGTGTCTCGTGTGCTTCTTTTTCTTGCATTATTATTACTTAGGGCATTAAGTTGATCAATCTTGTAAACTAAATTACAATTGACTTCGACATATAACTTTGCAATATTGATTGTCAATTTAAGTGATCTCAATAATGGTTCATTTTCTGCTGCTATAACATCTCAATTCTTGAATCAATACTTAAATAACTCACAACCAGACAAGTCTAGTCTCTCAAGTATTTGACAGTTTGATTAAGTGTGCAGGAAATTTTTAAAGCCTATTCACCACCTCTAGGCCACATTCAGCGTCACTAAGAGGGACAACAACGAGATTGTTAATTAAATTAGATACCAGATCAATCAATATAAATATCAGTACTAGATATTTTTTACATAACGATATTTTAGTTGAGTTACGTATATATATTTTGTGACATACCTTATTATAAAAGTCTAGGTCCGCAACTTCTTTTTTTTTTCCACCCATTAGTTTGTAACTTGATAAGTATTCCCCTCTCCCAGAAGTTTGTCGTTTGTAAATCATTTTTGAAGTAACAACAACAACTAAGCTTTTGTTCCAAACAAGTTGGGGTCGGTTAGAAATGAAACCCAATAATTTTTTTAAAAGAAGTAATAAAAAATAAGATGAGAGTTAAAAAACAAATAAAATAATATTTAGAATTTTATTTATTTTTGTAAATGAAATAATAGGAAAGAAGATAAGAGTAACAAAATAAGAATAAACTAAGATTTTTAAAGTAACAAGCGACAACTTTTTAAGAATGGAGGTAGTAGTTTCTTTGAATTGTATGGATTGTTCATGTTATCTCATTTTAAGTGTTTTTGTCAATAATATACTTTTCTATCATAACGTCACTAAGAGGAACAACAATGATGCTGCTAATTAAATTAGAGACCAGATCGTTCAATATCTATTATATATATATATATATATATATATATATATATATATATATATATATATCAGTAGTAGATATTTTTGACATAGCGATATTTTTGTTGCATATATATTTTTTGTAGCATACCTTATTATAAAAGTCTAGGTTCTGCCACCGTTGCCCCGCCTCCGCTACCGCCTCCTTCTCCCTCACCATGCCCCCACCCACCATTACTGCACATCCACACCCTCACCACTGGATGAACCTTACATGGAACATGACGTGTATAAGTGGTTAGAGAAGGTCAACGAGCACTTTGCGAGTCAGCTTGACGAGATTGAAGAGGAGAACAAATCCCTGTGAACCAAGTTAGAGAAACTCTCAGAAAAAATGACTAATGCCAACTCACAAGGAGAGGATGAAGTAGGCCGCTTGGCTATTACGCTCCTTCTTTTCTTGTGAGCTGTGATATTAGTTGCCCTATACATAACTATCAAGCTCCTGAACATCAAGGACCGCAACAAAGCAGGAACCCAGGAGCGACAACTATAGGTGGCAGCTGGCGACCATAAGCCCCGCACAACAGCTGCAGAGAAGGAGAAGGAGGAGGCGACAACGCTAGCGTAACCTCCTGGCTCAGAGTAAGATGTTTGAGACTTATGAAATAATTTTTCAGTCGATAGTTAGGAATAGATTGAGTCAGTCAGCTGAACTGTTCTTAGGCCAGGTTCAACTGATGGATGATACTTAGATTATATTAGCACGTTACTGCATGTATTTGACCTGTTCATGCAATCCTCCTTCAGTTTGCAAAATGGTAAGATACATATTTTAATCCTCCAAAATTTTACATCTGTCGTGTCACAAAACTATAGGTTTTAGACATATTACTATCAGACCTCATATGCCTAAAATCTATAGTTTTATGAAGAGAAAAGTTGATGTGAAAAAAACCTGTAGTCATGTGATAAGAGTCGATGTAAAATTTGTAGGTCTACGATACAATCACCGCATAATCTGTAGCTTTATGAATTATATGCTTAAATCTGTTGTTTTACGATAATATTGTCGAATAGCTATAGCACAAAAGATCTAGCTAATGGTATGGCTGACCTTTTTAGTTTTGGTTATATACTTTGTCTATTAAAAGCTTATTTTGCTAATTGAACCTCTCTTCCTTTGCCAGGTGATTGCAGGACCACGAATCCCTTCCAGTTTGGGGAGCTGTTGTATTTTGCAGTCATTTCTAAAATATAACTGACTCTCTTCTTTTACTGATGAATTGCCTGGGGTTGGAAGAACTGTGCCCATGTTGCGTATGAGATGGTACTCTTTAACTGTTTCATTTTTGAGGGTTCAAGATTACAGATCCATCTTCGTATTCTTGTGTTGCTTGAGCTTTCTGATATTAAATCACGATTAATGTTTAGCTGCATCTATTAAACCATCTACTTCTTGCATAGAAACTTACAAGTGCCATATGGTGAGCCGAACCCTATCATTGCTAGTGTTCTTGTTGAAGCCATTAATTGTTCTTATTCTTACTACTTGATGTTTATTCTATAAACCACCATGTCATTACCTGCCACACTAGTGGCATGCATTTAGCTTTTGCTGTCATTCTAATCTTCCCAACTAAATTGTGTTGTAGACTCAGAGAGGTATACTTAGCGACACTTTCCTTTCCAAATGTTTTTTTTTGTATTAGCAGCTTTCAACTAATTTAACTTTGAAGAGCTAGTTGGTTCTTGTCCTACTATTGTTGTCAAACTGCTGGTCATTCTAGTCATTTATGAGTTGTCTCTTAGATCGAGTAGGCTATCGATTTCATCTAAACAAAATATTATTTTCTTTTTGGACAAATAATCATGAAAACTGATTTTCTAGGTACGTCTCGACATGATATGGCATGAGTGGGTCCAATAATACAAATTGTTGTTTTCTCACGCGATAGAATTAGGTAGCTTTATGATATGTCAAATTTTATTAAATGAAAGTAAGAAATAAACAAACTGTTAAAGAGGTCATCGGATAATATTTTTTTCAAACCTCAGAATCATGGAATAGCATTTGCTTCTTCTTCATAAACTTATTAAATCCCTCGAAGTTTTCAATTTGAAATATTGAAGTAATAAGAACAAAGCGTTCATGATAAACATTAAGTTTTTGAATGTCATAATAATATAAATTTTAAAAGGTGGTGCACCTGCTAGCCACATGAAGGGCAAACGGATTTACGAGGAATAAATATGAAGCTAAATTGCTAATCTTGGTTGGGTGTAGCAAAGTTAGGATATAATTTAGTAAACCGAGAAATGGAAATAAGAATGTTCATGCTCTTGTCTTGATGAAAGATCATGACCTTGTAATGTTGGTCCAGGCCCCGCATCACCAGCAGATTGGGAAGCCATACAAATAGATGTTTGTAAATCACACTGCTATCTGAACTGAAGATTGTGACTTTGACCAATCATTTTGTTTCAAAAGCTTAACTACAAAGAAAACATGTATTTACGACCAAACCACATGTACCTATACCAACGATACATGACCGGTCAACGGTTGGAATCATTCAATTAATTAATAAAAAATGATTATTTATCTGTCACGTGCATAATTTGTCATCACTTAAGTATTGCTTGAATGAGAGGAGTGAACTTTACATGACCGGTCCTCAATTTCTCAAATGATAATTTTCCGATATTAATATCTTTATGGCCGGTCCCAAAAAAGGCCGCTTGCCCTAGATCTTACTTAGTGAATTAATGAACGATGGGTGCGACTGATCGAATGGGCTGCTCTCGAGGTAATTAACAGCGAGTGGTTGCATGTGGTGAGCTTGAAATCGATTTATTGCTTTTTGCTGATGCTATGAAGGAGACACATGCATGCATAAAGTAAAATTACATAATAATAAAAACAATGGATATTCATTCATCGTCATGACCTACCAGAGGAACAATAAATTAGTTAAGGCCATAGTTATATGGTAGCTGCTGTGGAGACAAACTTTTATTATTCATGTGAATAGCTTAGCTAACAAGCAGTTGGCATGGTTTCCCGATTGATTTATTTGTATGACACGAAACTAATGGTACACATGCAATAATATTATGGAATCAGATGCATCTTTGGCTATAAGCCCTATGGGTTGAGAAGAAACGAATAGATAATTTGTACCTAGCTTTGTTAGATTTGTGAATTGATCTCCTTTAATTTTGTTTTCAGAGAGCTGCATGCACGCGACTAAAGGAGCTTCTAGAAGGAATGAACATAAGTCCTAACATATACCTCTCCATCTACAAATACGTATCACTTGTTAGTTTATTTTTGAACTAGCAAGTGTCAAGTATTTGTGGACAGACGGAGTATTGTACATTGTGTTGGGGCCATATATAATTTAGTTATCCGAAAAGCATATGAAGCCAGAGTGTGCATGTGGATGTATGTGATGTCTTATTATTCTATAGAACTACCCCTACTTGACACGGCCTGTCGGAGTCTTGTATCCCAAGTACCCAAGAATATGGGATCGATTGACGGTACACGACTATGATATGACGAACACCGTACCCAACCTCTAACGTGAGGAGGAACCCACCTGTCGGAGTGTGATTGCGGCAATTCTCTCGGTACTACCGTTGGCAGCCCGCGGAGTTTGTAGTTCGGTTGTGGGCGTGCAGAGATTCAGAACAGGATGATGAGTAGACACGAGGATTTACGTGGTTCAGGCCACCAGAGCGTAATACCCTACTCCACGGGTGTGTGTCGTTGTTGTATTGAGCGTCTGAGCGCTTGTGGGCGTGTGTAGAAGTCCACCTTGTGTATCGCTCGGTCAGTCCTTTTATAGTACAAGGACTGGTCGTTACATTGTTAGCCTGGCCCGACATATGGCCCTGGCGGTTACTGATGTCTAATACACGGTTAATGAGCTTAGTTACCCTTAATAGTGTGGTAACGCGCCTTAACAGTGGCATTACTGATATTAAGGGCTCTCCGATTGTGTGTCATTAAGATACCATTAATGACACTTAATCGGGTCTTGAGGTCTTTAATGTTCCTTGAAGGTCCGAGCCGTTGGAAGTCCACCATTCTGTCTGTTGAGGTTGAAGGTCCGGCAGTTGGATGCGTGGCAGCTCTGGGGCCTACAGTCTTGGATGAGTAGGTCCGGTGCTGTTGTACACGTGTCGGTACCGGAGCTTCCCTCTGTCGAGGGTTAGGTCTGGGGATGCCACACAGGTATCTAGTCCGGAGCTTTCCCATGCGTGGGATGTAGCTTCGGTTTAACGATACACGTGGCGGCACTGGGACTAACAATAGAAGGGAGGTAGGTCCGGTTCCGTATGACACGTGGGGCCTTCGGAGGTCTTCAACTCAGACAGGTGAAGTTCCTTTGAGATCTTTGTAGTCCCAAAGGGTATCCGGTATGCAGGGTACCGACAGTGGCCCCCGAGGCCCACCTCTGGGAGAGACTTTTTGGATTAAGTCCTTCTGCCGAAGGTGGGTCCATCCTTCAATTTTTGAGTCGTGTCTTCAAGGGTCTTTGGATGTGCCGTTGAGGTGGTGGTTCGCAGTTAAACCATCGCCATGTGGCGCCTTCAGAATGTGGCAGGTGAGATCTGCGCGTGCGGATCTCACGCAATTGAAGGTCGCTGGTTCCCAATACGAAAACCGTATCAGTTCCGCGCGCCCTGTCAGGCCGCCGCCCTTGGGTTTCCCGCCTCTCATGATGACAACTGTTCTCCTGGGGTAAGGACCTCGACTTGATCGTCAAGGTGGCCCCGGGCCCCCTTGTCATTGGCAAGGTGAAGTTTTTGAACTGTATCGTTGGCCCCTCTGCGGTTTCCATCCAAGCGTTGCGGGGGCTTACTTAAGAAGGAAAGTGCGCACCGTTTGGGGATTCTTTACACCTTCATTTGAACTTGCGCTCGAATCCACCAAACTTTTGCTTGCTTTTCATCTCTCGCCCCGCTGTGCTGCGATGAAGTTGGGACTCCCCAAGTGCTGCATTGGGAGCAAGAAGGAGTTGTCTAGGGTCCGGACCTACATGGGTTGGTCCAGTGACTCCTTCGACAATGACATTCGCTGTGGCAAGCTTCCTTCGAGAAGGAGCGAGCCGGAGATATGGTGTACTTACTTGGGTATGCCATGGCGGGTTTGATCCCGCATTTCTCCACTTTCTTTCTGATGCTGCTAGATTTCTATGGTCTGTAGCGCCACCATCTTGGCCCCCACTCAATCTTGCTAGTGGCGACTTTCGTCCACTTTTGCAAGATGTGGGTGGGTGTGCCCCCTTGCGTGGAGTTGTTTCGGACTTTCTTCACTGTCCAACCCACCAGGAAGAGTGATGAGTTCATCGGCTTCTACTACGTCGCGAAGCTAAAAAACTCCCCCCTCAAGTACTTGAGGTCCTTTCCTTACGGCAAGTGGGACGACTGGAAGAAAGACTGGGTGGTCATCACTGTAAAGGGACACGAGTGGCTGGAACTGCCTGAAGGCCTCCCCCGCGTCGACAACGACACTTGGAGTGACGTGGCAGAGCTGTCCAGGGAGTACAAGTCTATTCTAGACATAATCCAGGAGTGTGTCGAAGGTGGGGTGACCCCCCAGATGATCTTTGACAACTTCTTGACGAACAGGTGGGCCCCGCTGAGGGCTAGGGGGCGACCTGCCTGGGCCTTCAACAGTGAGATGGACACCAACCGCATTGAGGTTGGTTTGGGCACCAACTTGAACGATGAAGCCTTGAAGACCCATCTCAAGAAGTTCCAGCCCGGGAACATCGGCCCTGGCGACGTGTCTCCACCAGCGGCCTTCCTTCCTCTGAATATGATACCAAAGGAGTGCAGAGAGCTCTGGAGGAAGATGCCGCTGTTGGACAACTTGGGCCTGATGGAGAGGCAATCAACCTCCGGGGTGGCAATCCCCGGAGCTTCAGAGGGTGACTCCGCTCCCGCCCCGAAGCCAAGAGCTTAAGTCGTAGGGAAGGGCAAAGAGTTGGCGGAGCCCTCCAGCTGCAAGAGGAAGTTGAAGCACTCTGACGGGAGGTCCATCAGACCTGCTCCTTCCGCATCAGCTCCTTCTCCCCAGAGGGGGAGGTCTTCAACGGCGACTCCTACTCCAGCATCGGCGTCTCCCCGGGATGCCAGCTCTGGCTATGTGACTCCAGTACCAGAGCCTACTAAGGGCTCTAGGTCCGAGGGTCCTTCTCAGTCGAGGGGGTCCTCAACCAGGACGTCACTGACAGCGGCAGCAAGCTCTGGGGAGCCTTCCGGAGCTACTACGCCAATGGCGACAGGGTCTGGTCCTGAGCATCCGGTGAAGAGGTTCCGCGCTAGCTGGGGCGGAAGACTTCCAAGGTAAATTTGATTTTTTTACCTCAGTTGATTGTTTTTGTTGTAATCATATTTTGAGTTTCTTCTTCCTTCATCCACAGGGTACCCAAAAAAGGGGCTGAAGCTCCGGCCCCTGCAACAGCAGCTGATGCTGCGCACGCGGAGGTTTCGGCTCCAGTCCCAGCGCCGCCCCAAGAGGTGGCTGGGACCGCGGCAATTCCGGCGCCAGATGTCATGGTCCTTGACCTAGAGTCATCCCTTGAAGCCCTGACGGTGGAGCCGGTGGTTGATGAAGTTCCCGCACCTGAGCCGGTTGTCACAAAGGTGCCGGTGCCCGAGCCGGTGGAGGTCGAAGCGCCAGCGCCTGAACCGGCGGTGGAGGAGGCACCAGCATCGGAGTCGGAAGTGGCCTCAGCTCTGGTCGAATCTTCAACGCCTGCCCGGGAGGTGGTGGTTCCGGAGGTACCCGCGCCCGAGCCAGGGTGCCAAGACGAAGCGACCGTTCCTCCGCCCGAGGGACCAGTTGCTGACGATCTAACGGTGGGACCTTTGGAACCGACCTCAAAGGCACAAGCTTCCGTTGCAGGAACTTTCTCGGTGGCGACCGAGGCTATCCCAGAGGGCGTCCCTAGTGTCGTGGAAGCTCAGGGGACCGCTCTTGTAGAGTGGGACCTGATTTTTGGTATGGAGAACCCACTGGAGCCAACGAAGAGGGCCCCAGCAGGTCTGGAAGGCGATCCCCATGTCCTTGTCTATCGACAACGCCTGCTCCAGCCTTCATCAGGTCCAACTGTCCTTTTACCACGATAGCAAAGCCCTCGAGGAGGAGCGCCAAACCCTTAGGAGGTGGCCCAACCGGCTCCAATTCGAGACCAAGCTGGCGCAGACGAGGCTGGCCGACGACAAGGAGTGGGTGAAAAGGGAGAAGGTTCGGTTGGAGTATTGGGGTCAACTGCTGGATGAGAGGGAAAGCATGGTGTGGTCCCTCGACAACCAGTCCCGGGCCATCCACGAACAAGTTGTGGCTGCTAATGAAGCAGCGAATGATCGCCAAGAGAAGCTCAGCGCCATCCACGACAGCCTCGTCAAGCGCTGGGAGGCTCTTGAGGAGCGGGAGAAAAAGCTCGAAGATGAAGAGCAAAAACTCCTGGAGCTGCAGGATGACCTCGTGAAGAGGGAGGAGGATCTTACTCAGAGGTTGACTCTGGGTGACAAGAGCCTCGCGGAGCGCACCAAGAAGCTGGAGGAGCGCTGCGAGAAAGAGGGGAAGAAGGTCTGGCAGCAAGGACAAGACCTCACCAAGAGGGAGAATGAGGTTACTGCTAGGGAGAAGAAAGTGCGGGGCCATGAGAGAGACCTGGTCGACCGCTGGAAAAGATCCACCTCTGGGAAGAGGAGCTTGGTAAACTTGAAAGGCAAGTTGCTGAAAAGATTTAGCAGAACGCTAAAGAGGTCGAGCGCCTTGCCCGGGAGGATTCGGAGCTTGTGCCGACCAAGAGGTCCTTGGAAGAGGTGCGAGGCTCAAGGGCTGCGGAGTCCCAACAAGTTTGGGACTTCTTGGGCAAATCCAATGACACGCTGACGCCGCTGGGTTTAGTCCCGTGCGCCCGGACGACCCAGAGCCGGAGCTGGACCTGGCGTTGAAGGCGTTGAGCTCGGCGGACAGCAAACTCAACAAGATGGGTGATGCCATCGCGGATCAATTGGATACTAAAGGGAAATACCTTGCGCAGAATGTCGCAGAGTACATGCTGACGTGCTACACAAGTCGGGATCCTCATTTCCCACTAGACCCGGTGCTTAAAGGTCCCATCGACGGAGAGGGAGACGCCACCAAGGCCAGCGTGTCAGAGGTTGCCCAGAAGATTGCCTCGTTCTTCCATAGGATTTAGAACTTTCTCCCTGTATCTCCCACTTGTACCTTCTCTTCCTTTCCACAATTTTGTAATCTCTTGTCTCCAGATTAATGAAATCCAAGAATTTTACGAATTTCATTTTATGTCTTCAACACTTTTGTCCCACTTGGTCCCCTGGTAGATGTACACAATTTGATTGTGAACATGTACCAAGAGGATGTAGCATTTTGTTGAAGACTTGTGTGCTTTGAACTTATAGTTTGTAGGTCCGAAGTCGTCGATAGTAGGGGCCCCCTGAGGTTGTCAGAGCTTACTAGCTCCAGCAGTGACCCTTGTCAACATGTAGAGCATCGACAGTTAGTCCTTTGGGGTTGTCGTAGCTTGGTAGCTCCGACAGCAACCACTGTCAACACACGGTGCGTCGATAGCAGAACCCACTGGGGAGTCTTCCCACCATCTTTTCTTCATGTTGACGGCTGACCCCCTAGATTTGTCGGAACTTAGTAGCTCCGGCGACGCCTACTATCAATGTTTGAAACATCGACAGCGGACCACCTTAGGGGGTGTCGGAGCTTTGATAGCTCCGGCTTCATCCACCATCATCATGAAATATTTATTTTTCCTGCACACTAAAGTCAAGAAAAATAGTAAAATCCATTTCTCATCTATAACTCGTTTGCGGCTTATTATTCCCGAAAGAAATTTTTAGGTCGAACGCAATTATATATACAATCAAGTGCATTTGCTTATGTTCTTCAGGTCCAATCATTTCCTGGACTCACCTTACTTCGGCCTGTCGAGGTGTAGGTATAGTGGAATACTTAGGGTGCAGGACCACGCTAAGTCGATAGCACACTTTCGACCTAGGTTGGCTTGGCGGCATTCAGGCGAGTAGGCCATTCAACAATGTTAAGACCTGAAAGAATTAACAATGCGACTTGAATTATACATGAATTTTTCAAGCTAAAATTTCTTGAGAACTGCACAACTTTGTTATAGACAAGAAAGAGAAAAATAAAAAAGATTGAGCCTGTACAAAATAAATGCACGTGGAGTTTGTTTTCACATAATGATGTCTTTCATTATAGGTCTGGGGTACAGGGGAAACAAGTACACTCTTAGGGTACGGAACCAGGCTAAGTGTGTTGCGTTTATCGTTTGACCCAAGGTAGCTAGCTACACTTTTAGCTCTGAGGCTGTGACAAGTGTTGCCTGAACTTTGCAGACCTTCCAGGAAAGGTCCGGCTGTTCTCCCGGAGGAGCTACCCGACTCTGTACAATGGCGCTATAACATACATCACATGTAACTACATACTCACCTCCGTGATGTTAAGCGTAGAACTTACAAAGGTTCTCAATGTTCCAAGGATTAGGGAGCGGTGTCCCATCCTCGGTTGCCAAGCGAACGCATCCAAGACGGGATACTTTGATCACTCGAAAGGGTCCTTCCCAGCTGGGGAAAAGTTTGTTTAACCCTTCTCGAGTTTGTATTCTCCGTAGCACCAGATCGCCTTCCTCGAGCTGTCGGCTGTGAACATGCCTTTGGTGATAGCGCCGAAGAGCTTGGCGGTATAGGGCATTCCGAACAGCTGCTCGACACCTTCCCTCTTCAACGAGGTCAAGGTCTTCACGCCGGAGCTGGTCCTGCGCGGCATCATCGAAGGTCCGGACCCAGAGCGACCCCAAGGTGATTTCCGGAGGAAGGACAGCTTCAGCTTCGTACACCAAGAAGAAGGGTGTCTCTCCAGTTGACCGGTTTGGAGTTGTCCTGTTGGCCCACAGTGTGGGCGAAAGCTCTTCAATCCAGTTGGCTCCATGTTTTTTCAGACGATCATATGTGCGCGTCTTGAGTTTTTTTAGGATTTCTGCATTTGCTCTCTCAGCTTGGCCATTGCTTGTCGAGTGAGCTATGGAGGCGTAGCTGACTAGGATGTCGGGGTCTTCGCAATATCCTTGGAATGCAAAACTTGTGAATTGGGTCCCGTTGTCAGTTATGATCTTGTTTGGGACTCCAAATCTGCATACTATGGACTGCAAGAAGTTGATAGCTGATTGCTTGTTTATTGTCACAACTGGAGTTGCTTCCAACCACTTGGTGAACTTATCGATGGCGACGTACAGGAACTTGTAACCTCCGACGGCTCTTGGAAAAGGTCCCAAGATATCCATCCCCCACACAGCGAATGGCCATGTAGGAGGTATCATTTGTAAGGGTTGAGCTGGTGTGCGAATTTGCTTTGCATGAAACTGGCATGCTTCACATTTCTTCACTAGCTCGATTGCATCCTGGAATGCTGTAGGCTAGTAAAAACCATGTCGGAAGGCTTTACCGACCAACATGCGGTAAGACGCGTGGTTCCCACACTCGCCTCCATGGATTTCTGCGAGGAGTTCGCGACCTTCTTCCCTTGTAATGCACCGCATTAGGACGCCGTTGGCACCACGCCGGTAGAGATCCCCTTCTACCAGTGTGTATCTTTTAGCCAATCTGACTATCTAGTCAGCGGATACATTGTCTTCAGGAAGGAAATTGTCTTTCAAGTAGCTCCAGATCTCCGAGATCCATGCATCGGAGCTAACTTGAGCATTTGAGTCTTGCGTGCTGGGTTGCTCGGAGCTTCCTGCAGCACCTACGACCCTTGATGGACGCCATGGTAACAGGGCCATCGAGACCGCCAGCTTCGAGGTGCTGGTCTCGCCCCCTTCGCTCAGTTCGGCAGGCTGAGCTGTTGGTCTTGAAAATATCCGGGTGAAGGTTCTGTCGGGAGCCGGAGCTCCGGTTGAAGCTTTCGTCGAGAGTTCGTTGGCTTCAGCGTTGTTGAGACGCTAGACATGGCAAAGATCCAAGACGTCGAAGTCCTTCTGAAGCTTCTGGACTTCAAGTAGGTATGCAACTAGTTGAGGGTTGTTGCAGCAACATTCACATTTGACTTGTTTTATTATGAGCTGCGAGTACCATTTACCAACAGCTGCTTGACACCATATGATAGTGCCACCTTGAGCCCATAGATTAGTGCTTCATACTCCGCCATTTTGTTGGTCGCCTTGAAGTCAAGGTGAACCATATATTTGACCTTCTTCTCGGTCGGAGAGAGGAGAAGGATTCCAGCTCCGGCCCCCTGCTTCTGCACAGAGCCATCAAAGTAGAGAGTCCAGTGAGGCTCGGTGAAGACCGAAACCTTTGGTTCCGGCTTCTACTCACTGGGGCCCACAGGATTTGATGGAGAGGGGGTCCATTCCGCCACGAAGTCCGCCAATGCTTGACTCTTGATCGCTTGTCTTGGGACGAATTCAAGATCGAACTCGGCCAGTTCCGCTGCCCACTTTGCAATGTTCCCAGTAGAGTTGGGGTTATGCAAGATTGCGCGCAGTGGATAAGAAGATACCACTGAAATCTTGTGAGCTTGGAAAGTTTCAAAGCTTACTAGAGGCAATAAGAACTGCGTAGAGCAGCTTATGCACCTCCAAGTACCGAGTCTTGGCGTCATGAAGTACTTCACTGATGAAGTACATTGGGCGTTGGACTATCCGGACCCTCCCGGAGGGGCCCGGAGCTTCCTCTTCATCAACCCGGACCCTCCTGTAGGGGTCCTGGCCTTCTTCGGGGACCTCCAGGTTCTTACTTGAAGAACCGGGAGCTTCTTCTGAAGTGACCTGGACCTTCCCGGAGGGGTCCGGATCTTCTTGTTCAGCAACAGCAACTCCTTCATTTGAAGGAGGTTGATCCTTAGGTGTCGTACCTCGAGGATCCAGGTCTGGGGGCTGGGCCCCAGACTCGCTTTTAGGTAACAACTTCGTTAGTTGCTGAAATGTAAAGCAGAAGTGGCTCACTAGGATTCGGAGGTACCAAAGTTGGTAGAGTGGTGAGGAGCCGCTTTAGCTCTTGGAAAGCCTTTTCTGCTTCTTTAGACCACTGAAATGGTCCGAACTTTCTCAATAATTTGAATAAGGGTAGCGCCCGTTCCGCCAATCTTGAGATGAACTGGCTAAGGACAGCTAGACATCCAGTCAGCTTCTGGACATCATTGATGCGAGCTGGTGGTCGCATGTCTTCAATAGATTTAATCTTCGCCAGATTTTCTTCTATTCCTCGGTGGTTCACCAAGAATCCAAGAAGCTTTCCGGAGCTAACACCGAAGACACATTTGTCTAGGTTCAGCTTTGTGCGTGTGATTTGCAACTTGTCGAAGACAGCTTGCAAGGTGTCAAGGAATGACTCCTTGTTTTTGATCTTGACGACGATGTCATCGATGTACACTTCCACTACGTCTCTGATAAGCTTTCCAAAAGTTTTGCACATAGCTCGCACAAACATTGAAGCAACGTTTTTGAGACCGAATGGCATGGTAGTGTAACAATATAATCCATCTACTGTGATGAAGGAGGTATGCTCTTCATCTTCCCTAGACATTCTGATTTGATGATACGCAAAATATGCGTCTAGGAAACACAGTAATTCACACTCGAAGGTGGAATCCACTATCTGATCTATTCTAGGTAGTGGGAATGGATCCTTTGGGCATGCCTTATTCAGTGTAGTGTAGTCGATACACATTCGAAGCTTCCCGCCGGCCTTAGGTACAACAACTGGGTTTGCCAGCCATTTTGGGTGGAAGACTTCTCGGATGAATCTAGCTTCGAGCAACTTCTTCACTTCTTGACGTATGAAGTTTTGTCGCTCTACTGATTGCTTCCGAGGCTTCTGATGTACAGGCCGAGTGTCGGGATAAATCTTCAGATTGTGCTCAATCACTTCCCTAGGGATCCCAGGCATTTGTGACGGTTGCCAGGAAAACACGTCGACATTAGCCCGGAGGAAAGTGATGAGCGCGAGTTCCTATTTGTCATTCAGACCTCCCGATATACGGGTGGTCTGAGCGGCGACGGAACCAATTTGGACGACTTTGACGGGAATGTCGGTGTCGCCGCTTGGTTGCACACGAGGTGCGAAGGTTAAGCCTCAATGACGAATACTTGGGGGTTTCGGAGCTTGCTCCTTTCCGGATTCTTCCTCCTGCGCTGTAGCAAGCGCATGGAGTTCTTCTAGAGCAGCAAATCCGGCGGTGCGGTCTCCGCGTATCCGGAGAAGACTGAAGGTGTTGGTATCTTCAACACCAGGTAGCCATAATGAGCAGCAGCCATGAATTTATACAAGGCTGGCCTGCCCAAGATGGCGTTGAATGGCAAGTTGATCCGCGCCACTTCGAAGACCAAATTCTCGGTCTTGTAATTCTCCCGAGTCCCGAAGGTCACCGGAAGAGTAATGGCACCGAGTGGAGTTATGGACTTCGGACCTACTCCGGAGAAAGGTCGGGAGGGGCGAAGATTCGAAGGTCGGAGCTGAAGCTTGACGAAGGCCTCGAAGCTTATGAGGTTCAACCCCGAACCTCCGTCCACCATCACGTGATGGAGATGGATGCTATTGATGGTCGGTGATACCATCAGTGGAAGTTGGCCAGCTTCGATCATGTTTCGCGGGCAGTCTGAAGCATCGAAGGTGATGGCTGTATCCATCCACTTTCAATGAGGCTCTGCCTTGGCGGTGGGAGCTACAAAGGCCATGTCCCTCCGCATGGTCTTGAGGACACGACGGGAGGTGATGTCCCACGAACCACCAAAGATGGTGTTCATGGTTTTCCGATGCTCGTTGTCGGAGACGTCGGAGTCGTCGTCAACGGAGGTGTAAACAGCCTTGAGGACCTTTTTGGGGTCCTGAAAGCCTAACTCCTCTTTAGCTGGAGCTTCGTCGACTTTTTGTTTTCCTTCCCTTTGACGGAAAGGAGCTTCATCCCGGCGCTTGTTGTAGCGCTCGGCGAGGTTCTGGACCTCTCGGCAGCCTTCCAGATTGTGGCTGTTCGTCTTGTGTATGGGACACCACATATTGGAACTACCACCGTCTTCAGACGATGACCGAGGTCGCTTCTCGGGGCGTGGCCCCCGACCACCCAGAGCTGTGGCAGCAACGGCAGTAGGTGTGCCGGCCGACAGCTTCTTCTTGCCGTTGGACTTTTTCTTCTTCTTGCCACTCCCGGAGGTAGCGGCTTCACCCTTGGAGGACTTTTTGTTGTCTTTCGGAGGTGGTTGGGAGTGCATTTCACGGCCCTTCGCAGCTTTGGCACACTTGTCTGCTAAGCTGAAGAGTTCTGTGACGCTGGTGACTTTCTTGGTCGCCAGCTTCTCCAGCATCTTCTTGTCTCGAACGCCTTGTCTGAATGCTACAATAACAGAAGCGCTTGAGATAGAAGTAATTGTGTTTCGTACCTCAGAGAACCTCTGGATGAAAGATCACAGGGACTCCCCCATTTTTGCTTGACAGCAAAAAGGTTCAGTTTCGTGCCTGATCGGGTGTATGAGCTCCCGAAATTGGCGGTGAACTGTTGGCACAGCTCCGCCCAATTATTGATGGAGTTAGACGGAAGTCTCATGAACCAAGACCTGGTGGTCCCAGTTAAAGCCGCCGGGAAATAATT
This sequence comes from Tuctoria greenei, assembly GCA_036927565.1. Classification (NCBI taxonomy): domain Eukaryota; kingdom Viridiplantae; phylum Streptophyta; class Magnoliopsida; order Poales; family Poaceae; genus Tuctoria; species Tuctoria greenei. Next base: position 5,590,348 of record JAYESD010000005.1, read on the forward strand.
GGCCATCACGGCCTCATTTCCTCCAGTCTCAAGGATAGCGGTGGAGTAGATTTGAAGAAAATCAGCGAGATTAACAGTCCCGTCAAACTTCTCCGGCAGGTGAGGCCAGAACTTATGCGTCCATTTGACCATGCGTAGGTGCATGGCCAGGGCAGAACAACCTCCTCCTACTCTCTCAGGAGCAGGGCTGTCCCGAGCCTCTCGCCTCTCGCGAGCATGCTCGATGTGTACGCGGTCGTCCTGTTGACGATAATGATGATCGAGCTCGGCCCGGAGGTTGTGAGTCGAAAGCCTCGTTATCGTATGAGTACGTCGCGCCCCGGAAGGCAGCGACGTCACCTGTTGAGACGCAACACGCCTCCTGTGCTGTGAAGCGTGTGGATCGAGTCTACCTAACACGGTCCGATGCTGTGATGGGGCCCTCCCTAAGGGGGGAGGACCTTGATTGCTGATGCCATCGGCTGCATCTGCAACCAGATGTTCCACATCAGCTCTCCACTGCTCCATCGCACCTTGGGGTGATCCTGGAGGCGGTGGACATTGGAGAAGAGCATGCGCGGCATTAATCGCGTGTTCAAGGTTGTTGTTAGCCGATGCAGTGACCGACGCGGACGCCCCATCTCGACGTCCAGCTTGATTTGCGGGAGCAGATGGTGGCGGCAGTGGCATGACTCCTGCTGGAGCCACGGCACCTGCTGGCTGCTGCATGTTGGAGGGGTTGCCTCCAGCAGGTTGCGCAGCGTGATTGCCATTGGATGATCCAGCAGCAGAGTTCACCATCTTTGAATCTCGGGAGCCCCCTACCTGGAGCGCCAACTGTCGGAGTGTGATTCCGGCAATTCTCCCGGTACTACTGTTGGCAGCCCGCGGAGTTTGTAGTTCGGTTGTGGGCGCGTAGAGATTCAGAACAAGATGATGAGTAGACACGAGGATTTACGTGGTTTGGGCCGCCTGAGCGTAATACCCTACTCCACAGGTGTGTGTTGTTGTTGTATTGAGCGTCTGAGCGCTTGTGGGCGTGTGTAGAAGTCCTCCTTGTGTATCGCTCGGCCAGTCCTTTTATAGTAAAGAACTGGCCGTTACATCGTTAGCCTGGCCCGACATGTGGCCCTAGCAGTTACTGATGTCTAAAACATGATTAATGAGCTTAATTACCTTTAATAGTGTGGTAACGCGCCGTAAAAGTGGCGTTACTGGTATTAAGGGCCCTCCAATCGTGTGTCATTAAGATATCATTAATGACACTTAATCGGGTCTTGAGGTCTTTAATGTTCCTTGAAGGTCCGAGCCGTTGGAAGTCCACCACTCTGCCTATTGAGGTTGAAGGTGTGGCGGTTGGACGCGTGGCAGCTCCGGGGCCAACAGTCTTGGATGAGTAGGTCTGATGTTGTTGTACACGTGTCGGTACCGGAGCTTCCCTTTGTCGGGGGTTAGGTCCGGGGGTGCCACACATGTATCTAGTCTGGAGCTTTCTCATGCGTGGGATGTAGCTCCGGTTTAACGATACACGTGGCGACACTGGGACTAACCATAGAAGGGAGGCAGGTCCGATTTCGTATAACATGTGGGGCCTTCAGAGGTCTTCAACTCAGACAGGTGAAGTTCATTTGAGCTCTTTGCAGTCCCGAAGCGTATCCGGTATGCAGGGTATCGACACCACCGATCTAGCCCCGACCATAGAGGTCGGGGTAACAAATACTCCTCAGTTCCGCCCCTGAGATCAGGTAGTGAACCCGCCCAAGCTCGAGAGCAGGGGATAGTTAGCGGCATTCAATACGAATGTGAGCCGATGCAGACGCATTCGCTACTGAAGGGACCACGACGTGACTCCACGTGGACACAGTGTCGGCTGACGCCTTCCTCATCTCAATCCCATTTTACACCACTCCTGCTCCAAGGTCCCAGCCGACTCTCTCCCTCCGAGTCTACTTTTGTGCCCGCCTCCTGCACCTCCGAGTCTGCCCCTGCTCCTCCTCTTGTCGTCCTACGATGCCTCACCTCCCCTCCTTAATTTGATCCTCGCTACCCAGGGACCATAGAAGGATTCATGCGGTTATTGCTCTAGCTCCTCGATCCAATCTGCTTTAGTCTGCACAGAAGGATTCATGCGACTCCAGCTTCGACCTAGCTCCTCGACCTGCTTCGACCTCCATGCCCGTAGTTCTTTTACACTACGGGCAGACAAGCGTTGCAGTATGACACAGGATGATGACAAGACCAGAGCAGGTGCAGTGCCGACTTCCGTGACACGACCTCGATCCGAGGCAAAACCGGAAGCTACATAGGAGAGATAAGGAACTTTGTAACACCCACCCTGTTTATGAAGAAATTGGGATAGATACAAGTGATAAGACAGGACGACTAGACATGACACGCTCGAGCTGACTATAAAAGAGCTTGAAGGCCTCCTTTTCGAGCATGTGAGGAGTACTCCACAAAGAACTATCTTGTAACCGATGTAACCATAGTCCCCTGTGCTAACAAAGAACAGAGGAGCGACCGAAACTGAACGTAGTGTATTCTTGCTTCAACTAGTATAAATCCCTTGTATTTTGCTACCTAGCCCATCGAGAACGAACGTGCAACTATACAATACTAGTCAGTGGTAAAAACACTAACATAACTCGACTAACGAGTGGCCCGGTCATTGGCTCGAGTAGCCCGTGTAGCCCAGCCCGGCACGAGCACAATTCGTTTAACCTGCTATTATGTACTCTCTCTGTTTCTTTTTATTTCTCATTAGGACAACCTTCACAAGGTCATTTCTAGTTCTTTTGATTGTCTGAAATGACAATTATTTTAGAACAGATGTAGTATAAAAGAATCCATCAACATCAATTCATAATCTCTCTACCACTCCTGCTCCAAGGTCCCAGCCGACGCTCTCCCTCCGAGTCTACTTTTGTGCCCGCCTCCCGCACCTCCGAGTCTGCCCCTGCTCCTCCTCTTGCCGTCCTACGATGCCTCACCTACCCTCCTCGATTTGATCCTCGCTACCCAGGGACCATAGAAGGATTCATGCGGTTCTTGCTCTAGCTCCTCGATCCAATCTGCTTTAGGGTGTGTTTGGCATGGCTCCACTTCACAATAGAGCAACTCTGCTCTCAAATGCTGGAGTGGAGTAACTCTATTATGGAGATGGAGCTATTACCAAAGGTGTTTGGCTCACAAAGTGTTCTCAACTCCAAAAAAGAGAGGTTTTAGAATACATTGTCAATTTTACCCTTAATCATTAATGGGCCTGTTCAATTATTTTGTTCAATTGTTCTGGGCCGAACTACAAAAGCCTATAGGACTCTTTTCAAATGTATGGCTGAAGTTTAATTATATTTGAATAAATCACCGTGATTGATGTTTTGAATCATGGAAAGTGGTTCAAGGTCTGATCCTCTTAGATACGTGTAGAAAATAATAAAAAAACAGTGTAATCACAGTTTTTTGTTTTTCTCCACAAATGGATGATATCGTGACATTGCTGAAAACATTGATATGATCGAGCTAGTAGTAATTGCGTGCCTTTCACCGTCTACAGCTTTATTGTGCAAAGAAAAAGACCGGCTGGATGGGGAACGAAAGCAACGTCAGATCTCACTCACCTAAGTTGGTCTGTGTGGCAAAGCAGCCTCTTGATATTATGTGACTTGACTTCGTACAGCTGGCCGGCGTCGTCCGGCAGCGCAAGGTGCCTCTTCCTCAAGGCGACGGCGATGACCTGCAGCAGCAGCGTCATCGGGCTGCCCTCTAGCACCCTGTACAGGTAGGACCGCCATCCGGGAGGAAGACAACGAGCGAGGCGTCCATGACCTCGGCAAGCATGACTCAGGCGGTGCCCAGCCAGCCCTCTCCTGTGCGTACGATGATGGTGATGTCGAGGAGGACGACCGCGCAGAGGCGGGCTAGAGTTCCGCGTCGCGCGACCGGTACGCGATTCCCACCCTGCGCTGCGGGCCTGTGCCGCTGTGCGGGGCTGGTGCGCGCTGCAGGAGGCCAGCCGTCGGGCGAGGAATCACCGGATCCTTCCACAGAGGCGACAACGGATTTCTTCAGCAGGAGGCGACGTCCTAGGGTTGCGATCGGATTGGTCGCGCGATTCCGAGCCGACGCAGCACGGAGCGGTGCCGATTCCTGTCGGGTGCGTCCAAACTGGGGGCCGATGCCGTCGACGCGGGGGTCGAGCACCCAAGTTTGCGGCGGGCGGCGCTCCGCCCTAGCTTTCTCACGCGCTAGGGAAGCGAGGAAGTAACAGCAAACAAAAGAAAATAACGATTGGATGTGTAATGAGTGGCAATTGCGGGTAATTAATTTCCAACTCCGTGTCTAGGTTCTTAAATGTATGTTTTGAAGTAGGGAAAGAGGTACTCCGAGGAAATGAACTGGGACTCTGAAAACTCCGCAGAGTTGGACCCCCTCGTGGAGTTTAGGAGGTAGGATGTTTGACAACAATTTTTCAGCTCTTTTAGGGAGTTTGGCTCTAGAGTCATGCCAAACACGCCCTTAGTCTGCACAGAAGGATTCATGCGACTCCGGCTTCGACCTAGCTCCTCGACCTGCTTCGACCTCCATGCGGCACTACAGCACATGCGAGAAAAAATAGGGGGTGTGGTGCGAGCCGGGTCGGTGACGAGAGTAGGTGGGTCAGTCCCAAACTTTCTATGTCAGCGGTTCACATGTCCTCATTATAATCATGAATCCACTAAACGGGAGTCCTAGCTAGTCTGCAAAATCGGGTTGGGAAGGCTATAAAGGTGAATAATGTTCCAGGTTTTTGAAACATAGGGATTACGCAAAATATAAAAAATAGTATAGAAGGTTAACCAGACAACTGTAAAGATAGTATAGAGAATCGATATAAAGTTCATAAGTATGGGCAGTCTCAGTACCATTGGGAGAGAGGATTGAGGCTGTTTGTTGTCGCGTCCTAGAAAGCTGAGCTCCTTCATCAGCGACCTTCTCCATCTCTTTCTTTCCCCAAAATCACATTCGCGGTTCTGGATGATTTAGTTCATTCAGCTACTGCGAGGTCAGGTTTACTGAGATGTGATTCTTTTCTAGCAAATTTATTAAACTAGAAGCAGAACCTTCTAATGATATTGGTATCAGTAATTATTAGCAACTTGTTTTACTGCTACCTGATATCTTTCCAATAATTTGCATCATATTTAGCTATTCTTCCTATTGCCATGGGGGATATTTACTGTTGAAATTTAGCACATAGTGGAACCGTCTAAAATATAGCAACCCAATTTACATTGTTTATTCCGTGCTCTTGGTCCTAGAAATTTCCTTCCCCATATCCGTGTGGGCTTTTGACACAGGTATGCCCTTTATTCCGTGCTCTTGGTCCTTGACATTTGGAAACTACTCACCAGCTCACTGTTGTTCCAGAGTGATGCAACTGTTTGTGTTTCTTGCTTAAAAAAACTGAAGGCACCACACCCGCCTTGCCTATTACGAGTTAAATGTGGCGTGTGGAACAGTATATTGAAAAAAATCCTGACGCTGGTATAAACGGTATCTAAAATTTACATATTTTGCATTATTATACTCGTAACATTTGGCCTGTTACTTTCGTGATATCTTGGGTCTTTGTCACACAACATTGGTGAATTTCCCAAAATGCAAGTGTTATTTGCAATGGCTAATTTGTGTTTCTATGGATGCGTAGGTGTGTTTCCTCAAAATTTAACATGTGGACAACACCAATGACAAAATTTTGCATTCAAATGCACCTGAAGTGCTTCCTTGTTGCCTGATGCTTCTATTTAGATGGGAGATGAAGACCATAAAAGTAGAACTGGAATGGCAGAAGACTGAAATACTCCCTCCGTCCCGGAAAGTTTGTCGCTTTGTAGTTCAAAAATGAACTACAAAGCGACAAACTTTTCGAGGCGGAGGGAGTATAAATTTTGGACTCCACGCATGATTGTCACTAGAAACATAGTTGTTTTCTACAAGCAATCGCAGGGTAAACAGATAACAATTTCATTTTGAAATAAAGCAACATCAGGTCAATAAATAACTTCTACTTCATCACACATGGGAACAGAACCATACAACACCAACAGTGCAATGTCATAAATATCTACTGAAGAACACGAATGTCAGGATGGAACTTGTTCCTGCAACCCATCTCACAGGCATTGCCACAGATTGTTAATCCTGGCTTTTGCTCCAGAAGCTCTGCAATATTCGGTCTGCAGCCACGACGCTCTACCACATTCTTGCCAACACCAAGCCACCGTAGGCCTCGAAACAACGGCGGCTCAAAGAGTCTCAGGAAGTTACGAGACAGCTTACTACAGTAAGCTACATCAAGCATTCTCAGGGAACATTTTCCAGTGTTGCGACCCATTGAACCTAGCATCTCAAGAGATGAATCAGTTATAAAGAGGCAGTTGCGCAGAGACAGGCTGCTTATCTGCTCACAGTTCTTGGTTATCACTGCCACAGCTCTGCCTGATATTTTTGGTACATTCCCAACGTCCAGTGATACTAGAGTTTTATTGATGGTGCCACTCCCGCACAGCAATGAAGCTATTCCATTACTGGTAATCCTTCTGCACCCTCTCAAGCACAAAGAAGATATTAGGCACTTCCCATTACCAAGTGCTGATAAACCTGCATCAGTAATGTCAGCTCCAGCAAGGTCCAACAGAGTTAACTTTGCAAGCTGTGAGATGGAAACCAAACCGGAGTCTGCAATGCTCTTGCAACCTGAAAGATCGAGAATCTTCAAGTTGGTGCAGGATGCGAGAGATATTGCTGTATCACTGGTTAGAAGACCACAACTAAGCAGCCTCACTTCTGTAACATTTGGAGCTGCCTTGTCGAGATCAAGGCATGCCAAGTCTGACAAGCACAAACCATTACTTACCTCAAATTTATTCAGATCCTTGCCTGAGTGAAGAAGGGCTGCGTATCCGGCATCACTTACTTTAGAAAACCCACCGAGTCTAATAGTTCTGAGTTGCTTGCATCCTTCAGCCAACATCAGTATCCCGAAGTCGTTTACTCGTCTGAAGTCTGAGCAATGCCTCGTCAGAGATAAATGTCTCAAGTTATTGCATAAGCCAAGCGCTTGAAGCCCGACATTGGTCAGGTCGTCGAACATTGGTTGGCTAAAAGGTTCATCTTCTAGGCACAGCTCAATTAAGTTACTGACATTTTTTGCGATCCGGACAACAAGTTCGTCTGTTATCGTGTCAAGAACTAATGATATTGATTCCAAAGTTTCAGTGAAACTTGTCGTCAAAGAACCGGGTGTAGGGAAGAGCACCATTGCCCACGATTGTGAGACAGGTTGCAGCAACAGTTGCTTGATGGTATTAGGAATAAAGGTTAACATACTATCAGCAGTGTGTGGATCTAGCAGAGGGAACTTCACCCAAAGAGTCTGTATCATGATAATAAGAAAGTTTAGATTGCAAAAATAAATTGAATTAACTTCTCCCACGAGTTTCATATCATTATTCAATTGCTAAGGCTAATATTATGAAATATACCATATGCTCAGTTACTGAAAGATACTGGACACAACAAAATGGTGAAAATGCAATCACAACAATGACATGCTTCTAGGTGAGGCGAAATTATATGAGGCAAATTATCTCACCTCCAAGTAACTACATCCAGCAAAGATAGGTGCAAGGAAAGTACAGTTGAACCCATCATGGCGCGAACTCAAAGCATCCGGAGTAACTGCCATCTCCAACTTTAGTGACCTGAATTTGGATATATGTTTCAGTATGCTTTGAATTGCTATCACATGTAATCACTATGTCTTGAAAAGGGTACAAAACTTTACCCTCAAAAAATAAAATGAATCCCCTCAAAAAAGGGCACAAAACTCTAAAACAGAACTGGACGTTCAATCGCCAGAAGAAACTACATAACTCCTGAATTCAATCTTCTGGAGAAAATACATTTGCAACCGCAAACTTGGACAGGGATCAGGCATCGCGGAGGATACGTACCTCAAATTGGGGCACTTCTCCCCAATCGCCACAAAGAAGCTCTTCGGGAAGGAGCACTTGAGCAGCGACAGCTCACGCAGGCTGTGCTTCGCGATGGACGCGGCAGAAGCAGAAGAGTCATCGAGGCGGCTGCAATTGATGGTGAGGCTGCGGACCGAGCCGTTCCCCGCGAGGATCCTGCTCAGGATGGCGTTCGAGGGGGCAAACACCTGCAACAGCGGGCGACCCAACCCTAGCGCTTAGGGAAACCGTTTGGACCAGCGAGGGGGGTGCGGGAATCAATACGGCGGGTGAAGCGGGAATGAACGAAGGCTCACGGAGAGGTCTAGGGTGGTGGTGGCAGAGATGGCGACGGCGGCGGCAGCGTGGAGGGAGCGGCAGGACGCGGCAGCGGAACAGGCGTCATCGACCTCGAGCAGGCCGAGCACCTCCACCAGAAGCGCCTCGGGGAGCCTGTTGACCGAGCCGGCCCCGTCGCTCCCGGCGGCCTCGCCGGCGTCGTCGATGCGAGGCTTCTTCTCCATCGCGTGCTCCTCCCCGCTTGCTTTTGGGCCTGGATTTGGAGTTGGGATTTGCAGATTTGCGGAGAGTCCCAGTACATGCCACGGACTCCCGGGGCCATCAAGTACATAGAGCATGACAGGTGGGCCATATTACACTTCGTCAGTTCGCCCGTCTTTTGCGGCGTGGTTTGGAAATGAAAGACGTGAATGTAGTAGGTAAATGGCATAGGAATCGTTGGATGTGAGTGGGTAATAAGATGAACATAAGCGAAGCAAGAGCCTTACAGTTACATGTGTGGTAAGATGAACATACAAAATATACGTACAATTCACGCTCTCAGAGCTAGCAGTAAATAATGCTTCACAATTATTTCATTTTCAGAGCGAGCATCAGCACAAAAGGCTCTGCCACAAGGTCGCTGCATACAGAAAGGTCGAGTAGTTGACTGCTTTGCCACACCAATCAGTGTTCTTCTTTTCCCATCAAGGCTCCAAGCGATTGAACAGATGAGCCTTGCCAAATATTTACCTGTATATAGTACAGAGAGAAAATAAATCAAAATTTACCCAAGCAAAACTGTAACGTTGCGAATTAATGTGCAGATTTGAATTTTCCATGGGTTGCCGTATAGTTATATTGCAGATTAAGAGCAGCCAAGATGAAAGTACCATTTTTCTCCCACTTCAGGACATCCAGTCGTTCTGAATCTGATCTTGATGCTCGTCAAATGTGTGGAATCCACTTCCCACAAATTTCATTGACATACAATTCTTCAGTTGTCATTACTCTCATCTCCATTCAGGGAATATCTATAACAATGACAAGCAACTGCAAACTGCAAAGAACAAAGAATGCATTGTGGCACTAGCTGTTAGTGAAAATAACAGTGAGTGAATTGAGCGGTCTTATAATGGATACATTCATTAATTTAGTCGTTATTAAACTTCCAGGATCCATGAATCTCACAGCTTGTTCCGTGAACTTCAAAAAGAACAAATTATTTGGGATTTTAGGGCAAGCAATAGTGATTCTTTTAATACAAGGGTATAAAGTTGATAACTTCAGTTTATTTTAAAAATATACTTCAACTATTTACGTGGGGCCTTCCAAAGCAATAAAAGGACAAAGGTATTGCGACAATAGTCAAAACTTTGGGATACAGGTTTATCACTCATCACCAATAGAAGGGGATGAAGAATTCTCCCCCATACATATTAGCAAAATACGAATATATGATAGGAACTTAAAAAGTACAATGTGAGTTTCAAAATGATAATAGCTGAATGCTAACTACTTCAACCCTTCAAAATAGTTAGAAAATTTGTACAATTGTGCAGTTTATGCCCATCATTTCGATCATGTTACGGATCACAAATGTTCCTAAATATTCGCTGAGTCACGAATTGAAGAAAAATATCAAAATCCAAGTTACACACATTAAATTGGTAGGTGTGATTACAAACTAATCTGCACTAACGCTTGGCATGACAACCTAGCTGTTTGATTGGTCATTCCATTGCACAGAGTAACTACGGAAAATGAAAACTGGAATTGGACCTTCAACATTTCAACATCGTTCTCAAGAAATTCAATATTTACTTACAGGAAACATGCAACATAACTTTGAAAATTAGTGCAACAAGCATATACTCATAAAATACGGAGACCAATTAGAATCATTTCATGTGTTTCATATGCTTTTTCAACAGTATCAGAAGAATTATTTATCATAAGATAGAAAAGATGCCAGGTATAGTAAAGGTTGCTTCTCCTTCTATAAAGAGTAGACAAACATATATCTTGTCAAGATAATGAAACAATGAAAGAAGGTAACAAAATTGGACTTCCCCAAACATACTGCACATAATGCCTCATTAATTCAACAATATTTAACAGAATATATTTCAAAAAGTTCTTGTGTTTAATTATTTTTGTACACAATCAGGCAAGAAATCTCAAAACACTATGAATGGAAAAGTAAAGGTATTTTTGTTACGTAAGAGTTCTCCACGGTAAATCATTAGGTAAAGGTTCTCCTGTAAAACATACTAACTTCTGTTAAGAAGCTGAACAATTGCTATCTGAGGAGTATAACATGATGATTAAATATTCAGAAACTCCTTAAATCTACCTTATTTAACTTGCTTGCAAAAAAACAAAAGTAGATAAAAGAATGTCAACAACAGCCTTACATGTGGTGGATTTACAGCAAAAATTCCCTACCCATCAACTTATCTTTCAGTGTTCCCATGAGAGATTTTGTCTTCCTTTTTCTTCTTTTTCTTTGAGGCCTGAGACAATATGTCTTTGAAGGCCTCAATTTCATCATCTGAATATGAAGGTTTTTTCTCAGTAACCAACTTCATTATCTCTTTCGCATTTCTATCTTTTGAGATCCCTACAAGGCCTTTCAACAGTCGTTCAATAGTATCAACACTTGGAAACCAGTTCTTCTCCATGCTGTCCTTGCACAACCTGAATGCCAAATCATAGTCCCTTTTCTCGCACAGGTAATGGATCATTGTCTGGTAAACCTTAGCGTTGGGCTTGCATCCCCTCCCATGCATCGCATCAAAGATCCTCTTCGCCATCTCATGCTCTCCCATCATAAAGAATCCCTTAATAACTAGATTATATGTGATCTCATCCGGTTTGATCCCAGCGGCATACATTCTCTTCGCCAAATCGTTTGCCTGCCATCCCCTTCCCCGGTTAATCAGGAACTGGATCCTCACATTGTAACTGGCAAGTGTTGGCTCGCAACCCCTCAACCTCATCAAGTTCCACAAACCATCCCCGACCTCACGATGGCCGTACTTATAGAACGCCGCCATGAGCGTCGTGTACGTGATGACGTCCGGCCGCAAGCCTTCCTTCTCCATCTCCTGCATAGCCTGGTACGCCGCACGCAATTCCCCCATGTCAGAAAACATCTTCACCAATGTGTTATACGAGATGTCGTCCAGCTCGACGCCATACTTCTCCGGACCCTCCTGAATGAGCAGCCGGACTTTATCGAACAGTCGTGCTCGCACCAGAACCTTCATCGTGGCGTTGACCGACTTGGCAGTGCGCGGGCACCCGTACATCTCCATTTCCTCGAAGGTCTTGAGCGCGTGGTCCGGCATCCTGGCCTTCCCGTAGAGGCCAATGATCCTGACCACGAACCCTTCCCGCCTCCCCTGGGGAAGCGCCTTGTGCTGCTCGAGGATCTCCTCCACGAGGTCATACCGTCGAGCACCTGCCAGACGCGCCACCGCGTCCTCGAACGCGAACCGGTTCTCCACCAGGAGACGGTTGTGCGCATTGGCCCTGAACAGCTCGTAGAGCCGCTCCGGGTCCCGCTCGTGCTTGATCCTGACCAGCGCCGGCTCCTTCGCGGGGCCGTCGTCGGAGGGAGAAGTACGAGAGTGCTGCTGGCGGCGTCGGGTGCTGCTGCTGCTGCCCTTGGAGGCGGAGATCGCAGCGCGGCAGGCGGCGATGGTGGGGAAGTCGGCGGGGTGCGACGGGGAGTTGGCGTGTGCGGAGAAATGGTGGCGGGGCCCGGAGCCCCGGGAGAGGCCCGCGGCGATGACGGTGAGCGCGACGGCGTCGAAGGCGGCGCAGAGGTTCCGGATGGCGCCCAGGGAGAGCATCTGGCGATCCCGAGGCGGGGGTGCGAGCCTAGGCGGCGCTCATGGCCTCATGGGCGTGCGGCGCGGCGAGGTCAGAGACTCGGAGTGAATGATGAGAGAGGACTGCGCTGCGCGGCGGCGGCGTGCTGTGCGTGGAGGCGCGACGTACCGCTCCGTTCGGTGAGCTGGCGAGCCCACGGTTTCTCGGAACCAGAAGCTGGAACTGTTGGGCCAAAAACACGGCGTGTGAAGCGTTTAGTGGGCCACCAGAAAGCCTGTACAGAGATGGGCCCAATGCTTCGTTTGCAAACTACGTCACTTGTCCTCGTCTCTTTGAAAGGAAACAGCTAGCTAGCCACCCGAGATCATCCAGGCCATTAGTCAAAACCCCATTTTTATCTGCCAGATAAGCGAGGGATCTGTTACAGCTGGTAATGGAGATGCTTAATTACTGTTGTTAGTTATTTCACTGCTATTAGTTACTATCAAGTAAAATGTAATAGGGCATAGACTATTACCCTGAGTTAAATTCGAAAGGTGAACTTTCCAGAAGGCAACACCTATCTAACAGACACCGTACGATATTGGAAAGGGAATCGAAGAAACAGAATTCAGTTGCGCACCTAGGTTGTGTGCTCGTGTGGAGTGTCGCGTCTCCCTATCGCGCTTGCGCAACTGCTCGCCGGCGATCGGTGGCCGTAATCATGTCGGGGTGGAGACGCGCCCCGGGCAGGAGGCGTCACAAGTGGTACCAGAGCTCGGTTCTCCTCGGCGGCGGAGGTGTTCAGGTCACGGCTTCCGGCGATGACCCTACACAACCATCGAAGAAGGATGACATGATTCTCTCGGTGGCGAGGTGAGAACTCAACTCAACTGTCTGTCGGCGGCGGGGATTGTGTATTAGTTGTGCGGTTGGTGCTGGATTTTTTTTTTCGGGAGAGTGGTGTGAAGCGGAGTATCTCTCTGTCTCGCGCGTTGAAGTGTTCGTGCAGCGGAGATCGTAATCCTTCACAACGGCGCCGGCAAAACCTTCGGTGCAGTCCCACTTCATTCTAGACGCGATGGCAGCTGCAGCGAGATCGGATGATGAAAGGTGGGAGCGTGTGTTTGGGGCACTGGACAGGATCTCGGGTCGCCTGGATTAGGTGGATAGGCGGTTGGATTAGATGGATGGTGCACAGAAACAGTTATTGGGGCAATAATCTCTGGCAGCATCCATGGCAGAACAAGCGGATCTGGAGAGGGACTTGCTGTTCAAGAAGGTGGCTGAAACTGGAAGAAGAGTTGCTTCTCTGAGTATTGAGTGCATGGCTGCCGACATGGACCAGCTCTAAGGTAATCATTCAGTAACTTCAGAGGAGGAAGTACGGGTGGTGTCTGTCGGTACCCTAGGTACCATATACCCCTTGGGATTGCAAAGATCTCAAGGGAATATCATCTACTCGATCTGAAGACCTTCGGAGACCCACATGTCAGACATAACCGGACCCGCTTCCCCAACTTGGTTAGTCCCAGGGTCGCCACGTGTACTATCAAACCGGAGCTACCGCCCACAAGGAGGAAGCTCTGGGCTATGTACCATAGCGGCACCTCCGGACCTAACCCCAGACCGAGGGAAGCTCCGGAACTGACACGGACCTAACCCCAGACCGAGGGAAGCTCCAGAACTGACACGTGTTAGGTGGCACCGGACCTATCTGTTCCCCACAGTATGCTCCAGGGCTGCCACGTGTCCAATCGTCAGATCTTCAGTCTCTAACCTCCGGAAGACTTCACAACGGCTCCGGATCTTCAAAGGGGAATCAAGGACTTCAAGACCTGATTAAGTGTCATTAATACTATATTAATGACACACGATCGAACGACCTTAACTACTAGTAACGGTGCTATCAAAGCTCGTAACTCGGTTATTAAGGGTAATTAAGCACATCAATTGTGTATCAATATTAATAACTGTCGGGGCCACATGTCGGGCCAGGTGAACTTGTAATGACCTACCCTTGTACTATAAAAGGACAGGCCGACGATACATAGACAGAGACGCTACACGCTCACTCTACACTCTGAACTCACTTTGAGCTCATACATCCAATACAACACCAACGCACCCCGTGGAGTAGGGTATTACGCTCAGGCGGCCCGAACCACATAAATCTTCGTGTCTCTAGTATCATTTACACTTCACCTACTTGAATCTCCGCGCACCCACACCGAACCTCAAACTCCTCTAACACTTTAGCAGTGTCAGGAGATCTATCGGATCAAAACCATCGACAGTTAGCGCGCCAGGTAGGGGGCGCCTGAGATTTCAAGAATGGTGAACTCAGCTGCTGGATCATCCAACGGTCATCCCGCTGTTCAAGCTGTTGGGGGTAATCCCTCCAATATGCAGCCACCAGCAGGAGCCTCAGCTCCAGCAGGAGTCACACTACCACCACTGCTGCCTCCACCAGCAAATCAAGCTGGGCAGCGCGATGGTACACCAGCGTCCATCACTGCGTCGGCAAATCATGACAACCCAGAACACGCGCTCCATGCAGCGCGTGCTCTTCTTCAGCGCCCACCACCTCCGGACGCATCCCGGGATGCAATGGAGCAGTGGAGGGCCGATGTGGAACACTTGGTTGCAGCAGCAGCCGACCGCATCAGCAACCAGGGTCCTCCTCCTTCAGGACGGGCCCCGTCGCAGCGATGGACCTTGTCTGGCAGACTTGGTCCGCACGTTTCCAACAACAGGAGACGTGCTGCGTCGCAGCAAGTGACATCGTTGCCTTCCGGGGCACGGCGCACTCACACGGTGTCAAGGCTTTCAACTCATGACCTCCGGGCTGAGCTTGATCGCCGATACCGTCAACAAGACGGCCAGTCCATATTGAGCGTGCTCATGAAAGACGAGAAGCTCAGGACATTCCTGCTCCTGAAGGAGTAGGAGGAGGCTGTTCGGCCCAGGCCATGCATCTGTGTATGGTCAGGTGGCCACAAAAATTTCGGCCTCACCTGCCGGAGAAGTTTGATGGGACCGTTAATCCCGTTGAATTTCTTCAGATTTACTCCACTGCTATCCTGGCAGCTGGAGGAAATGAGGCCGTAATGGCCAATTATTTTCCAGTGGCTTTAACTGGGACCGCCCGGTCCTGGTTTATGAGCCTTCCCCCCAACTCCATCAGCAGTTGGGAGGAGTTGTGCCGGCAGTTCACCGCCAACTTCGGGAGTTCATACACCCGACCAGGCACTGAAGTGGACCTTTTTGCAGTCATGCAAAAAGGGGAGAATCCCTGCAATCATTTATCCAGAGATTCTCTCAGGTACGAAACACTATCCCTTCTATCTCTAGCGCTTCTATCATTGTGGCATTTAGACATGGTGTACGGGATAAGAAGATGTTGGAGAAACTGGCGATCAAGAATATCACCAGTGTCACGGAACTCTTCAGCTTGGCTGACAAATGTGCCAGAGCTGCGGAGGGCCGTGAAATGTACTCCAAACCACCTCCGGAGGATCACAAAAAATCCTCCAAAGGCGAAGCCACTACCTCCGGGAGTGGCAAGAAGAAGAAAAATACCAACGACAAGAAGAAGCCGTCGGCCGGCGCATCTAATGCTGCAACTGCTGCAGCTCCGGGTGGCCGGGGGCCACGCCCCGAGAAGCGACCTCGACCGTCTTCTGAAGACAGTGGCAAACCCAAGGTATGGTGTCCAATTCATAAAACGGACAGCCACAGTCTGGAAGACTGCCAGGAGGTCCAAAACCTTGCCGAGCGCTACAATAAGCGCCGAGAAGAAGCTCCTTTCCGACAGAGGGAAGGAAAGCAAAAAGTTGACGAAGCTCCGACTGAAGAGGAGTTAGGTTTTCAGGATCCCAAAAAGGTCCTGAAGGCCGTCTACACCTCCGTCGATGACGATTCTAACGTCTCAGACAACGAGCGTCGGAAAACCATGAACACCATTTTTGGTGGATCATGGGACATCACCTCCCGTCGCGTCCTCAATACAATGCGCCAGGACATGGCCGCTGTAGCTCCTACAGCCAGGGCGGAGCCTCATCAGAAGTGGATGGACACGACCATCACTTTTGATGCTTCGGACTGCCCTCGAAGCATGGTTGGAGCAGGCCAGTTACCTTTGATGGTATCTCCTACCATTAATAACATCCAGCTCCACCATGTTATGGTAGACGGAGGTTCGGGGCTCAACCTCATAAGCTTCAAAGCTTTTACTAAGCTTCAGCTCCGACCTTCAGATCTTCACCCCTCCCGACCTTTCTCCGGAGTAGGTCCGGGAGCCATTACCCCACTCGGTGCTATCACTCTCCCCGTTACCTTCAAGACCCAGGAGAGGTATCGCACTGAGAAGTTGGTCTTTGACGTTACTCAGATCAACTTACCCTTCAACGCCATCTTGGACAGGCCTGCCTTGTATAAATTCATGGCAGCTGCTCATTATGGCTACCTGGTGTTAAAGATGCCAACACCAGTAGGCGTTCTCCGGACCCGTGGAGATCGTACTGCCGGAGTAACTGCTCTAGAAGAACTTCATGTGCTTACTACGGCGCAAGAGGAGGACTCCAGGCAGGAACAAGCTCCGAAACCCCCGAGCATTCGTCAGCGAGGCTTGACTTCTGCACCTCGTGTGCAGCCAAGCAGCGACACCGACATTCCCGTCAAAGTCGTCCAAATCGGTTCCGATGCCGCTCAGACCACCCGTATATCGGGAGGACTGAATGACAAATAGGAACTCGTGCTCATCACTTTCCTCCGGGCTAATGTCGATGTGTTTGCCTGGAAACCGTCACAAATGCCTGGGATCCCCAGGGAAGTGATTGAGCACAATCTGAAGATCTATCCTGATGCCCGGCCTGTACACCAGAAGCCTCGGAAGCAATCCGTGGAGCGACAAAACTTCATTCGACAATAAGTGAAGAAGTTGCTCGAAGCTGGATTCATCTGAGAAGTCTTCCACCCAAAATGGCTGGCAAACCCAGTTGTTGTACCCAAGGCTGGCGGGACGCTTCGGGTGTGTATCGACTACACAACACTAAATAAGGCATGCCCAAAAGATCCATTCCCACTACCTAGAATAGATCAGATAGTGGATTCCACCTCCGGGTGTGAATTACTGTGTTTCCTAGACGCATATTCTGGGTATCACCAAATCATAATGTCTAGGGAAGATGAAGAGCATACCTCTTTTATCACAGTAGATGGATTGTACTGTTATACAGCCATGCCATTTGGTTTCAAGAATGCAGCTTCAACCTTTGTACGAGCTATGTACAAAACTTTTGAAGAACTCATTAGAGACATAGTGGAAGTGTACGTCGATGACATCGTGGTCAAGGTCAAGAACAAGGAGTCACTCCTTGACACCTTACAGGCTGTCTTCGATAAATTGCGGGTCATGCGCACAAAGCTAAACCCAGACAAGTGTGTTTTCGGGGTTAGCTCCGGAAAACTTCTTGGTTTCCTGGTAAGCCACCGGGGCATAGAAGCTAATCCGGTGAAGATCAAAGCCATTGAAGACATGCGGCCACCAGCCCGCATCAAGGATGTCCAAAAGCTTACTGGGTGTCTAGCAGCCCTTAGCCGGTTCATTTCAAGACTGGCGGAACAGACACTTCCCTTCTTCAAGTTATTGAGGAAGTCTAGACCATTCCAATGGTCTGAAGAAGCAGAAAAGGCGTTCCAGGAGCTAAAACAATTCCTCACCACCCTATCAATTCTGGTAGCTCCGAACCCCAGTGATCCTTTGTTGCTTTACATTTCAGCAACTGATGAAGTCGTCAGTATGGTCCTGGTTGCGGAGAGACCAGAACTATCCCATGCTCAGGAATCCAGACCCCTCCAGGAGGGTCCGGAGGTTTCTGAAAACGAGTCTGGGTCCCATCTCCCAGACTTGAGTCCACAAAAAGTTACTTCAGAAGACTCAGACCCCTCCGAAAGGGTCCAGGTCGCTTCTGAAGAAGCTCCGGGTCCCTCCAGCCAGGACTCGGAGATCCCCGAAGAAGGTCCGGATCCTTCAGAGAGGATCCGGGTCGGTGAAGAGGAAGCTTCGGGCCCCTCCGGGAGGGTCCGGACCATCCAGCGCCCAGTGTACTTCATCAGTGAAGTACTTCATGACGCCAAGACTCGGTACCTAGAGGTGCATAAGCTGCTCTATGCAGTTCTCATTGCCTCCAGGAAGCTTCGCCATTACTTCCAAGCTCACAAGATTTCAGTGGTGACCTCTTACCCACTTCGAGCAATCTTGCATAATCCCAATTCAACTGGGAATATTGCAAAGTGGGCAGCGGAATTGGCTGAATTCGATCTTGAATTCATTTCAAGGCAAGCAATCAAGAGTCAAGCATTGGCGGATTTCGTGGCGGAATGGACTCTCTCTCCATCAAACCCTGGGGGCCCCAGTGAGCAGAAGCCGGAACACAAGGCTCCGGTCTTCACCGAGCCTCACTGGACCCTTTACTTCGACGGCTCCATGCAAAAGCAGGGGGCGGAGCTAGAATCCTTCTCCTCGCACCAACCAGAGAGAAGGTAAAATACAGGGTACACCTTGACGTCAAGGCGACCAACAACATGGCGGAATACGAAGCACTTATCTACAGACTAAGGGTGGCACTGTCATACGGTGTCAAGCAACTGCTGGTTAAAGGAGATTCACAGCTCATCATTAAGCAAGTGAAGGGTGAATGCTCCTGCAATAATCTCTAGCTAGCTGCTTACCTCCTTGAAGTCCTAGATCTCCACCATGTCTAGTGTGCCCTCAATGCTGAAGCTAACGAACCCTCGACGAAAGCGTCAACCGGAGCTTCGGCTCCTGATGGAACTTTTGTCCGGAGGTTTTCAAAACCCACAGCTCAGCTTGCCAAACTGAGCGAAGGGGGCGAGATCAGCATCCCGAAGCTGACGGTCCCGATGGCCCTGTTACCATGGCAGCCATCAAGGGTCGTAGGTGCTGCCGGAAGCTCCGAGCAACCGAGCATGCAAGACTCAAATACTCAAGTTAGCTCCGATGCATGGATCTCGGAGATCCGGAGCTACTTGAAAGACAACATCCTTCCTGACGATGATGTATCCGCTGACCGGATAGTCAGATTGGCTAAAAGATACACGTTGGTAGAAGGGGATCTCTACCGATGCGGTGCCAACGGCGTCCTAATACGGTGCATCACAAGGGAAGAAGGTTGTGAGCTCCTCGCAGAAATCCATGGAGGCGAGTGTGGGAACCACGCGTCTTTTCGCACGCTGGTCGGTAAAGCCTTCCAGCATGGCTTCTACTGGCCTACAGCACTCCAGGATGCAACTGAGCTAGTGAAGAAATGCGAAGCATGCCAATTTCATGCAAAGCAAATTCACACACCGGCTCAGCCTCTACAAATGATACCTCCTACATGGCCCTTCGCCGTGTGGGGGATGGACATCTTGGGACCTTTCCCAAGAGCCGTCGGAGGTTACAAGTTCCTGTATGTCACCATTGACAAGTTCACCAAGTGGCCGGAAGCAACTCCGGTTGTGACAATAAACAAGCAATCTGCTATCAACTTTTTGCCGTCCATCGCGTGCAGATTTGGAGTCCCAAATAAAATCATTACTAATAACGGGACCCAATTCACAAGCTCTGCATTTCAAGGATATTGCGAAGACCTCGGCATTCAAGTTTGCTTCGTCTCTGTAGCTCACCCGACAAGCAATGGTCAGGCCGAGAGAGCAAATGCTGAAATCCTGAAAGGACTCAAAACGCGCACCTATGAGCGCTTGAAAAAACATAGAGCCAACTGGATTGAAGAGCTTTCGCCCACTCTATGGGCGAACAGGACAACTCCAAACCGGTCAACTGGAGAGACACCCTTCTTCCTGGTGTACGGAGCTAAAGCAATCCTTCTTCCGGAAATCACCTTGGGGTCACTCCGAGTCCAGACCTTCGACGAAGCCACGCAGGACCAGCTCCGGCGTGAAGACCTAGACCTCCTCGAGGAGGGAAGGTGCCAAGCAGCTGTTCGAAATGCCCTATATCGCCAAGCCCTTCGGCGCTATCATCAGCGGCATGTACACAACCGATAGCTCGAGGAAGGCGATCTGGCGCTACGGAGAATACAATCCAGAGAAGGGTTAAACAAACTCTCCCCCAACTGGGAAGGACCCTTCCGAGTGATTAAAGTATCCCGTCCCGGAAATGTTCGCTTGGCAACCGAGGATGGGACACCGCTCCCAAATCCTTGGAACATTGAGCACCTCCGTAAGTTCTACACCTAATATCACGGAGGTGAGTCTGTAGTAACTTGAGGTGTATGTTATAGAGTCATTGTACAGAGTCGAGTAGTTCCTCCGGGAGAACAGCCGGACCTTTCCCGGAAGTTCCGCAAAGTTCATGCAATGCTTGTCACAGTGTAGGATCCAAGAGAACGTGAAAAGCTACCAGAGGGGGGTGAATTGTAGATTTAAAAATCTTACGCAGCAAAAACATTTAAACCCCAATCCCTTCGGTAGAAAAACGATCTGTTAAAGAAATCATGTGTGAGACTAATCTAAACATGTTTCACCGTGACAAAAGTGATAGATATCAGAGAGAATCAATTAACGAAGACAACACAAAAAGAATCACTCAAATCCGTCGAGAAAAACTCAAGTTATGATCGAAAGATCAAACAATGGTCAATCTGCCCTACCCGAGAAAAAACAGTTCTGGAACGCTGAAAAGAAACTCGTGTAGATCATAGACCACAAATCCAATGACCGTGAAATTTTGACAGATGATAGATAATCAAGTTTTTAAGACAACCCAAAAAGAATCACATCAATTGGATCTTTAAAACTCGAGTTATGATAAAACCACCGACAAAAGGTAGTGCTGTCCAGAAACTCGACGAGTAAAACTTGTCTGGAACAAGTCGGACGAACAAGGCACAAAAGTTCCTTCAAACTAGGAATATTATTCAATAAAACACAAGAGGAACAGCCCCAAAGTCGTGCACCACGAGCTCTGGGCTCCCTTGCTTATATATAACCAGCCCTTAGGCCAACCCAATATCAACTAGGACTCCAATCCTACTCAGACCATGAATCGTAACTTTCCATAACTGCTCAAGATTCTTCTATACGCAAATAGAAGCAATCTTAAGACTTACAAACACCTTAGGAACATATCCCACATTCCTAAACAACTCAAATTCGTGACCCACACGAAAACCTATCATAACCAACTCAAATCTTTCCATATTTGAGTCAAACCCGACTCAACCGCAGCTTGAGTCCATAACCTAGTCGGTTGGACCTTTCCGACCAATTCTTTACGTCCATATCTCTTCATCACGTCTCGGAACCATGTAGCCACGTCCATGCACTCCTTGCATACGTGCAAACATCTTCCAACGACGTCCACGATACCTTCACATGCATTGTTCTTGATTCAATCATGCTGCACAACCTCCTGATCAGCTCAACCACAATTCCTCCTGAATTTGGTTGTTGGAACCTCATCTCCTCCCTGAGACTAGTCCAATGGATCCCGTAACCAGCCATGTCTTGAACTCAAGCAACACCTGCACATTAATAAACAACCAATCCATACGAGCCCAAGTCCTCGACTTGACTCAAGTTAGTTCCGAACACAACACCTTACGTGAGCACCTCACATAAGCATGTTGCAAAGTATATCAAAACACTATATTATCCATATCAACCAAAACGCACCAAAAACTTAGCAAATGAATACTAAGCAATCTTTCCAACAATGTAAAGCAAGTACGAAACATTGCAAATGAAAAGCTGAAGCATTGCGGTCAAGTTTCGGACCATCCCACAGCAAGCCGGAGCTTGAGCCGGAGCTTACCAAAACTAGTACAATGAAGCACCTGTCGGAGCTTACCAAAACTAGTAGATCCTAGCACCGGAGCTAACCAGAACTAGTCGGAACTAGTAAACCCAAAAGCCGGAGCTAGAAAAATCAACTCGGAGCTTAGCAAAAACACGTCGGAGCTATCAAAGACATGCCGGATCTAACAAAGACATGCCGGAGCTAAAGATAAAGCTCACCGAAGCTAACCAAAGCTAGTCGGACCTTACCAAGAAGTCGGACCTAGCATCTAACGTAGCCGGAGCTACCCAAAACAAGTCGGACCTATGGTCGGACCTTGCTATAGCTCTGAGCTAGAGTTGGACCTTGATAAAAAGGTGTTTTGGTGATATTAAAAACTTTTATCATCAAAGCCAAGTGTATTCACTACAAGCCAATGTATTCAGCACACATAGGTCTTACAATCTCCCCCTTGATGAATGAATTGGCAACACCACTTAAAATCCGAATATTGGCTTATTCTAATTAAAAGTTTTGAAGACAATTTATCCCCCTTTGTAAATCAAAAGTAAATGAGAAGAAAGATTATCCCATATTATCTCTCCCCCTTTATTATCTCTCCTTATGCACATATTCTCTCTCTCTTCATGCTTATCTCTCCCCCTTTGACAATGTATTCAGCAAGTCATGAGATATAAACAAATTATCTCTCCCCCTTTAGTTGTTATGAGCATATTATAACATATACATATAAACAAAGCTCATCCAAGTCATACTATCAAGTACCTTACATTATCACATCAATGAAATACATAAAGTAGTGTAAGCCATGCTAGAGATCAAATGTAATTTTCAATTTAATCATGTCATGATCTCACAAACTTAACTATTTCAAAACCTGAAAACATGACACTAGTTGCTGCATTTTATTATTTTTCAAAGCATAAATTTGGATCATATGATATTTGCAAGAGATTACATGCGCATCTGCCTTATTCTAACCAACCAAGCCAAGCCTATGTCATTTGACAATCAGAAGCTTAAGGACATGGTTTTAGTCATACACAACTTCTTCCAAGTTCATATCTAAGTGCAATGATAAGCTATCTCAAAAGAAGAAGTACGATGCATGCATATTCTCTTGGTCTTTTCTCAATTTATATTTGTTCATGAAAACTCAACATGTGAGTTGATTACTTGATTAATTCTTTATGATTAAAAGCACTTGTGAACATGTAACAAGTTCAAAACAGCAAGAAAGTTCGACCATGACCAGTTTTAGTGTAAGTAATTATTCCAATTACTAGACATGGCAAAAACTACAAAATGTATAACACGAGTAATGTAATAAGAACTTTCAGCAAGTAAAAGGAATCACAAAGTCATATATGAATGAAATACTATGCTCATATTATCTTAATTTCAGATTCACACATAGACTTCCCAAGTTTCAAAAACTCCCCCTCAATTTAAGCCATGAGGATGCATAACCCCTATTTCACTACGAATGTAACAAAAACGAGTGAAATCCAAAGGTTTTGTAAAAATGTCAGCCCCATAGTCCTTAAGTTCATATCTAAGTGCAATTCAAATGGCACTAGTGTTATCACAGAATAGTGGAACACTATCTAGATCAACCCCATAGTCCTTAAGTGTTTGAACAATCCAAAGAATTTGTGAGCAAGCACTAGCAGCAGCTACATATTCAGATTCGGCTGTGGATTGTACAACTGAATTTTGTTTTCTAGAGGACCAAGCAACAAGAGAATTACCAAGAAAATGACAAGCACCGGAAGTACTTTTCCTATCAATCCTACAACCCCCAAAATCAGCATCCAAAAAAGCTTTCAAAGTAACGGTTGAGGAAGAAGGAAGAAAAATGCCAAATTCTTGAGTTCCATGTAAGTACCTGAGAATCCTTTTGACGGCTTGACGATGTGAAACACGTGGGGAGGCTTGAAACCGTGCACAAAGACATACGCTGAATTGTATGTCCGGTCTTGATGTCGTAAGGTACAAAAGTGATCCAATCATGCTTCTATATTCTTTTTGATCCATGGATTCACCATTTTCATCAAGTTCAAGTGTTGTTGTTGTTCCCATTGGTGTCCGAAGAGGATTGCTTTTGTCCATGTTGAAGCGCTTTAGGAGGTCTTTGGTATACTTCGTTTGATGCACAAAGGTACCCTCCTTGGTTTGCTTGATTTGCAGCCCCAAAAAGTAAGTGAGTTCACCCATCATACTCATTTCAAATTCGGAACTCATCATTGCTGAAAACTTGGACACAAGATCATGAGAAGCACAACCAAAGATAATATCATCCACATACACTTGAACGAATAATGAGTCATTGCCATGTTTAAGCACAAAAAGAGTTTTATCAACCTTGCCCATGGTAAACCCATTTTCAAGTAAGAATGTTTTTAGCCTATCATACCATGCTCTAGGGGCTTGTTTGAGACCGTATAAGGCTTTGGACAGTTTGTAAACATGATTAGGAAAATCTGGATTTTCAAAACCCCGTGGTTGTTTGACATAAACCTCCTAATCTATGTAGCCATTAAGAAAAGCACTTTTAACATCCATTTGATATAGCTTAAAACCTTTAGATGCTGCAAAAGCTAACATAATTCTTATGGCTTCTAATCTAGCGACAGGAGCAAAAGTTTCATCAAAATCTAGACCTTCAACTTGAGTGAAACCTTGAGCAACCAACCTAGCCTTATTCCTAACCACAACCCCATCCTCACTTTGTTTATTTTTATATACCCATTTAGTTACAATTAAAGTGTGACCTAGAGGTGGAGGTACAAGTTTCCAAACATTATTTCTTTCAAAATTTTCTAACTCTTCTTGCATGACAATAATCCAAGATTCATTAGTGAGTGCGTGTGATATATCTTTGGGTTCAAAAGAAGCAACAAAAGCAGAATGAGCATGAGAGTTTGGATCGCAAAACCTGGACCGTGTGACTCGTTCGTGCAAGCTTCCAATCATCTGTTGTGGGGGATGATCTTTGTAAAAACGTAGGGGAACAGATGTCTCACAAGCTTCTTCTTCTTCATGTCCATCACAAATCGATGAGCTTGTGGCTTGAGGATGATCAGGACCAGCATAGGTGATAGCCGGAGCTTGTTCAATGTTCGGAGCTGGACACGTGTCAACTTTGGAACTACCAGGCAGTATCACCGGCTCTTCTTCATCTTCGAAAATACCCTCCCCCTGAGGATACGGATCTGGTCCTGCAACACCGGAGCTAGTACCTGGGCTAGCTTCATCAAAAGACACTTCACAAGTCTCCACAATTTTGTTAGTGTCAAGTAAAAGCACACGGTAGCCTCTAGTATGAGATGGATAACCAAGAAACATGCCATCAAAGGATCTAGGTTCAAATTTATCAAGATTACCATGTTTCTTAACAAAGCATTTGCATCCAAAGACCCAAAAGTGTGTAACACTAGGCCTGTGTCCAAACCGGAGCTCATATGGTGTTTTACCTAGCTTAGCACGCAAGAAAACACAATTTGAGACATAACAAGCGGTTGCTAACGCATCAGCCCAAAATTTCCTAGGAGTTTGATATTCATCAAGCATAGTCCTAGCCATCTCAACTAAGGTTCTGTTCTTTCTTTCTACAATACCGTTTTGTTGAGGTACATATGGTGAAGAGAATTGATGATCTATTCTATTTTCAGCACAAAAGTGATCAAAAAAATTGATTTTTAAATTTAGTTCCATTATCACTTCTAATTGATTTTAATGATCCTGGGTGATCAATTGATAATCTAAGAAATAAAGTTCCAAAATGACTAAAAACTTCATTCTTAGACGCTATAAAGTAAACCCAAGAGTATCTAGAATAATCATCAACAATAACAAGAACATACCGATTGAACACGTGAAGGTCCTACGGTGTCAAGATGCAAAAGTTGACATGGTTCAGTTGTCATGATCATTGTGATAGGAGTATGTGAACCTGCAACCATCTTAGCATGTCTACAAGAAGAGCACACAATTTCTTTGTCCCCTTTAAGCTTAGGCAGCCCACGTATGCGATCAAGAGCACTAACACGCGTTAGGTGATCAAAGCCTACGTGACCAAGTCTACGATGCCAAAAATATAAGTCCTTTGAATCATTAGCAACTAGACACCTATGCTTAGAGGAAGACATATCAAAATCAGCTTTAAAAACTCTTCCAAACCGAGACATGTTAAAAATAAGCTCACTATTTGAACCTACAACTTTGCAGCAGTTTTTATTGAAAATAATTTCTAGATTTTCATGTAGGAATTGTGCAACAGAAAGCAAGTTATATTTCAAATTTTTGACAAGTGCCACATCCTTCAAAGTGTAGTGATCATTTACTCTAACCGAACCCTTAGCTATTATAGGAGTTGAAGAATTATCGGCAAAAGTAACATTCTCTACACGTGACACAAAAGAGAGGGAGGAGAACCAATATTTGTTACCGGTCATGTGGCGTGAGCAACCTGAATCCACAATTCAAATGTTCTCCTTCCTCAAATGTGTAACCTACATAAAACCACAATACATTGTTGACTCAATACTCGGGTTAGTCAAAAGGCATTTAGGAATCCAGTACTGAGTCACGCGACGTGCAGCAGGAAAAACACGTGAAAGCTGAGACAAAACAGTAGGTTTATGAGTCAAAGTTTGAGTTTTTTTATTCTTGACTACTGACCTATAAGGTGTAACTTGTGTAGCACAAAAATCAGTAGCTCCGGAGGCAAAAACAGAAGGTCCGGAGGTAAACTTTGAATGTTTTTGACTCAAAACAGCAGGTTGTACATTCGGTTTAATGTGTGCAGCAAATTTTGCATGAAAGTTATGAGATCTAGCAACCATTCTTTCCCTTTTCTGTTGTTTAGCTAGTCTATAACAAAAATCTATGACATGACCATCTCTACCACAGAAGGTACAATGAAATTTAACTTTGTGTTCATGTCTAGATGAGCAAGCAATATTTTTATTTAAAACCGAATGAGGCAACACTCCTGCAGATTTGAAAACCACTCCATTTTGTTTAGGAACTGTTTGAATCAAACCACTTCCTAATGACTTTACAATTTTAGGTGGATGTGCCTTAGCATGAGTATGAGAATCAAAACCTAAACCAGTTTTATCATTGCAAGACTTGGAAGAATTCAGCAGTAAGTTTAGGTTATTATTCCCATTACAAAACCGATCTAATGTCCTATGCATGTCATCAAGTTTATTGGACAGATCAAGGCAATTTTCACATGAAGTTTGTCCTTTTAGTTTGCTATTTGAACAAAATTTAACTTCATGAGAAGGTAAAGCATTGTTCAATATAGAAATTTCATTCATAGCATCCTGTAGTTTCTTATCAAGATTGTCACAAGTAGAACAATGCAAATCAATTGTAGAACAGCTAGCATCTTTCAAGTTTTTATCATTAAGTGCAGCAAGTTCTTTGTTCTTTTCAATTTCTAACTCAAGTTTATCAAGTGTGGAGGTGTGCACACGTCTTAATGAGGACAATTGTTCATATATTAAATCACATGAAGAACATGCATCATCACTAGGAATCAAAGTTTTTAAATGGTTGATTTCAGATTCTAGTGATTCAATTTTAGCAGCACTATCCCTAAGCTTTTTGTCCTTTTTCTTAACAATAATAGTGGCACGAGAAATAGCATCACACATTTCTTCACAAGTAGGACATACCTCTTCATTGTCGCTGTTGTGTTCTGCCTCCTCCATACTTGATCTTGACTTGCCCGCCATAAAGCACAAGTTTGCCAAATCATCTTCATCTTTATCACTTTCAATGTCCACGTCGCTTGAACTGAACTCTTGAAGCGCGGTGATGAAACTGTTGATCATCTTGCGTCATATGGTACTTTTCTTCTTCTTGTTGGAATTTCCATAGGAGGTCCAAACCTTGCTTTGTTTTTCTTCCCGGGTGGTCGGACCTGAAAGGTTAGGGCATTCTGTACGAAAGTGTCCTGTTTTACCATATTCAAAACAGCGTTGAGGTCCGGAGCTTCCTCTCCTTCTAGTTCTCACATTTTGCAATGCTTTTAGAATCTAGTAGAGATGAGTGCCAACTCCTCTTCTGGAAATTCTTCGATCTGGTCAAGGGTTAGTGAGGACAACAAGGCAAGAGTATTGCAAGATGATGATTGGCCGGAGCTAGACATATCACGTTGTGAAACAAATGCAATAGACTTATTTGGGTTCTTACATGCTAGGATGTCAATTTCATGAGTTTTTAGTTTAGAATAGAGTACATCTAATGTAAGAGAACTCATGACAGTAGATTCACGAATAGATGTGACTTCCATCTCCCAAATCGACATATCTAATGCACTTAGCAATTGCCTAGCATTTTCAGCATCTGAAAAATTAACATTGACACTACGCAAGTTGCTGAGAATCTTATTAAAGCGAGCAAAGAGATCATCAATTGACTCACCGGATTGCATCTCGAAGCGCATGTATTTTTCTTGAACATGTCTTGTCTTACCTCTTTGATCGTGTTGGATCCTTCGTTGTAGTCACAAAGTGCTTTCCACACATCGTATGCAGATCGGAGGTGTGCAACACGGTCGAAGTCGCTTTGTGTTAATCCTTGTATGATCAAGTTCCGAGCCTTGTTGTTGTTGTCGACATCTCTCAGATTTGTAGCTGTAACTTGATCATTTGATGGCACTTCATAAGGCTTGTATACCTTCTCCCATATTGCAAAGCCTTGTGCCTGGATGAAAGCCTCCATGCGTGCCTTCCAAACCTGAAAATCAATACCAGCGAACACATAAGGTTTGGCAGAGTATTTCTCCATGATGATTAGTCAAAAACACGTGCAAATCACAAAGATTAGAGCACCGTGGCTCTGATACCAATTGTAGGATCGAAGAGCACGTGAAAATCTACCAGAGGGGGTGAATGGTAGATTTAAAAATCTTACGCAGCGGAAACAATTAAACCCCAATCCCTTCGGTAGAAAAACGATATGTTAAAGAAATCGTGTGTGAGACTAATCTAAACGTGTTTCACCGTGACAAAAGTGATAGATATCAGATAGAATCAATTCACGAAGACAACACAAAAATAATCACTCAAATCCGTCGAGAAAAACTCAAGTTATGATCGAAAGATCAAACAATGGTCAATCTGCCCTACCCGAGAAAAAACTGTTCTGGAACGCTGCAAAGAAACTCATGTAGATCATAGACCACAAATCCAATGACCGTGAAATTTTGACAGATGATAGATAATCAAGTTGTGAAGACAATCCAAAAAGAATCACGTTAATTGGATCTGTAAAACTCGAGTTATGATAAAACCACCGACGAAAGGTAGTGCTGTCCAGAAACTCAATGAGTAAAACTTGTCTGGAACAAGTCGGACGAACAAGGCACAAAAGTTCCTTCAAACTACGAATATTATTCAATAGAACACAAGAGGAACAGCCCCAAAGTCGTGCACCACGAGCTCTGGGCTCCCTTGCTTATATAACCAGCCCTTAGGCCAACCCAATATCAACTAGGACTCCAATCCTACTCAGACCATGAATCATAACTTTCCATAACTGCTTAAGATTCTTCTATACGCAGATAGAAGCAATCTTAAGACTTCCAAACACCTTAGGAACATATCCCACATTCCTAAACAACTCAAATTCGTGACCCACACGAAAACCTATCATAACCAACTCAAATCTTTCCATATTTGAGTCAAACCCGACTCAGCCGCAGCCTGAGTCCATAACCTAGTCGGTTGGACCTTTCCGACCAATTCTTTACGTCCATATCTCTTAATCACGTCTCGGAACCATGTAGCCACGTCCATGCACTCCTTGCATACGTGCAAACATCTTCCAACGACGTCCACGATACCTTCACATGCATTGTTCTTGATTCAATCATGCTGCACAACCTCCTGATCAGCTCAACCACAATTCCTCCTGAATTTGGTTGTTGGAACCTCATCTCCTCCCTGAGACTAGTCCAATGGATCCCGTCACCAGCCATGTCTTGAACTCAAGCAACACCTGCACATGAATAAACAACCAATCCATACGAGCCCAAGTCCTCGACTTGACTCAAGTTAGTTCCAAACACAACACCTTACGTGAACACCTCACATAAACATGTTGCAAAGTATATCAAAACACTATATTGTTCATATCAACCAAAACGCACCAAAAACTTAGCAAATGAATACTAAGCAATCTTTCCAACAATGTAAAGCAAGTACAAAACATTGCAAATGAAAAGCAGAAGCACTGCAGTCAAGTTCCGGACCATGCCACAGCAAGATGGAGCTTGAGCCGGAGCTTACCAAAACTAGTACAATGAAGCACCTGTCGGAGCTTACCAAAACTAGTAGATCCTAGCACCGGAGCTAACCAGAACTAGTCGAAACTAGTAAACCCAAAAGCCGGAGCTAGAAAAATCAACTCGGAGCTTAGCAAAAACACGTCGGAGCTATCAAAGACATGCCAGAGCTAACAAAGACATGTCGGAGGTAAAGATAAAGCTCACCGAAGCTAACCAAAGCTAGTCGGACCTTACCAAGAAGTCGGACCTAGCATCTAACGTAGCTGGAGCTACCCAAAACAAGTCGGACCTATGGTCAGACCTTGCTATAGCTCGGAGCTAGAGTCGGACCTTGATAAAAAGGTGTTTTGGTGATATTAAAAACTTTTATCATCAAAGCCAAGTGTATTCACTACAAGCCAATGTATTCAGCACACATAGGTCTTACACACAATCTCAGGACTAAAAGTGTGGCTAGCTACCCTGGGTCAAACGAGAAATGAAACACGCTTAGCCTGGTTCCGTACCCTAAGAGTGTACTTGTTTCCCTTGTACCCCGGACCTATAATGAAAGACATCTTCATGTGAAACAGACTCCACGTGCATTTACTTTGTACAGGCTCAACATTTTTTATTTTTCTCTTTCTTGTCTATAACAAAGACGTGCAATTCTTAAGAAATTTTAGTTCGACTGGTTCATATACGATTCAAGTTGCATTTTCAATTCTTCTGGATTCAAATATTGTTCATGGCCCACTCGCCTGAATGCCGCCAAGCCAATCTAGGGCCGGAGTGTGCTATCGACTTAGCTTGGTCAAGCACCCTTGTAAGGACCGAATGCCCAAGAGGGGGGGGGGGTGAATTGGGCTTCTCTTAAAAAATCTAAGCAATAAAACTTAATTCCTAAAAGCTCAATTCCCTACGCAAACAATCTATGCATTGAAGTAGATAGCAACTTCGCGGAATATAAAGTGCATAAATGTAAGGGAGAGGAAGAGGATGCAAACTCCCAAGGAGACACGAGGATTTATCCCGTGGTTCGGCAAGATCGTCAAGATCTTCCTACATCCACATTGTGGCACCCACCAAAGGGTATAGCCACACCCAAGTCACCGAGACGAGGGATCTCCACTATTCTTCTCCGTTTGCCAACCTCGGCAAGGTGGAGCTCAAGCCTTGTACAACTTCGACCCTCCGGGCTTCCACAAACGCCTTGGCAAGCTCCGGAAGTCTCTCACAGTTACAAACACCAAGGGGGCACTCTCTTGAGGCTCTCACTATCCTAGAGATTCCACTCACCCAGAATGGAGGCACACAAGCTCTCTCTCTAGCTAGTTCTAGCCTATCTCTTGGTGTGTAGGTGGTCGAAATGATGTAGAAGTGATGGCTCTTGGTCTTGAACGCTTGTGGATGTGTTGAGAATGTCTGGTGATCGAGACTTGTCAAAATGACAGGTTTAGGGGGTATTTATAGCCAGCATCCATGAAATAGCCGTTGGAAAAGTAGGCTGACAGAACTTTTCTGCGAACATCGGATGATCCGATGTCTCCCCTTTAGTTATCATCGATCAAGTTTACTTTAGCTGACGTCATTGTGTCAGATATGACCATTGTTAGACCGATGTTGCACTTGTCTTCTCATCGGATGATCCGGTGGCTCTTCCTCCAGAATTGACTCAAACTTGATGCTTACTGGAGTGATTGACCGATGTGTATATTGTTGTACATCGGATGATCCGGTGCTGCACTTGGTCCAAGTATATTGCAAACTGTACTGATGGACCGATGTAGCTGAGCCCTTAACATCGGATGATCCGGTGAGTGCTTTGTTCTGAGGTCTTCTTCTTCTGCTGAACCAACTCGACCGATGTGTTGTTCTCAGAAATCATCGGTTGATCCGGTGAGTTGATTTTGTTTGCTTTGAGTTGTTTCTAAGTGATTCTTTTGTGTCTTGCTCGATTGACCTCTTAGACTTTTGTTGGAAATGTACTTCTGATGTTTGTCAAGCATTAAATGTCATCAATTGTGGTTGAATGACTTTGACATAAGAGCTTTCACTTCTTGTCTTCATATCATTGATTTGATCTCATAAAGTGATTGTATATGGGTCTCCTATGACATATAGATTTCATTTGATTGAGTGGTTATGGGGATCTTGCATTCACAAATTCATTAGTAAAATCCAATGGTTGTCATTAATCACCGAAACCGTACCTCATGGGGGCCTAGATGCTTTCAATCTCCCCCTTTTTGGTGATTGATGACAACACAACAATTAAAGCACAATAGTAATGAATTTGATAGTACGAAACTTAAGAGGATATGCAATGAATACAAGATTATTAAACTTAAAATTTGAAAGCTCAATCAAAGAATAACTCAAGTGAATAAGTGATCATAGGATATAGATAGACACCAAATAAGCTCAATCAATTAATAACATAAGAGTACTCAATAAACACCAAATAAGTAGCAAAAGTATCGAATTACAAAAGATAAGCACCAAATTACAAAAGATAGAGAAACAGACTCCCCCTGAGACTAAGCTATCCTCCCCCTGACTCCTCTAACTCTTCTCCCCCTTTGGCATCAAGACACCAAAAAGGGATTCGAGTGCCTAAGGACCCTGAGTACTAGGCGCGATGACGAACTGGTCACCGTTGCTATCGTCAGAGCTGCTGCCTGGAGTAGAGGTGGAAGGAGCTGTAGGTGCCGTAGGAGCCGTCGTCGGTGCCTGCTGGGTAGAAGCTGCTGGCAAGGGGGCACTGACGACGGATGCCGGCGTCTGCTGGAACAACGTTGTAGCCGGCATCGAAGAGTGGATTGGTGCGCCAGGAGCCAGCAGTGGAGACATGCTGATCGAAGGGATCGGCGTAGTCGGCACCGGAGCGGCAGCTGGAGCAAGGACAGGTGGAGGTGGAGCAACTCCTGGCAGCTGCAACGGGAGGGCAATCCCAGTCTGGGTGTAGAGGTTGGTGATCAACCCCAGGATGCCCACCATCGCCTATTGCGTCTACTGCTGCTGGTCGAGGGAGCGCTGGTGCATCTGGTCGGTCACCCCCGTCAGCCGGTCAGTGTCCTCACGCCTCTCATGGGCGATCTGGCGCTGCATCTCCTGCTGCTACTGCTGGAGCTCCAGAGGTCGTGCTGCCTGCTCCGCTCGGGCCTGCTCAGTTGCAAGCCGGTCCAGGCGCTGCTGCTCAACCATCTGCTAGAGTAGTGAAGTAAGCTCAGACGGCTGAGAGACATGTGCCTCTGTGACGGGAGGTGGAGTAGGGGGTGGCACTGTAGAGCCTCCAGCCTCCGCGTCGTACTGCCTGGGTGAGGGAGGAGGTGGGAAGTACTCCTCGACACTGTCATCCGTGTCGCTCTCGGACCATATGTGCTGCAAGTCCTCACCCTGAGCCTCTGCCTCTGCCAGCCTCTCATCCTCCTTCTCCAGATCCGACCAGTCCTCCTCGGATAGCCGAGCCCGTACCTAACGCTCGATTGGACGGCCAAGGCGGCAGTCTCCAGGAGCTGGAGCTCGGTAGTGGCTAAACCGTGTGACACTCTCATCAGAGAGACGGTCACGCACGGCAGACTCCTCAGGAACCATCATAGAAAGCAGGTAGCTGATCCAGTGTCCATATACAAGCTGCCTCATCATGTCCACTCCATCGGTGATCACATACTCCATCTCGCATATGAGGACGTCCACAATATCGAACTTCATCCCGTTCATGATGTAGAATAGGAGGGTCTGCTGCAGACTGGTGAACCCCTCTAAGTATCCGGACCTCGGCAAGAGTGTGCGACGCAAGCCAAGGTGCACTGTGCGCGCAGCTGGAGTCAGTAGAGCCGGTACCCTCGACTGGTCTGGAGAGAAAGTCGGTCCAAACAAAGAACGGATCTCCTCCAGAGGTGGTGCCACTCCTCCAGTGAGCGGCCTCCTTGGCGGGTCTGCCTGACCATAACCCTCTCATGCACGCAAGTGTTGTGCAGGTCCACTCCTAGCAGTTGTGCAAGCGTCTGTCTCGTCAAGTGATAGTGTTGGCCCATGAACATGAAGTCAATCGACCTGCGGCCCTCAGAGACGTAGAGGGTAGCGTAGAACACGCGGACCCAATCCTCCACATATGCACTCTTCTCATAGGACATCAGCTGGACCAGCCCTCTGTACCTCTCAAAGTAGGGCCGTATCTCCGTCTCTGCAGCCAGGGCGAGCTGATCCCAATCCAGAAAGTTATGCTGGAATAACTTGTGACCTCGGCGTCTATAGGTCTCATAGAGTGACGCCTGCGTCACAGTCCAGAAACGACTGTCCACAAGAGCCTCTCTGGGCTGCGGGAACCACTCCTCAAGCAACACACTCCATCTGAGTCTTCGGAGCTATTTGGCCTTCATCTTTCGGTAATCAGTCAACCGGACTCCTTCACCGACACGGACAGTGGTGTCCATCTCATAGATGGCTCTCTGGGCCTCCCTGTCCTCACGACGATCGGCAGTTGACGGTCGTGAACGAGGTGCTGCCGGCGGATGACCCCCACGGGTCCTGGCTGAGCGCCGGCGGACGAGTGGCTCTTCCGGCTCTTCTTCGGCCTTGGACTCATCGATCATGTGAGGCTGCCTCGGACGAGCCTCGCGGATTCTCAAAGATCCTCCTCGGCCTCGCTCTCGCTCCTCGGTGGCGCGAGCGGCCATCAATGCCTTCTTCTCCTCCTTCGAGAGCTTTTACTTCTTTGCGGTCGGCTCCGCAATGGCCTTGCCCTTGTTCTTCTTGTCATGGGCCATTGCGACGAGGCAAAGCGTGTGAACAAATTCGACACGAAGGTTGATGCAGTCAGAAACCCTAGCGTTGGCGACCGGTGGAGGTACCAACGACGCAGAGGGTGGTGTGTGCGTGGGGCGGCTGTGGTGGTGGAGAGAGGCGGCGGAGGCGCTTGGGTGGAGCGGCGGCGGCGGCTGGGTGGAGCGGCGGCGGTGGCTACGGTGGAGGCGAGTGGCGGAGGCGCTAGATGATGCGGCGGCGGCGCTGGAGGATGGCGGCGGCGGCCGGAGGTCGGCGGCGGCGACCGGAGGGCGGCGGCAGCGGCCGGAGTGCGACGGCGGCGACGCTTGGGCGAGAGAATCGGCGGTGGCGGTGAGGGTTTCGTCGGGATCGGGAAGAGAGAGAAAAAAAAAGATGAAAGGCTGTTTAAATAGTGGGTCCCAAACCCTAATCGAAACTTTAACACCAGATGGACCGATGTAGAAACGATAGAAGCATCGGTCGAATGGAACAGTAAGGGTATTCAAGGCGGTGCCGTTGACATCGGATGGACCGACGTGCAAAGAGATAGCATCGGTCGAATGTCACAGTAAGGGTATTCAAAAAAGGTGCCGTTGACATCGGATAGACCAACGTGAAAGGGAATATCATCGGTGGAATTCATCACAGTTCCAGAATTGTGAACACCAGATGGACCGATGTTTTTCCAAATGAACACGTCGGTTGATTTGTGTTGTTGACTGGTCTGACTCTTGTCTTTGAACACCAACTGATCCGATGATGGTCTGGCCTAAGCATCGGATAATCCGATGACTACAAAACAGCAACATCCCATATATGTCATTTGACCAAACAAACAAGCAATGAGAAACACATGTCTTAGGACTTTTTGGGCAACCCCTCACCCCTCAAAATTCTAATATGCCAATAACTTGGCTAAGCCCTAAAGCAAATAGAACAACGAGAAAAATGGGAGGAAAAATATCCAAATAAAATGTAAGGCCCATGCTTTTTGAGCTAGAGTATTAAGACTACTATCTCTTTAAAGCATGTTCCTTTAGGCATTAACGCACCTAACATTTTGTTCTTCCCACATCATATGAGTTGAGATATTGCATTTCAAACAAGTCTCTTTCTCATGAGGTGGGTTCCCCTTTGTGACAACCTACCGTATGCAATGCTAAACAACTTATAATGCAAGAAATTTAAATATGAGTGCAAGTCTATATGTCAAGCATCATGCAAGACATAAAGTAAATCTATCTTGCCAATTTTGATCCTTTCAAAGGCTTCCTCAGGGAGAGCCACTCTCCAAGCCTTGGGGAAACCCAAAGGAACTTCCATCCCAAGCTAACCCTTGCTCACCCCTATCCTTTGAAAGTTAGACAAGACCTATATGAGATGCATTCTTACATGATCATGGCAACTTACATGACGTTTGATGCATCTAGCACATTAAATTCGCTTCTTAGCCTAGAAAAAGTTTTCTCATCAAGTGGTTTAGTGAAGATATCCGCCAATTGTTCTTCGGATCTAAGACCTCTCAAAGAGATGTCTCCCTTAGCTTCATGGTCCCTCAAGAAATGATGGTGAATATCAATATGCTTAGTGCGGGAGTGTTGAACGGGGTTTTTAGCTATCTTAACCGCACTTTCATTGTCACAAAGGAGAGGCACACAACCAAGTTTAATACTAAAGTCCAAAAGGGTTTGCTTCATATAAAGAATTTGGGCACAACATTATATCGGGCCTAGATGCGGTAAGATAAAGCAATGAACCAATCGTAGAACGGTAGTTGGATTGATCAATAGGTTTACCGTCCTTATCCGCGTCGAGATGACAATTTGTTGCCCTTGGAGTGCTTCTTGAGCTACAGTCTCCCATCTCAAATTTATTCAATAGGTCCTTGGTATACTTCTCTTGATAGACGAAGGTCCCCTCTTGAAGTTGCTTGATTTGGAATCGAAGGAAGAAGTTGAGCTCTCGATTATTGACATCTCGAATTCCCTAGAAATCATTTTGCCAAACTTATGGCTAAGAGCTTTGTTAGTTGAATAAAAAATGATATCATCGACATGAATTTAACCAATGAATAATTTTTCGTCGATGTGTACATGTTGGAACTTGAAGCTCCCCCTAGATCATGGCTCTCCTCAACTTTAGGCTTGTCACAACATCATTCTTGCTAAAGATGCATGTTAGCCCAAAATCACAAAGTTTGTGCAATAGAAAGCAAATTGAAACTAAGTGACTTAACATGCAACGTATTTGAAATGAATAAACCATGAAGAATACAATCTTACCCAACCGAATTACCTTCCCCCTAGAATTATCACCAAAGGTGACTTGTTCATGATTGTCGGGGGTCCTCTATGGAGGTGAACATACCATTGTTGTCGGTCATGTGTTGAGTGCACCTAATGCTTTCCACCGGATTTGTAGTTCACCTACACACATGAATTCAACTTTTGATTTTTGGCACCCAAGCCAACTTAGGTCCTTGTATGTGTGATACAAGTGTCTTTGGGACCCAAAGTTGCTTGGGGAGCTTCCCCTTCATGCCCTTTATGTCCTTGCCGATGAACCTTGCCTCCACCTTGCCATCTACTTTACTTAAGAGATAATAATGATCACTGAAAGTAGACTTGTAATTAATGGGCAATTTTGGAGAAGGTCGGTTAGGAAGAGGACACTCCCTTGTGTGGTGGTCGGTGACCTCACAATGTTGGCAATAAGAACCAACTTCCTTGATGAAACTTGTTCTTAGCTCTGGTGAGGGCACCGGGAAGGATCCAAGTCCTCTCTTGTTGAAGTCCTTTGCTTGTTGGAAGAGGATTTCCTTGTGTTTGACTTCCTCTTTTGAAATTCTAGCCACGCTAGTGCGGAGACTCTCAATTTCTTCCAACAAGTCCTTCTCCCTAGCATTTTCTTTCAAAGGCAAAGACTTGTGCAAAGCATTAGTAGCATGAGAAGTAATGGATATCTTATCATTAAGAGTTTGTTTCTTCATAGTTTTTAACTCTTGATCAAGCACTTCATAAGCAAGGTTAAGTGTTTGATGCTCTTGGATTAACTCATTGTGCTTTCCCAAGAGTGCTTGGTGGACTAAGTCAAGCTCAGGATGATCTAGCTTGATTTGAGCCTTATCCTCCTCAACTTGCTTGACATGGGATTTGAGCGTGTCATGCTCTTTGAGTATGCTTTCATACTTGTCAAGCAAATCAAGGTTAGCACTCTCAAGCTTAGCACGAGTTCCTTCAAGAGCCTTAACCTTACTCTTTTCCCTCTTAATGATAGTGTGATATTCATTTATTAAAGAAGTTAAATCATCGGGGGAAAGCTCATCATCGCTAGAATCATCATATACCTTGGTGTTACCTTTAGCCATGAGGCACATGGGTGGTGGATGAAGAGGTGAGTCATCATCGTTGGCAATGGCAAGGTCGGCCAAACTTTCTTCTTCCGCTTCACTCTCTTCATCACTTGATTCTTCGTCGGTGACCCATTCATTTGCCTCACACATGAACACCTTTTGTGGGCCATTTCTCTTCTTTGGGAAGAGCTTTTCCTTTTTGCCCTTGTCATGTCTCTTCTTCCCAAAGGATCTTGGTTTGGACTTGTCCTCTTCATCATCCTCACTATCTTCAAGCTTGCGATGCTTGCTCTTGTGGTTCTCTCTTCTTTTGTCCGGTTTTGGACAATCATAGGAGATATGACCTTGATCACCACAATTATAGCAAGTCTTGTTGTCATCTCTCTTTGGTAGAAATGCTGTCTTTTTGGGATCAAAGGTGTATCCCTTCTTGGCAATCTTGGAGTTTAAGCGAGAGAACTTTCTCATCATTGAAGCAAGCTCATTATCGTCATCTTCACTTGATGCTTGCTCTTCTTCACTTGGACTAGGCTCAACCACTTTCTTTTTGTTGAAATTTGTTCTCTTGGTGGAGGCCTTTAGAGCAATTGTTTTTGAAGATGATTGCTCCATCATTCCAAGTACACTCATCTCATGAGCGTGAATTTCTCCAATGAGCTCTGAAACTTCAATGTGGTCAAGAGACTCCTTTTGAAGCATGGAGTTGATGATGTTGTACTTTGGCTTGGGAAGGAGCATGAGGATCTTGCGGTTGATGAGTCCCTTGCCAAGAGAAGCAATGTCAAGAGCAGTAGTTTCTTCAATAAGTACATTCAAGCGAGAGAACATCTCATTGACATTTTCATGAGGTAGCATCTTAAATTCATCATATTTTGCTTTTAGCATGTGATATTTAAGTTCCTTGACTCGAGAAGAACCCTCATGAATCTCTATTAAGCAAGCCCAAATTTCACAAGCCTTTTCTTTACTAGCAATCCTAGCAAACACATCTTGACTAATACATTCATAGATTGCATTCCTAGCTTTAGCATCCCATTTAATTTGATCACCAACATAGTTGTGTTCTCCAAACCCCGCGTGGGTCGCTTCCCATACTTCGGGAAGAATAGCCTCTAGATAAGCGCGCATGCGTGCTTTCCAATAGGCAAAGTTCTTGCCCTCGAAGATAGGAACCGAACCCCCAACCTTGGCCATTTTAGCTCTCTAGCGGTGAAGCTAGAATGATCCTATGAGCAACCTCGCTCTGATACCAATTGTAAGGATCAAATGCCCAAGAGGGGGGTGAATTGGGCTTCACTTAAAAAATCTAATCAATACAACTTAATTCCTAAAATCCCAATTCCCTACGCAAACAATCTATGCATTGAAGTAGATAGCAACTTCGCGGAATATAAAGTGCATAAATGTAAGGGAGAGGAAGAGGATGCAAACTCCCGAGGAGACACGAGGATTTATCCCGTGGTTCGGCAAGATCGTCAAGATCTTCCTACATCCACGTTGTGGCACCCACCAAAGGGTATAGCCACACCCAAGTCACCGAGACGAGGGATCTCCACTATTCTTCTCCATTTGCCAACCTCGGCAAGGTGGAGCTCAAGCCTTGTACAACTTCGACCCTCCGGGCTTCCACAAACGCCTTGGCAAGCTTCGGAAGTCTCTCACGGTTACAAACACCAAGGGGGCACTCCCTTGAGGCTCTCACTATCCTAGAGATTCCACTCACCCAGAATGGAGGCACACAAGCTCTCTCTCTAGCTAGTTCTAGCCTATCTCTTGGTGTGTAGGTGGTAGAAATGATGTAGAAGTGATGGCTCTTGGTCTTGAACGCTTGTGGATGTGTTGAGAATGTCTGGTGATCGAGACTTGTCGAAATGACAGGTTTGGGGGGTATTTATAGCCAGCCTCCACGAAATAGCCGTTGGAAAAGTAGGCTGACAGAACTTTTCTGCGAAGATCGGATGATCCAATGTCTCCCTTTTAGTTATCATCGGTCAAGTTTACTTTAGCTGACGTCATTGTGTCAGATATAACCGTTGTTAGACCGATGTTACACTTGTCTTCTCATCGGATGATCCGGTAGCTCTTCCTCCAGAATTGACTCAAACTTGATGCTTACTGGAGTGATTGACCGATGTGTATATTGTTGTACATCGGATGATCCGGTGCTGCACTTGGTCTAAGGATATCGCAAACTGTACTGATGGACCGATGTAGCTGAGCCATTAACATCGGATGATCCGGTGAGTGCTTTGTTCTGAGGTCTTCTTCTTCTGCTGAACCAACTCGACCGATGTGTTGTTCTCAGAAATCATCGGTTGATCCGGTGAGTTGATTTTGTTTGCTTCGAGTTGTTTCTAAGTGATTCTTTTGTGTCTTGCTCGATTGACCTCTTAGACTTTTGTTGGAAATGTACTTCTGATGGTTGTCAAGCATTAAGTGTCATCAATTGTGGTTGAATGACTTTGACATAAGAGCTTTTACTTATTGTCTTCATATTATTGATTTGATCTCATAAAGTGATTGTATATGGGTCTCCAATGACATATAGATTTCATTTGATTGAGTGATTATGGGGACCTTGCATTCACAAATTCATTAGTAAAATCCAATGGTTGTCATTAATCACCGAAATCGTACCTCATGGGGGCCTAGATGCTTTCAACCCTAAGTACGCCACTTTACCTACACCTCGACAGGTCGAAGTAAGGCGGGTCCAAGTACAATTGGATCCGGAAGAAAGAAGGCAATGCATTCAGTTTCATTCAGAATCGTGTTTGACCTAAAATTTTCTTGAGAATCATAAGCCACGACGAAGTTATAGGCAAGGAGCGAATTTTACTATTTTTCTTGGCTTCAGTGTGCAGGAAAAATAAAGAATCCACGTTGATGGAGAAAAGCCGGAGCTGGCGAAGCTCCGACTCCCCCTAGGTGGCTTATAATCGATGTTAAACATTGAAAACGAGCATCACCGGGGCAACCAAGCTCCGGTAAAGCTAGGGGGGCCAGCCGTCGACGCAGAATAAAAGATGGTGAGAAGATTCCACAAACGGAGTCTGCTGCCGACAAACTACGCGTTGGCAAAGGTCACTGCCGGAGCTACTAAGCTCCGACACCCCGGAGGTCTAACTATCGATGATCTACGCGTTGATAGGAACTACTGCCGGAGCTACTGAGCTCCGACAACCTCAGGGGGCCTTCACTATCGAAGACTTCGGACCTACATTCTACAAGTTCGAAGCAACCGAGTCTTCAACAAAACACAATATCCTCTTGGTACATGTTCACAATCAAATTGTGTACATCTACCAGGGGGCCAAGTGAAGACAAAAGTGTTGAAGACAAAAAATGAAATCCGCAAAAATTTGGATTTCATTCATCTGGAGACAAGGGATTACAAAATTGGGGAAGAAAAAGAGAGAATACAAGTGGGAGCTACAGAGATGGTCTTAGACCCTATGGAAGAACTGGGCGACCTTCTGAGCAACCTCCGACACGCTGGCTCGGGTGGCTTCACTTTCTCCTTCAACGGGACCTTCAAGCATCGGGTCCAGAGGGAATTGGGGATCCCGGCTGGTGTAGCACGTCAGCACATACTCTGTGACGTTCTTCGCTAGGGATTGCCCCTCAACCTCCAATTGGTTCGCGATGACGTCGCCCACCTTGGAGAGTTTGCTACCCGCCGAGCTCAACGCCTGCAACGCCAGGTCCGGCTCTGGCTCCGGATCATCCGGATGCACGGGGCTGAATCCCATCGGTGTCAGCGCATCGTTGGCTTTGCTCAGGAACTCCCAAACCTGTAGGGAGTCCGCAGCCCTCAAGCCCTTCAGCTCTTCCAAGG
This sequence comes from Tuctoria greenei, assembly GCA_036927565.1. Lineage (NCBI taxonomy): Eukaryota > Viridiplantae > Streptophyta > Magnoliopsida > Poales > Poaceae > Tuctoria > Tuctoria greenei. The sequence continues at coordinate 5,632,492 of JAYESD010000005.1, forward strand.
ATCTTCTGGTCGCCGCCAGTTCAGAATTCTCACGAGCAAGACGCTCAACCTCTTTGGCATTTTGCTGAATCTTTTCAGCAACCTACTTCTCGAGTTTTCCGAACTCCTCCTCCCGGAGGTAGATCTTGTTCCGGCGATCAACTAGGTCCTTCTCCCTGCCCCTCACTTTCTTCTCCCTGGCAGCGATGGCGCACTCTTGCTCGTAGAGTTCCTGCCCCCGCACACAGGACTTCTCCTCCTCCTCCGCACAGCGCTCTTCCAATTTCTTGGCACGCTCCTCGAGGCCCTTGTCAGCCAGAGCCACCTTTTCGGTGAGCTCCTCCTCCCTCTTTAAGACGGCATCCTGCAGCTCAAGGAGTTTATGCTCTTTATCTTCGAGCCTCTTCTCCCTCTCCTCAAGTGCCTCCCGGCGCTTGATGAGAGTAGTGTTAATGGCTTCAAGCCTTTCTTGGCGTTCACCAGCCGCACTATTAGCTGTCTTGGTCTGCTCATAAATGGCCCGGGATTGAGCGTCGAGGGCTCGAGTCAAGCTCTCCCTGTCATCCAATAATTTGCCCCAGTATTCCAGGCGGACCTTCTCCTGCTTGATCCATTCTTTGTCATCTGCCAGCCTCGACTGTGCCAGCTTGGTCTCGAAGTAGAGTCGGTTACGCCACCTCCTAAGGGTTTGGCGCTCCTCTTCAAGAGCCTTGCTGTCGTGGAAGAATGCCAGCTGAACTTGACGCAGACTGGAGCAGGCGTTGTCAATAGACAATGACAACGGGATAGGATCCGGACCTGTTGGGGTCTCCTCCGCTGGTTCCAGCGGGTTTCCAGATAAAAAAATTGGGTCCCACTCCACAAGAGTGGTCCCCTGAGTCTCCATGGCACTAGGGCCGTCCTCTGGGATGGCCTCAGTCGCCATCGAGGAGGGTCCCGCTGATGAAGTCCCGACCTCCGGAAGTGGTTCCGAAGGACCAGCCGCCAGAGCTTTGTTCGCCCCCTCGGGCAGGGGGCCAGTGACTTCACCAGGGCACTCCGGCTCAGCCGCGAGTACCTCCGACGTTGTCACTTCCGGAGCAGGAGCTGCTTCTGGCTCCGGCCTGGGCACCTCCTCTATTGGGGGCTCGAGCGCTGACGCCTCCGCAACGATCGGCTCGGGTGCCAGAAGATCTTCAACAACAGCTAGCCCTGCGGCCGGAGCTTCAACGACAACCACCTCAGGAGCCGGAAGGTCTTCAACATCAACCGGCCCTGCGGCCGGAGCTCCAACAATGACCGGCTCTGCGGTCGGTGCTTCAGAGGTAGCCGGCCCAACCACCGGGACTTCCTCAACATTTGGCGCGCACGCCGAGACTTCAATTACCTCCGGCTCAACCGCTGGGGCTTCGACAATTTCCGGCTCTGGGGCCAGAATTACTGCTTCCTCCGGCTCAACGGTCGGAGCTTCCATCATCTCTGCACCTGGACCCGGAGCTTCAACCTCCGGGGCAGATGCCGCTGGCGCATCTTCTCTCACGCGGTCCGGCGCTACCACGGGAGTCTCTGGGGATGAGTAGAGGTCCATGACCACGACAGCTGGCGCCGGAGCTGTCGCATCTTCAGCCACCACTTGGGGCGGCACCGGGACAGGAGCAGAAGCTTCCGCCCTCACAGCTTCAGCTGCTATGGCTGAGGGTGGATCCTCACTCCTCTTCTTGGGAACGCTGCAGATGATGGATGAAGAAACTTCAAAAACAGTTACTACAACAAAACAACTGTCTGAGGTAAATATTAAAAATTACCTTGGGAGGCTTTCGCACCAGCTTGCGCGGAACCTCTTTCCCGGGTGTTCTGGGCTGACCATAGCCGCCGCCGGCGTGGAAGCTCCGGAAGGCCCCCCGAAACTGGTTGCAGCCACGGGCTTTTCCTTAGCCGAGGCCCCCCTCGACCGGGAAGGACCTCCGGACCTAGAGGCCTCAACCGGTCGTGGTGCTGGAGTCGCATGCCCGGAGCTAGCACCCCGGGTGCGGGTACAGTCGCCGCAGTTGTAGAAGACCTCCCCCTCCGAGGAGAAGGAACTGATGCAGTGGTTGTAGGCCTGACGGACCTTCCGTCGGCATGCTGCAACTTCCTCTTCCGGCTCAAGGGTTCGTCTGCCGGCTCCTTGCCCTTGTCGACGACTTTGATCCTTGGCTTCGCGGCAGGGTCGGAGCCACCTTCGGAAGCCCCAGGGATCACCACCCTGGAGGTCGATCTTCTCTCGACGACACCAAGGTCATCAAGCACAGGCATCTTCCACCGGAGCTCCCTGCTGAACTCTACTTCCACGTTCAGAGGGAGAAAAGCTGATGGCGGAGTCAAGTCATCACCCGCGATGTCGATGTCGTGCTGGAATTTGTTGAGATGAAACTCCAAGGTTGCCCCGCCATGTTGGACTTCAGCTCGGTCTAGACCCGATCATCGTCCATCACACTGTTGAGGGCCCAAGCGAGTTTTTCTCTCCTATTCAGTGGTGCCCACCTGTTGAACAGGAAGTTGCAAAACACCGCCTGAGGAGTTAATCCTCCCTCCACGCACTGGCGGATCCTGGTCAGAGCAGGGTTGAAGGCATTCGACAGCACTGGAGCTTCACTCCAGACTGTAGTGTCAATGTTGGGGAGGCCTTCGGGCAGCTCTAGCTTCTCGTGCTCCTCTACCCGGATGACTATACAGTCCTTCTTCCAATCGTCCCACTTCTCAGAGGGAAACGACCGGAGGTACTTGAATGGGCACTTCTTGCGCTTCACGAAGTAGTAGAAGCCAAGGTACTCATTACTCCTACCGGTGGTATGGATGGTGAAGAAGGTCCGGAAGAGTTCAATATAGGGGGGATGCCCACCCACATCTCATAGAAGTGGACGAAGACGGACACAAGAAGAATGGAGTGGGGGCCAAGGTGGTACAGCTGCAGACCATAGAAGTCTAGCAGCATCAAGAAAAAGGAGGAAAAAGGTGGGATCAACCCCACCATGGCGTACGAAGAGAAGTACACCATTTCGTCGGCGTGCTCCTTCTCGAACGGGAGCTCTCCCCCGGCGCGTACCAGGCGGTTGAAGAAGTCCGGGGACCATCCCATGAGGGCCCAGACCTTCTTCAGGTCACCTTCGGTCTTCAAACGGCTCTCGCGGAGACCCAACTCCATCGTGGCAGAGCAAGGCAAGAGAGGAAAAGCGAGCACAAGTTGGGAGTTTGAGCGCAAGATCAGACGAGAGGCGTAAAGAACCCCAGACGGTGCGCGCTTTCCTTCTTAAGTAAGCCCTCGCAACGCTTGGATGGAAACCGCAAGGAAGTCGAAGATACTACTCAAAAATTCCACCCAGCCGATGACAAGAGGGCCCGGGACCACCCGGACGATCAAGTCGAGGTTCTTACCTAGGCGAACGGTTGTCATCATGAGGCGGGAAGCCCGAAGGCGGCGGCCTAACAAGGCGCGTGGGACTGATACGATTTTCGTATCAGGAACCGACGACCTTCAATTGCGTGAGATCCGCACGCCAAAGATCTCATTTGCCGCACACGGGATATGCCACACGGCGAGGATTTAACTCCAAACCATCACCAACGGCACATCCGAAGACCTTTGAAGACTCAGTTCAGAAGTCGAAGGATGGACCCACCTCCGACGGAATGACTTCATTCAAGTAGTCTCCCCCAGAGGTAGGCCCAGGGGGCCACTGTCGGTACCCTGGGTACCATATACCCCTTGGGATTGCAAAGATCTCAAGGGAATATCATCTACTCGATCTGAAGACCTTCGGAGGCCCACATGTCAGACATAACCAGACCCGCTTCTCCAACTTGGTTAGTCCCAGGGTCGCCACGTGTACTATCAAACCGGAGCTACCGCCCACAAGGAGGAAGCTCTGGGCTATGTACCATAGCGGCACCTCCGGACCTAACCCCAGACCAAGGGAAGCTCCAGAACTGACACGTGTTAGGTGGCACCGGACCTATCTGTTCCCCACAGTATGCTCCGGGGCTGCCACGTGTCCAACTGTCGGATCTTCAACCTCTAAGCTCCGGAAGACTTCACAATGGCTCCAGATCTTCAAAGGGGAATCAAGGACTTCAAGACCCGATTAAGTGTCATTAATACTATATTAATGACACACGATCGGACGACCTTAACTACCAGTAACGGTGCTATCAAATCCTGTAACTCGGTTATTAAGGATAATTAAGCGCATCAATTGTGTATCAATATTAGTAACCGCCGGGGCCACATGTTGGGCCAGGTGAACTTGTAACGGCCTGCCCTTGTACTATAAAAGGACAGGCCGACGATACATAGACAGAGACACTACGCACTCACTCTACACTCTGAACTCACTTTGAGCTCATACATCCAATACAACACCAACACACCCCGTGGAGTAGGGTATTACGCTCAGGCGGGTCGAACCACGTAAATCTTCGTGTCTCTAGTATCATTTACACTTCACCTTCTTGAATCTCCGCGCGCCCACACCGAACCTCAAACTCCTCTAACACTTTAGCAGTGTCGGGAGATCTGCCGGATCAAAACCACTGACAGTGTCCAGTGGAGAAGTGGGGAAGAGGCCACCAAGGGATACAGGACCATCTAGAGGAGGAGGAATTCATTTGAATCACTCGGGAAGAAGGGAGGTTCAGGCGTCTCAACCTAGGAGGAAGCAGGAGGATAGAGGTGTAGAGAGATCCTTGATGAAGTTATCCTTTCCCAAGTTCCAGGGAGAAAACCCTATTGTATGGTTGGACAGATGTCTTGACTACTTCTCCATATACTCTATTCTGAAGCATTTTTGGGTCAGGGTAGCCTCCATGCACATGGAAGGAAATGCAGCTCGCTGGCTACAAGTATACAAACTCACTCGGGGGCTGGGTGATTGAAACACATAGGAACACATTTGCCATGGCAGTGAAGGACAAATTCGGTTCCTATGAGTATCCTAAGGCCATTTATGATTTGCTACATCTTAGGCAGTCATGAGCTCTAGGGGATTATATAGCTCATTTTGAAGAATTGAGGTAGTCCACTGCTATGCATAATCCTGACCTTGATGAGGTTTTCTATGTCACACAATTCTTCAAAGGGCTGAAGAATGATATTCAGGGTCCGGTACTGGCTCAAATAACTCCAACAGTCAATAGAGCGGCTCTGCTGGCTACATTGTAGAATGATATACAGGAGTGCAACAGGCTCAGATACTCCAAACCCTTGTCTGGTACTAAGCAAGTTTCTTAGCTCAAGACTGAATGACTGATATGAACAAGGTTCAGAGCTTAGCAAAGAAAGACATGTGCGCGATTATAGAAAATTGAATGGATTGTGTTATGCATGTGGGGAGAAATTTGAGCCTGGACATTCTACCAAATGCTCTAAGAGACCACATGTGCAACTGAACATTGTGGCAACAGAAGATTTTGATCTGGTCCTAACAGATGAAGTTCTGGAGCAATTAAAGGCTGAAGATAACCTTCTTTGGCAGGCTGAACGGCTTTCCTTGCAAGCAATGTCTGGTACTGAAGGAAGTGAATGTTTCAGACTAAGAGCTTTAGTGGACAACAAGGTTTTCTTGTTGCTAGTGGATTCAGGTAGCACTGCTTCATTTATAGACTCCAATTTTGTGAGGCAAGTTGGATTGAAAGCTGAATCTTGCAGTCCTGTGAATGTCAGAGTTGCTAATGGGCAGGAGTTGGTCAGTAACAAGATTGTCAAGCAAGTACCATGGTGGTGTAATGGACTGACATTCCACACTGACATGAGGGTGCTCAATATGGGGGCATATGATGCTATTTTGGGGTTTTATTGGCTTAAAGCCAATAGCCCTATGGTTTGCCATTGGGAAGAAAAGTATATGGAGTTCAGGAGGAATGGGAAGGCTATCAGGCTGCAGGGAGTACAATCTGTCCAGCAGTTAGATGTGATTGAAATGACTGCATAACAGGTGGATAAATGGTTAAGGGGAAATGAAGTATGGGCACTGGTAGTGTTGAAACCCTGTTCTGAGCTAAGAGAGCAAAAAAGGGAGTCTTCTGAGGATTGGTATCAACTAACCCAGCAAAGACACAAGCTATGGAATAGTGGCCTACTCCTAGGACTGTTACAAATTTGAGGGCATTTTTAGGTCTGACAGGGTATTATAGAAAATTTGTGAAGAGTTATGGAGAGATGGCTAAGCCTCTGACATCATTGTTAAAGAGAAAGCAATTTCTCTGGGATGCTTCGACAGATAATGCTTTTCTGACTCTCAAGAAGGCAATGACAACTACCCCTGTTTTAGCTCTCCCAAATTTTGAATTGCCTTTTACTGTTGAGACCGATGCTAGTGACTTAGGGTTTGGTGTTGTCCTTATGCAGCAAGGCAGACCACTGGCTTACTTAAGCAAAGGCATGTCCAGAGAGAACAGGAGTGTCGGTACCCTACGTACCGGGTACCCCACGATACCGCAACAAGAGTAAGAAAGTTCCACCCGTCGGGGTCGAAGACCCTTACTGGTCCCACATGTCACGTTGCACCGGACCCGCTCCCCTCATATGACTGGCTTCCGGGTTAACACGTGTAAAATAAGCCCGAACCAGAATTCACAACCAAGGGAAGCTTCAGCGACTACACGTATACAACAACCTCGGACCTAGCCCCCGTCAGCAGAGGAGCTCCGGTACTGACACGTGTACAGCAACCTCGGACCTGCTCTGGTCCGACATGTGTGGAGCCTTCGGACCTTCGTCACCAATGGAAATACAAGTCGATCATGACCATTACAGACATTCAAGAATGGTTAAGGCGATATTTACAAGGTTTGATAATGTTTCATTAATGTCATATTAATGACACACGATCAGTGTACAGTTAATAGTGGTAACGCTGCCATGAAGGCACATTATCACACTATTAACTATACTTAATACTCTTTAGACGATGTATTAAGACATTAAGCACGCCAGGGCCACATATCGGGCCAGACCAGTTTTGTAACGGTCGGTCCTTAGAACTATAAAAGGGTTGCACCGCGCGAGTATAGAGGGGAGGCCCAGGCTATTGCAACCTGACCTTAGAGAACTAACTCGCTCAATACAATCACACAAACCCCGTGGAGTAGGGTGTTACGATCAGGCGGCCTGAACCACGTAAATCTCTGAGGTCACCATCTTGATTTTGATCTTGTGCCCCCTAACCACAAAAGAACCTCTGCGGGATGCTTTTCAGCAGGTCCAGAGGAAGTGTCGTATTGCACACTTCGACAAGGAGGTTATCCATTTATGAGAAGGAGTTCATGGCCCTTTTACTGGCAGTTGAGAAATGGAGACAATATTTACAAAGAGCTGAGTTTATTATCAAGACTGATCACAAGGCTTTGAGTTTTTTAGAGGGGCAACAATTGCAGACAGACCTGCAAAAGAGAGCTATGTCCAAGTTGTTGGGCCTGCAATTCAAGATTATTTACAAGAAGGGCAAGGAGAACAATGTGGCTGATGCTCTGTATCGAAGGGGGCAAATCTTAACACTGAATGCAGTCATTGAAGCATAGGAATTATTGGCCAAGTTGGCACTGGTGAGTCCTGATGAGCAGGGCTTCTCTCTACACCAGGGTATTATAAGAAGAGGCAAGCAAATTTGGGTTGCAGAAAATTCGGCCCTCAGAACCAAACTTATTGTTGCATTCCATGATAGCGCTTTGGGTGGTCATTCTGGTGTGGGGGCATCTTATAAACGACTCAAAATATTATTTTGGTGGAAGGGTATGAAACTTAAGGTGGATAGTTTTATTCAGCAGTGTGCTGTTTGTCAAAAGGCAAAATCTGAGAGAATTCACCCCTCTGGCTTATTACAACCTGGTGTTTGGCAAGACTTATCATTGGATTTTATTGAAGGTCTTCCTAAATCTGGTGGGTTTGACACTATCTTGGTGGTTGTCGACGGGTTCTCTACATACTCCCACTTTCTTCCATTAAAGCACCCATTTACTGCATTACAAGTTGCTCATCTTCTATTTGATAATGTGATTAAGTTACATAGCTTACCAAAATCTCTAGTATTTGATAGAGATAAAGTTTTCACAAGTGCCATGTAGAAGCAACTGTTTCAGTTCATGGATGTCAAACTGCTGATGAGCACTGTCTACCATCCTCAAACGGATGGGCAGAGTGAGCGTGTTAATCAATGTTTGGAAATATATTTGTGTTGTGCAGTTCATGATTCTCCTACTAAATGGAAGATGTGGTTGTCCTTAGCTGAATTTTGGTATAACTCTTCATTTCATACTTCTCTGGGTTGTTCTCCCTTTAAAGTGATCTATGGTTATGATCCAAATGTTATTGCTGCTCCAACACTGTCTACTGCCACAGAAGATTCAGTAGCAGAGCTTTTGGCTGAGAGAGCTGCTTACTTGGAACTACTCAAAGGAAGATTGGTTGCTGCTCAAAACAAGATGAAACAACAGGCTGATAAAAATAGGACAGACAGAGAATATCAGGTGGGGGAGCTGGTGTTATTAATGCTTCAACCTTATGCGCAGAACTCAGTTGTAAACAGATCATGTCCCAAACTTGCTTACAAGTTTTATGGCCCATTTAAGATACTCGAGAGAATTGGGAAAGTGACTTATAAACCGGAGCTACCTGTGAGTGCTCAAATCCATCCAGTATTTCACTGTTCTCAGTTAAAGCCCTTCACACCAAGGCACACTCCTGTTTACACTGAGTTACCCAAGGTGGTGGATTTATCTCTACAACCATTGAAGCCTCTCAAGATTGTGGACAGAAGGTTGGTTAAAAAGGGTAATCAAGCTATTCCTCAAGTCTATATTCAATGGTCTGACGTTCCTGATGGGCTACTACTTGGGAGGATTGGTATGTCATTGTGAAGCAATTTCCAGAGCTAAGTGCTTGGGGGCAAGCACATTCTACCGAAGGGGGAGGTGTTACAGCTGGCAATGAAGATGCTTAATTACTGTTATTAGTTATTTCACTGCTGTTAGTTACTATCAAGTAAAATGTAATAGGACATAGACTATTACCCTGGGTTAAATTCGGAAGGTTCCCAGGCGGCAACGCCTATGTAACAGACACTATATGATATTGGAAAGGGAATAGAAGAAACATAATTCAGTTTCCCACCTGAGTTGCGTGCTCATGTAGAGTGTCGCGCTTCCCTATCGCACTTACACAACTGCTCACCGGCGACCGGCGGCCGTACTCACGTTGGGATGGAGACACGCCCGGACCAGGAGGGGTCACAGGATCCGATGCCACTTGCTTGGCGACAAAAATGGCGGTCACCGAGTTGGATAAGAGAAGAGAAGATGAACCCCACCGCTCCTCCTCTCCGCCGCTCTGCACGGGACGGGACACGATCTTTGTCCAGTGCTTTGGGGGTGCAACTTCAGTACGAACCCACTCGCTGTCAGTTGCAACTAGCAGGCAGCATCTCTATCCGGTTGCAACTTTGGTTCGTACGAAGATCCCTGTTTTCTATTTTAAGCTGATTTAGACTCCAAAAGAAATCATTACCTAAAAAGACTCGTAAAAGAAATATAAGTGGTATTGTGACTGACAGCAGATGCTGGATTTGTGCTGTTTTAGTGCCTATCTTCACAAACAGTTAACTACTATTACTACAAGTCGTCAAGTCCTATCCCACTTGGAGACAAGGGATTTTTATTTAGAACAAAGAGCATCATTCGTACAAGGGAGTACAGCCTAGCGGAGGTAAAACCAACGTAAAGATATAGTCAAACCGTCATACGGTTAAAGTGCAACCGCTTCCATGAAAGATGGGAAAAGTGAGTGAGCGGGGAAGACGACAGCTTCTTCGCCTTCGCAACTCGGTGCTCAAAATTAGGAGGCGCCTTCCCTGCCTATCGCACGCAACAAATCCTTCCAGTTTCTCTGCCATTCTCTTCGCACCATCTCCGCGAAACTGCCGAGTTCTACCTCCTTATATACCAACAACCAACTCCCGAAGTATCAAGAAATCAGAGAGAGAAAGAGAGAGGGGGACAGAGAGCAGTTGATTGATCCCATTATGGGTCTCAGAACAGATTCTTGTTCGTGGAGCAAGAATCTGATTTCCACTGTAGTAGCTGCAGGGATTGTTTGATGCCGCCAGGGTTGGTTGATAGGTTCTTTTGTTGCTCTTGTTAGAGAATTACAAGACGGAAAAGGAACTCAAAAGGCCATACAAGACAGAAATCTCTGTCCCTAGTCAGAGGCTCCGTTTGTTCTTATCCTCACCGGAAGCACGATTCGATCAGCTTTGTCGTCTCAGCCCGTCTGCCGCTGCTCGCACATCCGCCCCGCCGCCCCCTCTTCCTCTGGCCGCTCTTGCGTTTTTAGAGGAGGAGGAGGCGTATCGTTGCCGTCGTCCGCTCTGGCAACTTTCAGGTGCCGATTCGAATTCCTCACCGCGTTCAGTTATAGGTATTTCGATGAATTTTGTGGTAAAGGCTGTTCCTTGTCAGAGCCGAAGCTTTGTGTGTTCTGTTACTTGAATTGTGTGAGATGTTTGATCCTAATTCGCATGATTTTTTCTGGGAACTGCCTTTGGTTCGAGTCGAATGGGTATACTTCATAGGTCGTTTTGCAGGAATTCGAGTCTCGAGGCTTTTGCCTGCCTGCTTAAATCTGTCCGTTTCATGTCAAACTGTGTCTTGACTCTTGAGGTGTTCGCGTACTTGGATTCAGTTCAAGCGTTTGCTTTTAGCTCGGGTGGTTAGGTTGTAAACGCGAACGCCTTCAAACGTCTGACAGGCTCAGCAGGAACAAAACAACATCTTCATGGGCTCATTAGTCTGTACTCTATAATTTCGCGGGTATGAATTCCAGGCCTTCTTGGTTGAGTGGTGAAGTGGTCTAGTTTCATTCTGTATCTAATGCGATTGTTAACATCATAAGTTTATTTGTTTATATCCTACTGAGTGCTTTAATCATAATTGTCAATCTGCTTTGATTTCCAGGCATCTTATTTTGTGCCATATGTAGCAATATGCTGTTTTTTTTTGTGACCGACAAGAAAAAATGTAACCTATTGTTATTTCTTATTATTACAAAAACTGTTATTACAAAAATGATGTGGTTTGTCTTCACAGTTCAGTCTGAGCAAAAATTCTTACCTGCATGGCTGGAACTAACAACTGTGGAGCTCTGATGGAGGATTGGGTGCTTCCTTCACCCAGCCCTAGAACACTAATGTCAAGCTTATGGAACGAAGAATTCAGCTCTGGTCCATTCTCCAACATTTTCAGCGACAACAGTAATAGCGAGCCACATGATGGAATCGATAAGAGCAAAACTTCCTTCGATTTGAGCGGGGAAGAAACTGTGCAAGAACCAAAAGCCTCTCTCCAGTTTGAAACAAACTTGTTAGATTCCAATGAGAAATCAACCTCACAAGGAGGTCTTGCAGAGAGGATGGCTGCAAGGGCTGGTTTTGGTGCCCTGAAAATCCATACTTCACGTGTCAGTTCATCTGCACCAGTTCGATCACCCGTGATCATTCCCCCTGGTGTGAGTCCACGGGAACTTCTCGAGTCACCTGCTTTTCTTCCCAATGCCATTGTAAGTACCTTCATTCATTGTGTAATACCTATTGAGATGATTATCAGGTTGAGCGTGTCTGTCTATATTTAGCAAAATCACATGCAAATCTGACCTGGATAGCATTTATTTACTTTATGGCTATTTTAATTTGATAACGGGGAGTGGAATTTCAACAGTATAATAGGTGATCTAATCGTTCCTTGTGCTATTTATGATGTGAACATTGAGTAACTATATGATTTCTGCAGGCGCAACCTTCACCTACCACTGATAAATTGCCATTTCTGAATCCTCACAATTGTAATTCAGCGTCGCCATTGGTCCCTAAGAAGACTGAAGATTGCTTACATGACAATTCTGCATTTTCCTTCCAGCCGATATCGAGATCTAAACCACCATATTTTTTGACTGCAGAAAAGGTAGTTTCCTTAAACATAATTGCCACCTTACCCATGGGAATGAATTTGCTGCCAAGAATTGTTTTTTGACCTGCGAGCTTGGCATGCAGGAACACATATCAGTTCATAACAAATTTCGTTCGCTAAAATTCTATAATGTATTAGCCTGATGAAATTTGCATTCCAGGGTGCAAGTGTTCACCAAAACCAATCCTCAGAAAATGATAATCAGCAGGAGTCAAGTCTTCAGTCTAACTCTACTGGGATAAAGGATGCAACTGATACAAACCTTATCAATCCTAAGACATGTGATCCCATGTTAGACAATGATCATCCTTCCCCTGCCGATGAACAAGAAGAAAGTGAGGAAAACCAAAATATGGAGTATTCTTCAGGTCTAGTTACTGCTCCTACTGAGGATGGATATAACTGGAGAAAATATGGACAAAAGCAAGTTAAGAACAGTGAGCATCCAAGAAGCTACTATAAATGTACTCATCCAAATTGCACTGTCAAGAAAAAGGTCGAGCGTTCTCAAGACGGTCAAATAACAGAGATAGTTTACAAAGGTTCTCACAGTCACCCTTTGCCGCCTGCCAACCACCGGCCAAGTGTCCCTTTGTCGCACTATAATGACTTGCAAGCTGATGGTCAGGAGAATGTTGGTTATAAACCTGGTCATAGCGCAACGACTTTGCAGGGAAGCACCCCAAATGGCCATGTGTATGATGCGCACAGTGGAGTTCTTGAAACCAAACTGTCCGGTTCTCTTATCACAACAGAGATTGCTGGTAAATCTATTATGGAGTCTCCAGAAGCTGTGGATGTCCCCTCAGCAATCTCCTCTAGTGACAAGGATGACAAGGCAACACATGGTTCTATTCCTTCAACCTTCAATGTGCATGATGACGAGACTGAATCGAAAAGAAGGTTGGTTCTTATCACGAAGTTCATGACACAACCATGTCATCATCCCAGTAAGTAAATTCTTTTCTATTCCTTTGAATTTATTTCAGGAAGATGGATGTTTCTGCCGCTACTATCACTACCGCCAGTACCTTTGACGAGGCATCTATGGCCTCAAGGGCTATCAGGGAGCCTCGGATTATTGTGCAAACCACAAGTGAGGTTGATATCCTTGATGATGGTTACCGCTGGCGCAAGTATGGGCAGAAAGTTGTCAAAGGAAATCTAAACCCAAGGTCAGCTTTTGTGTCATTCCATCTCCTCCCTTGTTTGTTAGGAAACCGAGCAGAGTTTTAGTTTCATAATATTTCATTATTAAAGAAGATGCACCTTTCTTTTTGCAGGAGCTATTACAAATGCACGTACACGGGCTGCGGGGTGCGCAAGCATGTGGAGAGAGCCTCAAATGATCTCAAATCCGTCATCACAACATATGAGGGCAAACATGACCATGAAGTACCAGCTGCTAAAAATATTAGTGGGCATCCAAGCTCCAGTGCTGCACCACAGGTAAGTAATCTTCAACAGAGATCACAACCGGCGCACGCCAGCATTGCACAGTTCAGCAACGTTGCTGCCTATGGTTCAGTTTGCCTCCCACCACAACTCAGTGCAGCTTCAGGAGATTTCTTCTTTGGAATGCTCCCACCTGGCATGGCACTTCAGGCACCATCTCCTGGAACTGCCATGCCCGTGCACGTTCCTACACATTCACCAGCAATGCAGCATTACCCAGGGCTTATGCTGCCAAGAGGTGAGATGAAGGTGAACCCACAGGAGCAGTCCAGCTTGCTAGTAGGAACTAAGACTGACTCGGCAACTTACCAGCAGCTCGTGGGCAAGCTGCCTCAGGGTCCTCAAATTTAAATATCAGGAAGATGAGATAGATAGGTGTTTTGTTCTGCATGTGTAAATAAATTATGCCAGTTTTCTGTTGTTTCTTTTAGGGTGACTCCTTCCTCTGTTTTCAGTCTTTCAGGAATACAAATAATTCTGAAAACTGTGAGTAGGAAGAGTGAAAAGAGTCATTGAAGAGGAAAAGGAAGTGAGGGGGTGAGTGCTGAATTTAGGAGCTCAAATCTTCGGACTTTAAAGTCCAATTATTCAGTCTAGTGTCCTGGATCAGTAACCAGCTTAAAAGTTTAGTGGAGTTTGCAAATGCTCTTACAGTGATCAAGTTCACAACTTAGAATTTGGCCAGTGTTTAGCTGGTAGTCTTCTTTTACAAAATGCTGTTATGTGATTTTATTGGGGGAAAATGTTGTTTCTCTAAACCATGGGTTGTTTTGTTAGTTGAGCTCAGACAGTACACTCGTTTCTGTTGGATGTTAAGGGTCGTATACATACCCTGTTCCTTTGTGTTGTCTGGGCATGCTAGCACTTCAGAATGCTGAACTTTTGGCTCGCCTGCTGTTTGGGCGTGTGCGGATAGCGGTCTGCAATTGTTCCAATTCCAATTTATAGCAACACAAATATAGTGCATACAGAGGATACTAACCATATTGCCTCTTCCAATATGACCAGAAGTTGACTAGTAATTTCTTGCACTAAACAAGGGCGACAAAGCAATTCCAGTACATTACCATGTTAGAATTTTAGAAGTCCATGGTGAAGGCTGAAAGAAGCAGAGCACACCATCACACTTGGCGAGGGAGAGGGACTCATGTTTTCTGTCAGTATTTCAACACACTCACAATTCACCATTTTCTTTTTTCGAACAATCTTAAATATTGTTCGAACAATCACAATTCACCATTTTCCAAGTAATTATTAACTAAAGAACAAGATTACCTTAGCCTTCTTTTGAGTTTCTTCTCTCGAGCCAAAAGATACTGTAGTAGGACGATCGTTTTTTAGTTCTTCACTTCCATCGACTCCGTCTCAGCGCAGATGGCACGATGTTGGAGTGGCACACCGTCTCTGCGGAAGGAGGATAAACCTGAGCAAAGCGGATTTTGTAAGTGTTGAAGAACGTACGGCGCTCTTCAAACCGTCCGACTTACCTCGCCGTTGATCCGAGTCGTCGATTGCGCCGTCGCCTCCGTGACAGCACCGGTAGTTGAACCTTTTGCTGCGGCACCGGCGGCGGCCGCTTTACAGGTAGGGGGGATTTGGGGAGGAGTCTCGCCGGCAGGCGGCGGCCCCGGCCGCCGTTCGTGGAGGAGCTCGTCGCTGTCGCGGCGGACCTGCCTGCCGTTTTCAGAAATAAACGGAAGAGGGACAGCAGAAGAACGGAATCCCAACGCCGTTTTCAGATATGAAGTGTTAAGGCTGACTCCAATGGGTGACGCATAGGGAGATCGAAACGCCAAATAGGTATCGAGGGGTCATGTTAATGTCTCCAACGGGCGACCAAGAGCAATGACGGACTTTTGGTACCGGGTTGCGGCGGACTCAAACATGCGTCTGGAATGTCCGGCTACCAAGCACTGTTGGGCAGGCGCGTGGAGGCAGGCGCGTGGGAGCGGACATGTGTGCGGCATTTTCGCGAGAGCGCGGCCGCGTTTTTAGCCTGTTGTTTTCGCGCGAACGCGGGCCCTGACGATGTTTTGGTGGGCGGGCGCGATTTTGGCAGGTTCCCACGATGTTTCGGTGCTGCCGTTGGGGATGGTGGTTTTTGCATGATCCGTAAACGTTCTTAGAGATACCCGAACGAAAAAATCGTCGTTCATTCTGAGTATCACCGTTGGAGTCAGCCTAACATTGTCAGAGCTGCAAGGTACTGTAGGTTGGAGGAGATAAATCTGCTGAAGAGTGTGACCTCAAGATGTTGCAAGGCCACTGAGATCAAGCACAATACAAATCACGAAGCTAGCAATCCCACGACATGAGCTCTGATAAACAAGAACAATTGTAAAAAGGGATAGGCTGTTTTTTTGAGCCTCTTAACTACGTATAGCTGTAGTATTTATTCATATACAAACTCACTCATAACATACTACATATCAATACAACTCTGCACATGATCAATACCAAATGTATGTAATCTTAAAATCACGTTCATAAAAGATCATCAAACTTCTCATAATTCGATGCTTTTCCATTGTGGCTCCACGCGCAGGAGGCAAACTTAAATTTTATATGCTTGCATCGGGTATGCAATCCAGGGATCGAACCCTCAACTGGTAAGTGGTCATCATTTATGCTTATCGCTTAGGCATAGACTCGTTCTCCACCAATCTCTTTCTTTAGAAGAAGATAGCAATAATATTGACCTTGGTAAATATCTATTGTCGAAATACTTAGAAGCTAAGATTATGAAGAAATCACCAAACACCAATCTTCTTGTTGAAGAAGATGATAGTAATTATAGTAACCATCAACTTCCGATAAAAAATTCAGTGAAGAACACCAGATAGAGAAGCGTAACTTTGATCACACTCTCAATGGAGTCCCAACCAAGAAAATTGTTGATCGCCGTAGCGCAATGAAATCTTGACTAGACATTAAACGACAATCATCTCTCCTTTCTCATAAAGAAAATCGATAACAGCTAGAAGACTGCAATCCCACAATATGAACGTCGGAATTCGCTGGAGCGAACATCACAGTAAATAACCTTTATCCTCACTGTCCTGGCGTGAAAGGACACGAGGCATGGCGCCTGATAGGGGCGCCCCATTGCAGGTATAGGTTAAGGGTCTGTTTGGAACCACTAAAACTAATAATTAGCTAGTTAATAATCTATTAGCTGGATTAGCCCAACTAATTATTAGCTACCTAATTATTAGTTGAATGGTGTTTGGAACCTCTAAAACTAATTGTGGTCAATAGTACATTTGATTGTCCTACCCCTCATTTGATACCCATTCGATCCACGGAACAGGCCCGGCCGGCGCGCCGAGACGGAGCTAGCAGTCATCCAGCGCCGTGTCTCCGTTGGCTGACAATTGACATCGACGGGACCTGGAATCCAGAGGGCGGCGCCGGGGCCTCTGGAAAACTTCCTTGATCGGGCGACGGATGGGACGGTACTGTGAAGCCTTCTGCACCAGCCGACCGAGCATACATGGAAGAGGGGCGGCGGCACGTACCGTCCGGGTGACGGGGCAGAGGGCGGGGGCGCGAACCGTTCGGGCAACGGCGGGGAAGGGCGGGGATGCGGACCGTTCGAACGACAGGGCAGAGGGCGGGGATGCGGACGACGATAGGGCAGAGGGCGGGGGCGCGGGTCGGGAGGTGGCGCCGCGTCGCCGGCGGCCATCGGTGCCGGGTCGACGGAGGCGGGTTCCACGGGCGACGGCGTCGGGTTCCGTGGGCGGCACCTCCACGATGCCTCGGTAGTAGACGGAAAGAGAGGATAGGAGAGGATAGGAACAGATGAGGGAGAGAGGGAGGGGTAATTTAGACTTTAGGCAACTATTAACTGGAATTAGCTGAGGTGGAGTAGCTAATGAAATAACTATTAGCTGGGGGTTAGCTAATTTTTAGTCCTGTTATTAGCTGGGGATTTGAAACCCCTAGAGCTAATTTTTAGTAGCTAACTATTAGTTTTAGTGGTTCCAAATAGGCCCTAAATTACGTTAACATGTTGCGACAATTAAGGCTGCCGAAACATGCCAAAAAGACAGCATTCCAGTTAGGGATGGCAACGGGTCGGGTAGAGCAAATACCCGACCCGAACTGAAACTGTTCGCGGGTACAGTTTTGTACCCGAACCCGTACCCGCGGGTAAAATTTCGTACCCGAACCCGTACCCGACGGGTTTCGGGCGGGTTTCGGGTACCCGTCAGGTATCACCAAACATAACAAAAAATTTCAATAAAATCTAACTGGAACCATAATCCATTCAAACGTGTCTTAAAACAACAGAGAGAGGCCATACATAGTCCGTGTGGTCCGACGGCCGGCGACGGATTTGTGGGGTCTGACGGTCGGGAAGAGGCGGGATGGAGCCGAGACCGCGGGAAGAGGCGGGATACCGGCGAGGAGAGGGCCGAGGTACGACCTAGGGCAGCGGGAGGAGGCGGGACCGACGGCCGGCGACGGATTTGTGGGGTCCGACGGTCGGGAGGAGGCGAGATGGAGCCGAGACCGCGGGAAGAGGTGGGATACCAGCGAGGAGAGGGCTGAGGTACGGCCTACGGCAACGGGAGGAGGCGGGATGCCGGTGAGGTCATGAGGAGAGGGGCGAGGTCGCGAGGAGAGGGGCGAGGCGCTTCCGCTCCGGCGCTCCGGCGCATCTGGGTCGCCGCTCCGGCGCTCCCACTCGGTCACGACAGTCGGCCCTGAGCGTCAACGGGGCGGCGACTCGGATCAAGAGTGAGGACTAAGGAGTCGATCGGGATGAGGAGTTGGGGACTGGCGAATGCGTATGAGGGTACCGGGGACCGGGGTACGAGCTATGTACAAGAGCTTTAGGATTAGGGTTTCTTTAGTGGGCTGGACTATTTGTTTGGGCCTCTGAATTAACAAATCGGGTACCCGTCGGATACCCACGGGTAAAAAATCATACCCGTACCCGAAAAAAACCGGGTCGGATACAGGTTGTACCAGCGGGTAAAAATATGTACCCGTACCCGTACCCGTCGAGTACGATACCCGCCGGGTACCCGTACCCGCGGGTACAATTGCCATCCCTAATTCCAGTACTGCCTTTTCTCTCCAGCGTAACCAGAATTTGAGCAGTAATTCTTATGCACTAGACTAAGGTTCAATACATCACCATACCAGAACTTCAGAACACCAGAATTAAATCTGAAAAGAGCAGCGCACACCATCATCTTATATTTGTTTGATACAAATGAATGTACTGGCAACCTAGAAGAGACTTTACACATTGACGAGGGGACTCTTTTATCAGAGGTGTTTCTAAATTAACACTAATTTCGGTTGCTTTATGTATCCCGTATTTTCTTCTCTAGAAGATACAATCAAAACATCAGGTCTTCCTGTTCAGTGCCCATTAACTGTTGTCTGCTGGAAATGCTCTCTCTGGTATAGTGCCTT
Organism: Tuctoria greenei; assembly: GCA_036927565.1. NCBI lineage: Eukaryota > Viridiplantae > Streptophyta > Magnoliopsida > Poales > Poaceae > Tuctoria > Tuctoria greenei. Next base: position 5,651,326 of record JAYESD010000005.1, read on the forward strand.
CCACCGCTCAAGCTCTTCCCTGAAAAATGGATAACAGCCAAAAATCAGATTAATATTAGGCAGGAAACAGAAGAATTCTCCTATGTCAGTCAGCTTCCATCACTTTGCGCAAATGGTTTCTTGAGGGATCCAGTGGCATCTGGTAGTTCATTCAGTGGTCTAGAAAATTCTCGATAAAAGGCAGCCCGGTGCACGTAGCTCTAGCTTGCGCAGGGTCCGGAGAAGGATCCGACTCACTTTTGGTCTTTTGTTTGCAGCCTTCCCTGCATTTCCGCAAGGGTCTAGCAAACTTTTTTATCATCAAACATAAAACATGACCGACACAAGTTTCCGCAGAGGTATCTAGCCACCCAAAATATTTTTTTTTTCTCTCTAATTCATTCTGCTACTGCAAATATTTGGAGGATACCAATTGAAATCTGTTCTATGATTTGATATAGTTAAAATCTAGAGGCTATACTGGGGCCTTGGAGAATCTGCCTAGTTCAGATTTCTCGTCCAGATACTAGCAATTTTTTTATCCCTGGTTGTTCAACCTACACTGCGATGCCGGTTGCTATTTGCTAATTCATGACTTATAAATCAAATCAAATAGGAATTTTCACATACACGAAAACTAGTTTTCAAAGTTATCTACAAGTGTTACCAGAAATCCAGAGTTTAAAGATGGCACACAGTAAAATAGTTGGTATTTAGGTAAAAAGATGAGATGAACTAACCATTCTGTTTTTTTTTTTTTTTTTTTTTTGCAGTTTCACATATGCAATTTATGTATACAGCCCATCGTTTTCTAGACCAAATTTTCTTGACTATTAACAAAGCGCAAATGCAATTCTTTATGGAAAATTATCAGTAAGAAGTTAATAGAAAAAGCTATGAGTTCAATGTTTTACAACAACAAAATGTAAAAGTACCAATCATATTGGGGTCAACTGAGTTATGCGGAAGCGTGTTAGCTGAGAGAGGCTGAATAAAGTAAATTTTGTCCGAACCTAAAGCAGTAAAAGCTGCTCATAAAAGTAAAAAAGTGGCTCCAAATTGATCAAATCTGATATGATTTTTGAAGGAAAATATCATCACAGAAGTTCAAGAACTTGGATAAGAAATACAAGTAGGGAAAGGGATCACCTCAAGCACCATCCTATTGAATCATAATGAAGAACACCAAGGACCTTACGCCTCCCATCATTTCTACGACCAGAACCACGTTTGACCACTGGAAGTTGCTTAATTCCTTTGACTTCCATAAGCATCTTAGCAGTGCTCAGGTCTGTATCTGGAAAGCAGGTCACTAGTCCTCTTTCATTACCATGAAACTGAAAACCTCGAGTGAGGCATGATGAAACAGAAGAATTTGCCTGCAAATTTGTCAATTAATGCATATGCTGCTAATGTTAAGAGTTAATGAGAGAAACGAGGGCAGTTTACATACATCCAAGGGAGAAGGATTTCCCCCAGCGCTGTGGGAGTTTTCACTTGGTTCAAGTCCTTTACGGCGAATGTCACCTAATGTCACAATTCCCTCAATAAAATCTTCATTATCTACAACAAGAACACAGTTTTGCTGCTTCTCTTGCATAAGCCTTGTTGTCTCCTTTATAGTGAATGTAGGTGCGACCTTAACATAATGCTTCGACATGGCTTTTGATACCTGGGAAAGTGGGGGTTAGCGGGTCAACTACATGTCAGTGTAGAGATTTTTATTATTACTCATTCAACTACTCTACAAACAACTTCCAAGAAAACATAAAAGAATAACTTCAATTATTATCAACCTTCAAGTCATCGAGAAGCATCTCCTCGTTGTTACTGACATAGTGGTAGGGGTCATCATCCAGAATTGCAAGTTCAACATCATCCCCATCCGATCGTCTCACATCTGTCTCATTCCTATCTGCATGAGGTGATAGTGAAGAATAGCCATGTCGAGGAGATGTTGCCTCAAACGTATCTTTGCTGCTAGATTGATTTACAATAGATGGGACCCATATAGCTAAACCAACAGCTCCCTGTTAATCAGAAAATTAAACATTGAATATGTAAACCTATATGCTAGTATGGCAAAACAACAGATGCATTGGATGTAACATTACCATCAGAGGAAGTAGAATTCTGTAATCCTATATGCTATATGCTAGTATGGCAAAACAACAGATGCATTGGATGTTAATCAGAAAATTAAACATTGAATATGTAAACCTATATGCTAGTATGGCAAAACAACAGATGCATTGGATGTAACATTACCATCAGAGGAAGTAGAATTCTGTAATCCTTAGTTAGTTCAAAAAGGAGCAACACAGATGTCAATGGGACGGAACACACTGAGGCTAGTGTAGCAGCCATTCCCACCTAAATTGAGTAGAAAATCAATAAACACACAGCATAGTCTAATTTCTAACTATATGATACAAATAGGAAACTTACTAGGGCATAAGCTTGAGGGTGTGCAACAGCAGTGTTACCCGGAATGACAGAGTTTATTAATTCTGCTGCTGACCCTCCAAAAACAGCACCGACCGCAGCACCAATCATCAAGCTGGGAGCATAAAGGCCACCAACAAGACCAGAACCTTTGCAGAGTGCAGTTGCAACAACTTTTGCAGCAGCTAATTGAGCTAATAGCCAGATTCCAGGAGCTGAAGCGCTTTTACCCGTATGTAAAATCTCATCAACATTGGTGAAACCCCAATATAATATTCCAGGGTACCTTAGAGCTATTAAACCAGCTCCAAGACCACCTAAAGCTGGACATACTACAGCAGGAAGTCCAAACTTTTTCCTTATCAAGTCAAAAGTCTTCGTGAACCAAAGAACCAACTGTCTGAATGCCACACTCACTACCCCACAAAGCATGCCTAGGATAAGGTAGAGCGGTAACTCTGTATAATATAACTTAAGTAAGTTGTATTTGGAAAAGGAACAATTTAACATTAAAAATGTTAATAGAAACTAAAAGAGCCTAAGTTTGTAAATGCTAAGGACAAGGGAAAAATAGTAGCTGTTAGAAATGAAGTCATAAATAACTTTAAAGAAATGCATGTGCTGCAAATTGTGGTGTGCTGGTGGTAAGGACCAAGGACTATGGAGATCAGTTACAAGTCACATTTGATTGTTATTTCCAAATCAAAATAAAAAGCAGTTGAGATAGAACCAAAAGAAAGTGTGAAACTAGAACACATGAGCTATCGCAGACAGAACTTAACTAAGAAACATCTACCTTATAAACACCAAATATGATCAGAATAAGGTAAAATACCAGCAGCAGATTTTAGTTCATACGTCGGGACATTGAAAGCTGCCTTTTCCCCTAACAAAACATTGGACACAGTTGATGATATGACTGATGCCAATATAATCATAGCAGTGGTAAATGGTGGTGAGTTCTCTGCTCGAAGTGGTCTCAGTACTGTTTCGATAGCAAAAAAGCATCCAGCAACCGCAGCATTGAAACCTACAGGCATAGTAAAACAAGTGAGGGAAGCAAACAGGAAAAGAAAGTAGCATGAAGCTAACAAGAAGGAATGGTTCTGTTCTGCACTACAGCAGACCTAGTCTTCAAAAACATTTCATGTTTATCCTCCACAGAATCACAATTTTTCATGAATTGCCCAAATGTCCCAGCAAGATGAGAAACTATTTTCAATCCATCATTTTGTATCAAAAATCAAACGTATAATCAATTAAAAATACCTGAAGCGATTCCAGCAGCTGATCCAGCTGCAACAAGAGCAATTCTCCGTTCCCTGTTGTTTTCCATCATTTCAGCACACCCATATGCGCAAGATTTACCAATATCAACGCTAGGCCCTTCTGGCCCCAGCGAACACCCAGTCCCTAAAGTAATGGCAGCTTGGATGGCCTTGATTGTGGGAAAGATGGCAGCCATGAAATCAATACCTTCCCTTTGAGATGACAACGATTGCTTTATCTGCTCAAAGATCTCCAACAATCCATGCATCATACCAACAACAACTCCACCAGTCACTGGAATTAACAATATCCTGTGCCAAGTATCGGCCAGCCTCTGCAGACGAAGCCACGCAGCGCCCTCGGTGGGTGTTCCTGCCCATGCCCATTCATGTATGACATGAACCTGAAAAGATCAGGCTGGCACTTTGAGACAGTCATTTGGAAAAGTTTAAGAACTTTTGTTTTAATAAAAATCCCGATGCCGATTCCTGTGGATCACTATAGAAACTTCTAGAAGCAAGCGAGGCTACCTTCTGGCTAGCTCTGCCATCTTAGAAAAATTGAGTAAGTCAGTGTTCAGTTGTTCACCAAGCAAGCTGGAGCACCTTTCACTCTCGGACGTAAAGGCTTTTGTCCAATTCATTCACAGTTAAGAGCATGAATGTTTCCTACATGATGACTCGTGTTCTTCGAAAAAATCTTTCACTTTTGATTTTGACTATTTTATTAATTATTAATAAAAATAGACAAAAGTACAAAACAACAAAATAGAAGCGCAAGTTATTCAGATAAAACCCTTGAAAGTTGATTACCAACTGTTAAATGGCTCAAAGATTACAAAACCAGAAAAGACAGGTTGAATCACAATTGATTGTATAATAAACCACTTCCAGATAAAATGGAGAGCGACAACATCTTTACTATCTTAAAAATGCGACTCGGTGATGGCCACGGTCTGTCACAGCCACCCCCAACTCTGGAGTGCACCGACTGGGCCCTCCTTGTATTCTCTCACATGCTCCACACAGCAATCAGCAGCACAGTCGATGTGATCCCCACGGTCTGCCATTTCACCATATCCCATCCCCGCACTTCACCACAAGCTCCTCTGCCTCTTCCATCTAAGGGATCACCTCTTGCTTGTTGGAATTCCGGAAGTCGATTTCTTGTTTATTCCTCGGGTAGACCCGGCTTTATATAGACTATTACAGATAGGAGTCCCTCCCTAACAAATTTGGACTATTTTCCTCTTCTATTCGGACTCTTTACCTTTAGTCTGGACTCTATTTCTATCTCTATTAGGTGCGCCCGAATCTGGACGCGAGTTTCCTTCTAGAAACAAGATTATTTTCAACACACCCTCTAATCTTGTTTTCTAGGACACACTTAGGACGGAGACACACCTATCCATCCTACACACTTTGCGGGTGGACACAACTACACCCTTGGGATGGACACAACTACATCCCAACACACCTAATTTTGGAGTGGACACAACTACACCCCCAAGATGGTCACATCTTCACCCTGCACAATTTTGGGATAGACACATCTTCATCCTCGGGATGGACTCATCTTCACCCCGCACACAAATTCAGGTTAGACGCATCTTCAACCTCAGGATGGACTCACCTTCATCCTGCACAAGACCTCGGGATGGGCACATCTACACCCTGAGCACCCCTCGATGAAGAATCAAAACAAGTCTCCTGCGGACGCAAGAAGCGCCCTCTCCTCTTTCTCTTCCTCTTTCTCTTTCTTGGCACACTCTCTAGCAAAGTGTCCCAAGCTTATGGCAGTTGAAGCATCGAATCTTTGACTTGTCAAATTTCTTCTTCTTTTGACCGCCCTCTTTTGCTTCTTTTGCTTTTCACTCCTCCCTTGTTAAATAGAGTTTTTCTTCATGCTCTTGGTTGTTGAAGCCATGTACCCGTTCTTCATGTGCTTTGAGTCTGTTAACAAGTTCCTCTATAGTCATCGTCTTCATGTCTACAAATTGCTCAATGGTAGATGCTATATGGAGAAATTTTGAAGGCAGAGCACGTAGCAACTTCTTCACGATATAACTTTCTTTAACTTCACCCCCAAGATCACGAATTTTTGTGACGGTGATCATCACCCTTGTGGCAAAGTCGTCGATAGAGTCTCCTCCGCTCATACGCATCATATCCAACTCATTCTGGAGAGTTTGAATTCTTGCTTCCATCACATGTTCTTCTCCCAAAAACTTGGTCTTGATCATCTCCCAAGCGTCTTTCGCCGTCTTTTGCTCGGAAATTCGCATGAGAGTGTCTTCGTCAATAGCATGATAGATAGCCGCAAGAGCTAATTGATCTTGTTTTGGATCAACTTTGTCTTTTGTCGCCTCTACGGCCTCCCATACCCCCTGCGCTTTTAAAAATACCTTCATCTTGATGGGCCATGTTGTATAGTTGATCTTCGTTAGCAGAGGATAATGGAGTGCCATTAGTTTTTCCATGTCTTGTGTACACCTGTGTACCCCTTGGTAATTGAAACGTGCACCTAACAACAATACTTGGCCAGCCCAACACAGCAGGAAAAACCCGGCCCAGCACAGTAGCAAAGTCGGTCCAATAGAAGTCGATTTTTACCGACTGTCGATCCAGGACCAAGGACTGTCCTCCTGAGTCCAAAACCCTAGCTCTCCCAAGCCACCGCCGCCGGTTCCACTCTGCACTCGACTTGTCACGGCGCTGCTCCACATCACGAAGGATGCCGCCGCCGCCTGACCGAGCGCAGCCGGATGTCGCTGCCGCCTAACCGAGCACAGCCACCGCTGTCCCGTAACCTGTCGTCGCTCAACTCCGCCCGACGAGCCGTTGTTGGCCCCGCGTCCACCTGCCGCCGAATCCACTCCGCAGCACCGCACATCCCCACGTCGGAATCGTGTCGCCTCCCTAAACACGCTATCGACCGAATCTCGACCCAATCCCCGCCGGATTCGGTCGCCTTCTTCAGATCTGCGTCGGGTTGCGCCGCTCCGAGGTCACGATCTGACGAGGTACGCTCACAAGATCATTCTTGCTCTGATTACCGATTGTTGGAATTTTGAAAGTTGATTTCTTGTTTATTCCTCGGGTAGACCCGACTTTATATAGACTATTACAGATAGGAGTCCCCCCCTAACAAATTTGGACTCTTTTCCTCTTCTATTTGGACTCTTTACCTTTAGTCCGGACTCTATTTCTATCTCTATTAGGTGCGCCCGAATCTGGACGCGAGTTTCCTTCTAGAAACAAGATTATTTTCAGCATTGCTCCCCTCATAACTGTCGCTTCTTCAGCCCTCCGTACCAAGAGATACTGCTCGAGCCCTACTCTCGGCATTCGATGTAGCCATGGTAGGAGATGCCCCAGCACCTCACTTCAAATCTACTACTGCTTAATGCTTAATCAACATGGAAGTCAAGACAGCTGGTACAAGGATAGCACATTGACTCATTTTACTTGGCCAATGGAGCACATTGACTCATTTTACTTGGCCAATGGCGAGAATCTCATTCAAGGTGATGGATTTAATGACAGTGGTGCCCATCCATGAGAGGAAAAGGGCTATCCTAGAAGGAAAATGAAAGGAAAGCGTTGGTTTCTCTGTTGCTGGCTCCCACAAACTGCTTTGCACTGCAAACTGTAATGCTCCTTGCTGATTTACAATGTGGGAGGCCAGTTAAATTTCTGAGGCAACACTCGCCCATGGCATTGTTTTGCTAATTGCAATCTGCAACCAGATACAAGGCGAGCGGACAATGTGGATGACCGGTAGGGTAGAGACTATTACTGCAAATATTACACCATCAATGTTGAAGGCTCCCACACATTGTGGGGTATGGGAAAGGGTTATTTCTAGTTGAATATCTCCAAAGCATCATGGCAGAGTTAAACTCAGTACTCAGTATAACCTCTGTAATACCAACAAGTTACAAGATAAATAAAGAAACCTGCTAGTCAAGCTAGAATTAGGTTACTTCCTCTGCTTGGACAATCCAGTAAAACCAAACTCTATATGATCATTCCACATCATAAAACAGTAAACAGGAAACAAAAGCAGTTCACAATTGGAGCAATGTACCACAGAAGAGTTGCAAGCAAAGTCTATAGCATCACAAGTTATGCAACAACACAGCAGTCAACTTGCAGAGTTCGAAGTGAGCATCTTCCAAACAGATCAAAACTCTGCGCAAGGCGCAAGCAATAATATAAAAAATGCACTGATGTATCTAAGAAAGCAGCCCATAAACGTCTCATACATAAACACATCTCGCAATCTATTACTAAAACAAAAAAGCACAACCGCAAATAACACCTGCATACTAGCTGGGTTTGCTATCTATACAGATCTCACTAGAAGGATATCCACTATCTTATACAGGCATCAAAAAATATAACCGTAGAAACCAACGCAATTTACCACAGTACCCTCTTACTCACCCCACGATTGAATGCCGCGACGAAGATCCCGGTGGCAAGACCGAGGAGGCAGCCGACGAGCAGCAGCGCCCACTCGGGCGGCGCGCCATCCCCGAGCTTGTCGCTGTCCTCGTCCCTCCTCGCGGACCCCGGCTCCCCGCTGCCCCCCGCGACAGCCGCCCCGCCCTCCGCGTGGCCGCCGCGGCTTCGGTTCGATAGCCGGCGGTCCAGGTTCCGCAGGAGCTCCCGCACGCGGCTCCGGCGAGGGGTCACCGGCGAGTCCGGGTCCGACGAGTAGGGCAGCGCGGCGTCGCCGGAGCGCAGCGGCTCGAGGTCGCTACCCGCCATGGGCGCACCACGTGGGGGTAGAAGCAGGAGCTGCGAGCTATAGGGATCGCATCAAACGAAGGTTACTCTTCCGAGATCGCGATCCCTCGGCGGATCTGGGGGGTTGTCACAACCCAGCGCGTAGTGTGTTGTGTGAACTGGTGAGTGGGCCCGGGCTTCCTCCTGATTTCCCAAATCCTCTACTGATTCCTCTATGGATTGTTACAGGGGTTCGCTCGCGTCGATCGGATCTCGTCGGCGGTTGGCAATGGCGACGCGGGGCGGGGAAGGAAGGTGGGCGGGTGTTAGGAGGAAGGAAGAAAGGGGATGAAGGAAAGCCAGGTGCGCGCGCGTTTTGCAGATAGCCCCCGTACAATTTTATTTGTCAGCTATAGCACCCCGGGGAAAAAATGGACGGCTGGGATGGGCCGACAGCGACGGAACAGGCCCACTGACTGGAGGAGTTAGGTGGATTTCCACGGAAGCCCAATTGGGTGGATACCATTAGCACAGCACAGCACAGCACACACGTTGGCCGGTCAAGAACATGCAGAATTCGTTTGAAAGCGAAAGCACGTCAGAATTGCAGTAGCAGGTCACCGAGTCTACGTAGCATGCACCATGGAAGATGCATTATGCATTGAGGGTCTGTTTGATTGATATACTTGAGGTTGCCACAATTTGTCATGATTTTTTTTTGCCAAACTTGATTAAGGCAAATCTAAGAAAATCTTGCCACACTTTTTTAGTCATTGACTTGTAGGGCCCAGTTAGATGGAAAAGAATCTTGCCACAAATCAAACACATGACTAAGATGGTCAAACTTGATTAATTTTAGTTGTGGCATAGTATGACTCCAAAGCAAACATCTCCTAAAGGTACAAGAAAACATGTCGTCCTGTCCCTATACGTTCACAGAAACAGGAAGCATGCATATAAAGATTCAGTTCAGTGTTCAGCAGAGCAAGAATGAAGAACACTCTTTTCTTTTGACACAGAAAAGACTAAGCGACTGTTTCTAGTTCTCTACTTTTTCAGTCGAGCCTTTGTTTTTCTTCTTGTTGGTCTCCTTGCTTAACTTGGAGAACAGAATTGTTGGATAAAATGTTACACAGTAAAATAACTCGATGTTGCCATTCTCCCAACAATATTCCCTCAAAAGATGAGCATTGCTTACGCCAGAGTTGAATCAAACAAGAGGTTCTGTTATTTAACAAATACCAATACGGATTATCCTTTCAATGCAAGTTTCTTTCAGAGAAAGCGACCTACAGCACCTTCCGGCAGCAAGTTGTTGAGCTCATCTGCGGAACTTGATAGTAAGAAAATAGATTCTATAAATAACAACTGAACTGTACTGTACAACTCAAGTTACATCTGGCTTGGCCTCATCAAGCATGGCTATTGTACTGATTGCTAACAAAACTTTAGCTAGCATGGCCGATGCAGGAATATTGAAATGTGAAAAAAATTGTGATACCTTTACAATACATCAACAGTGGAATTTCACGTTGTAAAGATATCACAAGGGCCCCGGGTAACATCTCATACCTTACTCCTGTATCTGACCAGCTTTGCCAACGTCTCCTGAGCAGCTAGTGTCTGAGCATGGCCATGCCCAAGCATGACTGTCCTGATGCTAATGCAGGTCCTGCACAACTCCTCACCAGTGTCAAAGAGTCCACCTCGTAGCAGCAGTTTTGCCCTTGTCTCTAGCAAGGTCGCTTTGAGCAGTGTCACCTCCTGCCAGACAAATTCTTCGACGTGGTGGTTTGGTTGTAGCTTTTTTCTCCAGCATAATGATCCACGGTTCCAGTCTTGCATACGGGACACATAAGATTTTTCCACCTCCTCAAGGACGTTGGTGCACACCTTGAGCAGCTCCAAAGCTGATCCACACCTTGAGAATGTCATGAAGGAGTCGATTGCCAAGGGCAGTGCTGTCTTCTTTATGAAGAGTACCATGTCAACCGCCTTAAGTTGAACAGAAGGTGGGTCAGACTTGAAACCAAATACAAGGAATGCACTAGCCCAAAGGTGGTCAGAGTATACTGATGCGTTTCCGGCCCTCATTACTCCATTCACTGCTGCAGTTGTCGGTGCTAAACCTCCCCTGATCTTCCCGAAGAGTTGTGTGATTGGATGGAATTGGATCCAGCAACCTGGATGTCGATTGGCCTTCCTTGCCAGCCCAAGATTAACAAGTAAGAGTGCTGACTCCACCTCTGCCTTCCGTCCATTCGGAGCTACAAAGCAATGTGTGCCACAGAAAAATGCAGTCTTGAGGGATTCGCCAAACAGGTGCATACCACTGCCTTTCATTGGTAACTTGTTTGCTGTGGCAGCCAATAGTGTAGATGACACAGGAGCAGGAGCCAACCAAGAGCCGGCAACGACCATTCTTGAGGTAAGACTTCCTCCTTTTGCCCGGTCCATCAATGCAAAACAGAAGACTAAGACCTTTATCAAGAAAGAATTGTTTCGACAAAAGCCATCATCATTGGCACCAATTGGAAACAAATTATCACTCAATGATATCCTCTCAACAGCCTCAAACGGAGTAGAAGGCGCAATCATGAGCTCAGACAGCAGAGATCCGACAACCCATAGGCCAAAGCTCAGCCGGCCTAGCCGCTCATCAAACTTTCTGAGAACTTCTGCTTCCTCAGGAGGATAGTCCTTCTTCCTCTTCCCCTGTATCAAGACCATCGCATCTATGTGAGAGAGTTGTGGTAGTTGCATCGGCTCAAGATTCATCACACGTGGCAAACGCGTGGTCACAATAACATGCGTTGCTCCAGTGTTCCTTGGAATGAAGTCATGAAGATCCTTGCCTTCCCACCAATCCCTCTCACTCTCAAGATCCTTGCGAGCTATAGGGATCGCATCAAACGAAGGTTACTCTTCCGAGATCGCGATCCCTCGGCGGATCTGGGGGGTTGTCACAACCCAGCGCGTAGTGTGTTGTGTGAACTGGTGAGTGGGCCCGGGCTTCCTCCTGATTTCTCAAATCCTCTACTGATTCCTCTATGGATTGTTACAGGGGTTCGCTCGCGTCGATCGGATCTCGTCGGCGGTTGGCAATGGCGACGCGGGGCGGGGAAGGAAGGTGGGCGGGTGTTAGGAGGAAGGAAGAAAGGGATGAAGGAAAGCCAGGTGCGCGCGCGTTTTGCAGATAGCCCCCGTACAATTTTATTTGTCAGCTATAGCACCCCGGGGAAAAAATGGACGGCTGGGATGGGCCGACAGCGACGGAACAGGCCCACTGACTGGAGGAGTTAGGTGGATTTCCACGGAAGCCCAATTGGGTGGATACCATTAACACAGCACAGCACAGCACACACGTTGGCCGGTCAAGAACATGCAGAATTCGTTTGAAAGCGAAAGCACGTCAGAATTGCAGTAGCAGGTCACCGAGTCTACGTAGCATGCACCATGGAAGATGCATTATGCATTGAGGGTCTGTTTGATTGATATACTTGAGGTTGCCACAATTTGTCATGATTTTTTTTTGCCAAACTTGATTAAGGCAAATCTAAGAAAATCTTGCCACACTTTTTTAGTCATTGACTTGTAGGGCCCAGTTAGATGGAAAAGAATCTTGCCACAAATCAAACACATGACTAAGATGGTCAAACTTGATTAATTTTAGTTGTGGCATAGTATGACTCCAAAGCAAACATCTCCTAAAGGTACAAGAAAACATGTCGTCCTGTCCCTATACGTTCACAGAAACAGGAAGCATGCATATAAAGATTCAGTTCAGTGTTCAGCAGAGCAAGAATGAAGAACACTCTTTTCTTTTGACACAGAAAAGACTAAGCGACTGTTTCTAGTTCTCTACTTTTTCAGTCGAGCCTTTGTTTTTCTTCTTGTTGGTCTCCTTGCTTAACTTGGAGAACAGAATTGTTGGATAAAATGTTACACAGTAAAATAACTCGATGTTGCCATTCTCCCAACAATATTCCCTCAAAAGATGAGCATTGCTTACGCCAGAGTTGAATCAAACAAGAGGTTCTGTTATTTAACAAATACCAATACGGATTATCCTTTCAATGCAAGTTTCTTTCAGAGAAAGCGACCTACAGCACCTTCCGGCAGCAAGTTGTTGAGCTCATCTGCGGAACTTGATAGTAAGAAAATAGATTCTATAAATAACAACTGAACTGTACTGTACAACTCAAGTTACATCTGGCTTGGCCTCATCAAGCATGGCTATTGTACTGATTGCTAACAAAACTTTAGCTAGCATGGCCGATGCAGGAATATTGAAATGTGAAAAAAATTGTGATACCTTTACAATACATCAACAGTGGAATTTCACGTTGTAAAGATATCACAAGGGCCCCGGGTAACATCTCATACCTTACTCCTGTATCTGACCAGCTTTGCCAACGTCTCCTGAGCAGCTAGTGTCTGAGCATGGCCATGCCCAAGCATGACTGTCCTGATGCTAATGCAGGTCCTGCACAACTCCTCACCAGTGTCAAAGAGTCCACCTCGTAGCAGCAGTTTTGCCCTTGTCTCTAGCAAGGTCGCTTTGAGCAGTGTCACCTCCTGCCAGACAAATTCTTCGACGTGGTGGTTTGGTTGTAGCTTTTTTCTCCAGCATAATGATCCACGGTTCCAGTCTTGCATACGGGACACATAAGATTTTTCCACCTCCTCAAGGACGTTGGTGCACACCTTGAGCAGCTCCAAAGCTGATCCACACCTTGAGAATGTCATGAAGGAGTCGATTGCCAAGGGCAGTGCTGTCTTCTTTATGAAGAGTACCATGTCAACCGCCTTAAGTTGAACAGAAGGTGGGTCAAACTTGAAACCAAATACAAGGAATGCACTAGCCCAAAGGTGGTCAGAGTATACTGATGCGTTTCCGGCCCTCATTACTCCATTCACTGCTGCAGTTGTCGGTGCTAAACCTCCCCTGATCTTCCCGAAGAGTTGTGTGATTGGATGGAATTGGATCCAGCAACCTGGATGTCGATTGGCCTTCCTTGCCAGCCCAAGATTAACAAGTAAGAGTGCTGACTCCACCTCTGCCTTCCGTCCATTCGGAGCTACAAAGCAATGTGTGCCACAGAAAAATGCAGTCTTGAGGGATTCGCCAAACAGGTGCATACCACTGCCTTTCATTGGTAACTTGTTTGCTGTGGCAGCCAATAGTGTAGATGACACAGGAGCAGGAGCCAACCAAGAGCCGGCAACGACCATTCTTGAGGTAAGACTTCCTCCTTTTGCCCGGTCCATCAATGCAAAACAGAAGACTAAGACCTTTATCAAGAAAGAATTGTTTCGACAAAAGCCATCATCATTGGCACCAATTGGAAACAAATTATCACTCAATGATATCCTCTCAACAGCCTCAAACAGAGTAGAAGGCGCAATCATGAGCTCAGACAGCAGAGATCCGACAACCCATAGGCCAAAGCTCAGCCGGCCTAGCCGCTCATCAAACTTTCTGAGAACTTCTGCTTCCTCAGGAGGATAGTCCTTCTTCCTCTTCCCCTGTATCAAGACCATCGCATCTATGTGAGAGAGTTGTGGTAGTTGCATCGGCTCAAGATTCATCACACGTGGCAAACGCGTGGTCACAATAACATGCGTTGCTCCAGTGTTCCTTGGAATGAAGTCATGAAGATCCTTGCCTTCCCACCAATCCCTCTCACTCTCAAGATTATCAATTACAAGCAAATAGGGCACATCACGAAAAAGCTCCTGCTTCACCCGCTGGAACGCATCAAATTCCTGCTCTTCAAAGCTCCTAATTCTGCCCCTCTCCTTCTCGGCCTCAGCACTAATGTCCAATCCCAGATTCATGGATAAATTGAGGATGTTCTGCCTCAAATACCGAGCTTCACCTCCAATCCACAGCACCATCTTGTACCGTTGAGAGTACCTATAAGAAAACTCAAATGCCAGTTCAGTCTTGCCGATACCAGAAGAGCCATTGATGCATATTACATTGGCACTGCCATAGCTTTTGCTGTTGCACCGAAACCTTGACCTCCTCTGCTTTGATCTTTGCTTCTGGAGGCCTCTCCCTTTACCCGATGACAACTCAATCACTGGATCAATCCAAGCTTCCAATGTCGGCTCCTTGCACTTGCGCATCTCCATACTGATGTATCTGGCATTAGATGTCTTTACGGAATCACTCTCCTCGTCAGCAAAACCATCAGATACACCACTAGACCTGTCATTTGTGATAGAACCCCTTGGGCAGTCCACTTCTTGGATATCCACCGTTGACCCAAAGAACAGTCCTTCAATTTCGCACAGCTCCTTCTCCCTCCCCACAAAATGTCGGTTGCGTGGAAAAGGCAAGCCCTCATACGCTTCATTCTCCTTCACAGCGATATTCTTCCGGCCCAGCTTGGACCGCAGCAACGTGACCGTCCTTGACACGCAGCTTCTGGAATTGCTCTCATTGGCCTCAAGCTTGAATTCATGACAACGCATTAACCCTTCAAATGACTCCTTCCCCTCCTTATTCTCCAGTTTATCATCGAAAAGCCCAGCAATTTCTGATGGCTCAGTGTCAAACAATATAGGCACCAGGTTCTTCTTCTGAGCAAAAAATCTGATCTCCTCAAGGCTAAATGGGTTGAGGAAACTAGACATCGTGACCACCACAACGCCGAATGCGACCGAGCAAATAATCCGGTCCGCTATCTCATGGCTTTGTGTGTCAGAGTACTTTGCACGATCAGCGACGAAAGAGGCAATGCCCTGCAGCTCGAGCTCTGACTTGAGCCACTTGCAGAACCTGCCGAGGCCGCCGTTGCCATGGTAGCCAATGTACACGTCACAGCTCCGGAGCTTGGCGTTGGAGGACGGCGACGCCACGGAGCCCCTGGTGAAGGACACCCGCGGCACGGGGAAAGAGAACGAGACGCGCGGTGGGAGGGGACCGACGCCACCGCCGCCGCAGTCGGAAACCTTGGCCGCGTCGATGCCGCTGGAGTCGTAGCGCTCCGACGGCGGCGTGCGGGACGCGCTGGGCGCGTCGTTGTCCTCCGAGTGGGACCCGTTGTTGGAGCATGACGTCGGCGATGGCGCCGCGGTAGTGGTGGCACTGACGCTGGCAACAACCTTGGCGTCTTGGCGCGGCTGCGGCTGTGCCGCCGGCGGAAGCAGCGGCTCGAGGACTCGAGGCGAGATGTACGGTGACTGAAGCGCCGACACGAACGCGGACGACGGCGGCGACGGCGAGTAGAGGTGCGGCGTGAGGGAGAGTGCCGGCGAGATTGGGTTGGACCGGTCGGAGCCGCTGCGGCAACCGGCGGCGGTGGTTCTGATGGTGAGGGACTTTGTGGCGATGGGGATATCCTTGGGCACATCAAGATAGCTCGGAGCTTTTTGCTCTTCCTCCATTGCTAGCGAATCATAAAGCTCGGCAAGCTTGCTGGAAAGAGCTCGACGATGTGATTCTCATTTGGAGTAGTGCTTGGAAAGATGGGTCCCGCTGTTGCGCAAAGATTAGAGCGTGGCCATTGAATAATGCAAGCTGACCGCGTAACACCTTGTTTTATGTGCTCTGAGCCTCTGGGGCGGTGCCCCGACTGTTTTCTATACAGTGCCCAAAGCCTTAAACATGGACGAGAGAGAGAGAGAGAGATTTTGCAGGGGTTGAGGCATAATAGGACACGGACAATGTAGTAAAAAGCTCTGCATGGATTGAATGACCGCTCTACGAAACGCAAGCGCAAGCTTCAGTACAGAGGCAGCTTCAAACTTTGAAAAATACCCAACACTGCATAGCAACGGATTCTTGTACAGCCCGGCTCATTAACACGCTTCATGCACTTTACTGTAATTACATATTCCGTACAAATAAATGTAATGCATGCCAACGGAAGGGTGCTGAAGGCTGATGAAGCCTTTCTCTTCATGCAACTCTGAAGACCATTAGCAACAGCATCAGCAGCAGTGAATATAAAACACGCAGATCAGCCAAGAAGTATCAAGAAAACGGAGCTGAGCTGAGCTGAGCTCGTCCTCAACAGTTAAATGTCCGTGACTGGCGAGCAGCGGAGCAGAGCTAGTGCCACACTGCCACTGCTGCCGAGTGACACGGTGCAGGATTCTATATCCAGGGTTTTCAGACGCAGTGGTCCGCGCTTCAGGCAAGCGGCAGCATCAGCTGGTCTGTGCGCGCGCGTCCGAACCCATCTGTGTGTGTTTGACTGCGTCTGCTTTGGTTGGAGGTTGGTCCCCGCGCCGTGCCCGTGCTCCCCGAGTCCCAGTCCTTCTGCGCTCCCTTTCCGTGCTTGGAAAGGTGGGTTGCGCGTAGATTAGAGCAGGTTGGGCCATTGAACAAGGCAACCTGACCGCGTAATCCCTTGTGTTATGTGCTCTGGGGTGGTGCCCCGACTGTTTACTTTACAATGCCCTAAGCTTAGCCAGTGGTGTGGCACTAAACTAATGCGGTGCAATGCTTTTGGTAAAAAACTTAAACAACCAGTTACTAGCACCGTCTCTGAACTAAACATAGAGGAGGCAGGCAGAGCATGGCCTGGAGATCTGCGCCCTGTGGAGATGAAGACCAGTCCAACTGAACCCGGCTCCTGCGCTCTCGTCTGTGTGTGTGTTTTCCTGCCCTTGCATTCAAATCCAATGCCATCTTCTCTCTCCACATGTGAGGGGTCAGAGGTGACACGGCACATGCACACTCCCTCACTTACTCTCCAGCACATGTCCCACGGCAGCCGTGGCAGACTAGCAACTGGGTGAGGAGTGGAGTCGAGACATTGATGATTTGATTCTCTCGTGCCCTTTCCTAGAGACATCTGCGTGCGGTCGCGCAGGGCGCCCAGGCCGTGGACGCGCTCGCCGGGCATGGCCACTGCTGACACCTGAACAAGCATACGGAATCAGCAATTACTATCTGTTCAGTCTAAAAGAGCCGTTGATCTGTACAACGCGTTATTTATAATCTCCGTCAGCGGATCGTAATGAACATGAACCCCATCATTTTCTTTACCTTTACTTTTCCTTTGTGCAAACTGAGACGGGCGTCGCTACAGTAGCGTGATTTTGCACGAAATTGCTTGAAATTTCTGTTCAAACTATAAGAGGAGCATATCTGAAACCATTTCAAAAAGAAGAGAAAAGAAAACTGCAGCATGCAGGAGTAATCATCGCACATGGCAAGAATCTTTATCAATCTCTCCCCATCACTTGAAAGGTCCAATCAGTAGTCATTCCATCAGGCCGTCCATGATCCATCACAGGTGACACATCCTGATCGTTACCTAGAGCTGCTCCTACCGAGCTATAGTTGGCCACCAAATCCGTGCCGAAACCTCTCTGAAGATGGCTCAAGGGAAAAGCAAATCTAGTAGTAGTGGTACTAGCAGCATTGATCAATGGTACCCGGGAAAGTACCTAGAAACAGAAACCTTTCCAAGTCCAATCACCCGCTCGTCCAATCCAGTGTCCACTCCTCATCTGATCCGTTCGTTCCTACCCCACATGAACCCATCGCTCTCTTCATCGTCGGCACATTGTGGAGTCTGGGAGATCTACCGGATCGGGATCGCATGCATCTCGTAGTCAGCGAGCATGCAAATCGCCAACCAGATCAAGGCATGCACTGCTGTGGCGCATCGACTTTTCAGGTGCCGGGAGCTTGTACTGTACTACGAGGCGGCGAGGGCGAGCAAGAACAGAACAGGCCGCCGTTCCGCGCAATCATTAACGGCGCCGCGCGGCTGGGAACGGGAAGGGAGCGGAGACGGACGGGGAGCACGGGCACGGGGACCAGCTGAGCACACACATACAGTCATACGCAGATGGGTCGCTGTTATTGTATCTCGCGCGTGTCCGGACGCGCGCGCACAGACTGCGTCTGAAACCCTGAATATAGAATCCTGCACCGTGTCGGCAGTAGTGGCAGTGGCGCTTGCTCTGCTCCACTGCCCGCCCCGTCACGGACATTTCCCGGTTGAGGACGAGCTCTGCTCAGCCCCGTAGTTCTTGGCTGATCTGCGTGTTCAGATCCCCTGCTGCTAATGCTGCTGCTAATGGTCTTCAGAGTTGCATGAAGAGACATGCTTCAGCTTCAGCACACTTCCAACTTTTCTCTTCTGCTATGAACGTTTCGTCGTCATGCATTAGTACATATTTTTGTACCGAGTAGGTAATTACAGTAAAGTGCATGAAACGTGTTAATGAGCCGGGTTGTACAAGAATCCGTAGCTTAATGCACACTGTTGGGTACGTTTCAAAGTTTGAACGCGCCTCTGTACTGAAGCCCGTGCTTGCGTTTCGTAGAGCGGCCATTCAATTCATGCAGATCATTTTACTACATTGTCCGTGGCTTTTATTGATTGCCGCTGTTTTTTCTGCGGGCCGTGGCCTGTTATTAGTGGGCCGGAATGATGGGCTACCCGTCCCCTTCACGTCTCCGCACTTGGCAAGGCACTGCAGGCTCGCGGCGGACCTAAAGGTGATAATGGGCCGAAAACCAAACTGAATTCCAGCCTACCAAACACGCACGCTTGTAGTAGCTGGGCCTTGTTGCGGTTTCGTGCCTCATCTCATGAAAAGGGCGTTTGGTAGCGCATGGATTGCTGCCAGTTTCATTCGTTTTTACCGGCCTGTGCATAGATGCGGCCACGTTAAGCCTTAGTATGCGTTAAATATGGTACTCTCTTCATTTTATAATTATTATTATTAGTACAAAATATTAATTCTAAGTTTAAACTTAAATTAGTACGCTAACAGTAATAATATGAGAATGGAAGGTGTAGGCTTTTATAAGGCCTGATATGTGTAGATCTCAAATGGGCGGAAGAATGCCGGACCGAAACTGTCAGCATGTGTGTGTTGCGCTTCTTTTCTTCTCTCGCCAGCCACGCACACAAAACGATAAACAAACAAAAGAAGGCGCTACGCTAGTACGGTAACACATGCACCACACGAGCGTTCGTAACTATCGACCACAAATTTGGATTAGGAAACCAAAGTTGGATTAGGAAGCGCCTCGAACACCTAATTAATCTTCCTCGTGATGCGTCAAAAAGATGTCGCGCCATTTGAGGCGGCTGCTGTCTCGGATGCATTGTGCTGCTGCCTCCTCGTGTTCCAGAGAGGTGGCTAACCTAGCTAAGGTTAACGTTTATTAGCTTTCTTACCTGTGTCGTTTATACAGGCACGAAAGCAAACATTATCTTAACATGTTTTTAATAGTTGTTGATTAGCCAACGCAGCACTCCGACTGCAGGCGCAAAAACAGTGCAGGCGCAGCGAAGCGCGCGCCCCAAATCCTATCGCTCACCGATTCCTGAGCTGCTTAATTATTGATGCCACGGCACTTTTGTGAGCCGCGGGATTTGTCATCTTTCGCGCGAGCAAATCGAAGGCTTCTTTTGTTTTTCGAAGTGACGGTTACTACTTGCCACACGTCACAAACTTACTTGTTGCTTGATGGTCGTGGATGGAAGCCACACAATAATGTAGTGTGTAAATAGCCACAAGATCGTCCAAGGATCTCGAAAGTGTCTTCCACATACGAGCGCGTGTGCGTGTGGGGCTTCCAACAGTCGCGCAAGATCCTGGACCGAGCCACTGCAAAGGTTATGTTCCTCATACACGATTCGGCATCCTTGCAATCTGGAACGAAAACCATACCATACGCGGATACGCCTGTGTCGCAAATGGCTACAGTATGATGCAATAACCACCAAACCCGGGGGCTACTTTCCACGCAGGCACACACCAAACGATGTCCATCGTTCAAACAAGAGGGGTTGGTGGTGGTACACCTGGTAAGAAGACCACATGCAAGTTCTTGATCTTTGATTAAAAATCACTTGTTGACTCGGAGCCCACATGCGAGTTCTTCCGTTTAGAATTCTCCATCCCCTTTTCTAGAGAAAAGGAATTCTGCATCCCACTACCGCACCTTGCATATTCTAACCATTGTTCGCCCGTGATTGGAGATCTTAATTAGCACGGGGTTCTGATTGCTCTCCTTCTGTTGATCTTGCTGCAAATCAGTCGCCTCGTTGCTACGACAAGTCAGCAGCCTAGAACCCTAGCAGTGGTCCTTGTACAAATTGCGCGCTGCAAATCACTGATTCTGAGTTCCGACGAATCATATCAGGTATTTTTTTTTCTCTCAGTGTCTCGGCAAGAAGATATGCAGCTTTTTGATCAATGGAGAAAAATAGGATAAACTAGATACAAGAAGCGTGATTTTTTACTTATATTTCACCCGGTCCATCTGTGCTTTTCAGATTTTGCTTAGCGATGGGGTGTGTCTCGTCCAAGATCCTGATGAAGTCAGGGAGCTTCCAGGAATCGGTGAGCCACAGCTTCCAGAGAACCAACAACGTGATCGAGGAGGTCATCCTGTCCAGCTCCAAGAGCAACGGGGACCAGTTCCTCGCCCTTCTCTGCACGTCGAGCTCGTCGGCCAGGAAGGCCAAGGAGCCCGAGCAGAGCGCAGCGGCAGAGCTGCCGGGAAAGATCGAGACGATCAACGTGTCGGAACTGCTCGCCGGGCTGGAGGAAGAGAATTGCGCCGCGGAGCACGAGAAGGAATGGCAGGGCGGTCGAAATGAAAGCGACAAGTCGCCGGCTCAATGCGCGTCGCACGGTGACGCGGCCGGGAGGGTGAGGAGCTTCCGAACGGTAGAGGAGTTCGACGCGCTGGTCACGCAGAGCGGCCCGTCGGAACAAGCGACGGCGCCGCGACCGAAGCAGGAGGCGGGGCCTAGCACCGCGGCAGCGAGCACGTCCAGCCATGGCGCGACGGGCGAGGTGGCAGAGAGTAGTTCATCCAAGCAAGAAGCGGTAGTCGGGAAAGGGGAGAACGCCGGCGCGAAGAGGCGGTCGAGGGCGCGGCAGCTGGGCGAGCTGAAGGTGCCGACGACCTTCGACTTCTCCAAGTCCGGCAGCCTGCGGGACTGGCTGCGCCACGGTGGCCAGATCTTCTCGCCGGGCTCCTACATCACGCCCAAGTTCGGAACCGCGCCGGCTGTGCCAGCCGAGCGCGGAGGAGGAGAGAAGACCGGCGAGAAGCAGAACCAGCAGCAGCAGCAGCAGCTCGCGGTGTTCGACCCGGAGCTGGTCGCGCAGTTCGAGCGGGCCATGGAGCAGCTGTCGGAGGACGAGGAGCGCGTCCTGACGGAGATCTTGGAGGCGCTGGAGCTGGAAACCGGCGAGGAGGAGACGGCAGCGTTGGGGAAAGTAAGCGATCGGCCACCGGTGATGGCCGTGGCTGTCCGGCAGGACTAGACGACGGCGTGGCTTAGATCACGGTTAGTTTGAACAGGTTTTTGTAGTGTGGTTGTAAGAAGATTGCAGTTGAAATGTTCACCAATCGTTTTTAGTTTCCGTGTTGTCGATTTGTGATCAACTGATCATGTAGGCGTTGTTTTGTAGAAATAATGTTTGTTTTTTTTGAATCGGATTATATCCATTTCCATTTCAAACAAAACGAAAATCCAACAGTTAACCGTTTCATCTCGCGTAGACCTCTACAGGATCTAAACGCAACTCTATACTTATCACAGTATAGAGCTCAAAAGAAGCTAACTAACAGTAAATCTCAAGCATGCCCTGTCCGAGCAAATGCTACAACTAAACTTGAGTTTTCTACCAGCTCACAGGGCTGGCCCCTCCCTGAACCTGCTACTGTAAACTCCAGCATTACACAAACCAGATAAAAGTCGCAGATAAACTCCCTATTATTACAAAGCCAAAATAGAATTGGGTCATCTGCCAGCCTATGTAGCCTCAAATCGGTAGACTTCATCCCCCAACTTTTTTACTTCGCAGGGTCAGACTTGGTGTTTCCATCCTTCATGTCTTCATTTTCGTTCTTGTCCAGCTTGAGAAGACCACTCCTTTGACGCTTGATCACCATTAGCGCGGCTTTCATCAGCGAGTTTGCACCTGCCAGAATATTTTTCTGCATACCCTCTGAGTACATCCCTGCCCAATAAATCATTAGTGAGCAAGCATAAGAAATGATGTCACCAGGATGTCTGATCCTTTTTTTCTCAAAACATGTATTGTTTCTTGTTTTCCAGGCTGCCCAACTTATAGCAGCAATGCCCAAAGTATAAACCTCCTCACCATCAGGTAGTGAATTTTTAATCCACACCCAATACTGATTCAAATCGGATGGCCTTGTATTTTTTCCAAAACATGCTGCAATAATTGCCCACACCACTTTCATAGTGGAACAAGTAAAAAACAGGTGGTCTATATTCTCAGGTTTATTGTAGAAACAGTAGGAAGAATCACCAAACCAACCTCTTCTTATCATATTATCCTTGGTTATTGTCACTTTATTTTCCAGCAACCACAAAAATATTTTGATTTTGGGGGGAATTTTGGCCTTCCATAAATGTTTAAAACTACCTCCAGTTTCCATAGGAGTCAATCTATTGTAGACTGACTTAGTTGAAAAAACACCAGACTTGTTCCATAACCAAACAGCTTTATCAGTACTGTCACCACAATTTTGATCATTCAACAGTGAGGCCAAAAAATACCATTGAGCATGTAAAAATACAGGGAGGTTAACTTTAAAATTCACAACCCATCCCTGAGCAGCACATTGAGCAACTGAAATTTTTTTAATTCAAACACAGATCAAACAATGTAGGAAACTGAAGGCAGAGCGGGCTACCATTAAGCCATGGGTCTGTCCAAAATCTTATTCTTTTACCATCATCCAGAACAAATTTTCTACCCCTCATGTATATATGCCTGATTTTAAGCAAATCCCTCCAAATAGGGGAGTCATCTTGCCTATGTCTGATATTCCCTATTGGTTGATCCTTAATGTATTTAGCCCTAACCAGATCCTGCCATAAGCCCTCTTCATTTTCCAATCTTCACCACCATTTTGCTAGAAGACTTATGTTCATGTGTTGGATATTCTTAATTCCTAAGCCTCCTTTTTTTTTTATCCTTACATGCCACCTCCCAATTGACAAGGTGATATTTTTTCTTCTTAGCTCCACCCCCCTGCCACAAAAATCTTCTAGCAACATCAATATTCTCCTTGACAGTTTTAGGGAGAAGAAATGTTTGTATATGGTTCATTTCGGGTTTTGATTCACGCTAAATGTGACGCCCAGAGGATTATTGTCGGAGTACAAGAATCAGCTGTTCCTCTTGAAACCCTTTTAAGATGTCGTTCAGCTTGAACTGGTCACCTTAATAAATGACAATTAACAAAAATGAAGCAGAAAAATAAGAGAAAATAATATGTTGCCACGCGCCACCAAGTTACACTAACAAAAGCCTTCCAGCGCGGGGAGCCCAATTAGGGCCACCGGGCCCAGATTTGGAGGAGCAGAGCCCGTTTCTCACAGCCCGAATCTTTTTGTCATTACCACTAGGACCATCACTATCGTCGATGACGACTAGAGACCAACAAAAGCGGTGCGCGTTCCACGCAAGTAATAGGCTTTGCACTATCCATTTTTTTCAGACAAATATTATACAAGTACTTCTTCCATTTCAAAATATATATCACTCCTTAGTTCATTTTAAACTAGAAAATGACAAGTATTTTAGGATGAAGGGAGTAACTAGTACTCCTTCCGTCCACAGAAGAAACACTACTCACGTCCTGAGTTCGATTCCTGTTGGAAGCGAATTTCAGACTGAATTTTACAGTACTCAATGCAAGTACTCTACAGAAGAAGTCATAAGCGCTGGATCTGGATGTGCACTTACGAAAAATGTGAATGGATGAACGTGTCGTAATATTAGTTTACGAAGTTCAGTCCACAATCGTTTGTGCCGTGCTGTGCGTACCGGGTACCCCTGATACCACACTTAGAGCTAAGGAATTCCTATGTGTGAGTTCAAGACTTTCAAAGACAACACGTGTCCTGCAGTACTGGACCCGCATCCCTTGTTTTTGTAGCTCTGGTACTGCCACGTGTCCTGCAGGGCCGGACCTACCTTCCTTTACATGGAAGCTTCGGTACCGCCACATGTCCAGCAGCCCCAGACCTAACCCCCAATAAAGGGAAGCTCCAGTGCCACCACACGTCAAGTGGCTCCGGACCCCCCCCCCCACACACACACATAGAGGGAAGCTCCAGAATTGCCACGTGTTGGACCTCTGGACGTAAGCCTGCAACGGGAAGACTAC
The DNA here is from genome assembly GCA_036927565.1 of Tuctoria greenei. Classification (NCBI taxonomy): domain Eukaryota; kingdom Viridiplantae; phylum Streptophyta; class Magnoliopsida; order Poales; family Poaceae; genus Tuctoria; species Tuctoria greenei. Next base: position 5,675,905 of record JAYESD010000005.1, read on the forward strand.
ATGATCTCCAACGGCGCAGACATTCAAGAGGTTATTAAACAGTCGTTACAAGACTTGATTAAGTGTCATTAATTCAATATTAATAACACACGATCAGAGGACTGTCAATATAGGTAACGCCGCCATTAAGGCGCGTTATCATATTGTTAATCACACATAATACATGTAGATCGTGTATAAGTGATTAATCACAACCGGGACCACCCGTCGGGCCAAGCATGCACTGTAATGGCTAGCCTTAGCGCGTAACAGGATTGTTGTCGCACGGTAGAAAGCAACTAAGCTCAAACACATACAAGCAATCCTAGACACTCGCCACACACTCATATAACCAACAACCACCCCGTGGAGTAGGGTAGGACGCTCAAGCTATCCGAACCACGTAAAAAACTCTCGTATCATCATCTTGTTCGTGATCTTACACATGCTCCATACGAATACGAACCTTCGTGGACTACGCTTTAGTAGTATCGGGGGAAGTGTCGTTGCTAAACTTCGACATTTGGCGCTAGGTAGGGGTCGCTAAGATCTCAAGATAGTGAACTCCGCTGCAACTTTGTTCAACGGTCTGACTGAGCAGCCTATTGGAGGAAATCGTTCCAATGTGCAGCAGCCAGCCAACGTTGTTGTCCCAGCGGGTGTCGTTCCACCACACCTCCACCATCTCAGCAAGATGGTGTATTTGCATCGGTCACTGCATCGACAAACAATCCTGAGAATGCGCTGAACGCAACACATACTCTTCTTCAGCATCCATCAGCACAGGGAGCTCCTCCCACCGTGCTGGAGCAGTGGCGTGTTGGTGTGGAGCTTCTGGTTGTAGCTGCAGCCAATGCCATCAGCAACCAAGGACCGCCCCACGCTGGGCAGACACCTTCAAGGAATAGGACCTTGTCTGGTAGACTTGGTCCTCAGGCGTCGTAGCACAGGAAATGTGCGCCCTCCCAGCAAGTGACGACACTGCCCTCCGGGGCACGCCGCACTCATACGGCGTCGAGGCTTCCGACGCAGGACCTCCGATCAGAGCTCGACCACCGATACATGAGGCAGGACAGACGCATCCATATTGAGCGTGCTCGTGAGAGGCGAGAGTCTCGGGAAAACCCTTCTCCTGTGGGAGTGGGGGCGGTTGTTCAGCATTGGTCATGCATCTTTGCATGGTCGAATGATCACCCAAGTTCCAGCCTCATCTGCTGGAGAAGTATGACGGGATAGTTAACCCCGTCAAATTTCTTCAAATCTACTCATCCGCCATCCTCGCGGCTGGAGGCAACGAGGCCGTGATGGCTAACTACTTCCCCGTGGCTCTAATCAGGACAACAAGATCCTTGTTCATGAGTATCCCTCCTAACTCCATCTATAGTTGGGAGGAACTTTGTCACTAGTTCACTGCCAACTTTGGGAGCTCCTACACCCGACCTGACACTGAGCTGGACCTGTTTGCCTTACAACAAAAGGCAAGAGAATTGTTGCGATCGTTCATCCAACGATTTTCTCAAGTACGGAATATGATTCCTTCTATATCCAACACCTCTATCATTGTTGCATTCCGACAGGGAGTTAGAGACAAGAAGATGCTGGAGAAGCTGACAACCAAAGATGCCAGCAGCGTCACGGAGCTCTTCAGCCTAACCGACAAATGTGCTAGGGATGGGGAGGGCCGAGAGATGCACTCGAAACTAGATGCGGTGGCTGGTAAACCCTCCTCTAAGACTGAAGCTACTGCCTCAGGCAATGGAAAGAAGAAGAAATCCAATGGCAAGAAGAAGTCGTTGGCTGGCACACCTACTGCAGTAGTCGCAACTCCTGGTGTTTGAGGGCCACACCCAGAAAAATGGCCTCGACCATCGGCCGAGCACGACGATGGTGAGAAGATGTGGTGTCCGATTCATAAATCGAACACCCATAACCTTGAAGACTGTCATGAGGTCCAGTGACTTGTTGAATGTAACAACAAGCGCCAAGAAGAAGCCCCTTACCGCCAATAGGAGGGGAAATAAAAAGTCAGCGAAGCTCCGTCTTATCAGGAACTAGGCTTCCAGGACGCCAAGAAGTCACTGAAGGCCGTCTACAACATCGCCGACGATGATTCTGATATCTCCGACAATGAGCGTCAGAAGACTCTCCATATGATGTATGGAGGGTCCTGGGACATTACCTCTCGACGTATCCTCAAGACAAAGCATTAGGAGATGGCTGCCGCACCTCCCACTGCCAAGGCAGAATCTCATTGTATGTGGATGGACACTGCCATCATCTTCGATGCTTCAGATTGCCTGAAGAACACGATCAGAGCTGTTAAGTTGCCTCTGATGGTTTCTCCTACTATCGACAATATCCAACTCTATCATGTTGTAAGGATCGAAACGCCCAAGAGGGGGGGTGAATTGGGCTTTCTTTCAAATTTTAAGACAATTAAACACTTAACAACTTAAAGCCCAATTCCCTATGCAATTAAACTATGCAATCAATGTAAATTAAAGTTGCGAAATGAAGATTGCATAAGAGTAAAAGGGAGAGGGATGCAAACGCTCAAGGGACACGGAGTTTATCCCGTGGTTCGGTAAGATCACAAGGATCTTCCTACATCCACGTTGTGACACCCACCGAAGGGTTTTGCCACTCCCAAGTCACCGAGACAAGGGGCTTCTTCACTATTCTTCTCCGTTCGCCAACCCCGGCAAGGTGGAGCTCAAGCCTTGTACACTTTGGGATCCTCCGGGCTTCCACAATCTTCTTGGCAAGCTCCGGAAGTTGCACACACCAAGGGTCACTCCCTTAGGGCTCTCACTACACTAGAGACTCCAATCACCAAGAATGGAGGCACCCAAGCACTATCTCTAGCTAGTTCTAGCCTATCTCTTGGTGTACAAATGATGAACAATTGATGTGAAAGTGGTAGCTCTATTGCTTGAATGCTCTAGGATGTGTAGAGTATGTATGGGCTTCAAGTCTTATCGATTTGACATGTTGAAGGGGTATAAATAGCCAGCCTCCACGAGATAGCCGTTGGAAAAGTAGGCTGACATCACTTCTCTGCGAACACCGGATGATCCGATGTCTCCCCTTCAGTTATCATCGGTCAAAGCCAAATTAGCTGATGTCACTGTGTCAGATATGACCGTTGTTAGACCGATGTTGATCTGTCTTCTCATCGGATGATCCGGTGGCTCTTCCTCCAGAATTTTGCTTGATCTTGAGGCTTACTGGAGTGATCGACCGATGTGTGTAAGTCTGCACATCGGATGATCCGGTGCTTCACTCGGTCCAATGGTGTTGCAATCTGTGATGATGGACCGATGTCACTGAGCCACTCACATCGGATGATCCGGTGAGTGCATTTGTCTGAGGTCTTCTTCTTCAGTTGAACCAACTCGACCGATGCAGTCAACTCCAAGATCATCGGATGATCCGGTGAGTTCAACTTGTTGACTTCGAGTTGTTTTGAGTTGTTCTTTTGGAATTTTGAACTTGTGACCTCTTTGACATTTGTTTGAAGTGTTGTTTTGATTGTCTTCAAGCATTGAGTGATATCAAGTTAGAGCTTTCACTTCTTGTTTTCATATGATTTGATTTGATCTCATTCGTTGATTTTATATGGGTCTCCAATGTAATTTTGATTTCATTTGATTGAGTGTCATTGAGACCTTGCATTCACAAATTCATTAGTAATATCGAATGGTTGTCATTAATCACCAAAACCGTACCTCATGGGGCCTAGATGCTTTCAATCTCCCCCTTTTGGTGATTGATGACAACACAATAATTTAAAGTGCAATAATAATGAATTTGATGATAATACTCAAGAATATATGCAGTGAATGCAGCATAGGATACATTAAGTTTGTAAAACGCAAAAGAAATTTGTGGTGCGAAAAGCTCAATTGATTAAAATCATAAGCAAATGAGACAAGTGAAAGAGTGCTTAATTAAAATTACAAAAGAGTACTCAAGCATGAATACAAAGGATAAGCACACACACACACACTCCCTCTACACACACACTCCCCCTGAGACTGCTACTACCACTCCCCCTGACTCTTCTACATCTTCTCCCCCTTTGGCATCAAGACACCAAAAAGGGATCAGAACGCCTACAGACCCTGAGAGCTGGGCGCGAGGACGAACTGGGCACCGTCGCCGTCGTCGGAGCTGGAGTCGCCGGACGTAGGAGCTGCCGGGGCGGCGGGAGCTGGAGGGTCCGCTGCCGGTGCTGGAGGAGAGGAAGTCGGGACTGGAGGTGCCGGTGGAGCTGGAGGAAGTGGAGCGCTCACCACGGACGCCGATGTCTGCTGGAACAAGATCGTCGCCGGCAGTGGTGAGTGAATCGGTGCGCTAGATGCCAGAAGTGGTGACATACTGATGGAAGGGATGGGAGTAGTGGGCACCTGAGCAACACCTGGAGCCAGTCCCAGTCCAGGCTGCTGTGGAGGAAGGGCGATCCCGGTCTGAGTGTAAAGGTTGGTGATCAACCCTAGGATCCCCATCATGGCCTGCTGGGTCTGCTGCTGCTGGTCGAGGGTACGGCGGTGCATCTGATCTACCAGGTTGGTGAACCGGTCCGTATCCTCTCGCCTCTGACGGGCGATCTCTAGCTGGAGCTCCTGCTGCTGCCGCTGCAGCTGTGCCAGGTGAGCAGCCTGCTCCGCCCTGGCCTGCTCAGCTGCGAGCCTGTCCTGGCGCTGCTGCTCGATCATCTGCTGGAGAAGTGCCGACAGCTCTGACGGCTGTGACACCTGCGCCTCGGACACAGGAGGTGGTGTCGGTGGCGGAGCAGCTGATCCTCCTGCCTCGGCGTCGTGCTGCCTCGGTGAGGGTGGAGGCAGAGGGAAGTACTCCTCGACACTGTCGTCGGTGTCGCTCTCAGACCAGATGTGCTGCAGGTCCTCCCCCTGAGCCTCAGCCTCAGCAAGCCTCTCGTCCTCCCGCTCTAGGTCGGACCAGTCTTCCTCTGACAGACGGGCCCGAACCTGGCGCTCAACTGGACGACCAAGGCGACGGTCGCCAGGAGCAGAGGCACGATAGTGACTAAAGCGAGTCACACTCTCGTCAGCTAGCCGGGCTTGTGCTGTATGTCCCTCAGGCACCACCATAGAGCAAATGTAACTAATCCAGTGCCCGTAGACCATCTGCCTCATCATCCCAACCCCATCCGTGATTACGTCTTCCATCTCACAGAGGAGTATGTCCACGATATCGAAATCCATCCCGTTCATGATGTAGAACAGGAGGGTCTGCTGCAGACTCGTGAACCCCTCCAAGTATCCTGACCTCGGCAGGAGCGTGCGGCGCAAGGCGAGGTGCACAATGCGCGCAGCTGGGGTCAGGAGAGCTGGAACTCTCGGCTGGTCTGGAGAGAACGAGGGGCCAAACAAGGAGCGGATCTCGTCAAGCTGAGGTGCTACCCCTCCAGTAAGTGGCCTCCTCGGTGGATCTGCCTGCCCATAGACCTTCTCGTGTATGCTGGTGTCGTGCAGGTCCAAACCAAGAATATGCCCCAAAGTCTGCCTCGAGAGGTGGTAGTGCTGACCATTGAACATGAAGGCAATTGACCTCCTGCCCTCTGAGATGTACAGGGTCGCGTAGAAGACACGGACCCACTCTTCCACATACGCACTTCGCTCATAATCCAGTAGCTCCACCAAGCCTCTGTATCTCTCAAAGAAAGGGCGGACCTCAGTCTCCGCTGCCACTGCAAGCTGCCTCCAGTCCAAGTGGTTGTGCTAAAAAAGCTTGTGCCCTCGGCGCTTGTAGGTCTCATAGAGAGACGCCTGGGTGACAGTCCAGAAGCGACTGTCCACAAGAAGCTCTCGGGGCTGTGGGAACCACTCCTCAAGCAGTACACTCCATCTGAGCTTCCGGAGTTGCTTAGCCTTCATCTTCCGGTAGTCCACAAGACGGACTCCTTCACCGACCCGGACGGCCGTGTCCATCTCATTGATGGCCCTGTCAGCCTCCCTGTCCTCACGACGGTCGGCAGCCGTCGGTCTCGGACGAGGAGCAGCCTCGGCGTGACCCCCACGCGTCCGGGCTGAGCGCCGGCGGACGAGGGGATCAACTGGCTCCTCTTCGGCGTCGGAGTCGTCGACCACGGGAGGCGGCCTTGGACGGGCCTCGCGAATCCTCAGGGAGCCCCCACGGCCGCGCTCACGCTCCTCGGCGGCGCGAGCGGCCATTAGAGCCTTCTTCTCATCCTTCGATAGTTTGCGCTTCTTTGCGGCGGGCTCCGCGATTGCCTTGCCCTTCCCTTTGCGATCACGACCCATCTAGATGCAAGGGAGAGGTAGGGTTAGCGACGATGAATGACGAGAGAAGCAACGAGGGACGTCGCACGGCACGGAGCTCACCTTAGCGATGATGGAGCTCGAGAAAACCTAGCGACGGGAGGTGACCGGAGATGGCGTTGCTCGGGTGGAGGTGCTTCGATGGAGGGAGGAGCGATTGCTGTGCTTGGATGCGGGTGGAGCACGGCGGCGGCGGCGCCTAGGGCGGCGGCGGCGGGAGATAGGGGTGTCGGGGAGAGAGAGAGTCGGGCCGGCGCACAGGTTTAAATAGTGGACCCCAAACCCTAGCCGAAAATTCAACACCGGATGGACCGATGATATGTGAAGTGAGCATCGGTCAATTGCCACAGAAAGGATATTCAAGGAATGCTGTTGACACCGGATGGACCGACGTCTAGGGTTTTGATCATCGGTCGAATAGCACAGTAAGGGTGTTCAACCGAGTGATGTTGACACCGGATGATCCGACGTTAGAGGGAGGTAGACATCGGTTGAATAGATCACAGCTCCAGAAGAGTGAACATCGGATGGACCGATGTTTTCCAGGATGAACGCGTCGGATCATTTGAGGTTCTGACAGAGTTGGGCTTTGAGGATTGAACACCTATTTGACCGATGAGGGATTGACATAGGCATCGGATAATCCGATGACAACAGAACGAAAACATCCCATATATGTCCTTTGACCAAACAAACAATCGAGGAGAAACACATGTCTTAGGACTTTTTGGGCAACCCCTTACCCCTCAAGAAGCTAATATGCCAATAGCTTGGCTAGACCTTAACTCAAATGGAACACCAAGAAAAATGGAGGAAAATATCCAAATAAAATGTAAGGCCCATGCTTTGTGAGGTAGAGTATGAAGACTTCTATCTCTTTGAAGCATGATCCTCTAGGCATTAACGTACCTAACATTTTGTTCTTTCCACCTTATATGAGTTGAGATATTGCATTTCAAACAAGTCTCCTTCTCATGAGGTGGGTTCCCCTTTGTGACAATCTACCGTATGCAATGCCAAACAAATTATAGTGCAAGAGATTAAATGAGTGCAAGTTTATATGGCAGGGATCATGCAAGGCATAAAATAAATCTATCTTGCCAAGTTTGAACCTTCCAAAGGCTTCCTCAGGGAAAACTACTTCTAGCTTGCCCCTATCCTTTGGGAGTTAGACAAGACCTATATGATATGCATCCTTACATGAACATGGCAACTTACATGACGTTAGATGCATCTAGCACATTTAATTCACTTCTAAGTCTAGAAAAGGTTTTCTCATCAAGTGGTTTTGTGAAGATATCCGCCAATTGTTCTTCGGATCTAACACCTTGCAAAGAGATGTCTCCTTTAGCCTCATGATCACGCAAGAAGTGATGGCGAATATCAATGTGCTTAGTGCGGGAGTGTTGAACGGGGTTTCTAGCTATCTTAACCGCACTTTCATTGTCACAAAGGAGAGGCACACAACCAATTTTAATTCCAAAGTCCAAAAGGGTTTGCTTCATATATAGAATTTGGGCACAACATGCACCGGCCGCTATATACTCCGCTTCCGTGGTGGACAAAGCCACGGAATTTTGCTTTTTGCTCGACCAAGATACTAGGGAACGCCCAAGTAAGTGGCACCCATCGGAGGTACTCTTGCGATCCACACGGCATCCGGCAAAGTCCGAATCCGAGTATCCCAAGAGATGGAAACTAGCGTCCTTGGGGTACCACAAACCTACACTTGAGGTATGCTTGAGATACCGAAGTATCCTAAAGACCGCCTTCTTGTGCGATTCTTTAGGTGCCGCTTGAAAGCGAGCACACAAGCACACACTAAACATAATATCGGGCCTAGATGCGGTAAGATATAACAATGAGCCAATCATAGAACGATAATGAGATTGATCAATAGGTTTACCGTCCATGTCCGCGTCGAGATGGCAATTTGTCGCCATTGGAGTGCTTCTTGAGCTACAATCTCCCATGTCAAATTTCTTCAAGAGGTCCTTTGTGTACTTCTCTTGATAGATGAAGGTCCCCTCTTGAAGTTGCTTGATTTGGAATCCAAGGAAGAAGTTGAGCTCTCCAATCATTGACATCTCGAATTCCCTAGACATCATTTTGCCAAACTCATGGCTAAGAGCTTTGTTAGTTGAGCCAAAAATAATGTCATCAACATAAATTTGACAAAGAAATAAATCTCCGTTGATGTCCTTGGTGAAGAGTGTAGTATCCACCCTCCCGATCTTGAATCCTTGCATGACTAGGAAATCCCTTAGTCGTTCATACCACGCCCTAGGTGCTTGCTTGAGCCCGTAGAGCGCCTTGTGTAACCTATACACATGGTTAGGATTCCTCGGATCTTCAAATCCGGGAGGTTGCTCAACATAAACAAGTTCGTTAATATAGCCATTGAGAAAAGCACTTTTAACATCCATTTGATAAAGCATTATATTGTGATGTGAAGCAAAGGCAAGGAGTATGCGAATAGCTTCTAACCGAGCGACCGGAGCGAATGTTTCTCCAAAGTCTAGTCCTTCAACTTGTGAAAAACCCTTGGCCACAAGTCTTGCCTTGTTGCGGACCACGACGCCATTCTCGTCTTGCTTGTTCCGGTATACCCACTTCGTACCGATGACGTTCTTGTCCTTGGGTCGCTCCTCCAATACCCAAACTTCATTGCGGGTGAAGTTGTTGAGTTCTTCTTGCATGGCCATCACCCAATTTGGATCTTGGAGTGCTTCCTCTATATGAGTGGGTTCTACACACGAAACAAAAGAGTAGTGCTCACAAAATGAGGCGACATGGCGGGAACGAGTACTTACGCCCCTTGAAGGACTTCCAATGATTTGGTCCATTGGATGCGCCTTGGAGATGCGTCCATGCCTCATAAGTGGTTGTGAGGCACTTGGCGGTGGTGAAGCTTGTTGTTCCTCTTGTGGTTGGACTTGATCATGGACTTCTTCTTGTTGTTGGTGTTGTGTGGCTTGTGAATCTTGCATTGGCAATGGATCATCTTTCTCTTCTTCTTCTTCATCTACTTGAGGCATCATGGAGGTGTTGTTGTTGGAACTTGATGCTCCCCCTTGATCATGGCCTTCTTCAACTTCCGGCTTGATGTCTCCAATGGTCATGTTTTTCATGGCTTCCCGTAGAGGCTCATCATCTATTTCATCATGACCAAAACTCTCCTCTTGGGAGCCATTAGTCTCATCAAACTCAACATCACAACTTTCTTCAACTAGACCGGAGGTTTGGTTGAATACTCGATATGCTTTTGAGTTTGATGCATAACCAAGAAAAATACCAACATCACATCTTCTTTCAAACTTACCGAGCCTTTTCTTGCGGTAGATGTAGCATTTGAACCCAAAGACTCTAAAGTAGGAGATGTTGGGCTTTCTCCCAATGAGGAGCTCATATGGGGTCTTTTGGAGTAGTCGGTGAAGATAGACCCTATTTGCGGCATGGCACGCCGTGTTGATTGCTTCGGCCCAAAACTTCTCCGACGTGCCATAGTCATCAAGCATTGCTCTTGCAAGGGTGATAAGGGTCTTGTTCTTCCTTTCAACGACACCGTTTTGTTGGGGGGTGTATGTGGCCGAAAACTCATGCTTCACACCTTCACGATCACACCACTCCCCAATGTTGTAGTTCTTGAACTCGGTGCCGTTGTCACTCCGGACTTTGATGATGGGAAGTTGAAATTCCCTTTGAGCACGTTTGGCAAAGGTCTTGAAAACTTCCGGAGTTTCACCCTTGTCACCTAAAAACAAAGTCCAAGCATATCGAGAATAATCGTCAACGATAACAAGACAATAGAAGTTACCACCAAGACTTTGATATGTGGATGGTCCGAAGAGGTCCATGTGGAGTAGTTCAAGCGGCTTGGAGGTTGACACCATTGTCTTCATTGGGTGGTGTGAAGCAACTTGCTTCCCGGCTTGACAAGCACTACAAAGCTTGTTCTTCTCAAACGTGACATCCTTCACGCCGGTCACCATCCCAAGCTTGAACGACTTCTTAAGCTTGCTCATCCCAATGTGAGCAATGCGCCGATGCCATAGCCAACCCAAGCTTGTCTTAGTGAAAAGACAAGTGGTCAAGCTAGCATCCTTGTTGGAGAAGTCCACCAAGTAAAGATGTCCATGCCGAAATCCTTTGAAGATTAGTTCTTTGCTTGATTCACTAGTTACTACAACACCATTCTTGTCAAAGGTGCACGTTAGTCCAAGATCACATAGTTGTGCAATGGAAAGTAAATTGAAACTAAGTGACTTAACATATAGTACATTAGAAATGGATAAATCATGTGAAATAGCAATTTTACCTAAACCAATTACCTTCCCCTTTGAGTTGTCACCAAAGGTGACTTGTTCATGATTATCGGGGTTCTCTATGGTGGTGAACATACCATCATTGCCGGTCATATGTTGAGTGCACCCGCTATCGAGTACCCAATGTTTTCCTCCGGCTTTGTAGTTCACCTACACACATGAAGTTAGTTTTTGAGTTTAGGCACCCAAGCTAACTTAGGTCCTTGTATGTGTGATACAAGTGATTTTGGGACCCAAAGTTGCTTGGGGAGCTTCCCCTTCATGCCCTTAATATCTTTGCCGATGAACCTTGCCTTCACCTTGCCACCTACTTTGCTTAAGAGATAGTGATAATCATGGAAAGTAGATTTGTAGTTAGGAGGCAATTTGGGAGAAGGACGGTTGGGAAGAGGACACTCCCTCGTGTGGTGTCCGGTGACCTCACAATGTTGGCAATAGGATCCAACTTCTTTGATGAAGCTCGTCCTAAGCTCCGGTGAGGGCACCTTCCCTTTGTTGAGCACCGGGAAGGATCCAAGTCCTCTCTTGTTGAAGCCTTTGGCTTGTTGGTAGAGGATTTCCTTGTGCTTGTCCCCCCCCCCCTTGGAAAGTCTCACCACACTAGTGCGGAGACTTTCAATTTCGTCCATCAATTCCTTCTCCCTAAGGCTTGCTTTCAAAGGCAAAGACTTATCCAAAGTATTAGTGGCATGTGAAATAGTTGATACTTTGCCATCAAGGGTTTCCTTTTTCATGTTTTTCATTTTTAGTTTAATTTTCTCATAAGCAAGGTTAAGCACTTCATGTTTTTGAACCAAATCATTGTGCTTTCCCAAGAGTGCTTGGTTTGCTAAGTCAAGCTCATGATGATCAAGCTTGATTTGAGCATTTTCCTCCTCGATTTGCTTGACATGTGTTTTGAGCGTGTCATGCTCTTGAAGTATGGTTACATACTTGTCATGCAAATCGAGCTTCGCACTCTCAAGTTTAGCACAAGCTTGTTCAAGTGCTTTGACCTTGCTCTTTTCCCTTTTTATGATGACATGGTATTCATTAATCATTGATGCTAGTTCATCGGGGGAGAGCTCATTATCATCATCGCTAGAATCGTCACATACCTTAGTGTTACCTTTAGCCATGAGGCACATAGGAGGTGGACGAAGAGGTGAGTTGTCCTTGTCGACGATGGCAAGGCCCGCCAAGTTTTCTTCATCTTCACTCTCTTCATCGCTTGACTCTTCGTCCGTAATCCACTCATTTGCCTCGCACATGAAGAATTTTTGAGGCCCTCTTCTCTTCTTTGGAAAGAGCTTGGTCTTTTTGCCCTTGTCAAATTTCTTCTTTCCAAAGGAGCGCTTGGGTTTGACCTCTTCTTCATCTTCATCACTTTCTTCTAGCTTTCTATACTTTCCTTTGTGGTTGTCCTTCCTCTTGTCGGGTCTTGGACAATCATATGATATGTGGCCTTGATCACCACAATTGTAGCATGTTTTGTTTTCATCTTTTCTTGGGAGGAAGGCTTTCTTCTTTGGATCAAAGGAGTATCCCTTCTTTGCGATTTTGGAGTTTAGACGTGAGAATTTTCTCATCATCAACGCAAGCTCATAATCGTCATCTTCGCTTGTTGCTTGCTCTTCTGCGCTTGAGCTAGGCTCAACCACTTTCTTTTTCTTGGGAGTTGTCTTCTTGGTTGAAGCCTTGAGAGCAATAGTTTTTGATGATGACTCCTCCATCATTCCAAGTACGCTCATCTCATGAGCATGAATTTCTCCAATGAGCTCCGAGACTTCAATGTTGTCAAGTGATTCCTTTTGGAGCATTGAGTTGATAATGTTGTACTTGGGCTTAGGTAGAAGCATGAGGATCTTGCGGTTGATAAGTCCCTTACCAAGAGAAGCAATGTCAAGTGCGTTAATCTCCTCAATGAGCACATTTAAGCGAGAAAACATTTGGTTAACATTCTCATGAGGAAGCATTTTGAATTCATCATACTTGGATTTTAGCAAGTGATATTTGAGTTCCTTAACACGAGATGAGCCCTCATGAATTTCAATTAGACATGCCCAAATTTCACAAGCTTTCTCCTTACTAGCAATTCTAGCAAAAACATCTTGGCTTATGCATTCATAGATGGCATTTCTAGCCTTAGCATCCCATTTTAGTTGATCACCAACATAATTAAGATCTCCAAATCCCGCATGGGTCGCTTCCCAAACTTCGGGAGCAATGGCCTCTAGGTAGGCACGCATGCGTGCTTTCCAATAGGCAAAGTTCTTGCCCTCGAAGATAGGAACCGAACCCCCATTCTTGGCCATTTAAGCTCTCTAGCGGTGAAGCTAGAATGATCCAATGAGCAACAAGGCTCTGATACCTATTGTAAGGATCGAAACGCCCAAGAGGGGGGGTGAATTGGGCTTTCTTTCAAATTTTAAGACAATTAAACACTTAACAACTTAAAGCCAAATTCCCTATGCAATTAAACTATGCAATCAATGTAAATTAAAGTTGCGAAATGAAGATTGCATAAGAGTAAAAGGGAGAGGGATGCAAACGCTCAAGGGACACGGAGTTTATCCCGTGGTTCGGTAAGATCACAAGGATCTTCCTACATCCACGTTGTGACACCCACCGAAGGGTTTTGCCACTCCCAAGTCACCGAGACAAGGGGCTTCTTCACTATTCTTCTCTGTTCGCCAACCTCGGCAAGGTGGAGCTCAAGCCTTGTACACTTTGGGATCCTCCGGGCTTCCACAATCTTCTTGGCAAGCTCCGGAAGTTGCACACACCAAGGGTCACTCCCTTAGGGCTCTCACTACACTAGAGACTCCAATCACCAAGAATGGAGGCACCCAAGCACTATCTCTAGCTAGTTCTAGCCTATCTCTTGGTGTACAAATGATGAACAATTGATGTGAAAGTGGTAGCTCTATTGCTTGAATGCTCTAGGATGTGTAGAGTATGTCTGGGCTTCAAGTCTTATCGATTTGACAGGTTGAAGGGGTATAAATAGCCAGCCTCCACGAGATAGCCGTTGGAAAAGTAGGCTGACATCACTTCTCTGCGAACACCGGATGATCCGATGTCTCCCCTTCAGTTATCATCGGTCAAAGCCAAATTAGCTGATGTCACTGTGTCAGATATGACCGTTGTTAGACCGATGTTGATCTGTCTTCTCATCGGATGATCCGGTGGCTCTTCCTCCAGAATTTTGCTTGATCTTGAGGCTTACTGGAGTGATCGACCGATGTGTGTAAGTCTGCACATCGGATGATCCGGTGCTTCACTCGGTCCAATGGTGTTGCAATCTGTGATGATGGACCGATGTCACTGAGCCACTCACATCGGATGATCCGGTGAGTGCATTTGTCTGAGGTCTTCTTCTTCAGTTGAACCAACTCGACCGATGCAGTCAACTCCAAGATCATCGGATGATCCGGTGAGTTCAACTTGTTGACTTCGAGTTGTTTTGAGTTGTTCTTTTGGAATTTTGAACTTGTGACCTCTTTGACATTTGTTTGAAGTGTTGTTTTGATTGTCTTCAAGCATTGAGTGATATCAAGTTAGAGCTTTCACTTCTTGTTTTCATATGATTTGATTTGATCTCATTCGTTGATTTTATATGGGTCTCCAATGTAATTTTGATTTCATTTGATTGAGTGTCATTGAGACCTTGCATTCACAAATTCATTAGTAATATCGAATGGTTGTCATTAATCACCGAAACCGTACCTCATGGGGCCTAGATGCTTTCACATGTCCTGGTGGACGGAGGTGCAACGCTCAACCTCCTCAGCTTCACAACTTTTGCGAAGCTCCAGCTCAGCCTATCGGACCTTAGGCCCTCACGTCCTTTCCTCGGAGTAGGTCCAGGATCCATCACTCCTCTCGGATCAATTACAATCCTTGTGACCTTCGAGACTCGGGACAATAATAGGTTCAAAAAGATGGTTTTTGATGTGGCACACATCAGCCTTCCCTTCAATGCCATCCTAGGCAGGCCAAATTTGTATATGTTCATTACTGTAGCACACTACGGCTATCTGGTGTTGAAGGTGTCGACTCCTTCAAGTGTCCTTCAAATCCATGGGGATCGCACTGCTAGAGTCACTGCGCTGGAAGAACTTCATGCGCTCGCAACGGAGCAGAAAGAAAAATCTAGCAAGGAGCGACCAACTCAACAGCCTTCGAGCTTACATCAGCGTGGCTCAACTTCTGCACCTCGTGTGCAACCAAGCAACAACACCGACATCTCCGTCAAAATCGTCCAAATCGGTTCTGATGCTGCCCAAACCACTCGTATATCGGGAGGTCTGGCGATAAATAGGAACTCGCGCTCGTCACTTTTTTCTGGGCGAATGTCGACGTGTTTGCATGGCAACCGTCATAGATGCCTGGGATCTCTAGGGAGGTGATCGAGCACAGCTTGAAGATATACCCTGATGCACGACCAGTACATCAGAAGCCTCGGAAGCAATCTGTCAAGCGACATAACTTCACTAGACAAAAAATCAAGAAGCTGCTCGACGCTGGTTTCATCCGGGAGGTTCACCATCCTTGGTGGCTAGCAAACCAAGTCGTTGTACCAAAGGCCGACGAGAAGCTTCGGATGTGCATCGACTACACCACCTTGAATAAGGCATGCCCAAAAGACCCATTTCCACTCCATAGAATAGATCAGATAGTGGATTCTACCTCCGGGTGTGAGTTACTGTGTTTCCTAGATGCATATTCTAGATATCATCAGATTCAAATGTTTAGGAAAAATTAAGAGCATACTGCCTTCATTACAGTAGATGGGTAATATTGTTACACCGCCATGCATTTCGGTCTCAAAAATGCTGCTTCAACTTTTGTGCGATCTATGCACAAAACATTTAGAGAGCTCATCAGGGACTTGGTGGAGGTCTACGTTGATAACAACATCGTCAAGGTGAAGAACAAGGAATCACTCCTTAACAATCTACAAGCAGTCTTCGACAAGCTGCACATGACGCGTACGAAGCTCAACCCGGACAAGTGGGTCTCCAGGGTTAACTCCGGAAAGCTCCTTTGTTTCTTGGTGACACATCAAGGAATTGAGGCAAATCCAGCAAAGATCAAGGTCATTGAAGAGATGTGGCCCCCAATCCGCATCAAGGACATCCAAAAGCTAACTGGTTGTCTAGCTGTGCTTAGCCGGTTCATTTCAAGACTAGCAGAGCGGGCGCTTCCATTCTTCAAACTATTGAGGAAGTTCGAGCCATTTCATTGGTCCGAAGAAGCAGAGAAGGCATCCCAAGAGCTCAAGCAGCTCCTCACCACACTACCAGTTTTGGTTGCTCTGAAACCTGGTGAGCCTCTTCTGCTTTACATTTCGGCAACTATGGAGGTTGTCAGCATGGTCCTGGTCACGGAGAGACTGGAGCCATCTTCAGCTAAGGAGCCTAGACCCCTCCAAGAGGTTCAGAGCTACTTGAAGGCGAGTTTGGGTCCTAGCTCCCAGGCACGGATCCTAAAGGCAAGAGGCCTGAGGATCAACCTCTCTCAATCGAGGGAGTTCCCGTAGTAGAAGAAGAAGGTCCGGACCCCTATGAAAAGGTTCAGGCTGATGAAGAAAAAGATCCAGACCCCTCCGGCAGGGTCTGGGTTGATCAATAAGAAGATCCAGACATCTTCGGGAGTTCGAGTTGATGGAGAAGAAGCCCTGGGTCCTTCTGGGAGGGTCCGGACCGTCCAGCAGCCAGGGTACTGCATAATTGAAGTACTCCATGATGCCAAGACTCGCTACATTGAGGTGCATAAGCTGCTATATGCAGTCCTTATTGCCTCAAAAAAGCTACATCACTACTTCCAAGCCCACAAGATATCAGTGGTAACCTCCTTTCCACTGCGTGCTATATTGCATAATCCAAATTCTACTGGAAATATCACCAAGTGGGCGGCGGAGCTAGCAGAATTCGATCTCGAATTTCTACCTCGACATGCTACCAAGAGTCCGGCACTGGCTGACTTCGTGGCGGAGTGGACTCCTTTCTCATCAACTCCAGGGGGCCTCAGTGAGCAGAAGTTAGAACTTAAGGTCCCGGTCTTCACTAAGCCTCACTGGACACTCTACTTCGATGGCTTCATGGAGAAGCAGGGGGTGAAGCTGGGACCCTTCTCCTCGCTTCGACTGGGGAGAAGGTCAAGTACATGGTACATCTTGACATCAAGGCAACCAACAACACGGCAGAGTACGAAGCTCTCATTTACGGACTTAAGGTGGCGCTATCATATGGCATCAGTCAACTAATGGTGAATGGTGACTCACAACTCATCATCAAGCAAGTCAAAGGTGAATGCAGTTGCAACAATCCCCAACTCGTTGCTTATTTACTTGATGTCCAAAAGCTGCGGAAGGACTTCCACGTCCTGGATCTCTGTCATGTCCAGCGTCTCAACAACGCTGAAGCTCATGACCTTTCGATGAAGGCTTCAACAGGAGCTCAAGCTCCAGACAGAGTTTTTGTCAGAAGATTGTCAGGACCTGCCGCTCAACCCACCGAACTGAGTGATGGGGGCGAGATCAGCACCTTGAAGCTGGCGGTCCCGGTGGCCCTGTTTCCATGGCGCCCACAAGGATCGTATGCGCTACAGGAAGTTCCGAGCAACTTAGCGCGCAAAATCTAGAAGCTCAAGTTAGCTCCGATGCATGGATCTCGAAGATCTGGAGCTACTTGAAGGACAATATCCTTCCTGAAGACGGTGCTTCTGCTGATCAAATTGTCAGATTAGCTAAAAGATACACGGTGCTTCCTGAAGAGACGATCTGGTGTTGCGGAGAATACTGACTCGAGAAGAAATGAACAAACTCTCCCTGAGCTGGGAAAGTCCCTTCCGGGTTATCAAAGTTTCCTGTCCTGGATGCGTTTGCTTGGCGACAGAGGATGGGACTCTGCTTCCCAATCCATGGAACATCGAGCACCTCCATAATTTTTATGCTTAGCTACACGGAGGTGAGTCTCTTTGTATAAAATGTATCTCTTATAGTCTATGGACAGAGTCACGAAGGGTCCTAGCGAACTTAACTTGGTCCTGTACTTTAGGTGTGTCTTTACCCTCCCTGGGTTAGATCGAGATGAATAGCACACTTAAATCAGTTATTGTACTTTAAGTGTGTCCTTCTCTTCCCCTGTAATTCGGACCTTAATGATAAAATATTTTATATGGACAAACTATACGTGCATTTCATTTGTACAAGCTCATTATTTTTGTTACCTTCTTGTCAATAACAATGTTGTTCAATCCCTTCAAAATTTAATCCAAGGTATTCATGTGATATATAAGTTGTATTATTAATCTTCTTTTGGGTCTTAGCATTGTTGTATGGTCTACTCGCTTGAAAACCAAAGCCAATAACAGGTCTAGAGTGTGCTATCGACTTAGACTGGTCAGGCACCCTAAGTACGCCACTCTATCTATATCTTGGCAGGTCCCAATAGGGTGGGTCTGGAAGGCATTCAGGCTTAAAGGGATTTCATCAATACACTTATGTTGTCATGTTAAATTCCTTAGGATCTAAAATTCAAAGATGGATAATAAACCGCAATAAGTTATAGACAAGAGGACAAATTTTACTATTTTTCTTGTTTCTTATGCGCAGGAAAAATTAACACTTGATGGAAATTTGCTCGGTGATGGTGGATGCTGCCGGAGCACTAGATCCGACAACCCTCAGAGGGCCCGCCGTCGACATTCTATACATTGACAGTGGGCGCCGTCGAAGCTATCAAGCTCCGACAACCCCCAGGGGCCCCACCTTCGACATTCTATACGTTGACAGTGGGTGCCATCGAAGACACCAAGCTCTGACAGCCCCCAGGGGGCTCGTCGTCGATGTTCTATATGTTGATAGTGGGCGCCGTCGAAGCTACCAAGCTCTGACAACCCCAGGGGGCCCGCTGTCGAAGCTACCAAGCTTCGACAACCCCCATGGGGCCCGCCTTCGATGTTCTATACGTTGATTGTGGGCACCGTCGAAGACACCAAGCTCCGACAAACCCCAGGGGGCCCGCTGTCAACGTTCTATACGTTGACAGTGGGTGCTATCAAAGCTACCAAGCTCCAACAACCCTGAGGGGGCCCGCCGTCGACGTTCCAAGTGTTGACAGTGGGTGCCGTCGAAGCTACCAAGCTCCAACAACTCCAAGGGGGCCCACCATCGACATAACAAAGGGTCCCTGGAGATACCGGAGGCAAGACTCGGAACTCGGAGCTATCATACTGGCTACGAATTGGGAGCTATCGAGTTCTCAAGATATTGTCTAAATCCTCATGGTAGATACCTTCAATACATTGAACACATCTACCAGAGGGCCAAAAATATAAAAGGCAATGAATTGAAGACACAATAAATGGAATTCAGAAGGATTTCATTCATTCAAAATGATAGGATTACAAGATGAAGGCAAAAAAAAGAGAAGTCCTAACTATTGGAGTTCCTTTTGAAAAATGAGGCAACTGTCCGGGCAGCTTCTTGAATGCTGGCCCCGACGACTTCTTCCTCCTCGGCAACGGGTCCTTCGAACACCAGAGCTAAAGACATCTGGGGGTCCCGACTCTTGAAACACGTCAGCACATACTCGATAATGTTATTGTCCAGGTACCTTCCTTCTGTCTCCAGTTCATCGATGACCACGTGTCCCACAACTTCCAACTTCTTGCCGGCAGAGGTCAATGCCACCAGTGCCTTGTCGATCTCTGGCTCCGAGTCAACTGGACGTACTGGGCTAAAACCAAACGGCACCAGAGCTTCATTCGCTTGCCCCAAAAAATCCCAGACTTGCTGGGACTCAGTTGCTCTCAAATTCTTGAGCTCTTCCAGTGATCTCCTAGCAGCCCAAGGTTCCGCAAAACCTTCCTTTTAGAAAAGCTCAACTTCCTTAGCATGATGCTGAATCATTTCAGCCACTTGCTTTTCTTGGTTGTTGGGCTCCCTCTCTCAGAGGTGAATGCAGTTCCACCGATCTGCCAAGTCTTTCTCCTTGGCCTTCAACTTCTCCTCCCTGGTGGAGATATCAGTCTCTCTTTTGGATACGTTTACCCCCACCTGTCATATCCGATCCTTCTCTTGATCGCACCACAAATTGAACTGTTCGGCGTGATCAACCAAACTTTGCTCTCCCAACGACAACTTATGGGCGAGCTCCTCCCCCCTCTTTACGAGGTCTTCCTCTTTCTCTAGGAGCTTATCCTCCTTTTGATTGAGTACTTCCTAACGTTTGAGAAGTTGCTCATTCAATTCATGAAGGCTATCCGGGCGGCTGTCAGCCGCTTGACTGGCCTTCTTAGCATGATCATAGACCTCCCTGGTCTTCTCATTGAGGGCCTCGATCATGGCCTCTCTCTCATTGAGCGCGCGGTGTAACCGTGCCAGTCGGGCCTTCTCCTTGGCAACCCACTCCTTCTGGTCAACCAGTCGAGACTGCGTCAGCTTCATCTCAAAATAAAGTCTATTGCGCCAACGCCTTAGGGTCTTACGCTCTTCTTCAAGAGTCTTGCTTTCATAGTTGAAGGCAAGATAGACCTGACAGAGACTTGAGCAGGCGTTGTTGTTAGACAACGCTAGAGGAATCAGCTCTGGGCCCGCCTGAGGTGCCTCTGCAAGCTCCAGTGGGTCTTCCAAAATTACTATTGTACCCCGCGACGCGAGTGTGTTCTCCAAAAGCTCCACATCGCTGGGGCCGATCTTCGGGAGCTCATCGATATTTATTGTGGCTGAAGAAGGTCCCGCTGCTCGAGCTTCGACCTCCGAAGCTGATGAAGAGGGTTCCTCAATGGGATCTTCAACCATCGGCCCAGAAGACGTAGGACCCGCAACAGGATCCTCTGGTTGCGCTGGCTCGGAGATAGCTACCTCCGGAACCGGCACTGAAGCATTTTCTGGAGCTTCACCCACTTTTGGCACTAATGTCGGAACTTCCACAGCAGGCTTCGACAATGCCTGAGCTCCTACAAGCACTTCTTCCGCGTGGTCTGGTGCTACCACGGGATATTCGGTTGCTGGCTCTGGACCTGTCTCCACGACAACCGGTGCCGGAGCTTTCGTGTCATCCTCTACCACCACTGGGGGAGAGGCAGGAGCCGATGTGGGAGCTTCAGCCGATGCAGCCTCCGAGCTGCAGTAGGCACCAGAGTTGCAGTACTCGTTCTCGACGTTCTGGAAGCAGAAAGTATGGAATTCAATACTAAGCCAGAAACATAATCAAGACAAAGTCTAAAGAGCCGATACTTACCTAGGAGTATTACCGCTCCAATCGGCACAGATCATCTTCCTCGGGCGCTTGGAGCTAGAGCCCGCCGTCGTCGGTGTGGTGGATGCTCCGGGGACCCAAACCTGGAGTTAAGGAGGTCGCAGGCGCTGCCACCTCTGGTACCTCCGTCGTTGGAGGATGCACTCCGGACTCAGAGCCACCTGCTGGCATCGGGGCGATAGTTGACTCGCCGGAGCCACTGCCCTCTGCGGGCACTGGAGCCGAAAGACCATCCGAAGTTAGAGGCACGATCACCACGGGCCTAAGCCTAGGTTGAGGGGTCACTTCTTTCGGAGCTTCCCTAACACTACTCCCGTCGCTCCTTGTCAGCTTCCGCTTGTGACTCGGAACTTCGACGGGAGCTTTCTCTTTGCCTCGGTCCGAGGTTAACTTCTTGGGAGGTGAAGCTGCGGGACCTTTGCCTTTGCCACTGACTGGCCTAGGTCTGGAGCCTTCATGGGAGCAAGGAGCCCCGGGTATAACAATCCCCGTTGGAGGAGTGCTCCGACGCTTATCCACGAGACCCAGATCATCAAGTGTTGGCATCTTTTTCCGCAACTCCCTTCTAAACTCTGGCACCATGTTCAAGGGCAGGAACATCGGCAGAGGAGTCAAATCATCAGGGCGAATGGTCCGGAGATGAAGCTTCAAAGCCTCTTCATCCAAATTCATCCCAAGACTAATGTCAATCCGGTTGTGATCCATTTCTTCACTGAACCCCCATGTGGACCACTCCCTCGTCTTCAGCGGAGCCCACCAGTTAGTCAGTAAGTTGGTGATGACCATAAGGGGAGTTACTCCTCCTTCGAATCACTCCTGAATCCTTGTAAAGATCGGGTTGTACTCCTCTCACAGCGTCGGAACAACCTCCCAAGCTTCGGTGTCAATGGCCGGAAGGCTGTCAGGCAGCTCCAGCATATCGTCGCAATCCACCATGATGACCACCCAATCTTTATTCCAGTTGTCCCACTTCCCGGAAGGGAACATCTTCAAATACTTGAGGGGCGAGTTCTTGCACTTCACGAAATAGTAGAAGCCAAGAAACTCGTTGCTCTTCCCGGTTGCATGGACCATGAAGAAGGACCGAAAAAGCTCAATGCAGGGTGGCACACCCACCCACATCTTGCAAAAGTGAACAAATGTCGCCACTAGCAAGAAGGAGTGGGGGCCAAGGTGATGAAGCTCGAGACCGTAGAAGTCCAGCAGCATCAGCAGGAAGCTTGAGAAGGGTGAGATGAGCCCCACCATGGCAAATGCCAAGAAGTAGATGATCTCACCGGGATTCTCCTTCTTGAAGGGGAACTTGTCGAGGCGAATCAAGTTGTTGAAGGAGTCGCTCGACCACCCCATGTAGGTGCAGATCCTCAACAAGTCTTCATTTTTCTTGATCCAGCTCCGAGGAAGTCCCAACTCCATCGATGCAAAGTGGAGCAGAAGAGGAAGAAATGTTGCAAGGGTGGAGAGATCTAAGCGCAAGATCATATGAAGGCATAAAGAGTTCTCTCCCTATGAAGACTTTCTCTCTTTAGTAAGCCTCCGCAACGCTTGGATGGAAACTACCTCCAGACCCAAATCGCAGATGACCTCGTCAATGACAAGGGGGCCCGAGTCCACTTTGTTTAAAAAGTTACACTGGGCGAACTGTTGTCATGATGAGAAGTTGAAAGCCCGAGGGCGGCAACCTGACAGGGCTACAAAGAACGCGGGAGCTGATACAAATTATGTACTGGAAACTGGCGATATTGAATTGTGTGAGATCCGCACGCCAGGATCCCACGCGTTGTGTCAAAAAGGACCACGTGGCGATGGCATAACTCTTTGTCGTCGCCTCAACCGCCCAGAAAAGACTTTGAAGCTACAACGCGGGAATCGAAGCTGGCCCCACCTCCAGTAGCATAACCTCAACCTAAGGGTCCCTCCCAGAGGTGGGCCCGAGGGCCACTGTTGGTATCTTGCGTACCGGATACCCCCTGATACCACACTTACAACCAAGGAATTCCTATGTGTGAGTTGAAGACTTCAAAAGACAACACACGTCCTGTAACACTGGGTCCGCATCCCTCGTTTGAGTAGCTCTGGTGCTGCCACGTGTCCTGCAGGGCCGGACCTACCTTCTTTCACATGGAAGCTCCGGTACCACCACGTGTTCAGCAACTTCGGACCTAATCCCTAGTAGAGGGAAGCTCCGGCGCTGCCACGCATCAAGTGGCTCCGGACCTGCTCCCCCCCCCCCCCCCCCCCCCCAAAGAGAGCTCCGGAGTTGCCACGTGTTGGACCTCCGGACCTAAGCCTGCAACGGGAAGACTACAGGATTCCCAATGACATAGACATTCAAGAGGCTATTAAATAACCGTTACAAGACCTGATTAACGTGTCATTAATTCAGTATTAATGATACACGATCAGAGGACTGTCAATACAGGACACGCCGCTATTAAGGCGCGTTATCACCTTGTTAATCCCATATAATACATGTAGATCGTGTATATGTGATTAATTACAGCCGGAGCCACCTGTCGGGCCAGGCATGCACTGTAACGGCTAGCCCTTAGCGTATAAAAGGGTTGTGCCGCACAGTAGAAAGCAACTAAGCCCAGACACATACAAGCAACCCTAGACACTCGCCACACACTCATATAATCAACAACCACCCCATAGAGTAGGGTATTATGCTTAGGCGGCCCGAACCACGTAAAAAACTCCTGTGTCATCATCTTTTTCGTGATCTTACGCGCGCCTCATCCATATACGAACCTTTGCGGACTACGCTTTAGTAGTACCGAGTGAAGTGTTGTTGCTACACTTCAACAGTGTGCCTAGCCGTCCAGTTATCATCGATTTGTTCTAAACAATAGACTGTGAGTGTGTGTATTTGTACTCGCTTGTAATAAATTAGCTATAACCTCTTTGAAAGAAAGGTCGGAGCTTCACCCATTATCTAAAAAAGGTATTCTCTTCAATCCAAAAAGTTTATCGTTTTTAACTCGACAAACTTTTTAAGACAGTATTTATTATGCGTTAGCAGTTAGCGTTCCGGCCGGTGTTAGATAGCCAGGCTTGAGTCAGATATGAGTTTGCATGAACTGGTTCGTGGCACGGCGTGGTCGTGTGCATGCGAATCGATGGGTCCATCCTTGCATGTACGAGCATGTGCCGTCTGCCTGAGTTGGAGCTCATGCATGGAGCCGAGTTTTCGCATCGTCGAGTTATAAATGGGCAACCTGGGTTCTGCTCAACGTGTCCAAGCACTAGAGGGATCGGAGCACGGCGGTCGAGACAAGGCACCATTTCAGCCAAAAGAGGCGAGAGTCTCGGGTTGACGACCCACGCACCGGCGCCACGCCACCACCTTACCTGCAGACACGCCGGCGTGGTGCAGTGCATTGCTCCTCAACTTGTTTATAAAACTGCACGACTCCCTCGCTCTCTTATACAGAGCGCATCTCCCGTGTAAGTATAAATCAGCGGCACTCGGCGGTTTGTCGGACCGGGGGCGGTGCGGCGATGGCGGGCGACGGCGGCGAGTTCAAGAACGCCCACCGCGACGACAGCGTCAAGATGCTCCTCAAGAACGAAGCCCTCTACGAGGTACGTCGGACGACGGCGGTTAATAGGTCGATCGACCTGAGTTCTGACGCACTGGCTGACTACCCCAAAGTCCCAAAAAGACTGTTCATTCGTACGTGGTCCTGTTCTTGTTCCAGTACATGCTGAACACGATGGTGTACCCGCGGGAGCACGAGTGCATGCGCGACCTCCGCCTCATGACCCAGAAGCACACGTGGTAAGCTGGCGCGCATGATTTTACTTTACTTTTTACTCCGTCTTTTTCTGATGTCGCCGAGTGTTTTGATGCTATATTATGGTCTGGATGATCATCAGCGGGAACATGTCGTCGCCGCCGGACGAGGCGCTGCTCCTGTCGATGCTGCTCAAGCTGACGGGTGCAAGGAACACCATCGAGGTCGGCGTGTTCACCGGCTGCTCCGCCCTCGCCACCGCGCTCGCCATCCCTGAAGACGGCAGGGTCGTGGCGATCGACGTCAGCCGGGAGTACTTCGACCTCGGCCTGCCCCTCATCCAAAAGGCCAGCGTCGCGCACAAGATCGACTTCCGCGAGGGACCTGCGCAACGAATCCTCGACGAGATGCTCGCCGATGTACGACACAACCGCGCGCCCGCAGAGTATTTAATTATCTTCTTGGTCCAGTATCGTCCCCGGGCGGTGGCCGTGCTCGCTGCTGTTGATTGACGTTTCACGTTTGTGAACTTTGTGCAGGAGGGGAACGAGGGGATGTTCGACTTCGCGTTCGTGGACGCGGACAAGGGCAACTACGGCAGCTACCATGAGCAGCTGCTTCGTCTGGTGCGCGTCGGCGGCGTGCTCGCCTACGACAACACGCTCTGGGGCGGCAGCGTGGCGATGCCGGACGACACGCCGCTCTCGGAGTATGACCGGCAGACCAGGGACGACATCAGGGCCTTCAACGCCAAGGTCGCCGCGGACAAGCGCGTCGAGGCCGTTCTCCTCCCGATCGCCGACGGAATCACGCTGTGCCGCCGCGTCGTCTGAGCGGTCTCCTGGCAACTCGTCGTGCCACATGAAGAATCAGGATGTTGATGGTAATCTGGTGCGCACGTTCTGTTTGATTGCGAGGCTGAGGCACGCGGAGGATGTGAACTGGATGACTTAACCACTAGATCGTTCTCTGCAACCCATAAGAATCAAAGCCGCATCCTATGAATCATGGGTAAGCTATGACGATATGCAGGAGTACTAAATAAGTCGTCGTCGAATTCAATATACTGACAGGCATGGTACCAGAGGACGATAATGATGTTAAAATAAAACTCTTCTATTTCTTAACATGTAATCTTCTATTTTTAAAAGCTGCATCTCTTTGTCCATTGCGTATAATCTCCTAATATACGCGTGTGATCTCCTACCTAATCTTGTACCTTACCATTGCTATATAAAGTGAACGTTGTGGCCTTGAGAGCGAATGCGGCTTCCCTCCTCCCATTCGGTCCTCCCATACGTCCTCCCGTTAACGTGTCAAAGTATTATTGGTTCTTCATTAATACTCAGTTTAACTACCATATCTTCACAACAAATAAGATGATGACACATCAGTGGGAGGACGCATGAGAGGACAAACGGGAGGAGGGAAGCCGTGTCCCTTGAGAGCCATGACGTCCAGACTAATTACATGGTATTAGAGTCAATGATTTTTTCTTGACCTATATCTATCCAATCTTCCTCCTCCACCTTCTCTCTCCTGTAATGGTGATCTCTTTTGCCTAAACTCCCATACATCATGTTGTTACTGTTTGCCACACGAAGGCTAACTATCTTATTTGACGCGGTCAACTTTTGCCCTACCTTCGCAGCACCCAATTGCAGACATTTTTTGATGGCACGTTCCCGACACCCTCCAAGCAGATTGCTTCTTCGTCTGCTGCAGGTGCAGATCTGGTGCTA
This sequence comes from Tuctoria greenei, assembly GCA_036927565.1. Lineage (NCBI taxonomy): Eukaryota > Viridiplantae > Streptophyta > Magnoliopsida > Poales > Poaceae > Tuctoria > Tuctoria greenei. The sequence continues at coordinate 5,702,246 of JAYESD010000005.1, forward strand.
TCAAAGTGTAGACTAGGACACTTTCTTCAGTACTACTAAGAAGTAGTTCGCGGATGTTTGTATTCAGTTGAGGCACAAGTCAAGATCGAGACAAGAGGTGAACACCTAGGGTTTTACGTGGTTCGAGACGCCTGAGTGTAATACCCTACTCCACAGGGGGTTTGTATTGTATTGCATGTATATGAGCCTGAGCTTGGGTGTGTATGAGCTTGCTTTTTACCGTGCAGCGCAACCCTTTTATATGCCAAGAACTGGTTGTTACAGTGTATGTCGTGGCTCGACAGGTGGTCCTGACTGTATTAACTGTCCTGTACACGATCTATGGTGTTATGAGGAGTTAATATTGTGATAACATGCTTTAATGGCAGCATTACCAGCCTTCACAGTCTTCTGATCGTGCGTCATTAATATAGCATTAATGACACTGTCGGTACCCTGGATACTAGGTACCCCTGATACTGTGGGTAAAGTCATGAAGTTCCGCCTATTAATGTTGAAGACTTCCGAAGGCAACACGTGTCCCGCAACACTAGGCCCGCCTCCCTCGTTTGGGAAGATCTGGAGCTACCACATGTCTTGCAGGGCCGGACCTACCTATCTTCACGGGGAACCTCTAGAACTGCCACGTGTCTAGTAGCTCCGGACCTAACCCCAGTAGAGGAAAGCAAGAGTGCTTCCACGTGTCAAGTAGCTTTGGAACTGTCTCCTCGCAAAGGGAAGCTCTAGAGCTGCCACGTGTCAGACCTCCGAAACTAAGCCTGCAACGGGAAGGTGGTCGAATCTTCAACGACATTCAAGAACTATTAAACAGTCGTTACAAGACCTGGTTAATGCGTCATTAATGTCATATTAATGACACACGATCAGAAGGCTATCAAGACTGATAACGCTGCCATTAAGGACACGTTATCACCCCGTTGATCACCCATAACACCAGTAGATCGTGTATAGGATGTTAATGGCAGCCGGGGCCACTTGTCGAGCCAGGCATACACTGTAACAGCCAGTTCTTAGCATATAAAAGGGTTGTGCTGCATGGTAGAGAGCATCCAAGCTCATACGCGTACAAGCATCTTTAGACACTCGCCACACTTACACACTCATACAATCAATAACCACCCCGTGGAGTAGGATATTACGCTCAGGCGGCCCGAACCACGTAAAAAATCCCGTGTCACCATCTTGTTCATGATCTTACGTGCGCCCCATCCAAATACGAACCTCCACAGACTACGATTTAGTAGTACTGGAGAAAGTGTCGTTGCTACTCTACCTATATCCTGGCAGGCCATAGTAGGACGGGTTCGGAAGGCATTCAGATCTAAAGAAATTTCATCAATACACTTATGTCGTCATGCTAAATTCCTTAGGATCTAAAATTCAAAGAAGGATAATAAGCCACAAATAATTTATAGACAAGAGGACGAATTTTACTGCTTTTCTTGTTTCTTATGCGCGAGAACAATGAATATTCGATGACAATTTGCTTGGCGATGGTGGATGCTACCGGAGAACCAAGCTCTGACAACCCCCAAGGGGCCCGCCGTCAACGTTTTATGCGTTAACAGTGGGCGCCGTGGAAGCTACCAAGCTTCGACAACTCTCAGGGGGCCCGCTGTTGACGTTTTATGCGTTGACAGTGGCTGCCATTGAAGCTACCAAGCTCCAACAGCCCCCAGGGGGCCCGCCGTCGATGTTTTATGCGTTGACAGTGGGCGCCGTAGAAACTATCAAGCTACAACAACCTTTAGGGGGCCCACCATCGACGTTCTATGCGTTGATAGTGGGCGCCGTTGAAGCTACCAAGCTTCGACAACCCCCAAGAGGCCCGCCGTCGACGTTCTATGCGTTGATAGTGGGCGCCGTCGAAGCCACCAAGCTCCAACAACTCCCAGAGGGCCCGACGTCGATGTAACAAAGGGTCCTTAGAGATGTAGGAAGTAAACTTCGAACCTCAGAGCTACCATTTTGGCAACAAGTTTGAAGTGACGTCCTCAAGACATTGTCAAATCCTTTTGGTATATGTTCGCAATCAAATTGTGCACATCTACCAGGGGGCCAATAAGATAAAGGGCAATGCATTGAAGACACACAAAAAGTGTAATTCAGAAAGATTTCATTCATTCAAAATTAGAGGATTAAAAGATGAAGGAAAAAAAGGAAAGGTCCTAACTACTGGAGTTCCTATTGAAAAATAAGGCAACGGTCTGGGCAGCTTCTTAAACGCTGGCCCTGGCGGCTTCTTCCTCCTCAGCAACAGGTCCTTCGAACATTGGAGTTAAAGGCATCTGGGGGTCCCGACTCTTGAAACATGTCAGTACATACTCGACAATGTTCTTGTCCAGAGACCTTCCTTCTGTCTCCAGTCGTCGACGACCACGTCTCCTACAGTTTCCAACTTCTTGTCAGCGGAGTTCAATGCCACGAGCGCCTTGTCCATCTCCGGCTCCGGGTCAGCCGAACGTACGGGGCTAAAACCAAATGGCACTAGAGCTTCATTGGATTGCCCCAAGAAATCCCAAACTTGTTGGGACTTAGTTTCCCTCAAGCTCTTAAGGTCCTCCAGTGACCTCCTGGCAGCCGAGAGTTCCGCTTAACCCTCCTTGGAGAAGCGCTCAACTTCCTTAGCATGATGCTGGATCATTTCAGCCACCTGCTTCTCTTGGTCGCTGAGCTCCCTCTCTTGAAGGTGAATGCAGTTCCTCCGCTCTGCTAAGTCCTTCTCCTTGGCCTTCACCTTTTCCTCCCTGGTGCAGATGCCAGTCTCTCTTTTGGAGACATTTACCCCGACCTTCCATATCCAATCCTTCTCTTGTTCACACCACGAATTGAACTGTTCGGCGCGATCATCCAAGCTTTGATCCTCCAGGGATAGCTTCTGGGCGATTTCCTCCTCCCTCTTCACGAGGTCTTCCTCTTTCTCTAGGAGCTTATCCTCCTTTTGATCGAGAGCTTCCCAACGCTTGAGAAGTTGCTCATTCAATTCATCAAGGCTCTCCAAATGGTTGTCAGCCGCTTCATTGGCCTCCTTAGCATGCTAGTAGACCTCTCTGGTATTCTCATTGAGGGCCTTGATCATGGCCTATCTGTCATTGAGCGCGCGGTCTAACCGCGCCAGTCAGGCTTTCTCCTTGGACACCCACTCCTTCTGGTCTGCTAGCCGAGACTGCGTCATCCTGGTCTCGAAGAACAGCTTGTTGCGCCAGTGCCTCAAGGTGTCGCACTCTTCTTCGATAGTCTTGCGTTCGTAGTCGAAGGCAAGCTGGACTTGGCGAAGACCTGAGCAGTCATTATCAATAGACAACGCCGAGGGAATTGGCTTCGGGCTCACCTGAGGAGCTGTGACACCCGTTTCCGAAAATGAACCAAGTGAACGCATATGTGTGCCCAGGATGTTCAACACACATACACGAGTGCATTCACAAAAGAGTATACAGAAAATTACCACAGAACAAGATTAATTAACCAAATTTTATTAAACAAACTATATTATCCTTGAATACAAGTTCTAATGAATACTAATGACAAGTTCAACTAATGCAGCGGAAATAAACTAAACTGAGCAAACTAAGCAAAAGGGATAGCGCAGCTCTGACACTCCACAGGCAAAGCTGACGGCAGACACGACCTAGAATTCTGCATTATTAACGTACTACTCCCAATCCTGACCTGCAACTATTGAGGGGAGATTGCAAGAGTGAGTACATGTCTTACTCAGCAAGTGTGGAAAGTATGACATGTGGCTGGTTCAAATGACGAATATAATAATGGTTGAATGCTGAAAAGTACATTAAAACATTTGAAAAGTAATATATTACATGTATATGAAATAAACCTATCATAAGCCATGTAGTTATCATAATACCAGTCCATATTCCATATCCATCATCATATACCAATATCCATATTCAATACCGGAATTCAATTCATAACCATCCATAACCATAATACCAACCATAACCATCCCAAATACCATCCCAATACCGAGTTCCCTCTAATTATGTGAGGGTCCAGGTTGCTCATAACCGGGAGCACGACTATCATGATAGTTTTAGACACACTCTACAGATGTTGTACTGCTTTACCCACGTGTTTGTGATTTCATCACCCATCAGCGACTAAAGAACCCCCCTTTCGCCAATTACACTCCCTTTGGTGTATGGCCAAGAGATCACAAAATAGCCTTTACAAAGGGATTACTAGCCTATTTAGACCCCACTGAGGTTTCACCGGTGGCGATATCTCCAACTGAGCACATCTTCAACCAAGGGCCCCCTCTTGAGCCATTCGGATCCCAGGGTAGTCCCACCAATCATCAACAAACCCAATCCGACTAGCCCTTCCCCGAGCATCCTTAATGGTCCAAATAGAACTGGCAAAGCCCTAATTAATCAGCTATGCCACACCCATACTTGGCCTCGTGGTGGCACTGTAAATCCTGGATGGTCGTTCCACGAACCGGTCCTTAAATCTAAAGCAAGCAAAACCACCATAACATCCAACCCATCCACATACCAGGCTTGCTTAGATCACCCATTACCACATCATATTTAACTAGTTCATGTCAACCACAATCTCATTAATACATAATTAAATTAAGTAGTGTAGTTGTTCTTCCACCCCAATTAATTAAGCGAAGTAAAAAGGTATAAATTCCATCCCGACTCTCTACCATATATCCCAGGTGACAAGGGTGGTTAAACAAAGCTAGTAAACTTCCAATCATAGGATTCCCATCAAATTGACACAAGCATGCAATTTTGCAAACAAAACATTTATTTCAAAACAGGATCAATATGCTTCAAGGACACTTGCCTTGCTCCGACGAATAGGGTTGCTCAAGCGCTTCAAAGTCTTGATTCTGGAAATTCTCGTACACGGCCTCTTGAGCACTTCCCTCTACTCATGATCACACATACAAGAAAATACATACAAATCAACATGATGCACACACACTAATCAACATGCGATGACATGCATGCATGCAAAGTTCAATAATTAATTAACTACGGTTGTTTATTAATTAGATGCAACTAGTTGATACGTATTTATATGAGTTTACAAGGTTTTAGCAAGCATTAATGCTGCTAAAAATAAAATTATTGCGCAACTACGATTAAATTATGTCTACTAGATTTAATATGTTGCTAAAATTCGCATCGGAAAAACGAATCCTACCGTAGACGCGACGGCTTTGATGATCGTGGAACGAAGGTGACGCGTAGACGAAGTGGATGGCGCAACGGTCCTCCGGCGGCACGACGACGGTGGCGCGGTGATCTCCGGCGGACGACGATTTCTTCCTCCTTTTCTTCTTCTTCTTCCCCTCTTTTTTTCTTCCTTTTCTTCCCCTGGCGGCGGCAGCCTCTGGTCTCTCTATTTCTTTTCCTACGACAACTTAGGGTTTCTCTTTTCTTCTTGGGCGGCAGCACTGCTTCCGTCGAAACCCACAGAGTCTTGCTCCTTTTATAGCCGCGAGGGCTGGCGCTAGCTGTGGCACGACCGCCAAATCCAGCGGCTGACTCGGCCTGGGACTCGGGGCACGGGCTGGCGCGCGTGGCGCGCGGGCAGGCGGGGCGTGGGAGGCGCGGGGCACGCGCGAGCGGGTGGGTGGGATCGTGTGGCGGGGCGCGCGGGGCAGGCGCGCTGGTGGGCCGGCCGCTCGGCTTGGCCGGCGGTGCTGCCCTTTTTTTCTTTACCTTTTTTTATATACAAATATTATTATTTATTTTTTATATATTATTATTATATATATTGTTTATTTATATATTTTTGTATATATTATTATTATTTTTATATTTATTCCCTAATACATGTTTTACTTTTATTTTCTTCTCTTCTTTTGCTACACACATTTTGTATATGCTCCATCTTTTATTTTTCTTCCTTCGTTCTACTAGTGATTAATGCATGATCATATATGCAATGCATGATGTGAAAATTGAGGGTGTTACAGGAGCATCTGCAGGCTCCAAGGGGTCTTCCACAATCACTATCGGAACCCACGGCGCGAGCGTGTTCTCCAACAGCTCCACATCGCCGGGGCTGATCTTTGGGAGCTTATCAATATCCATCGCAACTGAGGAAGGTCCTGTAGCGGGAACTTCTACCTCCGAAGCTGAAGAGGAGGGTCCCTCAGCTGGATATTCAACTGTTGGCCCAGAAGGTGGAGGACCCGCGGCCAGATCCTCTTGTTTCACTAGCTCGAACATAGTCACCTTCGGAACTATCACTTCCGGGGCTGGCACAGAAGCTTCAGCCGGAGCTTCGGCCACTTCTGGCACTAACGTCAGAGCTTCCTCAGCAGACTCCGAAATTGTCAGAGCTCCTTCAAGCACTTATTCCACGTGGTCCGACGAGACCACGAGAACTTCGGTTGCCAGCACTGGACTTGTCTCCACGACAGCCGGCACCGGAGCTGTCGTGTCCTCCGCCACCACCACTAGGTGTGAGGCAGGAGCTAGGGCGAGATCTCCAGCTTCCACAGTCTCTGTCGCTATAGTGGGTGCCGGAGCTGCAGTCTCCTTTTTTGACACTCTGGAAACAGAGTAAACAAAATTCAAGAAATAACAAAGATTAAATACTACAACTCAAGTTAAGCCGATGGCCCTTACCTTGGGATGTTGCCACTCCAATCGGCACAAAACTTTTTATTCTGGCGACCAGAGCTAGAGCCCACTTTAGTTGGTGTGGCGAAGGCTCTAGATTTTGGCCCGGAGCTCTCCGCCACCGTCGGCGTCGCCTCAACTGGGACCTCCCTCGGCTGGGAAGGACCCCCAGACCTAAAGCTCCGGCATTGGGGCCGGGATCGACTCGCCAAAGCCAGTGCCCTGTGCAGACGCTGGGTTCGAAGATGATTTCACCATCGAAGCTGGACTTGGCCAAGATGGGGGCACTACTGGTGTCGGAGTTGATCTGATGGAGCTCCCATCAGCATGCCTCAGCTTCCTCTTTCACCTGGAAGGTTCAACAAGCTCTTTGCCCTTGCCCTTGCTGATATCAGCCTCCTTCTAGCTCGGAGCAGCAGGGGCTCTTCTCTTCGAAGCTCTGGGAATGGAGAGCCCTGCATTTCCTCGCTTCTCCACCAAGCCCAGGTCATCAAGCTTCGGTAGCCCCTTGCGCAACTCCCTCTCATCTCCGGAACCATGTTCAGAGGGAGAAATTTTGCCGGAGGGGGGGGGGGGGGTCAGGCCATCTGGATGGATGGCTCTGTGATGCAAATTTTGGAGATGAAGCTTCAAAGCCTTTTCATACAAATTGGACCCGATACCAGTCTCAATACAGTATGGATCCATCTCACCATTGAATGCCCACGCAAGCCATTACCTCTTCTTGAGCGGAGCCCACCGGTTGGTTAGGAAGTTGACGATGACCATCAGGGGAGTCACCCCTCCTTCGACGCACTCCCGAATCCTTGTCAAGATCTGGTTGTACTCTTCCGACAGCGTCGGAACCACCTCCCAGGCATCAGTGTCAACTACCGAAAGGCTGTTAGGCAACTCTAGCATGTCATGGCGATCCACCGTGATCACCACCCAATCCTTCTTCCAATCGTCCCACTTCCCGGAAGGGAACGTCTTCAGATACTTGAGGGGTAAGTTCTTGCCTTTCACAAAGTAGTAGAAGCCAAGCAACTCATTGCTCTTCCCGGTTGTGTGGACCATGAAGAAGGTCCAGAAAAGCTCGATACAGGGCGGCACACCCACCCACATCTCACAAAAATGGACGAATGTCGCCACTACCAAGAAGGAGTGAGGGTCGAGGTAATGAAGTTGCGGACCGTAGAAGTCCAGCAGCATCAGCAAGAAGCTGGAGAAGGATGGGATGAGCCCCACCATGGCGAACGCTATGAAGTAGACGATATCGCCAGGGTTCTCCTTTTTGAAGGAGAACTTGCTGATGCGAATCAAGTTGTTGAAGGAGTCGCTCGACCACCCCATGTAGGTGCAGACCCTTGACAAATTTTCATCTTTCTTGATCCGATTGCGAGGAAGACCCAACTCCGTTGTGGCAAAATGGAGCAGAAGTGTAAGAAGTAATGGAAAAGCGGAGAGCTCTAAGCGCAAGATCAAACAAAAGCGTAAAAGTCTCTTTTCCCGTGCAAGCTTTCTCCCTTTAGTAAGCCTCTGCAACGCTTGGATGGAAACCGCGTCGGGATCAAAATCACATTCAGAAAATTTACCCTATCAATGACAAGGGGGCCTGAGTTCACTTTGTTAAAAAATTGCACAAGGCAAATGTTGTCACGATGAGAAGTTGGAAGCGTGAGGGCGGCAGCTTGACAGGGATACAAAGATCACGCTAGGAACCGATACGAATTTCATAATGGGAACCTGTGACCTTCAATTGTGTGAGATCCGCATGCCAGGATCCCACTCACCATATCAAGAAGGGCCACGCGGCGACGGTATAACGGTGTGCCGCCATCCCAACTGCCCAGGAAAAGGCCTTTGAAGCAGCAACGCGGGAATCGATGATGGTTATTAAAAGCCGTCCCAACTGCCCAGGATAAGACATTCAAGAAGCTATTAAATAGCCATTACAAGACCTGGTTAACATGTCATTAATGCCATAATAATGACGCATGATCAGAAGGCTATCAAAACTGATAACACTGCCATTAAGGAATGTTATCACCTCGTTAATCGCCCATAACACCAGTAGATCGTATATATGGTGTTAATGACCAGAGCATATAAGCAAATCCTTAGCATATAAAAGGTTTGCACTGCATGGTAGAAGATCTAAGTTCACACGCATATAAGCAAACTCAGACACGCGCCACACATTCATACAATCAACAACCACCCCGTGGAGTAGGGTATTACTCTTAGACGGCCCGAACCACGTAAAAAATCTTGTGTCACCATCTTATTAGTGATCTTATGTGCTTCCCATACGAATACAAACCTCCTCGGACTACACTTTAGGTGGGTCCACCATCACCAAGCTCCGCCGTCGGACCTCAACCTCCGGCACCAGCAACTTCCAAGGGGGCCTGCTTGTTGTTATTTCTTAACACCACAGAGTTATCCGCAAGCGCACGGAAATACCGTTGTAGCACTTCTCCTTAAGGAGTATTCCCAAGGGTATCGAATCCAAAGAACGTGTGTGCTAATCTTTCGAACTAGCTCACCCAAGGACACAAGTTGTTTGGTAGACAAGGAACAGAGAGGAATTCAAATTATAGATCCTAATTCAAGGTAGTTTGCAGTAGATGCTTGCTTCGGGCACGGGCTTACTCCTAGCAATACTAGGACGACTCCCGCCAAAAGCCTATGGCATAGCCGAACGTGGAGGATTACGAAGGACAGATAGGACTGTCACCACCTACTGCCTACCTTTTCAATCCGTGGGTCTACGAGATATCCACTGATGATTTATAACCTAAGCACCACGCCTACGTTTTAAAATCACTACTCTAGTTGTTTCGAACACAAAGCTACAACTAGAGCCTCTAATGAATTAAAGCAGTGAACCCACAAGTAACTACTTGTGCAAACTACTATGAATAGAAGATCAAACTTGTATTGAATTCACAAAGGCTTACTTGATTGAGTAAAATCTTTGTAGGGGTACAAGTGTAGAAGAGGTACTTGACAAGCCCAAGCCTCCTTCTCCTAGACTCTTCACCACACTCTCTTTCTACTTTGGTAGCCTCTAGGATTACTCTAAACCTTTAGAGTGTAGCACTATTCTAAACTTTTGGTGTGTGTGAGAAGTGAGGTGAGGGGGTATATTTATAGGTGTGGAAGGGTCGGTTCCCGCCACAATTAACGCGCAAATCAGACACCATTGACTCCAGGGAGTCGGGAGGAGCCAACACGTGTCATTTGACCGAGTTTGGCACCTGGAAGAGGTCGTCCGAACAGTCAAGGCTTCCCTCGGGGAGTGCTTCCTCCAGGTGGCTTCCAGGTGGGCCCCCTTGATATATATGGGTGCAACATCGTTGGATCTCCTCGTATTCTTTTGTTTGTGGGCCATTTGATCCATGTGTTGCCACGTGTCATCACCTGATTCGTTGAAATCCATTTACATGGATTCATCTCTGCATGTTTTGGTATTTTGGGTAATAATTCACCTGCATACAAATAAACACCAACACTTGTGGAATTGGGTTAGTGTATAACCCTGCCACTATGTTTTGTGTTTCTTTTATGCACATTATGAGGTAAATTGACGGTCAAAATATGGTACTTAAGGACCGTCAATAAACTCCCCCACACTTAGTCCTTTGCTCGTCCTCGAGTGAAGGCAAGAAGAACTAGAGTGTTGTCATGAATTTGCTATAAGGTAGAAAATAAGGATACTAGATATTTCAACTTATACCTGAATTCATGGATCCCCTTTGTGTATGTGGCTACCACATCAATCTAGGGTGTTTGAAAAGTGGAACAGTTAGAATGAAGTTCCCTTGGATCATTCTCTGCTGAAATGATTAGGCAATTGCTATATTTGAAAGTCATAGGAACATTTGCCCTTGCCTTCTCAATTGGAATCTCTCATATCTCTCAAAGTGTTTGAGTCCTCACCATGGCATATTTTGCCAATTCTTGTCCCTATACTAAAAGTGGCTATATCTGGAGCTTGGTAGGGATGAATGTGGCACACATTTGCAATTCATATGTTACTAAGTCAAAAACTTGATCCTATGAGAGACTTATGCAATGAACAAAGTAAAGGGAAAATTCTTGTGCACATGAATGGAATGGAGGGGTGAGGTGATAACTCCCATGATTTTGCTCTCTTTTAAGGATGAAACATGGCTACTTTTTTTTAGCACTCTTACTCTTTTTCAAGAGTGGATGTTTTTTTTTTCTTTTTCTTGTAGCCATGTCTTCTACTCCTTTTAATTTTTCAGAGAGGCTTTCATTTGTATGTATGGAGTTTCTGTTTGGCGGATGGTGTGACGCCCGGTTCCGAAAAACGAACCAAGCTAACGCATATGTGTGCCCAGGATGTTCATCACACATACATGAGTGCAATCACAAAAGAGTATACAAAAAATTACCATAGAACAAGATTAATTAACCAAATTTTATTACACAAACCAGATTATCCTCGAATACAAGCTCTAATGATTATTTATGACAAGCTCAACTAATGCAGTGGAAATAAACAAATTAAGCAAACTAAGCAACTAAGCATAAGAGATAGCGCAACTCCAATAGCACCACAGGCAAAGCTGACGGTAGACACGGCATAGAACTCCGCATTATCGCCATTAAACTCCCAATCCCGACCTGCAACTGTTGGGGGGATTGCAAGAGTGAGTACATGTCGTACTCAGCAAGTGTGGAAAATATGACATGTGGCTGATTCAAATGACGACAATAATAATGGCAAAGTGCTGAAAAGTATATAAAAACCTTTGGAAAGCAATATATTACATGTATGTGAAATAAACCCATCATAAGAATAAGTAATATCATAATACCAGTCCATATTCCATATCCATCATCCATATACCAATAACCATATTCAATACTAGAATTTAATTCATAACCAGCCATATCCATTACCAAACCATAACCATCCCAAATACCATCCCAATACCGAGTTCCCTCTAATCATGGAAGTTGTCCAGGTGCTCATAACCGGGAGCACGACTATCATGATAGTTTTATTTAACTCTGCAGAGTTTGTACCACTTTATCCACGTGTTTGTGATTTCATCACCTTTCGATGACTAGAACCTCTATTATGCCGTCTCACACTTCCGTCGGTGTGTGGCCAAGAGATCACAAAATAGCCTTTACAAAGGTATTACTAGCCTATTTAGACCCCACTGAGGTTTCACCGGTGGCGATGCCTCCAACTGAGCACATCTTCAACCAAAGGCTCCCTCTTGAGCCATTCGGATCCCAGGGTAGTCCCACCAATCATCAACAAACCCAATCCAACTACCCCTTCCCCGAGCATCCATAATGGTCCAAATAGCACTGGCAAAGCCCTAATTAATCAGCTACGCCGCACCCATACTTGGCCTCGTGGTGGCACTGTAATCTTGGCTTATTCTCGCATGAACCGGTCCTTAGATCTAAAGCAAGCAAACCACCATAACGTCCAACCCATCCACATACCAGACTTGCTTAGATCACCCATTACCATACCGTATTGACCAGTTCACATTAGCCAAAATATCATTAATGCTTAATTAAATGTGTAGTGTTGTTTTCCCATCCCAATTAATTAAGCGAAGCAAAAAGGTAAAAAGCCCACCCCGACTCTCTACCACAATTCCAGGTGACAAGGGTGGGTAAACAATTCTAGTAAACTTCCTATCATAGGATTTCCATCAATTCGACACAAGCATGCAGTTTGCAAACAAACCATTTATTTTAAAACAGGATCAATATGCTTAAAGGACACTTGCCTTGCTCTTGCTGTTGATTAGGATCAAAGCCTTCAAACTCTTGGTGCTGTAGATCCTCCGCGGCACTCTCTAGCGCAATTCCATCTAATTCGCACAATAAACATACAAGACAAGAAACACAATCAAAGAGTGCACAAATATTACTCAATATGACATGACATGCATGATTAATGCAAATGCAAGGTATAACTTGTTACTAGATTGCTTTTAATGATCAATAACTAGTTCTAATAGCTTTTAACAAGTTTATACAGGTTTGGAGTTGATTAGATCAAATTTTAGAATTAATTCCACACAATTTAACCAGGAAAATCGGACTAGTCCGCTAGGGACCGGACAAGTCCGCACTCTGCGAGATCAACAGATTAGGGTTTTCTAGATCGACGTAAATTTGGAGATTAAGTGTTGAATTCACGTAAGGAAAAGATAATAGAAGGTATACCAGGTGTTTAGAACTCCAAAGAATCAAGAAACTTGGAGGTAACACTTGGATTTTGGTGATCTAGGGTTGGTGATGAACTTGGGGATGAATTGGTGATGAAGAACGAAACTTGGTGGAGATCTTGATCCTCTTTCGTTTCCTCCTCTTCTTCTTCTTGCTTGGGATCTCCTCCTGCCTCCTTGATGGTGGCTCTCCACGAACTAGGGTTTGGGTGGGGTGGAAAAGTGACAAATAGATGTCAATCCTAGGGGTGGGGCTGTTTATATAGAGGTGGAGGCTAGGGTTAGATGGATTTCGAGTTTTGGGATGAGTAGAGGCCGGTTTAGAGTCCCACATGTGCTCTAAAAGAGTTAGGCACGACATCCCTAGGCCAACTTAACGTGAAACCCAAGAAACAAGTCGTAAAACAAAAGATCAACTCGGAGTCACGAAATATCAGACAAGTCCGAAAAGGATTGAACTAGTCCGAAGTCGTACAGAGAGAAAATCGGACAAGTCTAGCCAAACATCGGTCAAGTCCGACTTTAAACAGAGAGGAAATCGGACAAGTCCGCTGGAACACCGGACTAGTCCGGAAAAGTCCAAGGACTTAGCAATTTTTCAAGGATTCATGGAATATCGGACTAGTCCGCACAAAATCGGACAAGTCTGAAGGTTTCCAGAGGAAAAATCGGACTAGTCCGCAGCAAAAATGGACAAGTCCGTTTTTAGTCCGAGAGAAATCGGACTAGTCCTAGGCAAAATCAGACTAGTCCGCACTTTCCTGTGTTTTAAGTGCGGTTTTGCTCAAAATCAATTTTAAATGCTCTGAATCAATTTTAAACTTGTTCCTCTTGTTGTGGGTTAATGTTAAACATGTATATGAGTGCATGTAGGGCATGATGCATGAAAATTAGGGTGTTACAAACCTACTGTCGGTACCCTGGGTACCATATACTCCTTAGGATTGCAAAGATCTCAAGGGAAAGTCATCTACTTGATTTGAAGACCTTCGGAGGCCCACATGTCAGACATAACCGGACCCGCTTCTCCAACATGGTTAGTCCCAGGGTCGCCACGTGTACTATCAAACTGGAGCTACCGCCCACAAGGGGGAAGCTCCGGGCTATGTACCGAAATGGCACCCCCGGACCTAACCCCAGACTGAGGGAAGCTTCGGAACTGACACGTGTCGGGTAACACCGGACCTATCTGTTCTCCACAGTGTACTCCGGCGCTGCCACGTGTCCAACCATCGGATCTTCAGCCTCTAACCTCCGGAAGACTCCACAACGACTCTAGATCTTCAAAGGGGAATCAAGGACTTCAAGACCCGATCAAGTGTCATTAATACTATATTAATGACACACGATCGGATGACCTTAATTACCAGTAACGGTGCTGTCAAAGCCCATAACTCGGTCATTAAGGGCAATTAAACGTGTTGAATGTGTATCAATATCAGTAACCGCCGGGGCCACATGTCGGGCCAGGCTAACTTGTAACGGCCTGCCCTTGTACCATAAAAATACAGGCCAACGATACATAGGAGACTCTCCGGAGACACGCTGACTTTACACTCTCAACTGGCGTTGAGCTCATACATCCAATATAACACCAACACACCCCGTGGAGTAGGGTATTACGCTCAGGCAGCCCGAACCACGTAAATCTTCGTGTCTCTTGCGTCACTCGACATCTCACCTTCTGGAATCTCCGCGCGCCCATACCGAACCTCAAACTCCTCTAACACTTTAGTAGTGTCGGGAGATCTGCCGGATCAAAACCACCGACAGTTGGCGCGCCAGGTAGGGGGGTAGGAAATTTCAAGAATGGTGAACTCAGCCGCTGGATCATCCAATGGTCATCCCGCTGTTCAAGCTGTTGGGGGTAATCCCTCCAATATGCAGCCACCAACAGGAACCACGGTTCCAGCAGGAGTCACACTTCTACCACCGCCGTCTCCACCAGCAAATCAAGCTGGACAACGCGATGATGCACCGACGTCAATCACTATGTCGGCGAATCTTGACAACCCGGAACACGCGCTTCATGCAGCACGTTCTCTTCTTCAGCGCCCACCACCTCCGGACGCATCCCGGGATGCAATGGAGCAGTGGAGGGCCGATGTGGAACACTTGGTTGCAACAGCAGCCGACCGCATCAGCAACCAGGGTCCTCCTCCTTCAGGACGGGCCCCGTCGCAGCGACGGACCTTGTCTGGCAGACTTGGTCCGCACGTTTCCAACAACAGGAGACGTGCTGCATCATAGCAGGTGACGTCGTTGCCCTCCGGGGCACGACACACTCACACGGTATCAAGGCTTTCAACTCATGACCTCCGGGCGAAGCTTGATTGCCGATATCGCCAACAAGACGGCCGAGTCCATATTGAGCGTGCTCGTGAAAGATGAGAAGCTCAAGACATTCCTGCTCCTGAAGGAGTAGAAGGAGGCTGTTCAGCCCTGTCCATGCATCTGCGTATGGTCAGGTGGCCACAGAAGTTTCGGCCTCACCTGCCAGAGAAGTTCGACGGGACCGTTAATCCTGTCGAACTTCTTCAGATTTACTCCACTGCTATCTTGGCAGCTGGAGGAAATGAGGCCGTAATGGCCAATTATTTCCCAGTGGCTTTAACTGGGACCGCCAGGTCCTGGTTTATGAGCCTTCCACCCAACTCAATCAGCAGTTGGGAGGAGTTGTGCCGGCAGTTCACCGCCAACTTTGGGAGTTCTTACACCCGACCAGGCACCGAACTGGACCTTTTTGCAGTTGTGCAAAAAGGAAGAGAATCCCTGCGATCATTCATCCAAAGATTCTCTCAGGTACGAAACACTATCCCTTCTATCTCTAGCGCCTATGTCATCGTGGCATTTAGACAGGGAGTGCGGGATAAGAAGATGCTGGAGAAACTGGCGATCAAGGAGATTACCAGTGTCACAGAACTCTTCAGCTTGGCTGAAAAATGTGCCAGAGCTGCAGAGGGCCATGAAATGCACTCCAAACCAACTCCGGAGGATCACAAGAAATCCTCCAAAGGAGAAGCCGCTACCTCCGGGAGTGGCAAGAAAAAGAAAAAGACCAACGGCAAGAAGAAGCCGTCGGCCAGTGCATCCAATGCTGCAGCTGCTGCAGCTCCGGGTAGCCGGGGGCCACGCCCCGAGAAGCGACCTCGACCGTCTTCTGAAGACGGTGGCAAACCCAAGATGTGGTGTCCAATTCACAAAACAGACAGCCACAGTTTGGAAGACTGCCGGGAGGTCCAAAACCTTGCCGAGCGCTACAACAAGCGTCGGGAAGAAGCTCCTTTCCGACAGAGGGAAGGAAAACAAAAAGTTGACGAAGCTCCAGCTGAAGAGGAGTTATGTTTTCAGGATCCCAAAAAGGTCCTGAAGGCCGTCTACACCTCCGTCGACGACGATTCTAACATCTCTGACAACGAGCGTCGGAAGACCATGAACACCATTTTTGGTGGATCATGGGACATCACCTCCCGCCGCGTCATCAAGACTATGCGTCGGGACATGGCTGCTGTAGCTCCTACAGCCAGGGCGGAGCCTCATCGGAAGTGGATGGACACATCCATCACTTTTGATGCTTCGGACTGCCCTCGAAGCATGGTTGGACCAGGTCAGCTACCTTTGATGGTATCTCCTACCATCAATAACATCCAGCTCCACCATGTCATGGTAGACAGAGGTTCAGGGCTCAACCTCATAAGCTTCAAAGCTTTTACCAAGCTTCAGCTCCGACCTTCAGATCTCCACCCCTCCCGACCTTTCTCCGGAGTAGGTTCGGGAGCCATTACCCCACTCGGAGCTATTACCCTCCCCGTTACTTTCGGGACCCGGGAGAAGTATCACACCGAGAAGTTGGTCTTTGACGTTGCTCAGATCAACTTACCCTTCAATGCCATCTTGGGTAGGCCTGTCTTGTACAAATTCATGGCAGCTGCTCATTATGGTTACCTGGTGTTAAAGATGCCAACACCAGTAGGCATTCTCCGGATCCGCGGAGATCGTACTGCCGGAGTAACTGCTCTGGAAGAACTCCATGCGCTTACTACGGCGCAAGAGGAGGACTCCAGGCAGGATCAAGCTCCAAAACCCCCGAGCATTCGTCAGCGAGGCTCGACTTCTGCACCTCGTGTGTAGCCAAGCGACGACACCGACATTCCCGTCAAAGTCGTCCAAATCGGTTCCGATGCCGCTCAGACCACCCGTATATCGGGGGATTGAACGACAAATAGGAACTCGCGCTCATTGCTTTCCTCCGGGCTAATGTCGACGTGTTTGCCTGGCAACCGTCACAAATGCCTGGGATCCCCAGGGAAGTGATTGAGCACAATCTGAAGATCTACCCCGATGCTCGGCCTGTGCATCAGAAGCCTCGGAAGCAATCCGTAGAGCGACAGAACTTCATTCGACAAGAAGTGAAGAAGTTGCTCGAAGCTGGATTCATCCGAGAAGTCTTCCATCCAAAATGGCTGGCAAACCCAGTCGTTGTGCCCAAGGACGGCGGGAAGCTTCAGATGTGTATCGACTACACAACACTAAATAAGGCATGTCCAAAAGATCCATTCCCATTACCTAGAATAGATTAGATAGTGGATTCCACCTCCGGGTGTGAATTACTGTGTTTCCTAGACGCATATTCTGGGTATCATCAAATCAGAATGTCTAGGGAAGATGAAGAGCATACCTCTTTCATCACAGTAGATGGATTGTACTGTTATACAACCATGCCATTTGGTCTCAAGAATGCAGCTTCAACCTTTGTACGAGCTATGTACAAAACCTTTGAAGAACTCATTAGAGACATAGTGGAAGTGTACGTCGACAACATCGTGGTCAAGATCAAGAACAAGGAGTCACTTTTTGACACCTTGCAGGCTGTCTTCGACAAGCTGCGGGTCACCCGCACAAAGCTAAATCCAGACAAGTGTGTCTTCGTGGTTAGCTTCAGAAAACTTCTTGGTTTCCTGGTAAGTCACCGGGGCATAGAAGCTAATCCGGCGAAGATCAAAGCCATTGAAGACATGCGGCCACCAGCCCGCATCAAAGATGTCCAAAAGCTAACTGGATGTCTAGCAGCCCTCAGCCGGTTCATTTCAAGACTGGCAGAACGGGCACTCCGCTTCTTCAAGTTATTAAGGAAGTCCAGACCATTCCAATGGTCTGAAGAAGCAGAAAAGGCGTTCCAGGAGCTAAAACAGCTCCTCACCACCCTACCGATTCTGGTAGCTTCGAACCCTGGTGAGCCTTTGCTGCTTTAAATTTCAGCTAGTGACGAAGTCATCAATATGGTCCTGGTTGCGGAGAGACCAGAACCATCCCATACCCAGGAGTCCAGACCCCTTCAGGAGGGTCTGGAGGTTCCTAAAAGCGAGTCTGGGTCCCATCTCCCAGACTTGAATCCACAAGAAGTTACTTCAGAAGACTCAGACCCCTCCGGGAGGGTCCAGGCCGCTTCTGAAGAAGCTCCGGGTTCCTCCAGCAAGGACCCGGAAGTCCCCGAAGAAAATCTGGACCCCTCCGGGAGGATCCGGATCAATGAAGAGGAAGCTCCGGGCCCCTCCGGGAGGGTCTGGACCATCCAGCGCCCAGTGTACTTTATTAGTGAAGTACTTCATGACGCCAAGACTCGATACCTAGAGGTGCATAAGCTGCTCTATGCAGTTCTTATTGCCTCCAGGAAGCTTCGCCATTATTTCCAAGCTCACAAGATCTCAGTGGTGACTTCTTACGCACTTCGAGCAATCTTGCATAATCCCAACTCAACTGGGAATATTGCAAAGTGGGCAGCGGAATTGGCCGAATTTGATCTCGAATTCATTTCAAGGCAAGCAATCAAGAGTCAAGCATTGGCAGACTTCATGGCGGAATGGACTCCCTCTCCATCAAACCCTGGGGGCTCCAGCGAGCAGAAGCCAGAACACAAGGCTCCGGTCTTCACCGAACCTCACTGGACCCTCTACTTCGACGGCTCCATGCAAAAGCAGGGGGCCAAAGCTAGAATCCTTCTCCTCGCACCAACCGGAGAGAAGGTAAAATACATGGTACACCTTGACTTCAAGGCGACCAACAACATGGCGGAATATCAAGCACTCATTTACGGACTAAGGGTGGCACTGTCATACGGTGTCAAGCAACTACTGGTCAAGGGAGATTCACAGCTCATCATAAAGCAAGTGAAGGGTGAATGCTCCTGCAACAATCTCCAGCTAGCTGCTTACCTCCTTGAAGTCTAGAGGCTTCAGAAGGACTTCGAAGTCCTAGATCTCCACCATGTCCAGCGTGCCCACAACGCTGAAGCAGACGAACTCTCGACGAAAGTGTCAACTGGAGCTCCGGCTCCTGATGGAACTTTTGTCCGGAGGTTGTCAAAACCCACAGCTCAGCCTACCGAACTGAGCGAAGGGGGCGAGATCAGCATCCCAAAGCTGATGGTCCCGATGGCCCTGTTACCATGGCAGCCATCAAGGGTCGTAGGTGCTGCCGGAAGCTTCGAGCAACCCAACACGCAAGACTCAAATGCTCAAGTTAGTTCCGATGCATGGATCTCGGAGATCCGGAACTACTTGAAAGACAACATCCTTCCTGACGATGATGTATCCGCTGACCGGGTAGTCAGATTGGCTAAAAGATACACGTTGGTAGAAGGGGATCTCTACCGGCGCGGTGCCAATGGCATCCTAATGCGGTGCATCACAAGGGAAGAAGGCTGCGAGATCCTCGCAGAAATCCATGGAGGCGAGTGTGGGAATCACGCGTCTTCCCGCACGCTGGTTGGTAAAGCCTTTCGGCTTGACTTCTACTGGCCTACAACACTCCAGGATGCAACTGAGCTGGTGAAGAAATGCGAAGTATGTCAATTCCATGCAAAGCAAATTCACACACCGGCTCAGCCCCTACAAATGATACCTCCTACATGGCCCTTCGCTGTGTGGGGGATGGACATCTTGGGACCTTTTCCAAGAGCCGTCGGAGGTTACAAGTTCCTGTACGTTGCCATTGACAAGTTCACCAAGTGGTCGGAAGCAACTCCAGTTGTGACAATCAACAAGCAATCTGCTATCAACTTTTTACAGTCCATTGTATGCAGATTTGGAGTCCCAAACAAAATCATCACTGATAATGGGACCCAATTCACAAGCTCTGCATTTCAAGGATATTGCGAAGACCTCGGCATTCAAGTTTGCTACGCCTCCGTAGCTCACCCAGCAAGCAATGGCCAAGCCGAGAGAGCAAATGCTGAAATCCTTAAAGGACTCAAAACGCGCACCTACGAGCGCTTGAAAAAACATAGAGCCAACTGGATTGAAGAGCTTCCGCCCACTTTATGGGCCAACAGGACAACTCAAAACCGGTCAACTGGAGAGACACCCTTCTTCCTGGTGTATGGAGCTGAAGCAATCCTTCCTCCGGAAGTCACCTTGGGGTCATTCCGGGTCCGGACCTTCGGCGAAGCCACGCAGGACCAGCTCCGGCGTGAAGACCTAGACCTCCTTGAGGAGGGAAGGTGCCAAGCAGCTGTTCGGAATGCCCAATACCGCCAAGCCCTTCGGCACTATCATCAGCGGCATGTACACAACCGACAGCTCGAGGAAGGCGATTTGGTGCTACGGAGAATACAATCCAGAGAAGGGTTAAACAAACTCTCCCCCAGCTGGGAGGGACCCTTCCGAGTGATTAAAGTATCCCGTCCCGGAAGCGTTCGCTTGGCTACTGAGGATGGGACACCTCTCCCAAATCCTTGGAACATTGAGCACCTCCGTAAGTTCTACACTTAATATCACGGAGGTGAGTCTGTAGTAACTTGAGGTGTATGTTATAGAGTCATTGTACAGAGTCGGGTAGTTCCTCCGGGAGAAGAGCCGGACCTTTCTCGGAAGGTATGCAAAGTTCATGCAACACTTGTCGCAGTCTCAGGACTACAAGTGTGGCTAGCTATCCTGGGTCAAACGAGAAATTAAACACGCTTAGCCTGGTTCCGTACCCTAAGAGTGTACTTGTTTCCCCTGTACCCCGGACCTATAATGAAAGACATCTTCATGTGAAACAGACTCCATGTGCATTTATTTTGTACAGGCTCAACATTTTTTATTTTTCTCTTTCTTGTCTATAACAAAGACGTGCAATTCTTAAGAAATTTTAGTTCGACTGGTTCATATATGATTCGAGCTGTATTGTCGATTCATCTGGATTCAAATATTGTTCATGGCCCACTCGCCTGAATGTTACCAAGCCAATCTAGGGCCGGAGTGTGCTATCGACTTATCCTGGTCAAGCACCCTAAGTACGCCACTCTACCTACACCCCGGCAGGCCGAAGTAAGGCGGGTCCAAGTACAATTGGATCCGGAAGAAAGAAGGCAATGCGTTCGGTCACATTCAGAACCGTGTTTGACCTAAAATTTTCTTGAGAATCGTAAGCCACGACGAGGTTATAGGCAAGGAGCGAATTTTACTATTTTTCTTGGCTTCAGTGTGCAGGAAAAATAAAGAATCCACATTGATGGAGAAAAGCCGGAGCTGACGAAGCTCCGACTCCCCCTAGGTGGCTTATAATCGATGTTGAACATTGAAAATGAGCATCACCGGAGCAACCAAGCTCCGATAAAGCTAGGGGGGCCAACCGTCGATGCAGAATAAAAGATGGTCAGAAGATTCCACAAACGGAGTCTGCTGCCGACAAACTACGCGTTGGCAAAGGTCACTGCCGGAGCTACTAAGCTCCGACACCCCGGAGGTCTAACTATCGATGCTCTACGCGTTGATAGGAACTACGGCCGGAGCTACTAAGCTCCGACAACCTCAGGGGGCCTTCACTATCGAAGACTTCAGACCTACACTCTACAAGTTCGAAGCAAATGAGTCTTCAACAAAACACAATATCCTCTTGGTACATGTTCACAATCAAATTGTGTACATCTACCAGGGGGCCAAGTGAAGACAAAAGTGTTGAAGTTGAAGACAAAAAATGAAATTCGCAAAAATTTGGATTTCATTCATCTGGAGACAAGGGATTACAAAATTGGGGAAGAAAAAGAGAAGAATACAAGTGGGATCTACAGAGATGGTCCTAGACCCTATGGAAGAACTGGGCGACCTTCTGAGCAACCTCCGACACGTTGGCTCGGGTGGCTTCGCCTTCTCCTTCGACGGGACCTTCAAGCACCGGGTTCAGAGGGAATTGAGGATCCCAGCTGGTGTAGCACTTCAGCACATACTCTGCGACGTTCTTCGCCAGGGATTGCCCCTCAACCTCCAACTGGTCCGCGATGACGTCGCCCACCTTGGAGAGTTTGCTACCCGCCAAGCTCAGCGCTTGCAACGCCAGGTCCGGCTCCGGCTCCGGATCATCCGGACGCACAGGACTGAAGCCCATCGGTGTCAGCACGTCGTTGGCCTTTCCCAGGAACTCACAAACTTGTAGGGAGTCCGCAGCCCTCAAGCCCTTCAGTTCTTCCAAGGATCTTTTAGCCGCCACCAGTTCAGAATTCTCGCGAGCGAGACGCTCAACTTCTTTGGCGTTTTGCTGAATCTCTTCAGCAACTCGCTTCTCGAGTTTTCCGAGCTCCTCCTCCCGGAGGTAGATCTTGTTCCGGCAGTCAACCAGGTCCTTCTCCCTGCCCCTTACTTTCTTCTCCCTGGCAGCGATGGCACACTCTTGCTCGTAGAGTTTCTGCCCTCGCACCCAGGCCTTCTCCTCCTCCTCCTCAGCACAGCGCTCTTCCAATTTTTTAGCGCGCTCTTCGAGGCCCTTGTCAGCCAGAGCCACCTTTTCGGTGAGCTCCTCCTCCCTCCTCAAGACGTCATCCCGTAGCTCTAGGAGTTTCTGCTCTTCATCTTCGAGCCTTTTCTCCCTCTCTTCAAGTGCCTCCCGGCGCTTGATGAGAGTAGTGTTAATGGCCTCAAGCCTTTCTTGGCGTTCATCGGCCGCACTATTACCTGCTTTGGCCTGCTCATAAATGGCCCGAGATTGAGCGTCGAGGGCACGAGTCATACTCTCCCTATCATCCAATAATTTGCCCCAGTATTCCAGGCGGACCTTACATGAATTCAACACCTAATCTCCAAATTTACGTCGATCTAGAAAACCCTAATCTGCTGATCTCGCAAAGTGCGGACTTGTTCGGTCCCTAGCGGACTAGTCCAGTCTTCCTGGCTAAATTGTGTTGGATTGATTCTAAAGTTTGATCTAATCACATCCAAACCTGTATAAACTTGTTAAAATCTATTAGAACTAGTTAGTGATCATTAAAAGCAATCAATTAACAAGTTCTACCTTGCATTTGCATTAATCATGCATGTCATGTCATATTGAGTAATATTTGTGCACTCTTTGATTGTGTTTCTTGTCTTGTATGTTTATTGTGTGGATTAGACAGATTTGCGCTAGAGAGTGCCACGGAGGATCTACAGCACCAAGTGTTTGAAGGCTTTGACCCTAATCAACCACACGAGCAAGGCAAGTGTCCTTGAAGCATATTGATCCTGTTTTTAAATTAAATGTTTTGTTTGCAAACTGCATGCTTGTGTCAATTTGATGGGAATCCTATGGTAGGAAGTTTACTAGATTTGTTAAACCACCCTTGTCACCTGGAATTTATGGTAAAGAGTTGGGAATGGCTTTTTTTTTTTACCTTTTGCATCGCTATATTAATTGGGATGGGAAAACAACACTACACATTTAATTATGCATTAATGATACTATGGTTAACATGAACTGGTTAAAATGATGGGTGGTTTGCTTGCTTTAGATCTAAAGACCGGTTCATGCGATAATAAGCCAGGACTACAGTGCCACCACGATGCCAAGTATGGGTGCGGCGTAGCTGATTAATTAGGGCTTTGCCAGTGCTATTCGGACCATTATGGATGCTCGGGGAAGGGGTAGTCGGATTGGGTTTGTTGATGATTGGTGGGACTACCCTGGTATCCGAATGGCTCAAGAGGGGGCCCTTGGTTGAAGATGTGCTCTGAGGGAGAAATCGCCACTGGTGAAACCTCAGTGGGGTCTAAATAGGCTAGTAATCCCTTTGTAAAGGCTATTTTGTGATCTCTTGGCCATACACCAAAGGAAGTGTAATTGGCATAAGAGAGGTTTCTTTAGTCACCGACGGGTGATGGAATCACAAACACGTGGGTAAAGCGGTACAAACTCTGCAGAGTCTAAGAAAACTATCATGATAGCCGTGCTCCCGGTTATGAGCACCTAGACAACTTCCATGATTAGAGGGAACTCGGTATTGGGATGGTATTTGGGATGGTTATGGTTGGAATTATGGTTATGGATTAATTTTTGGTATTGAATATGGTTATTGGCAAATGGTGAAATCTGGAATTATTGATGATGGTAGTGAATTCAGATGGGTATTATGATATTACTTATGATTATGATGGGTTTACTTCAAATACATGTAATATACTACTTTTCAAATATTTTAATGTACTTTTAAGCACTTATCCATTATTATATTTGTCATTTGAATCAGCCACATGTCATACTTTCCACACATGCTGAGTATGACATGTACTCACTCTTGCAACCCCCCCCCCCCCAACAGTTGCAGGTCAGGATTGGGAGTTTAATGGCGATAATGCGGAGTTCTAGGCCGTGTCTACCATCAGCTTTGCCTGTGGTGTTGATTGGAGATGCGCTATACCCTATTGCTTATGCTGCTTAGCTGTTTAGTTGCTTATTTAGTTTATTTCCACTGTATTAGTTGAACTTGTCATTAATATTCATTAGAGTTTGTATTTGAGGATAATATGGTTTGTGCAATAAAATTTGATAATTAATCTTGTTCTGGGATAATTTGCTGTATACTCTTTTGCAATGCACTCGTGTATGTGTGTTGAACATCCTGGGCACACATATGCGTTAGCTTGGTTCATTTTTCGGAACCGGGGGTCACATCCCGGTCACTGCATTGGACAATAGCAAGTTTCTTCTCCACGAACTTGAGCCAATCATCCGCATCCATAGGTTCAGCAGCTTGAGCAAAGGTTGGCGGCCTAGTCCTCATAAACTCTCCCAACCGGTTATGAGGGGGTGGGGGTGGCGGTGGAGGCATGTGGGGCTGATTGTTGACGTTGCCAGCCTGCAACTATTCCATAGTCTGTATCATGGTCTGTATGATCTGGTTTTGCATAGCCAATAGCTGCTCAATGTTGATAGCTCCTTGAGCAGGTCCTTGTCCATTGTTGTTCTGAGGGGCTCCATGGTTCTCCTCCTCATCATTGCCATCCCTCTAGTTGCGAGTCCTCACCATCTGAAGAAAAGAAATATGTAAAAATTAGAAAATGTCCCCAACTATATGCATCAAGGAATATGAAACTAAACAACTAACTAGCTTAGGTGCACATGGTAATGCTAAAGCATCCCAAAATCCTCTATTAAGCACACAAGCAAGCAATATATAGCAAACATCACACCAAGCAAAAAACACATCGATTCCTGAGTGCTCCAATGTGCTATAAAGTGTTCATTCTATCTAGGCAGCGTCCTACGGTCAACCTGTGGCTCTGATATCAATTTGTGACACCCGGTTCCGGAAAATGAACCAAGTGCAGTATATGTGTGCCCAGGACGTTCAACACACATACACAAGTGCATCACAAATGATATACAGACAATTACTACAAAACAAGATTAATTAACCAAATTTTATTACACAATTAATAACATCCTCGAATACAAGCTCTAATGAATATTAATTACAAGATCAACTAATGCAGCGGAAATAACTAATTAAACAAACTAAGCAAACTAAACAACATAAGCAAAAGGGA
Source organism: Tuctoria greenei (assembly GCA_036927565.1). Classification (NCBI taxonomy): domain Eukaryota; kingdom Viridiplantae; phylum Streptophyta; class Magnoliopsida; order Poales; family Poaceae; genus Tuctoria; species Tuctoria greenei. The sequence goes on from JAYESD010000005.1 coordinate 5,727,842, forward strand.
TATATATGCGCAACTCCAATCAACACCACAAGCAAAGCTGATGGTAGACACGGCCTAGAACTCTGCATTATCATCATTAAAATCTCAATCCTGACCTGCAACTATTTGGGGGGGGGGGGGATTGCAAGAGTGAGTACATGTCGTACTCAGCAAGTGTGGAAAGTATGACATGTAGCTGATACAAATGGCGAATATAATCATGGTTAAGTGCTGAAAAGTACATTAAAACATTTGAAAAGCAATATGTCATACGTATGTGAAGTAAATCCATCATAAACCATAAGTAATATCATAGTATCAGTCCATATTCCATATCCATCATTCATATACTAATAACCATATCCAATACCATCATTCAATCCATTACCATCCATAACCATTACCAGTATCAAATCATCCCAAAGACCATCCCAATACTAAGTTCCCTCTAATCATGGAAGTTGTCCAGGTGCTCATAACCGGGAGCACGGCTATCATGATAGTTTTATTAGACTCTGCAAAGTTTGTACCACTTTACCCACATGTTCGTGATTTTATCACCTTTCGGTGACTATGAACCTTCCTTATGTCGTGACCCGTCGGTCACATTACACACTTCCGTTAGTGTGTGGCCAAGAGATCACAAAATAGCCTTTACAAAGGGATTACAATCCTATTTAGATCCCACTGAGGTTTCACCGGTGGCGATGCCTCCAACTGAGCACATCTTCAACCAAGGGCCCCCTCTTGAGCCATTCGGATCCCAGGGTAGCCCCACCAATCATCAACAAACCCAATCTGACTACCCCTTCCCCGAGCATCCTTAATGGTCTAAATAGCACTGGCAAAGCCCTAATTAATTAGCTACACCGCACCAATACTTGGCCTCGTGGTGGAACTGTAATCCTGGCTTATTCTCGCATGAACCGGTTCTTAGATCTAAAGCAAGCAAACCACCATAACATCCAACCCATCCACATACCTTGCTTGCTTAGATAACCCATTACCACATCATATTCACTAGTTCATGTTAATCATAATCTCATAAATGCATAATTTATTTAAGTGGTATAGTTGTCTTCCCATGCCAATTAATTAAGCGAAGCAAAAAGGTAAAAAGCCCATCCCGACTCTCGACCATAAATTTCAGGTGACAAGGGTGGTTAGACAAATCTAGTAAACTTCCTATCATAGGATTTACCATCAAATTGACACAAGCATGCAGTTTTGCAAACAAAACATTTATTTTAAACATGATCAATATGCTTCAAGGACACTTGCCTTGCTCTTGGGATTGGTTCGGGTCAAAGCCTTCAAACTCTTGGTGTTGTAGATCCTACGCAACGTTCTCTAGTGCAAATCCGTCTAATCCACACAATAAACATACAAGACAAGAGACACAATCAAAAAGTGCACATATATTACTCAATATGACATGACATGCATGATCAATAAAAATGCAAGGTGGAACTTGTTAATAGGTTGCTTTTAAATGATCACTATCTAGTTCTAATAGCTTTTAACAGGTTTGTATAGGTTTTGAGTTGATTAGATCAAATTTTAGAAATAATTCAATAGAAATTAACCAGGAAAATTGGACTAGTCCGCTAGGGACCGGACAAGTCTGCACTTCGTTGAACAGACGAACTAGGGTTTTCTAGATCGACATGAATTTGGAGATTAGGGGTTGAATTCATATAAGGAAAAGGAAGTAGAATGTATACCAGGTGTTTAGAGCTCCAATGAATCAAGAATATTGGAGGCAACACTTGGATCTTGACGATCTAGGGTTGATGAAGAACGAAAGCTTGATGGAGATCTTGATCCTCTTTCGTTTCCTCCTCTTCTTCTTCTTCCTTGGGATCTCCTACTCCCTCCTTGATGGCGGCTCTCCACGAACTAGGGTTTGGGTGAGGTGAAAAAGTGGCAAATAGATGTCAAGCCAATGGGTGGGGTTGTTTATATAGAGGTGGAGGCTACAGTTAGATGGATTTCGAGTTTGAGATGAGTAGAGGTCGGTTTAGAGTCCCACGTGGGCTCTAAAAGAGTTAGGCACGACGTCCCTAGGCCCACTTAACGTAAAACCCAGGAAACAAGTTGTGAAACAAAAGATCAATTCGGAGTCGCGAAATATCAGACAAGTACGAAAAGGGTCGGACTAGTCCGAAGTTGTACAGAGAGAAATCGGACAAGTCCGCACAGGATATCGGACAAGTCCGAACTTATCCAGAGAGGAAAAATGGACAAGTATGGCCAAAAATTGGACAAATCCGACTTTAGTCAGAGAGAAAACGGACAAGTCCGCTGGGATACCGGACTAGTCTGGACAAGTCCAGGGACTTAGCGAAATTTCCAAGGAAATTGGAACACCGGACTAGTCCGCACAAAACCGGACAAGTCCGAAAGTGTCCAAAGAGAAATCGGGCTAGTCCGCAGCAAAAACGGACAAGTCCGATCGAGGTTAGAGAGAAATCAGACTAGTCCACACCAAAAACGGACTAGTTCGCACTTCCTAGAATTCTTAAGTGTGGTTTTGTTTTAAATCAATTTTATACTTGTTCCTTTTTGCATGGGTTAATGTTAGACATGTTTATGAATGTATGCAGGGCATGATGCATGAAAAGGAGGGTGTTACAGGACAACACCTAACCGGTCAACTAGAGAGACACCCTTCTTCCTGGTGTACGGAGCTGAAGCAGTCCTTCCTCCGGAGATCATCATGGGGTCGCTGCGGATCCGGACCTTCGACGAAGCCACACAGGACCAGCTCCGGCGTGAATACCTAGACCTCGTCGATGAGGGAAGGCGCCAAGCTGCTGTTCAGAATACACGATATCGCGAAGTGCTCCGGTGCTATCTTCAAAGGCATGTGTGTAACCGACAACTCGAAGAAGGTGATCTGGTGTTGCAGAAAATACTAACTCGCGAAGGTATGAACAAACTTCCCCCCAGCTGGGAAGGTCCCTTCCGGGTAATCAAAGTATCCCGTCCTGGATGCGTTCGCTTGGAAACTTAGAATGGGACTACGCTTCCTAATCCTTGGAATATCGAGCACCTCCGTAAGTTTTATGCTTAGAATCATGGAGGTGAGTCTATAATTACACACAATGTATGTTATAGAGTCAATATACAGAGATGGGTAGGTCCTCCGGGAGAACATCCGGACCCCTCTGGGAAGGTCCTGGAAGTTCAAGTAACACTTGACACAGTCACACCACTAAAAGTGTAACTACCTGCCCTGGGCTAGTACAAGATGAATAACGCACTTAGCCTGGTCTTGTACCCTAAGTGTGTCTTTGTCTCCCCTGTAATCCGGACCTATAATGAAACACATTGTTGTGTAGCAGCAGACTCCATGTGCATTAATTTTGTATAGGCTCATTCTCTTTTATTTATCCTTCTCCTTCAGTTCTATAACAAGTTGTGCAATTCTTCTTGAGTTTTAGTCCAAGTTATTCATATGTTGTATAAGTTATACTGGAGATCTTTTTGGATCCTAGCATTCCTACATGGTCTACTCGCTTGAACGCCAAGCCAACACAAGTCTGGAGTGTACTATCGCTTAGCCTGGTCCCGCACTCTAAGTACGCCACTCTACCTACATTTTGGCAGGCCTTAGTAGGGCGGGTCCTAAAAGCATTCAGATCTGCAAAAGATTATATCAGTTTACTTCTCATCATATCAACTTTCTTCGGATATAAAATTCAAATGAGAACAGTAGGTCGCAAAATAGCTATAGATGGGAGGATGAATTTTACGTTTTTTCTTGTCTTTGATACACAGGAAAAATGAAAACTCATGGCGATGGTGGATGATGCCGGAGCTATTAAGCTCCGACAACCTCCAAGGGGGCCCGCCGTCGATATTTTACGCGTTGACAGTGGGTGTCATCGGACCTATCAAGACCCGACAACCCGAGGGGGCCCGCCGTTGACGTTCTACAAGTTGATAGTGGGTGACGTCGGACCTAACAAGATCCGACAAACCGAGGGGGCCCGCCGTTGATGTTATACGCATTAACAATGGGTGTCGTCAGACCTACCAAGCTCCGACAACCCCAGGGGGCCCGCCGTCGACATTTTACGCGTTGACAGTGGGTGTCATGGGACCTACCAAGATTCGACAACCCAAGGGAGCCCACCGTCGATGCTACAAAAGCTCACTGGAGAAGTCGGAAATAAACTTCAGACCTAAAAGCAACAATTTCAAAATGTCGAAGTCATCAACACATCATCAAATCCTTTTTGGTACATGTTCGCAATCAAATTGTGTACATCTACCAGGGGACAAACAAGATAAAGGACGGTGTATTGAAGACAAGGACAACAAAATGGAATTCATTGTAGAAATAGTGGATTTCATTCATTCAAAGTACTGGATTACAAAATCAGGATTACAGCAAAAGACAAAAGGAAAAGGTCCTAGCTATTGCAGGATCTAAGTCTTGCGAAAAAACGAGGCAACCTTCTCAGCAGGTTCTTGGACACTAGCTTTAGCGGCATCCTCCTCTTCGACAATGAGTCCATTGAAGAACGGATCAAGAGAAAATTGAGGGTCCCATCTTTTGTAACACGCCAAGACATACTCGACGACGTTTTTGGCCAAAAATTTTTCCTCTATCTCCAACTAGTCAGCGATAATGTCACCCATTGTGTCGAGTTTACTGCCAGTAGAGCCAAGGGCCACCAACGTCTGTTTCAGCTCCTATGTTGGGTTCTCCGGACGTACTGGACTGAAACCAAGAGGCACCAGAGCTCTATCTGCACGCCCCAGGAAATCCCATACCAGTAGGGATTCAGTTGCCCTCGATCTCCATAGCTCCTCCAGTGACCCCTGGGCGGCCGCTAGCTCCGAACTTTCCCGAGCGAGGCGCTCAACCGCTTTGGCATGTTGCTGCATACTCTCAGCTACTTGCTTTTCGCGGTTGGCTAGCTCCGTTTCCCGAAGGTTTATACGGTTCCGCCGTTCGGTCAAGTCCTTCTCCCCGCCCCTTACTTTCCCTTCTCTGGCGGCAACATCAGATTCTCTTTTTGAGAGCTCCTACCCCAGATTCCAGTACTTCTCCTCCTCCTCCTTACTCCACAGATCAAACTTTTTAGTGCGATCTTCCAAATTTTTCTCTGCTAGAGTTAATTTCTGGGTGAGCTCCTCCTCTCTTTTCAAAACATCCTCCTATTGTTCTAGGAGTTTCTCTTCCCTCACATCGAGGTCTGCTCGACGCTTCAGGAGAATCTCATTTAATGCATTAAGGTTGTCGTGACGCTCATCAGCAGCATCCCTCCTTTCCTTGGCCTGCTCGAGTATCTCTCAAGAATTAGCATCCAGGTCCCTGATGGTGGCCTCCTTCTCCTCCAACAATTTGCCCCGGTATTCCATCCGGGCTGTTTCCCTCTTGACCCACTCCTTTTGATCAGCAAGCCTCGTCTGTGCAAGCTTGGTCTCGAAGTGGAGCATGTTGCGCCAACACCTCAAGGTGTGGCACTCCTCTTCAAGGACCTTGCTGTCATGATCAAAGCCGAGCTGAACTTGTCGGAGGCTCGAGCAGGCATTGTCTATGGACAATACCAAGGGAATAGGCTCTGGACCTGCCGGGGTGATCCCCGCTGGTTCCAAGGGGTTTTCCATAACAAAAATAGGGTCCCACTCTACAAGCATGGTTCTGTAGGATCGAAGAGCACGTAAAAAGCTACCAGAGGGGGGGGGGGTGAATGGTAGATTTAAAAAATCTTACGCAGCGGAAACAATTAAACCCCAACCCCTTCGGTAGAAAAATGATATGTTAAAGAAATCGTGTGTGAGACTAATCTAAATGTGTTTCACCGTGACAAAAGTGATAGATATCAGATAGAATCAAGTCACGAAGACAACACAACAAGAATCACTCAAATCCGTCGAGAAAAACTCAAGTTATGATCGAAAGATCAAACAAAGGTCAATCTGCCCTACTCGAGAAAAAAACAGTTCTAGAACGCTGCAAAGAAACTCGTGTAGATCAAAAACCACAAATCCAATGACAGTGAACTTTTGATAGATGATAGATAATCAAGTTGTGAAGACAACCCAAAAAGAATCACGTCAATTGGATCTGTAAAACTCGAGTTATGATAAAACCACCGACAAAAGGTAGTGCTGTCCAGAAACTTGACGAGTAAAACTTGTCTGGAACAAGTCGGACGAACAAGGCACAAAAGTTCCTTCAAACTACGAATTTTATCAATAGAACACAATAGGAACAGCCCCAAAGTCGTGCCAGCGAGCTCTGGGCTCCCTTGCTTATATAACCAGTTCGAAAGCCAATCCCAATATCAACTAGGACTCCAATCCTACTCAGATCACGAATCGTAACTTTCCATAACTTCTTAGGATTCTTCTATACGCAGATAGAAGCAATCTTAAGACTTCCAAACACCTTAGGAACATACCCCACATTCCTAAACAACTCAAATTCGTGACCCACACGAAATCCTATCATAACCAACTCAAATCTTTCCATATTTGAGTCAAACCCGACTCAACCGCAGCCTGAGTCCATAACCTAGTCGGTTGGACCTTTCCGACCAATTCATTACGTCCACATCTCTTCATCACGTATCGGAACCATGTAGCCACGTCCATGCACTCCTTGCATACGTGCAAACATCTTCCAACGACGTCCATGATACATTCATATGCATTGCTTCTTGATTCAATCATGCTGCGCAACCTCCTGATCAGCTCAACCACAATTCCTCCTGAATTTGGTTGTTGGAACCTTATCTCCTCCCTGAGACTAGTCCAATGGATCCCGTCACCAGCCATGTCTTGAACTCAAGCAACACCTGCACATGAATAAACAACAAATCCATACGAGCCCAAGTCCTCGACTTGACTGAAGTTAGTTCTGAACACAACATCCTACGTGAGAACCTCACATAAGCATGTTGCAAAACCACGGTAACACAACATTATTCATATCAACCAAAACGCACCAAAAACTTAGCAAATGAATACTAAGCAATCTTTCCAACAATGTAAAGCAAGTATGAAACATTGCAAATGAAAAGCAGAATCACTTCGGTCAAGTTCTGGACCTTGCCAGAGCAACCCGGACCTTGAGTCGGAGCTAACAAAACTAGTAGAGTAAAGCACCCGCCGGAGCTTACCAAAAACTAGTAGAGTAAAGCACCCGCTGGAGCTTACCAAAAACTAGTCAAAACTAGTCAACCCAAAACCGGAGCTAGACAAAGTACGTCGGAGCTTAGCAAAAGGATGTCGGAGCTATCAAATATATGCCGGAGCTATCTAAGTCATGCCGGAGCTAAAGATAAAGCTCACCGGAGCTAACCAAAGCTAGTCGGACCTTACCAAGAAGTCGAACCTAGTATTTAACGTAGCCGGAGCTACCCAAAACAAGTCGGACCTATGGTCGGACCTTGCTATAGCTCGGAGCTAGAGTCGGACCTTGATAAAAAGGTGTTTTGGTGATATTCAAAACTTTTATCATCAAAGCCAAGTGTATTCACTACAAGCCAATGTATTCAGCACACATAGGTCTTACAATCTCCCCCTTGATGAATGTATTGGCAACACCATTTAAAATTCGAACATTGGCTTATTCACATAAAAGTTTTGAAGGCAATTTCTCCCCCTTTGTAAATCAAAAGTAAAATGAAAACAAAAATTATCCCATATTATCTCTCCTTATGCACATATTCTCTTTCTCTTCATGCTTATCTCTCCCCTTTTGACAATGTATTCAGCAAGTCATGAGCATATAACCAATTTATCTCTCCCCCTTTAGTTGTTATGAGCATATTATAACATATACATATAAACAAAGCTCATACAAGTCATACTATCAAGTAACTTACACTATCACATCAATGAGATACATAAAGTAGTGTAAGCCATGCTAGAGATCAAATGTAATTTTCAATTTAATCAAGTCATGATCTCACAAACTTAGCTATTTCATAACTTGAAAGCATGACACTAGTTGTTGTATTTTATTATTTTTCAAAAACACAAATTTAGATCATATGATATTTGCAAGAGATTATATGCGCATCTGCCTTATTCTAACCAACCAAGCCAAGCCTATGTCATTTGACAATCAGAAGCTTAAGGACATGGTTTTAGTCATACACAACTTCTTCCAAGTTCATATCTAAGTGCAATGATAAGCTATCTCAAAAGAAGAAGTGCGATGCATGCATATTCTCTTGATCTTTTCTTAATTTATATTTGTTCATAAAAACTCAACATGAGAGTTGATTACTTGATTAATTCTCTATGATTAAAAGCACTTGTGAACATGTAACAAGTTCAAAACAGCAAGAAAGTTTGACCATGACCAGTTTTAGTGTAAGTAATTATTCCAATTACTAGACATGGCAAAAACTACAAAATGTATAACACGAGTAATGTAGTAAGAACTTTCAGCATGTAAAAGGAATCACAAAGTCATATATGTATGAAATACTATGCTCATATTATTTTAATTTCAGATTCACACATAGACTTCCCAAGTTTCAAAACTCCCCCTCAATTTAAGCCATGAGGATGCATAACCCCTTTTTCACCACGAATGTAACAAAAACGAGTGAAATCCAAAGGTTTTGTAAAAATGTCAGCCAATTGTTGTTCGGTATCTACATGGTGAAGCACAATGTTTCCTTTTTCAACATTATCTCGGAGAAAGTGATACCTAATGTCAATGTGCTTAGTTCTAGAATGTTGCACGGGTTTTTAGCAATGCAAATGGCACTAGTGTTATCACAGAATAGTGGAACACTATCTAGATCAACCCCATAGTCTTTAAGTGTTTGAACAATCCAAAGAATTTGTGAGCAAGCACTAGCAGCAGCTACATATTCAGATTCGGCTGTGGATTGTGCAACTGAATTTTGTTTTCTAGAGGACCAACCAACAAGAGAATTACCAAGAAAATGACAAGCACCGGAAGTACTTTTTCCTATCAATCCTACAACCCCCAAAATCAGCATCTGAAAAAGCTTTCAAAGTAACGGTTGAGGAAGAAGGAAGAAAAATGCCAAATTCTTGAGTTCCATGTAAGTACCTTAGAATCCTTTTGACGGATTGACAATGTGAAACACGTGGGGAAGCTTGAAACCGTTCACAAAGACATACGCTGAATTGTATGTCCGGTCTTGATGCCGTGAGGTACAAAAGTGATCCGATCATGCTTCTATATTCTTTTTGATCCACGGGTTCACCATCTTCATCAAGTTCAAGTATTGTTGTTGTTCCCATTGGTGTTCGAAGAGGCTTGCTTTTGTCCATGTTGAAGCGCCTTAGGAGGTCTTTGGTATACTTCGTTTGATGCACAAAGGTACCCTCCTTGGTTTGCTTGATTTGCAGCCCCAAAAAGTAAGTGAGTTCACCCATCATACTCATTTCAAATTCGGAACTCATTATTGCTGAAAACTTGGACACAAGATCATGAGAAGCACAACCAAAGATAATATCATCCACATATACTTGAACGAATAATGAGTCATTGCCATGCTTAAGCACAAAAAGAGTTTTATCAACCTTGCCCATGGTAAACCCCTTTTCAAGTAAGAATGTTTTCAACCTATCATACCATGCTCTAGGGGCTTGTTTGAGACCGTATAAGGCTTTGGACAGTTTGTAAACATGATTAGGAAAATCTGGATTTTCAAAACCCGATGGTTGTTTGACATAAACCTCCTCATTTATGTAGCCATTAAGAAAAGCACTTTTAACATCCATTTGAAATAGCTTAAAACATTTAGATGCTGCAAAAGCTAACAAAATTCTTATGGCTTCTAATCTAGCGACAGGAGCAAAGGTTTCATCAAAATCTTGACCTTCAACTTGAGTGAAACCTTGAGCAACCAACCTAGCCTTATTCCTAACTACAACCCCATCCTCACTTTGTTTATTTTTAAATACCCATTTAGTTCCAATTAAAGTGTGACCTAGAGGTGGAGGTACAAGTTTCCAAACATTATTTCTTTCAAAATTTTCTAACTCTTCTTGCATGGCAATAATCCAAGATTCATTAGTGAGTGCGTGTGATATATCTTTGGGTTCAAAAGAAGCAACAAAAGCAGAATGAGCATGAGAGTTTGGATCACAAAACCTGGACCGTGTGACTCATTCGTGCAAGCTTCCAATCATCTGTTGTGGGGGATGATCTTTGTAAAAACGTAGGGGAATAGATGTCTCACAAACTTCTTATTCATTAGGTTCATCGTAGATTAATGAGCTTGTGACTTGTGGACGATCAGGACCAGCATAGGTGATAGCCAGAGCTTGTTCAATGTCCGGAGCTGGACACGTGTCAACTTCGGAACTACCAGGCAGTATCACCAGCTCTTCTTCATCTTCAAAAATACCCTCCCCCTGAGGATACAGATCTGGTCCTGCAACACCGGAGCTAGTACCTTGGATAGCTTCATCAAAAGACACTTCACAAGTCTCCACAATTTTGTTAGTGTCAAGTAAAAGCACACGATAGCCTCTAGTATGAGATGGATAACCAAAAACATGCCATCAATGGATCTAGAATCAAATTTGTCAAGATTACCATGTTTCTTAACAAAGCGTTTGCAACCAAAGACCCGAAAGTGTGTAACACTAGGCCTATGTCCAAACCGAAGCTCATATGGTGTTTTACCTAGCTTAGCACGCAAGAAAACACGATTTGTGACATAACAAGCGGTTGCTAACGCATCAGCCCAAAATTTCCTAGGAGTTTGATATTCATCAAGCATAGTCCTAGCCATCTCAACTAAGGTTCTGTTCTTTCTTTCTACAACACCATTTTGTTGAGGTACATATGGTGAAGAAAATTGATGATCTATTCTATTTTCAGCACAAAAGTGATCAAAAGATTGATTTTTAAATTCAGTTCCATTATCACTTCTAATTGCTTTTAATGAACCTAGGTGATCAATTGATAATCTAAGAAATAAAGTTCTAAAGTGACTAAAAACTTCATTCTTAGACGCCATAAAGTAAACCCAAGAGTATCTAGAATAATCATCAACAATAACAAGAACATACCATTTACCTCCAAAGGATTGAACACGTGAAGGTCCTACGGTGTCAAGATGCAAAAGTTGACATGGTTCAGTTGTCATGATCATTGTGAGAGGAGTATGTGAACCTGCAACCATCTTAGCATGTCTACATGAAGAGCACACAATATCTTTGTCCCCTTTAAGCTTAGGCAGCCCACGTATGCGATCAAGAGCACTAACACACGTTAGGTGATGAAAGCCTACGTGACCAAGTCTACGATGCCAAAAATATAAGTCCTTTGAATCATTAGCAACTAGACACCTATGCTTAGAGGAAGGCAAATCAAAATCAGCTTTAAAAACTCTTCCAAACCGAGACATGTTAAAAATAAGCTCACTATTTGAACCTACAACTTTGCAGCAGTTTTTATTGAAAATAATTTCTAGATTTTCATCTAGCAATTGTGCAACAGAAAGCAAGTTGTATTTCAAATTTTTGACAAGTGCCACATTCTTCAAAGTGTAGTGATCATTTACTCTAACCGAACCCTTAGCAATTATAGGAGTTGAAGAATTATCGGCAAAAATAACATTCTCTACACGTGACACAAAAGAGAGGGAGGAGAACCAATCTTTGTTACCGGTCATGTGGCGTGAGCAACCTGAATCCACAATCCAAATGTTCTCCTTCCTCAAACGTGTAACCTACATAAAAGCACAATACGTCGATGACTCAATACTGGGGTTAGTCAAAAGGCATTTAGGAATCCATTACTGAGTCACGCGACGTGCAGCAGGAAAAACACGCGAAAGCTGAGACAAAACAGCAGGTTTATGAGTCAAAGTTTGAGATTTTTTATTCTTGACTACTGACCTATAAGGTGTCACTTGTGTAGCACAAAAATCAGTAGCTCCGGAGGCAAAAACAGAAGGTCTGGAGGTAAACTTTGAATGTTTTTGACTCAAAACAGCAGGTTGTACATTCGGTTCAATGTGTGCAGCAAATTTTGCATGAAAGTTATGAGATCTAGCAACCATTCTTTCCCTTTTCTGTTGTTTAGCTAGTCTATAACAAAAATCTATGACATGACCATCTCTACCATAGAAGGTATAATGAAATTTAACTTTGTGTTCATGTCTAGATGAGCAAGCAATATTTTTATTTGAAACCGAATGAGGCAACACTCCTGTAGATTTGAAAACCACTCCATTTTGTTTAGGAATTGTTTGAATCAAACCACTTCCTAATGACTTTACAATTTTAGGTGGATGTGCCTTAGCATGAGCATGAGAATCAAAACCTAAATCAGTTTTATTATTGCAAGACTTGGAAGAATTCAGCAGTAAGTTTAGGTTCTTATTCCCATTACAAAACTGATCTAATGTCCTATGCATGTCATCAAGTTTATTGGACAGATCAAGGCAATTTTCACATGAAGTTTTTCCTTTTAGTTTGCAATTGGAACAAAATTTATCTTCATAGGAACGTAAAGCATTGTTCAATATAGAAATTTCATTCATAGCATCCTGTAGTTTCTTATCAAGATCATCACAAGTAGAACAATGCAAATCAATTGTAGAACAGCTAGCATCTTTTAAGTTTTTATCATTAAGTGCAGCAAGCTCTTTGTTCTTTTCAATTTCTAACTCAAGTTTATTAAGTGTGGAGGTGTGTGCACTTCTTAATGAGGACAATTATTCATATATTAAATCACATGAGGAACATGCATCATCACTAGGAATCAAAGTTTTTAAACGGTTGATTTTAGATTCTAGTGATTCAATTTTAGCAGCACTATCCCTAAGCTTTTTGTCCTTTTTCTTAACAATAATAGTGGCACGAGAAATAACATCACACATTTCTTCGCAAGTAGGACATACCTCTTCATTGTCGCTGTTGTGTTCTGCCTCCTCCATATTTGATCTTGACTTGCCCGCCATGAAGCACAAGTTTGCCAAATCATCTTCATCTTCATCACTTCCAATGTCAACGTTGCTTGAACTGAACTCTTGAAGCGCAGTGATGAAACTGTTGATCATCTTGCGTCCTATGGTACCTTTCTTCTTCTTGTTGGAATTTCCAGAGGAGGTCCGGACCTTGTTTTGTTTTTCTTCCCGGGTGGTCGGACCTGAAAGGTTAGGGCATTCTGTACGAAAGTGTCCTGTTTTACCACATTCAAAACAGCGTTGAGGTCCGGAGCTTCCTCTCCTTCTAGTTCTCACATTTTGCAATGCTTTTGAGAATCTAGTAGAGATGAGTGCCAACTCCTCTTTTGGAAATTCTTCGATCTACTCCAGGGTTAGTGAGGACAACAAAGCAAGAGTATTGCAAGATGATGATTGGCCGGAGCTAGACATATCACGTTGTGAAACAAATGCAATAGACTTATTTGGGTTCTTACGTGCTAGGATGTCAATTTCATGAGTTTTTAGTTTAGAATAGAGTACATCTAATGTAAGAGAACTCATGACAGTAGATTCACGAATAGATGTGACTTTCATCTCCCAAATTGACATATCTAATGCACTTAGCAATTGCCTAGCATTCTCAACATCTGAAAAATTTACATTGACACTACGCAAGTTGCTGAGAATCTTATTAAAGCGAGCAAAAAGGTCATCAATAGACTCACCGGGTTGCATCTCGAAGTGCATGTATTCTTTCTTGAACATGTCTTGTCTTACCTCTTTGATTGTGTTGGATCCTTCGTGGTAGTCACAAAGTGCTTTCCACACATCGTATGCAGATCGGAGGTGTGCAACACGGTCGAAGTCGCTTTGAGTTAATCCTTGTATAATCAAGTTCCGAGCCTTGTTGTTGTTGTCGACACCTCTCAGATTTGTAGCTGTAACTTGATCGTTTGATGGCACTTCGTAAGGCTTATATACCTTCTCCCATATTGCAAAGCCTTGTGCCTGGATAAAAGCTTCCATGCGTGCCTTCCAAACCGGAAAATCAATACCAGCGAACACACAAGGTTTGACAGAGTACTTATCCATGATGATTAGTCAATAACACGCGCAAATCTCAAAGATTAGAGCACCGTGGCTCTGATACCAATTGTAGGATCGAAGAGCACGTTAAAAGCTACCAGAGGGGGGTGAATGGTAGATTTAAAAAATCTTACGCAGCGGAAACAATTAAACCCCAACCCCTTCGGTAGAAAAACGATCTATTAAACAAATCGTGTGTGAGACTAATCTAAATGTGTTTCACCGTGACAAAAGTGATAGATATCAGAGAGAATCAAGTCACTAAGACAACACAACAAGAATCACTCAAATCCGTCGAGAAAAACTCAAGTTATGATCGAAAGATCAAACAAAGGTCAATCTGCCCTACTCGAGAAAAAAACAGTTCTGGAACGCTGCAAAGAAACTCGTGTAGATCAAAAACCACAAATCCAATGACCGTGAAATTTTTATAGATGATATATAATCAAGTTGTGAAGACAACACAAAAAGAATCACGTCAATTGGATCTGTAAAACTCGAGTTATGATAAAACCACCAACGAAAGGTAGTGCTGTCCAGAAACTCGACGAGTAAAACTTGTCTGGAACAAGTCGGATGAACAAGGCACAAAAGTTCCTTCAAACTACGAATTTTATTCAATATAACACAAGAGGAACAGCCCCAAAGTCGTGCCAATGAGCTCTGGGCTCCCTTGCTTATATAACCAGTTCGAAAGCCAATCCCAATATCAACTAGGACTCCAATCCTACTCAGATCACGAATCGTAACTTTCCATAACTTCTTAGGATTCTTCTATACGGAGATAGAAGCAATCTTAAGACTTCCAAACACCTTAGGAATGTACCCCACATTCCTAAACAACTCAAATTCGTGACCCACACGAAATCCTATCATAACCAACTCAAATCTTTCCATATTTGAGTCAAACCCGACTCAGCCGCAGCCTGAGTCTATAACCTAGTCGGTTGGACCTTTCCGACCAATTCTTTACGTCCACATCTCTTCATCACGTCTCAGAACCATGTAGCCACGTCCATGCACTCCTTGCATACGTGCAAACATCTTCCAACTACGTCCACGATACCTTCATATGCATTGCTTCTTGATTCAATCATGCTATGCAACCTCCTGATCAGCTCAACCACAATTCCTCCTGAATTTGGTTGTTGAAACTCATCTCCTCCCTGAGACTAGTCCAATGGATCCCGTCACCAGCCATGTCTTGAACTCAAGCAACACCTGCACATGAATAAACAACCAATCCATACGAGCCCAAGTCCTCGACTTAACTCAAGTTAGTTCTGAACACAACACCCTACGTGAGAACCTCACATAAGCATGTTGCAAAACCACGGTAACACAATATTATCCATATCAACAAAAACGCACCAAAAACTTAACAAATGAATACTAAGCAATCTTTCTAACAATGTAAAGCAAGTATGAAACATTGCAAATGAAAAGCAGAAGCACTTCGGTCAAGTTCTGGACCTTGCCAGAGCAGCCCGGACCTTGAGCCGGAGCTAACAAAACTAGTAGAGTAAAGCACCCACCGGAGCTTACAAAAAACTAGTAGAGTAAAGCACCCGCTGGAGCTTACCAAAAACTAGTCAAAACTAGTCAACCCAAAACCAGAGCTAGACAAAGTACGTCGGAGCTTAGCAAAAGCATGCCGGAGCTATCAAATATATGCCGGAGCTATCTAAGTCATGCCGAAGCTAAAGATAAAGCTCACCGGAGCTATCCAAAGCTAGTCGGACCTTACCAAGAAGTCGGACCTAGTATTTAACGTAGCCGGAGCTACCCAAAACAAGTCGGACCTATGGTCGGACCTTGCTATAGCTCAGAGCTAGAGTCGGACCTTGATAAAAAGGTGTTTTGGTGATATTCAAAACTTTTATCATCAAAGCCAAGTGTATTCACTACAAGCCAATGTATTCAGCACACATAGGTCTTACAGGTTCCCTGAGCTTCTGCGGCACTAGGGCAGCCCACTGGGAGCTCCTCGGAAGTTGTTCAGGAAGATCCCACTGGGGGAACTTCTACCTCTGGAGCTGAAGCCGAAGGTCCTGCCTCTGGGTCTTCAGTTGTTGGCTCCGCAGGTAGAGAGCCTATAGCTGCTTCTTCAAGGCGTTCCGGCTCGGACATGGGCACCTCCAGAGCAATTACTTCTGGGGTGGACGTTGGAGCTTCATATGAAGCCCCCACCACCATCGGCTCAGGTGCCAGAACATTTGCCACTTCCGGTTCAGCAGTCATAGCTTCAATCATCTCTGGCTCGGCAATCGGAACTTCAACAACTTCCGACTCAAGGGCCAGAACTTCAAGTACCGTCGACTCGGTTGTCAGGGCATCAATGACTTCCAGCTCAAGAGCTAGAGCTTCTAGCACCACCGGTTCACCTACCAGCTCAGCAGCTACTTCTGGCACAACGACCGAAGCCTCGATTACCTCCGGCTCTAATGCTGGAGCTTCCACCATCTCCGCATCATGTGCTGGAGCTTCAGTTGCTGGTGCCGCAGCTAGTGGAGAGTCTTCATGTGTGTCTCCTTGTGGTCTGGTGCTACCACGGGAGTCTCTGGCATTGACTCTGGATCTAGATTCATGACAGCTGGTGCCGGAGCTGTCGTGACCTTAGCCACCCCTTGAGGAGACACGGGGGTTGGAGCTGGAGCTTCCGCCCTCACAGTTTCGACTGCTGCAACAGAGGCCGAAGCTTTATACCCCGACTTTGATGCCCTGCAGTCGGAAAATTGGAAAATTCAAAACATAAAAAATAAGAATGGCAAATCAAGGTGAAAAAGCAAAGCTTACCTTGGGAAGCTACCGCTCCAATCGGCGCGGAACTTCTTCGCTGGAGGCTCAAAGCCAGAACTTGTCGTGGTTAGCACGGTGGGAGCTCCGGAATGTCACCCGAAGCCTGCCTTCATTGTTGGTGTTGCCCCAGCTGAGGTCTTCCTTGATTGGGAAGGACTATCAGACCTTGAGACCATAGCTGGCGCCGAGACCGGAGTCGACTGTACGGAACTGGCACCTCTCGAGGAAGCTTGCACCGGAGGAGGTGTCACCGCAGAAGATCTCCCTCGCCAGGGAGAAAGGGCAGTTGTAGATGGAGCAGACCTGACGGAGCTCCCATCAACGTGCCTCAGCTTCCTCTTCTGGCTGGAAGATTCGCCTGGCTCCTTGCCCTTGCCCTTGCTAAAGACATCAACTTTTTGGCTTGGGGTAGGGGCGACCACCTCCTCAGAAGCTCTGAGTATTACGACCCTGGAGGCCCTATGCTTCTCCACTTCACCCAGGTCATCCAGCACTGGCATCCTCCTCCGGAGCTCCGTACTGAACTCTGGAGTAATGTTCAGAGGTAGGAAAGCCGCCAGTGGATCCAGGGCGTCATCGACGATAGAACCGTGCTGAAGTTTCATGAGATGGATCCTCAAAGCTTCATCATCCAAGTTGGATTTCAAGCCGGTTTCAATCCGGTCATCATCCATAACACTATTGAAGGCCCATGCGAGCTTCTCCCTTCTCCTCAGCGGAGCCCACCTGTTCACCAAGAAATTTCCAAAGACCATCTTGGGGGTCACTCCACCCTCCACACATTCTTGGATCCTGGCTAGGACAGGCTTGAACACATCCGATAGCATCGGAACTACATTCCAGGCATCGATGTCGACGTTGGGGAGTCCCTGGGGCAGCTCCAGCCTATCCGCCACAGCAATGATGACCCAATCCTTCTTCCAGTCATCCCATTTCTCGGAGGGGGGCGACTTCAAGTACTTGAAGGGGCAATTCTTGCGCTTCACAAAGTAGTAGGAGCCAAGCAGCCCAGTTCCCTTGCCGGTGGTATGGACCGTGTAGAAGGTATGGAACAGCTCGACGTAGGGGAGCACACCCACCCACATCTCGCAGAAGTGGACAAAAGTCGCCACCAACAGGAGGGAGTGGGGGCTGAGATGATGCATTTGAAGGTCGTAGAAGTCCAACAACATCAGGATGAAACTTGAAAAAGGTGGGATCAGTCCCACCATGGCGTACACTGAGAAGTACACCATCTCGCCGCGACGCTCCTTCTTGAAGGGGAGCTTGCCAGCACGAACCAAGTGGTTGAAGGAGTCGCTGAACCATCCCATGAAGGTCCGAACCTTCAACAGATTGTCCTTGCTCTAGATGCGACTTTTGGGAAGACCTAACTCCATCGCGGCAAAGTGGAGTGAAAGAGGATAAATCTAGGCAAAGGTTGGGAGGCTCTGAGCGCAAGTTTGGCCGAAAGTGTAGAGAGTTCTCAAAACATGCATACTTTCCTTCTTAAGTAAGCCTCCACGATGCATGGATGGAAACCGCAATGAGAGCGAGTCTACATTACAAAAAATCTACCCCGTCGATGACGAATGGGCCCAGGACCACCCCGATGAAGAAGTCGAGGTTATTACCCCTTGTGAACCGTTGTCATGATGGGCGGCGGGAAGCCCGAGGGCGACAGTCTGACAGGGCGCTCAGAATCGATATAGTTTTCGTATCAGGAACTAGCGACCTTCAATTGCGTGAGATCCGCACTAAAAGATCTCATCTACTGTATTCAAAACAAGCCACGCGGTGTTGGTTTAACCCAATACCATCACCCCAACGGTACATAAGAAGACCTTTGAAGTTGCAGCATGGGAATCAAGGATGGCCCCACCTCTGGTAGAATAACTTAACCCATAGGATTTCTCTAAGAGGTGGGTCCGGGGGCCACTGTCGGTACCCTGCGTACCGGGTACCCCATGATACCGCAAGAAGTACAAGGGAGTTCCACCTGTTAGAGCCGAAGACCTCCAAAAGCCCCACGTGTCACATGACGTTGGACCCACCTCCTTCATATGGGTAGCTCCGTCATTACCACGTGTAGTATAAGACCGGAGCTAAACTCCCTACATAGGGAAGCACCGCGCTTAACACGTGTCCAGTGATCCTGGACCTAACCCCCAATAGAATGAAGCTCCGGTGCCTCCATGTGTATAGCAGCTTCGGACGTACGTCCCCGTGAGGGAAAGCTCCGAAACCGCCACGTGTCGAGCCTCCAGACCTACGCTACCAACGGGAATTCACACGGATCTCCAACGGCATAAGCATTCAAGGGACACTTACTGCTACTGTTACAAGGCCTGATTATGTGCCATTAATACAATATTAATGGCACACGATCAGAGGACCCTTAATACTGGTAACATCACCATGAGGCGCATTATCACATTATTAGGGTGCTTAAACACACTTAATTGTGTTTAAGGCAATAATAACCGCTGGGGCCACATGTTGGGCCAGGAAACTCATGTAACAGCCATCCCTTGGACTATAAAAGGGATGTGCTGCACGGTACAAGGGACACAAGCTCATACACACACTAAGACCAGTGAATCCTCAATACAACAACACTCACCCCGTGGAGTAGGGTATTACACTCAGGCGGCCCGAACCACGTAAATCGTATGTGTCATCATATTGTCTAAGATCTCCGCGCGCCCAAACCTATACAAGAACCTCAACGGGCTACGACTTAGTAGTACCTCGGGAAGTGTTGTTCGTACGCTTCGACAGTGTGCCACATCAAAGACTAGCTTCTCGGATTTGTAGTTGTCCCGTGTCCCGAATGTCACAGGTAGAGTTACCGATCCAAGAGGCGTGATAGCTCCCGAACCCAATCTGGAGAATGGGCGTGAGGGCCTGAGGTCCAAGAGGTTGAGTTGGAGCTTCACAAAAGCTGCAAAGCTGAGGAGGTTGAGCGTCGCGCCTCCATCCAACAGGACGTGGTAGAGTTGGATATTGTTGATAGTTGGGGAGACCATCATGGGAAATTGTCCATCTCCCGCCATGTTCTTCGGGCAGTATAAAGCATTGAAGGAGATGGAAGTAACCATCCATTTCCGATGGGGTTTCGCCTCGGTGGTAGGAGCAGTGGCAACCATTTCGCGACGCATAGTCTTCAGGATGTGTCGGGAGGTGATGTCTTAGGACCCTCCATACATCATATGGAGAGTATTCCGATGCTCATGGTCGAAGATGTCAGAGCCATCATCGACGGTGTTGTAGACTGCCTTCAATGTCTTTTTGGCGTCTTGGAAGCCTAGCTCCTGATCAGACGGAGCTTCGTCGACTTTTTGCTTCCCTTCCCGCTGACGGAAAGGGGTCTCGTCTTGACGCTTGTTGTTGCTTTCAACAAGCCTCTTGACCTCACAACAGTCCTCAAGATTGTGGTTTGTTAATTTATGAATCGGACACCACATATTTCCACCGTCGCCATCCTCAGATGATGGTCGAGGTCGCTTGCCGGGGTGTGGCCCCCGAGCACCAGGAGTTGTGGCAGCGGCAACAGTAGGTGTATCGACAAGTGACTTCTTCATGCCACTTGACTTCTTCTTCTTTTTTCCACTGTCGGAGGCAGTAGCTTCAGCTTTGGAGGTAGATTGCTTGGCCTCCGCAACTGGTTTCGAGTGCATCTCACGGCCCTCCGCAGCTCTGGTGCATTCGGTGGCCAGGCTGAAGAGTTTCGTGATGCTGCTGACATTTTTGGTTGCCAGCTTCTCAAGCATCTTATTATCTCTAACTCCTTGTCAAAATGCAACAACAAAAGAAGCATTGGAGATAGAAGGGATGGTGTTCCGTACGTGAGAGAAAAGCTGGATGAAGGATCTCAGCGACTCTCCCATTTCCGTTGTACGACGAACAGGTACACCTATGCCCGGCCGCGTGTAGGAGCCCCCGAAGTTGGCAGTGAACTGGCGACAGAGTTCCCCCAACTGTAGATGGAATCAGGGGGTAAGCTTATGAATCAGGACCTTGTCATACCAGTTAGAGCCACGGGAAAGTAGTTGGCCATCACGACCTCATTGCCTCCAGCCGAGAGGATGGTGGTGGAGTAGATTTGAAGAAACTCGAAGGGGTTGACCGTCCCATCGTATTTTTCCGGCAGATGAGGCTGGAACTTGGGTGGCCACTCGACCATGCGAAGATGCATGGAAAGAGCCAAACAACCATCCCCACTCCAAAGGAGAAGGGTTTTCTCGAGCAACTCGCCTCTCGCGAGCACGCTTGATGTTCACACGACCATCTTGTCGCATGTAGCAGCAGTAGAGATCTGACCGGAGGTCCTGAGTCAGGAGCCTCATCACCGTGTGAGTACGGCAAGCCCCGAAGGGTAGTGACATCACTTGTTGGGAAGGCGCATGTCTCCTGAGCTACGACGCCTGGGGACCAAGTCTACCAGACAAGGTCCTATTCCGAGAAGATGTCTGTCGTGCATGGGGCAGACCTTGCACTACAAGGATTCCGACCTGTTGCAACGATTGTACTGCAACGAATACTAAATCGTTGCAGTAAGATTGGCTTTTTGCCACGATTCACTAGTTAGTGGCACTAGGATCTATCTTCACGGAACACAATCGTTGCATTAGGATCTGTTGCCATGATTCACTAGTTCGTGGCGTCAGGATGCTAATGCAACGGATCATAATTGTTGCATTAAGATCTGTTGCCACGAAATACTGGTTCGTGGCGTTACAGCTTTATTGCCACGGAAAATAGTCGTTGTATTAGGATTTGTTGCCACAAATTACTGGTTCGTGGTGTTACAGCTTTATTGCCACGGAACACGGTCGTTGCATTAGGATCTGTTGCCACGAAATACTAGTTCGTGGCGTTACAACTTTATTGCCACGGAACACAATCGTTGCATTAGGATCTGTTGCCACGAATTACTGGTTAGTGGCGTTACAACTTTATTGCCACGGAACACGGTCGTTGCATTAGGATCTGTTGCTACGAATCAGCAAACAGTTGCATTTGGACCGTAATGCAACGAAACAGAATCGTTGCATTAGGATGTGTTGCCACGATACTCTGGTTTGTGGTGTTACAGCTTGATTGTCACGGAACACAATCGTTGCATTAGGATCTGTTGCCACGAATTACTGGTTCGTGGCGTTACAGCTTTATTGTCACGGAACACAGTCGTTGCATTAGGATCGGTTGCCACGAAATACTGGTTCGTGGCATTACAGCTTTATCTGGGCGCAGGAAAGACGGCACTCGGCGAGGGGATAGAGCCGACACAGGGGGGAGGATGACACGCCGGTCCTCCACTCGGCGATCCTTGTCGGAGGTGACCTCGATGCCGATCTGGTCGCAGAGAGAGGCGGCAACGCTCGTCGTCGGGGTAGAGAGAAAAAGAACATGAGAGGAGATGGATCTGCCGTGCGGGGGCGAGCATATATGGGCGGAGGTGCACGACATGGAGTGGCGGAGGCGCGCGAGGCGCGGGAGAGGAGGCGCTGGATCGACGATGAGGAAAGCGACAGTGTTTTCCCTGACAGAGAGAAGTGGAATCAGAAGTTTAGGAGGTCGGAAGAGAAGGTATTCGGGGGAAGGAAATCATATGCCTGAAATGTTCTGGAAGGTGGAGAAGAGATAAAGGAAGTGAAATAAGAGAGGAAAAAAGAAAAAAAGAAAAATATAGAAAATAAATAAAAGGGAAAAAATAAAATAGAGAGATGAAAAAGAACAAAATAATAGGAATAATGATGAAATAGAGAAAAATAGAAAATAAGAGATAGTTTTACAATATAATATTAAAAAGATGGTAGTTGATATAGATGTGTGATATAGAAGTGAACAAGCGGGGAGAACGAAACTGTAAAGTAGAGAATTTTTTAAAGATCATTGTATAATGTGGTATAGAGATCCGATACAGTGCTAGCACTCTAAAGTCACTAATTTTCTGTTTCTGATATTTTTCTTCAACCACACGAAAACTCCATTACCAGAGATTTTTTTATATATTTAACAGATCTAAACTAATATTCTATTAAAAACACGTCACAGCTTTTGAAGGTGCATGCTGCTATGTTTCATGCACATTTCTTAAAAAAAATTAAGAAGCTTGCATACCTAATTATTTCTGCTTTATTTAGTTCCCCCCTCTGTAGGACTAGTTCACTTTATCGAGCAAACTATGTTATATTTGCATTATTCTGAAATTTTATGGGCATTCATCAAGCACCTGGTTGCACTCTATTTTGGACCAAGTTTTTTTTTTCTGAAATTCTAGATATATTTCAGGGAACTCTGGTCAATTAGAAATAATCGAAACTACTATTCCGAATCAACCTTGTCACGTAACGATGTTATCCTTTATACAATAATCACTGTAGTGCACTAATGCATAGTAGAGTAGGTGGTCGCCAATTGGCTCAGGAATTCGATGGGCTCTCTGCTGCTATGTGTTGTCCGCTTCTTGCTGTCACGCTGTGGTGCAATTTACGAACGTGTACCCCAAAATGGGGGTGGAGTTCTGCCCAAGCGCTCTGTGCTCGGCGTGACAGCTATTTGTTTTACGCCAATTCTGCTCGGCGTGACAGCTATTTGTTACGTACAGACAACAATCACACTAAACATATCGGCGTCATTTATACTTCCATCATACTGATCGATGACGTGACGTACTGTCTGGTCAATCGAGTCAGTGATGGGCCATTTTCATATATGGAACTTTCTGTCGTCTGATGTGACCAAACATTTATCACGCCGAACAACTTCCTGCGATTAAATGGTCTAGATTTTAAAATTTTAGTTACACACACGTCTGTATTAAAATACTCGTTTAAAAATATTAAAATATAAAAAAAGCTTCAAGAACCGTCCGCCATCTACAGTTCATATAGTCCACTAACGACACTCCTATCGACACCGTGTCGCTGGAAAACGTCAACAGGCGCACCGGTGATTCATCAATTAGTAGGATTTGCACTACTCGCTTCCACTTTTGTGTCGAAGTTAAAATCTTTTTGGCAGAGCAAGTTCGTTTCTGCACATAGATTTTTTTTCAGATAAAGATTCTGTCACTAACTATTACTTCTTCCGTTTTTTCTATTTATTACCGATGGGGACAAATAAAGAGAAACGGAAAGAGTACAATGCATTAGCTGTTAGTGTAACCAGGCTCTACTTTTCAAAAAAAAAAAAGTTAACCAGGCTCGAGTCAATTCGGAGTTCGCATGAACTGATTCGTGGCACGGCGTGGTCGTGTGTAGAGGTAGGAATTGGACCGGGCCAAACCCGAGCGGCTCGAGTCCTGGCCCGGCCCGACACGAAGGTTGTTCGGGCCGTGCCATCCTGGTCCAGAACACCGAGCCGTGTCGGGCTTGGGTTTTGGGCACAGCGGGCGGCCCGGCTCGACACGACGACGTGCGCTGTGCCTGGGCCGACACGGCCCGAAAATGGCCCGAAGGCTCAAGCCGGCCCGAAGTAGCCCGACACGTTTGTTCTTGAGTTTGCAGATTTTTTTATTTTGATTCCTATTTAAATATTCAAACTTGTATAGATTCTGCAAATTAAGTCCAAATTTGATAATTCTTTTTTCCATATTCTTAAAATAAATACTCTCTACCACTTGGAACTATTATTTTCAAACTTATTGTCGGAGTTTGGTTCCGATAATTCTCTCGGTACTACCGTTGGCAGCCCGTGGAGTTTGTAGTTCGGTTGTGGGCGCGCAGAGATTCAGAAAAAGATGGAAAGTTGACACGGGGATTTACGTGGTTCGGGTCGCCTGAGCGTAATACCCTACTCCACGGGTGTGTGTTGTTGTATTGAGCGTCTGAGCGCTAGAGTGTCAGAGACTAGAGTGTCCTGAGCGCGAGTGTAGACGTGAGTGCGTGTCTCCTCCCTTTGTGTATCGCTCGACCAGTCCTTTTATAGTACAAGGACCAGTCGTTACATCGTTAGCCTGGCCCGACATGTGGCCCTGGCGGTTACTGATGCTTAATACACAATTAATATACTTAATTACCCTTAACAGCGTGATAACGCGCCTTGATGGTGGCGTTAATGGTATTAAGGGTCCTCCGATCGTGTATTGTTAAGACAATATTAATGACACATAATCAGGTCTTGAAGCTTTAATGTCCCTTGAAGGTTCGAGCCGTTGTAGGTCTTCCAATAAGCCTGTTGAAGTTGAAGGTCCGGCGGTTGGACGCGTGGCAGCTCCGGAGCTTATCGTCTTGGACGAGTAGGTCCGATGTTGTTGTACACGTGTCGGTACCAGAGCTTCCCTCTACCGGGGTTAGGTCCGGGGGTGCCGCACAGGTATCTAGCCCGGAGCTTTCCCATATAAGGAATGTAGCTCCGGTTTTATGATACACGTGGCGACACTAGGACTAATCATAGGAGGGAGGTAGGTCCAGTTTCGTATGACACGTGGGGCCTTCGGAGGTCTTTAACCCAGGTATGTGGAGATCCTTAGCATTCTTTGCAGTCCCAAGGGGTATCCGGTACGCAGGGTACCGACAGTGGCCCCCTGGGCCCACCTCTGGGAGAGACTTTTTGGATTAAGTCATTCTGCCAGAGGTGGGACCATCTTTCGATTTCTGCGCCGTGTCTTCAAGAGTTTTTGGATGTGCCGTTGGGGTGGTGGTTCGCAGTTAAACCATCGCCGCGTGGCATATTCGGGATGCGGCAGGTGAGATCTGCGCGTGCGGGTCTCACGCAATTGAAGGTCGCCGGTTCCCAATATGAAAACCGTATCGGTTCCGCGCGCCCTGTCAGGACGCCACCCTTGGGTTTCCCACCTTTCATCATGACAACTATTCACCTGAGGTAAGGACCTCAACTTGATCGTCGGGGTAGCCCCGGGCCCCCTTGTCATTGGCAGGGTGAAGTTCTTGAATTGTATCTTCGGCCCTTCTGCAGTTTCCATCCAAGCGTTGTGGGGCTTACTTAAGAAGGAAAGCACGCACCGTTTGGGGATTCCTTATGCCTTCTTTTGAACTTGCGCTCGAATCCTCAAACTTTTGCTTGCTTTTCCTCTCTCGCCCCGCTGTGCTGCGATAGAGTTGGGTCTCCGCAAGAGCCGTCTCATGACTGACAACGATTTGAAGAAGGTCCGGACCTACATGGGGTGGTCCTGTGACTCCTTCAACCACCTGGTCTGCGTCAGCAAGCTCCCGTTCAAGAAGAAGCGCGCCGGCGACATGGTGTACTTTTCTGCGTATGCCATGGTGGGACTGATCCCACCTTTCTCCACTTTTCTCTTGATGTTGTTAGACTTCTATGGTCTGCAGCTGTACCACCTTGGCCCCCACTCCATTCTTCTGGTATCAACCTTTGTCCACTTCTGCGAGATGTAGGTGGGTATTCCCCCCTGCATCGAGCTCTTCCGCACCTTCTTCACCATCCACACCACCGGCAAGAGTGACGAGTACCTTGGCTTCTATTATGTTGTGAAGCGCAAGAAGTGCTCCTACAAGTACTTGAGGTCGCTCCCTTCCGACAAGTGGGACGACTGGAAGAAGGATTGGATTGTCTTCATGGCAGAACAGCAAGAGAAGCTGGAGCTGCCCGAAGGACTTCCCAATGTTGACACTGAAGCCTGGAGCGAAGTTTCGGTGCTGTCGGAGGCCTTCGATCCTGCCTTGACCAGGATCTGCCAATGTGTGGAAGGAGGAGTGACTCCCCAGGCGATCTTCTGCAACTTCCTGGTCAACAGGTGGGCTCCACTGAAGAAGAGGGAAAAGCTCGCCTGGGCCCTCAACAGCGTGATGGATGATGACCGAATTGAGACCGGTTTGAAGTCCAATCTGGAAGGCGCAGCTTTGGAGCTTCATCTCAAGAAGTTTCAGCATGGCATCGACGTCGAGGGTGACAATTTCGCTCCGTCGACGGCTTTCCTCCCTCTGAACATGGAGGCGGAGTTCAGCAGGGAGCTCCAGCAGAAGACGCCGGTGCTTGACGACCTCGATGATGTTGAGAGGCATTCGACCACCAGATTGGTGATCCTCGGAGCTTCTGAGGGTGGCCCTGCTCCTGCTCCGAGACAGAGAGTTGAAGTCGTAGGCAAGGGCAAGGAGTTGGCCGAGCCCTCCAGTCGCAAGAGGAAGTTGAAGCACTCTGACGGGAGGTCCGTTAGACCTGCTCCTTCCTAGACAGCTCCTTCTCCCCGGCGAGGGAGGTCTTCGATGGCGACAAACACTCCAGCATCGACATCTTCTTGGGACGCCAGCTCTGGCCATGTGGCTTCGGTACCAGGGCCAGCTGAGGGCTCTAGGTCTGAGGGTCCTTCTCAGTTGAGGGGGGCCTCAACCAAGACGTCGCTGATGGCGGGAGCAAGCTCCGGGGTGCCTTCCGGAGCTACTACGCCAGTTGCGACGGGGTCAGGCTCTGAGTGTCTGAAGAGGTTCCGCGCTAGCTGGAGTGGGAGTCTTCCAAGGTAAATTTGATTTTTTACCTCAGTTGATTGTTTTTTATTGTAATCATATTTTGAGTTTATTCATCTTTCATCCACAGGGTACCCAAGAAAGGGGATGAAGCTCCAGTTCCTACAACACCAGCTGATGCTGTGCAGGCGGAGGCTCCGACTCCAATCCCAGTGCCGCCCCAGAGGGTGGCTGAGGTCGCGGCAGCCCCAGCGCCGGCTGTCGTGGTTCTTGACCTCGACTCATCTCCCGATGCACCCGTGGTAGCGCCGGACCACAAGAATTAAGATGTACTAGCGGCACTAGCTTCGGAGGTTGAAGCTCCGGTTTTGGATGCTGTGATGACGGACGCTCCGGCCTCAAAGTCAGAGGTAGCTACAGTTCCGGCCCTAGAGCCGAATGTTACTAAAGCCTCAGCGGTAGAGCCGGTGTTTGATGAAGTTTTGGAGCTTGAGCTGGTTGTCGCGGAAGTGCCAGTGCCCGAGCCGGTGAAAGTCGAAGCGTCGGTGCCTGAACCAGCGGCGGAGGAGGCACCGGCGTCGGAGCCGAAAGTGGCCTCAGCTCCAGCTGAATCTTCAACGCCTGCCCTGGAGGTTGTAGTTCCAGAGGTACCCGCGCCTTAGCCAGGGTGCCAAGACGAAGCTGCCGATCCTCCGCGTGAAGGACCAGTTGCTGTCGATTCGGCGGCGGGACCTTCGGAGTCGACCCCGGAGGTAGAAGATTCCGTTGCAGGACCTTCCTCGGCAGTGGCCGAGGCTATCCCGAAGGGCGGACCTAGTGCTGCGGAAGCTTAGGGGACCGCTCTTATAGAGTGGGATCTGATTTTTGTTATGGAGAACCCGCTGGATCCAGCGGAGAGGACCCCGACAGGTCCGGAGCCAATCCCCTTGTCATTATCCATTGACAACGCCTGCTCCAGCCTTCGTCAGGTTCAGCTGGCCTTTTACCATGACAGCAAGGCCCTCGAGGAGGAGTGCCAAACCCTTAGGAGGTGGTGCAACCGGCTCCAATTCGAGATCAAGCTGGCGTTGACGAGGCTGGCCGACGATAAGGAGTGGGTGAAAAGGGAGAAGGTCCGGTTGGAGTATTGGGGTCAACTGCTGGATGAGAGGGAAAGCATGGTGCGATCCCTCGACAACCAGTCCCGGGCCATTCACGAACAGGTCGTGGCTGCTAATGAAGCAGCAAATGGTCGCCAAGAGAAGCTCAGCGCCATCCACGACAGCCTCGTCAAGCGCCGAGAGGCTCTTGAGGAGTGGGAGAAAAAGCTCGAAGATGAAGAGCAAAAACTCCTGGAGCTGCAGGATGACCTCGTAAAGAGGGAAGGGGAGCTTACTCAGAGGATGACTTTGTGTGACAAGAGCCTCGCGGAGTGCACCAAGAAGCTGGAGGAGCGCTGCGAGAGCGAGGAGAAGAAAGCATGGCAGCGGGGACAGGACCTCACCAAGAGGGAGAATGAAGTTGCTGCCAGGGAGAAGAAAGTGCGGGCCCGGGAGAAAGACCTAGTCGACCGCTGGAACAAGATCCACGTCCGAGAAGAGGAGCTTGCTAAACTCGAAAGGCAAGTTGCTGAAAAGATTCAGCAGCACGCCAAAGAGGTCGAGCGCCTTGCCCGGGAGGGTTCGAAGCTTGCGGCGACCAAAAGGTCCCTGGAAGATGTGCGAGGCCCAAGGACTGTGGAGTCCCAACAAGTATGGGACTTCTTGGGCAAAGCCAATGACACGCTGACTCCACTGGGTTTTAGTCCCGTGTGTCCAGATGATCCGGAGCCGGAGCTGGACCACGCGTTGCAGGCGTTGAGCTCGCCGGGCAACAAGCTCAACAAGATGGGCGATGTCATCGTGGACCAGTTGGAAACCGAAGGACAATCCCTGGCAAAGAACGTCCCTGAGTACATGATGACGTGCTACACAAGCCAGGATCCTCATTTCCCACTAGACCCGGTGCTTGAAGGTCCCATCGATGGAGAGGGAGATGCCGCCAAGGCTAGCGTGTCAGAGGTTGCCCAGAAGGTCGCCTCATTCTTCCATAGTACTTAGGATTTTCTCTTTGTATCTCCCGCTTGTATCTTCTCTTCTTTTCCATAAATTTTGTAATCTCTTGTCTCGAGATGAATGAAATCCAAGAATTTTATGAATTTCATTTTTTGTCTTCAACCTTTGTCTCGCTTGGCCCCCTGGTAGATGTACACAATTTGATTGCAAACATGTACCAAAAGGATGTAGCATTTTGTTGAAGACTTGAGTGTTTCAAACTTATAGAGTGTAGATCCGAAGTCGTTGACAGCAGGGGCCCCCTGAAGTTGTCGGAGCTTAGTAGCTCCGGCAGTGACCCTTGTCAACACATAGAGCATCGACAGTTGGTCCTCTGGGGTTGTCGTGGCTTAGTAGCTCCGGCAGTAACCACTATCAACACGCAGAGCGTTGGCAGCAGACCCCATTGGGGTGTCCTCCCACCATCTTTTCTTCACGTTGACGGTTGGCCCCCTGGATTTGCTGGAACTGGGTAGCTCCGGCGGCGCCTACTATCAATGTTTAAAACATCGACAGCGAGCCACCTTTGGAAATGTCGAAGCTCTGATAGCTCCGGCATCATCCACCATCATCATGAGATTTTTATTTTTCCTGCACACTGAAGTCAAGAAAAACAGTAAAATCCATTTCCTATCTATAACTCAAGTGTGGCTTACTATTCCCGAAAGAAATTTTAGATCGATAGCAATTCTGTATACAATCAAGCGCATTTGTTTGCTTTCTTCAAGTCCAATCATTCCTGGACTCGGCTTACTTCGGCCTGCTGGGGTGTAGGTAGAGTGGCGTACTTAGGGTGTAGGACCAGGCTAAGTCGATAGCACACTCAAAACCTAGATTGGCTTGGCGGCATTTAGGCGAGTAGGCGATTCAACAATGTTAAGACCCGAAAGATTTTAACAATGCAACTCGAATTATATATGAATTGTTTGAGCCAAAGTTTCTTGAGAATTGCACAATTTCGTTATAGACAAGAAAGAGAAAAATAAAAAAGAATGAGCCTGTACAAAGTAAATGCACGTGGAGTCTATTTTCACATAATGATGTCTATCATTATAGGTCCGGGGTACAGGGGAAACAAGTACACTCTTAGGGTACGGAACCAGGGTAAGTGTGTTGTGTTTCTTGTTTGACTCAGGGTAGCTAGCTACTTTTTTAGTTCTAGGGCTGTGACAAGTGTTGCTTGAACTTTGCGGACCTCCCGGGAAAGGTCCGGCTATTCTCCTTGAGGAGCTACCCGACTCTGTACTATGACACTGTAGCATACATCACATGTAATTACAAACTCACCTCCATGATATTAAGCATAGAACTTACAGAGGTGCTCAATGTTCCAAGGATTAGGGAGCGGTGTCCCATCCTCAGTTGCCAAGCGAATGCATCTAGGACGGGATATTTTGATCACTCGGAAGGGTCCTTCCCAGTTGGGGGAGAGTTTGTTTAACCCTTCTCGAGTTTGTATTCTCTGTAGCACCAGATCGCCTTCCTCGAGCTGTCGGTTATGCACATGCCTTTGATGATAGCGCCGGAGCGCTTGGCGATATCGTGCATTTTGAACAACTGCTCGGCACCTTCCCTCTTCGACGAGGTCAAGGTCTTCACACCGGAGCTGGTCCTGCGTGGCTTCATCGAAGGTCTGTACCTGGAGCGACCCCAAGGTGATATCCGGAGGAAGGACTGCTTCAGCTCTGTACACCAGGAAGAAGGGTGTCTCTCCAGTTGACCAGTTTGGAGTTGTCCTGTTTGCCCACAAGGTGGGCGGACGCTCTTCAATCCAGTTGGCTCCATGTTTTTTCAGGCGCTCATATGTGCGCGTCTTGAGTCCTTTTAGGATTTCTACGTTTGCTCTCTTAGCTTGGCCATTGCTTGTCAGGCGAGCTACGGAAGCGTAGCTGACTTGGATGTCGAGGTCTTTGCAATATCCTTGGAATTCAGAGCTTGTGAATTGGTTCCCGTTGTCAGTTATGATCTTGTTTGGGACTCCAAATCTGCATACTATGGACTGCAAGAAATTGATAGCTGATTGCTTGTTTATTGTCACAATTGCAGGTTCTTCCGGCCACTTGGTGAACTTGTCAATGGCGACATATAGGAACTTGTAACCTCCGACAGCTCTTGGGAAAGGTCCCAAGATATCCATCCCCCACACAGCGAATGGCCATGTAGGAGGTATCATTTGTAGAGGTTGAGCTAGTGTGTGGATTTGCTTCGCATGGAACTGGCATGCTTCGCATTTCTTCACTAGCTTGGTTGCATCCTGGAGTGCTGTAGGCCAGGAAGAACCATGCCGGAAGGCTTTACCGACCAACGTGCGAGAAGACGCGTGGTTCCCACACTCGCCTCCATGGATTTCTGCGAGGAGCTCGCAGCCTTCTTCCCTTGTAATGCACCGCATTAGGACGCCGTTGGCACCACGCCGGTAGAGATCCCCTTCTACCAGTGTGTATCTTTTAGCCAATCTGACTATCCAGTCAGCGGATACATTGTCTTTAGGAAGGATGTTGTCTTTCAAGTAGCTTAGGATCTCCGAGATCCATGCATCGGAGCTAACTTGAGCATTTGAGTCTTGCGTGCTGGGTTGCTCGGAGCTTCCTACAACACCTATGACCCTTGATGGACGCAATGGTAATAGGGCCATCGGGACCGCCAGCTTCGAGGTGCTGGTCTTTCCCCCTTCGCTCAGTTTGGCAGGCTGAGATGTAGGTTTAGACAACCTCCAGACGAAGGTTCTGTCGGGAGCCAGAGCTCCGGTCGAAGCTTTCATCGAGAGTTCGTCAGCTTCAGCGTTGTTGAGACGCTGGACATGGCAGAGATCAAGGACTTCGAAGTCCTTCTAAAGCTTCTGGACTTCAAGTAGGTATGCAACTAGTTGAGGGTTGTTGCAACAGAATTCACCTTTGACTTGTTTTATAATGAGCTGCAAATCACCCTTTACCAACGACTGCTTGAAACCATACGATAGTGCCACCTTGAGCCCATATATTAGTGCTCCATACTCCGCCATGTTGTTGGTTGCCTTGAAGTCAAGGTGAACCATGTATTTGACCTTCTCCCCGGTCGGAGCGAGGAGAAGAATTCCAGCTCCGGCCCCCTGCTTCTGTACGCAATCGTCAAAGTAGAGAGTCCAATGGGGCTCAGTGAAGACCGGAACCTTGGGTTCCGACTTCTTCTCACTAGGGCCCCCAGGATTTGATGGAGAGGGGCTCCATTCCACCATGAAGTCCGCCAATGCTTGACTCTTGATCGCTTGTCTTGGGACGAATTCAAGATCGAACTCGGCCAATTCCGCCGCCCACTTTGCAATGTTCCCAGTAGAGTTGGGGTTATGCAAGATTGCATGCAGTGGGTAAGAGGTTACCACTGAAATCTTGTGAGCTTGGAAGTAGTGACTAAGCTTCCTAGAGGCAATAAGAACTGCATAGAGCAGCTTATGCACCTCTAGGTATCGAGTCTTGGCGTCGTGGAGTACTTCACTGATGAAGTACACTGGGCGTTGGACTGTCCGGACCCTCCCGGAGGGGCCCGGAGCTTCTTCATCATCCACTCAGGCCCTCCTGGAGGTGTCCAGACCTTCTTCGGGGACTTCTAGGTTCTTGCCGGAGGACCCCAGAGCTTCTTCTGAAGTGACCCGGACCTTCCCGGAGGGGTCCGGATCTTCTTGTTCAGCAATAGTAACTCCTTCATTTGAAGGAGGTTGATCCTCCAGTGTCTTGCCTTGAGGATCCGGGTCTGGGGGCTGGGACCCAGACTCGCCTTTTGGTAGCTCTGGACCCTCACGGAGGGGTCTGGGTTCCTGAACTGGGGATGGTTCTGGTCTTTCCGCAACCAGGATCATGCTCACAACTTCGTCAGTTGCTGAAATGTAAAGCTGGAGTGGCTCACCAGGGTTTAGAGCTACCAAAGTTGGTAGAGTGGTGAGGAGCTGCTTCAGCTCTTTGAATGCCTTTTCTGCTTCTTTAGACCATTGAAATGGTCCGAACTTCCTCAATAATTTGAAGAAGGGTAGCGCCCATTCCGCCAGTCTTGAAATGAACCGGCTGAGGGCAGCTAGACATCCTGTCAGCTTCTGGACATCCTTGATGTGAGCTGGTGGTCGTGTGTCTTCAATAGCTTTAATCTTCGCCGGATTCACCTCTATTCCTCGGTGGTTCACCAAGAATCCAAGCAGCTTTCTGGAGCTAACCCTGAAGACACACTTGTCTGGGTTCAACTTTGTACGTGTGATCTGCAACTTGTCGAAGACAGCTTGCAAGGTGTCAAGAAATGACTCCTTGTTGTTGATCTTGATGACGATGTCATCGACGTACACTTCCACTACGTCTCTGGTAAGCTCTCCAAAAGTTTTGTACATAGCTCGTACAAACGTTGAAGCAACGTTTTTCAGACCGAATGGCATGGCAGTGTAACAATATAATCCATCTACTTTGATGAAGGAAGTATGCTCTTCATCTTCCCTAGAATTCTGATTTGATGATACCCAGAATATGCGTCTTGGAAACAAAGTAATTCACACCCAGAGGTGGAATCAACTATCTGGTCTATTCTAGGTAGTGGGAATGGATCCTTTGGACATGCCTTATTCAGTGTCGTGTAGTCGATACACATCCGAAGCTTCTCGCCGGCCTTGGGTACAACGACTGGGTTTGCCAGCCATTTTTGGTGGAAGACTTCCCGGATGAATCCAGCTTCGAGCAACTTCTTCACTTCTTGTCGTATGAAGTTTTGTCGCTCTACTGATTGCTTCCGAGGCTTCTGATGTACAGACTGAGCGTCGGGATAAATCTTCAGATTGTGCTCAATCACTTCCCTAGGGATCCCAGACACTTGTGACGGTTGCCAGGCGAACACGTCGACATTAGCTCGGAGGAAAGTGATGAGCGCAAGTTCCTATTTGTTGTTCAGACCTCCTGATATACGGGTGGTCTGAGCAGCGTCGGAACCAATTTGGACGACTTTGATGGGAATGTCGATGTCGCCGCTTGGTTGCACACGAGGTGCGGAGGTTGAGCCTCGATGACGAATGATCGGAGGCTTCAGAGCTTGTTCCCTTCCGGATTCTTCCTCCTGCGCTGTAGCAAGCGTGTGGAGTTCTTCCAGAGCGGTAACTCCAGCAGTGCGATCTCCGCGGATCCGGAGAACGCCTGAAGGTGTTGGCATCTTCAACACCAGGTAGCCATAATGAGCAATAGCCATGAATTTGTACAGAGCTGGCCTGCCCAAGATGGTGTTGAATGGTAAGTTGATCTGCGCCACGTCAAAGACCAACTTCTCGGTCCTGTAATTCTCCCGGGTTCTGAAGGTCACCGGGAGAGTAATGGCACCAAGAGGAGTTATGGCCCCCGGACCTACTCCTGAGAAAGGTCGGGAGGGGCAAAGATCCAAAGGTCGGAGATGAAGCTTGACGAAGGCCTCAAAGCTTATGAGGTTCAGCCCCGAACCTCCGTCCACCATTACATGGTGGAGATGGATGTTATTGATGGTTAGAGATACCATCAGTGGGAGTTGGCCAACTCCAATCATGATCCGAGGGCAGTCCAAAGCATCAAAAGTAATGGCAGTGTCCATCCACTTTCGGTGAGGCTCCGCCCTGGCAGTGGGAGCTACAGTGGCCATGTCCCGCCGCATTGTCTTAAGGACACGACGGGAGATGATGTCCCACGAACCACCAAAGATGGTGTTCATGGTCTTTCGGCGCTCGTTGTTGGAGACATCGGAGTCGTCGTCAACGGAGGTGTAAACAACCTTCAAGACTTTTTTAGGGTCCTGAAAGTCTAACTCCTCTTCGGCCAGAGCTTCGTCGACTTTTTGTTTTCCTTCCTTTGACGGAAAGGAATTTCTTCCCGACGCTTGTTGTAATGCTCGGCAAGGTTCTGGACCTCTCGGCAGTTTTCCAAGTTGTGTATGTCCGTCTTGTGTATGGGACACCACATCTTGGAGCTGCCACCGTCTTCAGACGACAGTCGAGGTCGTTTCTTAGGGCGTGGCCCTCGGCCACCCGGAGATGCGGCAGCAGCGGTAGTGGGTGTGTCGGTCGACGGCTTCTTCTTGCCGTTGGACTTTTTCTTCTTCTTACCACTCCCAGAGGTAGTGGCTTCACCCTTGGAGGACTTTTTGTTGTCCTCCGGAGGTGGTGGGGAGTGCATTTCACGGCCCTCCGCAGCCTTGGCACACTTGTCTGCCAAGCAAAAGAGTTCTGTGACGCTGGTGACTTCCTTGGCTGCCATCTTCTCCAGCATATTCTTGTCTCAAACGCCCTGTCTGAATGCCATAATAACAGAAGGCTTGAGATAGAAGGAATTGTGTTTCGTACCTGGGAGAACCTCTGGATAAAAGATCGTAGGTGTCGGTGGTTTGGAACCGACAAATCTCCCGACACTACTAAAGTGTTATAGGAGTTTGAAGTTCGGTGTGGGCGCGCGGAGATTCAAGAAGGTGAATCGTAAATGGCACAGGAGACACAAGAGTTTACGTGGTTCGGGCCGCCTGAGCGTAATACCCTACTCCATGGGTGTGTTGGTTCTGTATTAGCTGTATGAGCTTGTGTCGAGCGTCTATGGTACGTGTGTCTCTCTCTGGCCCCCTGAACGCGTCGTCGGCCTGTCCTTTTATAGTACAAGGGCAGGCCGTTATAAATTAGCCTGGCCTGACATGTGGCCCCGGTGGTTACTAGTATTGATACTTCTTCAACACGTTTGATGGCCCTTAATGACCGTGTAATAGGCTTTGACAGCACCGTTACTAGTAATTAAGGTCATCCGACCGTGTGTCATTAATATGGTATTAATGACACTTAATCGGGTCTTGAAGTCCTTGATTCCCCTTTGAAGATCCGGAGCCGTTGCAGGGTCTTCCGGAGGTCAGAGGCTGAAGCTCCAACGGTTGGACACGTGGTAGCTCTGGAGCATACTGTGGGAAGCAGGCAGCTCCGGAGCTACCTAACACGTGTCAGGTCCGGAGCTTCTCTCGGTCTGGGGTTAAGTTCGGAGGTGCCCTCTCGGTACATGGCCCGGAGCTTCCCCCTTGTGGGCGGTAGCTCCGGTTTGATAGTACACGTGGCGACCCTGGGATTAACCATGCTGGAGAAGCGGGTCCGGTTATATCTGACATGTGGGCCTCCGAAGGTCTTCAAATCAAGTAGATGACTTTCCTTTGAGATCTTTGTAACCTCAAGGGGTGTACGGTTTCTAGGGTACCGACAGTGGCCCCCTGGACCCACCTCTGTGGAAGACCACTAGGGTGAAGTCATTCCGCCGGAGGTGGGTCCATCCTCGTGACTTTTGCACTGAGTCTTCAAAGGTCTTTGGATGGGCCGTTGGCGAGGGTTTGGAGTTAAATCCTCGCCGTGTGGCGTATCCCGCGTGCGGCAGATGAGATCTTTGGCGTGCGGATCTCACGCAATTGAAGGTCGCTCGTTCCCGATACGAAAACCGTATCGGTTCCACGCGCCTTGTCAGGATGCCGCCTTTGGGCTTCCCGCCTCATGATGACAACCATTCGCCTGGGTAAGAACCTCGGCTTGATCGTAGGAATGCCCGGAATGCCCGAAGATGGCTCTGACCCTGCCCCAAAGCCGAGGATCGAGGCCGTCGGCAAGGGCAAGGAACTGGCAGATGAACCCGAGAGCCGGAAGAGGAAGCTGCAGTATGCTGACGAGAGGTCCGTCAGGCCCGCTACTTCCGCGTCGGCTCCTTCTCCCTGGAGGGGAAGGTCTTCTACAACTGCGGCGACTGTTCCCGCAGTGGGATCCTCCCGGGGCGCGACTGTTCCCGCAGTGGGGTCCTCCCGGAGTGCGACTGTTCCAGCAGTGGGATCCTCCCGGAGTGTTAGCTCCGGGCATGCGACTCCAGCACCTGGGCTGGTGGAGGCCTCCAGGTCCGGGGGTTCTTCCCGATCAAGGAGGGCCTCGACTTGGGAAATACCTGTGGCCGCGACTAGTTCCGGGGGGCCTTTCGGAGCTTCCACACCGGCTATGACCCGCCCAGAACGCCCGAGAAAAAGGTTCCGCGCAAGCTGGTGCGGAAGCCTCCCAAGGTAATTTTTAATCTTTACCTTGGATAGTTGTTTTAATTGTAGTGACTATTTTTTAAGTTTCTTCGTTCATTATCTGCAGCGTCCCCAAGAAGGGGAGTGAGGCCCCAAGAAGGGGAGTGAGGCTCCATCCTCAACCACAGTGGCTGAAGCCGTGAGGGTGGAAGCTTCTGCTCCTGTCCCGGTGCCGCCCCAAGTGGTGGATGCAGCTGCGACAGCTCTGGCGCCGGCTGTCGTGGTCATGGACCTCGACTCTTCCCCAGAGGCTCCCATGGTAGCGCTGGACCGCGGGAGTGAAGATGCGCCAGCGGCACCTGTCCCGAAGGTTGAAGATCCGGGTCCTGGTGCTGAGATGATGGAAGCTCCGGCCGTTGAGCCGGAAAAAGCTGTGATTCCGGCCCTAGAGCCGGAAAGTGTCGAAACCCCAGCGATCGAGCCGGAGGTGGTTGAAGTCCCGGCGTGCGTACCGGATGTTGAGGAAGTCCCGGCGGTTGGGCCGGCTACCTCAGAAGCACCGGTCGCAGAGCCGGTAGTTGTTAGAGCTCCGACTGCGGGGCCGATTGGAGATGAAGATCTTCCGGCTCCCGAGCCGGTTGATACAAAAGCGTCGGAGCTCGAGCCCCCATCGGAGGAGGTGCCAAGGCCGGAGCCAGAAGCGGCCCCTGCTCTGGATGTGACGACGTCAGAGGTACTCACGGCTGAGCCGGAGTGCCCCGGAGAAGTCGTTGGCCCCCTGTCTGAGGGGGTGAATGAAGACCTGGCGGCGGGGCCCTCCTCGATGGCGACTGAGGCCATCCCGGAGGACGGCCATAGTGCCATGGAGACACAGGGGACCACTCTTGTGGAGTGGGACCCAATTTTTGTATCTGAAAACCCGCTGGAACCAGCGGAGGAGACCCCAGCAGGTCCGGAACCTATCCCGTTGTCACTGTCCATTGACAACGCATGTTCCTGTCTGCGTCAAGTCCAACTGGCCTTCTTCCACGACAGCAAGGCTCTTGAAGAGGAGCGCCAAACACTTAGGAGGTGGCGTAACCGGCTCTACTTCGAGACCAAGCTGGCGCAGTCAAGGCTAGCGGATGACAAAGAGTGGATCAAATGGGGGAAAGTCCACCTAGAGTATTGGGGTAAATTATTGGATGACAGGGAGAGTATAACTCGCTCCCTCGATGCTCAATCCCAAGAGATCTACAATCAGGCCAAAGCAGCCAATAGTGCGACCGATGAACGCCACGAAAGGCTTGAGGCCATTAACACTACACTCATCAAGCGCCGAGAGGCACTTGAGGAGAGGGAGAAATGGCTCGAAGATGAAGAGCAGAAACTCCTAGAGCTGCGGGATGACGTCCTGAGGAGGGAGGAGGAGCTCTCCAAGAAGGTGGCTCTGGCTGACAAGGGCCTTGAGGAGCGCGCCAAGAAATTGGAAGAGCGCTGCGTAGAGGAGGAGAAGAAAGCCTGGGTGCGAGGATAGGAGCTCCATGAACGGGAGTGTGCCCTCGTTGCCAGGGAAAAGAAAGTAAGGGGCAGGGAGAAGGACCTGGTCGACCGCCGGAATAAGATCCACCTCCGGGAGGAGGAGCTCGAAAAACTCGAGAAGCGGGTTGCTGAGAAGATTCAGCAAAACACCAAAGAAGTTGAGCGCCTCGCCCGTGAGAATTCCAAACTGGTGGCGGCCAGAAGATCCTTGGAAGAATTGAAAAGCTTGAGGACTGCAGACTCCCTACAAATTTGGGAGTTCCTGGGCAAGGAAAACGACGCGTTGACACCAATGGGCTTCAGTCCCGTGCGCTCGGATGACCCGGAGCTGGAGCCGTACCTAGCGCTGCAGGCATTGAGCTCGGCAGGTAGCAAGCTCTCCAAGGTGGGTGATGTCATCGCGGACCAATTGGAGGTTGAGGGGCAACCCCTGGCGAAGAACGTCGCAGAGTACGTGCTGACGTGCTACACCAGCCGGAACTCCCAATTTCCTCTGGACCCGGTGCTTGAAGGTCCCGTCGAAGGAGAAGGGGAAGCTGCCCGAGCCAACGTGTCAGAGGTTGCCCAGAAAGTCGCTCAATTCTTCCATAGGGTCTAGGACCATTTCCGTAGCTCTCACTTGTATTTCCTCTTCTTCTTCCTCAATTTTGTAATCCCTTGTCTCCAGATGTAATCCCTTGTCTCCAGATAAATGAAATCCCCAAATTTTTGTGAATTTCACTTTTTGTCTTCAACACTTTTGTCTTCACTTGGCCCCCTGGTAGATGTACACAATTTGATTGTGAACATGTACCAAGAGGATATTATGTTTTGTTGAAGAGTCATTTGCTCCGAACTTGTAGAATTTAGGTCCGAAGTCTTCGATAGTGAAGGCCCCCTGAGGTCAAACTGACTATCGTCGGAGCTTAGTAGCTCCGATAATAGTCCCTATCAACGCATAGAGCATCGATAGTTAGTCCTTCGGGGTGTTGGAGCTTAGTAGCTCCGGCGCTGACCTTTGCCAACATGTAACTTGTCGACAGCAGACTCCACTTGTGGGGTCTTTTCACCATCTTTTACGTCGACGGTTGGCCCCCCTTGCTTTACCGGGGCTTGGTTGCTCCGGTGATGCTTGTTAACATCGATTACAAGCCATCTAGAGGGGTCGGAGCTTTGTTAGCTCCGGCTTTTCTCCATCAACGTGTATTTTATTTTTCCTGCACACTGAAGTCAAGAAAAATAGTAAAATTCGTTTCTTGCCTATAACTTCATCGCGGCTTACGATTCTCGAGAAAGTTTTAGGTCAAACACGATTCTAAATACAACCGAATGCGTTGTCTTTTCTTCCAGATCCAACTGTACATGTACCCGCCTTACTTCGGCCTGCCGGGGTGTAGGTAGAGTGGCGTACTTAGGGTGCTTGACCAGGCTAAGTCGATAGCACACTCCGGCCCTAGATTGGCTTGGCGGCATTCAGGCGAGTAGGCCATGAACAATATTTGAATCCAAAAGAATCGACAATACAACTCGAGTTGCATATGAACCGGTCGAACTAAAATTTCTTTGGAATTGAACGTCTTTGTTATAGACAAGAAAGAGAAAAAATAAAAATGTTGAGCCTGTACAAAATGAATGCACGTGGAGTCTGTTTCACCCATGGTAGATAGCCACACTTTTAGTCCTGAGACTGTGACAAGTGTTGCATGAACTTGGTGGACCTTCCGGGGAAGGTCCGGTTGTTCTCCCGGAGGAACTACCCGACTTTGTACAATGACTCTATAACATACATCTCAAGTTACTCAAGACTCACCTCCATGGTAATAAGTGTAGAACTTACGGAGGTGCTCGATGTTCCAAGGATTTGGGAGAAGTGTCCCATCCTCGTTAGCCAAGCGAACGCTTCCTGGACGGGATACTTTAATCACTCGGAAGGGTACCTCCCAACCGGGGGAGAGTTTGTTTAACCCTTCTCTGGATTGTATTCTTCGTAGCACCAGATCGCCTTCCTCTAGCTGTCGGTTGTGTATATGCCGCTGATGATAATGCCGTAGGGCTTGGCGATATTGGGCATTCCGAACAGCTGCTTGGCATCTTCCCTCCTCAAGGAGGTCTAGGTCTTCACGCCGGAGCTGATCATGCGTGGCTTCGTCGAAGGTCCGGACCTGGAGTGAACCCAAGGTGATTTCCGAAGGAAGAATTGCTTCAGCTCCGTACACCAGGAAGAAGGGTGTCTCTCCGGTTGACCGGTTTGGAGATGTTCTGTTAGCCCATAAAGTGAGTGGAAGCTCTTCAATCCAGTTGGCTCCATGTTTTTTCAAGCGCTCAGATGTGCGCGTCTTGAGTCCTTTAAGGATTTCAGCATTTGCTCTCTCGTCTTGACCATTGCTTGCTGGGTGAGCTATGGAGGCGTAGCAAACTTGTATGCCGAGGTCTTTGCAATATCCTTGGAATGCTGAGCTTGTGAATTGGGTCCCATTATCAGTGATGATTTTGTTTGGGACTCCATATCTACACACAATGGACTGCAAAAAGTTGATAGCAGATTGCTTGTTGATTGTCACAACTGGAGTTGCTTCCGGCCACTTGGTGAATTTATCAATGGCGACGTACAAGAACTTGTAACCTCCGATGGCTCTTGGGAAAGGTCCCAAGATGTCCATCCCCCACACAGCGAAAGGCCATGTAGGAGGTATCATTTGTAGGGGCTGAGCTGGTGTGTGAATTTGCTTTGCATGAAATTGACATGCTTCGCATTTCTTCACCAGCTCAGTTGCATCCTGGAGTGCTGTAGGCCAGTAGAAACCATGCCGAAAGGCTTTACCGACTAGCGTGCGGGAAGACGTGTGGTTCCCACACTCGCCTCCATGGATTTCTGCGAGGAGTTAGCAGCCTTCTTCCCTTGTGATGCAACGCATTAGGATGCCATTGGCACCACGCCGGTAGAGATCCCCTTCTACCAACGTGTATCTTTTAGCCAATCTGACTACCCGGTCAGCGGATACATCATCGTCAGGAAGGATGTTGTCTTTCAAGTAGCTCCGAATCTCCGAGATCCATGCATCAGAACTAGCTTGAGCTTTTGAGTCTTGCGTTCTGGGTTGCTCGGAGCTACCGGCAGCACCTACGACCCTTGATGGCTACCATGGTAACAGGGCCATCAGGACTGTCAGCTTTGGGATGCTGATCTTGCCCCCTTCGCTCAGTTCGGCAGGCTGAGCTGTTGGTTTTGACAACCTTCGGACAAAAATTCCGTCGGGAACCGGAGCTCCGGTTGACGCTTTTGTCGAGAGTTCGTCAGCTTCAGCGTTATGGGCACGCCGAACATGGTGGAGATCTAGGACTTCGAAGTCCTTTTGAAGCCTCTGGACTTCAAGGAGGTAAGCAGCTAGCTGGAGATTATTGCAGGAACATTCACCCCTCACTTGCTTAATGATGAGCTGCGAATCTCCCTTGACCAGCAGTTGCTTGACACCATATGATAGTGTCACCTTTAGTCCGTAGATAAGCGCTTCGTACTCTGCCATGTTGTTGGTCGCCTTGAAGTCAAGGTGTACCATGTATTTCAACTTCTCCCCGGTCGGTGCAAGGAGAAGGATTCCAGCTCCGGCCCCCTGCTTCTGCATGGAGCCGTCGAAGTAGAGGGTCCAGTGAGGCTCGGTGAAGGTTGGAGCTTGATGCTCCGTCTTCTGCTCATTGGGGCCCCTAGGGTTTGATGGAGAGGGAGTCCATTCTGCCACAAAATCTGCCAATGCTTGACTCTTGACTGCTTGCCTTGAAATGAATTCAAGATCAAATTCAGCCAATTCCGCTGCCCACTTTGCAATATTCCCAGTTGAGTTGGGATTATGCAAGATTGCTCGAAGTGGGTAAGAGGTCACCACTGAGACTTTGTGAGCTTGGAAGTAATGGCGAAGTTTCCTGGAGGCAATAAGGACTGCATAGAGCAGCTTATGCACCTGTAGGTATCGAGTCTTGGCATCATGTAGTACTTCACTAATGAAGTACACCGGGCGCTGAATGTTCCGGATCCTCACGGAGGGGTCCGGAGCTTCCTCTTCACCGACCCAGATCCTCCTGGAGGAATCCGGATTTTCTTCAAGGACCTCTGGGTCCTGGCTGGAGGGACCCGGGGCTTCTTCAGAAGTGACCTGGACCCTCCCGGAGGGGTCTGGGTCTCCTGAAGTGACTTCATGTGGATTCGAGTCTGGGAGCTGGGACCCAGGCTCACTTTCAGGTACC
This sequence comes from Tuctoria greenei, assembly GCA_036927565.1. Classification (NCBI taxonomy): domain Eukaryota; kingdom Viridiplantae; phylum Streptophyta; class Magnoliopsida; order Poales; family Poaceae; genus Tuctoria; species Tuctoria greenei. The sequence goes on from JAYESD010000005.1 coordinate 5,770,763, forward strand.
TCCGGACCCTCCCGAAGGGGTCTGGATTCCTGAGTATGAGGTAGCTCTGGTCTCTCCGCAACCAGAACCATACTGACGACTTCGTTAGTTTCTGAAATGTAAAGCAACAAAGGCTCACCAGGGTTCAGAGCTACCAGAATTGGTAGGGTGGTGAGGAACTGTTTCAGCTCTTGGAATGCCTTCTCTGCTTCTTCGGACCATTGGAATGGTCCGGACTTCCTCAATAACTTGAAGAAGGGGAGTGCCCGTTCCGCCAGTCTTGAAATGAACCGGCTGAGGGCTGCTAGACATCCAGTTAACTTTTGGACGTCTTTGATGCGGGTTGGTGGCCGCATGTCTTCAATGGCCTTAATCTTCGCCGGATTAGCTTCTATGCCCCGGTGACTTACCAGGAAACCGAGAAGTTTTCCGGAGCTAACCTCGAAGACACACTTGTCTGGGTTTAGCTTTGTGCGGGTGACCCGCAGCTTGTCGAAGACAGCCTGCAAGGTGTCAAGGAGTGACTCCTTGTCCCTGACCTTGACCACGATGTCATCGACGTACACTTCCACTATGTCTCTAATGAGTTCTTCAAAAGTTTTGTACATAGCTCGTACAAAAGTTGAAGCTGCATTCTTGAGACCAAAGGGCATGGCTGTATAACAGTACAATCTATCTACTGTAATGAACGAGGTATGCTCTTCATCTTCCTTAGACATCCTGATTTGATGATATCCGGAATATGCATCTAGGAAACACAGTAATTCACACCCGGAGGTGGAATCCACTATCTGATCTATTCTAGGTAGTGGGAATGGATCTTTTGGACATGCCTTATTTAGTGTGGTGTAGTCGATGCACATCCGAAGCTTCCCGCCGGCCTTGGGCACAACGACTGGGTTTGCCAGCCATTTTGGATGGAAGACTTCACGGATGAATCCAGCTTCGAGTAACTTCTTCACTTCTTGTCGGATGAAGTTCTATCGCTCTACGGATTGCTTCCGAGACTTCTGATGCACAGGCCGGGCGTCGGGGTAGATCTTCAGATTGTGCTCAATCACTTCCCTGGGGATCCCAGGCATTTGTGATGGTTGCCAGGCAAACACGTCGACGTTAGCCCGGAGGAAAGTGATGAGCGCGAGTTCCTATTTGTCGGTCAGTCCCCCCGATATACGGGTGGTCTGAGCGGCATCAGAACCAATTTGGATGACTTTGACGGGAATGTCGGTGTCGCCGCTTGGCTGCACACGAGGTGCAGAAGTCGAGCCTCGTTGACGAATGCTCGGGGGTTTTGGAGCTTGCTCCTGTCTGGAGTCCTCCTCTTGCGTCGTGGTGAGTGCATGGAGTTCTTCCAGAGCAGTTACTCCGGCAGTACGATCTCCGCAGATCTGGAGAACGCCTACTGGCGTTGGCATCATCAACACCAGATAACCATAATGAGCAGCTGCCATGAATTTGTACAGGGCACGCCTACCCAAGATGGCATTGAATGGTAAGTTGATCTGAGCGACGTCGAAGACCAACTTATCGGTGTGGTACTTCTCCCGTGTCCCGAAGGTAACGGGGAGAGTAATAGCTCCGAGTGGGGTAATGGCCCCTGGACCTACTCCGGAGAAAGGTCGAGAGGGGTGGAGATCCGAAGGTCGGAGTTGAAGCATAGTAAAAGCTTCGAAGCTTATGAGGTTAAGCCCCGAACCTCCGTCTACCATGACGTGGTGGAGATGGATGTTGTTGATGGTAGGAGATACCATCAAAGGTAACTGACCTGCTCCAACCATGCTCCGAGGGCAGTCCGAAGCATCAAAAGTGATGGCTGTGTCCATCCACTTCCGATGAGGCTCCGGCCTAACTGTAGGAGCTACAACAGCCATATCCCGACGCATAGTCTTGATGACGCGGCGGGAGGTGATGTCCCATGATCCACCAAAAATGGTGTTCATGGTCTTCCGACGCTCGTTGTCAGAGACGTCAGAATCATTGTCGACGGAGGTGTAAACGGCCTTCAGGACCTTTTTGGGATCCTGAAAACCTAACTCCTCTTCAGCTGGAGCTTCGTCGACTTTTTGCTTTCCTTCCCTCTGTCGGAAAGGAGATTCTTCCCGGCGCTTGCTGTAGCGCTCGACAAGGTTTTGGACCTCCCGGCAGTCTTCCAAACTGTGGCTGCCCGTTTTGTGAATTGGGCACCACACCTTGGGCTTGCCACCGTCTTCAGAAGACGGTCGAGGTCGCTTTTCGGGGCGTGGCCCCCGGCCACCCAGAGCTGCAGCAGCTGCAACATTGGATGTACCTGCCGACGGCTTCTTCTTGTCGTTGGTCTTTTTCTTCTTCTTGCCATTCCTGGAGGTAGCAGCTTCTTCTTTGGAGGATTTCTTGTGACCCTCCGGGGTTGGTTTGGAGTGCATCTCACGGCCCTCCGCAGCTCTGGCACATTTGTCAGCCAAGCTGAAGAGTTCCGTGACACTGGTGATCGCCAGTTTCTCCAGCATCTTCTTGTCCCGTACACCCTGTTTGAATGCCACAATGACAGAGGCGCTAGAGATAGAAGGAATAGTGTTTCGTACCTGAGAGAACCTCTGGATTCTCCCCCTTTTTGCACGACTGCAAAAAGGTCCAGTTCAGTGCCTGGTCGGGTGTATGAACTCCCGAAGTTGGCGGTGAACTGCCGGCACAGCTCCTCCCAACCGTTGATAGAGTTGGGTGGAAGGCTCATAAACCAGGACCTGGCGGTCCCAGTTAAGGCCACTGGAAAATAATTGGCCATCACGGCCTCATTTCCTCTAGTTGCCAAGATGGCAGTGGAGTAGATCTGAAGGAATTCGACGGGATTGACGGTCCCGTCGAATTTTTTCGGCAGGTGAGGCCGGAACTTCTGTGGCCATCTGACCATACGCAGATGTATGGCCAGAGCTAAACAGCCTCCTCCTACTCCTTCAGGAGCAGAAAGGTCCTGAACTTCCCGTCTTTCATGAGCGCGCTCAATATGGACTCGACCGTCTTGTTGGCAGTATCGACGATCAAGCTCCGCCCGGAGGTCATGAGTTGAGAGTCTGGATACCGTGTGAGTGCGTCGTGCCCCGGAGGGCAATGACGTCACTTGTTGTGATGCAGCACGTCTCCTGCTGTTGGAAACGTGCGGACCAAGTCTACCAGACAAAGTCCGCCACTGCGATGGGGCTCGTCCCGAAGGAGGAGGACCCTGGTTGTTGAGGTGTTCGGCTGCTGCTGCAACCAAATGTTCCACATCGGCCCTCCACTGTTCCAGTGCATCCCGGGATGCATCCGGAGGTGGTGGGCGTTGGAGAAGAGCCCGCGCTGCATGGAGCGCGTGTTCCGGTTGTCATGATTTGACGACGCAGTGATTGACGCCGGCGCACCATCGCATTGCCCAGCTTGATTTGCTGGTGGAGGCGGTGGTGGTGGGAGTGTGACTCCTGCTGGCGCTGAAGCTCCTGCTGGTGGCTGCATATTGGGAGGATTGCCCCCAACAACCTGAGCAGCAGGTCGATCGTTGGATGATCCAGCAGCTGAGTTCACCATTCTCAAAATCTCAGGCACCACCTACCTGGCGCGCCAACTGTCGGTGGTTTGGAACCGGCATATCTCCCGATACTACTAAAGTGTTATAGGAGTTTGAAGTTCGGTGTGGGCGCGCGGAGATTCAAGAAGGTGAATCGTAAATGGCACAGGAGACACAAGAGTTTACGTGGTTCGGGCCGCCTGAGCGTAATACCCTACTCCACGGGTGTGTTGGTTCTGTATTAGCTGTATGAGCTTGTGTCGAGCGTCTATGGTACGTGTGTCTCTCTCTAGCCCCCTGAACGCGTCGTCGGCCTGTCCTTTTATAGTACAAGGGCAGGCCGTTACAAATTAGCCTGGCCCGACATGTGGCCCCAGTGGTTACTAGTATTGATACTTCTTCAACACGTTTGATGGCCCTTAATGACCGTGTAATGGGCTTTGACAGCACCGTTACTGGTAATTAAGGTCATCCGACCATGTGTCATTAATATGGTATTAATGACACTTAATCGGGTCTTGAAGTCCTTGATTCCCCTTTGAAGATCTGGAGCCGTTGCGGGGTCTTCCGGAGGTCAGAGGCTGAAGCTCTAACGGTTGGACACGTGGTAGCTCTGGAGCATACTGTGGGAAGCAGGCAGCTCCGGAGCTACCCGACACGTGTCAGGTCCGGAGCTTCTCTCGGTCTGGGGTTAAGTCCGGAGGTGCCCTCTCGGTACATGGCCCGGAGCTTCCCCCTTGTGCGCGGTAGCTTCGGTTTGATAGTACACATGGCGACCCTGGGATTAACCATGCTGGAGAAGCGGGTCCGGTTATATCTGACATGTGGGCCTCCGAAGGTCTTCAAATCAAGTAGATGACTTTCCTTTGAGATCCTTGTAACCTCAAGGGGTGTACGGTTTCTAGGGTACCGACAGCAGGGACTCTCCCCCTTTTTGCTTGACAGCAAAAAGGTCTAGTTTCGTGCCTGGTCGGGTGTATGAGCTCCCGAAATTGGCGGTAAAATGTTGGCACAACTCCGCCCAACTGTTGATGGAGTCAAGCGGAAGGCTCATGAACCAGGATCTGGCGGTCCTAGTCAAAGCCACAGGGAAATAATTGGCTATCATGACCTCATTGCCTCCAGCCGCAAGTATAGCGGTGGAGTAGATTTGGAGAAATTCGGCAGGATTGATAGTCCCGTCAAATTTCTCCGGCAGGTGAGGCCGGAACTTCTGCGGCCATCTGACCATGCGTAGGTGCATGGCCAAGGCAGAACAGCCTCCTCCTACTCCTTCAGGAGCAGGACTGTGTCGAGCCTCTCGCCTCTCGCGAGCACGCTAGATGTGGACGCGACCGTCTTGTTGACGATAACGATGATCGAGCTCCGCCCGAAAGTCATGAGTCGAAAGTCTCGTTATCGTGTGGGTATGTCATGCCCCGGAAGGCAGCGACGTCGCCTGTTGAGATGCAGCGCGCCTCCTATGTTGCGAAGCGTGCGGACCAAGTCTACCCGACAAGGTCCGATGCTGATATGGGGCCCGCCCCAAGGGGGAGGACCTTGATTGCTGATGCCATCGGCTGCTGCTGCAACTAGATGTTCCACATCATCTCTCCACTGCTCCATCGCACCCTGGGGTGCTCTTCAAGGCGGTGGACGTTGGAGAAGAGAACGCGCAACATTAAGCGCGTGTTCGTGGTTGTTATTCGCCAATGCAGTGACCGACGCGGACGCCCCATCTCGACGTCCAGCTTGATTCGCCAAAGCGGATGGTGGCGGTGGTGGCATGACTCCTGCTGGAGCCTCGTCACCTGCTAGCTGCTGTATGTTGGAGGGATTGCCTCCAGCAGGTTGCACAGCATGGTTACTGTTGGATGATCCAGCAGCAGAGTTCACCATCTTCGAATCTCGGGCACTCCCCTACCTGGCGCGCCAACTTTTGGAGTTTGGTTCTGGCAATTCTCCCGGTACCACCGTTGGTAGCCCGTAGAGTTTGTAGTTCGGTTGTGGGCGCACAGAGATTCAGAACAAGATGGAAAGTTGACACGGGGATTTACGTGGTTGGGGCCGCCTGAGCGTAATACTCTACTCCACGGGTGTGTGTTGTTGTATTGAGCGTCTGAGCGCTAGAGTGTCCTGAGCGTGAGTGTAGACGTAAGCGCGTGTCTCTACCCTTTGTGTATCACTCAACCAGTCCTTTTGTAGTAAAAGGACCAGTTGTTACATCGTTAGCCTGGCCCGACATGTGGCCCTAACAGTTACTGATGCTTAATACACAATTAATGTACTTAATTACCCTTAACAGCATGGTAACACGCCTTGATGGTGGCGTTACTGGTATTAAGGGTCCTCCGATCGTGTGTCGTTAAGACAACATTAATGACACATAATCGGGTCTTGAAGATTTAATGTCCCTTGAAGGTCCGAGCCATTGTAGGTCTTCCAATAAGCCTGTTGAAGTTGAAGGTCCGGCGGTTGGACGCGTGGCAGCTCCGGAGCTTATCGTCTTGGACGAGTAGGTCCGGTGCTGTTGTACACGTGTCGGTACCGGAGCTTCCCTCTGCAGGGGGTTAGGTCCAGGGCTGCCACACAGGTCTAGCCCGGAGCTTTCCCATGTAAGGAATGTAGCTTTTATGATACACGTGGCACCACTAGGACTAACCATAGGAGGGAGGCAGGTCCGGTTCCGTATGACACGTTGGGCCTTCGGAGGTCTTCAACTCAGGTATGTGGAGTTCCTTAGCACTCTTTGCAGTCCCAAGAAGTATCTGGTACGCAGGGTATCGACACTTATATAGATATTTTTGTACTTTTTTATAAACAACCAAAATAAATCATATGTATATATTCTTCACTATTCTGTAAATCTCCAAAAAATAAAGATGTTGTATCAAATTTTGTTTTGTATATGTATGTTCTATATTTCTACATGTATGTATTTTTTTATAATTTTTTTGAGATACTTCAACATGTGAAGATTCATATTTTCTCTCTTCTCACTCAAAAGCTAATAAGCATATGAGGCAATCTTCAAATTCAAACACACTTTCATTCAAACAAAGTTCAAAAATTCTTTAAAAAATCATGGAGGTTGTGGTCATCTTTAAAAAGCCTCACAAAAAAATTCACTCACTAAATCAATAAATGACAAAAACTCCCTAAATCCCTTTTTCATTTGTTTTTTTATTCTGATCAATTTATTATGTTTCTCAAACTCAATTTCAGAGGACACATGAAATACAACATCCTTAGACTTCAGTATTTTTTTCAGATTGTTTGGAATTTTTTGTCCATGTATTGCTTAAAAAACTCAAAATTCATTTTCTTTGTTTTTTATTCTCTGCAATATATAATTATTTTGAATGTAAAATTTTTTAAGAACATGTAATTCAACTCTCTCAATCTTTACAACTTTTGTCATATTTTTTGAAGTGTTTTTGGCTATGTATTCAAAAAAATTTGTCCTCAAATCAATTTTTAAATGTTGTTGGCCAGCCCAGTAGTGCTGGGCTGCTGCTGGGCTGAGGTTGTTTTTTCATTTTTGTTCAAATTTGAAAGTTCAAACTTGTATAATTTCTTCAAATTTGGTTGAAATTTTTTCCTAAATTATTCAAAAAATATTATCTATCACTCCAGTATTTTTACATTTTTTTTGCATTTTTTGTCCATTTATTTCATAAAAATCTTAATTTTTATTAAAATTTTAATTGTTTGTGAGCTAAAATCAGTGAACTGGGCCGTGCTCGGGCCTGATCTGGCCCGAAGGCGGCCTGTTGGGCCCAGGCCATACTTGAGATTTTCGGCCGCCGGCCCGAGCTGGCTCGATATGCTTTCGAGCCTGGGCCATTTCGGTCTGAAGCACGAACGGGCCGTGTTGAGCCGGCCCGGGCACGACACGAGTCCCACCTCTAGTCGTGTGCATTCAAATCGTGAAATCGATTGGTGGAGAAGCGCGTCAATAGTATCGATAAAAAAAGACAAAGTGACGGGCTCACAACCCGCGCACCAAGGCCGCTTGACCCGCAGACACAACGGCGTGGTGCAGTGCTCCTCAACTTGTTTTTAAAACTGCACGACTGACCGCATCTCCTGTAAGTACATTAGCGGCATTGGGCGGTTCGTCAGAGCGGTGGCGGCGCGGTGATGGCGGACAACGGCGGCGGCGAGGTGAAGAACGTCCACCGCGAGGACAGCACCAAGACGCTCCTCAAGAACAAAGGCCTCTACGAGGTATGTACGTCGTAACGACGGCAGTTAATAAGTCGATCGAGACAGGCTGACTACCCCAAAGTCTTAAAAAGACTTTGCCCTGACTGTTCATTCAATCATCCGTACGTGGTCCTGTTCTTGCTCCAGTACATGCTGAACACGATGGTGTACCCGCGGGAGCACGAGTGCCTGCGCGACCTCCGCCTCATCACCAAGAAGCACATCTAGTAAGCTGGCGTGCGTAATTTTACTTTACTTTTTATTCCATCTTTTTCTGATGTCGCCGAGTGTTTTGATGCATCCATGGATTATATTATGGTCTGGATGATCATCAGTGGGAACATGTCGTCGCCGCCGGACGAGGCGCTGCTCCTGTCGATGCTGCTCAAGCTGACGGGTGCCAGGAACACCATCGAAGTCGGCGTGTTCACCGGCTGCTCCGCCCTCGCCACCGCGCTCGCCATCCCTGAAGACGGCAGGATCGTGGCGATCGACGTCAGCCGGGAGTACTTCGACCTCGGCCTGCCCCTCATCCGCAAGGCCGGCGTCGCGCACAAGGTCGACTTCCGCGAGGGACCTGCGCAACGAATCCTCGACGAGATGCTCGCCGATGTAAGTACGACACAACCGGGCGCCCGCAGAGAATTTTTTTTGGTCCAGTATCGATCGTGCTTCGTGCCCGGGCGGTGGCCATTATCGCTGGTTTTGACTGACGTTCGTGAACTTCGTACGTGCAGGAGGGGAACGAGGGGATGATGTTCGACTTTGGGTTCGTGGACGCGGACAAGGCCAACTACGGCATCTACCACGAGCAGCTGCTTCGTCTGGTGCGCGTCGGCGGCGTGCTCGCCTACGACAACACGCTCTGGGGCGGCACCGTGGCGATGCCGGACGACACGCCGCTCACGGAGTATGACCGGCAGGCCAGGGACGACATCAGGGCCTTCAACGCCAAGATCGCCGCGGACCACCGCGTCGAGGCCGTTCAGCTCCCGATCGCCGACGGCATCACGCTGTGCCGCCGCGTCGTCTGAGCGGTCTCCTAGCAACTCGTGCCACATGAATAATTAGGATGTTGATGGTAATCTGGTGCGCACGTTCTGTTTGATTGCGAGGCTGAGGCACGCGGATGATGTAAACTGGGTCACGTAAATTCTGGTGCTTCTCTGCAACCCATAAAAATCGACATGTAGGAGTACTAAATAAGTCGTCGTTGTATTCCAGTTACTGATCGGGCATGGTACCAGAAGACGATAATGAAACTGTCAGTCCAGCTAGCCCAACTGAAAATTTGTAACACCCTAAAATCTAAAGAAAAGAAAAAGAGAAGAAAATTTCTAGTAGGCTTGGACTTCCCTCTGCCTGGCCAAAGTTCCAGCCATGGCCCAAGGCCGAGCCGGATGCAGCAACAGCCGTTGCCTCCCTGGCCAACCCTAGGAGCGACCTTGCTGTTCGATGCCGCCCAGCCGGATGCAGCAACAGCCGTTGCCTCCCTGGCCACAACCCTAGGAGCGACCTTGCTGTTCGATGCCGCTGTCTCCAGTGCATGCGTGCGCTCCAGCCCCCGCTCCCTCATCTCTCACTTCCATGTGGACCCCGCGTGTCATCTTCTTCCTCTCCACAGCAGCAACAACCGCCTCCTGCGCTTTGCCCGCGGCAGTTCCACGGCGCGCCCGCACCCCCTGCCTCACGCCCGCACCGTCTAAACGAAATCCAACAGTCCAAATTGCCTAACAGCATACCCCTTCGTGATATAGCAGAGATGCCCCTTTATGTTTCAATGAAATTATAAGATAGCTCCTGTACTTTAGTTCAGCCGCTGGACTTACTCTAAATTAAGTGGTCTTTATTTGATAGTTCCTGGAACTATTAAGAATAGTATTTTAATCTCTGGAACTGATAGAAATAATACTCTAGCCCCTAACACGGTGTTGTATTTATATTTACATCCGTGTAGATTATTAAAATAACATTTTAACACATGTAATAATATGTATTAACTATTATAGTGCGCAATAAGTATAATGTTAGCATACAAAATATATTTCAACATTTAGAGTTCAATAAAACTAATGCGAACCTTTATAAATAAAATATGCAAAATGGTCCAATCCAAGTAATTATCTAATTTACAAGTAAAATAAAAATGAAATGTGTAAGGGACTGTAGATGTATTTGTCACCTTAATAATTATTGAAATACACTATTTAAGTTATATAATTTAATATAATGTGCTTAATTGCCGATAAATCTCATTTAAGTTGTTTTAGTGCGTTGACTCCCATTTCGGCGTATAATAACCACGTGGTAGGCTTCATCACATGTGTTTGTATGTATGTTGTATTGTTATTGATTTTTTTATTTCTCTCTTTCAACGGTAGTTTGCACATGTTCATGTTACGATCAAGATGCGACACGAAGATGAAGACCAAGAGTTCAATCAAGAACACTGAGTAGCTAAATGATATAAGGCAAGTGTCCTTGATCATCTTGTACCTATTTTAGGAATTATAGCTAGTTGCATGCTTACTTAATGTGAATCCTATTTATTTATCTGTTCCTTCTAATTCCTTGTCGCCCGGGTTAAATTGGATGATTTTGGGTATTTCAATCATGCTTAGCCATGCTTATTAGTTGGGATGGAAATCTGGACACATGATTATATTATTAATTATGATCATTATTTTACCTTGAAAACGATGATGTAATTGGTATGAATCTGGCGGTTGGATGGTTATGGTATGGTGCAGTTTGCACGAGACCTGGGATTGGGTTTGGTACCGCCGGATTCTAAGGACCGGTTTATGGAAGAAGCCACTAAGCTTTACAGTACCACCACGAGACTGAGGTGGGGCGGCTTGGTCAATTAATTAGGTTTCCCCCGACGAAATGCTAGTAGTTGGACGATGCAGGGAATGATGTAGGGGTACTGCTCTGGGAACCGAAAGGCTCAAGAGGGGGCTCTGAGGCGGAGGGTTACTCCGGGAATGCCTCAGTGGTGGAAACCTTAGAGGGCTAGCACTAGTCGGGAGTACCTTTGTAAAGACCATGTAGTGATCTCCTGGCCTCACACCAAAGGAAGTGTGTAATATGGTTGGCCGCCACAGGCATCAGGAAGGTTTACTCAGTCCACCTGGCAACAGGGGATGAAATCACTGCTTGTGGGTAAAGGGTACATTCTCTGCAGAGATTTGGTAAAACTGTCATGACAGCCGTGCTCATGGACAAGAGCGGCTTGGTGTCCAATTCATAATTAGACGATGGTTGAGATGATGGTTGAGATGATGGTTTGGAAATGATGTTGGTAATGATTCATTATTATTGTTATTCTATAATGATTGGGAATATACACCTAGATGTAGGTGCTAATGAAAGCTAAGGATAGGTTTAATGCATAGTGCTTAAACCATTATCAACCTTTCCTTTTTGATTGGCCTACATGTCATTTATTTCCCACACTTGCGGAGTACCACGGGATGGTACTCACACTTGCTTTGTTGTACTTTTGATATGCTGCTCAGTGAAGAGAAGATCTAATGAAGACAGTGACAAGTGAAGACGATGCATAGGTCGCGTTGCTGCCAGTCGATTTGCCTGTGGTCGCCCTAGAGTTTTTCCTCTTCCGCTGCTGTTTCAAAACACTTTTCAAGGTATAAATGTTGTTTGCATGCGATATAGAACTGTTTATCACTTTTTGTCATACATGTATGGTGAAACTGATCCTGGCATACATGTATTTTGTAGCTAGTTTTATTTCTAATAAAACCGGGTGTGACAAAGTGGTGTCAGAGCTATATAACGACTCTAGGCACGTGACCTTAGGTAGAATGGACTTATTAGGCATCCCTTGACCTTGCTCATGAAGACGAAGATTCAACTCAACCGACAGGAGCGTGAAGATCGACGTATGAAGACAACGTGAAGGAATAAGAAGATTCTTGAAGATTATTACACATCACTTGCTTAGGTCCCCTTTGGTTAGCAAGTGAAGCCCATGCCTTCCTCACAGCGAATTAGAACACGTTGCTTGATGTATTGCAATAAAGTAATAATAATAACAGCAATAAAATTATAGCATTTGTCTATTTAAGGGGGGTGGCCGACCCACTTGAATCTCGTGGGCGAGATTCCTTGTAGGTGGGTGGGATTGTAACCACCGTTCAAAAAAAAATCTATTTATCATGACAATACATTTGAAATGAAGGATAAAAAAAATTAAAACTAAGATGAAATTTAGGCCAAATTCAAAATAAAAATAAACAAATTTACTCAATATAATAGTAACAACATAATGAATAAATAAATAAATAACAATTGAAAAAATCATGAAAATTAAATAAATAAATCCTAAGTGAAAGAAAATGAACTTAATGTGTTGTATAAAATGCAAAATAATTAGAACTAATTTATTGAGGTGCTTTGGTTTGAAAACAAAAATTTCAATTGCTAAAGAAGACTTTTAAGTTCAAGTAAAATAAACCAACGTTCAAGTCCTTGAAGCTTTCATTCAAATAATAATACGAAGGATAATGATAGTAAGATGAGAAACTAAACGCAATAAAGAGGAGGAAGAAATAAAATTTTAATGTACACATTTTCATGGTGTTGAAAATTAGTTTTCCTAAAATTAATTCAAAATAAATTATTGCATAGTATTTATACATCTATGTAACATTTTCTAACTTCCAAAATAACTTAAGATCAATATTTGAAACAGAAAAAATGTATAATAATATTTTCAAAAGACAAAATTAGTAGTTTATTGATTTAGCTAAAAATCCAAGTCTTAAACTTTACGCGACCCAGAATCTCGGGACGAGATTCCGTTTAAGGGGGTAGAATTGTACCACCCTAAAATATAAAGAAAAGAAAAAGAGAAGAAAATTCCTAATAGGCCTAGACTTCCCTCCGCCCGGCCAAAGTTCCAGCCATGGCCCAAGGCCCAGCCGGGTGCAGCAACAGTCGTTGCCTCCCTGGCCAACCCTAGGAGCGACCCTGCTGTTCGACGCCGCCGTCTCCAGTGCATGCGTGCGCCCCAACCCCCGCTCCCTCATCTCTCACTTCCATGTGGGCCCCGCGTGTCATATTCTTCCTCAAAACAGCAGCAACAACCGCCTCCTGCGCTTTGCCCGCGGCAGTTCCATGGCGCGCCCGCACCCCCTGCCTCATGCCCGCACCGCTCCGCGCACGCAGTCGCGCGCACGCCTCTCCGCCTCACCCAGTCGCGTGTGGTCGCCCTCGCCTCTCCACCCCGCCGCACTCCCGCCGCCCTTATTCACAGCAAGATCCGCGGTCACGTGATTTGACTATGCTTGTCACCAATTTGTCGTGTTAGCGTGAGCCTTGGATGCGCAGAGACGATGACAAGCCTTCCCAAACGTCTCAGTGGCGAGTCCCCGCCGGCGAGCCTTGTCTCGTCAAGCCTTGGTGCTCCCAGGCGCGGAGAAGATGAACACTTGATGTTATGATACACATTCGATGAGGTCGATGATACCCGACGCTCCTCGCCGTTGCAGAACATCCACAAGCAGCCTCGTATCATGAAAACGCTTCTGGGTGAGTTCTAACAAACCTTTGTTATCTATTCTAGTGATTAACATCGATGTTAGTGCGATTAGTGGTGATTTCATATTTCTCCGCGAGCTCGCCGCTTCAGTCATGGCGGCGCTGCCGTACGGCTTGGCTGGAAAGAAGCACAATGCTTCATGCACTCCAAGACGTCGGATCGTAAAGCAGCAGTTGAGATTAGAAGCCAACATACCCCTTCGGTAAAATAAAATCCAGGCCATCTCAATAGCATCCAACGCTCGACATCATGCCACACGTACACCTTCAATTAAATAAAATCTGAGCCGTCTAAACGAAATCCAACAGTCCAAATTGCCTAACAGCATACCCCTTCGTGATATAGCAGAGATGCCCCTTTATGTTTCAATGAAATTATAAGATAGCTCCTGTACTTTAGTTCAGCCCTTGGACTTACTCTAAATTAAGTGGTCTTTATTTGATAGTTCCTGGAACTCTTAAGAATAGTATTTTAATCTCTGGAACTGATAGAAATAATACTCTAGCCCCTAACACGGTGTTGTATTTATATTTACATCCGAGTAGATTATTTATTAAAATAACATTTTAACACATGTAATGATACGTATTAACTATTATAGTGCACAATAAGTATAATGTTAGCATACAAATATATTTCAACATTTAGAGTTCAATAAAACTAATGCGAACCTTTATAAATAAAATATGCAAAATGGTCCAACCCAAGTAAAAATAAAAATTAAATGTGTAAGGGACTGTAGATGTATTTGTCACCTTAATAATTATTGAAATACACTATTTAAGTTATATAATTTAATATAATGTGCTTAATCGCCGATAAATCTGATTTAAGTTGTTTTAGTGCGTTGACTCCCATTTCGGCGTATAATAACCACGTGGTAGGCTTCATCACATGTATTTGTATGTATGTTGTATTGTTATTGATTTCTTTTATTTCTCTCTTTCAACGGTAGTTTGCACATGTTCATGTTACGATCAAGATGCGACACAAAGATGAAGACCAAGAGTTCAATCAAGAGAACAATGAGTAGCTAAATGATATAAGACAAGTGCCCTTGATCATCTTGTGCCTATTTTAGGAATTATAGCTAGTTGCATGCTTACTTAATGTGAATCCTATTTATTTATCTGTTCCTTATAATTCCTTGTCGCCCGGGTTAAATTGGATGATTTTGGGTATTTCAATCACGCTTAGCCATGCTAATTAGCTGGGATGGAAATCTGGACACATGATTATATTATTAATTATGATCATTATGTTACCTTGAAAACAATGATGTAATTGGTATGAATCTGGCAGTTGGATGGTTATGGTATGGTGCAGTTTGCACGAGACCCGGGATTGGGTTCGGTACCGCCAAATTCTAAGGACCGGTGTAAGGATCGAATGCCCAAGAGGGGGGGGGGTGAATTGGTTTTTTTTTTCAAAAATCAAAGCAATAAAACTTAATTACTTGAAGCCCAATTCCCTACGCAAACAACCTATGCATTCAAGTAAATAGCAATTTCGCGGTATATAAAATGCATAAGTGTAGGGTGAGAGGAAGAGAATGCAAACTCCCGAGGAGACACGAAGATTTATCCCGTGGTTCGGCAAGATCGTCAAGATCTTCCTACATCCACGTTGTGGCACCCACCAAAGGGTATAGCCACACCCAAGTCACCGAGACTAGGGATCTTCACTATTCTTCTCCGTTTGCCAACCTCGACAAGGTGGAGCTCAAGCCTTGTACAACTTGAATCCTCCGGGCTTCCACAATCGTCTTGGCAAGCTCCGAAAGTCTCTCTCAATTACAAACACCAAGGGACACTCCCTTACAGCTCTCACTACACTAGAGATTCCACTCACCAAGAATGGAAGCACACAAGCTCTATCTCTAGCTAGTTCTAGCCTATCTCTTGGTGTGTATGTGGTGTAGATGATCTAGAAGTGGTGGCTCAACGTCTTGAATGCTTGAGAATGTGTAGAGTATGTCTGGTAGTCAGGACTTATCGAATAGACTGGTTGACGGGGTATAAATAGCCAGCCTCCACGAAATAGCCGTTGGAAAAGTAGGCTGACATCACTGTTCAGCGAACACCGGATGATCCGATGCTCTCCCTTCAGTTATCATCGGTCAAGTTCACTTTAGCTGATGTCACTGTGTCAGATATGACCGTTGTTAGACCGATGTTACACTTGTCTTCTCATTGGATGATCCGGTGGCAGTTTCTCCAGAATTGGTTCAGACTTGATGCTTACTGGAGTGATTGACCGATGTGTTCAAAGTTGTACATCGGATGATCCGGTGTTACACTTGGTCCAGGGATATAGCTTACTGTACTGATGGACCGATGTAACATTGTCTTTTATCATCGGATGATCCGGTGAGTACTTGGTTCTGAGGTCTTCTTCTTCTGCTGAACCAACTCGACCGATGTGTTGTTTTCTAGAAACATCGGTTGATCCGGTGAGTTGACTTTGTTTGCTTCGAGTTGTTCTAAGTGATCCTTTTGGAATTTTCTCGATTGACCTCTTAGACACTTGTTGTAAATATTCTTCTGATGATTGTCAAGCATTGAGTGTTGTCAATTATGGTTGAAAAACTTTGACATATGAGCTTTTACTTCTAATCTTCATAACATTGATTGATCTCATAAAGTGATTGTTTAGGGGTCTCCAATGATCATTAGTTGATGTTCATATTCATATAGATTTCTTTTGATTGAGTGATATGGGAGACCTTGCATCCACGGATTCATTAGTAAAATCCAATGGTTGTCATTAATCACCGAAACCATACCTCATGGGGGCCTAGATGCTTTCAATCTCCCCCTTTTTGGTGATTGATGACAACACAACAAGTGAAGTATAATAGTAATGAATTTGATAGTGTGATACTTAAGAAGATATGCAATGAGTACAAGATATGGCACGTTAAACTTGAAAACTCAAAAGAGATTAATAACGCGAAAGCTCAATCGATCAATAACTCAAGAGAATGACAAAGGAGTAGCAAATTACAAAAGATATAGATAAACTCCCCCTACAGCTAGGACACTCCCCCTGAGGCTAAGCTAGCCTCCCCCTGACTCTCCTCTAACTCTTCTCCCCCTTTAACATCAAGACACCAAAAAGGAATCCGAGTACCTAAGAATCCTGAGTGCTCGGAGCGATGACGAACTGGTCACCGTCGGGGGTGCTGTCGTCAGAGATGCTGCCTGCTGCTGCAGCTGAGGCCGGAGTAGAAGTGGAGAGAGCAATAGGAGCCGTAGGAGCCGCTGTCGGTGCCTGCTGAGTCGGAGCTGTTGGTAACGGGGCACTGACAACGGATGCCGGCGTCTACTGGAACAACGTCGTAGCCGGCAGCGGAGAGTGGATTGGTGCGCCTAGAGCAAGCAGTGGAGACATGTTGATCGTCGGGATCGGTGTGGTCGGCGCTGGAGCTGCAGCTGGAGCAAGGACAGGCGGGGGTGGAGCAAAGCCTGGCAGCTGCGACAGCAGGGCAATCCCGGTCTGGGTGTAGAGGTTGGTGATCAACCCCAGGATGCCCATCATCGCCTGCTGCGTCTGCTGCTGCTGGTTGAGGGAGCGCTGGTGCATCTGATCTATCAGCCCAGTCAGCCTGTCTGGGTCCTCTCGCCTCTCACAGGCGATCTGGCGCTGCATCTCCTGCTGCTGCTGCTGGACCTCCAAAAGACGTGTTGCCTGCTCAGCTGCAAGCCGGTCCAGACGCTGCCGCTCAACCATCTGCTGTAGGAGTGAAGTGAGCTCGGACGGCTAAGAGACCTGTGCCTCTGATAGAGGTGGAGTAGGAGGTGGCACAGTCGAGCCTCCAGCCTCCGCGTCGTGCTGCCTGGGTGAGGGAGGAGGTGGGAAGTACTCCTCAACGTTGTCATCCGTGTCGCTCTCGGACCATATATGCTGACGGTCCTCACCCTAAGCCTCTGCCTGTGCCAGTCTCTCATCTTCCTTCTCTAGATCTGACCAATCCTCCTCGGATAGCCGAGCACGGACCTAACACTCGACTGGACGGCCAAGGTGGCGGTCTCCAGGAGCTGGAGCATGGTAGTGATTGAACCGTGTGACACTCTCGTCAGTGAGACTGTCACGCACGGCGGACCCCTCAGGAGCAACCATGTAGAGCAAGTGGCTGATCCAGTGTTCAAACACAAGCTGCCTCATCATGCCAACTCCATCAGTGATCACGTCCTCCATCTCACATATGAGGATGTCCACAATATCGAACTCCATCCCGTTCATGATGTAGAACAGGAGGGTCTGCTGCAGGCTGGTGAACCCCTCTAGGTATCCGGACCTCGACAAAAGTGTGCGGCGCAAGGCAAGGTGCACTGTGCACGCAGCTGGAGTCAGCAGTGCCGATACCCTCAGCTGCTCTGGAGAGAAAGACGGTTCAAACAGAGAGCGTATCTCCTCTAGTGGTGGTGCCACTCCTCCAGTGAGCGGCCTCCTCGGCGGGTCTGCCTGTCCATACACTCTCTCGTGCAGGCAAGTGTCGTGGAGATCCACTCCTAGCAGCTGTGCCAAAGTCTGTCTCGTCAAGTGATGGTGCTAGCCCATGAACATAAAGTCTATAGATCTGCGGCCCTTAGAGACGTAGAGGGTAGCGTAGAATACACGGACCCAGTCCTCCACGTAGGCACTCCTCTCGTAGGACATCAGCTCCACCAGCCCTCTATACATCTCAAAGTAGGGGCGTATCTCTGTCTCGGCTGCCAGGGCAAGCTGATCCCAATCCAAAAAGTTGTGCTAGAAGAGCTTATGGCCTCGGCGTCTATAGGTCTCGTATAGTGACGCCTGTGTCAAGGTCCAAAATTGGTTGTCCACAAGTGCCTCTCTGGGCTGCGGGAACCACTCCTCAAGCAAAACTCTCCATCTGAGTCTTCTGAGCTGCTTGGCCTTCATCTTCCTGTAATCCGTCAGCCGGACACCTTCACCAACACGGACGTTGGTGTCCATCTTGTAGATGTCTCTCTGGGCCGCCCTGTCCTCTCGAAGATCGGCAGCTGAAGGTCTCGAATGTGGTACTGCCGCAGGATGACCCTCACGGGTCCTGGCTGAGCGCCGGCGAACAAGTGGCACTTCCGGCTCTTCTTCTTCCTTGGACTCATCTAGCACGGGAGGCTTCCTCGGATGAGCCTCGTGGATCCTCAATGATCCTCCTCGGCCACGCTCTCGCTCCTCGGTGGCGCGAGCGACCATCAAAGCCTTCTTTTCCTCCTTCGACAGCATTTGCTTCTTTGCGGTCGGCTCCGCAATGGCCTTGCCCTTTCCCTTCTTGTCACGAGCCATTGTGATGAGGCAAGTGACAATGCGCGTGAATGAAGTCGACGATGTCAAGTGCACAGAACGGCGACACGAAGATCGTCGTGGCTGGAAACCCTAGCGGCGTAGTGGCGGCCGTAGAGGGAGGCACCACGGCGACGCAGAGGGTGGTGGTGCACGGGAGGCGGTGGTCAGCGGCGCTTGGGTGGAGTGGCTGCAGCGGTGGAGGAGAGCGGCGGGGCGGCGCTGGAGGAAGCAGCGGCGGCGGCGCTGCTGCGGTGGTGCGGCGGCGGCCGGAGTGCTGCGGTGGCGGTAGGGCGAGGGAGCGGCGGCGGCGGAAGGGTGAGCGAGTGTCGGGGTCGGGGAGAGAGAAAGTGAGGAGGCGGAGCGGTGTTTAAAAGGTGGGTCCCAAACCCTAGCTTAAAATTTAACACCGGATGGACCGATGTTAAAAGATGGGTCGAATGTCACAGTAAGGGTATTCAAAAAGGTACCGTTGACACTGGATGGTCCGACGTGGAAGAGAATAGCATCGGTAGATTTCAGCACAGTTCTAGAAATGTGAACATTGGATGCACCGATGTTTCTCAGAATGAACTCATCGGTTGATTTGTGTTACTGACTGAACTGGCTCTTGGTCTTTGAACACCAACTGATCCGATGATGGTCTGGCCTAAGCATCAGATAATCCGATGACTACAAAACAGGAATATCCCATATATGTCCTTTGACCAAACAAACAAACAATGTGAAACACATGTCTAAGGACTTTTTGGGCAACCCCTTACCCCTCAAAAATACTAATTGCCAATAACTTGGCTAAGCCTTAAAGCAAATAGAACACCGAGAAAATAGGGAGGAAATTATCCAAATAAAATGTAAGGCCCATGCTTTGTGAGCTAGAGGATGAAGCCTTCTATCTCTTTGAAGCATGTTCCTTTAGGCTTTAATGCACCTAACATTTTGTTCTTTCCACATCATATGAGTTGAGATATTGCATTTCAAACAAGTCTCTTTCTCATGAGGTGGGTTCCCCTTTGTGACAATCTACCGTATGCAATGCCAAACAATTTATAATGCAGAAATTTAAATGTGAGTGCAAGTCTATATGGCAGAAATCATGCAAGACATAAAGTAAATCTATCTTGCCAAATTTGAACCTTTCAAAGGCTTCTTCAGGGAGAGCCACTCTCCAAGCCTTAGGGAAACCCAAAAGAACCTCCATCCCAAGCTAACCCTTGCTCACCCCTATCCTTTGAAAGTTAGACAAGACCTATATGAGATGCATTCTTACATGGCAACTTACATGACGTTTGATGCATCTAGCACATTTAATTCACTTCTTAGCCTAGAAAAAGTTTTCTCATCAAGTGTTTTAGTGAAGATATCCGCCAATTGTTCTTCGGACCTAACACCTCGCAATGAGATGTCTCCCTTAGCTTCATGGTCCCTCAAGAAATGATGGCGAATATCAATGTGCTTAGTGCGGGAGTGTTGAACGGGGTTTT
This sequence comes from Tuctoria greenei, assembly GCA_036927565.1. Lineage (NCBI taxonomy): Eukaryota > Viridiplantae > Streptophyta > Magnoliopsida > Poales > Poaceae > Tuctoria > Tuctoria greenei. The sequence goes on from JAYESD010000005.1 coordinate 5,790,789, forward strand.
TTGCTATCTTAACCGCACTTTCATTGTCACAAAGGAGAGGCACGTAACCAAGTTTAATACCAAAGTCCAAAAGGGTTTGCTTCATATAAAGAATTTGGGCACAACATGCACCGGCCGCGATATACTCCGCTTCCGCCGTGGACAAAGCGATGGAATTTTGCTTCTTGCTAGACCAAGATACTAGGGAACGCCCAAGAAAGTGGCACCCATCAGAGGTACTCTTGCGGTCCACACGGCATTCGGCAAAGTCCGAAGCCGAGTATCCCAAGAGATGGAATTTTGCACCTTTAGGGTACCACAAGCCCACACTAGGGGTATGCTTAAGATACCTAAGTATCCTAAAGACCGCTTTCCGATGCGATTCTTTAGGTGCCGCTTGAAAGCAAGCACACAAGCATACACTAAACATGATATCGGGCCTAGATGCGGTAAGGTAAAGTAATGAACCAATCATAGAACGGTAGTTATATTGATCAATAGGTTTACTGTCCTTATCCGCGTCAAGATGACAATTTGTTGCCATTGGAGTGCTTCTTGAGCTACAATCTCCCATCTCAAATTTCTTCAAGAGGTCCTTGGTATACTTCTCTTGATAGACGAAGATCCCCTCTTGAAGTTGCTTGATTTGGAATCCAAGGAAGAAGTTGAGCTCTCCAATCATCGACATCTCGAATTCCCTAGACATCATTTTGCCAAACTCATGGCTAAGAGCTTCGTTAGTTGAACCAAAAATAATATCATCAACATAAATTTGACAAATAAATAATTCTCCGTTGATGTCTTTGGTGAAGAGTGTAGTGTCCACCCTCCCGATCTTGAATCCTTGCATGATCAAGAAATCCCGTAGTCGTTCATACCACGCCCTAGGTGCTTGCTTGAGCCCGTAGAGCGCCTTGTGCAACCTATACACATGATTAGGATTCCTCGGATCTTCAAACCCGGGAGGTTGTTCAACATAAACAAGCTCGTTAATGTAACCATTAAGAAAGGCACTTTTCACATCCATTTGATAAAGTCTAATATTATGATGTGATGCAAAAGCAAGAAGTATATGGATGGTTTCTAGCCGGGCGACCGGAGCAAATGTCTCCCCAAAGTCTAGTCCTTCAACTTGCGAGAACCCCTTGGCCACAAGTCTTGCCTTGTTGCGGACCACAACGCCGTTCTCGTCTTGTTTGTTGCGGTACACCCACTTTGTTCCGCTGACGTTTTTGTCCTTGTGTCGCTCCTGCAACACCCAAACTTCATTGCGGATGAAGTTGTTAAGTTCTTCTTGCATGGCCATCACCAAATTTGGATCTTGAAGTGCTTCCTCAATGTGAGTGGGTTCTACACATGAAACAAACGAGTAGTGCTCACAAAATGAAGCGAAATGACGAGAACGTCTACTTACTCCCCTTGACGGACTTCCGATAATTTGGTCCATCGGATGCGCCTTGGAGATGCGTTCATGCCTCATAAGTGGTTGTGAAGCACTTGGCGGTGGTGATGCGTGTTGCTCTTCTTGTGGTTGGACTTGATCATGGACTTCTTCTTCTTCTTGATGTTGTGTGGCTTGTGAGTCTTGAGTCGGCAATGGATCATCCTTCTCTTCTTCGTCAACTTGAGGCGCCATAGATGTGTTGATGTTGGAACTTGAAGCTCCCCCTTGATCATGGCTCTCCTCAACTTTAGGCTTGATGTCTCCAATGGTCATGTTCTTCATAGCTTCTCGTAGAGGCTCATCATCTATTTCATCATGACCAAAACTCTCCTCTTGGGAGCCATTAGTTTCATCAAACTCAACATCAAAACTTTCCTCAACTAAACCGGAGGTTTGGTTGAATATTCGATATGCTTTTGAGTTTGACGCATAACCAAGAAATATACCAACATCACATCTACTTTCAAACTTACTGAGCCTTTTCTTGCGGTAGATGTAGCAATTGCACCCAAAGACTCGAAAGTAGGAGATGTTGGGCTTTCTCCCAATGAGAAGTTCGTACGGGGTCTTTTGAAGTAGTCGATGTAGGTAGACCCTATTTGCGGCATGGCACGCCGTGTTGATTGCTTCGGCCCAAAACTTCTTCGACGTGCCATAGTCATCAAGCATTGCTCGCGCAAGAGTGATGAGAGTCTTGTTCTTTCTTTCAACAACACCATTTTGTTGAGGAGTGTATGTGGCCGAAAACTCATGCTTCACGCCTTCACGGTCACACCACTCCCCAATGTTGTAGTTCTTGAATTCGGTGTCGTTGTCACTCCGTACCTTGATGATGGCAAGTTGAAATTCCCTTTGAGTGCGGTTAGCGAAGGTCTTGAACACTTCCAGAGTTTCACTCTTGTCACCTAGAAACAAAGTCCAAGCATAGCGAGAGTAGTCATCAACTATAACAAGACAACAGAGGTTACCGCCAAGCCTTTGATATGTGGACGGTTCGAAGAGGTCCATGTGAAGTAGCTCAAGTGGCTTGGAGGTTGACACCATTGTCTTCATTGGGTGGTGTGAAGCAACTTGCTTCCCGGCTTGACAAGCGCTACAAAGCTTGTTCTTCTCAAATGTGACATCCTTCACGCCGGTCACCATCCCAAGCTTGAATGACTTCTTGAGCTTGCTCATCCCTATGTGCGCTATGCGTCGATGCCATAGCCAACCCAAACTTGTCTTGGTGAAAAGACAAGTGGTCAAGCTAGCATCCTTGTTGGAGAAGTCTACTAGGTATATATGTCCATGCCAAAATCCTTTGAAGATTTGTTCTTGGCTTGTTTCACTACTCACAACAACATCATTTTTGCTAAAGGTGCACGTTAGTCCAAGATCACATAATTATGCAATAGAAAGTAAATTAAAACTAAGTGACTTAATGTACAATACATTAGAAATAGATAAGTCATTTGAAATAGCAATCTTACCTAACCCAATTACCTTACCCTTAGAGTTATCACCAAAGGTGACTTGTTCATGATTGTCGGGGTTTTCTATGGTGGTGAACATACCATCATTGCCGGTCATATGTTCAGTGCACCCGCTATCGAGCACCCAATGCTTTCCTCCGGCTTTGTAGTTCACCTACATACATGAATTCAATTTTTAACTTTAGGCACCCAAGCCAACATAGGTCCTTGTATGTGTGATACAAGTGTTTTTGGGACCCAAAGTTGCTTGGGGAGCTTCCCCTTCATGCCCTTTATGTCCTTGCCAATGAACCTTGCCTTCACCTTGCCATCTACTTTACTCAAGAGATAATAATTATCATTGAAAGTAGACTTGTAGTTAGTAGGAAATTTTGGAGAAGGTCGGTTGGGAAGAGGACACTCCCTTGTATGGTGACCGGTGACCTCACAATGTTGGTAATAAGAACCAACTTCCTTGATGAAGCTTGTTCTAAGCTCTAGTGAGGGCACCTTTCCTTTTGTTAGGCACCGGGAAGGATCCAAGTCCTCTCTTGTTGAAGGCCTTTGCTTGTTGGAAGAGGATTTCCTTGTGCTTGACTTCTCCTTTTGATAGTCTAGCCACACTAGTGCGGAGACTCTCAATTTCTTCCAACAAGTCCTTCTCCCTAGTGTTCTCTTTCAAAAGCAAAGACTTGTGCAAGACATTAGTGGCATGAGAAGTAATGGATATCTTATCATTATGAGTTTGTTTCTTTATATTTTTCAATTCTTGATCAAGCGCTTCATGAGCAAGGTTAAGTATTTGATGCTCTTGGATCAACTCATTGTGCTTTCCCAAGAGTGCTTGGTGGGCTAAGTCAAGCTCATGATGATCTAGCTTGATTTGAGCCTTATCCTCCTCAATTTGCTTGACATGGGATTTGAGCGTGTCATGCTCTTTAAGTATGCTTTCATACTTGTCAAGCAAAACGAGGTTAGCACTCTCAAGCTTGGCACGAGTTTCTTCAAGAGCTTTAACCTTACTATTTTCCCTTTTAATGATAGTGTGATATTCATTTATTAATGAAGTTAAATCATCGGGGGAAAGCTCATCATCGCTAGAATCATCACATACCTTGGTATTACCTTTAGCCATGAGGCACATGGGTGGTGGATGAAGAGGTGAGTCATCATTGTTGGCAATGGCAAGGCCGGCCAAACTTTCTTCTTCCGCTTCACTCTCTTCATCACTTGATTCTTCGTCGGTGACCCATTCATTTGCCTCACACATGAACACCTTTTGTGGGCCATTTCTTTTCTTTGGGAAGAGCTTTGCCTTCTTGCCCTTGTCATGTTTCTTCTTCCCAAAGGATCTTGGTTTGGGTTTGACCTCTTCATCATCTTCACTATCTTCAAGCTTGCGATGCTTGCTCTTGTGGTTCTCTCTTCTTTTGTCCGGTAATCATAGCAGATGTGGCCTTGATCACCACAATTATAGCAAGTCTTGTGATCATCTCTCCTTGGTAGAAATGCTTTCTTCTTGGGATCAAAGGTGTATCCCTTCTTAGTAATCTTGGAGTTCAAGCGTGAGAACTTTCTCATCATCAATGCAAGCTCATCATCGTCATCTTCACTTGATGTTTGCTCTTCTTCACTTGAGCTAGGCTCAACCACCTTCTTCTTCTTGAGACTTGTTTTCTTGGTGGAGGCCTTTAGAGCAATTGTTTTTGAAGATGATTGCTCCATCATCCCAAGTACACTCATCTCATGAGCGTGAATCTCTCCAATGAGTTTCGAAACTTCAATGTGGTCAAGAGATTCTTTTTGAAGCATGGAGTTGATGATGGTATACTTTGGCTTGGGAAGGAGCATAAGAATCTTGCGGTTGATGAGTCCTTTGCCAAGAGAAGCAATGTCAAGAGCATTAATTTCTTCAATAAGCACATTCAAGCGAGAGAATATTTCATTGACATTTTCATGAGGTAGCATTTTAAACTCATCATACTTGGCTTTAAGCATGTGATATTTTAGTTCCTTGACTCGAGAAGAACCCTCATTAATTTCTATTAAGCAAGCCCAAATTTTACAAGCCTTTTCTTTGCTAGCAATCCTAGCAAACACATCTTGACTAATACATTCATAAATTGCATTCCTAGCTTTAGCATCCCATTTAATTTGATCACCAACATAATTGTGCTCACCAAACCCCACGTGGGTCGCTTCCCATACTTCGGGAGCAATAGCCTCTAGATAACCGCGCATGCGTGCTTTCCAATAGGCAAAGTTCTTGCCCTCGAAGATAGGAACCGAACCCCCAATTTTGGCCATTTTAGCTCTCTAGCGGTGAAGCTAGAATGATCCTATGAGCAACCTTGCTCTGATACCAATTATAAGGATCGAATGCCCAAGAGGGGGGGGGTGAATTGGGCTTTTTTTCAAAAATCAAAGCAATAAAACTTAATTACTAGAAGCCCAATTCCCTACGCAAACAACCTATGCATTCAAGTAAATAGCAACTTCGTGGTATATAAAATGCATAAGTGTAGGGTGAGAGGAAGAGAATGCAAACTCCCGAGGAGACACGAAGATTTATCCCGTGGTTCGGCAAGATCGTCAAGATCTTCCTACATCCACGTTGTAGCACCCACCAAAGGGTATAGCCACACCCAAGTCACCGAGACTAGGGATCTTCACTATTCTTCTCCGTTTGCCAACCTTGGTAAGGTGGAGCTCAAGCCTTGTAAAATTTAAATCCTCCGGGCTTCCACAATCATCTTGGCAAGCTCTGGAAGTCTCTCTCAATTACAAACACCAAGGGACACTCCCTTACAGCTCTCACTACACTAGAGATTCCACTCACCAAGAATGGAAGCACAGAAGCTCTATCTCTAGCTAGTTCTAGCCTATCTCTTGGTGTGTATGTGGTGTAGATGATCTAGAAGTGGTAGCTCAACGTCTTGAATGCTTGAGAATGTTTAGAGTATGTCTGGTAGTCAAGACTTATCGAATAGACTGGTTGAAGGGGTATAAATAGCCAGCCTCCACGAAATAGCCGTTGGAAAAGTAGGCGGATATCACTGTTCTGCGAACACCGGATGATCCGATGCTCTCTCTTCAGTTATCATCGATCAAGTTCACTTTAGCTGATGTCACTGTGTCAGATATGAACGTTGTTAGACCGATGTTACACTTGTCTTCTCATCGGATGATCCGGTGGCACTTCCTCCAGAATTGGTTCAGACTTGGTGCTTACTGGAGTGATTGACCGATGTGTTAAAAGTTGTACATCGGATGATCTGGTGTTACACTTGGTCCAGGGATATAGCTTACTGTACTGATGGACCGATGTAACATTGTCTTTTATCATTGGATGATCCGGTGAGTACTTGGTTCTGAGGTCTTCTTCTTCTGCTGAACCAACTCGACCGATGTGTTGTTTTTTGGAAACATCGGTTGATCCAGTGAGTTGATTTTGTTTGCTTCGAGTTGTTCTAAGTGATCCTTTTGGAATTTTCTCGATTGACCTCTTAGACACTTGTTGTAAATATTCTTCTAATGATTGTCAAGCATTGAGTGTTGTCAATTATGGTTGAATAACTTTGACATATGAGCTTTTACTTCTAATCTTCATAACATTGATTGATCTCATAAAGTGATTGTTTAGGGGTCTCCAATGATCAGTAGTTGATGTTCATATTCATATAGATTTCATTTGATTGAGTGATATAGGAGACCTTGCATCCACAGATTCATTAGTAAAATCCAATGGTTGTCATTAATCACCGAAACCATACCTCATGGGGGCCTAGATGCTTTCATCCGGTTTATGGAAGAAGCCACTAAGCTTTACAGTACCACCACGAGACTGAGATGGGGCCGCTTGGTCAATTAATTAGGTTTCTCCCAACAAAATTCTAGTAGTTGGATGGTGCGGGAAATGATGCAGGGGTACTGCTCTGGGAACCGCAAGGCTCAAGAGGGGGATCTGAGGCGGAAGGTTACTCCGGGAATGCCTCAGTGGTGGAAACCTTAGAGGGCTAGCACTAGTCGGGAGTACCTTTGTAAAGACCATGTAGTGATCTCCTGGCCTCACACCAAAGGAAGTGTGTAATGTGGTTGGCCGCCACAGGCATCAGGGAGGTTTACTCAGTCCACCTGGCAACAGGGGATGAAATCACTGCTTGTGGGTAAAGGGTACATTCTCTGCAGAGATTTGGTAAAACTATCATGACAGCCGTGCTCACGGACAAGAGTGGCTTGGTGTCCAATTCATAATTAGACGATGGCTGGGATGATGGTTGAGATGATGGTTTGGAAATGATGTTGGTAATGATTCATTTTTATTGTTATTCTATAATGATTGGGAATATACACCTAGATGTAGATGTTAATGAAAGCTAAGGATAGGTTTAATGCATAGTGCTTAAACCATTATCAACCTTTCCTTTTTGATTGGCCTACATGTCATTTATTTCCCACACTTGCGGAGTACCACGGGATGGTACTCACACTTGATTTGTTGTACTTTTGATATGCTGCTCAGTGAAGAGAAGATCTAATGAAGACAGTGACAAGTGAAGACGGTGCATAGGTCGTGTTGCTGCCAGTCGATTTGCCTGTGGTCACCCTAGAGTTTTTCCTCTTTCGCTGCTGTTTCAAAACACTTTTCAAGGTATAAATGTTGTTTGCATACGATCTAGAACTGTTTATCACTTTTTGTCATACATGTATGGTGAAACTGATCCTGGCATACATGTATTTTGCAGCTGATTTTATTTCTAATAAAACCGGATGTGACAAAGTGGTATCAGAGCTATATAACGACTCTAGGCACGTGACCTTAGGTAGAATGGACTTATTAGGCATACCTTGACCTTGCTCATGAAGACGAAGATTCAACTCAACCGACAGGAGCGTGAAGATCGACGTATGAAGACAACATGAAGGAATAAGAAGATTCTTGAAGATTAGTACACATCACTTGCTTAGGTCCCCTTTGGTTAGCAAGTGAAGCCCATGCCTTCCTCACAACGAATTAGAACATGTTGCTTGATGTATTGCAATAAAGTAATAATAATAACAACAATAAAATTATAGCATTTGTCTATTTAAGGGGGGGTAGCCGACCCACTTGAATCTCGTGGGCGAGATTCCTTGTAGGTGGGTGGGATTGTAACCACCGTTCAAAAAAAATCTCTTTATCATGACAATACATTTGAAATGAAGGATAAAAAGATTAAAACTACGATGAAATTTAGGCAAAATTCAAAATAACAATAAACAAATTTACTCAATATAATAGTAAAAACATAATGCATAAATAAATAAATAACAATTGAAAAAATCATGAAAATTAAATAAATAAATAAATCCTAAGTGAAAGAAAATGAACTTAATGTGTTGTATCAAATGCAAAATAATTAGAACTAATTTATTGAGGTGCTTTGGTTTGAAAACAAAATTTTCAATTGCTAAAGAAGACTTTTAAGTTCAAGTAAAATAAACCAACGTTCAAGTCCTTGAAGCTTTCATTCAAATAATAATACGAAGGATAATGATAGTAAGATGAGAAACTAAACGCAATAAAGAGGAGGAAGAAATAAATTTTAGTGTACACATTTTCATGGTGTTGAAAGTTAGTTTTCCTTAAAGTTAATTCCAACTAAATTATTGCATTGTATTTATACATCTGTGTAACATTTTTTAACTTTCAAAATAACTTAAGATCAAAATTTAAAATAGAAAAAATGTATAATAATATTTTCAAAAGACAAAATTAGTAGTTTATTGATTTACCTAAAAATCCAAGTCTTAAACTTTATGTGACCCAAATCTCGGGGCGAGATTCCGTTTAAGGGGGGTAGAATTGTAACACCCTAAAATCTAAAGAAAAGAAAAAGAGAAGAAAATTCCGAATAGGCCTGGACTTCCCTCCGCCTGGCTAAAGTTCCAGCCATGGCCCAAGGCCCAGCCGGGTGCAGCAACAGCCGTTGCCTCCCTGGCCAACCCTAGGAGCGACCCTGTTGTTCGATGCCGCTGTCTCCAGTGCATGCGTGCGCCCCAGCCCCTGCTCGCTCATCTCTAACTGCCATGTGGGCCCCGCGTGTCATATTCTCACTCTCCACAGCAGCAACCACCGCCTCCTGCGCTTTGCCCGCGGCAGTTCCATGACGCGCCCGCACCCCCTGCCTCACGCCCGCACCGCTTCGCGCACGCAGTCGCGCGCACGTCTCTCTGCCTCACCCAACCGCGTGTGGTCGCCCTCGCCTCTCCACCCCGCCGCACTCCCGTCGCCCTTCTTCACAGCAATATTCGCGGTCACATGATTTGACTGTGCTCGTCACCAATTTGCCGTGTTAGCGCGAGCCTTGGATGCGCAGAGACGATGACAAGCCTTCCCAAATGTCCCAGTGGTGAGTCCTCGCCGACGAGCCTTGTCTCGTCAAGCCTTGGTACTCCCAGGCACGGAGAAGATGAACACTTGATGTTATGATACACATTTGACGAGGCCCGATGATACCCGACGCTCCTCGCTGTTGCAGAACATCCACAAGCAGCCTCGTATCGCGAAAACACGTTTGGGTGAGTTCTAACAAACCTTTGTTGTCTATTCTAGTGATTAACGTCGATGTTAGTGCGATTAGTGGTGATTTCATATTTTTCCGCGAGCTCGCCGCTTCAGTCATGGCGGCGCCGTCGTACGGCTTGGCTGGAAAGAAGCACGATGCTTCATGCACTCCAAGACGTCGGATCATAAAGCAGCAGTTGAGATTAGAAGCCAACGTACTCCTTCGATAAAATAAAATCCAGGCCATCTCAATAGCATCCAACGCTCGACAGCATGCCACGCGTACACCTTCAATTAAATAAAATCTGAGCCGTCTAAACGAAATCCAACAGTCCAAATTGCCTAACAGCATACCCCTTCGTGATATAGCAGAGATGCCCCTTTATGTTTCAATGAAATTATAAGATAGCTCCTGTACTTTAGTTCAACCCCTGGACTTACTCTAAATTAAGTGGTCTTTATTTGATAGTTCCTGGAACTATTAAGAATAGTATTTTAATCTCTGGAACTGATAGAAATAATACTCTGGCCCCTAACACGGTGTTGTATTTATATTTACATCCGTGTAGATTATTAAAATAACATTTTAACACATGTAATAATACGTATTAACTATTATAGTGCGCAATAAGTATAATGTTAGCATACAAAATATATTTCAACATTTAGAGTTCAATAAAACTAATGCGAACCTTTATAAATAAAATATGCAAAATGGTCCAATCCAAGTAATTATCTAATTTACAAGTAAAATAAAAACTAAATGTGTAAGGGACTATAGATGTATTTGTCACCTTAATAATTATTGAAATACACTATTTAAGTTATATAATTTGATATAATGTGCTTAATCACCGATAAATTTGATTTAAGTTGTTTTAGTGCGTTGACTCCCATTTCGGCGTATAATAACCACGTGGTAGGCTTCATCACATGTGTTTGTATGTATGTTGTATTGTTATTGATTTCTTTTATTTCTCTCTTTCAACGGTAGTTTGCACATGTTCATGTTACGATCAAGATGCGACACAAAGATGAAGACCAAGAGTTCAATCAAGAACACTGAGTAGCTAAATGATATAAGGCAAGTGCCCTTGATCATCTTGTGCCTATTTTAGGAATTATAGCTAGTTGCATGCTTACTTAATGTGAATCCTATTTATTTATCTGTTCCTTATAATTCCTTGTCGCTCGGGTTAAATTGGATGATTTTGGGTATTTCAATCACGCTTAGCCATGCTTATTAGTTGGGATGGAAATCTGGACACATGATTATATTATTAATTATGATCATTATGTTACCTTGAAAACGATGATGTCATTGGTATGAATCTGGCGGTTGGATGGTTATGGTATGGTGCAGTTTGCACGAGACCCGGGATTGGGTTTGGTACCGCCGGATTCTAAGGACCGGTTTATGGAAGTAGCCACTAAGCTTTACAGTACCACCACGAGACTGAGATGGGTCAGCTTGGTCAATTAATTAGGTTTCTCCCGACGAAATGCTAGTAGTTGGATGGTGCGGGGAATGATGCAGGGGTACTGCTCTGGGAACCGCAAGGCTCAAGATGGGCCTCTGAGGCGGAGGGTTACTCCGGGAATGCCTCAGTGGTGGAAACCTTAGAGGGCTAGCAATAGTCGGGAGTACCTTTGTAAAGACCATGTAGTGATCTCCTGGCCTCACACCAAAGGAAGTGTGTAATGTGGTTGGCCGCCACAGGCATCAGGGAGGTTTACTCAGTCCACCTGGCAATAGGGGATGAAATTGCTGCTTGTGGATAAAGGGTACATTCTCTGCAGAGATTTGGTAACCTCTTTGGGTGGGCGGCGATATCAGTTGGGATGGGGCCCAAGAGACCGCGGGGGGGGGGGGGGGGGAGTGGAATGCATCTATGTGGCGGGTCACCTTACCGGACATGGCGCATGGCGTCTCAGAGGAGGGGCGATGGAGGAGGACGAACCTCCTCGTCTAGCTACTGGGCCGAGCTTGTGGGTTGGAATCGGTTCCAAACCGTGGTTATTGAAAACAGATCGGTTTGGGTTGGGCTCAAAAGTAGGTGTGGGTTGGGTGGTTTGGTTTTGTATGTTTATTTTACAGGTCGGGTTGGTCCGGGTTGATTGATCGCAAAAAATGGATTGGGTTTGGGTTTAGTCCAGATCCTGGCCGGGTTGAGTTAGTCCACTATCCAAAAAATAGATTGGATTTTAGGCTATCTTTTTGGCTAATATGTTTCTTTTCTTGCATAATTGACTAATATGCTTTATATGTTGTCTTGTATTACACTTGTGATTTCACACTTGTCCATTGTGGCTAATATGTTTTTTATTCAGATTTTATAGTAAATGCATAATTAGATTTTGTATATGCTTTATATGCTTTATATATTTTTGTCTATAGCTTGGTTTGTCATTCTGAATTTATATTCTGTTTAGCGTATGTTTGGATTTTAGTTCATTCATATAATGTTTTTGAGTGACTACTTAATATATATAAATAAAGGGGTTTTAGGTCGGCTCGGACCAACCTGGAAGGACACGACACTTAATAAGTGTGATCGTGCCGTGTAGACCATTGTAGTTGTACCGTATGCGTCAAGTCGACACGGAAGCGAACGGGTTGGTAAGGACGTCAATGACCCGCGATTGCGTGGACGGTGGCAACGGATGTGGAATTGTCATCTAAGACCAACTTTCCTCTCACTCTTTCTCTAGTTCTTTCCTCTCTCTTAAATGACCTCAAAATGAAAATGAGCAACATAACCTATAGCAATGTATTACCTGTTTCAGATCGGCACGTCTCACATGCCATTGGCATGTGAGACGTGCAGGTTCAGAATTGTCCCTTTTTGGAAAGCCTCGGAATGACCGAGGGGGCGTGGCTTGTGACGAGACGTGGGTCTGGATTTGGACGAGGTTTCGGTGGCGTAACCCTGTTGTTCTCTGCTACACCATTTTTGGGCGTGCAGTGGAGAACAGTGGGGTTATGCTGCCAAAATTTCGTTCGAATTTGGATCACGTGTCTCATCATGAGCACGCTCCGCTCGGTCACTCTTGGGTGGGTTTAGGATCTATCTGCCTAGGTTGTAGGGCTGTGACATAACACAACAATACATTAACGACAATTTCTTTTGCGTTAAACTGCAGAGCCAAACACGGGTGAACCGCAGTTGGATGTATACTGGCTGGAAGAGCAGAACTGGTGGTCACTCGGATGAGTGGTTTATCAAGTTAGATCAATTTTTGGATCGAGCATTTTAGTTGTCAACGGAAGATATGGTGTGGTGCCCATGTACAAAATGTCGGAACACCAAGTTTTTGAGAAGATTGGAGCTTTCGTTTCACTTATGTCGAATTGGTTTCACTCCACATTATGAAGTGTGGACATTTCACGGTGAGACTAATTCTCGAGTCATAGCCAAATTGGATGAGGATGATGATATAACAGAGGTTGATAGGATGGATGAGATGCTAGAAGCTCTGGAAGCGGAGGATCCTCTTACAAATGAGACACAGAAGTTCTTTGAGGAGCTGAAGAAATCACAAGAGCCGTTGCATGAACACACGACTGTGACCGTACTTGCTTTCTTGACCAGGTTTATGGCAATTAAGTCCAAGTACTTTTTTTCCATCAACTGCTACAATGATCTCATGAAATTGATCTGCGATATCCTTCCACAACCTCACAAAGCGCCACCAGATATGTATCAGTCAAAGATCAAGATATCTGGTCTCGGTATGAAGTATGAGAAAATTGATGTGTGCCCAGACAACTGCATGCTATTCTGGAAAGAGCACGCCAATGAGAAGATGTGCTTGAAATGTGGTAAATCGAGGTATGACAAAGTTGTTAATGACGATGGCGATAATGTAATGACAGATGTCGCACATAAACAACTTCATTACTTGCCTGTGACACCTCGGTTGAAGCGGATGTTTCTTTCAAAAAGAACCGCAAGATACATGAGATGGCACAAAGAAGGTAAACATGAGAACAAAGAATTCTTGGCGCATCCGTCCGACGGTGATGCATGGAAGGCGCTAGACCGTTTCGATCCAGACTTTTCTCGTGATGCGAGGAATGTTCGCATCGGATTAGCGACAGACGGATTCTCACCGTTCAGTACGAACGCCACGCCTTACTCATGTTGGCCCGTCTTTTATCATTTCGTACAACCTGCCACCTGCTCTTTGTACGAAGAACAAGTTCATGTTTCTCAGCCTCATTCTACTAGGACCTGATCATCCCGTGTTACGTCTCAACGTGATGTTAAAACCGCTGATCAAAGAATCGAAAGTCTTGTGGACAGGAGTCGAAGCGTACGACAGTTACAAGAAGCAGAAATTCAACCTTCGAGCTGCTTATTTGTGGTCCGTCCATGATTTGCCGGCATACGACATGTTTTCTGGATGGAGCACTCACGGTCGTCTGACGTGTCCGATATGTGCTTCAGACACAGATTGCTTTCGACTAACTCATGGAGGCAAAATATCTTACTTCGATTGTCACAGACGTTGGCTGCCCTCGAGTCATATATTTAGGCAGCAGAGGCATGTCTTTCGAAAGAACATTGTTGTCACTAAAGGACCACCGAAGCGTCTCAATGGGTCAAAAATTTCTGATATGTTGGACAAACTGGTGCCTGATGAAGGTCGTCCTGGATATTTTGTAGGTTATGGAGAGGAACACAATTGGACTCACATATGTGGACTTTGGGAGCTACCGTATGTGAAGTCGTTGATTCTAATGCACAACATTGATGTCATGCATCAGGAGCGTAACATGAGCGAAAGTATCATAAGCACTTGCATGGATATGCTCGGCAAAACGAAAGACAATTATAAAGCTAGACTAGATTTGGCAGACATTTGTCACTGTCCAACTCTTGGAATCTCCGAAAGTGGTGGAAAGCCACGTGCTTCTTTCTTTCTTCGATCGAAAGAAAAGATAGAAGTTATGAAATGGATGAAAACTTTGAAATTCCCAGATGGTTACGCAGCTAGCCTGAAACGAGCCGTAAATGTTAACACAGGAAACCTCACTGGGTTGAAGAGTCATGATTATCACATTATAATGGAAAGACTCCTACCTGTTATGTTCCGAGGCTATCTAGATGATGCGGTGTGGAAGGTTTTAGCCAATATTAGCTATTTCTATAGACAGCTTTGTGCTAAAGAAATCAAGATCGGGATGATGGATAAGTTAGTGAAGGAGATACCCATACTTTTATGTAAGATGGAAATTTTTTTCCACCGGGTTTCTTCAATCCAATGCAACATCTGCTTATCCATCTTCCATTCGAAGCTAAAGTTGGCGGTCCTATGCAATATAGGTGGATGTATCTCATTGAAAGAGCGCTACGATATCTGAAACCAATGGTTGGCAACAGGGCAAGGGTGGAAGGGTGCATCGCTGAAGCATATGCTCTTAAGGAAGTGAGATACTTTCAAGTGTCTACTCTGCGGAAGAAAACAATATCAATACTTCGGCGATGCGGTACAATGTGGACGAAACACCCCCTCTAAGCGACCTTTCCAATTTTCAAATGAGAGGCACCACCGTTGGTAGCTACACGACTTACGTGCTATCCGAACATGAAAGGACTGTTGCTTTACTCTACATGTACGCAAATATAGAAGGCATGCAGGAATACTTCGAGTAAGTGTTTCTCCTACATTTATGCTAATCGACATATTTTGCTACACATGTACTCTAAAAGATGTTTTTTCATGTTCAGCGAGTTCCACAGACAATATTGGCCACATATGCATCAACCTACGACCAAACAAGTAGAAGCGATGTGAAAGGAAGGAATAAATGGGGGGCAGAGTTTCCTATCCTGGTTTCGAGAATATGTAATATTCTCTCGTCTTCTATGTATTATAAATTACTGTTATTAAAGAAGTATTATTATAACTCAAGATCATTTATGACAGTGTCGGACTCACAATGTCCATGAAAATTTGCGGCAGCTATCTTATGGATTGGTGAATGTTAGAAGCTATTGTCGATATGATGTAAATGGCTTCCGATTCCGTACAACTCATTTTGAAGCTCATCGTCCTCTCGCGGCAACATCAAATTCCGGTGTTGTGATGAGAGTAATGGACACTCAAGGGAATTTAACCGATTATTATGGTATCATTAACAAAATCTTTGAATTTACTTTTACCGGAAATAAGACCCTTCGAGTTGTCTTATTTGACTGTGACTGGTTTTATTGCACTCATGGAACTCGAGAAAACCAATTTGGAATGGTGGAAGTGAAACATAGGACGAACTACGAGGTTACGATACATTTGTTCTTGCACATCAAGTTGAACAAGTGTATTATCTACCTTATCCATGCACAAAGCTCAGTGCTTGGTGGGTGGTATATAAGGTGAATCCTCATGAGCGGCTATATACTCCTGGGGATGATGGTTACCATGATAGCGAAGACGTTGAAGAAGTGTACCAAGAAGAAGAGTTTCCAGACACTTTTATCATCGAGCTTGGTGCAGGACTCGATCAATTAGTTGGAGATGTTGAAGATGTTGAAGATGTAGAGGCAGATGATACGCGAAAACGAAAATTAGAACAGGCCACGATGGAAGATCGTTGGGCTGGTTTAAGGAGTAGGGCACAGGCACATGACAATGATGTTGATGAATTTTGAAAGTGACTACAAGTAATGTTTTCTTGAAGATAGTAACATGAATTTTGTATATTTTATTTGCATATTTACTGATTATCTAATTACAATAGGATGACGTCAAAGAAGGGTAAGAAGGTGCCGCCGACGAGGGGGTTCTACCCCTCTAGACCCGAGGACACTTTTGTTGGTGCCTCATCGACTGGCATATTTTGTTGGTGCCTCGTCGACTGGCAGCAGACGCTCTCAACTGTTGGGGCACGTTCAAACCAGCTCTAGAGCTTCGTCACAGGTAAATGTCACTCGTTTTTGACAAATTCTTTAAATTCAATTTGACATTAAACTTACTTATGAATCATTTGAATGTTGTAGTCCTCACCGGCTGACTCAGAGGCTGCGGCGCTAGTTGACCTTGGCTACCCTTCGGTGAGCCAGCCCCCAGTCAGCCAGCCCTCAGCGAGCCAGCCCTTGGCCAGCCAGCCCCCGGCTGGCGATGCTTCTGTTCCTGAGGCCTTTGACTCGGCTGGTGAGGAGCCATCTGGGTCACCTGACGTGGCGCCCCAGCAGACGCGGAGGACGAGGAGGACTCACTTTGTCAGTCCTCCTGCAGTCCCTTCACAGAAGATCGTGATTCGTCCAGTCGGAGACAGGTAATAAAAATTATAGTGTTCAATTTTAGTTTCTTTTGGTTAATTAAGTAATCAATCAATAAATATTTTGCAGGGTTTGGGACGACACATCTTTCAACGGTGAGAGACACCACAGACCGGTGAACGGTGTCCTCGGGTCCTTAGTGCGTTTGCACTATCCTGGGGTCATCGACGGGGTGCCTACTCTTTCGTGGGAGGACTACACACGCGTCCATCACCAGGAGCACGGCAACCTTCAGGAGGCCGTATGGGCTGATTTTATGGTAAGTATGTTAAAAAAAGTTTCTAAGTTTCAACTCTTAAACTCTTTTAGTGAACATCTCTTAAATATATTTTTATCGCAGACAAGATATACTTTAGAGGACCCGAACGACCATCGCCAGTTTGAGGATGCGAGGCGAGTGTTTCACTACAACGCTGCCAAGGTGCTTCGACAAGCTTTGTCGAATGCTTGTGTTCAAATTATTAATGAGCACTTGAAGGCGAACCAGCAGCCCGTGCTACACTTCCGGCAAGCGAGCGAGATGCACCTGACGGAGGAGGAGTACGTGCAGGTACGTGGAGTGTAGTAAGTATTTTTTTTCTGATAATTTCCTCGATGGTATTTTTAACGACTTCCAACTATGTGCAGGGTCACGTGAGCTGGTTGCAGGGTCGAACCGATGCCTTTCGGGCCCTTTGTCGCTACTGGGCTAGCGATGAGTTTAAAGCTAAGTCCGAGAAGGCTCGAGACTGCAGAGGGGTCGAGGGGAAGAGCAGGCACGGGCAAGATAACAACTTGTATTTAGCTAAACGCATGGTAAGTGTGTGTAACTTATGTTTATATATTCATAATATATTGTTCGTACTAACACGTATTGACAGGAGCGCGAGACGGGGGTGCCGCCAACCCCTGCTGAGATCTGGAAGAGAGGTCACAAGGATCCTTCTCAGCCGACGGGGTGCAATCAGGCTGCAGCCGAGTGATTGGTAAGTTTACAAAATCATTCATATTAAATATAAATATATAGATTGTTGAACTTACACCCTTTTCTTGTTTTACAGGCTAAGTATGGGGAGGAGGATAGAAAGATACATGGCGAGGATTTCGATTAGGAACATCAACCAATCGAGCCTCAAGCCGCGTATGCAACCGGTGGTGGAAAAGCACACGGAAGGTGAGTTTACAAATTATTTTATCATTTTCAATTCAAAGTATTCAAGATATTTCAATTTCATATTACTGATTCTCTTTTTTATAGACTCGCCATATTCGACAGAGTTGTCGACTCGAGGGCGGGGAGAGGACATTGAGATGCAGTCCCTCTTCAGGCGACAGGAGGAGTCGGAACGCCAAAGGATCACGATGGAGGCCACGATCCAAACCCAGGCAGCAGTGTTGGCGCAGATGCGGGAAGCAATGGAGGTAACCAAATAAATACTAAAGTTCTCATTAATTCAGCATAAATGACTTACTAATAGATAATATTTAATGTTTGCAATGACAGGCCATGACTCGAGTACAAGGTCTGGGGATCCAGCTACCGGTACTACCACCGGTCCTTCCAGGCGATCCTTCTTTAGCGGGTCGAGTAATTTTCTATGTAATCCTTCTTCTCCAGCATAATAAGATTGTGATAGATGAAAGAAAGATAGTTAGATAGAAGAAAATGATTGAGATAAAAGAAAGAGAGAGATAGAAGAAAGAGTGAAAGATAGTTAGATAGAGTAGGAGGGGAATGAAGAGAGAGAGGAAGATGTAGATGGAGATAGAAGGAGGGGAAGATAGAGGGAGGGAGATGTAGATGGAGATAGAGGGAGGAAGATAGAGGGAAAAGGATACCAATAGAGAGATAGAGTGAGAGAGAAAGATAGAGGGAGAGAGAAATGAAAAGAGAGAGGAAGAGAGGAGGATCTAGATGAAGATAGAGGGAGATGAAGGGAGGGAGAGAGATGTTGATGCATCTATATTCTAACTCTAAGGTTCATTAATTGCAGGGATCCGCGATGGCTGCACAAACACCGTCGCCGTCGTACCGCCACCTGGAATGAGGCGCGACGACGACTTCGACTTTGGAGGTGGCTCCGCCGGTGGCTACGGAGGTCAGATGGGCGAGTGAACCCTTGTTTGCTTTGTTGATGATGATGTGAGATGTATCGGCACTTATTAGTTTGTGATTGTGATGATGTTTGTGTATTATATACTGTGTGATATATTGTTTCTATTCTATGATTCTGGCCATCGAGCCGGTTAGTATTTTATGTTTTTTTAAAAAATAAAAAACCTTATTTGCGACGGCTTTTTATACAATACCGCCGCAAATAAGGTACCAGGTCGTCGCAATTAAGCCACTGCTATTTGCGACGGCCCGGCTGTCGCAAATAAGCATTAATTGCGAGGCCTGTCCGTCGCAAATTCAGGAGTAGGTCCCGCTGGAGGACACGTGGGCCCTGCCGGCTTACCTTATTTGTGACGGCCCGACCGTCGCAAATAGGGGCACTTATTTGCGACGGCCAAGCTGTCGCAAATAAGATTTAATTGCGACGGCGGGGCCGCCGCAAATACTATTGCGGGGCCCATCAACCCCTGGCAGTAACTTGCGACGGCTGCTGCTAGCCATCGCAAATAAGGTTATTTGCGACGGTGGCCGTCGCAAATAACCTTATTTGCGACGGCCAGAAACTGTCGCAAATAAGCAAAGCCGTCGCAAATAGCTTATTTGCGATGACTTTTTGTTTATTTGCGACGGTCCTGGCCGTCACAAATCGTCGGGATTCCTGTAGTGAGTGACAAGTGAAGACGGTGCATAGGTCGCGTTGCTGTCAGTCGATTTGCCTGTAGTCGCCCTATAGTTTTTCCTCTTCCGCTGCTGTTTCAAAACACTTTTCAAGGTATAAATGTTGTTTGCATGCGATATAGAACTGTTTATCACTTTTTGTCATACATGTATGGTGAAACTGATTCTGGCATACATGTATTTTGCAGCTGGTTTTATTTCTAATAAAACCGGGTGTGACAAAATTTTGGGCTACCAATGAATTTTTAGGATAATGTACTGCACAAGTTTAGAACTTTAGATACATCAACAATTCCATGGTCGAACTAATCATAAAAAATGAATTCAGTTAAACCATCATCTACAGCAATATGGAGACTCCAACATAGCTAGATGAAGAGACACACCTTAATCTGCAAAGAAAAAAACATTCAAAATGGTATCCGTAGTTCACAAAATTCACAGAGCTATGAAGATAGCCCACTGCAGAAGCTACCAAATGGCATGTGCCAACTCTACAGGTTTAAGACCGTTCGCAGTGACACGTTGTAAAACATAATGTATACACTGTAGCGCAATAGAAGTTTATATTACATACTATAAGAATAGAAAAAGAATAATATATAGAGTATGCTTTAGAGTATGTTAGTATGGACAACCTAATAACAGAATATGAAGTGTGACACAACAATGTATTTCGAGAGACCCGGTTGCTAGTGGTTTAGACCACGTAACTTGTAGTTCAGAATAAAATGAATCTGACATGATTCTTATCAACTACTGTACTTCTTTTATACCAAATTACTTGTCATTCTCTACACCAGAGTAATCAGTCAGAGTCTCTTGCTTGGATCGACTATCCAAACATTCTTACCTTTGCTTGATGTCGATACCATCATTAATTTTAATTCAATGGGGAAAGAGTACGTATTGTTGCCAAGGATAATACGATCATCAATTCAGTCAGAACATCTGCTTGATGTCGGTACTATCATAAATTCGGTCAGAGCAGTTGTCTGGTCTATGATACCATCATAAATTCAGTTAGAGCATTTTGCCTGGCGCGGCAGTGCCCACTGCCCACCACGCGGCTGCTGCTCCGATGGCCGTGCTGCTAGCCATGTTGCGCTGTGACCCGGGCCCGGGGTCTGAGAGTGTGACTGGTATCGCGCTTGCACAGCCGAAGCCGATGGCGTCGAGTCGAACGCGCGCCGCTTTTGTTGGCCTCTCGTTGTGACGAGATGGACTGGGCGTCATCGTCCACAATGATGGTCCTAGTGATTATGACGAAAGATTCGGGCCGGTGTCTTTCAGTCAGTTGGGAGAGCAGGTTGAGTTCCGGAATTTTTTTATTTTAGCATTATTAATTTATTATTTAATATTAATACTATCTGATTTTTTTTTGTAAAACTAACATCCTGCCGTACACGGTGTGGACGACTTGCCACGTGGCAGCACATGTTGCAGTCTAAAAAATTCTGATTTTCATTTTTGGGTGTCTATTTTAAAATACTTAGAGACATATTTTGGAAATATAGTTATTGAAAAAAATATAGTAGATAATATGTACTACAATTCCTTAAGTAACAACATTTACAAAATAAGTCTCTAAATATTTCTAAATAGCCGTCAAAATGTGAATAAAACTCAGCAAATTTGCACTGCAGAGGCAAATTTGCTGAGTTTAGTCACATTTCGACGGCCCTTTCAAAATACATAGATACAAATTTAGAAAATGATGATACATGAATAACTGTAGATAATAATCTTTACTATATTTTATTCAGTAAACACATTTCCTAAATATGTCCCTAAGTATTTTAAAATAACCATTCAAAAGTGACTAAACACAGCAAACTTGCCTCTGCAACCCGAATTTTCTTAGTTTCATTCACTTTTGGACACCTATTTTAAAATACCTAAAAACGTATTTTTGGAATATTTTTATTGAATAAAATGAAGTAAAGATTGTTTTACTGTTATCCTATATTAAAATTTCATAAATATCTATCTAGTTATTTTAAAATAGTCGTCGAAAAGTGATTGAACTCAGCAAATTTGCCTCTGTAGTTCAATTTTGCTGGATTTTATTTAATTTTGAACGGCTATTTTGAAAAACCTAGAGACATATTTTGGATATATTGTTATTGAAAAATTTGTAGTACACATTGTATACTACATTTTCTTCAATAACAACATTTCCAAAATATGACTATAAGTATTTTAAAATGAGCGCCCAAAAGTAAATAAAAATCAAAATTTTTTGGACTGCCACATGTGCTGCCACGTGGCAAGTCGTCCACACCGTGGACGGCTACCCTGCCACGTGGCAATAGTTTTGCAAAAAAAAGTTTTCGGATGCTATTAATATTAAATAATAAATTAATAATGTTAAAATAAAAAAATTCGTTGAGTTCGTATGGGGGCTCTATCTCATATTCAAGGGCCCATGCCCGAAAATTCCGGCCACAGGCCGAGAGGATTTCAAACCCGGGAGCGAATCCAAGGAGTCCATCAACGAATTTGTTTTTTTATTATTTTAAACCTTTTTCCATTGCAAGGCATCCCTCGAAATTCCATTACTCACGAGCAACGAAATTACGCAGATATCATAGATCAATATCGGCCACAGATGCATTGCACATCCAGTGGCTGCTTTATTCAGGGCCTCACGGGCCACATACGCGTCGACGGTTTCATCACTTGACGCGGCGGCACAGTGTGACGCCGTCGGCGATCGGCAGCAGGCAGGCCTCGACGCGGTCGTCGGCCGCCACCGCGGCGTTGAACTCGACCATGTGGTCCCGCACGATGCGATCGAACTCGGAGCTCCCTGGCGTGTCGCGCGGCATGGCCACGGACCCGCCCCACAGCGTGTTGTCGTAGACGACCACCCCGCCGACCCGCACCAGCCGAAGCACCCGCTCGTGGTACCCGGCGAACCGCTGCTTGTCTGCGTCTATGTAAGCGAAGTCCAACAACTCCCCGCCGCCGTGCTCCGCGTGCTCCAGCAGCATGCTGTCCAGCACGGCGATGCCGTCGCCCTCGCGGAAGTCCACCTTGTGCGCGACGCCGGCCTTCTCGATCACCGGCCGGCCTAGCTCGTAGTACTCCCGGTTCGCGTCCACCGCCACCACCTTGCCGTCGTCGGGGAGGGCGAGCGCGGTGGCAAGCAGCGAGTAGCCGGTGAACACGCCGACCTCCAGGGTGTTCCTGGCGCCGATCATCTTGAGCAGCATCGAGAAGAACTGCATCTGGTCCGGCGACGAGCCCATGAACCCCCTGGCGAATGCCGTTCGCAGAAACAAATGAAAAATCATGGTCGCCGCATAACACACAGGTGGCGTACACATACGAAAACCCGCGCCATGTCATGGATGAGAAACAACACGTATGTACCTCGGGTGCTGGTGCGTGATAAAGCGGAGCTCAGGCATGCACTCGTGCTCTCGCGGGTACACCATCGTCTCCAGCACGTACTGCATGAACGCAAAATTCGGGTTCAGAGACATTCATGATGGAGGGGCAAAAGTGAGCAAGTACCTCCAATATTGAGTCGGACTTGAGGAGGGTGTTGCTGTCCGGGCGGTAAGTCGCCATGGCTATGCTCAGTGATCTGCTACGAGCTTTCAGCTCTCTTATTGAACTGCATCGACCCGGAATACGTATACACGCCCGGTTCTTCGCTTAAAAACTGAACGGGAGAGACCGAAGCCAGGAGGAGCGAAGAGGACAGTCTAGCAAACGATGGAGCAGATTGTATCAGCAGCGGTGGACCGGTGGTACGGTAGCATTCAGTGAATGGAACTGGAACAGCCAGCGGGCATGATATGAATTGGCGGGAAAACGAGTGGCCGTGCCTTGTTCCCGCCACAATCAATCTACTTCCTGTTCTCAGGTCAAAATCTCTATACGGTGCAGGCTGTTATGAATAATGTGCTTTTATTATCGACGATGTCAGAGATCTCTATAAATATATGTACAAGAATAATAATTATGTAGAAAAACCTTTATGCAAAAGATAAAATACAAATATACCTCTACATCTCTAATATCCCTCCTTAAACTCAAACACTGAGTTTAGAAAGATAAAAAAACTATACTGAGCTCGGGTTTGTGGCTTCGTGAAGAAATCCGTCAGCTGAAGCTTCGAAGGCACATACTGAAAATCAACAACACCATCCTGTACTTGTGCTCATGTATAAAAAACATCAACACAATATGCTTGGTAAACTCATGCTTGACCAAATCACGAGCAATACTAATAGCACATGTACTGTCAGATAAAAGAGGAGTCGACATACCAACAGAAACACCAAAGTCCTCAAGCAACCACTGCAACCAAGTAAAATCTGCACTCACAAGAGCCATAGGACACAACTCAGTCTCTGCACTCGAACGAGAAACTGCCACATGTTTCTTAGTCTTCCAAACAATAAGGGAACCACCAAGAAAAACACAATAGGCAGAAAGAGATCGACGATCAGAGAGATCACTAGCCCAAGTAGCATCAGAATATGCTTTGAACTGTAAAGAGCTAGAGCGTGAAAATAACAAGCGTCTAGAGATAGTCCCACGTAGATAACGCAAGACACGAAGCAAGTGACTATAGTAGACTTGGGTGGGGGCCTAAAACAAACTGACTCAGAATGTGAACTGAGTACGAGATATGAGGATGAGTAACACCAAGATACACTAGACTCCTTATAATATAACAACAATGAGTAGGATCATCAAGAGGCTCACCATCAACGGCTCGAAAATGGACATTAAGCTCCATGAGAGTCTCAACGTCCGAATCTTCTCGAGTCGAATTCAGACATGTCCGAATCTGTATTTCAGACACGTCCAAAATCTCTCTGTTGGTATTCAGACATGTCCGAAGTGGGTCGAACATGTCCGAGGTACTTGACTTAGAAAAATTTTCTAAGTGTCTGAAAACTCGGAATTGTCCGAGATGGGTGTTCAGACATGTCCGAGAAGTCTCTGTTCGAATTCAGACATGTGCGAAGTGGGTCAGACATGTCCAAGGTGGACTTCTCTGGCTTAGTGCCTCGGATAAGTCTGAGTTGAAAAACCTCTCCTTGTGTATTAGACTTGTCGGAGTTGAGTTGAACTTGTCCGACGCGGCTTTTGCGCGCAGATTCAAATTCGATGGTTAGGCGTACTAATTTCGTTGTCAGTGTGTCAGACTTGTCTGATGTGGGCTGTCAATTAATGGCTAAAAACACTTTTTGAGTATAAGTTGATGGGGATTTCGTCCCCAGTCAAAGCCTAACCCTACAGAAACTCTCAGAGCCGCCTCAAACCCTCAAGAAAGCCTCCTCCATTGTTCTTCACCCTCTTGAGCCCAAATCTGAAGTTTTTGGGGGAAGAGTGAAGGAGAGATTGTGAGACTTGGCAAGAGAAGACCATAAGGGATTAAGCAACGTATGATTCGCTGAGTTTCTTCGTGACCGCGTGTTTGTTACTCTTGGGATTCTCCCCTACACGGTTAGGCATCGCCCCGAAGATTTCTTGCGTGATTTCTTGATCCGGGGAAGTTTGTAATCTTTGTGATAGTGGAAGAACCAATACTTGACCTTTGAGGCGTCTTGGCGAGGATAGGGCTGTTAGGCCTGACCCTTTGTGGGTTCCTCAACGAGGATGTAGGTTTCTTTGTGGAACCAAACCTCGAGAGAAAATCCTTGTGTTCATTATCTCCATTTACATTTCCTCAAAGTTCTTACTTTCTAGTGATTATCTAGGTTTACTTTGTTTCTAGCACTTAATCTTGTTTCTATCAACTACTAGAACTGCTAGGAGTATTTCCATTCACTAGATTGTAGAAAAACTTCATTTTTAGTACTTTGTGGTAGGTTCAGTCGGACTTATACGAGTTGAGTCAGACTTGTCCGACTTCTGTTAGATAAGTCCGATTTCTAGTCAGACAAGTCTGATTTGTATTGACAGGACAATTTTTAATTAAGTTTAGATTTCTGATTTTTGCCTATTCACCCCCTCTAGGCTGCTTTCAATTGGTATCAGAGCAGGTCTCTCCACTAAGAGTTTAACAACTCGTAGAGGAGATGGCCAACATAGATGATAACCCAGTGATCATTGATGGAGATGACAAGACGAAGAACGTCGATGTGCTTCAAGATGATCCAAATGACGACGAGGAAGTGTGCCTACTCAAGGCGCGACTTCGTGAGAAGTTGAATCTTCCCAAGAAGGAGACCAACAACGCCAATAGGAGTGGCTCACAAGACTATACTCGATATCCTTACAATTATGAGTGTATAACTCATAATAATCATTACTTGTCTACTCCTATTGGAAAACCTCCTCAATTTGATGTAAATGGTTATACTATGTGGAAGCATAACATGAAGATGCACCTCACTTCCTTAAACTCTAGCTTGTGGTAAATTATTTTGACAGGTGTTCATCTTCCCAAGAATGAGGAAGACGTGACCCCAGAGCATGCCATCCTACTCCACAGCAATGCTCAAGCTGTTGGAGTGATCACCTCCTCCTTGACTCGAAAGGAGTTCAACCAAATTGAAGGGGTGGAGGTGGCCATGGACATTTGGGACACCCTCAAGACGGAACATGAGGGCAACCGTATGATAAGAGAGGCCAAGATTGAGATGATAGAAGGAGAACTTGGGAGGTTCACTATCATGGATGGTGAACCCCCTCAAGACATGTACAACCGCCTCAAGATCCTCATTAACAAGAGTCGATCTTATGAAATCACCTGATGGACGGACCACGAAGTGGTGAAGAGGATGATTCAGGCATTCATGCCTCGAAATGTCACTCTTTGCTCCTTGATTTTTGAAAGTCCGGGGTTCCACAAGATGACTCCCGAAGAAGTGATAGGAAGAATCATCAACCATGAGATGATGGAGGAAGAGGCCATGTTCTACAATGACCTTGAAAAGCTCGCCTCCTCCAAGAAGAAAGATGTTGCATTCAAGACAACATCATCAAGATCCCAAGAACAAGAAGAGAGTGATGAAGAGAGCCCTAACACCGATTAGGAAGAGTCACTCTTCATCAAAAATTTCAAGAGGATGATGAGAAGGAGGAGGGGGGGGGGGGGGGGCTACCATCATGAAAGCAAGAGGAAAGACAAGCCCAAGACAAGATCAAAGAGGGTGTCGGTACCGTGCATACCGGGTACCCTATGCTACCGCAAGAAGTGCAAGAGAGTTCTACCTGTCAAAGTTGAAGGTCTCCTCAGGCCCCACATGTCACACTACACCGGACCCGCACCCTTCATATGGGTAGCTCTGGGGTTGACATGTGTAATGTAAGTCCGGAACTAAACTCCCAACATAGGGAAGTTCCGCTATTAACATGTGTACAATAACCTCGGACCTAACCCCCAGCAGAGGGGAGCTCCGGCGCCGCCACATGTATAGTGGTTCCGGACCTAATACCCCGCAAGGGGAAGCTCCAGAGCTGCCACGTGTGGAGCCTCCAAAAGTACATCACCAATGGGTACATTGGCAGATCTCCTCTAGCACGGATATTCAAGGAACAGTTAAAGCGCCAGTTACGAGACCTAATTACGTGTCATTAATGTTGTATTAATGACACACGATCAGAGCACTGTTAATAGGGGTAACACAACCATTAAGGCACATTATCACAATGTTAACCACGCTTAATGCTCATAGACGGTGTATTAGGCTATTAAATACGCCAGGGCCACATGTCGGGCCAGGCAAATGTTGTAACGATCAGTCCTTGGACTATAAAAGGACTAAGCCACACGATACAGGGAGAGAGAGAATTGGAGCCAAGCTCACACGCATACTAGTGCTACTTGATACAACAACACAAAGCTCGTGGAGTAGGGTATTACGTTTAGGCAGCCCGAACCACGTAAATCACCTGTGTCATCATCTTATTCTCGATCTCTGCACTGCCAAACCAATACAAGAACCTACGCGGGCTACAATTTAGTAGTACCGGGGGAAGTGTCGCAAAAACCACTTCGACAGAGGGCTTGCTACAATTGTGGGGAACATGGCCACTTCATTGTGGATTGCTCACATGAAAAAAACAACAAGAAGAAGGAGGGTAAGTTCTAAGAGAAGAAATACTTCAAGAAGAAGAAACAATCGGGACAAGTCCACCTTGGGAAGGAGTGGGATTCAAATGAAGACTCCTCCTCCGATGAAGAAGTGAATATAGAAACAATTGCCATGAACAAATAAACCATGGAGAACAAGCTCTTCCCCAACTTGGAGAGCTCAAGGCCAACTTGCCTCATGGCCAAGGAGAGAAGAAGGAAGGTTAAATCTAAACCATCTTTTTTCAATTTCTTCACATGATGATTTTGATAGTAGTGGTGAAAATGAATATATGCTTAAAGATATGAGTAAGAGTACATTGAAAAGATTGAAGATGTTATCGGATGAGATATTTGAAAAGGAAGAGCTCATCGACCGTCAAGAGGACATGCTCATCCAACAAAAGGACAGATGCTAAGAGTTTGAGGAGCTCTTGGAGCTTGAAAGAGAAAGAAACAATGCTGTCGGTGGTTTTGATCCGGCAGATCTCCCGACACTGCTAAAGTGTTGAAGGAGTTTGTGGTTCGGTGTGGGCGCGCGGAGATTCAAGAAGGTGAAAATCAAAGTAATGTAGGAGACACGAGGATTTACATGGTTCGGGCTGCCTGAGCGTAATACCCTACTCCACGGGTGTGTTGGTGTTGTATTAGCGGTAAGAGCTTGTCACGAACGCGTGGGGTGCGTATGATCGCCCGTGAACGTCCCTGAGTGTATCGTCGGCCTGTCCTTTTATAGTACAAGGGCAGGCCATTACAATTCAACCTGGCCCGACATGTGGCCCCGGCGGTTACTAGTATTGATACACGCTTAATTGCTCTTAATAACCCTGTAACGGGCTTTGATAGCACCGTTACTGGTGTTAAGATCGTTCGTTTAAGTGTCATTAGTATGACATTAATGACACTTAATCGGGTCTTGAAGTCCTTGGCTCTCCTTTGAAGATCCGGAGCCGTTACAAGGTCTTCCGGAGGTTAGAAGCTGGAAGGTCCGACGATTTGACACGTGGCAGCTCCGGAGCTTGCTGTGGGAAGCAGGTAGCTTCGGGGCTACCAGACACATGTCAGGTCCGGAGCTTCTCTCGGTCTGGGGTTAAGTCCGGAGGTGCCATTTTGGTACGTGGTCCGGAGCTTCCCCCTTGTGGGAGGTAGCTCCGGGTTAGTCGTACACGTGGCGACCCAGGGATTAACCATGTTGGAGAAGCGGGTCCGGCCATGTCTGACAAGTGGGCCTCCGAGGGTCTTCAAACCAAGTAGATGGCTTTCCTTTGAGATTTCTGTAACCTCAAGGGGTGTATGGTTTTTAGGGTACCGACAGTGCCCCCTGTACTTACCTCCGAGGAAGATCACTGGGGTGAAGTCATTCCGTCGGAGGTGAGTCCATCCTTACGACTCTTGAACTGGGTCTTCAAGGGTCTTCGAAGGTGCCGTTGGCAAAGATTTACAGTTAAATCCCGCCACGTGGCGTATCTCAGGCGGCAGATGAGATCTTTGACGTGCGGATCTCACGAAATTGAAGGTCGCCGGTTCCCGGTATGAAAACCGTATCGGTTCCGCGGGCCCTGTCGGGCCGCCGCCTTTGGGTTTCCCGCCGCGTGATGACAACTGTTCGCCTGGGTAAGTGCCTCAACTTGATCGTCGGGGTGGTCCCGGGCCCTATTGTCATCGGTTGGGCTGAATTCTTGAGTAGTATCTTCGACTTCCCTGCGGTTTCCATCCAAGCGTTGCGAGGGCTTACTTAAGAAGGAAAGTGCGCACCGTCGGGAGTTCTTTACGCCTTTCATCTGATCTTGCGCTCAAACTCCCAACTCGTGCTTCGCTCTTCTTCTCTTGCCTAGTTGTGCTGCGATGGAGTTGGGTCTGCGCGAGAGTCGCTTGAAGACTGACAATGATTTGAAGAAGGTCCGGGCCCTCATGGGGTGGTCCTCGGACTTCTTCAACCACTTGGTCCGTGCCGGCGGAGAGCTCCCCTTCGAGAAGGAGCGCGCCGGTGAAATGATGTACTTTTCCTCGTACGCCATGGTGGGGAAGACCTTGGAGTTCCACCTCAAGAAATTCCAGCACGGCATCGTCGTCGACGGTGACGACTTGACTCCGCCGTCGGCCTTTCTCCCTCTGAACGTGGAAGTGGAGTTCAGCAGGGAGCTCCGGCGGACGATGCCTGCACTTGACGACCTTGGTGTCGTTGAGAGAATATCAACCACCCGGGTGGCGATCCCCGGGATACCTGAAGACGGCTCCACCCCTACCCCACAACCGAGGGTCGAGGTCGTCGGCAAGGGTAAGGAGCTGGCGGATGAGCCGGAGAGCCGGAAGAGGAAGCTGCGATATGCCGACGGAAGGTCCGTCAGGCCCGCTACTCCCGCCTCAGTCCCTTCTCCCCAGGGGGGGAGATCTTCTGCCACCATGGCGACTGTCCCCGTAGTGGGGTCCTTCCGGGACGATACCGTTCCTGCAGTGGGATCCTCCCGGAGCGCTTCTGTCCCCGTGGTGGAACCCTCCTAGGGTGCTAGCTTCGGGCGCATGACTCCGGCACCTGGGACGGTGGGAGCCTCCAGGTCCAGGGGTTCCTCCCGACCGAGGAGAGCCTCGACCCGGGAAACGCCCGTAGCTGCGACGAGTTCTGAGGGGCCTTCTGGAGCTTCTATGCCGATCGTGGCCAGCTCGGAACGTCCAGGAAAGAGGTTCCGCGCAAGCTGGTACGGAAGCCTTCCAAGGTAATTTTTGATCTTTACCTTGGTTAACTTTTTAATTGTAGCAACTGTTTGTTAATTTTCTTTGTCCATCCTCTGCAGCGTCCCCAAGAGGGGGAGTGAAGCTCCACCCTCGGCCACGATGTCTGAGGCCGTGGGAGCTTCTGCTCCTGTCCCGGTGCCGCCCCAGGTGGTGGCTGAGGCTGCGACAGCTCCGGCGCCGGCTGTCGTGGCCATGGACCTCGACTCGTCCCCAGAAGTCCCCGTGGTAGCGCCGGACCACGGGAGTGAAGACACGCCAGCGGCATCTGTCTCGGAGGTTGAAGTTCCGGGTCCAGGTGCTGCAGTGATGGAAGCTCCGGCTGTTGAGCCGGAGGAAGTAGTAGTCCCGGCCTCGGAGCCAGAAATTGTCGAAGCTCTGGCGGTTGAGCCGGAGGTAACTGAAGCCCTGACATGCGAGCCGGAAGTCGAGGTAGTTCCGGCAGTTGAGCCGGCTATCTCCGAAGCACAGGCCGTTGAGCCGATTATTGTTGGAGCGCCGATCATAGAGCCGGTGGTTGAAGAGGCGATGGAGCTCAAGCCTCCCTCGGAAGAGGTGTCCCGGCCGGAGCCAGTAGCAGCTCCTGCTCTGGAGGCGACAACGTCGGAGGTACCTACAGCCGAGCCGGAGTGCCCAAGCGAAGTCGCTGGCCCCCGGCCCGAGGAGGTGAATGAAGACTTGGCGACGGGGCCTTCTTCGATGGCGACTGAGGCCATCCCGTAGGATGTCCCTAGTGCCTTGGAAGCTCAGGGTTCCGCTCTCGTAGAGTGGGACCCAATTTTTGTATGTGAAGACCCGCTGGAACCAGCGGAGGAGACCCCAGGAGGTCCGGAGCCCATCCCGCTGTCGATGTCTATCGACAACGCCTGCTCCAGTCTGCGTCAAGTCCAATTGGCCTTCTTCCACGACAGCAAGGCTCTTGAAGAGGAGCGCCAAACCCTTAGGCAGTGGCGTAACCGACTCCACTTTGAGACCAAGCTGGCGTAGTCGAGGCTAGCGGATGACAAGGAGTGGATCAAGCGGGAGAAGATCCGCCTGAAGTACTGGGGCAAGCTGCTGGATGACAGGGAGAGCATGACTCATGCCCTCGACGCTCAATCCCGGGAGATCCACGATCAGGCCAAAGCTGCCAATGACGCGGCCAATGCTCGGTACGAACAGCTTGAGGCCATCAACACCGCACTCATCAAGCGTCGAGAGGCACTTGAAGAGAGGGAGAGACGGCTCGAGGACGAAGAGCAGAAACTCCTGGAGCTGCGGGATGACGTCCTGAGGAGGGAAGAGGAGCTCGCCGAGAAAGTAGCTCTGGCTGACAAGGGCCTCGAGGAGCGCACCAAGAAGTTGGAAGAGCGCTGCCAAGAGGAAGAGGAGAAGACCTGGGTGCGGGGGCAGGAACTCTACGAATACGAGTGTGCCCTTGTTGCCTGGAGAAAAAAGTGGAGGCTAGGAAGAAGGACCTGGTCGATCATCGGAACAAGATCCACCTCCGGGAGGAGGAGCTCGGAAGACTTGAGAGGCGGGTTGCTGCAAAGATTCAGCAAAACGCCTAAGAAGTTGAGCGCCTCGCCCGTGAGAATTCCGAACTGACGGCGGCCAAGAGATCCCTGGAAGAGATGAAGAGCTTGAGGACGGCGGACTCCCTATAGATTTTGGAGTTCCTGGGCAAGGCCAATGATGCGCTGACATCGATGGGTTTCAGCCCCGTGCGCCCGGATGATCCGGAGCCGGAGCCGGACCTTGCGCTGCAGGCGTTGAGCGCAGCAGGTAGCAAGCTCTCCAAGGTGGGCGATGTCATCGCGGACCAATTGGAGGTTGAGGGGCAATCCCTGGCGAAGAACGTCGCAGAGTATGTGCTGACGTGCTACACCAGCCGGAACCCCCAATTTCCTCTGGACCCGGTGCTTGAAGGCCCCGTCGAAGGAGAAGGCGAAGCTACCCGAGCCAGCGTATCGGAGGTCGCCCAAAAAGTCGCCGAGTTCTTCCATAGGGTCTAGGACCATCTCTTTAGCTCTCACTTGTATTTTCTCTTCTTCTTCCTCAATTTTGTAATCCCTTGTCTCCAGATGTAATCTCCTGTCTCCAGATGAATGAAATCCCCAAATTTTTGCGAATTTCACTTTTTGTCTTCAACATCTTTATCTTCACTTGGCCCCCTGGTAGATGTACACAATTTGATTGTGAACATGTACCAAAAGGATATTGAGTTTTGTTGAAGACTCATTTGCTCCGAACTTGTAGCATTTAGGTCCAAAGTCTTCGATAGTGAAGGTCCCCTGAGGTTGTCGGAGCTTAGAAGCTTCGGCATTGTCTATCGCTGGAGCTTGGTAGCTCCGGCAATAGCCTCTATCAACACCTAGAGCTTCGATAGTTAGTCCTCCGGGGTGTCGGAGCTGGGTAGCTCCGGCAGTGACCTTTGCCAACACTTGGTTTGTTGGCAGCAGACTCCATTCACGGGGTCTTCTCACCATCTTATATTCAGCGTCGACGGCTGGACCCCTTAGGGGAGTCGGAGCTTAGTTAGCTCCGGCTTCTCTCCATCAACGTAGAGTTTATTTTTCCTGCAAACTTAAGCCAAGAAAAATAGTAAAATTCGTTCCTTGTCTATAATTTCGTCGCGGCTTACGATTCTTAAGAAAACTTTAAGTTGAACGCGATTTTAAATACAACCGGATGCGTTGCCTTTTCTCTTAGATTCAACTGTTCATGGAGTCGCCTTACTTCGGCCTGCCGGGGTGTAGGTAGAGTGGCGTACTTAGGGTGCTTGACCAGGCTAAGTCGATAGCACACTCCGGCCCTAGATTGGCTTGGTGGCTTTCAGGTGAGTTGACCATGAATGATATTTGAATCCAAAAGAACTGACAATAAAACTCGAATCGTATATAAACCGGTCGAACTAAAATTTCTTAATAATTGCACGTCTTTGTTATAGACAAGAAAGAGAAAAATAAAAATGTTGATCCTGTACAAAATAAATGCACGTGGAGTCTATTTCACATGAAGATGTCTTTCATTATAGGTCCGGGGTACAGGGGAAACAAGTACACTCTTAGGGTACGGAACCAGGCTAAGTGTGTTTGGTTTCTCGTTTGACCCAGGGTAGTTAGCCACACTTTTAGTCCGGAGACTGTGACAAGTGTTGCATGAGTTTTGCGGACCTTTTGGGAAAGGTCTGGCTGCTCTCCCGGAGGAACTACCCAACTCTGTACAATGACTCTATAACATACATCTCAAGTTACTCAAGACTCACCTCCGTGGTATTAAGTGTAGAACTTACGGAGGTGCTCGATGTTCCAAGGATTTGGGAGAGGTGTCCCATCCTCGGTAGCCAAGCGAACGCTTCCGGGACGGGATACTTTGATCACTCGGAAGGGCCCCTCCCAGCTGGGGGAGAGTTTGTTTAACCCTTCTCTGGATAGTATTCTCCGTAGCACCAGATCGCCTTCCTCGAGCTGTCGGTTGTGTACATGCCGCTGGTGATAACGCCGTAGAGCTTGGCGATATCGGGCATTCCGAACAGCTGCTTGGCACCTTCCCTCCTCGAGGAGGTCTAGGTCTTCACGCCGGAGCTGGTCCTGTGTGGCTTCGTCGAAGGTCCGGACCCGGAGCGAACCCAAGGTGATTTCCGGAGGAAGGATTGCTTCAGCTCCGTACACCAGAAAGAAGGGTGTTTCTCCGATTGACCGGTTTGGAGAAGTCCTGTTGGCCCATAGAGTGGGCGGAAGCTCTTCGATCCAGTTGGCTCCGTGTTTTTTTCAAGCGCTCATAGGTGCGCGTTTTGAGTCCTTTAAGGATTTCTGCATTTGCTCTCTCGGCTTGGCCATTGCTGGCTGGATGAGCTACGGAGGCGTAGCAAACTTGTATGCCGAGGTCTTCGCAATATCCTTGGAATGCGGAGCTTGTGAATTGAGTCCCATTATCAGTGATGATTTTGTTTGGGACTCCAAATCTGCTAACAATGGATTGCAGAAAGTTGATAGCAGATTGCTTGTTGATCGTCACAACTGGAGTTGCTTCCGGCCACTTGGTGAACTTGTCAATGGCGACGTACAGGAACTTGTAACCTCCGACGGCTCTTGGGAAGGGTCCCAAGATATCCATCCCCCACACAGCGAAGGGCCATGTAGGAGGTATCATTTGTAAGGGCTGAGCCGGTGTATGAATTTGCTTTGCATGAAATTGGCATGCTTCGCATTTCTTCACCAGCTCAGTGGCATCCTGGAGCGCTGTAGGCCAGTAAAAGCCATGCCGAAAGGCTTTTCCGACCAGCGTGCGGGAAGATGCGTGGTTCCCACACTCGCCTCCATGGATTTCTGCGAGGAGTTCGCAGCCTTCTTCCCTTGTGATGCACCGCATTAGGATGCCGTTGGCACCACACCGGTAGAGATCCCCTTCTACCAGCGTGTATCTTTTAGCCAATCTGACTACCCGATCAGCGGATACATCATCGTCAGGAAGGATGTTGTCTTTCAAGTAGCTCCGGATCTCCGAGATCCATGCATCGGAGCTAGCTTGAGCTTTTGAGTCTTGCGTGCTGGGTTGCTCGGAGCTCCCGGCAGCACCTACGACCCTTGATGGCTGCCATGGTAACATGGCCATTGGGACCGTCAGCTTCGGGATGCTGATCTCGCCCCCTTCGCTCAGTTCGGCAGGCTGAGCTGTGGGTTTCGACAATCTACGAACAAAAGTTCCGTCAGGAGCCGGAGCTCCGGTTGACGCTTTCGTCGAGAGTTCGTCGGCTTCAGCGTTGTGGGCATGCTGAACATGGTGGAGGTCTAGGACTTCAAAGTCCTTCTTAAGCCTCTGGACTTCTAGGAGGTAAGCAGCTAGCTGGAGATTGTTGCAGGAGCATTCACCCTTCACCTGCTTGATGATGAGCTGTGAATCTCCTTTGATCAGCAGTTGCCTGACACCGTATGACAGTGCCACCTTTAGTCCATAGATGAGTGCTTCATACTCCGCCATGTTGTTGGTTGCCTTGAAGTCAAGGTGTACCATGTATTTCACCTTCTCCCCAGTCGGTGCAAGGAGAAGGACTCCAGCTCCGGCCCCCTGCTTCTGCATGGAGCCGTCGAAGTAGAGGGTCCAGTGAGGCTCGGTGAAGGTTGGAGCTTGATGCTCCGTCTTCTTTTCACTGGGGTCCCCAGGGTTTGATGGAGAGGGAGTCCATTCTGCCACAAAATATGCTAAAGCTTGACTTTTGACTGCTTGTCTTGAAATAAATTCAAGATCAAATTCAGCCAATTCCGCTACCCACTTTGCAATATTCCCAGTTGAATTGAGATTATGCAGGATTGCTCGTAGTGGGTAGGAGGTCACCACCGAGACTTTGTGAGCTTGGAAGTAATGTCGAAGCTTCCTGGAGGCAATAAGAACTGCATAGAGCAGCTTATGCACCTCTAGGTATCGAGTCTTGGCATCATGTAATACTTCTCTGATGAAGTATACCGGGCGTTGAATGGTCTGGACCCTCCCGGAGGGGTCCGAAGCTTCCTCTTCATTGATTCGGACCCTCTCGGAGGGGTCCAGATTCTCTTCGGGGACCTCTGGGTTCTGGCTGGAGGAACCCGGAGCTTCTTCAGAAATGACCTGGACCCTCCCGGAAGGGTCTAGGTCCCCTGAAGTGACTTCTTGTGGGTTCGAATCTGGGAGCTGGGACCCAGACTCGCTTTCAGGAACCTCCGGACCCTCCCGAAGGGGTCTGGATTCCTGAGTGTGGGGTAGTTCCGGTCTCTCCGCAACCAGAACCATACTGACGACTTCGTCAGTAGCTGAAATGTAAAGCAGTAAAGGCTCACCAGGGTTCGGAGCTACCAGAGTTGGTAGGGTGGTGAGGAACTGTTTCAGCTCCTGGAACGCCTTCTCTGCTTCTTCGGACCATTGGAATGGTCCGGACTTCCTTAATAACTTGAAGAAGGGAAGTGCCCGTTCCGCCAGTCTTGATATGAACCGGCTGAGGGCTGCTAGACACCCAGTTAACTTTTGGACGTCTTTGATGCGGGTTGGTGGCCGCATGTCTTCAATGGCTTTTATCTTCGCCGGATTAGCTTCTATGCCCCGGTGACTTACCAGGAAACCAAGAAGTTTTCCGGAGCTAACCCCAAACACGCACTTGTCCGGGTTTAGCTTTGTACGGGTGGCCCGCAGTTTGTCGAAGACAGCCTGCAAGGTGTCTAGGAGTGACTCCTTGTTCTTGACCTTGACCACGATGTCATCGACGTACACTTCCACTATGTCTCTGATGAGTTCTCCAAAAGTTTTGTACATAGCTCGTACAAAAGTTGAAGCTGCATTCTTGAGACCAAATGGCAAGGTTGTGTAACAGTACAATCCATCTACTGTGATGAATGAAGTATGTTCTTCATCCTCCCTAGACATCCTGATTTGATGATACCCAGAATATGCGTCTAGAAAACACAGTAATTCACACCCGAAGGTGGAATCCACTATCTGATCTATTCTAGGCAGTGGGAATGGATCTTTTGGACATGCCTTATTTAGTGTGGTGTAGTCGATGCACATCCGAAGCTTCCCGCCGGCCTTGGGCACAACGACTGGGTTCGCCAGCCATTTTGGATGGAAGACTTCTCGGATGAATCCGGCTTCGAGCAACTTCTTCACTTCTTGTCGGATGAAGTTCTGTCGCTCTACGGATTGCTTCCGAGGCTTCTGATGCACAGGCCAGGCATCGGGGTAGATCTTCAGATTATGCTCAATCACTTCCCTGGGGATCCCAAGCATTTGTGACGGTTGCCAAGCAAACACGTCAACGTTAGCCTGGAGGAAAGTGTTGAGCGCGAGTTCCTATTTGTCGTTCAACCCTCTCGATATACGGGTGGTTTGAGCAGCATCGGAACCAATTTGGACGACTTTGACGGGAATGTCAGTGTCGCCGCTTGGCTGCACACGGGGTGCAGAGGTCGAGCCTCGTTGTCGAATGCTCGGGGGTTTTGGAGCTTGCTCCTGCCTGGAGTCCTCCTCTTGCGCCGTGGTGAGTGCGTGGAGTTCCTCCAGAGCAGTTACTCTGGCAGTGCGATCTCCGCGGATCCGGAGAACGCCTACTGGTGTTGGCATCTTCAACACCAGGTATCCATAATGAGCAGCTGCCATGAATTTGTACAGGGCAGGTCTACCCAAGATGGCGTTGAATGGTAAGTTGATCTGAGCAACGTCAAAGACCAACTTCTCGGTGCGATACTTCTCCCGTGTCCCGAAGGTAACATGAAGAGTAATAGCTCCGAGTGGGGTAATGGCCCCTGGACCTACTCCGAAGAAAGGTCGGGAGGGCTGAAGATCCGAAGGTCAGAGCTGAAGCTTAGTGAAAGCTTCGAAGCTGATGAGGTTAAGCTCCGAACCTCCGTCTATCATGACATGGTGTAGCTGGATGTTATTGATGGTAGGAGATACCATCAAAGGTAACTTTCCTGCTCCAACCATGCTCCTCGGGCAATCAGAGGCATCAAAAGTGATGGAGGTGTCCATCCACTTTCGATGAGGTTCCAGCCGGATTGTAGGGGCTACAGCGGCCATATCCCGCCGCATAGTCTTGATGACGCGACGAGAGGTGATATCCCATGACCCACCGAAAATGGTGTTCATGGTCTTCCGACGCTCGTTGTCAGAGACGTCAGAATCATCATCGACGGAGGTGTAAACGGCCTTCAGGACCTTTTTGGGATCCTGAAACCCTAACTCCTCTTCAGCCAGAGCTTCGTCGACCTTCTGTTTTCCTTCCCTTTGTCGGAAAGGAGATTCTTCCCAGCGCTTGCTGTAGCGCTCGGCAAGGTTCTGGACCTCCCGGCAGTCTTCCAAACCGTGGCTACCCGTTTTGTGAATGGGACACCACACTTTGGGTTTGCCACCGTCTTCAAAAGACGGTCGAGGTCGCTTCTCGGGGCGTGGCCCCCGGCCACCCGGAGTTGCAGCAGCTGCAACGTTGGATGTGCCGGCCGACGGCTTCTTCTTGCCGTTGGTCTTCTTTTTCTTCTTGCCACTCCCGGAGGTAGCGGCTTCTTCTTTGGAGGATTTCTTGTGATCCTCCGAGGCTGGTTTGGAGTGCATCTCACGGCCCTCCGCAGCTCTAGCACATTTATCTGCCAGGCTGAAGAGTTCCGTGACGCTGGTGATCTCCTTGATCGCCAGCTTCTCCAACATCTTCTTGTCCCTACGCCCTGTCTAAATGCCACAATGACAGAGGCGCTAGAGATAGAAGGAATAATGTTGCGAACCTGAGAGAACCTCTGGATGAAGGACCGCAAAGATTCTCCCCCTTTTTGCACAACCGCAAAAAGGTCCAGTGCAGTGCCTGGTCAGGTGTATGAACTCCCGAAGTTGGCAGTGAACTGATGGCACAGCTCCTCCCAACTGTTGATAGAGTTGGGTGGAAGGCTCATAAACCAGGACTTGGCGGTCCCAGTTAAGGCCACTGGAAAGTAATTGGCCATCACGGCCTCGTTTCCTCCAGCTGCCAAGATTGCAGTGGAGTATATCTGAAGGAATTCGGCGGGGTTGACAGTCCCGTTGAATTTTTCCGGCAGGTGAGGCCGGAACTTCTGTGGCCATCTAACCATGCGCAGGTGCATGGCTAGGGCTGAACAGCCTCCTCCTACTCCTTCAAGAGTAGAAAGGTCCTGAGCTTCCCGTCTTTCACGGGCACGCTCAATATGGACACGGCCATCCTGCTGGCGGTATCGGCGATCAAGCTCCGCCCGGAGGTCATGAGTCGAAAGCCTGGATACCGTGTGAGTGCGTCGAGCCCTGAAGGGCAATGACGTCACTTGCTGAGATGCAGCACGTCTCCTACTATTGGAGGCGTGTGGACCAAGTCTTCCAGACAAAGTCCGCCGCTGCGACAGGGCACGTCCCGAAGGAGGAGGACCCTGGTTGTTGAGGCATTCGGCCGCTGCTGCGACCAAATGCTCCACATCGGCCCTCCACTGCTCCATTGCATCTCGAGATGCATTCGGAGGTGGTGGACGTTGGAGAAGAGCACGCGCTGCATGGAGCGCGTGTTCTGGGTTGTCATGACTCGCCAATGCAGTAAGCGACGCCGGCGCACCATCACGTTGCCCAGCACGATTTGCTGGAGAAGATGGTGGTGGTGGGAGTGTGGTTCCTGCTGGTGCTGAGGTTCCTGCTGGCGGCTGCCTGTTGGAGGGATTGCCCCCAACAGCCTGAGCGGCAGGTTGGCCATTAGATGATCCAGCAGCAGAGTTCACCATTCTCAAAAATCTCAGGCGCCCCTACCTGGCACGCCAACTGTCGGTGGTTTTGATCCGGCAGATCTCCTGACACTGCTAAAGTGTTGAAGGAGTTTGTGGTTCGGTGTGGG
The DNA here is from genome assembly GCA_036927565.1 of Tuctoria greenei. NCBI lineage: Eukaryota > Viridiplantae > Streptophyta > Magnoliopsida > Poales > Poaceae > Tuctoria > Tuctoria greenei. Next base: position 5,830,374 of record JAYESD010000005.1, read on the forward strand.
CGCGCGGAGATTCAAAAAGGTGAAAATCAAAGTAATGTAGGAGACACGAGGATTTACGTGGTTCGGGCCGCTTGAGCGTAATACCCTACTCCACGGGTGTGTTGGTGTTGTATTAGCGGTAAGAGCTTGTCACGAACGCGTGGGGTGCGTATGATCGCCCGTGAACGTCCCTGAGTGTATCGTCGGCCTGTCCTTTTATAGTACAAGGGCAGGCCGTTACAATTCAACCTGGCCCGACATGTGGCCCCGGCGGTTACTAGTATTGATACACGCTTAATTGCTCTTAATAACCCTGTAACGGGCTTTGACAGCACCGTTACTGGTGTTAAGATCGTCCGTTTAAGTGTCATTAATATGACATTAATGACACTTAATCGGGTCTTGAAGTCCTTGGCTCTCCTTTGAAGATCCGGAGTTGTTACAAGGTCTTCCGGAGGTTAGAAGCTGGAAGGTCCGACGATTTGACACGTGGCAGCTCCGGAGCTTGCTGTGAGAAGCAGGTAGCTCCGGGGCTACCAGACACGTGTCAGGTCCGGAGCTTCTCTCGGTCTGGGGTTAAGTCCGGAGGTGCCGTTTTGGTACGTGGTCCGGAGCTTCCCCCTTGTGGGAGGTAGCTCCGGGTTAGTCGTACACGTGGCGACCCAAGGATTAACCATGTTGGAGAAGCGGGTCCGGTCATGTCTGACAAGTGGGCCTCCGAGGGTCTTCAAACCAAGTAGATGGCTTTCCTTTGAGATTTCTGTAACCTCAAGGGGTGTATGGTTTTTAGGGTACCGACAAATGCACTTGAGCGTGAACTCGCTTTGAGCAAGGAAACTTGGTAAACCTTGAGAACACTACAATCGTGCTAAAATATGAACTCTTTAGCTTGACAAAAGTTAACAAGATCCTTGAAACACAAGTGGAGTATCTCAAGGTCAATGCACCTTCTTTCTCTAAAAGCTCACCTTCCACATAAATCAAATCCGAAACACCTCAAGCTTGCAAGTGCTCTAACTTGATCCTAAAACTAAAAGATGAGTTTAAGGTGGCACAAAATAAGCAAGCACCGAAAGGTGGCATCTTTGACAAGGATAAGATGGCATATGCATGTAGTGCATACACCAACACAAGACATCCTCTTGTCAAAGATGGTCTTGGCTATTATAGAGAGAGGAAGCAAAATGCTAAGACTCCCAAGAATGGCAAAAACTTGATTGTTTTTGTCAAGGAAGGTTCTTACATAACAACAAGGGAAAGAACATTGCTACTTCACATGATGTGCCTAAAAATGAACCTCATCCATTGTTCCATGATTTTGATGCTGCATATGTCTTGTTAAAGAACAAGTTTGGAAAGCCTTATGCTAGGTATGTGGGCCACACCACAAGAGTCCAAAACCTTGTGTGTGGGTGCCCAAGTGCCTCTTGACTAACATCAAAGGACCCAACACTGCTTGGGTATCTAAAGCAAAGGCTTAACTTTATTTTGTAGGCATACTCCTCCAGTGGAATCAAGTGGATTCTTGATAGTGGATGCACAAATCATATGAATGGAGACAGGAAGATGTTTGTGGAGTATGAAGAAAATGAAGATCCAAGTGAGATAATCTACTTTGGGGACAATAGCCAAGGGAAAAATCCTTGGCACCGCGCTTGCCAAGTCGGAAAGAAAGTTGGAGATCAACATCCATCCAAGAACATCATGACGACAACAAGACCATTGGAGCTTCTACACATGGACCTATTCGACCCAATTGCCTTCATAAGCATTGGCGGTAACAAATATGGTATTGTCATTGTCGATGATTTTTCACGTTTCACTTGGGTGTTCTTTTTGCATGCCAATAGTGAGACTCAAGGTGTCCTCAAGAAATACTTGAGGAGAGCTCAAAATGAGTTCTCCTTGAGGATCAAGACTATAAGGAGTGACAACAGCACCGAATTCAAGAACACTCAAGTGTACAAATTTTGGATGAAGAAGGCATCAAGCATGAGTTATCGCCCCCCCTACTCCCCTCAACAAAATGGGGTGGCTGAGAGGAAGAATAGGACCCTCATTGACATGTCAAAAACCGTGCTTGATGAGTACGAGATGTCGAACCGGGTTTGAACGGAAGCAGTCAACACCGCTTGCCATTCCATAAACCGGTTGTACCTTCATCGCATATTAAGGAAGACATTCTACGAGCTCCTAACTGGTAACAAACCCAACATTTCCTATTTTTGTGTTTTTGGGAGCAAATGCTATATTCTCAACAAGAAGCCTAGGACTTCGAAGTTTGGTTGACCCACGATGACTCTAGGTGAGGGACTTAGAAGTCTGATGAGGGTTTCTTGCTTGGTCATGACTCAAACACCTACGCCTATCGTGTCTTTACACAAATCCTCTTGAATTGTTGAAGTATCACGTGATGTAGTGTTTGATGAGACTAATGGCTCCCAAGTGGAGCAAGTTGAGCGTCATGTGCTAGATCAGGAAGAAGCTCCACAAGTGGTGATAAGAAGGATGACACTTGGAGATATTCAACCACAAGAACAACCTCAAGACTCAAGTGGCAATCCTACACATCAAGCAATCTATTCCTCAAACAATCAAGTTCAAGACCTTCAAGATGCACCTCAACAAGATCAAAATGCAGGCAATGATCAAGGGGGAGACGAAGAAAAAAAGGAAGATGAAGATTGTCGGTACCCGGCATACCGGGTACTCTCACGCATAGGATAAAGCCGCCTAGGTGTCCTACCTTCCTGCCAAGGTAGGGTTCGAGGGTGCCATGCGTCCAGAAGGCCTGGACCCCTCTACCTCAGATATGGGGTCCGGAGTACCCACTTGGACCTCAATGAAGAGTCCAGCCCCCCCTTGGAGACGACCTCCTAAGCGGCCACATGTCCAGCAGGACGGGATCTCGCTCCCCCATGGGAGAGTGAATGTGGCCTAGAGGGGGGGGGGGTGAATAGGCCTTTTCGATATTTGTCGGAACCTGCAACACTTAACAACCAAATCAAAACTCGAGATATCGGACTAGTCCGGTGTGTACCGACTAGGTTAATCAAGTTTGATCGATTAATTTGATTCTAGGATGTATGCAGCAGAAATATACTTGTAATTGAGGTGTTGCAAGATTATGAGCTAGAGTATACCACAAGTCAATCTTATATTTGATGTTTCAACGTAAAGTGAGTAAGATTGACTGAAACCCTAGATTGATATGATGAATAAGAACGATGAACACAAAGCAAGAACACAAGCAATTTATCCCGTGGTTCGGCTCCCACAGAGGCAACCTACATCCACGTTGAGGAGTCCACAAAAGGATCGGGTCTTCTCCAACCCTTCCCTCGTCGGATCGCCACGAAGGCCAATCCTCTTCTCTTATCACAAAGGGTAAATAACCAAATTCAAGGGGGCCTTCTCGCACGTTGAGGGCTCCCCTAGATTACAATGAAAACTCCACCAAGAACACACTCAAAAGATTATAATGAAAATCATAGGAGTGTGTTAGGGAATCAAACCAAGAGCTCAAGAGTGATGGATTGTGTCTCTCCAATGTTCCAAAGTGTATCCTCAAGGGATTGATCTTTTTGGCTTTTGATTTTGTGGAGAGATGTGTTTTTGAGGCTCTTGGGAGGTGTGATGGCACAGGGGGTCAAGAGTGATTAAAGTTGGGTCGTGCACATCTATTTATATGGGGTTTCTAAAAGTGACCGTTAGGGTTTAGAAAGATCAGACTAGTCCATGATAGACACTAGACTAGTCTGGTGTGCTGTGTGTAGCAAACCTTAAGTGTCCCGAAATATCGAACTAGTCCGGCTAGGAGCGGACTTGTCCGATTTCACTTCTGGAAATCTTCGGACTAGTCCGATAATCATCGGACTTGTCCAGGTCAGTGAAACCCTAGGTGAATTGGGTGACAAGTCCGCACTTGGAGGACTTGTTCGATTTAGGTCAGAGGGTTTTCGGACTGGTCCGTGCCAATATCGAACTTGTCCGATTTACATCAGAACGATATCAGACTAGTCCGTTGTGTGATCGGACTTGTCCGATTTTGAGCAGCTGTGAAGTGTTTTGAGGACTAGTCCGCACTGGGAAGGACTAGTCCGATTCTAGTCAGAGAGATATTGGACTGGTCCGTGGTGATATCGGACTTGTCTGATCTTGTGCAGAGAGATATCGGACTAGTCAGTGACAGTCGGACTAGTCCGATCCTGTATAAATTTGTGCAATGTGTGTGTTTACTTGTGTTTGAGCTCTTGGGGTGTGTTTCCTTAACACACTCTGCACACAATGATCTACTACACTTGTTCCTTGAGCTCTTCTCCACATTGCTCCTCATTCTCCCTTCTTTTTGGCACTTTGCTTATTTTCACATTAAAACCTGTGCTCATCTCAACAAAGTGGTTAGGATGTCATTTGCTTCTCATAAATCATCCAAAACCCATAAGGGATTCCTAGATGCACTTTCAGAGAGGGCTCCGGTGCTGCCACGTGGTTCGAGGCACCAGACAGGCCACCACTCGTAGAGGCGGGCTCCAGCTCTGCCATGTGTCCCGCGCCCTAGATCCCCCGCTCTACTCAGTAATAGGCTCTGGGGCTGCCATGTGGTCCGCGGATTGGGACCCGACCTCCCCCGCAGAGGCTAGCTCTTGAGCTACCACGTACCCTGCAACTTGTTCAGGACAATGGGTTGCGAGAGTTAATAGGATGGTGTGCCTTGTCTAAATCAAGCATTGAAGACTCGCATCTTCCCCAAACGCATGACACGACACACGCCTACTGTCAGGTACCGCTGCGCCCAATCACAACACAGTGAAGACGCCGCAGGCCTACCCCACTCCTCCAAGTGGGTAGCTTACAGCGACAGGGACAGTTGGATGGGACATTCCCTGCCACCATCAATGACTACACATGGGCCACTGGCGTTTGAGGCGGTAAGACGGCAGGTCTTAAAGCCACGGTCAGAGGAGGCTTATGTGAGAAGCCATAGATATTTTAGATAAGATCACCCCAGGGCCACCTGTCGGGCCCTGAACCCCCCTTGTAAGGCATTCGACCTTGTCTTTAAAAGGACCGGACCGCCACCGTTACAAAGGATCCCCAATCAGACGCATACACACACTACACACTCACACCAGCAATACAACCTCACCGTGGAGTAAGGTTTTACGCTCCGGCGGCCTGAACCACGTAAAACCACTGTCTCACCACTCCCATACACGCAATCTCTCCATAGAGGACTAAGCCATGCCGATCAAGAACCTCCGCGGGCTGCTCGCATAGCAGGTCCGGAGGAAGTGTCGCTAGAACATTTCGACATTTGGCGCACCAGGTAGGGGCCTTTCCTCTCAAAAGTGGTTGCACTTTCACCGTAATGGTGTTCATCAAGCCCGTGGACAGTGGTTTCCGTGGCCATCATCCGTTGACCAGATCCATCACCCGAGCAACACATTCTGGTCAATCGTGCCCCCACACAGATGCAGCTGGCTAGGTTAGTGCATCTGGGCACATCCTGGCCCAGTCGGCGCCCCTGGAGCCGTCGGCTGCAAGTTCGGAGAGCGCTCTGGCAGCAGCCAGGGCTCTTCTCCACCATCCACCGTCCTTGAATGCTTCCCAGGGAGGGACTCAGCAGTGGGTCCAAGACATTGACCACTTTGTCGTTGCGGCCATCAACTCTCCCAACAGAGCGGGGTGTCACGTGTCGCTATCGCGCATGTCATCCATCGATCATCGCATCGCTGACTCACGTTCCACCAGGCTTACTAGCGCTGGTCGGATCCCCACGGAGGACCTGAGGGCTGAGATTGACCGTCATCAAGCTCGGATAGAAGGTCCCATCATCATCGAGTGACAGCGGGAGAGACGATGCAACCTTGACGTCGAATACGGCCATCAAGGGCCTGAGCAGGAGGTGTCCTCTGTCCGAGGTGCACTGCAGGTAAACCCTCTATTGCCGCCTCACCAGGATTATGTTGGGTTGACCGCCCCCCTGCAGCACTTTGTGTAGCAGTTGCTGCAGCAGCTGTACTTGGCTGAGCCGGTACCACAACAGCAGGATTCGCAGCAGCCACATGCTAGGCAGCAGACCCCTCTAGGGTATGTTGTTCTGTACACCTCTCCGACGAAGCCCATCGGAGGGTCCACGATGTTGGCACCATACCTTGTCTGACAACGTGGCTGCGCAAGATCCAGCCACACCTGCCGAAGAAGTTTGACAGAAGTGTCAACCCAGCCGAGTTCCTGCAGATCTACACCACGACACTCCTGGCTGCAAGAGCGGATGAGTTCATCCTGGCAAACTACTTCCCCAATGCCCTGATCGGCTCAACCTGATCATGGCTGATGAACCTGCTTGAGGGGTCTATAACCTCTTGGGATGAGCTCTACTGGCAGTTCATGACAAACTTTGGCAGCTCCTACACGTGACCCAACACTGAGCTCGACCTCCATGCCGTGCGCCAACAACCCAATGAGACGCTACGATCATTCATCTAGCATTTCTCCCAGGTACGCAACTCCATCCCCAACATCCCGAATGCTTTTGTCATAGTGGCATTCTGACAGGGAGTGCGTGACCGAAAGATGCTCGATAAGTTAGCCACGCACAACTTGCAAGATGTCCCCGAGATCTTCTCCATCGCTGACCGTTGCGCCAGGGCGGCGGGAGGCTGTGATTGGCACAACCAGCCGGCCCCCAGGGTGGGCGGGCCAACCAAACCGGCGAAGGTGCCATTAACCAGGGTAGCGGCAAAAAGAAGAACAAGAATCGGGGCGGCAGCCAGAACAAGCCGCTGCATGGTCACCCGTCACTGCAATAGCTGCGACCAATGGTGGAAGACCCCCACGCCCCGAGAAATGCCCACATCAGCCACCTGCTACTTATGATGATGTGGAGCCCTGCCCAGTGCACAAGACTCGCGACCACACCACGAGCTAGTGTTGGGAGATCAAGAGATGCGCCGAACGATACCAAGAGTGGGCGCAACAGCGTCCTGACAGCGCCCCCTTCCGCCAAAGGGAGGGCAAGTAGAAGGTCGACCCCAAGGTCGACGACGATGAGGAGATGGAGTACCAGAAGCAGGAACGGGCCATCAAGGTGGTCCACCAGGACGAGGACTCCGACGCCAGCAGCGACCACAAGCATCACAAGACACTCCACGTCATCTTCGGGGTGTATTGGGACCCCGCATCCCAGAACGCGGTCAAGACCCTGCGTCGAGCAGTGGCTTCGATAGCTCCTACTCCAGTGCTGCACCACAAGTGGAAGGAGACGCGAATCAGCTTTGACACCTCTTACTACCCCAAGAACATTGCAGGAGTCAAAATCCTGCCTCTGCTGGTCGTCCCCACAATTGCCAACATCAAGCTCCAATATGTATTGATATATGGCGGGGCTGGCCTCAACCTCATCAGCCCTGCGACCTTCGACCTGCTGCAGATCCCGGTGTCCAAGCTCACCCGCTTGAGCCCATTCTCGGGGGTGGGACCAAGGAACATCATATCGTACGGCAACATCCACCTCTAGGTGACCTTTGGGACACCCGACAACTACAATACAGAGAGCATCATGTTCAACGTCGTGGACGTTAGCCTCCCCTTCAACACCATCATCGGTAGGCCCGCCCTGTACCGATTTATGAACTTAGCCCACTACGACTACCTTGTCTTGAAGATGCCAACCCCCTCTGGCGTCCTCAAGATCCGCGAAGACCGTACTGCTGTGGTGTTAGCCTTGGAGAAGCTCCAAGTCCTCACAGTAGATGCAAGGCAGAAAGTAGGAACGCCCGCTCTTCGCCCCACTAGTACTATCAACGACAAGTTGCCCGACAACTGTCACAGCTATCCTCCAAGCTTTGGGCACCCGTGTATGTTAATATTAACTTAGTACCTGAAACTGAGCTATCCTCGGGGCTTTGCTTCCCTAATCGACAATCCTAACACTGATCTAAAGACTCAAAACCTGAAACTGATCCTAAAAGACCACTACAGATTAGGATTGACAGACAAGAGCTACACAAATGACCTAGACGATGGTGGCACTGAGCAAACAACGAGGTGGACGAAGTAGCTAATGCGGAGCCATCAAGACTAGCAGACACAATGGAAGGAAGACGAAGCCAGTCAGCTCTAAAAGACGCTGTGAGTCACGGTGACGGGGGCCAGTGCCAACTAGGTGACCCATGTGATGATCCTGAACATAATAAAGGTCAGGATCAAGAATCACTCGACAGTCATGATTATTTAGCTCACGAGCAGATATAAGCTACATGGTCAGACTAGGAACATAAGAGACATCAAAAACATGAAAAGAGTCAGATAAAAGAGTGCTTTGTCCAACAACAGAAAGAGGGGAACCATCGAGACTACGAACAGTAAGAGAACGAGAGGATGAACTTAAAAGAGACAGACGGGTACGATAAGGAGTCATATAGAGCTAGACACCAGAATTAAGAATCCATGAACATGTACCTGGAGAAGAAGTGGTAGGTGGCTATCGAAGTGTTAATGCGACACTTCCCCCGGATCTGCTGAGGAGCAGCCCACGGAGGTTCTTGTTTGGCGGGGCTTAGGCCTCAAACTAGTGTTCTAGCGGAAGAGTATGTGACACGGTGGTTTTTAAGTGGTTCGGGCCGCAGGGAGTGTAACACTCTACTCCACGGTGGATTGTATTGCTGGTGAGTGTGTATGCATGTGTGTGAATGGGGATTCTGAGTCTGGTCTTTTTGTCAGCGGCAGTCCGGGCCTTTTATAGTCAAGGTCGAACGCCTTACAAGTGGGGTCCCGGGGCCTGACAGGTGGTCCCGGGGCAATCTTATCCTAAAGATCTAAGGCTTCTTCTGTAAGCTTTCTCTGACCGCGGACTTGTGGACACACCAACTTGTCACTCGTGTTGTCAGTAGCCCACGCGCCGTTGCTGACATTGGCAGGGAATGTCCCATCCAACTGTCTCTAGCGTCGTAAGCTACCCACTTGGCGGAGTGGGATAGGCCTGTGATGCCTTCACTGTGATGCGATTAGTTGTAGCGGTACTTGACATTAGGCGGGCGTCGTGCCATGCGTCTGGGGAAGCCGCGTATCTTCAAGGCTTGACGGAGACAAGGTGCACCGCCGTCTTAACTTCCTCACTATCTACTCAGGGCAAGTGGACTGACCATGCGGCCGCTGGGGAGATCTCCGCCATGGTGGAGGCCACGCCCGTCTCGCGGGCCACGTGGCAGCTCGGGAGTTCACCTCCGTGGGGGAGGCCAGTCTCGCCCCGTGGGCCACGTGGCAGCTCGGGTGCTTGCCTCTGTGGGGGAGATCGGGTCTTGACTTCATGGGCCACGTGGCAGCTTGGGAGCCCACCTCTGTGGAGGAGGTCGGGTCTCGTTCTGCTGGGCACGTGGCTGCCTGGGAGCTTGTCATCAAGGTGGAGCTGAGCTCCCCCTTCTGAATGTTTTGTGGGAACCCCGAACTTCCCATCTTAGGCCGAAAAGTCCAGGTTTCTTTGATCATGTGGCGCCCTCGGACCCTGTCCCTGCTGGGAGGTGAGGTACCTAGACAGCTCTAGCTTGTGCGTGAGGCTACCCGGTATGCCAGGTACCGACAGTGGCCCCTGGGTCCACCTTGGGGTGAGGCGACGAACCCGAGGGTGGGGCCTTATCCTGCTTACCCGCACGATCTTTTAATTTTGTCTTGATCAGTCGAAGCGGCGCGCTCTTTTGCTGTTGTGACCACGCGTCCCTCTCTGGTTGAGGATTCTTGGCGATGGGATCTTTGCTTGCTGTGGCATTATCGCGACGGTTCCCAAGGCGCCTATTGCACTTCTGCTGCTTTCACTTCCGTCTTTATGGGAACCACCGGGTTGCCTTCTCTGGCGGAGAACTGCTCGGGCCGGCTTTTTTTACGGGGGACGTGGGCCAACTCGTCGTGGTACGAGTTGTTGATTTGGAGCCCGCTCAAATTTGCACGGTGCGCCCAAACGCCACTAGGGTACTTTAAAAAGGTACCTTTGTGGGCAATGGAGGTTCCTTTCTTCTGCACGCCCATAGCATTCGAGCCTTCGACTCCCTCCTTGTGTGTCTACCCATCCTTGAGGTTCTTGACCCCTGCTCCAATGGACTCAGCTCTGCCTTTTTCCCGGATGGAGGATGTCTCACCCGTGAGGCGGTTTTCGGCTGGGAGGACAAGGAACGACGGGGCCTGATCCGTCCCAGCTCCTTGCCACTAGAGTTGGGGGAGAAAGAGATCATCTTCTTCCATGCGTACGCATACTCTGGGTTCGTCCCTCCTGTTTCCTCCTTCCTGGTGACACTCCTGGAAGTCCTTGGGCTCCAGCTTCATCACCTGTCACCAAACTCTCTAGTGGTGGTGGCGGTGTTCTTGCATTTCTTTCAGATGTTCGTCAGGTTGTACCCATGTGTGCTGGTGTTCTGGCAGTTCTTTGTGCTGAGGCGGACCGGGAAGAAGAACAAAGCCAACTTCCTCGGTGGCTTCTGCTTCCAGCATCGGGCCAACAACCCCTTCAAGTACATTACTCCGCTCTCCTCAGTGAAGTGGCCTGTCTAGAGGAGCGACTGGGTGGTCGCACATGCCGACGCCCACGATCGCATGGTCATGCCCAGGCTGGCCGATGATTAGGAAGGCGGCCTAGGAGGAACGCCCGGAGCTTGAGGCGGCGTACACGCCGATGATGGAGAGGATACGATTCCTGGCAGACCACGACCTGTCGGAGCTGTCGGTGATGGCCGACTTCGTTCATTGCTATCTGGCCCCTCTCCAGCACCGTTGCCGCCCTGCATGGCTCTACTTTGGGCTCCAAGATGGTACCAGGTTGCTGAGGGGTCGTGACACGGAGACGACCCTGCAGGAGGTGTTTGAAGCTATGTCCAAGGCATGCGACGACCTACTATTGGACGACGTCTTCAACCTTTTGCACGCTTGCCAACCGCTTTGCATGGATCGAGACCTTCAGATGAAGGTTTTGAAGGAGATGCCCAACCTGGACGCAATTGGTCTTGCGTCGCGGCAGGTTGGTGATGAGAGCCGGGGCCTAGCCATTGTCGACTCTTCAGAGGAGTCCACACCTTCTTTAGGTTCCAAAGCCTCTAGGGCGGAGGAGGCGCCCGCTGTTGGGGGGAAGGGCAAGGCACCGGTCTCTGACGTAGGTAAGGGGAGAGCACCAGTCCCTGAAGTAAGCAAGGGGAGGGCCCTGGTGGTCGAGGTCATGAAGGAGAAATGCCCTCGGTCGCCACCGAGGGCGCCGCCGCAGGTGGCCTTTGCTCCAATTCAGCGTCCACCAGCACGCCCCTCATCATTACTGGGCGTCGGCGGTTCTTCAGGAGGAGGTTCGGTCTTTTAAGCGGCGGCTCCGCCAACGTTGGCGGTCGGTACGTCATCCAACATCCCCGTCACCTACGCGGTCCAGGGTGCCACAGAAGACTCCGACAACATGCGTTATTGTCCTGGGCTGACTCTCGGGGCCTGGGTAATTTAGTGTGTCGGTGCTCCGGGGCCCGACTCCTATCGTCCTTAGGGTGTGGGCTTTCTGGCTCTTAGTACTTGGCTGTAGCGCTGGGAGGCAGGGTGTGTACGCTTAGGGTATAGGACCAAGCTAAGAAGTTTACACCCCCTGGACCTTCTGCTCGGCACAGGCCTTTCCTGGGGAACCTTCTGGCGTCACAGGGCCCTAATGACGAGAGGAGCCAGAAGACCCCTCATACACCATAGGTACCTCAAGCAGACCCGCCTACATTAGGACTGCGTGACTCCTGCATGGGTGAGTTACAGAGTGTACAATCACGGGTATAAAATAATACGCAATAAACATGTCTTATTGTGACATGTTCATAAACTTAATGCGTAAGTAAATGGAGAAAATTTTTAAGAAGCCTTTAAGTAAAACAATGATTTTTTGATAGGACTTCATAGGGGGAGACAGGCTTTTACAAAAGAGGGCAACGGCTTGCCTCCAGGTGATGAGGAGGCAGGGTGCACAGGCTTAGAGTTCGGAACCAAGCTAAGCTGGCTGCACACTCTGGGTCTGACCCTCCCGGTGCTTGGTTGTCCTTAGTGCTGCTCCTAAGCTCTACAAAATCCTTTACACTGTTCTACTAAGCCTAGTATTTACAATAGGGGTGCCCATAGCTCCATGGGTATCTGCGATGGTTGGCGGGCAACCTTGCTGTCAACAGCTACTTAGAGGGGCGATGAGCGAGCATCCCTATTTCCTGTCTTGACCGCCCGTCTTGCGAGTGGTCTAAGCAGAGCCGTGACTAGGCTTGGCAGCTTTGACAGAGGTGTCAATGCTGCCGGAGGGCTGCAACTGAGGCTCGGCGGGTGCTCCATGCTGACGCAAGCTTGGCGAAGGCTGAATTGATCCAGCGTCGCCTGGGACAGGTGTTGGGTCTGTTGTTAGTGCTTGGATCTGCTCCAAGGCTAACACTGCAGCAGTGAGATCTCCGTGGATCCTGAGGACGTCAGAGGGAGTTGGCATCTTCAGGATGAGGTAGCCATAGTGGGCTACAGCCATGAACTAGTATAGGGAAGGCCTGCCGATGATGGCATTGGAGGGGAGGCTGACATCGGCGACGTCGAAGAGGATTCTCTCTGTCCTGTAGTTGTCGGGTGTCCCGAAGGTCACCCACAGGTGGATGTTTCCATACGGGATGACGCTCCCAGGTTCCACCCCCGAGAATGCGCTCGAGGGGGTGAGCTTGGACACCGGGATCTGCAGCTATTCGAAGGCTGCACGACTGAGGAGGTAAAGGCTGGCCCCGCCATCTATCAAGATGTAGTGGAGCTTGACGTTGGCTATGGTGGGGGCGACTAGGAGAGGTAGGACCCCTGCCCCGGCCATGTTCTTGGGGTAGTCAGAGGCGTCGAAGCTCATCTGCGTCTCCTTCTAGCAATGGTGCTGCACCGGAGTGGGTACAGAGGCTATCGAAGCCACCGCACGATGAGGAGGGTCTTGCGACGCTCATTGTCACTGCCGGAGTCGGAGTCCTCATCTTGGTGGACCACTTTGATGGCACACTCTTGCTTCTGGTACTCTAGCTCCTCGTCATTGTCGACCTTGGGTTCAACCTTCTGCTTGCCTCCCCGTTGGCAGAAGGGGGCATCGTCCGGGCGCTGCTGCGCCCGCTCTGGGTAGTGTTCAACACACCTTTTTATCTCCCGACACTCGCTCGCGGTGTGTTCGCGATTCTTGTGCACCGGGCAGGGCTCGACATCTTCATGAGTGGCAGGTGGCTGACGAGGGCATTTCTCTGGGCGTGGGGGTTTGCCTCCTCCGGTTGCGGTTGCTGCCGGGACGGGGGATCCATGCAGCGGCTTGTTCTGGCCGCCACCCCAGTTCTTGTTCTTCTTTTTGCTGCTACCAGGGGTAGCGGCTCCTTCTCCAGTCTGACCGAGGGCGGGCTGAGCGTGCCAGTCTCGGCCTTCTGCCGCCCCAGCGCACTAATCGGCGATGGAGAAGAGCTCGGAGACATCTTGCACATTGTGCATGGCTAACTTCTCGAGCATCTTGCGATCACGCACTCCCTGGCAAAATGCCACTATGATAGAGGCATTTGGGATGTTGGGGATGGAGTTGCGTACCTGGGAGAAATGATGGATGAATGATCGTTGCGTCTCCTTGGGTTGCTATCGTACGGCGTGGAGGTCGAGCTCGTTGTCGAGGCGCGTGTAGGAGCTTCCGAAGTTCACCGTGAACTGCCGGCACAGCTCATCCCAAGAAGTTATAGACCCCTCGAGAAGGTTCATCAGCCACGAGCGGGCTGATATAGTCAGTGCGACTGGGAAGTAGTTCGCTAGGGTGGTCTCATCCGCTCCTGCAGCAAGGAGCGTCATGGTGTAGATCTGGAGGAACTCCGCTGGGTTGATGCTTCCGTCGAATCTCTTCGGGTTATGTGGTCGGAACTTGCGTGGCCACATCGCGAAGCGGAGGTGCGGAGCCAACTCCGAGCAGCCTCCCATGGGCTTCATCGGAGAGGCAGATGGGACATCATACCCCAAGGGGGTCCGCTGCATGACGTGCGGCACTTGCTGGACCTGCAGTTGTGGCACTGGTTGTGCCATGCATTGCTGCAACAGTACTGGCTGTGCCAAGTTGTCGGTGGTTTAGATCCGGCAGATCTCCCGACACTACTAAAGTGTTAGAGGAGTTTGATGTTCGGTGTGGGCGCGCGGAGATTCAAGAAGGTGAATTGTAAATGACACAGGAGACACGGAGATTTACGTGGTTCGGGCCGCTTGAGCATAATACCCTACTCCACGGGATGAGTTGGTGTTTGTATTGGTTGTCTGAGCTCCAAGTGAGTTCAGAGTGTAGAGTGAGCGTATGTGTAGACGTGTCCTATGTATCATCGGCCTGTCCTTTTATAGTACAAGGGCAGGCCGTTACAAGTTAGCCTGGCCCGACATGTGGCCCCGGCGGTTACTGATATACATTCAACACATTTAATTACCCTTAATGACCGAGTTATGGGCTTTGACGGCACCGTTACTAGTAATTAAAGTTGTCTGATCGTGTGTCATTAATACAATATTAATGATACTTGGTCGGGTCTTGAAGTCCTTGATTCCCCTTTGAAGATCCGGAGCCGTTGTGGAGTCTTCCGGAGGTTAGAGGCTGAAGATCCGACAGTTGGACACGTCGCAGCACCGGAGCACACTGTGGAGAATAGATGGCTCCGGTGCTACCCGACACGTGTCAGCACCGGAGCTTCCCTCGGTCTGGGGTTAGGTCTGGGGGTGCCACTTCAGTACATAGCCCGAAGCTTCCCCCCTTGCGGGCGGTAGCTCCGGTTTGATAGTACACGTGGCGACCCTGGGACTAACCATGTTGGAGAAGCGGGTCCGAACATGTCTGACATGTGGGCCTCCGAAGGTCCTCAAATCAAGTGGATGACTTTCCCTTGAGATCTTTGCAATCCCAAGAGGTATACGGTACTCAGGGTACCGACAGTGGCCCCCTGGGCCCACCTCTGGGGAAGACCCCTTGGGTGAAGTCATTCCACCGGAGGTGGGTCCATCCTTCGACTTTTGAACTGAGTCTTCAAAGGTCTTCAGATGTACCGTTGGCGATGGTTTGGAGTTAAATCCTCGCCTTGTGGTGTATCCCGTGTGCGGCAGGTGAGATCTTTGGCGTGCGGATCTCATGCAATTGAAGGTCGCCGGTTCCCGATACGAAAATCGTATCAGTTCCGCGTGCCTTGTCAGGCCGCTATCTTCAGGCTTCCCGCCTCATGATGACAACTGTTCGCCTGGGTAAGAACCTCGACTTGATCGTCGGGGTGGTCCCGGGCCCTCTTGTCATTGGCTGGGTGGAATTTTTGAGTGGTATCTGCGACTTCCTTGCGGTTTCCATGCAAGCGTCGCAAGGGCTTACTTAAGAAGGAAAGCGCGCACCGTTTGGGGTTCTTTACGCCTCTCATCTGATCTTGTGCTCAAACTCCCAACTTGTGCTTGCTCTTCCTCTCCTGCCTTGTTGTGCTGCGATGGAGTTGGGTCTCCGCGAAAGCCGCTTGAAGAACGACGGTGACCTAAAGATGGTCCGGGCCCTCATGGGATGGTCCTCAGACTTCTTCAACCGCTCGGTCCGCGCCGGGGGAGAGCTCCCGTTTGAGAAGGAGCACGCCGGCAAAATGGTGTACTTCTCCTCGTACTCCATGGTGGGGTTGATCCCACCTTTTTCCTACTTTTTCTTGATGCTGCTAGACTTCTATGGTCTGCAGCTGTATCACCTTGGCCCTCACTCCATTCTCCTTGTGTCTATCTTTGTCCACTTCTGTGAGATGTGGGTGGGCATCCCCCCTGCATTGAACTCTTTCGGACCTTCTTCACCGTCCATACCACCGGCAGGAGCAATGAGTACCATGGCTTCTACTACTTCGTGAAGCGCAAGAAGTACCCATTCAAGTACCTCCGGTCGTTTCCCTTTGGGAAATGGGATGATTGGAAGAAGGATTGGATAGTCGTCCGGGTGGAGGAGCACGAGAGGCTAGAGCTGCCCGAAGGCCTCCCCAACATCGACACGACAATCTGGAGTGAAGCTCCTGTGCTGGTGGAAGCCTTCAACCCTGCTCTGACCAGGATTCGCCAATGCGTGGAGGGAGGATTGACTCCTCAGGCGGTGTTTTGCAACTTCCTGGTCAACAGGTGGGCACCGCTGAAGAGTAGAGAAAAACTCGCTTGGGCCCTCAACAGCGTGATGGACGACGACCGGGTCGAGACCGGGCTGAAGTCCAACATGGTGGGGACAACCTTGGAGTTCCACCTCAAGAAGTTCCAGCACGGCATCGACGTCGCGGGTGACGACTTGACTCCGCCATCAGCTTTTCTCCCTCTAAACGTGGAAGTAGAGTTCAGCAGGGAGCTCCGGCGGAAGATGCCTGTCCTTGACGACCTTGGTGTCGTCGAGAGGAGATCAACCACTAGGGTGGCAATCCCTGGAGCTTCCGAGGGTGGTTCCGACCCTTCCCCAAAGCCAAGGGCTGAGGTCGTTGGCAAGGGTAAGGAGCCGGCGGAAGAACCCTTGAGCCGGAAGAGGAAGTTGCAGCATGCCGACAGAAGGTCCGTCAAGCCTGCCACCTCTGCATCAGCTCCTTCTCCCCGGAGGGGGAGGTCTTCTACAACCGCGACGACTGTACCCGCAGCAGGGTCCTCCTGGGGTGCTAGCTCCGGGCATGCAACTCCAGCACCAGGGCTGGTGGAGGCCTCTAGGTCCGGAGGTTCTTCCCGATCGAGGGGGGCCTCGACTAGGGAAACGCCCGTGGTTGCAACGAGTTCCGGGGGGCCTTCCGGAGCTTCCACGCCGGCTATGACCAGCCCAGAACGACCGGGAAAAAGGTTCCGCGCAAGCTGGTGCGGAAGCCTCCCAAGGTAATTTTTAATCTTTACCTTGGACAGTTGTTTAGTTCTAGTAACTATTTTTTTAAGTTTCTTCGTCCATCATCTGTAGCGTTCCCAAGAAGAGGAGTGAGGCTCCACCCTCAGCCACAGCAGCTGAAGCTGTGAGGGCGGAAGCTTATGCTCCTGTCCCGGTGCCGCCCCAAGTGGTGGCTGAAGCTGCGACAGCTTCGGCACCGGCTGTCGTGGTCATGGACCTCGACTCATCCCCAGAGACTCCCGTGGTAGCGCCGGACCACGGGAGAGAAGATGCGCCAGCGGCACCTGTCCTAGAGGTTGAAGCTTCGGGTACTGGTGCTGAGATGATGGAAGCTCCGGCCGTTGAGCCGGAGGAAGCAGTAATTCCGGCCCCAGAGCCGGAAATTGTCGAAGCTCCGGCAGTTGAGCCAGAGGTGATTGAAGTCCCGGCGTGCGCGCCGGATGTTGAGGAAGTCCCGACGGTTGGGCCCGCTACCTCAGAAGCACCGGCTGCAGAGCCGGTCGTTGTTGGAGCTCCGGCCGTAGGGCCGGTTGATGATGAAGATCTTCCGGCTCCTGAGCCGTTTGTTGCAGAGGCGTCGGAGCTTGAGCCCCCATCGGAGGAGGTGCCCAGGCCGGAGCCAGAAGTGGCTCCTGCTCCGGAAGTGACGACGTCGGAGGTACCCGCGGCTGAGCTGGAGTGCCCTGGTGAAGTCGTTGGCCCCCTGCCTAAGGGGGTGAATGAAGACCTGGCGACGGGGCCTTCCTCAATGGCGACTGAGGCCATCCCGGAGGACGGCCCTAGTGCCATGGAGACTCAGGGGACCACTCTTGTGGAGTGGGACCCAATTTTTGTATCTGAAAACCCGCTGGAACCAGCGGAGGAGACCCCAGCAGGTCCGAAACCTATCCCTTTGTCATTGTCTATTGACAACGCCTGTTCCAGTCTGCGTCAAGTTCAACTGGCCTTCTTCCATGACAGCAAGGCTCTTGAAGAGGAGCGCCAAACCCTTAGGCAGTGGCGTAACCGGCTCTACATCGAGACCAAGCTGGCGCAGTCGAGGCTAGCAGATGACAAAGAGTGGATCAAGTGGGAGAAGGTATGCCTGGAATACTGGGGCAAGTTATTGGATGACAGGGAGAGTATGACTCGTGCCCTTGACGCTCAATCCCGGGAGATTTATGAGCAGACCAAAGCAGCTAACAGTGCGGCCGATGAACGCCAAGAAAGGCTTGAGGCCATTAACACTACACTCATCAAGCGCCGAGAGGCACTTGAAGAGAGGGAGAAACGGCTCGAAGATGAAGAGCAGAAACTCCTAGAGCTGCGGGATGACGTCCTGAAGAGGGAGGAGGAGCTCACCGAGAAGGTGGCTCTGGCTGACAAGGGCCTTGAGGAGCGCGCCAAGAAATTGGAAGAGCTCTACTTGAGGAGGAGGAGAAGGCCTGGGTGCGAGGGCAAGAACTCTACGAGCAAGAGTGTGCCCTTGTTGCCAGGGAGAAGAAAGTGAGGGGCAGGGAGAAGGACCTGGTTGACCGCTGGAACAAGATTCACCTCCGGGAGGAGGAGCTCGGAAAACTCGAAAAGCGGGTTGCTGAAAAGATTCAGCAGAACGCCAAAGAAGTTGAGCGCCTCGCCCGCGAGAATTCTGAACTGGTGGCGGCCAAAAGATCTCTAGAGGAATTGAAGGGCTTGAGGACTGCGGACTCCCTACAGATTTGGGAGTTCCTGGGCAAAGCTAACGACGTGCTGACACCGATGGGCTTCAGCCCCGTGCGTCCGGATGATCCGGAGCCAGAGCCGGATCTAGCGTTGCAGGCATTGAGCTCGGCAGGTAGCAAACTCTCCAAGGTGGGCGACGTCATCGCGGACCAATTGGAGGTTGAGGGGCAATCCCTGGCGAAGAACGTCGCAGAGTATGTGCTGACGTGCTACACCAGCCGGAATCCCCAATTCCCTCTGGACCCGGTGCTTGAAGGTCCCGTCGAAGGAGAAGGTGAAGCTGCCCGAGCCAACGTGTCGGAGGTTGCCCAGAAGGTCGCCCAATTCTTCCATAGGGTCTAGGACCATCTCTGTAGTTCCCACTTGTATTCTCTCTTCTTCTTCCTCAATTTTGTAATCTCTTGTCTCCAGATGAATGAAATCCCCAAATTTTTGTGAATTTCACTTTTTGTCTTCAACACTTTTGTCTTCACTTGGCCCCCTGGTAGATGTACACAATTTGATTGTGAACATGTACAAAGAGGATATTGTGTTTCCTTGAAGACTCATTTGCTTTGAACTTGTAGAGTGTAGGTCCGAAGTCTTCGATAGTGAAGGCCCCCTGAAGTCAAATTGACTACCGTCGGAGCTTAGTAGCTCCGGCAATAGTCCCTATCAACGCATAGAGCATAGATATTTAGCCCTCCGGGGTGTCAGAGCTTAGTAGCTCCGGCAGTGACCTTTGCCAACGCGCAGCTTGTCGGTAGCAGACTCCACTTGTGGGGTCTTCTCACCATCTTTTATTTTACGTCGACGACTGGCCCCCTTAGCTTTACCGGAGCTTGGTTGCTCCGGTGATGATCATTTTCAATGCTTAACATCGATTACAAGCCATCTAGGGGAGTCAGAGCTTTGTTAGCTTCGGTTTTTCTCCATCAACGTGGATTTTATTTTTCTTGCACACTGAAGCCAAGAAAAATAGTAAAATTTGTTTCTTGCCTATAACTTCATCGCGGCTTATGATTCTCGAGAAAATTTTAGCTCGAACGCGATTCTAAATACAACCGAATGCGTTGCCTTTTCTTCCAGATCCAATTGTACTTGGACCCACCTTACTTCGTCCTGCCGGGGTGTAGGTAGAGTGGCGTACTTAGGGTGCTTGACTAGGCTAAGTCGATAGCACACTCCGGCCCTAGATTGGCTTGGCGGCATTCAGGCGAGTGGGCCATGAACAATATTTGAATCCAAAAGAATCGACAATACAACTCGAATTGTATATGAACCGGTCGAACTAAAATTTCTTAAGAATTGCACGTCTTTGTTATAGACAAGAAAGAGAAGAATAAAAAAGAATGTTGAGCCTGTACAAAATAAATGCACGTGGAGTCTGTTTCATATGAAGATGTCTTTCATTATAGGTCCGGGGTACAGGGGAAACAAGTACACTTTTAGGGTACGGAACCAGGCTAAGCGTGTTTAATTTCTCGTTTGACCCAGGGTAGCTAGCCACACTTTTAGTTCTGAGACTGTGACAAGTGTTGCATGAACTTTGCGGACCTTCCGGGGAAGGTCTGGCTGTTCTCCCGAAGGAACTACCCGACTCTGTACAATGACTTTATAACGTACACCTCAAGTTACTACAGACTCACCTCCGTGATATTAAGTGTAGAACTTATGGAGGTGCTCGATGTTCCAAGGATTTGGGAGAGGTGTCCCATCCTCGGTATCCAAGCGGACACTTCCGGGATGGGATACTTTAATCACTCGGAAGGGTCCCTCCCAGCTTGGGGAGAGTTTGTTTAACCCTTCTCTGGATTGTATTCTCCGTAGCACCAGATCGCCTTCCTCGAGATGTCGGTTGTGTACATGCCGCTGATGATAGCGCCGTAGGGCTTGTCGATATCGAGCATTCCGAACAGCTGCTTGGCACCTTCCCTCCTCAAGGAGGTCTAGGTCTTCACGCCAGAGCTGGTCCTGCGTGGCTTCGTCGAAGGTCCGGACCCGGAGTGAACCCAAGGTGATTTCCGGAGGAAGGATTGCTTCAGCTCCATACACCAGGAAGAAGGGTGTCTCTCCAGTTGACCAGTTTGGAGATGTCCTGTTAGCCCATAAAGTGGGCGGAAGTTCTTCAATCCAGTTGGCTCCATGTTTTTTCAAGCGCTCATAGGTGCGCGTTTTGAGTCCTTTAAGGATTTCAGCATTTGCTCTCTCGGCTTGGCCATTACTTGATGGGTGAGCTACAGAGGCGTAGCAAACTTGAATGCCGAGGTCTTCGCAATATCCTTGAAATGCAGAGCTTGTGAATTGGGTCCCATTATCAGTGATGATTTTGTTTGGGACTCCAAATCTGCATACAATGGACTGCAAAAAGTTGATAGCTGGCTGCTTGTTGATTGTCACAACTGGAGTTGCTTCTGGCCACTTGGTGAACTTGTCAATGGCAACGTACGGGAACTTGTAACCTCCGACGGCTCTTGGGAAAGGTCCCAAGATGTCCATCCCCCACATAGCGAAGGGCCATGTAGGAGGTATCATTTGTAGGGGCTGAGCCGGTGTGTGAATTTGCTTTGCGTAAAATTGACATGCTTCGCATTTCTTCACCAGCTCAGTTGCATCCTGGAGTGCTGTAGGCCAGTAGAAGCCATGCCGAAAGGCTTTACCAACCAGCGTGCGGGAAGACGCGTGGTTCCCACACTCGCCTCCATGCATTTCTGCGAGGAGCTCGCAGCTTTCTTCCCTTGTGATGCACCGCATTAGGATGCCATTGGCACCGCACCGGTAGAGATCCCCTTCTACCAACGTGTATCTTTTAGCCAATCTGACTACCCGGTCAGTGGATACATCATCGTGAGGAAGGATGTTGTCTTTCAAGTAGCTCCGGATCTCCGAGATCCATGCATCGGAACTAGCTTGAGCATTTGAGTCTTGCGTGCTGGGTTGCTCGGAGCTTCCGGCAGCACCTACGACCCTTGATGGCTACCATGGTAACAGGGCCATTGGGACCGTCAGCTTCGGGATGCTGATCTCGCCCCCTTCGCTCAGTTTGGCAGGCTGAGCTGTTGGTTTTGACAACCTCCGGACAAAAGTTCTGTCAGGAGCCAGAGCTCCGGTTGACGCTTTCGTTGAGAGTTCGTCAGCTTCAGCGTTATGGGCACGCTAAACATGGTGGAGATCTAGGACTTCGAAGTCCTTCTGAAGCCTCTGGACTTCAAGGATGTAAGCAGCTAGCTGGAGATTGTTGCAGGAGCATTCACCCTTCACTTGCTTAATGATGACCTGTGAATCTCCCTTGACCAGCAGTTGCTTGAAACCATATGACAGTGCCACCTTTAGTCCGTAGATGAGTGCTTCGTACTCCGCCATGTTGTTGGTCGCCTTGAAGTCAAGGTGTACCATGTATTTTACCTTCTCCCCGGTTGGTGTGAGGAGAAGGATTCCAGCTCCGGCCCCCTGCTTTTGCATGGAGTCGTCGAAGTAGAGGGTCCAGTGAGGCTCGGTGAAGATCGGAGCCTTGTGTTCCGACTTCTGCTCGCTGGGGCCCCCAGGGTTTGATGGAGAGGGAGTCCATTCCGCCACGAAGTCTGCCAGTGCTTGACTCTTGACTGCTTGCCTTGAAATGAATTCAAGATCAAATTCGGCCAATTCTTCTGCCCACTTTGCAATATTCCCAGTTGAATTGGGATTATGCAAGATTGCTTGAAGTGGGTAAGAAGTCACCACTGAGATCTTGTGAGCTTGGAAATAATGGCGAAGCTTCCTGGAGGCAATAAGAACTGCATAGAGCAGCTTATGCACCTCTAGGTATCGAGTCTTGGCATCATGTAGTACTTCACTGATGAAGTACACCGGGCGCTGAATGGTCCGGACCTTCCTGGAGGGGCCCAGAGCTTCCTCTCCACTGACCCGGATCCTCCCGGAGGGATCCGGATTTTCTTCGGGGACCTCCGGGTCCTGGCTGGAGGAACCCGGAGCTTCTTCAAAAGGGACCTGGACCCTCCCGAAGGGGTCTGGGTCTTCTGAAGTAACTTCTTGTGGATTCGAGTCTGGGAGCTGGGACCCAGACTCGCTTTCAGGGACCTCCAGACCCTCCCGAAGGGGTCTGGATTCCTGAGTATGGGGTAGCTCTGGTCTCTCCGCAACCAGAACCATACTAACGACTTCGTCAGTTGCTGAAATGTAAAGCAACAAAGGCTCAACAGGGTTCGGAGCTACCAGAATTGGTAGGGTGGTGAGGAACTATTTCAGCTCCTGGAATGCCTTCTCTGCTTCTTCAGACCATTGGAATGGTCCAGACTTCCTCAATAACTTGAAGAAGGGGAGTGCCCGTTCCGCCAGTCTTGAAATGAACCGGCTGAGGGCTGTTAGACATCCAGTTAGCTTTTGGACATCTTTGATGCGGGTTGGTGGCCGCATGTCTTCAATGGATTTGATCTTCGCCGAACTAGCTTCTATACCCCGGTGACTTACCAGGAAACCAAGAAGTTTTCCGGAGCTAACCCCGAAGACACACTTGTCTGGGTTTAGCTTTGTGCGAGTGATCCGCAGCTTATCGAAGATAGCCTGCAAGGTGTCAAGGAGTGACTCCTTATTCTTGACCTTGACCACGATGTCATCGACGTACACTTCCACTATGTCTCTAATGAGTTCTTCAAAGGTTTTGTACATAGCTCGTACAAAGGTTGAAGCTGCATTTTTGAGACCAAATGGCATGGCCGTATAACAGTACAATCCATCTACTGTGATGAAAGAGGTATGCTCTTCATCTTCCCTAGACATTTTGATTTGATGATACCCAGAATATGCGTCTAGGAAACACTGTAATTCACACCCAGAGGTGGAATCCACTATCTGATCTATTCTAGGTAGTGGGAATGGATCTTTTGGACATGCCTTATTTAGTGTGGTGTAGTCGATACACATCCGAAGCTTCCCGTCGGCCTTGGGCACAATGACTGGATTTGCCAGCCATTTTGGATGGAAGACTTCTCGGATGAATCCAACTTCGAGCAACTTCTTCACTTCTTGTCGGATGAAGTTCTGTCGCTCTACGGATTGCTTCCGAGGCTTCTGATGCACAGGCCGGACGTCGAGGTAGATCTTCAGATTGTGCTCAATCACTTCCCTGAGGATCCCAGGCATTTGTGACGGTTGCCAGGCAAACACATCGACATTAGCCCGGAAGAAATTGATGAGCGCGAGTTCCTATTTGTCGTTCAATCCTCCCGATATACGGGTGGTCTAAGCGGCATCAGAACCAATTTGGACGACTTTGACGGGAATGTCGGCATCGCCGCTTGGCTGCACACGAGGTGCGGATGTCGAGCCTCGTTGACGAATGCTCAGGGGTTTTGGAGCTTGCTCCTGCCTGGAGTCCTCCTCTTGCGCCGTGGTAAGTGCATGGAGTTCTTCCAGAGCAGTTACTCCGGCATTACGATCTCCGCAGATCCGGAGAACGCCTACTGGTGTTGGCATCTTTAACACCAGGTAGCCATAATGAGCAGCTGCCATGAATTTGTACAAGGCATGCCTACCCAAGATGGCATTGAATGGTAAGTTGATCTGAGCAACATCGAAGACCAACTTCTCGATGCGATACTTCTCCCGTGTCCCGAAGGTAACGGGAAGAGTAATAGCTCCGAGTGGGGTAATGGCCCCCGGACCTACTCTGGAGAAAGGTTGGGAGGGATGGAGATATGAAGGTCGGAGCTAAAGCTTGGTAAAAGCTTCGAAGCTTATGAGGTTAAGCCCCGAACCTCCGTCTACCATGACATAGTGGAGCTGGATGTTATTGATGGTAGGAGATACCATCAAAGGTAACTGACCTGCTCCAACCATGCTTCGAGGGCAGTCCGAAGCATCAAAAGTGATGGTTGTGTCCATCCACTTCCGATGAGGCTCCGCCCTGGCTGTAGGAGCTACATCAGCCATATCCCGGCGCATAGTCTTGATGACGCGGCGGGAGGTGATATCCCATGATCCACCAAAAATGGTGTTCATGGTCTTCCGACGCTCGTTGTCAGAGACGTCGGAATCGTCGTCGATGGAGGTGTAAACGGCTTTCAGGACCTTTTTGGGATCCTGAAAACCTAACTCTTCTTCAGCCGGAGCTTCGTCGACTTTTTGTTTTCCTTCCCTCTGTCGGAAAGGAGATTCTTCCCGGCGCTTGTTGTAGCGCTCGGCAAGGTTTTGGACCTCCCGGCAGTCTTCCAAACTGTGGTTGTCCGTTTTGTGAATTGGACACCACACTTTGGGTTTGCCTCCGTCTTCAGAAGACGGTCGAGGTCACTTCTCAGGGTGTGGCCCCCGGCCACCCGGAGCTGCAGCAGCTGCAACATTGGATGTACCGGCCGACGGCTTCTTCTTGCCGTTGGTCTTTTTCTTCTTCTTGTCGTTCCCGGAGGTAGCAGCTTCTTCTTTGGAGGATTTCTTGTGACCCTCCGGAGTTGGTTTGGAGTGCATCTCACGGCCCTCCACAGCTCTGGCACATTTGTCAGCCAAGCTGAAGAGTTCCGTGACACTGGTAATCTCCTTGATTGCCAGTTTCTCCAGCATCTTCTTATCCCACACTCCCTATCTAAATGCCACGATGACAGAGGCGTTAGAGATAGAAGGGATAGTGTTTCGTACCTGAGAGAACCTCTGGATGAATGATCGCAGGGATTCTCCCCCTTTTTGCACGACTGCAAAAAGGTCCAGTTCAGTGCCTGGTCGGGTGTATGAACTCCCAAAGTTGGCGGTGAACTGCCGGCACAGCTCCTCCCAACTGTTGATGGAGTTGGGTGGAAGGCTCATAAACCAGGACCTGGCGGTCCCAACTAAAGCCACTGGGAAATAATTGGCCATTACGGCCTCATTTCCTCTGGCTGCCAAAATAGCAGTGGAGTAAATCTGAAGAAATTCGACAGGATTGACGGTCCCGTCTAACTTCTCCGGTAGGTGAGGCCGAAACTTCTGTGGCCACCTGACCATACGCAGATGCATGGCCAGGGCTGAACAGCCTCCTCCTACTCCTTCAGGAGCAGGAATGTCTTGAGCTTCTCGTCTTTCACGAGCACGCTCAATATGGACTCGGCCGTCCTGTTGGCGGTATCGGCGATCAAGCTCCGCCCGGAGGTCATGAGTTAAAAGACTGGATACCGTGTGAGTGCGTCGTGCCCCGGAGGGCAATGACGTCACTTGCTGTGATGCAGCACGTCTCCTGTTGTTGGAAACGTGCGGACCAAGTCTACCAGACAAGGTCCGCCGCTGCGATGGGGCCCGTCCTGAAGGAGGAGGACCCTGGTTGCTGATGCGGTCGGCTACTGCTGCAACCAAATGTTCCACATCGACCCTCCACTGCTCCAGTGCATCCCGAGATGCATCCGGAGGTGGTGGGCGTTGGAGAAGAGCACGTGCTGCATGGAGCGCGTGTTCCGGGTTGTCATGATTTGCCGACGCAGTGATGGACGCCGGTGCACCATCGCGTTGCCCAGCTTGATTTGCTGGTGGAGGCGGTGGTGGTGGCAATGTGACTCATGCTGGCACTGAGGCCCCTGTTGGTGGCTGCATATTGGAGGGATTACCCTCAACAGCTTGACAGCGGGTTGACCATTGGATGATCCAGCAGCTGAGTTCACCATTCTTGAAATCTCAGGCGCCCCTTCCTGGCGCGCCAACTGTCGGTGGTTTAGATCCGGCAGATCTCCCGACACTACTAAAGTGTTAGAGGAGTTTGATGTTCGGTGTGGGCGCGCGGAGATTCAAGAAGGTGAATTGTAAATGACACAGGAGACACAGAGATTTACGTGGTTCGGGCCGCCTGGGCATAATACCCTACTCCACGGGATGAGTTGGTGTTTGTATTGGTTGTTTGAGCTCCAAGTGAGTTCAGAGTGTAGAGTGAGCGTATGTGTAGACGTGTCCTATGTATCGTCGTCCTGTCCTTTTATAGTACAAGGGCAGGCCGTTACAAGTTAGCCTGGCCTGACATGTGGCCCCGACGGTTACTGATATACATTCAACACGTTTAATTACCCTTAATGACCGAGTTATGGGCTTTGACGGCACCGTTACTGGTAATTAAGGTCGTCCGATCATGTGTCATTAATACAGTATTAATGACTCTTGGTCGGGTCTTGAAGTCCTTGATTCCCCTTTGAAGATCCGGAGCCGTTGTGGAGTCTTCCGGAGGTTAGAGGCTGAAGATCCGATAGTTGGACACATGGCAGCACCGGAGCACACTGTGGAGAACAGATGGCTCTGGTGCTACCCGACACGTGTCAGCACCGGAGCTTCCCTCGGTCTGGGGTTAGGTTCGGGGGTGCCACTTCAGTACATAGCCCGAAGCTTCCCCCCTTGTGGGCGGTAGCTCAGGTTTGATAGTACACGTAGCGACCCTGGGACTAACCATGTTGGAGAAGCGGGTCCGGACATGTCTGACATGTGGGCCTCCGAAGGTCTTCAAATCAAGTGGATGACTTTCCCTTGAGATCTTTGCAATCCCAAGAGGTATACGGTACTCAGGGTACCGACACAAGTACTATTGCTGCACATCCTGCTACACCGAGTACTGCAGGGGAGCTGTCGAGCCGACATACTTCTGGTCAGGTAGCGGAGGGTTTACCTGCGGTGCACCTTGGACGGAGGACGCGTCGTGAACAGGGCATTAAGGGCCATATTCGGCGTCGAGGTTGCGCCGCCTCTCTCGCTGCTGCTCGATGATGACACAACCATCCATGTGAGCTTGACGACAGTCAAGCTCAGCCCTGAGGCCCTCCGTAGGGAGCCGACTAACGCTCGTAGGCTTGGAGGAGCAGGAGTTGGCGGTGTGACGGTCGATAGATGTGACGCCCAGTTCCGAGAAAAGAACCAAGCTAATGCATATGTGCGCCCAGGATGTTCATCACACATACACGAGTGCAATCACAAACAATATACAGATAATTACCATAGAACAAGATTAATTAACCAAATTTTATTTCACAAAACATATTATCCTCGAATACAAGCTCTAATAAATATTAATGACAAGTTCAACTAATGCAACGAAAATAAACTAATTAAGTGACTAAGCAAACTAAGCATAAGGGATAGCGCAGCTCCAAAAACACCACAGACAAAGCTGACGGTAGACACGCCCTAGAACTCTGCATTATCATCATTAAACTCTCAATCCCGACCTGCAACTGTTGAGGGGGGGGGGATTGCAAGAGTGAGTACATGTCGTACTCAACAAGTGTGGAAAGTATGACATGTGGCTTATTCAAATGTCGACAATAATAATGGTTAAGTGCTGATAAGTACATTAAAACATTTGAAAAGAATTATATTATCTTTATATGAATCAAACCATCATAATCATAAGTAATATCATAATACCAGTCCATAATTCACCATCCTCATCCATAATTCCAGATTTCACCATTTGCCAATAACCATATTCAATACCAGAAATTAATCCATAACCATAATACTGACCATAACCATCCCAATACCAAATTCCCTCTAATCATGGAAGTTGTCCAGGTGCTCATAACCGGGAGCACGGCTATCATGATAGTTTTAGACACACTCTACAGAGTTTGTACCTCTTTACCCACGTGTTTGTGATTTCATCACCTTTCGATGACTAGAACCTCTATTATGCCGTCTCACACTTCCGTTGGTGTGTGGCCAAGAGATCACAAAATAGCCTTTACAAAGGGATTACTAGCCTATTTAGACCCCACTGAGGTTTCACCAGTGGCGATGTCTCCTACAGAGCACATCTTCAACCAAGGGCCCCCTCTTGAGCCATTCGGATCCCAGGGTAGTCCCACCAATCATCAACAAACCCAATCCGACTACCCCTTCCTCGAGCATCCACAATGGTCCAAACAGCACTAGCAAAGCCCTAATTAGTCAGCTACACCGCACCCATACTTGGCCTCGTGGTGGCACTGTAGTCTTGGCTTATTCTCGCATGAACCGGTCCTTAGATCTAAAGCAAGCAAACCACCATGACATCCAACCCATCCACATACCAGGCTTGCTTAGATCACCCATTACCATACCAGATTTAACCAGTTCATGTCAACCACAATCTCATTAATGCATAATTAAATTAATTAGTGTAGTTGTTCTTCCATCCCAATTAATTAAGCGAGGCAAATAGGTAAAAATCCCATCCCGACTCTCTACCATATGTCCTAGGTGACAAGGGTGGGTAAACAATTCTAGTAAACTTCCTATCATAGGGTTCCCATCAAATTGACACAAGCATGCAGTTTTGCAAACAAAATATTTATTTTAAAACAGGATCAATATGCTTCAAGGACACTTGCCTTGCTCTTGCTGTTGATTAGGATCAAAGCCTTCAAAATCTTGGTGCTGTAGATCCTCCGCGGCACTCTCTAGCGCAAATCCGTCTAATCCACACAATAAACATACAAGACAAGAAACACAATCAAATAGTGCACAAATATTACTCAATATGTCACGACATGCATTATTGATGCAAATGCAAGGTAGAACTTGTTAATAGATTGCTTTTAATGATCAATAACTAGTTCTAATAGCTTTTAACAAGTTTATACAGGTTTTGAGTTGATTAGATCAGTTTTTAGAATTAATTCAACCCAATTTAACTAGGAAGATCAGACTAGTCCGCTAGGGACCGGACAAGTCCGCACTCTGCAAGATCAGCGGATTAGGGTTCTCTAGATCGACGTGAATTTGGAGATTAGGGGTTGAATTCTTGTAAAGAAAAGAGAATAGAAGGTATACCAGGTGTTTAGAACTCCATTGAATCAAGAAACTTGGAGGTGGCACTTGGATCTTGGTGATCTAGGGTTGGTGATGAACTTGGAGATGAATTGGTGATGAAGATCAAAACTTGATGGAGATCTTGATCCTCTTTTGTTTCCTCCTCTTCTTCTTCTTGCTTGGGATCTTCTCCTCCCTCCTTGATGGTGGCTCTCCACGAACTAGGGTTTAGGTGGGGTGGAAATGTGGCAAATAGATGTCAAGCCAAGGGGTGGGGTTGTTTATATAGAGGTGGAGGCTAGGGTTAGATGGATTTCGAGTTTGTGATGAGTAGAGGCCGGTTTAGAGTCCCACATGGGCTCTAAAAGAGTTAGGCATGACGTCCCTAGGCCCACTTAACGTGAAACCCAAGAAACAAGTCGTAAAACAAAAGATCAAATTGGAGTCACGAAATATCGGACAAGTCCGGAAAGGACCGGACTAGTCCGAAGTCGTCTAGAGAGAAAATCGGACAAGCCTGGCCAAACATCGGACAAGTCCGACTTTAAACAGAGAGGAAATCGGACAAGTCCGCCAGAACACCGGACTAGTCCGGAAAGGTCCAAGGACTTAGCAATTTTTCAAGAATTCTTGGAATATCGGACTAGTCCGCACAAAATCGGACAAGTCCATTTTTAGTCAGAGAGAAATCGGACTAGTCCTCAGTAAAATCAGACTAGTCCGCACTTTCCTGCATTTTAAGTGCGGTTTTGTTCCAAATCAATTTTAAACTTGTTCCTCTTTATGTGGATCAATGTTAAACATGTAGAAAGATGAGCTGGCATATCCAACTTATATGCTACTTCTCCTCTTTTGTCCAAAATCTTGAATGGTCCAATATAACGAGGTGCTAGCTTTCCTCTTATGTTAAACCTCTTATGACCCCTCATTGTTGACACCTTGAGGTAAACAAAATCTCCCACTTTAAAGGTTAATTTCCTTCTCCTATTGTCCGCATAGCCCTTTTGTCTTGATTGGGCAGCCCTCAAGTTTTCACGAATTATTCGGACTTGCCTTTTAGCTTCTTGCAACACATCCGGAACAAACACTTGAGTTTCTCCTGTCTCATTCCAGAATAAAGGTGTCCTACACTTCCTCCCATAAAGCGCTTCATATGGTGACATCTTCAAACTTGCTTGGTAACTATTGTTTTATGAAAATTCTGCGTATGGCAAGCTTTTGTCCCAACTTTTCCCATGCTTCAAAGCACACGCTCTTAGCATGTCCTCTAAAATCTAATTGGTCCTCTCGGTTTCTCCATCCGTTTGAGGATGATATGCTGAACTAAAATTCAACCTCATTCCCAAAGCTTCATGCATTTTTTGCCAAAACCTGGAAGTAAATTGAGAACCTCTATTCGAGACTATCTTCTTCGGGACTCCATGTCGACACACAATATGCTCCATGTATATTTCGGCCAAATGTGCAGCTGTATATTTGGTCTTCACAGGGACAAAATGAGCTGACTTGGTTAAGCGATCCACAATTACCCAAATTGAGTCATACCCTGACTGAGTACGGGGTAACCCAACTATGAAGTCCATTCCGATTTCTTCCCACTTCCATTCTGGGATATTCAATGGTTGTAATAATCCAGCTGGCCTTTGATTTTCAGCCTTGACTCGTTGACACACATCACACAATGCTACGTATTCAGTTATGTCCTTCTTCATGCTATCCCACCAATAGCAAGTCTTCAAGTCCTTGTACATCTTCTTACAACCAGGATGAATTGAGTAAGGTGAGTCATGTGCCTCCTTTAATATTGTCTCCCGGATATGCTTCACATTAGTCACGACAATCCTTTTTCCCAGCCATAAGGTACCATGTTCATCCTCATCAAATCTGAATTCTCTCCCTTCTTCGATCCTTTCCTTGATTCCCTTGATCTCTTCATATGTGGTTTGTGCTTCTCGAATTTCTTGCTCCAAGGTTGGATTTAACTCCATCATCTCCATCTCATTTACAAATTCGAGGTTCAACCTTTCAAACTCCTTACATAACTCGAATGGTAACTCTCGAACTGTGAGTTGATGACTTACTCCCTTTCTACTCAAAGCATCGGTCACTACATTGGCTTTTCCCGGATGATAGTTGATTCCCAAATCATAATCTTTGATGAGCTCCAACCATCTTCGTTGCCTCAAGTTCAGACCCGTTTGTGTGAAAATATACTTCAAACTCTTATGATCCGTATAAATTTCACACCTATGTCCAAGGATATAGTGTCTCCAAATCTTCAACGCATGTACCATGGCAGCAAGTTCTAAATCATGTGTTGGGTAATTCTGCTCATGTTTCTTCAATTGTCTCGATGCATAGGCGACCACTTGACCTCCTTGCATCAATACACATCCAAGTCCTTGTCTCGATGCATCGCAATAAATGTCAAAACTCTTGCTCACATCCGGTAGTACCAAAACTGGGGCTGTTGTCAACCTCTTCTTTAACTCCTCAGAACTGTTTTGACAAGCTTCAGTCCATCGGAAAGCCTTTCCCTTCATTAGCAACTCCGTCATAGGCTTGGCTATCTTGGAAAAGTCCTTGATGAATCTACAGTAATATCCAGCCATCCCAAGAAAACTTCTTATTTCCTTGACATTTTGCGGGGGCTCCCACTTCAACACGTCTCTCACTTTTCCGGGGTCAACCGATACTCCTTCTGAAATTATATGACCCAAAAATGACACCTCTTTCAACCATAACTGACACTTGTTGAACTTGGCATACAATTGATGCTCCTTCAATTTCTGCAACGTAAGCCTCAAGTGTTCCTCATGCTCCTTCTCATCCTTCGAGTAGATCATAATGTCATCGATGAACACCATGACGAACTTGTCCAAGTACTCCATGAAGACTTTATTCATGAGGTACATAAAGTAGGCAGGTGCATTTGTCAATCCAAAGGACATCACGGTGTACTCATAAGATCCATACCGTGTCCTAAAAGCTGTCTTAGGTATGTCCGATGCTCTAATCTTCATTTGAAAGTATCCCGACCTCAAATCAATCTTAGAGAATATACAAGCACCCTTCATCTGATCAAACAAGTCTTCTATGCGTGGCATGGTGTACTTGTTCTTGATTGTTACCTCGTCGAGAGCTCGGTAATCCACGCACATCCTTTGGGATCCATCCTTCTTGTACACAAATAGAACGGGCGCTCCCCAAGGCGAAGAGCTAGGGCGAATAAAACCCTTCTCTAGTTGCTCTTGAATTTGCTTCTTGAGCTCCGCTAATTCCAAAGGAGGCATCCTATATGGCCTCTTAGCTATAGGTGCAGTTCCAGGTATTAAATCAATAACAAACTCAATGTCTCGATCAGGTGGCATACCTGGCAACTCGTCCGGAAAAACATCCAAAAATTCACACACCACCGGAATCTCCTCAATTGCGGCACCGTCCATATGATTCAGCTCCAATTGCTTCGGTGCGGTTTGAGATGCTTCAAATTCTACGATGATCCCTTCTTCATTTGTCAACTTCACCGTCTTCGTGGCACACTCAATAACTCCATTGTGCTTCCTCAACCAGTCCATACCAAGTATAATGTCCAATCCTTGAGAATGCAAAACAATGAGGTTGGCAGAGAAGTCTACCCCCCTTATGCTAAGGCTTACTTTTGGACATATTATATTTGTCCTCATCTCTCCTCCAGGAGACTTAACCAACAGAATAAACTTCATATGAGAGATAGGCAAACAATACTTGGCAACATACTTTGATGCAATGAATGAATGCGATGCTCCAGAATCAAATAACATAGTCGAGAGGTTGGAGTTGGCGAGAAACATACCAATGACCACGTCATCCACTTGTTGATCATCCTCCGTAGAGACATGGTTCACGTTGCCACGGGCAAAATTCTGCTTTCCACGGTTCCCTTGTGGCGCTCCTCCATTGGGTCTTGGGTTTTGCCTCAGTGCATTGCTTCCTTGACCAAGGTCTGACTTAGGACATTGATGCACAAAGTGTCCAGCTTCTCCACAAGTATAACACTTCTTAACTCCACCAGAATTATTGGGACGAGCTTGGTTTTGAGCACTTGCAGCAGGAAAGTTAGCGCGAGGTGCATAAGGCATTGGAGGCCTAGGTGCTTGCATGACAGGGCGCTGCTGCACAAACTGAGTTGGGTGTGGTGCATAACCAGGGCATTGAGCAGGAATAGAAGAGCTGTAATAAGGCGCATTGGGAGGCGCAAAGCGAGGGCGCACATTACTTCCTTGTTGCTGTCCTTGATATGGCGCCTTCCTCTTGTTGTCTTGCTCCATCTTACGAATCTTGTTCTCAACCACAATTGCTTTGTCCACAAGCTTCTGAAAATTTGCATAGTCACAATTGAGAAATTGCACTTGAATTTCATTATTGAGGCCTCTCATGAACAAGTATTGCTTCCGATTGTCCCGACTAACATCCTCAGGCGCATACCTTGAGAGTTGAGTGAACTTGTTGAGATATTCACTCACGCTTGATTTTCCTTGCCTTAAATTCTCAAATTCTTGCCTCTTCAAGATCATAACACCCTCCAGCACATAATGAGAACGAAAACTCTCCTTGAATTCCGCCCAGGTAATTCTCTCTTGGTTCTCATGAGCATTGCAATAAGAATCCCATCAATCCGCAGCTGCTCCAACTAGTTGATGAGAAGCAAACAAGACCTTCTCCCGATCACTGCATTGGACAATAGCTAGCTTCTTCTCCACGGACTTGAGCCAATCATCCGCATCCATAGGGTCAGCGGCTTGAGCAAAGGTCGGCGGCCTAGTCCTCATAAACTCTCCCAATCGGTTATGAGGAGGCAGGGGTGGCGGTGGAGGCATGTGAGGCTGATTGTTGATGTTGCCAGCCTGCAGCTGTCCTATTGTTTGTATCATGGTTCGCATGAGCTGGTTTTGCATAGCCAATAGCTGCTCAATGTTGATAGCTCCCTGAGTAGATCCTTGTCCAATGTTGTTCTGAGGCACTCCATGGTTCTCCCCCTCATCATTAGCATCCCTCTGGTTGCGAGTCCTCACCATCTGGAGAAAAGCAATAGGTAAGAATTAGAAAATGTTCCCAACTATATGCATCAAGGGATATGAAACTAAACAGCTAGCTACACTAGCCTAGGTGGACATGGCAATGCCAAAGCATCCCAAAATCATCTATTAAGCACCCAAGCAAACAATATATATAGCAAACAACACTCCAAACAAAAACACATCGATTCCTGAGTGCTCCTATGTGCTCTAAAGTGTCCATTCTATCTAGGCTGCATCCTACGGTCAACCTCGCTCTGATACCATTCTGTGACGCCCAGTTCCGAGAAAAGAACCAAGCTAACGCATATGTGTGCCCAAGATGTTCATCACACATACACGAGTGCAATCACAAACGATATACAGATAATTACCACAGAACAAGATTAATTAACCAAATTTTATTTCACAAAACATATTATCCTCGAATACAAGCTCTAATAAATATTAATGACAAGTTCAACTAATGCAGCAGAAATAAACTAATTAAGCGACTAAGCAAACTAAGCATAAGGGATAGCGCAACACCAAAAACACCACAGGCAAAGCTGACGATAGACACGGTCTAGAACTCCGCATTATCATCATTAAACTCCCAATCCTGACCTGCAACTGTTGGGGGGGGGGGGATTGCAAGAGTGAGTACATGTCGTACTCAGCAAGTGTGGAAAGTATGACATGTGGCTTATTCAAATGTCGACAATAATAATGGTTAAGTGCTGAAAAATACATTAAAACATTTGAAAAGCAATATATTATCTTTATATGAATCAAACCCATCATAATCATAAGTAATATCATAATACCAGTCCATAATTCACCATCCTCATCCATAATTCCAGATTTCACCATTTGCCAATAACCATATTCAATACCAGAAATTAATCCATAACCATAATACTGACCATAACCATCCCAAATACCATCCCGATACCAAATTCCCTCTAATCATGGAAGTTGTCCAGGTGCTCATAACCGGGAGCACGTCTATCATGATAGTTTTAGACACACTCTGCAGAGTTTGTACCTCTTTACCCACATGTTTGTGATTTCATCACCTTTCGATGACTAGAACCTCTATTATGCCGTCTCACACTTCCGTCGGTGTGTGGCCAAGAGATCACAAAATAGCCTTTACAAAGGGATTACTAGCCTATTTAGACCCCATTGAGGTTTCACCGATGGCGAGCTCCTACAGAGCACATCTTCAACCAAGGGCCCCCTCTTGAACCATTCGGATCCCAGGGTAGTCCCACCAACCATCAATAAACCCAATCCGACCACCCCTTCCTCGAGCATCCACAATGGTCCAAACAGCACTAGCAAAGCCCTAATTAGTCAGCTACGCTTCACCCATACTTGGCCTCGTGGTGGCACTGTAGTCCTGGCTTATTCTCGCATGAACCGGTCCTTAGATCTAAAGCAAGCAAACCACCATGACATCCAACCCATCCACATACCAGGCTTGCTTAGATCACCCATTACCATACCAGATTTAACCAGTTCATGTCAACCACAATCTCATTAATGCATAATTAAATTAAGTAGTGTAGTTGTTCTTCCATCCCAATTAATTAAGCGAAGCAAACGGGTAAAAATCCCATCCCGACTCTCTACCATATGTCCCAGGTGACAAGGGTGGGTAAACAATTCTAGTGAACTTCCTATCATAGGGTTCCCATCAAATTGACACAAGCATGCAGTTTTGTAAACAAAATATTTATTTTAAAACAGGATCAATATGCTTCAAGGACACTTGCCTTGCTCTTGTTGTTGATTAGGATCAAAGCCTTCAAACTCTTGGTGTTGTAGATCTTCCGCGGCACTCTCTAGCGCAAATCCGTCTAATCCATGCAATAAACATACAAGACAAGAAACACAATCAAAGAGTGCACAAATATTACTCAATATGTCACGACATGCATGATTGATGCAAATGCAAGGTAGAACTTGTTAATAGATTGCTTTTAATGATCAATAACTAGTTCTAATAGCTTTTAACAAGTTTATACAGGTTTTGAGTTGATTAGATCAGTTTTTAGAATTAATTCAACCCAATTTAACCAGGAAGATCGGACTAGTCCGCTAGGGACCAGACAAGTCCGCACTCTGCGAGATCAGCGGATTAGGGTTTTCTAGATTGACGTGAATTTGGAGATTAGGGGTTGAATTCTCGTAAGGAAAAGAGAATATAATGTATACCAGGTGTTTAGAACTCCAATAAATCAAGAAACTTTGAGGTGGCACTTGGATCTTGGTGATCTAGGATTGGTGATGAACTTGGAGATGAATTGGTGATGAAGATCAAAACTTGATGGAGATCTTGATCCTCTTTCGTTTCCTCCTCTTCTTCTTCTTGCTTGGGATCTTCTCCTCCCTCCTTGATGGTGGCTCTCCACGAACTAGGGTTTAGGTGGGGTGGAAAAGTGGCAAATAGATGTCAAGCCAGGGGGTGGGGTTGTTTATATAGAGGTGGAGGCTAGGGTTAGATGGATTTCGAGTTTGGGATGAGTAGAGGCCGGTTTAGAGTCCCACATGGGCTCTAAAAGAGTTAGGCACGATGTCCCTAGGCCCACTTAACGTGAAACCCAAGAAACAAGTCATAAAACAAAAGATCAAATCAGAGTCACGAAATATCGGACAAGTTCGGAAAGGACCGGACTAGTCCGAAGTCGTCCAGAGAGAAAATCGGACAAGTCTGGCCAAACATCGAACAAGTCTGACTTTAAACAGAGAGGAAATCGGTCAAGTCTGCTGGAACACTGGACTAGTCCGAAAAAGTCCAAGGACTTAGCAATTTTTCAAGAATTCTTGGAATATCGGACTAGTCCGCACAAAATCGGACAAGTCCATTTTTAGTCAGAGAGAAATCGGACTAGTCCTCAGTAAAATCGGACTAGTCCGCACTTTCCTGCATTTTAAGTGCGGTTTTGTTCCAAATAAATTTTAAACTTGTTCCTCTTTATGTGGATCAATTTTAAACATGTATATGAGTGTATGCAAGGCATGATGCTTGAAAATGAGGGTGTTACAATAGATGGCGTGAGTGACAACGACACGAGGCGCCTTCCCCTGTTGGGGGAGTTGATGGCTGCTACGACGAGGTGGTCGATGTTTTGGACCCACTGCTGAGCTGCCCCCTGAGAGGCGTTCAACGACGGTGGGTGGTGGAGGAGAGCTCTGGCCGCCGCCAAAGCGCTCTCCGGGCTTGCTGTTGTGGGTGCTGGTAGAGCCGACTGAGCTGAGGCGTGTCCTGACGTGCCATTTTGGCCAGCCGTACCTGCACGGGGGCGAGATGGACCAGAGAGTGCTGCTCGAGCAATAGATCTGGTCACCGGACGACGGCCGCGAAAACCGCCTTCCACGGGCCTGATGAACACCATGGTGGTGAAAGCGCTACCACTTTTTTGAGAGAAAAAGCCCCTACCTGGTGCGCCAAATGTCGAAGTGTTAATGTGACACTTCCCTTGGATCTGCTAAGGAGCAGCCCGGAGAGGTTCTTGTTCGGCGGGGCTTATGCCTCAAACTAGTGTTCTAGCAGAAGAGTATGTGACACGATGGTTTTTACGTGGTTCAGGCCGCAGGGGCATAACACCCGACTCCACAGTGGATTGTATTATTGGTGAGTGTGTATACGTGTGTGTGTGTGAATCGGGGATTCTAAGTGTGGTCTTTATATGGGTGGCAGTCTGGGCCTTTTATAGTCAAGGTCGGACGCCTCACAAGTGGGGTCCCGGGGCCCGATAGGTGGTACCGGGCGATCTTATCCTAAAGATCTAAGGCTTCTTCTGTAAGCTTGCTCTGACCGCGAACTTGTGGACATGCCATCTTTCTGCCCGTGTTGTCAGTAGCCCACGCGCCGTTGCTGACATTGGCAGGGAATATCCCATCCAACTGTCTCTGGCACTGTAAGCTACCCACTTGGCAGAGTGGGATAGGCCTGCGGCGCCTTCAATGTGATGCGAT
The DNA here is from genome assembly GCA_036927565.1 of Tuctoria greenei. NCBI lineage: Eukaryota > Viridiplantae > Streptophyta > Magnoliopsida > Poales > Poaceae > Tuctoria > Tuctoria greenei. The sequence goes on from JAYESD010000005.1 coordinate 5,868,645, forward strand.
TAGTCGTAGCGGTACCTGACATTAGGCGTGCGCCGCGCCATCCATCCGGGGAAGCCGCGTATCTTCAAGTCTTGACGGCGACAATGCGCACCACCCTCTTAACTTCCTCACTATCTTCTCAAGGCAAGTGGACTGACCATGCGGCCGCTGGGGAGCTTTCTGCCATGGTGGAGGCCACGCCCGTCTCGCGGACCACGTGGCAGCTCGGGAGCTCACCTCTGTGGGGGAGGCCAGGTCTTGCCCTGCAGGCCACGTGGCAGCTCGGCTGCTCACCTCCGCGGGGGATATCGGGTCTCGACTTTGTGGGCCACGTGGCAGCTTGAGAGACCACATCCGCGGAGGAGGTCGGGTCCCGTCTTGCTGGGCACGTGGCTGCCTGGGAGCTTGTCGTCAAGGTGGAGTTGAGCTCTCCCTTCTGGATGTTTTGTGGGCACCCCGAACTTCCCATCTGAGGTCGGCGGGTCCGGGTTTCTTTGAACATGTGGCGCCCTCGGACCCTATCCCTACTGGGAGGCGAGGTACCTAGTCGGCTCTAGCTTGTGTGTGAGGATACCCGGTATGTCGGGTACCGACAGTGGCCCCTTAGTAGAAGACTTAGAAGCAGCAGTAGAACCTGAAGGTGCAGAAGGCTGAGTCATAGAACTAGCATCTCCTGATGGTGTAGAGGCAATGAGGCGATGAAGAAGCTCGAGCAACTGGGCATCCATAGTAGAAGAACCCCCTTGAGAGCCTCTAGTACCAGCACCACCAGCACCCTGTGAAGAACTGTGAGCATGAGCCTTCCTCTTTATGAAACAACATGCCTCCTCATGTTCATATTTACCACAATAGTCACAGTAAAGACCACCAAACCCCCCAGATGAAGAGTGAGAAGCAACTGAAGAAGGTATTGTCGATGAAGTAGCAGTATTACAAGGAGCCAAGGAACGAGCAGCTAACACTGAAGAATATTATAGCAGACCAGCAGCACGAAGACGAATCTCCTCATTACGAACGCTAGACAGAGCGTCCATAAGAGTGACACAAGGGTAACGAGCAAGCAACTGAGCACGAAGAGGCTCAAACTCATCATGAAGCCGAGTCAAGGTGTCATATGTGCGATGAAGCTAGCACATCCTTCTGACTCTGACAAGACGAACAGGTACCTGGTGATAGTTGAGGACCAAGAGTATCAAGCTAAGGCCAAATAGACGACATCTAGGCAAAGAACATATCTACAGTAGCATCTCTTTGTCGTAAGATCTGCTCCTGATGAATAGCAGCAAGATAGGTAGACTGACCATTAGGCTTGTATCGGTGACGTAGAAAAGTCCACATCTGATGTGCATGCTCAAACTCAACAATATCAGTAGCCAAATGATCCTCCATACTAGCAGCAAGAATAGCACCAACACGAGCATCTTCGTCCAACCATACCCTGTACACACTATCGTGAGACTCGTAAGAAGCGAGACAAGTCTCATAGTCTTCAAGTAACTTCTGTTTCTCAACATCACTAGTCTTCTCTTCAATGACAGGCTGCGAAGTAGCAATAGGACAAGACAGTCATCTGATATCACTCGTGAGGAATTCTCAAAGACGTAGACCACACATACATAGACGCATGCGGGGAATCCAGTCGTGATAGTTGGTGTCATTGAAAAGCAACAGACAACGCAAGACTGGAACTCACCCGAAGAAGAAGTCATCCTGATCGGACAACAGGTGACGACGAGAGTGCAAAATATGTAGCGGCGAGAGACAGCGAGGGCGTGGGAAAATAAGCAGCACAAGCTGCAGCGTTTTTCTTTTTGTTTTGATTTTAGTTAAAACCCTAGTGGTGGGAACTGAAGGCCCACAGGCTCAACTCACGGACGTGCAACTCACATACACCAGAGAAATCCCGCAAGTGGCGGCGCCGTGAATAGATTACGGGAAAACAGCGCTCGCGGGAGGACGCCGAGGGAGGCACGGCGCCGGAGGACGGCGCAACGGCGACAAGATACCAAGAGACGGTGGCCGGCGAAGTCCAGCGGCAGCAACTTACGAGGCCATTGGAGGATACTCGTGGCGGCGCAGAACTCGAGGCCGACCGGGATAGAGACTTCCACGAAGAGAAGCCAACGACCGGCAAGGAAGAAGTCGATCGAAGAAGCAGCACCGATCTGAACGAAGATCTGGCCGCCGGACTGGAGAGAGTCGGCAAGAGACAAGTCGATGGAAAAAAATAACATAGCTTTTATAGCATGTTATGAATAATGTGCTGGTATTATTGAGGAGAGACATCTATAAATAGATGTACAGGAATAATATTTATGCAGAAAATCTCTTATACAAAAGAGAAAATACAAATATACTTTTACATCTCTAAGATTCTAACAGAGAACCTCTAAAGCATACTCTATTTTCTAAAACATACTCTAAAGCATACTCTATGTACTCTATAATTATAGTTTTTCCTCTCTCTAAATATACAATCATCTTTACAGTACCCTTTAGAGTGTATTTTAGAGGCCCTTGGTGCGGATGGCCTAAGACGCCGTGCGTGCAGGAGGAACATGGCGCGGCGTCGTCGCCGGACTAGGCCGCGCAGCTGCTGCGGATTTTGATCAGGCTGACCGGAACCAAGAACACCATCGAGGTGGGCGTGTTCACCGACTCCTCGCTCCTCGCCGCGGCCCTCGACCTCCCCGACGACGGCCAGGTGGTTGCGATCGACGCCAGCGGGGAGCACTACGAGCTTGGCCGACCGTTGATCGAGAAGGCCGGCGTGGCGCACAAGGTGGACTTCCGCGAGGGCGAAGGCATCGCCGTGCTGGACAGCATGCTGTCCCCGACGCGCCCCTGTCGGACGACAACCGGCTCATATCTCGGCCGCCATCCGGGTACTCAACGCCAGGCTCGCCGCCCACGAGCGCATCGAGAGGTGTGCCAGCTCACCATCGCCGCGGTGTCACCTTCTGCTGGCGTCTGCAGCCATGTGGCGCGGCTTTAGTCTTTGTCAATATTTGATCTTCCAGAGTTTAATTTCAGCTCTTTCAATAAGGGCTCTAATCGCTTGAGATGGTTGCGTCTGCCGCTGCAGCTGTGGCGGTTGCAGCCAATAGCAACGGCAGCAGCAAGTAACCGAGTACTACCAAAATATTGAATGAGCTGCGAACACCGTTGTACCAACCATGCATAATTCGATCAAGTTTGGTTGTTCTACTTGCCTGTGGAACATGCCCGAACGACCCCCCACGATGGCGACGACGCGCGCAGCTAGTTTTCGTGCCTGGGTAGCGAGGGTGGAGTGGGTCGTCATCGTGGCCTTGCGTTCTCGCGGCGAGCAACCACCGGCCGATATCTCTTTCGAGCACCAGGGGTACTACGGGTCTACGGTTGGTGTGCGTCACTGTCGGCGGGTCTGGTGAGGTGGGCCTTGTGGGCGTGGACGGTGGACGCCGCGCTTGCCGGTCGTCTCTCTCGTCTGACCGCGGCGCTCCGCGACGACGAGCTGCGATGTAAATGTTGCTGATTTGTCTTGGGAGCCGTCGGTTCACGTACGTCCACATCACATCATATACATTCAAACGCCTACACGCTTTACAGTTTACACCCACCCACCCAGATGGTTCGTTACATACATGACGCCACATCTCGGCACACGGAAACCGTGGAGGATTATTGCGGTTCGTCTCCGCGCGCCTTCGCCGAAGATCTAACCCCCGTCTCCGGCTCCGGCACCAACAAACAACGCGCCACTTGTTTATCCTATCCGCGACGGGCATGGGCGGTAGGTGGCGATGATCGGTAGCACTACGTTGATTGTTGGTAGATCATGCGCGGTGGCCTATGTCCCACGACGAAAACGCCCATGGTCCAATAATACTGTAATAAACTTTGGACAGCGTTGAGCGGACCAAGAGGGTTTGGTTGTTGGGAGAGTGATTGAATCTAGTGGATGAATTATCTTTTCTTTTTCAGAATAAATAAATAGTAGGTGAGTGTCAAAGTCCAAAGGCAGCCAGGCCAGCTGCTTTATAAAACGGAAAGTGGAGTGAACGAGCAGAGCAACACCAACTCTCGCCCTCGCTGCGTTGCGTGCATCTGCTAACAAATATCATTGCTTGGGAGCCCGGCCGGGTGAGCTGTGACGAGCTGCAAGCAAGCATCATTGCCCGCATCACCGGCTACAGCCTAGCTAGAGCTAGCCGATAACGCGCCAAGGAAGCGGAGGGAACAGAGCAAGTAAGCCATGGCGACGAACAGCGTGCCCAACGTCCACAGCTCCATCGATAGCAGCAACAAGACGCTGCTGAAGAGTGATGCCCTGTACCAGTACGTGCTGGACACCTCGGTGCTGCCCCACGAGCCGGAGTGCATGCGGGAGCTGCGCCTCGTCACCGACAAGCACCAGTTGTACGTCGCCTCTAGCTCTAAGCCTCTTCTCTCGCGTGCCGATTTCACTACTTAATTAATTTCACTGTGTTGCGGGGTGTGGAAGGTGATTAGAGTAGTAAGAATCTCACTAGCGGCTCGGTCTCCGTGCAACTCGATCGTGTGATGCAGCGGGTTCATGCAGTCGTCCGCGGACGAGGCCCAGCTGCTGCGGATGCTGATCAAGCTGAGCGGCGCCAAGAACACGCTGGAGGTGGGCGTGTTCACGGGCTACTCCCTCCTGGCCACGGCGCTCGCCCTCCCCGACGACGGCAAGGTCATCGCCATGGACGTGGACCGCTCCTGGTACGAGGTGGGCAAGCCCTTCATCGAGAAGGCCGGCGTGGCGCACAAGGTGGACTTCCGCGAGGGCCCCGCGCTGCAGCACCTGGACGACCTGCTCGCCGACGACGCCAACCACGGCGCCTTCGACTTCGCGTTCGTCGACGCCGACAAGCCCAACTACGTCAAGTACCACGAGCAGCTGCTCCGCCTGGTGCGCGTCGGCGGCACCATCGTGTACGACAACACGCTGTGGGGCGGCACGGTGGCGCTGCCGCCCGAGACCCCTCTGTCCGACCTCGACCGCCGGTACTCCGTCGCCATCCGCGACCTCAACCGCCGGCTCTCCGAGGACAAGCGCATCGAGGTGTGCCTGCTCGCCATCGCCGACGGCATCACCATCTGCCGCCGCCTCGTCTGAAGGACCGTAAGACAGAAGCTTCCTCGTCTTCTCCGCGTCATTTTTTTTGCTGTTTCCAGAGTCTCGGTTGTTTTCCCCTCTTTTTCCCTTCGAGTCGGGCGCGTCCGAGTCCGATGGATGGTGTGGTTACTGTACTTGTTTTGCTTTAATTGCAATAACATCAGCGCTTCATTAATCTGCTAGTAAAACTCGTCGAGGTTGCGATTTTGCAGGCCCTTGAAATGGCATAGCATAGCCCTTCAAAACTTTTTCCGAGAACGTGCTAGCTCTTGATTAAGTAAGACCATCCGCAGTGGCGTACTGTAAATCATACTGGATACACTGTTTCGCAGTGTAATTTAGAGTACGTACTGTAAAAGATGAAGGAGAATAGTGTATAGAGTATATTTTAGAGTACGCTAGTACGGATAGTCTAAGAACATGGTCGTCCTTCAAATGTCTCGGGTCCTTAACATCAACGGAGAGACACCCAATCAATCTATTCCTTCCCTTCAACTGGCCGCAGACAAATAGGTGGAGCGAATCCCATGACTTCGGCTGCAACTTGCAAGTTGCGACAGGTGGTAGGCGGGCCGTCTGTCGTACTAGTCCGGTAGGTTCTGCTGGACGCAAAGGAGGTTTGGCCGCTTGAGATGGCCATGTGACCATGTCCAACCAACGCGACGCCGCCGCGTCTGCCAAGTGCCAACCCGCAACCTTCGGGATAAGAGCAGCGGTCCAGCAGACCAGCATGGTGCGCCTGCCCCGAGATAAAGGCAGCCTCGTGGTAAGGGAAATCAGAGAGGAGGTTAAGGAGCATGGGCGCCGCGCGGCAGGCATGGTCTCCACCGATTATCCTCGTGTTCCGCCCATGGCAGCCGGCAGCAGCAGCGCCGTTTAAGCAGCGCACGAACAAGATGGTGGTGCGGCTCTAAGAGTGCGTTTGGTTCGTGGAATGAAGTAAAACACGACGGAGGGATTCCACTTTTACTAGTGAGATCAGGACAGACTCATCCACGTAAAATCGAGCGGACAAACTCATCCTACTTTCACTCCGTGAACCTCCGTGCTCTCGCATTGGTCCGGCTCGCCCAACCCGCATCTTCCCCCCCGCCGGCCCCGCCGTTCCTAGCTGCTTCTGGGTGTGCTTGCTTTTTCCGGCTTGTGTCTGCGCCCGGACGCTTTCCTTCGTGGGCCAGAGCTCGACAGTTTCCCCATACGTCCATGCAGTCGTGCCCGAGCGTAGGTGGTCTCTCGGTGGCTGGATCTTGCCGGAAGGAGATGGGTGACACCAGCGGTCGCGCTCCGCCTCCGCGAGCTGCTCCTTGGTGACGCTATTAGACATAGACTTCGCCTCACCGAGGCTCTCGGGAGACGGCCAGTACATCCCGGGCCAAATAAAGGAGTTGTCCTGTGGCTTCACGGACTTGGTCACCGTCAGCATAAACCGGCATAAACTGTGCACAGTCAACTCGTCGCCGTCCATGTCCCCAGAGAGCTGCGGGTGGCGTTCCTGCAGCTAGGAGAACGCAATGACGATTATGAACCAGTCCAGAGCAAGATCCTCCGTGGCATGAAGTGATGGATCTTAGCTGCGTGTTTATTATCTCCCGAGAAACGTTGTTGTCTTCCTGCTACTATCAATTTTTATTTTGATGAAACAACTAATATCAGATTTTTGGATAGGTGGTACATAGTATTTTGATCTTACACACATATCAAGATGTTCGATGGAATGCTAGAGTAAGAAGCACTTAACGGAGCTAAAGGAGTAGGAGATGTCGTCCATTCTCATCACACTTTATCCCTCCAATCAGACAAAAAACAAGAATCGTCTCACCCCCCTAGACAAAAAGAAATGGAATCATCTCATCCCTAAAAACAAAGATGAATCCAACTCATCCCACTTTGTTTCCAAACCAAACACACCCTAAAACTTCTTCAAGCCCAACCTGATCCATTGTCATTCTTAGCTACGACCCATACTCCCGGCCTCTTCGGTAAATTTTAAGGCCACTCAGTGTGCACGGTCTAAAAGAGGGGTTAATTTATTTCATACCATTACTAAGAAGTACTCCCTCTATCTTTCAAAGGATGTCGTTTTTTGAACTAAATTTAGTCTAAAAACGACATCCTTTTAGGGAGGAGGAAGTATTGTAGAATATAAGGAGCACTATGGATTAATAACACACATAGAAAACACAGTCAGTGCAACTACTTTATTTCATACAAGACCGTTCGCACCGGATTCCTAGAAACTGTCCGTGATGGTATAGCGCCAGGTGAGCCCCGTCGAAATCGCTGCAGGGATTTCCGCCAAACTATACTGGAAGACGTCCTTTTGCGATAAGCAAATGGGTCACGGGTGAAGAGTACACACTTGGAAAGTTTTGTCTAGCTCGGTTTCCCATCCAAGGCGATTTGGTGGCAGCATCTCTGGCGGCTGCGACGAGTCGACACCACGACGGGCCACGGGAGCAGAGGGAGGAGGGTTTGAAGTAAGGAAGCAACTGACGGTGGTCCACGGAAGACATCACGAGGCGACGGATCTACGTCGAAGAAGAAGACAGTGCCAGTCTTCAGCGGAGGTAGAGGAAGCGCATCGGGGGGAGAGGTCCACCTCGCCAGCCGTCAGAATCCACTGTTTCTTTCCGAATCAACCACAGCAGGTATGGCTCTCCTATCGTAATCTTTAGGGTTAGGGTCTACATAGGATTTGTGTTTCTTTCAGTTCGGCTTAGGGTCAGGTCCTTTCCTTCGATTGGTATTTCGAAGCTTCGATTTGGTAGGTTCTATGGTTGTTTTACGGTCTGATCTGTACTTCCTTCCTTCATTTTGTAGTTTATGGATTCCAGTTGAAGCATATGTAGATGATCAGGTTGGATTCGGTAGGTTCTATGGTTGTTTTACGGTCTGATCTGTACTTCCTTCCTTCATTTTGTAGTTTATGGATTCCGGTTGAAGCATATGTAGATGATCAGGTTAGATTGTTTCTGTAAGAAAAGTTAATCCAAATAAGAAAACTTAATCACTAAAAATTCTGATACAGAGAACAAATCCAAAACAAAACACCATGTGTTAAACTGTTATTAGCACATAGACACCAATGAGCCCACCTTCTTCCTCCCTTTTCTTGTCTCTGTGGTTGCTTGAAGAAGCGGCCATCTAGCCAATATGACGACGACCACCAGAAGAGATGTTAGGAGACTTTTCTCCTTGTTTCCCCTCTATGTTTGATCAGTTTCTAATGATTGTGATTCCTTTTCTTAATCCGAAAATCATCACATACTTATACTTAGTAGAGGGGCACAAGAGGGGCCCTCCAACCGCTAGAAGGGATGTGTCCCCCAATCAGGGACAGTCTTTCGGTTGGGATGTGTCCCTATTATTAGGGCACATGCTTAATCAATTAATCACATGATTAATTAAACTAATCATGAGTTCGTACTTCTAACCATTTTAGGTTGTATTCATGGTTTGTTTACGGTTCTATTTAATCTTTGATTAGGGTTTGATATTTTTTCTGAACAAACGGTAGAAGCTCTACCCGCTCATTAAGAAGATAATATAGATACAACCTAATTGACAAACCGTCTAGCCCGGGTGCATCGTTGGGACCCGGGTCCAACAAGAGGTATCCCTCGTCGTTGGATCAAACAAAAAGCTCGCTTAAGTTACAAAATACATGGTAACTTTGTCTGATACTAATTGTGCTACCCTAGATGGCTCAGCTTGCTTATGTTAGAACACCCTCTCATTTCTTTCCTTCCAAATATACCACCAGAAGTAGAACAGAATTCTCACTTTCTAGCGCCGTTGCTTTGCTGTCCCGGCGTTCACCATCTCATCTATCGCTCCCTTGATGCTCGGCTGGATGTACGCTGGTAGGGGCGGATTCCAGTGATGCTTATCACGTAGCAGGTTCCAGAATGCCATGGTGTAAGGGCATGCTGCTAGCAGGTGGGTGACGTCTTTGGGTTGCTGTGAGCAGAGCGAGCAGACCGGGTCCACCGGCCAGTTTTTGTTGAGTATATTGTCTGCCGTGGGGGCCTTGTTTTGTGCAGCTAGCCAGACAAAGAATTGGCATTTCGGTTCCGTTGCAGCTTGCCAAATGGCCGTCGTGTTGAAAATGATGGTGGCTCCCAGGAATTGTGTATCATAGGCTGACTTAGCCGTGAATTTTCTGGAGCTCGTCCATTTCCACTCGATTTAGTATCGTTGATTACTGAGTTGAATGGTTGAGAGGGCTGCGTAAAGAACAACAAACTCATCTAGCAATCTCTCCGTGTCACTTCTTCGTATGTTTTTGATCCAATTTTGGTTGCTCATCTCTGTGTACTGTTCGGTATTTCCTTCTTGCTTCCTTGTACAGATGCGGGGCTATGTTTTCCGGCGATGTGCAATGTAACCAATTGGCTTCCCAGAATGGGGTGCACCATCCGTTTTCAATTCGAATCACCGTGGAGCCAAAGAAGAGCTCTCTGTCTGTTTGATCTCAGTTCTTGATGAATGACTCCCATGGCCTCTCCGGGTGGCTCCACGATAGCCAGAACCACTTTAGTCTCAACGCTCTCCCAAATCTTTCTAGGTCCTTGATCCCTAGTCCTCCCCGTTTTTTGGCTCTGGTGCATTGAGTCCAATTCACCAGGCAATGTTCGTTCGCCACCTGGCCTGGGTCATCTCCTCTCTAGAGGAAACTTCTCTTGAACCCATCGATCTTACGTATTGCCCATTTGGGTAGTCGGAATATCGTGAGGAAGTACATGGGGATGGCTGATAGTACCGACTTTATGAGTACTTCCCTACCAGCATATGACAACAAACTTCTCTTCCACCCTGGTAGTTTGTTACCGATCTTTTGGTTTAGTGGGTGTATAGTTGATCTGGGCTGCCTTTTGTAGTGAAGCGGCAACCCTAGGTACTCCGTGGGGAACTCAGCTAATCCCTATTGGATGCCCAACTCGGCAGTTAGGTTAATGCCCTAACATCGGATTGGGAATATTCGGGTTTTGTCCAGATTTGTTTTGAGGCCTGACGCGTCACCAAAAACATCTAGGATTGCTTTTGTGACCTCAAACTCATGTGCAGTCGGTCGGATAAACACTGCAACATTGTCTGCATATAGGGACACTCGAAAGTGCATACAGTCCTTGTGGATTGGTGAGATGGCTCCCATTGATTGCACAAAGTTGAAAAGTCGATGCAATGGTTCCATAGCTTGCAGGAAGAGCATCGACGACAAGGGGTCTCCTTGTCCGACCCCTCTTGCATGCGTTATGAGCTACCCGGGGTCTCCATTAAGTAAGAATGCAGATCGTGCAGCCCCCCACAGATTTGCGATCCAATTTCTCTGTCTCACTCCAAACCCTAGATGTGTCATTACCTTTAGGAGGTAGGGCCAGCTGACAGTACCAAATGCTTTTGATATATCTAGTTTTATGAACAACATCAGGGTTCTTCTGCAGTGAACGTCTCGTATGAGCGCCTGCACGAACAAGAAGTTGTCGTGTATGCATCGTGATTTGATAAAATCATTTTGGTTCAATGAGATCAAGTGGTGTAGCTCCGGCGCCAGCCGGTTGGCTAAATTTTTTGAGACAAGTTTAGAGAAGCTATGTGTAAGGCTGATGGGCCGGTAGTCCCCAATTCTAGCAGCATTTTCATTTTTTGGTATTAAAACCACGTATGCCTGGTCGAGCCAATGGAGCTCCTGCTGGTTCCTGCTATGAAAGTAGTTAAGAGCATCCATTACCTCTTGTTGGATGATATCCCAGCATGCTCAGAAGAAGGCACCAATGAACCTATCCGGGCTAGGGGCCTTCTCCTTCGGCCAGGTTTGAATTATTCTTCCTACCTCTTGTGTCGAGAATGGGAGCTCAAGATGATCTAAAGCCCTAGGCTGCCAACCTAAGGACGTAAGATTAAGAGCTTCCTTACATGGTGTCAATGTACCAAGGTGCTGCTGGTAATGCTGGAGAATTGCCTGGGCTTTGTCCCGGTGGTCTGTTATCCATCCATCATCGGTCTGTAGGGAGTGTATGCAATTCTTCTTGCGGCGGACATTGGCGATGGCCTGGAAGTATTTCGTGTTTATGTCTTCATTGCGTAGCCATGTCAGTCGAGAAGCTTGTCTCGCTCGCGATTTCTCTATGGCGGCCAGACCCAGCAGCCGAGTTTTGAGAGTCTGACGCAGTTCCAACTCGCATTCCTAGAGTACTCTACTCTCTTGTGCGACATCAAGTTGCGATATCACTTCCCTGCAAATCGCCTCCGCGAGTTTTCCTAAGGCATCAATGTTTTGGCCCATTTTACTAATGCCTTCGCCGTCCTTCCTAGCTTCAAATGCAGGTTTCGAAAGGGGTTATGAATCGTAGCTAGGGGTGCTTCCCACACCTATTGTACACACTCTCTGAATCCTTCCATTTTCAGCCAATGTACTTCAAATCGGAAATGCGCCTTTTGGGTTGTTTGAGCCAGAGGCTGGAGTAGCAGGGGGGAGCAGTCGGAGATAGAAGTGGCAAGTGGGTGTAGAACCGTGTTGCTATGCATCTTATCCCATCCTAGGGTTGTGAACGCTCTACCAATCCGTGTCATTGTCGGGAGATTGCGCTCATTAAACCACGTAAATTTCCTACCGATGTGGGGTACCCCCTTGACCTCCAGATGGTTCAGCGCTCGTTGAAATCCTTTCATCAATCTTCTATTCAGTCGGTTGTTGTTCTTATTGTTGTCTCTGTAGATTAGGTTAAAGTCCCTGATCATCATCCATTCGGGTTTTGCGTGCTGCTTGAGCCTTCTTAATTCCCTGATGAACCATATTTTATCTTGCTCCGTTTGCGGCCCATACACTCCCGAGGGCATCCATTGTTGGTTGGTTCTGATGTCACACACTGTGCCGAGATTGTATGTTCTGTTTTGCGCACATCGTCTAGGCTGTATCGGTCCTTGTGAGCCTCTAAGAGGATTCTTCTTCTCGCGCCCTGTGCCGGGAGGAAGAAAAATTATTCTTCAAAGTTCTGGCCTAGCATGTTTTGTATATCATAGCTGGAAATGTCCCCCAGTTTTGTCTCTTGGACGCAGATAAGGAGAGGTTTGTTCTGCTGAACAATCTGTCTTACTTCCTCTCGGCGAGCGGCATTATTCAACCCTCTCACGTTCCACGACAGGAAGGAGTAGTTTAGCGTTGATTCATCCATTTAACCAAAGTAGAACGACAGTTATCATTATAGGATAGTCCTTGCGTCCAGTACAGACTCTAGCCCACCTCCCGTTCGGAACTAAGCAAATACATGCCACTGCATCCTAACTGGGTTGTTACATATCCACCGCCAAAATATCCCTAGCTATCGTCCCCTCTAATACATATGGAGGGGACCAAAATACATGAGGATCCACAAAATTACTCATGGACACAAAATAGGAGCGACATGGCGTCATCCCCGTTCGGCTTAAGGTGCGCGCAGTGGAACCTCTCCCGTAGTGGCTCTGCGTGGCTTGATCGGTTGCGCATCAATCTTGCGACTCTTTGTACTTGATTTTTCCATCCGCTCCACCCTTCTTGCTTTTCTTCTTTGTCAGGGCCACCTTGGTGAGGGTGTTGATTGCTTCTACAGCAGTGTCTGACAATGGCTTCTTGTAAAGGTCCAGGTATTTGCGGAGCGTCATGTTGTCGAGTTCCTTGTTGTCTTCTAAGATACCCCATTTTCAGGCCAGCAGCTCTTGGGCTTTCCTAACACATGTCTTGGGCTTCTTACCGATCCCTTTCAGCCTAGGGATGTGGCGTGTTGCCTGGGTCATTGTTTTCTTGCCTTTTCTTCTTCTGTGGTAGCTTTGGCGGTGGTTCATTCAACAAAGGTTGAACAAGCGGTACAAATTGCCTCAATTAGAGCAGTGTTTGGGCTGTTCTCCCTCATGTTTGGGCTCCTTGGGATCTTCGGTTGTGGGGCTCTCTGGGGATCTTCCCTTTTTGCATCATCTCCTGCTAGTGGATCCTCCTGGACTGGTGCCTCCTCCCTTTGGTTGCTAGTGGCTACTTGTGTTGGCAGCTGTGGGAGGAGGTGGTCAGTTTGGCCGTAATTCCTTCGTGGCCAACATAGGAGGGGGCTCCAGTCTTCATGAGAAAGTTCTCCAGGGAGTCTGTGAGCGGGAGCACTATCACATTTGAAGCCGAAGGTGTCCAAGTGTTCTGTCAGTTCAAGTTGCTCCAACCCGGACCGACAGTGAGCCCCCCCTGTAAGAATCCTGCCTCAGCGTTAGGACAGATGAGTATGGCGTCTGTCTCTCTTAGCTCATGACTAGCTCCTGTACCAGGCTGGTATGATGCCGCCAGTATGAATTTGTGTGCAGTAATGAACCCCTCCTGATCTGGAGCTTGTTCCTTCCTCGAGCCCTTGGCCATCCATAAACTGCAAAGTGCCCTTCGTTCCTCCAGTAGGCTCCTAGACCTAGGGGGTGGTGGAGAGTGACTGTTACGAGTCCCACGACGTCTGACTGAGGGCTCTACTTTGCACCATCCAGGGGTGCTATCTCTTTCCATTGTCAAATACTTACCCTTGGATCTGCTGTCAATCCAACAGGATACTCAGTTCATGAACCTCCGTGTCTTTCTGCCTCGTTCCCTATTGTCCTCATCCTCATCATCGTTGTCATAGGGCGGCGATGTGTCATATTGCCTGGTCTACAGTACATTTCCTGCTACTAAAGGATGCCCTCCTCCAAGTCTCCATCTGGCCTTCCAAATTGCCAGGTTAGCGATCAAAACTGGACTCCTCCAAAGGCTTCCATTGCTGCCGCCGAGTAGTGACAAAGGATTAGGTCCTCCAGCGAGTCCAGATGAATCAGCACCCTGAAGACGTGTCCAATCTGCACATCCCGTGGCCTCGCGAAGTGAAGATCATCATCAATCGTTGGAGGCTCCTTGTGATCTGCCAGCATTAGGTAGACTAACTTAGGGATGCACGACGGGTCTTGGCAAAACGCCTAACACACATAGGACCTGTGGTCTTCATGGTGCCGGGTGGCCATGTCCACATGACGAACCATGCACTGGTCCCTCAACACTTTGTCCATAGTCTCAGAGGTCCAAGCAATTTGTGCTAGCCCTTCAATGCTGACCTTGAAATGGTAAGGAATAACTTCTTTCTGGCTCAGTCTCCCCACCTCCCATGCATGGAAGTGGAAGCGGTATGGTCCTTCCGAGATGCTTCTCCTAGAGTAGACCGAGTCTCTCGTCGCACGCTCTATGAATAGCAGTATGAATGGGCTTGGAAATGTGCAATAAACATGGAATTCATACCTCCGGAGCCTAAACTTCTGGCATACAACAACAAAAATCTCCTCCATTGATGGGATGCCAAGAGGCCCATCCTCCATGACTAGCAGAGCGTGATGCGTCAGCATGTCTCGGCGCCTCATCATTTCCTACATCATCCACGCTGTCTTCTCAACCACCTTTGGACGAAGTCTCGGGTTGCCTGGAAAGTGGATGGCCCCATCCAGCCCTCGACGGCCGAGGCGGGCGCGCAGTTCCTCTAGCTGGCAGGCCGGACAAATCTTCGGTCCAGGGCAAGCCAAGGGCGCCCACTGCTGACCCGTCGCAAGGAGCTCTCAGACCCCCCCCCCCTCGGACGGTCTCTATTGGGAGTGTGCTGACGCGGAGGAGCCTGCTCCACAGCTAGGTAGGGGAGATCCAGCTCTCCACTTCTTTGAGAGCGATGGCGAGAATCGTCATGGCCCTCCGACTATCCCTGTGACTCGTCGTCACGACGATGTTTCCAGTTTGCTGAGGAGCTTCCCAGGGAAGTCTCCGCTCCATGTTGATGCTCACTCGATGTGGTGCTCTGTTTGCTATTGAAGAAGGCAATGGCGGAGTGCGTGAGGTAGGAGTGTTTGGGCACCTACAAGATATATGTCCACTCCGATGGCATGTCCAACACAACGGTGGTTCCCAGCAGTACTTGCGAGTATGGTCCCGACCCAGCAGTTAAAACATCTTGCTACCATCCTATGAATGTAATGCCATCTGGTCTTGGATTCGGGCAGCTGCCGCTTGTGAACACTGCTCTTCTTTACTCTCCTCCACTGGTATCTGGATTTCACAGTTTGCCAACCATCCATCAAGTTATTCTGAGTTGACATTACAGCTGAAGCATGCATTGCCGAAAGTGTGTCAATAGCATTGAAGTCCTCACGCGTTCCCAATGCAACCATTTCTCTTGTCCTGTTGCAACTACTGGTGCCATCGGCGGGGCGTCAACTCCATCCATTGGGCTTGGCCTGCCCAGTGTCCCATCTTGGCCCGACAGGGAACCCGGTGGGGATTATGGTCGGAAGAGTAGAACCTTTGAGAAGCAGGCGAAGCGCACCCTCCTCCTGGATGCTGATGGCGGGGTGGTCGAGGTCCCTGCTATGTGTGAGCTTGAGCCGGCGACCCCCGCCCTTCGAGGCCAATAGATCTAGCTCCCTTACATACAATATTGATCTTGTCCTTTCTGGTTGCACTAAGAATGCCCTGCTGCGGCAAGTCGGCAGTCCTCTCCCGACAAGTGAGTCCTGTGGGGACATGGGAAATAGCCATTGGGACGAGTGTGGTGGAGTAAATGGGGCATCGTACCTGTTTGCTAGGGGCACATGATGGTCGGCTTGTATCTCCGGTGTCCTTTTCTGGTCACTACCTGGACCCAACTCCAGTGGCCACCGTCATCTTCACCTTCATCAGAGGGTGCGACCCTCGAATGCCACGCGACCTGCTCTCGATATGGTCCCCAGCTCTTGCGGGGCTTCGATCCTCATTGATTCTTGGTTTCACTTTGAGGATATGGATGGGGATTGAGTCGGGGAGCTGCGACGAACCAAGTCGCCCGCACCGCCATAATAGCTAACCGTTAGGAGCCATTCGCTCAATCTATTAGGGTTTGATTTCATGTTGTATTATAGGGTTCCATTGTTGTACAACAATCATCCTTTCATTTAGAGTTGTAACTAATCCCTCCCTTCATTTTGTATTAGTGTTCCATTGTTGTACAACAATTAAAAATTGTGTCAGTTTTAGGGTTCTAGTGCTGCTGATTGTCTGATAAGGTTATTAGCATGGTGATTGTTTAGTGTTATATTCAGTTATGGTTGTATTGCAGAATGGGGATAATTCTTTGATTGACTGCTTAACGTAAGCAGCATATGGGGATTGTGTAGGATCAAATAGCACGTGTAAAGCTACCAGAGGGGGGGGGTTGAATGGTAGATTAAAACTTTTCAGCGGAAGCAACAAAAACACCTCTCGGCAAAAAAACGATCTGTTAAAGAAACCATTTGTGCGACTAATCTAGACGTTTTAAACTTTGACAAAACTAGTATAGATTGTAGAGAATCAAGTCACGGAGACGTCACAACAAGAATCACAAAAATCCGTTGAGAGAAACTCACGTTATGATCGAAAGATCGAACAAAGGTCAATCTGTCCTACCCGAGAAAAACAGTTCTGGAACACTGCAAAGAAAATCGTGTAGATCAGAAACCACAAATCCAATGACCGTGAAATTTTCACAGATGATAGAAATTAAGTTGTGAAGACAACCCAAAAAGAATCACGACAATTGGATCTGTAAAACTCGAGTTATGATAAAACCACCGAAGAAAGGTAGTGCTATGCAGGAACTAAATGAGAAAGACTTGAAGAAAACAAGTTGGACGAACAAGACACAAAAGTTTCTTCAAACTACAAATTTCATTGATGAAAACACAAGAGAAACAGCCCCAAAGTAATCTACCACTAGCTCTGGCCTCCCTTGCTTATATAACCAGCCCAAAAGCCAACTCAACTCAAACTAGGACTCTAATCCTACTCAATTCATGAATCAAAACTTTCCATAACTGCTCAAGACTCTTCTATACGCAGATAGAAGCAATCTTAAGACTTCTAAACACCTTAGAAATGTATCCTACATTCCTAAAACAACACAAATTTGTGACCCACATGAAATCCTATCATAACCAACTCAAAACTTTCTATATTTGAGTCAAACACGACTCAACCGCAGCCTGAGTCCATAACCTAGTTAGTTGGACCTTTCTGACCAATTCTTTACGTCCACATCTCTTCATCACGCCTCGGAACCATGTAGCCACGTCCATGGAATGCTTTCACACGTGCAAACATCATCCAGCGGCGTCCACGATACCTTCATATGCATTGTTTGTGATTCAAACATGCTGCACAACCTCCATATCAACTCAACAACAATTCCTCCTGAACTTGGTTGTTGAACCTCATCTTCTCCCTAAGACTAGTTCAATGGATCCCGTCACCAGCCACGTCTTGAACTCAAGCAATACCTGCACATGAATAAACAACCAATACTTTCGAGCACAAGTCCTCGACTTGACTCTCGTTAGTTCTGATAACCAAAAAACCTTACGTGAACACCTCACATAAGCATGTTGCAAACCATAGCAAAAACATTAACACCATGATCAGCCAAAACGCATCAAAAACTTAGTAAAAGAATACTAAGCAAACTTTCTATAGATGTAAAGAAAGTTCGAATCAATTCAAAGTAAAAGCAGAACCATTGCGATCAAGCACCGGACCTTGCCAAAACTAACCGGACCTTGACCCAGAGCTTACCAAAGCTAGCAGGACCTAGTGCCGAAGCTAACCAAAGCTAGTCGGACCTAACACTGGAGCTTACCAAAGCTAGTCGGAACTAGTCAACCCAAAAGCTGGAGCTAGAAAAAGCAAGTCAGAGCTTAACAAAGACATGTCAGAGCTATCAAAAATATGTCAGAGCTAAAGAAAAAACTCACCGGAGCTACCCAAGAACATGTTGGACCTAAACAAAGCAAGTCGAACCTTACATCGGACCTTGCTGAAGGTAGCCAAAACAAGCCTGACCTATCGTCGGACCTTGCTGGAGCTCGGACCTAGGTGATAAAGGTGTTTTGGTATTATTCAAAACTTTTATCGCCATAGCCAATGTATTCAACACACATAGGTCTCACAATCTCCCCCTTGATGAATGCATTGGCAACACCACTTAAAATTTGAACATTGGCATATTCACATGAAATGTTTTGAAAATAATTTCTCCCCTTTTTGAAAATCAAATTAAATAGAAATAAATTTCTCCACCTATACATATTTCTCTCCCTTGCATACTTCTCCCCCTCTGATAATGTATTCAACAAGGTACAAAAGAGAAATTTTAATTTGTTATGAGCACATTATAACATATACATATTAACACAAAGCTCATCGAAATCATACTATCAAGTAACTTACACTATCACAACAATGAGATACATAAAGTAGTGTAAGCAATGCTAGAGATCAAATGTAATTTTCAATTTAAGCAAGTCATGATCTTACAAACTTAACTATTTTAAGACCTAAAAGTATGACACTTGTTGTTGCAATTTTATTTTTTTTAAGCACAAATTTTTAACATATGACATTTGCAAGAGATTATATGCCGCATATGCCTTATTCTAACCAACCAAGCCATGCCTATGTCATTTGACAATCAGAAGCTTAAGGACATGGTTTTAGTCATACAACTTCTTCCAAGTTCATATCTAAGTGCAATGATAAGCCATCTCAAAAGAAGAAGTGCGATGCATGCATATTCTCTTGATCTTTTCTCATTTTTATATTTGAACATAGAAGCTCAACAGGTGGATAGTTGATTGATTAATTTTTCATTATTAAAAGCACTTGTGAGCATGCAACAAGTTCAAAACAGCAAGAAAGTTCGATCATGACCAGATTTAGTATAAGTACTTATTCTAATTACTAGTCATGGCAAAAACTACAAAATATATAACATGAGTAATGTAGTAAGAACTTTCATCACGTAAAAGAAATCACAAAGTCATATATGTATGAAATATTATGCTCATATTATTTTTAAATTCAGATCCCAAATTTGAAATCTCACCCTTAATTTAAACCATGAGGATGTATAACCCCTATTTCACTATGAATGTAACAAAAATGAGTAAAATCCAAAGGTTTTGTAAAAATGTCAGCCAATTGTTGTTCGATATCTACATGGTGAATCACAATGTTTCCTTTTTCAACATTATCTCAAGAAAGTGATACTTAATATCAATGTGCTTTGTTCTTGAGTGTTGCACGGGGTTTTTAGCAATGCAAATGGCACTAGTGTTATCACAAAATAGTGGAACACTATCTAGATCAACCATAGTCCTTAAGTGTTTGAACAGTCTAAAGAATTTGTGAGCAAGCACTAGCAGCAGCTACATATTCAGATTCAGCTATGGATTATGCAACTGAGATTTGTTTTCTAGAGGACCAAGCAACAAGTGAATTACCAAGAAAATGACAAGAACCAAAAGTACTTTTCCTATCAATCCTACAACCCCCAAAATCAGCATCCGAAAAAGCTTCCAAAATAACGGTTGAGGAAGAAGGAAGAAAAATGCCAAATTCTTGAGTTCCATGTAAGTACTTGAGAATCCATTTGACGGCTTGACGATGTGAAGCACGTGGGGAAGCTTGAAACCATGCACAAATACATACGCTGAATTGTATGTCCGGTCTTGATGCCGTGAGGTACAAAAGTGATCTGATCATGCTTCTATATTCTTTTTGATCCACGGGTTGACCATCTTCATCAATTTCAAGTGTTGATGTTGTTCCCATTGGTGTCCGAAAAGGCTTGCTTTTTTCCATGTTGAAGCGCTTGAGAAGGTCCCTTGTGTATTTCGTTTGATGCACAAAGGTACCTTCCTCAGTTTGCTTGATTTGCACCCCCAAAAAGTAAGTGAGTTCACCCATCATACTCATTTCAAATTCTGAACTCACCATTGCTGAAAACTTGGACACAAGATCATGAGAAGCACAACCAAAGATAATACCATCCATATACACTTGAACGAATAATGAGTCATTGCCATGCTTAAGCACAAAAAGAGTTTTATCAACCTTGCCCATGGAAAACCCCTTTTCAAGTAAGAATGTTTTTAACCTATAATACCATGCTCTAGGAGCTTGTTTTAGACCGTACATGGCTTTAGTCAGTTTGAAAACATGATTAGGAAAATCTGGATTTTCCAAACTAGGTGGTTGCTTAACATAAACCTCTTCATCTATGTAGCCATTAATAAAAGCACTTTTTACATCCATTTGATATAACTTGAAACCTTTAGATGCAGCAAAAGCTATCAAAATTCTTATGGCTTCTAATCTAGCAACAGGAGCAAAAATTTCATCAAAATTTAGGCCTTCAATTTGTGTGAAACCTTGAGCAACCAATCTAGCCTTATTCCTAATTACAACCCCATCCTCACTTTGTTTATTTTTAAACACCCACTTAGTTCCAATTATTGTGTGATCTTGAGGTGGAGGTACAAGTTTCTAAACATTATTACTTTCAAAATTTTCTAACTCTTCTTGCATGACAATAATCCAAGATTCATTAGTGAGTGCGTGTGATATATCTTTGGGTTCAAAAGAAGCAACAAAAGCAGAATGAGCATGAGAATTGGGGTCGGAAAACCTGGATCTTGTAACTCGTTCATGCAAGCTCCCAATTATCTGTTGCGGGGGATGATTCTTGTAAATCCGTAGAGGAACAGATGTCTCACAAGATTCTTCTTCATCAGGTTCATCGCAGATTGATGAGCTTGTGGCTTGTAGACGATCAGGACCAGCAGAGATGGTAGTCGGAGCTTGTTCCAAGTTCGGAGATGGACACGTGTCAGCTTCGAAACTATCAGGCAATATCACTGACTCTTCTTCTTCTTCTTCTTAGAAAATACCCTCCCGCTGAGGATATGGATCTGGACCTGCAATGTTTGAGCTAGTACCTAAGCTAGCTTCATCAAAAGACACCTCACAAGTCTCCACAATTTTATTAGTGTCAAGTAAAAGAACATGGTAGCCTCTAGTATGAGATGGATAACCAAGAAACATGCCATCAATGGATCTAGGTTCAAATTTATCAAGACTTTCATGTTTCTTAACAAAGAATTTGCAACCAAAGACCCAAAAGTGTGTAACACTAGGCCTATGTCCAAACCGGCGCTCATATGGTGTTTTACCTAGCTTAGCGTGCAATAAAACACAATTTGAGACATAACAAGCGGTTGCAATCACATCAGCTCAAAATTTCCTAGGAGTTTGATATTCATCAAGCATAGTCCTAACCATCTCAACTAAGGTTATGTTCTTTCATTCTACAACACCATTTTGTTGAGGTACATATGGTAAAGAAAATTGATGATCTATTCCATTTTCAGCACAAAAGTGATCAAAAGATTGATTTTTAAATTCGGTTCCATTATCACTTCTAATTGCTTTAAAAGATCCTGGGTGATCAATTGATAATCTAAGAAATAAAGTTCTAAAGTGACTAAAAGCTTCATTCTTAGATGCTATAAAGTAAACCAAAGAGTATCTAGAATAATCATCAACAATCACAAGAACATACCATTTACCTCCGAAGGATTGAACACGTGAAGGTCCTATGGTGTCAAGGTGCAAACGTTGACCCGGTTCAGTTGTCATGATCATTGTGAGAGGAGTATGTGAACCTGCAACTATCTTAGCATGTCTACAAGAAGAGAACACAATTTCTTTGTCCCCTTTAAGCTTAGGCAGCCCACATATGCGATCAAGGGCACTAACACGTGTTAGATGATCGAAGCCTACGTGACCAAGTCTACGATGCCAAAAATATAAGTTCTTTGAATCATTAGCAACTCGACACCTATGCTTAGAGGAAGACATATCAAAATTAGCTTTGAAAACTCTTCCAAACTGAGACAGGTTAAAAATAAGCTCACTATTTGAATTTACAACTTTGCAGCAATTTTTAGTGAAAATAATTTCCAGATTTTCATCTAGCAGTTGTGAAACAGAAAGCAAGTTGTATTTCAAATTTTTAACAAGTACCACATCCTTCAAAGTGTAGTGATCATTTACTCTAACTAAACCCTTAGCAATTATAGGAGTTGAAGAATTATCGGCAAAAGTAACATTCACTACACGTGATACAAAAGAAAGGTAGGAGAACCATTCTTTATTACCGGTCATGTGGCGTGAGCAACCTGAATCCACAATCCAAATGTTCTTCTTCCACAAGCGTGTAGCCTACATAGAAGAACAATACGTCGATGAATCAATACTGGGGTTAGTCAAAAGGCATTTAGGAATCCAGTACTGAGTCACACAATATGCAACAGGAAAAACACGCGAAAGCTAAGATAAAATAGCAGGTTTATGAGTCAAAGTTTGAGATTTTTTGTTCTTAACAACTGACCTATAAGGTGTTACTTGTGTAGCATAAAAATCAGTAGCTCTGGAGGCAAAAACAGAAGGCCCGAAGGTAAACTTTGAATGTTCTTGACTCATAACAGCAGGTTGCATATTCCTGACATTTGGTTTAGTATGTGCAACAAATGTTACATGAGAGTTATAAGATCTAGCTTGCATTCTTTCCTTTTTATGTTGTTTAGCTAGTCTATAACAAAAATCTATGACATGACCATGTCTACCACAATAGGTGCAATGAAATTTAATTTTATGTTCATGTCTCGATGAGCATGCAACATGTTTATTAGATCCCGAATGTGACAACACTTCTGCAGATTTAAAAACCACTTCTTTTTGTTTAGAAACTATTTTTATCAACCCACTTCCTAATGACTTTATAATTTTTGGTGGATGTGCTTTAGCATGAGCATGGGAATCAAAACCTAAACTAGTTTTATCATTGCAAGATTTGGATGAATTTAGCAGCAAGTTTAGATTTTTGTTCCCAATACAAAACTGCTCTAGTGTCCTATTCATGTCATCAAGTTTCTTAGACAATTCTAGGCAGTTTTCAAATGAAGTTTTCCTTTTAGTTTGCAATCAGAACAATATTTAACTTTATGAGCACGTAAAACATTGTTTAAAACAGAAATCTCATTCATAGCATCTTGCAGTTTTTATCAAGGTCATCCCAACTAGAACAATGCAAATCAGTTGTAGAACAAGAAGCATCTTTTAAGTTTCCAATATTAAGAGCAGCAAGGTTTTTGTTCTTTTCAATTTCAAGTTCAAGTTTATCAAGTGTGGAGGTATGTGCACTTCTTTGGGAGGAAAATTGTTCATATATTAAGTCACATAAGGAACAAGAATCATCACTAGGAATCAAGGATTTCAAACGATTAATTTCAGATTTTAGTGACTCAATTTTAACAGAATTGTCCCTAAGATTTTTGTCCTTTTTCTTAACAATCATAGTGGCACGAGAAATAGCATCACACATTTCTTCGCTAGTAGGACATACCTCTTCATTATCGCTGTTGTATTCTGCATCCTCCATACTTGATCTTGACTTGCCCGCCATGAAGCATAAGTTTGCCAAATCATCTTCATCTTCGTCACTTCCAATTCCACGTCACTTGAAACAAGTTCCTAGAGTGCGGAGATAAAACTGTTCACCAGTTGGCGACCTGTAAAGCCCTTCTTCTTCTTCTTATTGTTTGTTGAGGAGTACTTTGTCCTTGATTGTTTTTCTTCCCAGGAAGTAGGACCTGAAAGGTTAGGAAAATCTGTACGAAAGTGTCCTGTCTTATCACATTCGAAGCATCGTTGAGGTCTAGATCTTCCTCTCCTAGTTCTCACATTTTGCAATGCTTTTGAGAACCTAGTAGAAAGAAGTGCTAGCTCCTCCTCTGGAAACTCCTCAATCTGTTCAAGGGTTAGAGAGGACAACAAAATAGGTGTACCACAAGATGAATATTGACTGGAGCTAGGCATGTCACATCGAGAAACAAAAGCAATAGACTTGTTGGGGTTCTTACGTGATATTAAGTCAATTTCATGAGTTTTCAATTTAGAATATAGCACATCTAATGTAACTATACTCATGACAGTAGACTCAAGAATAGATGTGACTTTCATCTCCCAAATTGACATGTCTAATGCACTTAGTAATTGCCTAGCATTTTCAGCATCTGAAAATTAACATTGACGCTACGCAAGTTGCTGAGAATTTTATTAAAGCGAGCAAAGAGGTCATCAATGGACTCACCGGGTTGCATCACAAAACGCATATATTCTTTCTTGAACATATCCTGCTTTACCTCCTTGATCGTGTTGGATCCTTCTAGGGATGGCAATGGGTCGGGTTCGGGTCAGGTCGAGCGAAAACCCACCCGAATTGAAAAAGCCCGTAGGTGGATTTTCAAACCCGAACCCGCACTCGCGGGTGAAAATCCGCACCCGAACCCGCATCCGATGGGTTTCGGGCGGGTTTAGGGTGCCCGTCGAGTTTGGCAGAAAAACATAAAATTGATCCCATATTAATATTTATACAGAGAAAAATCCCATTCATAGTAAATATTAAAACTACAGTAAATATTGGTACTACAGCCAGTTCCACAATGAGTACATAAATTTAAAGAGTAGTAATGAGTTCAAGTCTTCAACAGATACAGATTACACAAGTTTAGCACACACTTAAGTACTTAACACAAGTTCAAAGTCTCAAGAGAACATTCTGGTAAAAAACAGATTACAAAATTCTAGTGCAAAAATAGATTACATAAATTCTGGTGCCAAAGCAGAACTTCATAACTTCAAAGTGAACTTCCAGACCAGCACTACATTTCCTCTAGGATCAGGATTTCTTTCCTACAAGCACAACATTACATTAAAACATGAATCAGGACCTTTACAGTCATTCTAGGATCAGAACCTTTACCATTTTTACTGGAACCACACCTTCGACACGTCATCAATCATCAATGGTCGATGAAGGATCATCCTACAATAGAATAGTCAAGTGAAACTAAAACATGACAATTATCACAAACAAAATTACCAAAACAGTACAGTAATAAGTTACCATTTCTTCTTCTTCGTCCTCTATATAAGTCATTTGTTCACTAATAAAACAAGACTGCTCTCCAAACATATCCGCACGAGACCAAGCTTGCATACCCATCAATCCTTCTACTATTTTTGGAGCAAGTCTACTTCGGTGTGGGCTAATTGTCCTACCACCAGTGCTAAAGACAGACTCAGATGCCACTGTTGTAACAGGAATTGCCATAATATTTCTAGCAATCTTTTTCAATGTAGGATACTTAACCCCAACATACTACCACCAGTGAATGATGTCCAACTCTTGAGTTGTTGGTAGTATTGGCTCCTACAAATATAAATCCAATTCAGTTTGAACATAATTTGAACCCTCATCTACTTCCTCCGACAGAAACTTATCAAATATATCAAATACAAGGTTATCCCCTTCATTTTGGATGACAGATTTGGTGGCTGCACCTACCCCATCAGTTGTTGCTATGCCCCCCATAGAGCCTTGATACTCCAAAACAAGATCATACAACAAACTTGTAACTCTAGAAAGTTCATTATTTGTAGCATGACTCTCTTCACCATAAATACTACTATAGAAAGATTTCATCAATTTCAGTTTGTACCTAGGATCTAAAACAGTGGCCACTTCCATTAACCCATGCACATCAGCCCAATATTTTCTAAATTTCTGTTTCATCAAGGTAGACATCTCTTCTACTTTAGGGATATCACTGCTCCTCCACTTCTCAATTGCTAAATAAATACCACATATTTTGGGGAAGAAGAGATTTGAAGTGAAATAATTAGTGCCCGACAATAACTCAGTTGCATCATAGAATATCTTCAACCTACCACAAAGCTCCCTAGCAAATTCCCAATCTTCATTGGTTGGCTTAAAATGAGCACAAAGTTTTTCTTTATTTGCAAGGCGCTCAAAAACCGCTTGATACTCTAGGGCATTGAGGTAGGTAGAATTCCATCTGGTCTTACAATCAAGAGCTATCCTTTTACCATATCTAATATTCATTTGTGATGTTGTGCATTCAAAACGTTCATGTCTTTTTGGTGTGGCACACCAAAACCCTACACTCTCACACACCCTTTCAATACCATTTTCCATAACACTCATTCCATCCTTCACTATCAAATTAATAATATGTGCTGCACAACGCATATGCAAAAGGAACCATTTAGCATAAGAGAGGAACGAGACATCTTATCTTGCATAGCTTGCATTACATAATCATTGCTGCTGCAGTTATCAAGTGTCACCGTTGAAACCTTCTTTTCAATTTACCAATCTTGCAACACTTCGTAAAGAACATCACTAATTACCTCTCCTGTATGTGGGGCTGGCACATATATGAACCTACAATATGCATACCAACAAGGAAATAAGAATAACAGCAAACAAACAATGCATAACAATAAATAAGCAATAAGTTAACAGCAAAACAACAATGCATTACCTCAAAAGAAAACTTTTCAGCTTCCACTCATCATCAATATAATGTACTATCACAGTCATATATCTCTTTTTTTTGATGATTTGCAGTCCACAAATCAGTAGTTACAGCTATTTGAGAATGACACTGTTGGAAAGAATTGACAAAAGAAACTCTTTTCACCTCATACATATCTAATATGTCCTTTTTAATAGTATTCCTTGATACTACTTTGAAAAGAGGTTGCAATGTTTCACAAAATCTCTGGAACCAGTATGATCAACTATAGATAGTGGGTACTCATGTGCACATATCATTAATGCTAATTCCTTCCTAGCAAGTTGCTGACCAAAAACATAATTTTCAACAACAGCAGTTCCATTGCCATCTTTGTTTAACTTCAAGGTTGCTTGTTTTAAACATTTTCTAACTTGTCTAGGTGCACAAATTTGAAGGTGACCATGCAAATGATTTGTTCCTGCTCTACTATGTCCAACCAAAAGTTTTTTACACCAATTGTCTTTAGCTTTCTCATTACCACCAACTGTAATGTGTTCAAATCCTAACCAAACATCAGACTTGAGCTTTCTTTTCGCACCAACTGGTACATTATCATTGATATCTAAAGGTGCAGCTTCTTCAGATTCTAAAGGTGTTGGTTGAGATTGAGAATCTGTACCATGACTAACACCAACATTGGTTGAAGATAAATCTGCAGCAGTACCAGCAGTGGATGATGTAGATTGATTAACATGCTGTGACCTCTTTGCAGCACCAGCAGCCGTAACGCTTGTCGCATTTGGAGTCGACATGTCTTGGATCAGACTGCTGAAATAAAGTGCAGTAAGAAACTAGAAAAGAATGTGCAGCAAATAACAAAATATGTAACATTCTAACAAAGCTATGAGGATCATCCCTAGCAGTAAGGTAACAAAGTAATGTGCAATTGTGCAGAAAGGTAACAAAAACATTAAGTTCCTAATCCTACAATTAGGTAATGTAAATTTAATTAAGACTAGGGAAGAGGAAGTAATTAGATGAAGTACCAAGATTAAGGATTAACCATTTCAAACTCTAAAAATAATTGATAAGATGGAGGAGGTCAGGAGGAAGAGGGAAGCAAGCTCACACAAGAGCCAGAGGGACGGAGGCTAGAGACAACAGGAGGTGGCAACGCGGCGGACTGGCGGAGGCCCGAGGGGAGTGCAAGAGCACTGGCGCTGGTGCGGTTGGGACGCGGAGAGGGAGATAGCAGCTGGCCGTGATGGGGCGAGCCGGTGAGGGCTGAGGGAGCTGCCTGCTGCCAAGCTGGCCGTGACCGTGTTAGTCCGCGATCGGGACGGCCGGACGGTGCGAGGGCACCATGGATGGACGCCGCAAATGGGGCGGAAGGAGGCTGAGTGAGGGAGCTCCGGACTCCAGAGCTGGCCGAGACGGGCGTCGCGTCGCAGCGGCGAGCGGGAGACGACCGCCGGGGTGAACCGATGGAGGTGGAGATGTGGACTAGAACTGGATCTCGATCTGGGACTGGGAGGGAGGAGTGGAGCGGGGGCGCTGGTCAGGAGTGTTGCGGCTAGGGTTCTCTCAGGGTTGGAATCTCAGTTATATACATTTTAGTGAAAATGGGCCTGAGTTGTAGTGGGCTATATTGGGTTGTTCGGGCGCCCGACGGGAACCCGCAGGTGCAAAAACAAACCCGAACCCGAAACCGCAAAATGTTGGGTTGGGTTCGGGTCTGACCCACGAGTGGAAAACTGGACCCGCACCCGAACCCGCCGGGTGCCAAACCCGACGTGGAACCGAACCCGCGGGTCTGATTGCCATCCCTAGATCCTTCGTGGTAGTCACAAAGTGCTCTCCGCACATCGTACACCGATCGGAGGTGGGCAACACAGTCGAAGTCGCTCTGAGTTAGTCCTTGGATTATCAAGTTGCGGGCTTTGTTGTTGTTGTTGACATCTCTTAAGTTTGTAGCTGTGACTTGATCGTTCGGCGGCACGTCGTAAGGCTTGTACACTTTTTCCCATATTGCGAAGCCTTGCACCTAGATAAAAGCTTCCATGCGGGCCTTCCAAACCTGAAAATCAATACCAACAAACACACAAGGTTTTGCCGAGTATTTCTCCATGAGGATTAGTCAAAAACATGTGTGAATCATAAAGATTAGAGCATCGCGGCTTTGATACCAATCGTAGGATAGAATAGAACGTGTAAAGATACCAGTAGGGGGGATGAATGGTAGATTAAAACTTTTCAGCGGAAGGAACAAAAACACCCCTCAGTAGAAAACCGATCTGCTAAAGAAACCGTGTGTGCGACTCCAAACATGTTCAACTATGACAAAACTAGTATAGATTGTAGAGAATCAAGTCACGAAGACGTCACAACAAGAATCACAAAAATCCGTCAGGAGAAACTCAAGTTACGATCGAAAGATCGAACAAAGGTCAATCTGTCCTACCCGAGAAAAATAGTTATGGAACACTGCAAAGAAACTCATGTAGATCAGAAACCACAAATCCAATGATCGTGAAACTGTCACAGATGATAGAAAATTAAATTGTGGAGACAATCCAAAAAGAATCACATCAATTGGATCTGTAAAAGTCGAGTTATGATAAAACCACCAAAGAAATGTAGTGCTGTGCAGAAACTCGACAAGAAAGACTTGACGAAAACAAGTCAGACGAACAAGACACAAAAGTTTATTCAAACTACAAATTTTATTGATCAAAACACAAGAGAAACAGCCACAAAGTCGTCTACCATGAGCTCTGGCCTCTCTTACTTATATAACCAGCCCGAAAGCCAACTCAACTCAAACTAGGACTCTAATCCTACTCAATTCACGAATCGAAACTTTCCATAACTGCTCAAGACTCTTCTATATGTAGATAGAAGCAATCTTAAGACTTCCAAACATCTTAGGAACATATCCTACATTCCAAAAACAACTCAAATTCATGACCCACACGAAATCCTATCATAACCAACTCAAAACTTTATGTATTTGAGTCAAACATGACTCAGCCGCAGCCTGAGTCCATAACCTAGTCAGTTGGACCTTTAAGACCAATTCTTTACGTCCACATCTCTTCATCATGCCCCGGAACCATGTAGCCACGTCCATGCACTCCTTGCACACGTACAAACTGTAAGACCTATGTGTGCTGAATACATTGGCTTGTAGTGAATATACTTAGCTTTGATGATAAAAGTTTTGAATATCACCAACGCACCTTTTTATCAAGGTCTGACTCTAGCTCTGAGCTACAGCAAGGTCCGACGGCAGGTCCAACTTGGTTTGGGTAGCTCCGGTTACGTTCGATGCTAGGTCCGACTAGCTTTGGTTAGCTCCGGTGAGCTTTATCTTTAGCTCCGGCATGTCTTTGTTAGCTCCGGCCTGACTTTGATAGCTCCGGCATATATTTGATAGCTCTGACATGCTTTTGCTAAGCTCCGACGTACTTTGTCTAGCTCCGGTTTTGGGTTGACTAGTTTTGACTAGTTTTTGGTAAGCTCCAGTGCTAGGATCTACTAGTTTTGGTAAGCTCCGGCAGGTGCTTCATTGTACTAGCTTTTGTTAGCTCCGGCTCAAGCTCTGGCTTGTTGTGGGATGGTCCGAAACTTGACAGTAGTGCTTCTTCTTTTCATTTGCAATGTTTCGCACTTGCTTTACATTGTTGGAAAGATTGCTTAGTATTCATTTGCTAAGTTTTTGGTGCGTTTTGGTTGATATGGATGATATCGTGTTACTGTGGTTTTGCAACATGCTTATGTGAGGTTCTCACGTAAGGTGTGTTCGGAACTAACTTGAGTCAAGTCGAGGACTTGGGCTCGTATGGATTGGTTGTTTATTCATGTGCAGGTGTTGCTTGAGTTCAAGACATGGCTGGTGACGGGATCCATTGGACTAGTCTCAGGGAGGAGATGAGGTTCCAACAACCAAATTCAGGAGGAATTGTGGTTGAGCTGATCAGGAGGTTGCGCAGCATGATTGAATCAAGAACAATGCATGTGAAGATATCATAGACGTCGTTGGAAGATGTTTGCACGTATGCAAGGAGTGCATGGATGTGGCTACATGGTTCCGAGACGTGATGAAGAGATATGGACGTAAAGAATTGGTCGGAAAGGTCCAACCGACTAGGTTATGGACTCAGGCTACGGTTGAGTTGGGTTTGACTCAAATATGGAAAGATTTGAGTTGGTTATGATAGGATTTCGTGTGGGTCACAAATTTGAGTTGTTTAGGAATGTGGGGTACGTTCATAAGGTGTTTGGAAGTCTTAAGATTGCTTCTATCTGCGTATAGAAGAATCTTGAGCAGTTATGGAAAGTTACGATTCGTGATCTGAGTAGGATTGAAGTCCTAGTTGATATTGGGTTTGCCTAAGGGCTGGTTATATAAGCAAGGGAGCCCAGAGCTCGTGGAGCACGACTTTGGGGCTGTTCCTCTTATGTTCTATTGAATAAAATTCGTAGTTTGAAGGAACTTTTGTGCCTTGTTCGTCTGACTTGTTCTAGACAAGTTTTTCTCGTTGAGTTTCTGGACAGCACTACCTTCGTTGGTGATTTTATCATAACTCAAGTTTTACAGATCCAATTGACGTGATTGTTTTTGGGTTGTCTTCACAACTTGATTTTTTATCATCTGTCAAAATTTCACGGTCATTGGATTTGTGGTCTATGATCTACACGAGTTTCTTTGCAGCGTTCCAGAACTGTTTTTTCTCGGGTAGGGCAGTTTGATCATTGTTTGATCTTTCAATCATAACTTGAGTTTTTCTCGACGGATTTGAGTGATTCTTTTTGTGTTGTCTTAGTGACTTGATTATCTCTGATATCTATCACTTTTGTCACGGTGAAACACGTTTAAGTTAGTCTCACACACGATTTCTTTAACAGATCATTTTTCTGCCGAAAGGGTTTGGGGTTTAATTGTTTCCGCTGCGTAAGATTTTTAAATCTACCATTCACCCCCCTATGGTAGCTTTTCACGTGCTCTTCGATCCTACAATTGGTATCAGAGCCACGGTGCTCTAATCTTTGTGATTTGCGTGTGTTTTTGACTAATCATCATGGAGAAGTACTCCGCCAAACCTTGTGTGTTTGCTGGTATTGATTTTTAGGTTTGGAAGGCACGCATGGAGGCTTTCATCCAGGCACAAGGCTTTGCAATATGGGAGAAGGTTTACAAGCCTTACGAAGTGCCACCAAACGATCAAGTTACAGCTACAAATCTGAGAGATGTCGACAACAACAACAAGGCTCGAAACTTGATCATACAAGGATTAACACAAAGCGACTTCGACCGTGTTGCACACCTCCGATCTGCATACGATGTGTGGAAAGCACTTTGTTACTACCACGAAGGATCCAACATGATCAAGGAGGTAAGGCAAGACATGTTCAAGAAAGAATACATGCGCTTCGAGATGCAACCCGGTGAGTCAATTGATGATCTCTTTGCTCGCTTTAATAAATTCTCAGCAACTTGCAAAGCGTCAATGTTAATTTTTCAAATGCTGAAAATGCTAGGCAATTGTTAAGTGCATTAGACATGCCAATTTGGGAGATGAAAGTTACATCTATTCGTGAATCTACTGTCATAAGTACACTTACTTTAGATGTGCTATATTCCAAGCTAAAAACTCATGAAATTGATATAATATCACGTAAGAACCCCAACAAGTCTATTGCTTTTGTTTCTCAACGTGATATGCCTAGCTCCGGCCAATCTTCATCTTGTAGTACACTTGCTTTGTTGTCCTCTCTAACCCTTGAACAGATTGAGGAGTTTCCAGAGGAGGAGCTAGCACTTCTCTCTACGAGGTTCTCAAAAGCATTGCAAAATGTGAGAACTAGAAGGAGAGGAAGCTCCGAACCTCAAAGATGCTTCGAATGTGGTAAGACAGGACATTTTCGTTCAGATTGCCCTAATATTTCAGGTCCTACTTCCCGGGATGAAAAGAAAACAAGAACGAAGCACTCCTCTACAAAAGATACGAAGAAAAATAAGGGTACCATAGGATGCAAGATGATTAACAGCTTCATCACCGCACTTCAAGAACTTAGTTCAAGTGATGTAGACTTTGAAAGTGATGAAGATGATGACGATCTGGCCAATTTATGCTTCATGGTGGGCAAAACAAGATCAAGATCAAGTCAGGAGGATGCAGAACACAGAAGTGAAGACGATGAGGTATGTTCTACCTGCAATGAAATGTGTGATGCTATTTCTCGTGCAACTATTATTGTCAAGAAAAAGGACAAAAAGCTTAGGGATAATGCTGCTAAAATTGAATCACTAGAATATGAAATTAACCGTTTAAAAACTTTGATTCCTAGTGATGAGGCATGTCCCTCATGTGACTTAATCTATGAACAATTGTCCACATTAAGAAGTGCACACTCCTCCACTCTAGATAGACTTGATGAAGAAATTGAAAAGAACAGAGAACTTGCTGCACTTAATGATAAAAACATGAAAGATGCTAGTTGTTCTACAATTGATTTGCATTGTTCTACTTGTGATGATCTTGATAAGAAACTACAGGATGCTATGAATGAAATTTCTATATTGAACAATGCTTTATGTTCTCATGAAGTTAAATTTTGTTCCAATTGCAAACTAAAAGGAAAAACTTCATGTGAAAATTGCCTTGATCTGTCCAATAAACTTGATGACATGCATAGGACATTAGACCGGTTTTGTAATGGGAATAAGAACCTAAACTTGCTGCTGAATTCTTCCAAGTCTTGCAATGATAAAACTGGTTTATGTTATGATTCTCATGCTCATGCTAAGGCACATCCACCTAAAATTGTAAAGTCATTAGGAAGTGGTTTGATTCAAACAGTTCCTAAACAAAAAGGAGTGGTTTTCAAATCGGCAGGAGTGTTGCCTCATTCGGTTTCAAATAAAAATATTGCTTGCTCATCTAGACATGAACACAAAGTTAAATTTCATTGTACCTTCAGTGGTAGAGATGGTCATGTCATAGATTTTTGTTATAGACTAGCTAAACAACAGAAAAGGGAAAGAATGGTTGCTAGATCTCATAACTTTCATGCAAAATTTGCTGCACACATTGAACCGAATGTACAACCTGCTGTTTTGAGTCAAAAACATTCAAAGTTTACCTCCAGACCTTCTGTTTCTGCCTCCGTAGCTACTGATTTTTGTGCTACACAAGTAACACCTTATAGGTTAGTAGTTAAGAATAAAAAATCTCAAACTTTGACTCATAAACCTGCTATTTTGTCTCAGCTTTCGCGAGTTTTTCCTGCTGCACGTTGCGTGACTCAATACTGGATTCCTAAATGCCTTTTGACTAACCCCAGTATTGAGTCATCGACGTATTGTGCTTTTATGTAGGTTACACATTTGAGGAAGGAGAACATTTGGATTGTGGATTCAGATTGCTCACGCCACATGACCGGTAACAAAGATTGGTTCTCCTCCCTCTCTTTTGTGTCACGTGTAGAGAATGTTACTTTTGCCGATAATTCTTCAACTCCTATAATTGCTAAGGGTTCGGTTAGAGTAAATGATCACTACACTTTGAAGGATGTGGCACTTGTCAAAAATTTGAAATACAACTTGCTTTTTGTTGCACAATTGTTAGATGAAAATCTAGAAACTATTTTCAATAAAAACTGCTGCAAAGTTGTAAGTTCAAATAGTGAGCTTATTTTTAACATGTCTCGGTTTGGAAGAGTTTTTAAAGCTGATTTTGATATGTCTTCCTCTAAGCATAGGTGTCTAGTTGCTAATGATTCAAAGGACTTATATTTTTGGCATCGTAGACTTGGTCACGTAGGCTTTGATCACCTAACGCGTGTTAGTGCTCTTGATCGCATACGTGGGCTGCCTAACATTAAAGGGGACAAAGAAATTGTGTGCTCTTCTTGTAGACATGCTAAGATGGTTGCAGGTTCACATACTCCTCTCACAATGATCATGACAACTGAACCATGTCAACTTTTGCATCTTGACACCGTAGGACCTTCACGAGTTCAATCCTTCGGAGGTAAATGGTATGTTCTTGTGTTTGTTGATGATTATTCTAGATACTCTTGGGTTTACTTTATGGCGTCTAAGAATGAAGTTTTTAGTCACTTTAGAACTTTATTTCTTAGATTATCAATTGATCACCCATGATCATTAAAAGCAATTAGAAGTGATAATGGAACTGAATTTAAAAATCAATCTTTTGATCACTTTTGTGCTGAAAATAGAATAGATCATCAATTCTCTTCACCATATGTACCTCAACAAAATGGTGTTGTAGAAAGAAAGAACATAGCCTTAGTTGAGATGGCTAGGACTATGCTTGATGAATATCAAACTCCTAGGAAATTTTGGGCTGATGCGTTAGCAACCGCTTGTTATGTCTCAAATCATGTTTTCTTGCGTGCTAAGCTAGGTAAAACACCATATGAGCTTCGGTTTGGACATAGGCCTAGTGTTACACACTTTCGGGTCTTTGGTTGCAAATGCTTTGTTAAGAAACATAGTAATCTTGATAAATTTGAACCTCGATCCATTGATGGCATGTTTCTTGGTTATCCATCTCATACTAGAGGCTACCGTGTGCTTTTACTTGACACTAACAAAATTGTGGAGACTTGTGAAGTGTCTTTTGATGAAGCTAGCCCAGGTACTAGCTCCGGTGTTGCAGGACCAGATCCGTATCCTCAGGGGGAGGGTATTTTTGAAGATGAAGAAGAGCCGGTGATACTGCCTGGTAGTTCTGAAGTTGACACGTGTCCAGCTCCGGACATTGAACAAACTCCGACTATCACCTATGTTGGTCCTGATCGACCACAAGTCACAAGCTCATCAATCTACGATGAACCTAATGAAGAAGAAGCTTGTGAGACATCTGTTCCCCTACGGTTTTACAAAGATCATCCCCCACAACAGATGATTGGAAGCTTACACGAACGAGTCACACGATTCAGGTTTTGCAATCCAAACTCTCATGTTCATTCTGCTTTTGTTGCTTCTTTTGAAACCAAAGATATATCACATACACTCACTAATGAATCTTGGATTATTGCCATGCAAGAAGAGTTAGAAAATTTTGAAAGAAATAATGTTTGGAAACTTGTACCTCCACCTCTAGGTCACACTTTAATTGGAACTAAATGGGTATATAAAAATAAACAAAGTGAGGATGGGGTTGTAGTTAGGAATAAGGCTAGGTTGGTTGCTCAAGGTTTCACTCAAGTTGAAGGTCTAGATTTTGATGAAACTTTTGCTCCTGTCACTAGATTAGAAGCCATAAGAATCTTGTTAGCTTTTGCAGCATCTAAAGGTTTTAAGCTATATCAAATGGATGTTAAAAGTGCTTTTCTTAATGGCTACATAGATGAGGAGGTTTATGTCATACAACCACCGGGTTTTGAAAATCCAGATTTTCCTAATCATGTTTACAAACTGTCCAAAGCCTTATACGGTCTCAAACAAGCCCCTAGAGCATGGTATGATAGGCTAAAAACATTCTTACTTGAAAAGGGGTTTACCATGGGCAAGGTTGATAAAACTCTTTTTGTGCTTAAGTATGGCAATGACTCATTATTCGTTCAAGTGTATGTGGATGATATTATCTTTGGTTGTGCTTCTCATGATCTTGTGTCCAAGTTTTCAGCAATGATGAGTTCCAAATTTGAAATGAGTATGATGGGTGAACTCACTTACTTTTTGGGGCTGCAAATCAAGCAAACCAAGGAGGGTACCTTTGTGCATCAAACGAAGTATACCAAAGACCTCCTAAGGCGCTTCAACATGGACAAAAGGAAGCCTCTTCGGACACCAATGGGAACAGCAACAACACTTGAACTTGATGAAGATGGTGAATCTGTGAATCAAAAAGAATATAGAAGCATGATCGGATCACTTTTGTACCTCACGGCATCAAGACCGGACACACAATTCAGCGTATGTCTTTGTGCACGGTTTCAAGCTTTCCCACGTGTTTCACATCGTCAAGCCGTCAAAAGGATTCTCAGGTACTTACATGGAACTCAAGAATTTGGCATCTTTCTTCCTTCTTCCTCAGCCGTTACTTTGAAAGCTTTTTCGGATGCTGATTTTGGGGGTTGTAGGATTAATAGGAAAAGTACTTCCGGTGCTTGTCATTTTTTTGGTAATTCTCTTGTTGCTTGGTCCTCTAGAAAACAAAATTCCGTTGCACAATCCACAGCCGAATCTGAATATGTAGCTGCTGCTAGTGCTTGCTCACAAATTCTTTGGATTGTTCAAACACTTAAGGACTATGGGGTTGATCTAGATAGTGTTCCACTATTCTGTGATAACACTAGTGCCATTTGCATTGCTAAAAACCCTGTGCAACATTCTAGAACTAAGCACATTGACATTAGGTATCACTTTCTCCGAGATAATGTTGAAAAAGGAAACATTGTGCTTCACCATGTAGATACCGAACAACAATTGGCTGACATTTTTACAAAACCTTTGGATTTCACTCGTTTGTTTTACATTCGTAGTGAAATAGGGGTTATGCATCCTCATGGCTTAAATTGAGGGGGAGTTTTGAAACTTGGGAAGTCTATGTGTGAATCTGAAATTAAAATAATATAAGCATAGTATTTCATACATATATGACTTTGTGATTCCTTTTACATGCTGAAAGTTCTTACTACATTACTCGTGTTATACATTTTGTAGTTTTTGCCATGTCTAGTAATTGGAATAATTACTTACACTAAAACTGGTCATGGTCGAACTTTCTTGCTGTTTTGAACTTGTTACATGTTCACAAGTGCTTTTAATCATTAAGAATTCATCAAGTAATCAACTCACATGTTGAGTTTTTATGAACAAATATAAATTGAGAAAAGATCAAGAGAATATGCATGCATCACACTTCTTCTTTTGAGATGTCTTGTCATTGCACTTAGATATGAACTTGGAAGAAGTTGTGTATGACTAAAACCATGTCCTTAAGCTTCTGATTGTCAAATGACATAGGTTTGGCTTGGTTAGTTAGAATAAGGCAGATGCGCATATAATCTCTTGCAAATATCATATGATCTAAATTTATGCTTTGAAAAATAATAAAATGCAGCAACTAGTGTCATGCTTTCAGGTTTTGAAATAGTTAAGTTTGTGAGATCATGACTTGCTTAAATTGAAAATTACATTTGATCTCTAGCATGGCTTACACTACTTTATGTATCTCATTGATGTGATAATGTAAGGTACCTGATAGTATGACTTGGATGAGCTTTGTTTATATGTATATGTTATAATATGCTCATAACAACTAAAGGGGGAGAGATAATTTTTTTATATCTCATGACTTGCTGAATACATTGTCAAAGGGGGAGAGATAAGCATGAAGAGAGAGAGAATATGTGCATAAGGAGAGATAATAAAGGGGGAGAGATAATATGGGATAATTTTTCTTCTCATTTACTTTTGATTTACAAAGGGGGAGAAATTGTCTTCAAAACTTTTATGTGAATAAGCCAATGTTCGGATTTTAAATGGTGTTGCCAATGTATTCATCAAGGGGGAGATTGTAAGACCTATGTGTGCTGAATACATTGGCTTGTAGTGAATATACTTGGTTTTGATGATAAAGTTTTGAATATCACCAAAGCACCTTTTTATCAAGGTCCGACTCTAGCTCTGAGCTACAGCAAGGTTCGACGGCAGGTCCGGCTTGGTTTGGGTAGCTCCGGTTACGTTCGATGCTAGGTCCGACTAGCTTTGGTTAGCTCCGGTGAGCTTTATCTTTAGCTCCGGCATGTCTTTGTTAGCTCCGGCATGACTTTGATAGCTCCGGCATATATTTGATAGCTCCGACATGCTTTTGCTAAGTTCCGACATACTTTGTCTAGCTCCAGTGTTGGGTTGACTAGTTTTGACTAGTTTTTGGTAAGCTCCGGTGCTAGGATCTACTAGTTTTGGTAAGCTCCGACAGGTGCTTCATTGTACTAGCTTTCTTTAGCTCCGGCTCAAGCTCCGGCTTGCTGTGGGATGGTCCGAAACTTGACAGTAGTGCTTCTGCTTTTCATTTGCAATGTTACGCACTTTGTTTACATTGTTGGAAAGATTGCTTAGTATTCATTTGCTAAGTTTTTGGTGCGTTTTGGTTGATATGGATGATATCGTGTTACTGTGGTTTTGCAACATGCTTATGTGAGGTTCTCACGTAAGGTGTTGTGTTCGGAACTAACTTGAGTCAAGTCGAGGACTTGGGCTCGTATGGATTGGTTGTTTATTCATGTGCAAGTGTTGCTTGAGTTCAAGACATGGCTGGTGACGGGATCCATTGGACTAGTCTCGGGGAGGAGATGAGGTTCCAACAACCAAATTCAGGAGGAATTGTGGTTGAGCTGATCAGGAGGTTGCGCAGCATGATTGAATCAAGAACAATGCATGTGAAGGTATCATGGACGTCGTTGGAAGATGTTTGCACGTATGCAAGGAGTTCATGGACGTGTCTACATGGTTCCGAGACGTGATGAAGAGATATGGACGTAAAGAATTGGCCGGAAAGGTCCAACCGACTAGGTTATAGACTCAGGCTGCGGCTGAGTCGGGTTTGACTCAAATATGGAAAGATTTGAGTTGGTTATGATAGGATTTCGTGTGGGTCACGAATTTGAGTTGTTTAGGAATGTGGGATATGTTCCTAAGGTGTTTGAAAGTCTTAAGATTGCTTCTATCTGCGTATAGAAGAATCTTGAGCAGTTATGGAAAGTTACGATTCGTGATCTGAGTAGGATTGGAGTCCTAGTTGATATTGGGTTGGCCTAAGGGCTGGTTATATAAGCAAGGGAGCCCAGAGCTCGTGGAGCACGACTTTGGAGCTGTTCCTCTTGTGTTCTATTGAATAAAATTCGAAGTTTGAAGGAATTTTTGTACCTTGTTCGTCCGACTTGTTCCAGACAAGTTTTTCTCGTCGAGTTTCTGGACAGCACTACCTTTGTCGGTGGTTTTATCATAACTCGAGTTTTACAGATCCAATTGACGTGATTCTTTTTGGGTTGTCTTCACAACTTGATTGTCTATCATCTGTCAAAATTTCACGGTCATTGGATTTGTGATATATGATCTACACGAGTTTCTTTGCAGCGTTCCAGAACTGTTTTTTCTCGGGTAGGGCAGTTTGACCATTGTTTGATCTTTCAATCATAACTTGAGTTTTTCTCGACGGATTTGAGTGATTCTTTTTGTGTTGTCTTCGTGACTTGATTATCTCTGATATCTATCACTTTTTCACGGTGAAACACGTTTAGATTAGTCTCACACACAATTTCTTTAACAGATCATTTTTCTGCTGAAAGGGTTTGGGGTTTAATTGTTTCCGCTGCGTAAGATTTTAAATCTACCATTCACCCCCTCTGGTAGCTTTTCACGTGCTCTTCGATCCTACACAAACATCTTCCAACGACGTCCACGATACCTTCATATGCATTGTTCTTGATTCAAACATGCTGCACAACCTCCCGATCAACTCAACCACAATTCCTCCCGAGCTTGGTTCTTGAACCTCATCTTCTCCCTAAGACTAGTTCAATGGACCCCGTCACCAGCCATGTCTTGAACTCAAGCAACACCTGCACATGAATAAGAAACCAACACTTCCGAGCACAAGTCCTTGACTTGACTCTTGTTAGTTCCGATAACCAGAACACCTTACGTGAACACCTCACATAAGCATGTTGCAAACCATAGCAAAAACATTAAAACCATGATAAGCCAAAACGCATCAAAAACTTAGCAAAAGAATACTAAGCAAACTTTTCATGGATGTAAAGCAAGTTTGAATCAATTCAAAGTAAAAGCAGAACCATTGTGATCAAGCACCGGACCTTGTCAAAGCTAATCGGACCTTGACCTGGAGCTTACCAAAGCTAGCAGGACCTAGCGCCGAAGCTAACCAAAGCTAGTTGGACCTAGCTAGAGATTACCAAAGCTAGTCGGAACTAGTCAACCCAAAAGCCGGAGCTAGAAAAAGCAAGTCGGAGCTTAACAAAGACATGTTGGAGCTATCAAAAATATGTCGGAGCTAAAGACAAAACTCACCGGAGCTACCCAAAAACATGTCGGACCTAAACAAAGCAAGTCGGACCTTGCCGAAGGTACCCAAAACAAGTCGGACCTATCGTCAGACCTTGCTGGAGCTCGGACCTAGATGATAAAGGTGTTTTGCTAGTATTCAAAACTTTTATCGTCATAGCCAATGTATTCAACACACATAGGTCTCACAGATTGTATTAGGATTGTATTCAGTGTGGGTTTTCTTAGGGTTCTATTAGGGTTATATTAGGCAAATGGATGTGTACATTCCATACCTGTTATTACTTAAAATTTGACTTGCCCCACACCTCATAGAACATGTTGATAACTGCACATAGGAATAATCAGAGGTAGTGAAAATGTTTCACATTGAACTACACATAGACCATAGTAAAAGGTGGCTATTCAGTGTTTCTCAAGCATGAACTTGACTTCACTCTTCTTCATTTATTAGTGAATATGCCGGCTGAAGCTGCTTACTGCAGGGAATATGCATTCGATAGAGACACGCTTGCCCGGGCCCAGTTCTGATATTTCAAAGGACTTTTTTTTAGAAGTAGTCAAGTTGTGGTGCATGACAAGTAGGCTGCCGTCTTTGTGAGAGTGAGAAACCATACAGACTCCGGGCATGCTGGACTGCGCGTCGAGACGTCTAAATGTGTTGGAATCGTAATGGCCATACTTTTTGCATGCTAATTTAGCAGACCATTTCAGCACACAGGCTGCTCGCTACTTCTCGTTTCACCTGAACACACACCATCATTATTAGGATATCTGGTTGTTCATTAGGTTGTCACTTACTCCTCAACCGACTCCCTAGATGTAGGATCGTGCGCTAACTCCTAAGGCCACGTCTCTGTAACGTTTGCACGACTCTCTTGTATCGTGGCTTGACGGCTTCTCATGTACCATCGTCTATATAAGGCTAACATATCAATGCAATCATCACCAGTTGTTCTGATCTCATTCATGGTAATCAGAGCCCTGCTCGATTTTTTCCTTTCTTCCCACCCACCACCCCAAACATGCCCGATACATTCTCCTCCGCTGCCAGCCAAACCTCTGGGGTCGCCGCATTGTCTTCAACCTCTAGCTCTTCTACATCTCACTCCTCCGGCACCAATCTGATGCCTTCTCTGGCCAATGCTGCTCAGTCGGTAAACATTACCAGCTTGGTCACAATGAGGCTGGATATGTTCTCCACGGCCTACTGTTGTTGGAAACACCTATTCATGGTGGTTCTCGGGCGATTACATCTGCGGCATCACGTCGACGGCACTCCTCGTCTCAACGACGCCATGTGGATCCAGGAAGACCTCACAGTTCTCACGTGGATCCATGCCACGCTGGCCGATGACCTTCTCGACTTTGTTATGAAAGACGATGTCTCTGCTCACGACGTGTGGATGAAGATCGCCAACTACTTCCTTGGAAACAAATTGAGCCACGCCATTCAGCTTGAGCAGGAGCTGCATGGGCTCGTCCAAGGTGAACTTTCGGCCATTGCTTACTGTCATAAACTGAAAACCCTTGCAGACTCCCTAGCGGATCGTGACCAGCCCATCAGTGACCGTGCCTTGGTGCATCAACTGATCCGCGGGCTCAACCCCAAGTACCATGTCCTGTAGCAGCTACTCCCGGCGATGCCTTCGTTTCCAACCTTCATGGAGGCACGCGATCATCTCATAGTGGCCGAAAACACGTTTGCCTCCTGCACAACACCAAGTCAAGAAATGGCACTTCAATCTACTGAAGCTCCAACTGACAGCACGAACAACACCAACAGTCAAGCTCCTCGTCCTCAGAATGATCATGCGCCGAACAACAGTTCAGTACGCGGTCGTGGCCACGGTGGTGATGGCTCTCGTGGACGTGGGCGCGGTCGTGGCGGTCGTGGTCAACCTGCGCCATGGTCCCAAAATATTCCACCGTGGTTTGCTGCTTGGCTCGGGTCCAACCAGTCATGGCGCGCACCCTGGACAGGTGCCACCGACCCCGGTGTTCTGGGCTCTCGACCGACGTCCGAGCAAGCATATAATGCCAACTTCGGTCAACCCTCCACACAACTTGCTCCATCAAGCTCCAACAACTTTGATGCCACAGCTCTTCTTCAGGCATTGCACTCTGTTGCACAACAGTCCGGATCCAACCAGCAAGAATGGTTTATGGACAGTGGTGCTAGTGGTTGTCGAAGTGTTAATGCGACACTTCTCCTGGATCTACTAAGGAGCAGCCCACGGAGGTTCTTTGATCGCCAAGGCTTAGTTCTCAATTCTCGTGATCACGCGTATGAGAGTATGAGATGGTGGTTTTTACGTGGTTCGGGCCGCAACACCCTACTCCACGGTGAGGTTGTATTGCTGGTGTGTGTGAGTGTGAATGCATAGATTGGCTATCCTTTGTAACGGTGGTCGTCTGGTCCTTTTATAGACAAGGCCAGACACCTTACAAGTGGGGTCTGGGGCCCGACAGGTGGCCCCGAGGCAATCTTATCCTAAAGATCTATGGCTTCTCGCATAAGCTTCGTCTGGCCGCGACTTGAAGACTCGCCATCCTGCCGCCTCAGTCGCTAGTGGCCCATGCGTAGTCATTGATGATGGCAGGGAATGTCCCATCCATCTGTCCCTTGCGCCGTAAGCTACCCACTTGGCAGAGTGGTGTAGGCCTGTTGCGTCTTCACTGCGATGCGATTGGACGCAGCAGTACCTGACAGCACGCGTGCACCACATCACATGCCTAGGGAAAACACGAGTCTTCAATGCCCGATCTAGACAAGGCACACCACCCTCTTAACTCCCGCAACCCACTGCCCAGCGCAAGTTGCATGGTGACACAGCTGACACTCGCCTGCGTGCCCTTGAAGAGGGTCGAGAGGCCCTGGGTCATCGCGAAGACGCTGTTGCTGAGCGGGAGGCTACTGTCACCGAGCAAGAGGTGACGGACCAAGCAATGATGGCTCGAGCTAAGGCAGATCGGGACAGGCTGCGGTCCCGCCTCGAAGACCTTGAGCTTCGGGAGAGCGATTTGGCACCTGATCAGGCACACCACTTAGCTGAGCGTCAGAAACTCCTCCTATGTGATCTCGATGTCCAGGCCCGAGAGCACACGATAGAGCGTCGCGACCAGGAGCTTGATATGCAGGAGCATGAGCT
This sequence comes from Tuctoria greenei, assembly GCA_036927565.1. Lineage (NCBI taxonomy): Eukaryota > Viridiplantae > Streptophyta > Magnoliopsida > Poales > Poaceae > Tuctoria > Tuctoria greenei. The sequence goes on from JAYESD010000005.1 coordinate 5,912,215, forward strand.
CTCAGCGTCTGGAAGCCGAGGGTAGAACGGTGGCGGAGACAGTGGCATACCATGTCTTGGTGTGCTACCAGATTTGGTACCCTGAGCTGCCACTAGAGTCGGTTTTCGTAGGTCTTGTCGAGGAGTGCAAGGAAACGGCAGCGGCGGAGGTCAAGGATGCTACCAAACATGCCATCGCACAATTTGCCAGGGATTGAGGCTGGCAGCCTGTCTTTGTATCCGAGGTTTGCCCCTTTGTAAATATTCTTAAATGAATTTGACTTTGTGTTTGTTTTCTTGGCTTGTCTTGTGCTTCTAAAATTGTTGCCCCAAGTCCTTAGATGCGTAAGGTCTGGAAGAACTTCTGTTGAGTTCGCTAGCTATTGAGGGACCAACATTTGCACAGTTGACATGGCCGATTTGTCATCATTTGATGTCCTGCCTATGGTACCCACTTAGAGTCCCCCTGGTAGGTGTGGCCAGGTGGCTGGGCACGCCTACTACTTCATAGATGGATGTCTTTGATGGACCCCCAGCAGAGCGGGGGAGTATGAGTGGTTGACCTCGGTGTGGCCCTTCTAGGGGCGCTGTGCTTTGTCTAAGTGGAGACGTCGACAACAGGCCCCTTGGGAGGTGCATGAGCTAGCTGCTCCGGCGTCGGCCACCATCATCGTAGAGACGTCAACGGCAGGCCCCCTAGGAAGTGATGGAGCTGGATGCTCCGACATCGCCCACCATTGTCGTAGATTTGTCAACGACAGGCCCCCTGGGAGGTGTCGGGGCTGGATGCTCTGGCGTTGCCCACCATCGTCGTAGAGACGTCGACAGCAGGCCCCCTGGGAGGTGCCGGAGCTAGCTGCTCTAGCGTCAGCCACCATCATTGTAGAAACGTCAATGGAGGCCCCCCTGGGAGGTGCCAGAGCTGGCTGCTCCAGCGTCGTCCACCACCGATCTGTAGCACTTCGACGGCAGGCCCCTGGTGTACAGGCTATCACAAGAGAACCCTGTTAGCAACAAGAGTAGGACAAGAGAGTGTACTCACTTATCAGCGCTTGTTGCTCCTGTCAACATCTTGGGACGTCGACGGCAGGCCCCTTGGGAGGTGCCGGAGCTGGAAGCTCTGGCATTGCCTACCATCATCGTAGATTCATCAACGGCAGGCACTTGGGAGGTGCCGGGGCTAGATGCTCCCGCATCGCCCACCATCGTCATAGAGACGTCGACGGCAGGCCCCCTGGGAGGTGCCAAGGCTGGATGCTCCAGCGTCGCCCACCATCATCGTAGAGACATCGACGACATGCCCCCTGGAGGTGCCGAAGCTGGCTGCTCTGGCGTCGTCCACCACCGATGTGTAGCACTTCGACGGCAGGTACCTAGTGTATAAACTTTCACAAGAGAACCCTGTTAGCAACAAGAGCTGGACAGGAGAGTGTACTCACTTATCAGCGCTTGTTACTGTCGTCAACATGTTGGGACATCGACAGTAGGCCCCTTGGGAGGTGATGGAGCCGGATGCTCCGGCATCGCCCACCATCATCGTAGATTCATTGAGGCAGACCCTCTGGGAGGTGCTGGGGCTGGATGCTCCGGCGTCTCCCACAATCATCGTAGAGACGTTGACAACAGGCCCCCTGGGAGGTGTCGGGGCTGGATGCTCTGGTGTCGCCCACCATTGTTGTAGAGACGTCAACGGCAGGCCCCCCTGGGAGGTGTCTGAGCTGGCTGCTCCGTGGTGGTACACCACTGATGTGTAGCACTTCGGAGGTAGGCCCCTGGAGTACAGGCTTTCACGAGAGAATCCTGTTAGAAACAAGAGCGGGACAGGAGAGTGTACTCACTTATTAGTGCTTGTTGCTGTCGTCAACATGCTGGGACATCGATGGCAGGCCCCTTGGGAGGTGCCAGAGCTGGATGCTCCGGTGTTGCCCACCATCATCATAGATTTGTTGACGGCAGGCCCCCTGGGAGGTGACGAGGGTGGATGCTCCAGCGTTGCCCACCATCGTCGTAGAGACATCGACGACAGGCCCCATGGGAGGTGCCGGAGCTGGCTGCTCTGGTGTCGGCCACCACCAATGTGTAGCACTTCGATGGCAGCCCCCCTGGGAGGTGCCAAAGCTGGCTATTTTAGCGTCGTCCACCACCAATGTGTAGCATTTCGACGGCAGAACCGTGGTGTACATGCTATCACAAGAGAACCCTGTTAGCAACAAGAGCCGGGATAGAGAGTGTACTCACTTATCAGCACTTGTTGCTGTCATCGACATGCTGGGACATCAACGATAGACCCCTTGGGTGATGCCGGAGCTGGCTGTCCTGCACACATTTAAAGGAGGGGCTAGTTTGCTCGCCGGTTTTACCTATCCCTATTCCTTAGATTTGTCATGTCTTACTGTCCTGAGTTGACACACGGGGCTTGGGTAATTCAATGCATTAGTGCTTCAGGTCTCGGCTCCTACCATCCTTAAGGTGTGATCCTTTCAGCCCCCAGTACTCAGATGTAGCACTGAGAGGCAGTGTGTGCATGCTTAGGGTACAGGACCAGGCTAAGCAGTTCACACGCCTTGTACCTCCGGCTTGGCCTAGGCCTTTCTTTGGAGGCCATCCGGATTCACGTAACTCGAAGGATGAGGGCAGCCGTGAGAACCCTTCACACATCGTAGGTACCTCAAGCAAGCCCGCCTGCAGCAGGATTGCGCAACTCTAGCAAGGGTGAGAGATACAGAGTGTACAACCATGTATATGAAGGAAATATACAATAAACGAGTCTAGCATGGTTGATAATCAAATTAGCGCGTAATTTAAATGAACATTGTTTAGGGAAACATGAAGTAAGACAGTGATTCTTTTATATCAGCATTCATAGGAGGAGATATACTTTTACAAAAGAGGGCAACTACCTGCTTCTGAATGCCGAGGGAGGCAGGGTGCACAGGCTTAGGGTTTAGAACCAAGCTAAGCTAACTGTGGACTCTGGACCTGACCCTCCCGGAGCTTGGTTGATATAAATGCTACTCCTAGACACTATGAACACTTCACACTATCCTACTAAGCTTAATATATACAGGGTGCCCAAAGCTCCAAGGGTAGCTGCGACGGTTGCCAGACAACTTGTCGTCGATGGCTACCAGTTGGGCATTGAGCAAGCGTTCCTACTTTTTGCCTTGGCTCCCCACCTTGCAAGGGGTCTGAGCAGAGCTGGAACTGATCTTGACAACTTTGACGGGAGTGTTGGTGCTGTTAGAAGGCTGCAGACGGGGTGCAGCGGATGAGCCGCGCTAAAGCGATCTCGGTGGAGACTGACTCGGCCCAGCATTGCCCTGGGCTGGTGCTGGGTCTACTGTGAGGGCTTGGAGCTTCTCCAAGGTTAACACCGCAGCAGTGCGGTCTCCGTGGATCCTGAGGACGCCGGAGGGGGTCGGAATCTTCAGGACAAGGTAGTTGTAGTGGGCTACGGCCATAAATTGGTACCAGGGTGGGCCTGTCGATGACGGCGTTGAAGGAGAGGTTGACGTCTGTGACGTCGAAAAGGATGCTCTCGGTTCTGTAGTTGTCGGGTGTCCCAAAGGTCACCCGGAGGTTGATGTTGCCATACGGGATGATGTTCCCTGGCCCCACCCCCGAAAATGAGTTCCAGGGGGGTGAGCTTCGACACCGAGATCTGCAGCTAGTCGAAGGCCGCACGGCTAATGAGGTTGAGGCCAGCCCCGCCATCAAGACGTACTGGAGCTTGATATTGGCAATGGTGGGGACGACCAGGAGAGGCAGGATCCCAACTCCTGCCATGTTCTTGGGGCAGTCAGAGGCATCAAAGCTGATCGGCATCTCCTTCCACTTGTGGTGCAGTGTTGGAGCGGAAGCAGGGGCTATCAAAGCAACTGCTCGGTGCAGGGTCTTGACCGCGTCTCGGGACATGGGATCCCAAGACCCCCCAAAGATGACGTGGAGAGTCTTGCGACGCTCGTGGTCGCTGCTAGAATCGTAGTCACCGTCTTGGTGGATCACCTTGATGGCTCGATCCTGCTTCTGGTACTCCATCTCCTCGTCGTCGTCGACCTTGGGGTCGACCTTCTGCTTTCCCTCCCGCTGGTGGAAAGGGTCACCATTGAGACGCTGCTGCACCCGCTCTTTGTATCGCTCATCGTATCTCTTAATCTCCCTGCACTCGCTCATCGTGTGGTCGCGAGTCTTGTGTACCGTGCAGGGCTCGACATCATCGTTAGTTGCAGGTGGCTGACGTGGGTGCTTGTCGGAGCGTGGGGGTCTTCCCCCTCCGATCGCCGCCCCCCGCTGCGACAATGGGTGACCCATGCTGCGGCTTGTTCTGGTCGCCGTCCTGGTTCTTATTCTCCTTTTTGCTGCTACATGGGTTAGCGACACCTTCATCGCTCTGGCTAACTCCGCCCACTCCAGGGGTAGGTTGGGTGTGCCAGTCTCGCCCTTCGACCGCCCGTGCACACTGGTCGGCGATGGAGAAGAGCTCGAAGACATCTTGCACGTTGTAAGTGGCTAGCTTCTCGATCATCTTCCAGTCATGCATTCCCTACCGGAATGCTACTATGATAGAAGCATTCAAGATGTTGGGGATGGAGTTGCTACCTGGGAGAAGCGTTGGATGAATAATCGCATCGTCTCCTTGGGTTGCTGGCGCACGGCATGGAGGTTGAGCTTGGTGCCCGGGCGCGTGTAGGAGCCGCTGAAGTTCGTCGTGAACTACTGGCAGAGCTCAACCCAAGAGGTTATGAACCCCTCGGGTAGGTTCATCAGCCATGATCAGGCTGAGTCGATCAGGGTGACGGGGAAGTATTTTGCCATGACGGACTCATCCGCTCCTGCAGCAAGGAGCGTCGTGGTGTAGATCTACAGGAACTCGGTTGGGTTGACGCTCCTGTCGAACTTCTCCAGCAGGTGCGACTGGAACTAGCGTGGCCATGTCGTCAGCCGGAGAGGCATACGGGACAACATACACCAGGAGGGTTTGCTGTGCCACGTGTGGCTGCTGTGGAGCCTGCTATTGTGGTAAGTACTGTTACTGGGGCACTTGGTGCACAAAGCAGTGTAGGGGTGTTGTCGACCCAATGTAGTCCTGGTTTGACGGCGGCGGTGGAGGGTTTACATGAGGTGCTCCTCGAACGGGGGACTCCTCTTGCTCGGGCCCTCGAGGGTCGTACTTGGCATTGAGGTTGCGCCATCTGTCCACTACTGCTCGATGATGACGCAGCCATCTATCTGAGCTTGACGACGGTCAATCTCAGCCCTTAGGTCCTCTGTGGGGATCTTACCAGCGCTAGTAAGCCTGGTGGATCTGGAGTCTGCTGTGCGATAGTCGATGGACAGCGTGCGCGATAGCGACACGTGACGTCTCCCTCTGTTGGGAGAGTTGAGCGCCGCCACGAATAAGCGGTTGATGTCGTGGACCCACTGCTGAGCTGCTCCCTAGGAAGCATTCATCGACGGTGGGTGGTGGAGCAGGGCCATGGTTGCTTCCAGAGCACTCTCCGGACTTGCCGCCAGTGGCTGCGGAGGCGCTGACTGGGCCGGTACATGCACGGAGGCGCCACCCTAGCCAGCTGCATCTGCGCGGGGGCGTGACGGATCAGAATGCGCCGCTTAGGTGTTGGATCTGGTCACCGGATGACGGCCATGGAAACCACCGTCTACGGGTTTGATGAACACCATGTCGAAGTGTTAATACGACACTTCCCCCGGATCTGCTAAGGAGCAGACCGTGGAGGTTCTTTGATTGGCAGGGCTTAGTTCTCAATCTAGTGATCACGCGTATGCGAGTATGAGACGGTGGTTTTTACGTGGTTCAGGCTGCAAGAGCGTAACACCCTACTCCACAGTGAGGTTGTATTGCTGGTGTGTGTGAGTGTGAATGCGTAGATTGGCTATCCTTTGTAACGGTGGCGGTCTGGTCCTTTTATAGACAAGGCCAAATGCCTTAAAAGTGGGATCTAGGGCCCTACAGGTGGCCCTGTGGCGATCTTATCCTAAACACCTATGGCTTCTCGCATAAGCTTCCACTGGTTATGACTTGAAGACTTGCCGTTTTGCTGTCTTAGTCACTAGTGGCCCATGCGTAGTCGTTGATGATAGCAGGGAATGTCCAATCCATATGTCCCTGGCGCCGTAAGCTACCCACCTGGCATAGTGGGGTAGGCCTGTTGCGCCTTCACTGCGATGCGATTGGATGCAACGGTACTTGATAGCAGGCGTGCACTGCGTCAAGCGCATGGGGAAGACACGAGTCTTCAATGCATGATCTGGACAAGGCGCATCACCCTCTTGACTCCCACAACCCACCACCCAGCGCAAGTTGCATGGTACGTGGCAGCTCGGGAGCTAGCCTCTTCTGGGGAGATCGGGTCCTGACCCGCTGACCACATGGCAGCTCCGGAGTCTACTCCTGAGTAGAGCGGGGGCTCCAGGGCCGCGCGACACGTGGTAGGTCCAAAGCCCGCCTCTTCGGGGAGGTGGCATGTCTGTTGTCTCAAGCCACGTGGCAGCTCCGGAGCCCACCCCCATGGGGGTAGCGAGATCCCGTCCTGCTGGACACATGGCCGCTTGGGAGCTCATCCCTGAGGGGGAGCTGGACTCTTCCTTGAGGTTCATGTGGGTACTCCGGACCCCGTATTAGAGGTAGAGGAGTCCGGGCCTTTTGGATACGTGGCGCCCTCAGACCCTGCCATGGCTGGGGGCAGGGTACCTAGGCGGCTTTAGCCTGTGCGCGAGGGTACCCGGTATGCCGGGTACCGACAATGGTCATATGACTTCTGATGCAGCTATGATGCCAAATTATTGTCCATCTTCAATGCTTAATTCCTCCATCATGTAGTAGGCAATGGCTCGACCTTGCCAGTCAGAGGATCTGGATCACTCATTTTACCTACAACCCATGCCAAATTTCATCTTTCTCGTGTTTTACACATTCCCCACTTGATCAAAAATCTAATCTCTGTGCGCAAATTCAAAACTGACAACTCTTGTTCTGTTGTTTTTGATCCATTTGGGTTCACTATAAAGGATCTTCTCAGCAATCAAGAGATCATGAGGTCCAATAGTTCTGGTGGCGTCTATCCATTCTTCGGTTCAAGCAATTCCTGTACATCCACTGCACTTTCAGCAACACTCAACACTTTGTGGCACAGGAGGTTGGGGCATCCTGGCACTCAAAGTCTTGGGACTGTTCTTTCTGAATTCTGCATTCCACTGAATAAAAAGCACCTATGTGAAGCCTGTCAGGAAGGGCGACACATTAGATTGCCTTTTTCCAATTCGATTTCTGTAACTTATTTCCCGTTTCAGTTAGTGCATTGTGATGTTTGGACTTCACCCATTGAAAGCATTACTGGTTATAAGTATTATCTTGTTCTACTCGATGATTTTACACACTATATTTGGACTTTGTCTCTTCGTCATAAATCTGATGTTCCATCCAGTATACAGAATTTTCATAAACTTGTTCAGAACCAATTCCATTCGGGTATACAGTGCTTTCAATATGACAATGGGACCGAGTTTTTGAACTCTACTCTCCGCTCCTATTTCACTGCACACGGCATTTCCTATATCGCATCTCTTGTCCATACACTTCAGCCCAAAACGGCAAAGCCGAACGTGCACTTTGAACGATTAACAATGTTCTTCGCTGTCTTCTCTTCCAAGCCAATTTGCCACCTAGTTTCTGGGTTGAAGCCCTCACCACCGCAACATACATTATCAACCGTCGACCCTGTCAGCCCTTAAACTTTTGTACACCGTATCACATATTGTTCGGTCAGCCACCCGACTACTCCCATATGAAGGTTTTTGGATGTCTTTGCTATCTGAACCTCACTTCTATCTCAAAACACAAACTTGATGCTCGTTACACACCATGCATTTTCCTGGGCTACCCAACTGAACACAAAGGATATAGGTGTCTTGACCTGAAATCCGAAAAAATAATTATCTCACGCCATGTTATTTTTGATGAAGAGATTTTTCCTTACACAGCCACAACTGTCTCTGCACAACCTTCATCCGCAAAGGAATCCACCTTCGTTCCAGTTTTAGTTCCAGGTCCACCATCTCATTCCTCCCCTGTCCCAGAAACTCTGTCACACACGTTTGCATTGCCTCCGAGCCCATTGCCTAGCAGTCCCCACTCCTTTGTCCAAACCTCTCCAAACAGCCTCAACGAACCTTCAGCAACACCACTATGCACATTCAGATTCTGAACCATCACATTCCACTATACCTACACCACCACCAGTTCCACCTCAGCATCACATGTTAACCCGTGCCAAACAGGGTATCTTCAAGCCTAAAACTATCATGAACCTGAACACAACCGAGAGTGTTTCTCCTATTCCCACCAACTACAAATCAGCTCTGACAGATCCCCTCTGGTATGCTGCAATGAAAGAGGAATATGATGCATTGTTGAGAAATAATACTTGGCTTCTTGTACCAAAACCTGCAGGTACCAATCTTGTTTTAGGCAAATGGATATTTCACCATAAACTTCACCCTGATGGATCGGTTGCACGACACAAGGCCAGATGGGTCGTTCGTAGTTTCACTCAAGAATATGGTATTGATTATACTGAGACTTTGATCCATATGTTGCTAATTTCTCCAAAGAAAATACTTCCTATGTTTTTATGTATGATGTTATGCCGAGAAGTCACATCAAAGTTAAGCTATAATTCATGGCATAAAGTCACTCACACAGACACAAAATAACACACACATACACACACATATAACAGAGGAGTACATCGGTTCACACGGTTGTTGAAACTTATAACGCTAAAAAGAATCTGGATGGTCATCTTTTCAATGATCCTAAAACTCAGATTCTTTTCTCCAATAGTTTCCTTGCAGCTAATAATTTGGATATCCTAACTCTGCCTGTGTGCGTCTCTGTGTGTTGTCAACATAATTTATACTAGATTACTAACTCTACATGTGTGAGTGCACGCGTGTGTGTCTCAGTTCGTGGTAGCAGAGTCGCACGCCGGCACAGCAAAAGAGCAAGAAAAAAATAAGAAGGCGGCTTTGGTTGATTTGTTGCACTGCGGTGAGACTGTCTTGCGGCAACAGCCATGGCGACAGGCTAGCTAATATCAGGAGGAACCTGCGCGGAACAAACAAAATCACGCTCGGGGTGAACAGTTGGTGGTCGCCTTGGCGATCAGATCTGTACCCCCTTCCTTTCATTTTGTAGTTCATGGATCATGGTTGAAGTATAAGTATTTCTAGCTAATTTCTCAAAAGAAAATACTCTCTATGTTTTTATGTATGAGGTTAGGCCGAGAAGGTCATATCAAAGTTAAGCTAAATTTCATAGCCTTAAGTCACTCACACAGACACACACAATAACACACACATACACACATCTACACACATATATAACAGAGGAGTACATTGGTTCACACGGTTGTTGTAGCTTATAACGCTAAAAAAATCTGGATGGTCATCTTTTCAATGATCCTAACACTCAGATTATTTCTCCAATAGTTTCCTTGCACCTAACAATTTAGATATCCTAACTCTGCATGTGTGTGTTTGTGTGTGTTATCAACATTATTTATACTAGATTACTAACTCTACATGTGTGTGTGCATGCACGTGTGTGTCTCGGTTCGTGGTAGCAGAGTTACACGCCAGCACAGCAAAAAGGCAAGAAAAAATTAAGAAGGCGGCTATGGTTGTTTTGCTGCAGTGCGGTGAGATTGTCTGGTGGCAACGGCCATGGCGACAGGCTAGCTAATATTAGGAGGAACCTGCATGGAACAAACAAATCTGGCTCGCCGTGAAAAGGAGGTGGTCGCCTTGTGCGGTCAGATCTGTACTCCCTTCCTTCATTTTGTAGTTTATGGATTATGGTTGAAGTATATGTATTTGTAGCTAATTTATCAAAAGAAAATACACCCTATATTTTTATGTATGATGTTAGGCACACACATACACACACATACACACACATATAACAGAGGAGTACATCGATTCACACGGTTGTTGAAGCTTATAACGCTAAGAAGAATCTGGATGGTGAAGGAGCGCCTCGAAGCTGGAAGGCTCCATGTCATCAATCTGAATAATCCGTGAAGCATTACCCTTCATCGCACCAAGGAGCTCTGCTTTGAACACAGGAGACCGGTAAGCCAGGATGCATCTGTGAGCACTGAACAATTGGCCATCTACACTGAATGTCACATCTGCACCTTCACCGTCGTCGAGCATCATCTGCTGGAAATCAAGGTGCAGGTTCGACGTTGGGACGATGATGGAGTTCACATCCCTGTCATCCACCGTGAGAGACACCATCACGACGGTGAGCAGGCACCTGATGGTGAGGCAGTCATTGTGGAGACACGGCGAGCCATACTGCAGCAGCCTGGCCTCGTCGATGAACTTGACGAAGCCCCAGTTGTTGCTGTGGACGGGGAGAAGGTGTGCCTCATGTTGGAGTTGGTCGGCTGGGGCACCCTACCGTCCCTCTCGAGAAGGGTCAGCGCAAAGCGGGCCCTGACATCCACATCGATCTAACACTACTACAAAAAGCATTTTTACAGGCGCCTCAATTTTTCAAACACAGGCGGTCCTTAAAAATATGCGACTGTGATGACGAATGATATAATAACCGTCTGTGATGAAAGAACAACACAGGCGGATTTTAAAGAACAACCGTCTGGGTAAATACATGATCTTCAGAATCGGTTCTTAATTAAGAACCGCCTGTAATGCAACGAACTTCACAGACGGATTTTAAGAAACAACCGTCTGGGTAAATACATGATCTTCACAGACGGTTATTAATTATTAACCGCCTGCAATGCCATGAACTTCACAGACGGATTTTAAGAAACAACCGTCTGGGTAAATACATGATCTTCGTTGGCGGTTCTTGATTAATAACCGTCTGTAATGCAATGAACTTCACAGATGGATTTTAAGGAACAACCGTCTGAGTAAATACATGATCTTCGTTGGCGGTTCTTAATTAATAACCATCTGTAATGCAATGAACTTCATAGCCGGTTCTTGATTAACAACGGCCTATGAAGATCATGTATTTTCAGTGGCGGTCATTGTTTAATTATTATAAGCGGTTTTCATTGAAATTACAGGGATGTAGTTGCAATTATATATCACAGCCGCATGTAGTCGTGCAGGCAAAATTGTATCAGGAAAAAAACACAGATGAGCTAGCGGATACTAGTACAGTAATGCATTATAGGAAATGCTCGATCACCAGTGAGGCTGGCTTAATTGTGATAATACACTATTAGAGGTTTTACAATTGTTCAAAGATAATTTCTTTACACACTGAACAAAAATCATGCTACATTCATTGTAGATCGACGATGAAGATCCCATCGATCAATCTAAATTGTACCATCCTGCTTGCTCCCGAACACGTCTCTTATATTCCGCTGGATCCTGAAAATATTGACATTATTTAAATTAACAAATGTCGAAGGAGGAATGAATAACCTACATTGGTCACTAAGTCAAAGTGTCATCTAACCTTGATAAGTAGATTATAGCAATCATTTTCAACATCAGGCACATTTGGCTGATGCAGCAAACGCTGAACTTCAAGTAGTATAGTTTTGATTGTAAAAGCACTGCACCACCCCTACGAAATATAATTTAAGCAATATAAGAAACCAGTTCAAATAAGTTCGACAAAAATTATAAGTAATAATTACATGAACAAAATAGGTCTATCTTACAGTCTCTTGATCAAGAATCCCGATGCAGAGTGCTCCTGAACGATGGACATTTGGGTGGAAGAACCCAATTGGAAAGGAGCATCTTGGAGGCACCAAGGGATAGTCCTCAGAGAAGGAGATTGTCAGGGGGTAGTAACCATCTTCCCATTTAGTCTGCAAAAGAAATTTATTAATAGGAGGACGATAGTTAAACTCATATTGTGCTTGTTCTTCATGACTTACCCCTTCTTTACCGGGGACGATGCACTGCCACTTCAATAAATCTCCCGATTCAGGCTTCGCAGAGAAACCCTACGCGGAGAAATTGAAAATACCAAAAACAAACAACACGGAAAAACAAACTACAGTTAAGTTCATCAGTCCATTACAGATACATATGTATATACAACCATGTGACCGGTGTGCCATATGTACATACATGGGGATGGTTCTTGCGCCACGCCAAGCGCTCCTCCTTCAATCGGCTACACGCCCGAGACATCATTATCTGAAGAAAGACCAAACTTCCAAACTTCCAAATCATTGAGTCCAAACGCATATGTACACAAATGCAAAAGGATACAATCCATATACCAACATTGTTCTAAGTTGATTTCAGAAGATACAAATATATACAATATATATCATCTCGCATTGCTATATACATTTTTTCCAGCATTGACATCTTCTCGCATATAGGGTTTCAAATTCTTTTTAATGCTTCTCTCTACGCGCTTGATGTTTTCTGGTTCGGTGAAAAGGTACATCTCTTCATACTGATTATATTCCTCTTCATTATCTCCCACATTGTCAACCCCAACAATATTTTGCTTTCCAGAAACAACTACGTGCAACTTCTCAGTTTCTGGATCTTGAACATAAAAAACTTGTGCAACATTATCGGCGAGAACCCACAGGTCATCTTTGTAACCCACTTTATTCAAGTCTACCAGTGTCAGTCCGTAATTGTCCACTTTCAAACCATCAGGATGTTTGACCCATTGGCACTTAAATACGGGCATTACCATTCTTTTGCCATAATCGAGTTCCCATATTTCCTCTATGAACCCGAAGTATGTGGTCTTCTGCCCTTGTGAATCATAAGCCTCAATACGAACACCACTATTTTGTGCAACACTCTTACCGTCTTTTTCTTTAGTGTAAAATGTGTAACCATTGATGTCATATGCTTGCCATGATGTTACCAAAGCAGATGGGCCACAAGCTAACTTTTTCATTGTTGCCTCTTCTATAGTGTTTCCGTATGATATATTTTTGTCCATTAACCATTCAGTGAAACATCTTCTGTGCTCTTTCATGATCCAGTCCTCTTTGCGGTCTTGGTTTTTATCACGAAGCTCAATTTGGTGTTCCTTGATGTACGGCTCAGCTATTGCGAGCTGTTGTAGTACACCAAAATGTGCACGATGTACATTCTTGTAATCTTGAACAATAAAAGTTTTCTTACCCACTTTGCCTCTCCCACGTAGTCTACCCTCATGTACCGGTATAGGCACACCTATCGATTTTCCATCTTTGATGTAATCAGTGCAACCCTCAATCACTTCTTCAGTGGTGTATCCTTCCATAATTGAACCCTCTGGGTGAGCACGGTTCCGCACATAACCTTTTAATACTCCTAAATATCTCTCCAACGAAAACATATGATGTAAATATAGTGGCCCCAATGCTTTTATCTGATCAACAAGATGTATGATTAGGTGTACTTGCATATCAAAAAAGGATGGTGGGAAACACATCTCAAGCTTGCACATTGTCTCGACGATGTATGTTTTTAGATAGTCTAAATCTTCACGTGCTATCACCTTTTGCGATACTGCATTGAAGAAGTAACACAAACGTGTGATGACAACTTTTATATGCTCAGGTTTGATTACTCTTATTGCAATGGCAAGGAAAACTGTCATCATCATGTGACAGTCGTGAGAATTATAACCGAATAAAGACAAGTCTTTCATCGAGACTAGTTTGCGGATATTGGATGAGAAACTTGTGGGCACTTTGATCCCACGCAAGCATTCGCAAATTGCTTTTTTCTCTTCTAGCGTTAAGTTGTAGCTGGCTGGGGGAAGGTAATGCTTCCCGTTCGCCTTTTCTACTGGATGAAGCTCTGGTCTCAAATCAAGATTTACTAGGTCCATACGTGAATTTAATCCATCCTTTGTCTTCCTCGGCATGTCCAGCAAGGTCCCAATGATGCTGTCAAATACATTCTTTGTAACGTGCATCAAATCAATACTATGGCAACATTCCAGATTCTTCCAATACGGAAGATACTTGAAAAAAATTGATTGTTTCTTGAAAGCCATGTCAGTTGTATCATCCGAAGATGTACTTTTCTTTCTCTTAATTCCTTTACTCTTTTTTCCCTTACCGAAAGCAATATGAATGTTCTTGACCATTTCAAACACAAGTTTTCCACTGTAAGGTTTCGGTGCAGTATCTTTTTCGATTTTGTTATCAAATTGTTCTTTCATCTTCCTATACTTGTGTGTATCTGTCAAGAACCGTCGATGTCTCATGTACACCGTCTTTCTGGATGAAGTGAGGTATAGATATCCAGTTCTATCCACGCACCTAACGCAACCTTTCTTCCCTTTCATTTGTCCCGATAATGTAAACAGTCCGGGATAATCATGCACGGTAACGAATATCATTGCTCTTAGCATGAAATACTCCCGCTTGTACTCATCCCATGTACGTACCCCTTCATTCCACAATTTCGCCATATCTTCCATTAAAGGTTCCAAGAACACATCAATTTCGATGCCGGGTTGTTTCGGACCTTGGATAAGAACAGATAATAAGATATATTTCCTTTTGTGACACAACCACGTCGGTAGGTTGTACATACTTAAGACCACGGGCCATGTGCTGTGTATGCTCCTTTTTTCACCAAACGGATTCATTCCATCTGTACCCAAGGCAAACCTCACATTTCTGATTTCCTTCGCAAATTCTGGATACTGAATATCAAAATTTTTCCACTGCGTTGCATCACCAGGGTGTCGTATATGTTTTTCATTCTTCTTGCGTTCCTCGGAATGCCAACGCATAAGTTCAGCCTCCCTAGGGTTTGAGAACAAACGCTTCAAGCGATCAATTACCGGAAGGTACCACATCACCAATGCAGGAATTTTTCTCTTATTCTTTCCGTCTGCATCGCCAGAAGTATCGTCATCGTCACCTTCAGGACCAATAATAAACTTCTTATTCTTCTGAGTCTTTTTCATGTTGGTAACATACTGGTGATTGTAGTCCTTCTTATATCTACTGACACCACAAATGGGGCATCTAGTTGCGAGCTCATGCTCTTTGCGATACAGAATACAATGGTTCACACAAGCGTGTATTTTTGTCACACCTAGTGCCATCGGGCAAAGAAGTTTCTTCGCTTTATAAGTGCTTCTAGGCAGTTTATTTGGATTTGGAAGAATTTCTGCCAGAAGATTCAAAAGATCAGAGAAACTACAATCGGACCATCCGTGCGTAGCTTTCAACTTTAGTAGTTCTAAGACTGCACGCAATGTAGTAAACTCTTTATCACAACCGTTTGATTCATCATATAAAAGCTCTGTGGCCGCATTCTGCAATGTCTCCATTTTACTTAAACCTTTGCTTGCTCCCATAGAAGTCAGTACATATGGTTCAATGTGACGCAACATCTCCTCACAATCGAACTCATCATCATCATCACCAGCTTGATTGTCACTACCATCATCGATATGAACATTATCATCATCTGAGCCTCTCTCATCATCTTTATCCACATCATGTGTATCTAACTCACCATGCTCTGTCCATATTGTGTAGTTATTTTTGAAACCTCTTTTCACCAAATGAGATTGGATTACTATAGTATCCGTCCAAGCAATCTTATTTTCGCAGTCGATACATGGACATAATATGTCATCTATCTTTTGCAACTTCGCATGTCTCTTGGATGCTTCAATAAAATTTGCAACATTACGAATGTACATAGGATCGGGTCTTGGCATGTTATACATCCACGCTCGACGGTCCATGCTTCAATAATAGAATTTTTTGTCAGATTTACAAAATTTGGCCACAAATATTCTCTAAAGGTCTTCTATAAAATGAATTTACAGAGACATAACAAGTATGATTAGGGCGACTAATGTAGGAGACGAGCGACGTCTTGAGGCGGACGGAGTCAAAGGGGGAAACAGGCCCAGCAGCATGGGCTAGGTCTGGGTGGGATCCAGTCCGTTATATCGGGAAACAAGGCCCAGATGCATCTTATATATATTACAATAGCATCTGTTAATTAAACATCATATTCATGTCACATAATAGGTACAAAAAGGAAACAATCCATATAGTCCATACATCAATATACCAGAACACAATCCATACAGTCCTTACACATGCAAAAGGACAGAATCCATATACCAGAACACACAAAACTAACAGCTTATCAGCTAATGAAAATATACAAAGAAAAAGTAAGGAAACTACATTTACCTTGCAGAGGCGTCAGCACGGTGGGGAGGCGTCAGCACGGTGGGCCGGCTGGGTGGAGAAGTGGCGGTGCGGGGTTGAGCGGCGGCGCGGCAGTATGGGCTGGGCGGCGGAGCGGCGGCGCGGCGCAGGGGTAATTTCAACAGCCTGGCGGCGTCGATATAAATTCTCCAGGGTTGCGTTTTGACTGCGGTGAGGGGTCCTTATATAGACGTAGGTTTTTCACAGGCGGTTTTTAACTTTATCGCAGGCGGGTTTTACTTACCAACCGCCTGAGATGATGTTTATTAATTAAGAAGTAAATATCTTCACAGGCTGTTAGTACTTAATAACCGCCAGGGAAGATTTTTATCTCAGGCGGGTATTACTTAACAACCTCCTGAGATAATGCTAACTGAACAAAATATTTTTAAAACTTGTATAGCTGACGTTGAAATGTTTTGGTAAATATCAAATTAATTTCTACTCACATATTATTCACATTTGTGTATCTCATAAAAAAAGATCTTTCACTCAAAATTGTTGGTACGAACATATTTGCATAATTTATACATGTATGAATTTTTTTAATTTTTTTAAAAGCACTCCAACATGTCAAACTTCAAATTATCCACCAGTATTCATTGACACTTGATTGAAATATGTACAAAACACAAGAAAAATGTACAAGAACACTTGATTGAAATCCTAAAACTACACTACGGCCCCGCCTCCTCCATCCTCTCCGCCAGCTTCTCAAACCAAGCCAAGCGGTCCTCCTCCGACTCGTCGTCGTCGTAGTCGTCACCATGGTGGTGGTCGCCGTCGTCGTCGTCGCCGTCGTCAGTGGACGACTCGTCGTCGCCGTCGTCGGTGGACGACTCGTCGTCGCCGTCGTCGGAGGACGACTCGTCGTCGCCGTCGTCGGAGGACGACTCGTCGTCATCATCGTCATCATCATCGTCGTCGTCGAAGTCGTCCTCCTCCTCCTCCTCCTCCTCCGGCGACGATGCAGCAGGAGAGAGGGTCGGCTTCTCCGGCTGAGCCGATTGCTCCGGCTGTACCGGTGGCTCCGGCTGCACCGGCGGTGGAACGCGCTGGTCGTCATTCACCCTCTCGGGGGAGCTGCAGCGTATCCGCTTGCAGGGTGGCTGCCTCGGCGGGCTAGGTGGCGGAAGGTTGGCCATGGCTGTGGTGGTTAATCGGCGGCGGGCTAGGAGAAGAAGAAAGGAGTGGAGAAAAGTTTTGTGCTTGTCCATAACCGACGACGCGCCTTATATAGGACTGCGCGGAGTAGACGAGGGAGTGGTTCGTTTCCCGCGCATTGAACTCTTTGCAGACCTCGTGCGGCGCACAATTAAACCACTGTGGAAGACGATCTTGAGAGATCCTTGCACGCGTCCCTGCACCACGGCTTCTCAACTTCTCCGCAGACCTCGTGCGGCGCGTCAGTTAATTAACACTTCTCAGGCCGTTAAATAACATATTGTAGTTTCAAAAATGATTATCTCAGGCGGTTATTACTTATAAACCGCCTGAGAAAAAAGAAGTAAAAATCTTCACAGACGGTTGGTACTTAACAACCGTCTGCAAATATGTTTATCTAAGGCGGGTATAACTTAACAACCGCCTGGGATAATGCCCGATACTCTTCTGCAGTTTCCTTATCCCTTGCTTCTTTTTTATTTAGATTCCAATATAAATACTCAAACATGTTTACATTCTGCAAATTGTGTTCAAATTCGATGATTCTTTCTTCTACATTTGTATTAAATTAACATCTACCAACTGAACAAAATATTTAGTTCATTGCGCATTGAACTCTTTGCAGACCTCGTGCGGCGCACAATTAAACCACTGTGGAAGACGATCTTGAGAGATCCTTGCACGCGTCCCTGCACCACGGCTTCTCAACTTCTCCGCAGACCTCGTGCGGCGCGTCAGTTAATTAACACTTCTCAGGCCGTTAATTAACATATTGTAGTTTAAAAATGATTATCTGAGACGGGTATTACTTATAAACCGCCTGAGAAAAAAGAAGTAAATATCTTCACAGGCGGTTATTGCTTAACAACCGCCTGAGATAATGCCCGATACTGTTCTTCAGTTTCCTAATCCCTTGCTTCTTTTTTATTTAGATTCCAATATAAATACTCAAACATGTTTAGATTCTGCAAATTGTGTCCAAATTCGATGATTCTTTCTTCTACATTTGTATAAAATTAACATCTACCACCTGAACAAAATATTTTTAAAACTTGTATAGCTGACATTGTAATGTTTTGGTAAATATCAAATTAATTTCTACTCACATATTATTCACATTTGTGTATCTCATAAAAAAAGGTTCCTTCACTCAAAATTGTTGGTATGAACATATTTGTATAATTTATACATGTATGAATTTTTTTTAATTTTTTTAAAAGCATTCCAACATGTCAAACTTCAAATTATCCACCATTCTAACTAAATGCTCATATTCATATGAGGCATTCATCAAATTATGAACACACATTGATTCCAAAAAATTTAAAAAAATATGAAAAAATTCGTAGATGTTGGTATGATGATTAAAAATGTCCACTGAAAAAATAAATGAAAAAAGCATTATATTCATTAAGATAGAAAAATGAAAAATAGCATTTGTTGTATGTTTTTTATGTTCTGACAAATTTAAAAGGATTTATGAAGTGAAATTTAATGGTAACCTTTACTTATCAATAATATTACAAGAAAGTGGATTTTTGCCTTTTTAAAGGACCACATTTAATCAAGAATATTAAATAAGAAGAAGTAAATATCTTCACAGGCGGTTATTGCTTAACAACCGTCTGAGATAATGCCCGATACTGTTCTTCAGTTTCCTTATCCCTTGCTTCTTTTTTATTTAGATTCCAATATAAATACTCAAACATGTTTAGATTCTGCAAATTGTGTCCAAATTCGATGATTCTTTCTTCTACATTTGTATAAAATTAACATCTACCACCTGAACAAAATATTTTTAAAACTTGTATAGCTGACATTGTAATGTTTTGGTAAATATCAAATTCATTTCTTCTCACATATTATTCACATTTGTGTATCTCATAAAAAAAAGGTTCCTTCACTCAAAATTGTTGGTATGAACATATTTGTATAATTTATACAAGTATGAATTTTTTTAATTTTTTTAAAAGCATTCCAACATGTCAAACTTCAAATTATCCACCATTCTAACTAAATGCTCATATTCATATGAGGCATTCATCAAATTATGAACACACATTGATTCCAAAAAATTTAAAAAAATATGAAAAAATTCGTAGATGTTGGTATGATGATTAAAAATGTCCACTGAAAAAATAAATGAAAAAAGCATTATATTCATCAAGATAGAAAAATGAAAAATAGCATTTGTTGTATGTTTTTTATATTCTGACAAATTTAAAAGGATTTATGAAGTGAAATTTAATGGTAACCTTTACTTATCAATAATATTACAAGAAAGTGGATTTTTGCCTTTTTAAAGTACCACATTTAATCAAGAATATTAAATAAGAAGAAGTAAATATCTTCAAAGGCGGTTATTGCTTAACAACCGCCTGAGATAATGCCCGATACTGTTCTTCAGTTTCCTAATCCCTTGCTTCTTTTTTATTTAGATTCCAATAAGAATACTCAAACATGTTTAGATTCTGCAAATTGTGTCCAAATTCGATGATTCTTTCTTCTACATTTGTATAAAATTAACATCTACCACCTGAACAAAATATTTTTAAAACTTGTATAGCTGACATTGTAATGTTTTGGTAAATATCAAATTCATTTCTTCTCACATATTATTCACATTTGTGTATCTCATAAAAAAAGGTTCCTTCACTCAAAATTGTTGGTATGAACATAGTTGTATAATTTATACATGTATGAATTTTTTTAATTTTTTTAAAAGCATTCCAACATGTCAAACTTCAAATTATCCACCATTCTAACTAAATGCTCATATTCATATGAGGCATTCATCAAATTATGAACACACATTGATTCCAAAAAATTTAAAAAAATATGAAAAAATTCGTAGATGTTGGTATGATGATTAAAAATGTCCACTGAAAAAATAAATGAAAAAAGCATTATATTCATCAAGATAGAAAAATGAAAAATAGCATTTGTTGTATGTTTTTTATGTTATGACAAATTTAAAAGGATTTATGAAGTGAAATTTAATGGTAACCTTTACTTATCAATAATATTACAAGAAAGTGGATTTTTGCCTTTTTAAAGGACCACATTTAATCAAGAATATTAAATAAGAAGAAGTAAATATCTTCACAGGCGGTTATTGCTTAACAACCGCCTGAGATAATGCCCGATACTGTTCTTCAGTTTCCTTATCCCTTGCTTCTTTTTTATTTAGATTCCAATATAAATACTCAAACATGTTTAGATTCTGCAAATTGTGTCCAAATTCGATGATTCTTTCTTCTACATTTGTATAAAATTAACATCTACCACCTGAACAGAATATTTTTAAAACTTGTATAGCTGACATTGTAATGTTTTGATAAATATCAAATTAATTTCTTCTCAGACGTGAAATTTTAATTAACGATGAACACACTACATTCATTAACAATATTCAATCATTCACACAGTTGAAGAACACACAAGATACTCATTCATTAACAATATGCACATCTCACAAAAGAACACACAAGATGCACAATATTTACACAAGAACACACAAGAACACAAAAGATACACAAGTAATATTCAGTCACATAGATGAAAAAAGATAGATTTCATTCATTAACAATATTTACAAAACAGAAGCAACTAAAAACAACAAAAAGAAAAACTAATTAAATCCTACTCCTACTCCTCTTCCATCTCCTCCTCCTCGTCCTCCGGCGGCGACTCCGGCACCGGTGCAACAGGAGACAGGGCCGGCTGCGCCGGCTGCACCGGCTGCACCGGCGGTGCAACCCCGAGGTTGCTAGCCGTCGCCTCCACCAGCGTTCTACGGCCCTCGGGGCCAAGAACCTGGGCCATCGTCGCGAACAGAATGTCGAGACGATCAGCCACCCCCACGAGGGCGTAGAGGTAGTGGCCCAAGGTACCCATTCCAGTATACTCTGGAAGGGTACCCAGCCCCAAGGCACTCATGGCGCGAGACGTATTGTTGTACGCCTCTCGCGCCATGAGGAGGCGCTGCTCGGCGTTGATCTTCTCGGGGGAGCTGCAACATTGTTTCTTGCAAGGTGGCTCCCTCGGAGGGCTTGGCGGCGGAAGGTCGGCCATAGTGGTGTTGGGTCGTCGGAGCGGAGGAAGACGAAGAAAACAAGAGGATTCAAAGTGAGCGATGCGCTTGTGAGCGATAGCGCGTCTTTAAGGCCGCGCGGAGTGGAAAAGAAAGGTCGCACCTCGGGGAAAAGAAAGGTCGCGCACGCGTGACATGGTCACTGACGTGTGGGACCGAGTCCACATGTCAGTGACCGCTGATTAAGTTAGGGGATCCTCATCCCGGTTGGTGAGGGGTCTTTATGTAGGCGTTCATCAAATTAAGAAGAAGTAAATATCTTCACAGGCCCATGTTTAACTCAGGCGGGTGTTACTAACCAACCGCCTGAGATAATTGTATCTTCTCAGACGGGTGTTACTAACCAACCGCCTGAGATAATTGTATCTTCTCAGACGGTTGGTAAGTAAAATCCGACTGAGATAACAGTCTTCCCTGACGGTCGGTACTTAAAATCCGCCTGAGAAAATGTGAGTCTATATATACCCCTCGGCAGCATTGGAAAAACCTAACCCGGGCGAAACACTTAGACGCCGTTAGGCTGCCAAAATTTCGTTTGCCGCCAAGTGTTCCCCCTCGTCACTTCCAGGTACGCCGCCGAGCTTCGCCGTCGCCGAGCTTCGCCGTCGTCGCCGAGCTTCGCCGTCGCCGCCGAGCTTCGCCCTCCTCACTTCCAGGTACGCCGAGCGAAGCCATTTCCGTCGCCGTCGAGCTTCAAGGTAAACCCTAAACCCTTCGACCTTCCATCCTCCTTTGCCGTGCCGCCTCCCTCCCCGCCCTCGCTGCCGCCTTGCATATCCTTGGTTAGGGTTCGGGAATTAGATAATGGTAGGCATCCTTGGTTAGGGTTCGGTGGAATTCGAAAAACTGTCAAGTTCGGTGGCATCTTTGGTTAGGGTTCGGTGGGGCAAGATTTATGTGGATGGTTATATCACGATAAATTGGTAGTTGGTTCTGTGTGTCTGAAACTGTTCTGACACATTAGTGGTAAACATGATTCTAGACTCTAGTAACAGCAGTATATTCCCTATTTCTGTCATCGGCCTTGCATATGCCACATAATTCTCTATTAGGGGCAAGATTTAGCTATATTTGGTTAAGTTGACCAAATTTGGCTAATTTTGGCTAAGTTACATTAGATATAGTTATACTTGACTAATTTTGACTAAGTTATGCTATATTTAGCTATATTTGGCTACTTTTGCTTAGAGTTAGCTATGCTAGACTAAGTTTGGCTAAGTTTGCTTTTATTTCTCTAAGTTTCATTTGAGCAATTGTAGCTAATCTGTGCTACCAAAGATGTCTGCACTTGTGGCTCCATCAGCTTTATTTGAGCAATTGTACCTAATCTGAGCTACCAAAGTTATGCTATATTTAGCTCTGAAGCCAAACAAAAGTTGCTGGCCAACTCATTTGTGATGCCAGGAGCATCCTCACGCCCATATCTAGGTAACACTAGGTGTGGCGATGGAGTCTGAGCATATGATGCCGATCTCTATGATACAAGAATTTAGTTAGACCTATATAACTTCAAAAATGTGTTTTGGCTAAATTTACTTAATTGAGCCAAAATTGAGAAAATTTGTTTTAAATATGACCAAATTTAGTTATGCCATTTATTAGATTTTTTGTCTTATTAGATCTAGCATGGAAAGCCCTAAGAAGACTGGTCCTGATTGTAACAACAAAGAAGACAATATGGAGTTTACTGACTCCAGCAGTTCAGGCTCCTATCACAGTCCTTCGGATCCTTTTCCGAATATAAAAATTAAAAAGACTTCAGTGGATCTAGACCCGGAATATGATCCTGCCGACGAGGTATGGATCACGAATCTTAACTTCAGCAGTTCAAGTTAATGTTGGTTGTCAAGTATACGAAGTCTTATAATTTTTTTCTACCTAGATTAATCTCGAAGACAATGAGGTGACATCGGCTCCTAAAACCGCAGAAGGTTCACCAATGGATGAATCCTCAGCTTCACTCAAGCGGAAACGAGGGCAACGAGGTCCCAATAAGGGTCTATTGGACCGCATCATGTACATAACAAGGGTCAGTCCAAGTGGGCTTCCCCAAGAACCACTGGATTCAGTTACCAAGTACCGTAATGCATGCAGTTTTCTTGTTAGGGAGGTTGTGCCGATCACAACCGAGAATTGGAGGAAATTACCCGAGCAGACCAAAAATGAGTTGTGGGAAAAGATAAAGAAACAATTCAAGTTCCCGAAAGGCACAGAAGAAGCTGTAAAGAAAGCAACATTGGTCTCTTGCGGCAAGAAGTTTCGATGCTGGAAGAGTGAAATGAATGCTTATGTTAAGGCCAATAAGGTCCCTAGCCCGAGGAAGATGGGAAAAATCACACAAGCTCAGTGGCAAGAGTTTGTTCGTCAAAAGAGCACACCTGATGCTAAAGCTCTAAGTGCAACTAGGTCAGAGCTTGCAAAAAAGAACAAATACCATCATCGCTTGGGGTCTGCCGGATATGGACCCAAAGTCCAGAAATGGAATAAGATATTAGACGAAATTCTTAGTAAGGGCAATCCTCACCCATTAGAAGGGTGCGATGAGCGAACTCAACGCTGGGTCTTTGCTCGGTCAGGTTTGACCAGCGAGGGCAAACTTGAAAAGCCCGACTCTCTGAATGAAGTAGAGGATAAAATGAAAGAAGTAATTGAAAAGCAACAGAAGGGTCTCTTCAAGCCGAAGAGGGAGAATGACCAACTTACCGCTATCTTGGGAAACCCTGAACACAGCGGACGGGTTCGAGCGGTCTCTTCTCAAATGTCTTGGCTAGATGGTTTCCCTAAAGATAAAGACACATATAGAAGACGTGAGAAGTTTAAGAAAACACTTGATGAAACAATTGCTCAAAAGGTCAAAGAAAATATGCAAGAAATAATGGAACAACTTAGACAATCAGGACAATTAGTGGCACCGAGTACAATGATGGTTCCGGTGCAAAAGGAGCAATTAGTATCTCCAACTGCCTACCCTAGCAGCGTTGGTTCCGTGCCAGGCTCAGGGTCAGCCCATAAGTTCCCTGTCGATGATATTGCTAACGACAAATCTTGTCGTCTTCTTGTCCCGATAGGCAGAGCAGGGAACAAAACCAAACAGGTTGCCACTGCTATGGCAAAGCCTGATCGTGACTTCAACGGGAGTCCACTTCCGTTGTATTATTCTGTGGTGCAAGTTCTTCAAATCATTGATAATGATTATGAAGATTATGAAATAGACCACGTCACACCTGAGGGGATCGCGACTCTGGGGCAGGCTGTCAACCAATTAATCCTTTGGCACCGACGCGATATCGTGTTGGACGATGAGCCAATTTCTAGCCCCGTCGCATCTCCAAATACTGCAACCCCATCTTCTAAGGCGAAAGTGCATGAAGATCCACTCCCAGTCCGGGAAGATCCACTCCCCCTATGTCTGAGCAAGGATGATGATATCCAAGAGCAACAAGTTGGACAACAACTTCAAGCAGTACCAGAGCAAGCTGTTGCTAGTAAAGAGCAACTAGTTGAGCAACAGCTTGAAGTAGTACTAGAGCCAGCTGCTGGGAGTAAAGAGCAATCAGTTGAACAACAGGTTCAACAACAAGCCAGTGTCCAACTTCCGACGACTACTCCTCGATCATCAGTGCCTATCAAAGTTAGCTCATACGAAATAAGAAACCTTCATCAGAAGTGACAAAGTATTTGGAAGCTATGAAGGAAAATATTAGAAAATCGAGTGCATCTCGTTCTTCTCATGAGCCAGCATTAGAAGATATCGAGGAGTGGGAAGAAGACGGTGTCATGTATAATCGGCGGACGGCTTTAGTTAAACCAGGAGTTCCAATATACAAGCTTGAGGATGTTCCTCCTAAATTTGAGAATGGGAAGCTGTTAATGACATCCGTACAACTTAGCAAACAACCCGTCGCGCTCAGAAGAATGCATGAGTGGTACATCACTGCCAGCACAAAATTTGGTCTTAATTGCGTCACATTTCGTATTCCAAAAGAAGCATTCTGGAGCACTGGAGTAGATAAACGAGTCATTTTATTTGACGAGCTGCTTTCCCTTTTCCATCGGGGCATGCTCGAAATCAACCTGCTGCTCGTCTGGTGCTTGTAAGTGCTCTAATATTTTGTATTTGCTTTTCTTACTACACGCATACGCATTTCATGAGACTATAACAATTCTGGACTTCTTCAATAGGATGCAATACATGGATAATGAAAAGTTGGCGCACAAGACAGGTATCCTTGACCCTACTAGGATTGCAAAGTCGCTATTCGACGTCCAGGCGAATCGAGAATCAAGCCAGTACAAACACATGAAAAAAAAAGATTTTGAAAGAGCAATTGCAAAACTTAAGAAGGATAGAAAGGCAGAAGTTGCAGCTTACTTAGGACATGCGATGTTTAACTTTGTCAGAGACGGCCAGGACCTCGTAAAGGCTCCGTACCACTTCGAGTAAGTTCGACACATGGCATTGAAATAGCAATTATTGGTAATTGTTAACACGTGTGTTTGTATGTTTGCAGTAATCACTACATAATGATCTTCATCAAGCCAATGCAGGGAATGGCAACAGTCTTGGACTCGGCCGATTACCCACCAGATCGTTACAAAGATTTCCTTTCCATTTTGAAAAAGTACGTTTATTCAATAATTTTAATTTACGCACATTTAGAATGTGTTGACAAGTTTTATATGACATTTCTTGTATTACAGCGCTTGGCGGTTTTACGCGGAACAGCTTGGCGGTCAGAGACCTCCTAATACGAATGCATTGGACATTAAAACGTATTATGCTTGTCCGAAGCAGCCTGCTGGGAGTGTCTTATGCGGGTATTATGTATGCGAGCATCTTCGGACCGCCGCCGTATATAGAGTCAATCGTGAGGATGTAAGTTATCCTTAATGTCGATACCTTATTTTCTTACTTTTGTGTTTCATTTTCATTGTAACTAGCATAGTTTAATGCTTATATTCTCTGCTGTTCAATATTACCAGAAACATTATTTTCATATTTTGATTCCAACTTCAAAATTCAATTGCTCATAGTACAACTTCTCCAAAAATACCTACTAAATTCTTGTATACTCTCACTTTGATCTATACTTTGAGATTGTTCAAACCAACACATTCTAAACCTTGTTATGTGTTATATTGCAGCACAAGAAGAATCTGAACGAAGAATGGCCGGTTTGTAGAAGTATTCCTGATGGAGGAGCCGACAGGATTGCTTCTGAACTCTGTCAGTTCATTCGTCGCGAAATTTTGCACAAAACGGGGAAGTTCTTTGATAAGAGAGGTTCAGCAGCTGATGTGCCAGAACTTTGCGACTATACCAATCTAAACAGTTTTTAGTGAAAACTTGTAAACTTTGAGATGAAATTGTATCTGTAACTTGTGTGTATGTATATTGTTTTAGTGAAATTGACTTCTGTGATGATAATATTGTTGTCTTTTGTTCTGTGATGATTGTTGTTTTTTGTTCTGTGATTATATTGAATTGACCTGAAAATTAGAAATAACAGCAGTAGTACTGCATGACTGTGAAAAACAATTATCACAGGCGGCTAGATACAAGTAAAGAAACATCTGTGATAACCTAATTTTCACAGGCGGTGTCTGTTATGGTAGAAACCGGCTGCGTTAAAGGGTCTTCACAGACGGCTGATATAGGTAAACTCCGTCTGTGATAACACCATTATCATAGACGGGTTAGTTATGCTTCAATAACCGTCTGTAAAGACACATTATCATTGACGGTTAGTTATGCTTCAAAACCCGCCTGTGAAGACATATTATCATAGGCGGTTAGTTATGCTTCAAAATCCGCCTGTGAATACAAATTATCATAGACGGTTAGTAATGCTTCAATACTCGTCTGTGAAGACTTCTTATCATAGACGGTTAGTTATTCTTCAATAACCGTCTGTGATAAGACGTTTATCACAGACGGTTATATATGCTGCACGACCCGTCTGTGATAAAGTATTTTCACAGACGGCTAGCCTAAGTAAAGAACCGCCTATGATAATCGGTCTTCACAGGCGGCTATCCTTAGTGAAGAACCGCCTATGATAATTAGTCTTCACAGGCGGTTTCACTTCTCCGCCTGTGAAATTGCGGATTATCACAGACTCTTCGTTTCAGGCGGTTTTAAAAGTCGTTTGTGATAATAGGTTTGGAGCCGCCTGTGATGAGGCTTATTGTAGTAGTGTAATATCAGGAGGAACCCGCGTGGAACAAACAAAATCTCGCTCGCGGTGAAAGGAGGGTGGTCGCCTTGTGCGGTCAGATCTGTACTCTCTTCCTTCATTTTGTAGTTCATGGATTGTGGTTGAAATATATGTATTTGTAGCTAATTTCTCAAAAGAAAATACTCCCTATGTTTTTATGTATGATGTTAGGCTGAGAAGGTCACATCAAAGTTAAGCTAATTTCATGGTCTTAAGTCACTTACTCAGATACATACAATAACACACACATACACACACATATAACAGAGGAGTACATCGGTTCACACGGTTGTTGAAACTTATAACACTAAGAAAAATCTGGATGGTCATCTTTTCAATGACCCTAACACTCAGATTCTTTCTCCAATACTCCCTCTAGATCTTTTTAATTGACGTTAGGACAACACAACCTAGCAGTTTTTTAGTTCAAATCTTTGTCTGAAACGTCAAATAAAAAGATAAGGAGGGAGTAGTTTTCTTGAACCTAATAATTTGGATATCCTAACTCTGCTTGTGTGCGACTGTGTGTGTTGTCAACATAATTTATACTAGATTACTAACTCTACATGGGTATGTGCACACGCGCGTGTGTCTCGGTTCGTGGTAGCACAGTCGCACGCCGGCACAGCAAAAGGGCGAGAAAAATTTAGAAGGTGATTTTGGTTGATTTGCTGCAGCGCGGTGAGATTGCCTGGCGGCCACGGCCATGGAGACATGCTAGATAATTAAGAGGAACCCACGGGGAACAAACAAAATCTTGCTCGCGGTGAAAAGGAGGTGGTCGCCTTGTGCGGCACAAAACTGTACTCCCTTCCTTCTTTTTGTAGTTCATGGATTATGGTTGAAGTACATGTATTGTAGCTAATTTCTCAAAAGAAAATACTCCCTATGTTTTTATGTATGATGTGAGGCCGAGAAGGTCACATCAAAGTTAAGTTAAATTTTATGACCTTAAGTCACTCACACAGAGACACACAATAACACACACATACACACACATATAACAGAGGAGTGTATCAGTTCACACGGTTGTTGATGCTTATAACGCTAAGAAGAATCTAGATGATCATCATTTCAATGATCCTAAGACTCAGATTTTTTTCTCCAATAGTTTCCTTGCACCTAATAATTTGGATGTCCTAATCCTGTCTTTGTGCGTCTATGTCTGTTGTCAACCTAATTTATACTAGATTACTAACTCTACATGTGAGTGTGCATGTCCATCTGTGTCTCTGTTCGTGGTAGCAGAGTCGCACACCGGCACAACAAAAGGGAGAGAAAAATTAAGAAGGTGGCTTTGGTTGATTTGCTGCAGTGTGGTGACATTGTCTGTTGGCAACGACCATAGCTGCAGGCTAGCTAATCAGAAGGAACCCGCGAGGAACAAACAAAATCTCGCTCGCGGTGAAAAGGATGTAGTCGCCTTGTGCGGTCAGATCTGTACCCCCTTCCTTCATTTTGTGGTTTATGGATTATGATTGATGTATTTGTAGCCAATTTATCAAAAGAAAAATACCCCCTATGTTTTCATGTATGATGTTAGGCCGAGAAGGTCACATCAAACTTAAGCTAAATTTCATGGTCTTAAGTCATTCACACAGACACACACAATAACACACACATACACACACCTATCCACACATAGGAGTACATCGGTTCAAATTTATAACGCTAAGAAAAATCTGGATGGTCATCTTTTCAATGATCCTGACACTCAGATTCTTTCTCCAATAGTTTCCTTGCACCTAATAATTTGGATATCCAAACTCTGCCTTTGTGCATCTGTGTGTGTTCTCAACATTATTTAAACTAGATTCCTAACTCCACATGTGTGTGTGCACGCATGTGTGTGTCTTTGTTCGTGGTAACAGAGTTGCACGCCGGCACAGCAAAAGGGCAAAAAAATTAAGAAGGCGGCTATGGTTGATTTGCTGCAGTGCGGTGAGATTGTCTGGTGGCAACGGCCATGGCGACAGGCTAGCTAATATCAGGAGGAACCCGCATGGAACAATCAAATCTCGCTCGCGGTGAAAAGGAGGTGGTCACCTTGTGCGGTCAGGTCTGTACTCCCTTCCTTCATTTTGTAGTTTATGGATTATGGTTGAAGTATATGTATTTGTAGCTCATTTCTCAAAAGAAAATACTCCCTATATTTTATGTATGATGTTAGGCCGAGAAGGTCACATCAAAGTTAAGCTAAAATTCATGGCCTAAAGTCACTCACACAGACACACATAATAAAACACACATACAAACATATAACAGAGGAGTGCATCGATTCACACGGTTGTTGAAGCTTATAACGCTAAGAAGAATCTGGATGGTGAAGGAGCGCTTCGAAGATGGAAGGCTCCATGTCATCAATCTGAATAATCCCTGAAGCATTACCCTTCATCGCACCAAGCAGCTCTGCTTTGAACACCGGACACCGGTAAGCCAGGATGCATCTGTGAGCATTGAACGATTGGCCATCTACACTGAATGTCACATCTGCACCTTCACCGTCGTCAAACATCATCTGATGGAAATCAAGGTGCAGGTTCGACGTGGGGACGATGATGGAGTTCACATCCCTGTCATCCACCGTGCGGGACTCCATCACGACGGTGAGCAGGCACCTGACGGTGAGGCAGTCATTGTGGGGATACGGCGAGCCACGCTTCAGCAGCCTGGCCTTGTTGACGAACTTGACGAAGCCCCAGTTGTTGCTGTGGACGAGGAGAAGGTGTGCCTCATGTTTTAGTTGGTCGGCTGGTACACCCTACCGTCCCTCTCGAGAAGAGGGTGAGCACAAAGCGGGTCCTGACGCCCAACTCGAGCTAATATCAGGAGGAACCCGCGTGGAACAAACAAAATCTCGCTCGCGGTGAAAAGGAGGTGGTCGCCTTGTGCGGTCAGATCTATACTCCCTTCCTTCATTTTGTAGTTTATGGATTATGGTTGAAGTATATGTATTTGTAGCTAATTTCTCAAAATAAAATACTCCCTATGTTTTTATGTATGATGTTAGGCCGAGAAGGTCACATCAAAGTTAAGCTAAATTTCGTGGCCTAAAGTCACTCACACAGACACACACAATAACACACACATACACACACATATAACAGAGGGGTACATCGGTTCACACGGTTGTTGAAGCTTATAACGCTAAGAAGAATCTGGATGGTCATCTTTTCAATGATCCTAAGACTAAGATTCTTTTCTTCAGTAATTTTCTTGCACCTAATAATTTGGATATCCTAACTCTACCTGTGTGCACCTGTGTGTGTTGTCAACATAATTTATACTAATTACTAACTCTACATGTGTGTGTGCACGCGCGTGTGTGCGCTTGTGAGTATGTTGTCAACATAATTTATACAAAATTGCTAACATGTCTGGTCAGATGTGTTGATATTAGTAGATCCTATAATTCACTTTGGCAAGTCATGTCAACATATGGTGTGGTTACGAAGATCAAAGTCTTTCTATCAAGGCACAATACTTTTTTTTGGGTTTGCAACTGTTGATGAAGCTTATAACACTAGGAAAAATTTGGATGGTCATCATTTCAATGATTCTAGAATACAAATTCTTTTCTCATACAGTTTCCTTGCACTTAATCAATTGGATATTTAAACTATGCATGTGTGCTTGTGGACTTAATTATGTGTTCACGCCTGTGTGTGTTACACTACTACAAAAAGCTTTATCTCAGGAGACTCTAAACATATTATCACACGTGGATTTCGAAACCGCCTGGAATAAAGAGCCTGTGAAAATCGGCCAATTCACATGCGGCTCTTGAAACCGCTTGTACTAATGATTTTCCACAGGCGGTTGTTTACATACAATGTGCCGCCTATGATGAAGCATTATCTCAGGCGGGTCATAACGTACAACGTGCGCCTGTGAAAAACATTAGGACAGAACTAATTAATCCCTATTTCTAATTTCCTGATCAAATTTAAATAACATCAATCTCAAATATATTCAATCCAATTCATGGTTTATACATTGCAAATTATAGCTTCATACATTGCAATTCATAATTTCTACATTGTAAAATATAGTTCAATTATACATAGCAATTCATAGTTTCTCTCAGCTCGCATCTAATATTCATAGTTCATACATTGCAATTCATAACTTGCTCTCCCTAACATTGCAATGAATAGGAAACGGTTGTGTTGCTATGAAGAGGAAACAGTTGTGTCTTATTTAATCTAGATTGAGCGACAATCATTTCACCAATCTTTCCAAACTGCAATCTGGAAGACATGATTGTTGAAGTTCCACCTCCCACTTTGTAGCATCAATGTTTTCCCCGTTTCCAGCTTTAAGCTTCAAAAAGAAGATGTAATCAAATTTATAGCATCAATGTTCAGTCACCACAATGTATAATAGGAAAAATATCTAAAACAATAAATTGTAACCAACTTTAGGGGCCTGCGGTACTCTACCATCAAACTTTATCTAGATCGAGCTGTTAGGTTTTTGCAGGGCCGAGTGAAAAAATTGCCTATGTAGACAAAGAGGCACTACCATAACAATCAAGGATGACTGACTGATAAATTCAGCATAGTCTTCTCTACGAGATATCACATATGAACATTCTGAGTGATAAAAAATAACAGTTACACAAAATCAAAAAGATGATGGAACCTACCAGGATAAATGCAAATATGACCATAACTTTGATGCATATATAGAGAATATACAAAAAGCAAAGAGCAAAAAATCTGTACTTTGATGGCGGCGCTCGACAGCGACATTGAGGATGGTGCTTGGCGGCGACGGCGGGGGTGAGGACGACGCTCAGCAGCAACGGCGAGGTCGAGGACAGTGAAGGAGAGGACAACGAGGGAGAGGACGGCGTGGGTGAGGACTACGAGGGTGAGCACAGCAAGAAAGAGGACGACGAGGGAGAGGACTTCGGAGGAGAGGACGGTGAGGGTGAGGATAGAGAGGGAGAGGAAGGCAAGGGAGAGGGCTTGGCGGCGGCAGAGGAAGGCTTGGTGGCAAAATAAAAATGTTAGCAGATTTAGGGTTGTGGGACGCGACCAACGCTCCATTTATAGAGAAATCATATCACAGGTGGCAGCTTCTTAATCACCGCCTGGGAAAAGTTTTTAAATAATTTATTTAAAAAAAAAAATTCTCGGGCAGCGGCGTCTTAATCACCACCTTGGAAAGTGAGTAGTCGCTCCTGAAGATACTTAGAAATACTATTATCACATGCATCTTTTGTTTAAGGATTGCCTGTGAAAAATTATGGCACTTTTCGATCATCTTATGTGATACATATCTATAAAGAGTTTCTACATCAATAATGTGTAACACATCCATTAATGCGATAAATAGTCCATTAGTTTATGTTTTATAACATATTTTTTAGATAACAGAAGAAATACTCTCTCATTATCTTTTTATTTGTTGTTAGGGCAACACGTTCAAGTTCATTTTTAGTTCACTCAAATGATGAGTTTATGGCCATCTAGATGATCGTCTATTTGGAAGACATCCTTTCGATGATCGATTGGCAGTTATAACTATTTTTGCACAGATAGCACACCGATGAACTGCAACATTAAGTTAATTAACTTAAAAACATTATATTAGAAACACATGAAAAGAAAAACAACATCAACTAAAAATAAGAAAAGATAAACAACTAATTTCTACTCCTCCTCCTCCCCCTCCTCCTCGGGCTCCTCCGCCCGGTTGCATCAGCCGCCTGTATTAATGGATACTATGCAGGCGGCTCGTTCTTCAAAGCCCGCTTGTAAAAATTGGTATCTTTACACTGGCGGTTCAATTATGTGAGCCGCCTGTGAAGTTCTATCATTATAGGCGGCTAATGAATCATTCGACGCTACAGACGTATTTTTTAACGGACCGTCTATGTAAAAAAAGTCGAGGCACCTGTTGACGGCTCCTAAGATATACTAACAAATCATCCTCGGCAACGGCGTCAGAAATGCTTGTTGGTATTTCTTATGCACCATTAACTAAACATCTCCAACTGATGTGTTAAAAATGCTTATTAATGGTTCTATTGGATCACAGAGTGAGTTCTGCAAGCACACGGAGATATCATTATAGCATTTCCCCTTAAGAGTATTCCCAAGGGTGTCATTTATTTGATCCCAAGGGAAGGTAGGGAAGAGATATAACAATCATCAAGTGGAAAGGGTAGAAAGGTCTAGGTAAGAATCTAGTAAGGATGGATAAAATAATAGTGGAGGTAGTGTGATACACACAAAAGCTTTTAAGTCTAAGGGGGGTAGGATCCTACAGGTTAGTTAAGGTTGAGAGTTATGGAGGTACTCCTACTATGCTCTATTGTACATATACATAGTCTAAAC
Organism: Tuctoria greenei; assembly: GCA_036927565.1. Lineage (NCBI taxonomy): Eukaryota > Viridiplantae > Streptophyta > Magnoliopsida > Poales > Poaceae > Tuctoria > Tuctoria greenei. The sequence goes on from JAYESD010000005.1 coordinate 5,946,248, forward strand.
TAATTATACATAAGCTAGATCAATAGTGAATACTTATGCTATGTGGTTCAACACATCAGGCACGGGCTTACCCCTAGCAATACTACGGCGACTCCCGCCAAGAGCCTGTGACATAGCCGAACATGGAGGATTACAAAGGACAGATAGGACTGTCACCACCTACTGCCTACCTCTTCAATCCGTGGGTCTACGAGACATCAAATGCTACTTAGCTATCCTAGCACCATGCTAGCATATTAAGTAATTACCTTAAGAGCCTCGGCACAATCCATCCTAAGGCAATGAATTGAATCATCATTGAACCAATGTTGATACACAACATAATTATCCAACTAACCTAGTTATGTTATAATGAACTTGACTATAGTGGGGGTCTATAGGTTCTATGATAATGAGATATGTTCATGATGAAACAGTCATAGAAGCTATACCTTCCACATACATGGACTCCACAATCAAACAAGAAACACTTTGCCCAAGTATATGTATAAGTAGAGACTAAAGATACTATCTTTATCATGCATAAATTCACAAATACAAAAAAGAATACATGAGCCATACCTTTCCCAATGTAGGATTGGGAAGAGAGAGACTCCTTACTCCTTTTCCAATTTGGACTTGGGACTAGAGACTCTCATCTCTACAACCTAACTCCTCTAAGACTATGGATGATAGTGTATACAATAGAGATGAAGCTCAAGTGGTGTGTTTTGAAGTGAGGGGTAGGGGGTCCTATTTATACTAGTGTTGAGGTCGGTTCCCGCCACCAAAAGTTGACTCCTTCAAGCCAGGAGGAGCCAACACGCATCGTTTGACCGCGTTTGGCGCCAGGAAGGGGGTCAGCCGAACCCTTGGTTCGACCGACCTGGTCAGCACTCCAAACGTGGAGTGCATCCTCCAGGTGGCTGCCAGGTGGGCCCCGTTGATGTATCTGGGTGATACACCGTTGGATCTCCTCGGATACTTCTGTTTGTGGGCCATTAGATCCATGGGATGCCATGTGTCATTGCCTGATTGGCTGGGATGATATTTTATAGGATTGGTCCCTCTACATTTCCTCATTTCCTGCATAAAATGCTGCATACACATATTTCTCCAAGTCCAAGTGGAATTGGGTTAGGTAGAAAGGTGATGTGTGCAAGAAATGACAAATCCTTCACATAATTGAGTTAAATTGACGGATGAAATTGGTATATAACAACTGTCAACAGACTCCCCCAAGCTTATCCTTTGCTCGCCCCGAGCAAAGTCAAGACTTTAGGTTGATGACCAGGAGTTGTTATGATGTCTTATTTTCAAAAGTATCTAATGCACAACAAGATATTCTACCTAGTATTGCAGAAATTGGCTATGATACTCTACCTTTCTTAAGTCATTATGGGGCTTATGCTTTTTCATATTCATGAGTAGTTGAAAGGTAGAATAGCAAATGGAGCAAACATAGCCTAGAAATCAAGTTCCACTTAAATCCCGGAGAATTCAATTTAGATATTAAGTACCTCAATTTGATTCTATCAATCACTCCTTTGTGGATAGTGGAAATATTTCCTCACCAAAGCATTGTTCCTCTACTATTTCTACGCATTGAATATGGCTTGTATGTGGAGCTTGGTAAGGAAAGTAAGTAGGCATATTTGCATCACATATATTGCTATCTCAAAAGAGTAAGCCTTAGGAAAATTCAAATCAAAACTATTTGATTCAAGACTAGTGCATGTGTGATGGAGTGGAAGTGGATGTGGATACTTGAGATAACTCCTTTTTGGTATAATCTCTCTTTCTTTTGCAGGGATGAAACATGGCTACTTTTCTTTTCTATTTTGTCTTTTTTTTCTCATGCTTATGATGTAAGCATGCTTTTTTTTTCATTTTTGTAGCCATGTCTTCTACTCCCTTTCTTTGTAACGAATTTTAAAGAGAGTGCTAAACATGAATAACATGGAGTTTCTCTTTTTGTTGTGGTATGGTGGATATGATGGACGTTTTGCTTACTTCTAGTGTAGAAGTATAGCATGTGCAAGTGAAGTCTTGAATTCAAAAAGAGTTGAATGATTTCTCACATAGGTCTATACTAGTTTGACTAGGCTCAATGTGAAAGCAAATAGCATATGCATAAGGTTTTGTTTATGTATGAACATCATATGGCTTTGGTGGGTATTTCCAATCAATTGAGGGAAACTTAAATCTTTTTAGAATTTCTCTGGAAATCTAAGTTTTACTTTCAAACTAGGACTAGCAGCCCTATTACTAATTCTAATCTTGCAACAACCTAGAATTAGATTAAGATTTTGCTACCCACAATTTCCAAATTAAGGTAAAAGTATTTCAAACCAATGAAAGCAATATTCGGAGAGTAGCAAGTCGTAAACTAGAGACTTAGGAAAATAAAACAGAGCAACTGTTCATCATTTCATCTATGTGAATTCTAAATCATTCTTACCGCACATCTTTATTTGATGAAAGCAAATCTAACCTAATTTTTTTTAAATGCAAGGTGGATGATGGATGGATGGAAAATAAATATGCAAGGAATGTGGTACATGTTACCTCAAGTGGGGGTCCTCCACCAAGCTTGTTCTTCAACTACCTCCATGATAAGGGTTGCACCCTTGATGAAGGAAGTACGCTGCAAGATCGGCTTGTTGTTGTTGTAGCGCCGTGTTGAAGTTGGTGAATTGAGCATCCATGTGTTGTTGCCAATCCTGGGTACCTTGAACATGCTCCTAGAGTGTGCTGTAGATGTCACCCGATCTTACTTCAAGTTCTCCCATACATCTAGTGAGGTCCGTCATTCCTTGGCTATAGTCATGATGACTTCTAGCCGAAAAGGAACGACGTCCTCTCATGGACATTGGGGGCAAGCTTCTAGAGCTTGAAGTGGATAAGGGTGGATCCCTTTGCCATTCTTGCCAAGATGATCCCCCAGTCTCATATGTCAGAGGTCGAGTCCATCCGGGTGCATAACCTGTTGGGTTCTCTTCCTCTTGGTATTCATGGACCGGAGAGATTATCGGTGGCATGGCAATGGCTGCAGCCCTCGCACGATTCCTTGTTACCCTGCCAGAGACATTACTTCTTCTTGCTTCCTCAAGGGGAAGAAGATTAACGGTTAGCCTCCGGCATTTGTACAAATGAAAATCCGGGTTAGGTAACCGAATTTCATTGACAAAGTCGGGATAGAAAAATATCAGGGAGCCATCATGATCATGCTTAAGGGTGTGTCCTTGCACTAAATAGTCTTCATCAATTAATTCTCTTTCAGTTTCAATATATTGAAATGAAGAGTATTTAAGTGCTCCTACCCTATTAGCAATATGAGTAATCAATGAAGTGCATTCAATTGGTCCTAATTTTGAAATGTAATCTAACCATTGTGTCATCATGGCTTTGACTGGAGCAACTTTATCTTTTTAGTCATGGCAAACAAAATTTTCAATTCATCATCTCGCACAACCCTAACATCTCCCCTAGGGAACATAGTCATAGCCACCCATCTATGCATGAAGCGTAAGGTAGGGTTTTGGATGTGGCTATTCCTAGGAGCTCTACATGTGACCTCACTAGTTAGCTCATGCCAAAAACTTTGTTTGTTAAACTTAGGCAAATTGTCTAAATCTAGCAAACACCGTTTATGGAAGCCTAGGATGCTACCTAATTCTTTCCATAGGATGTTGTATTCTTTTTGAAATAATCTAAAAGTAATACCATCAAATCCTATTCTTAGAGTGCAAAGGAATTGAATAGTGAGAAGGCGTGAACCTTTCTCCTCTATGTGAGCAAAGTCATCAAATCCAATTGCATGCCAAATGGAAAGAAATTCGGAGTCCATACCTATTTTGGAGATCAAATGTGGATCGTAAGCCTTGGTGTGGCGGAACTCACGATCTTGGAGAAGCCTGCGTGCTTGATCTTCAACTTCGCTTCGTATGTCGAGGTCGTTGTCATGAAGAAGTTAGTGTGGGTTGCTTCTCTCTTCCATGGGAGTGTCCTCACACACACTTCTCCTCCTTGGGCTTGTACCCATGGAAGAGAGGCGTGCACTAGAACCTTCACCATGGCTTGAGCTTGCAGCCTCCTTCCTCTTTTCGAACAACCTCCTCATGTCTTTTTGAGTTCAACAAGCAAGAACAAAACAAGGCGAGAAAAATCCGAAAAGAAGCGATGTTTGGAAAACAAAACTCTCAACGAAGTTTTCTACTCTTGAAAGCTTGAGTGTAAAATGCAAATGCAAACAAAAGAAAATCTTTTTGGGGATGGATTTGAGCAAGAGTGTTGCAATGTAGAGCAAGAAAAACAAGGTGAGCTAGAGAGTGACTTGGGAAGGTGTAAAATGATGTGGTGTGTGAAGAGAGGTGCTCCCCATGGCCACAATTTATAGGGTGCACCCTCCAAAGGTCACTTGGGGTTCAAAATATTGCCGTTGGAGGAAGGGGAGCCAATTTGGCTCCACTCCCTGTTCGGCCGACCAGGGGGTTCGGCCGACCTGACATGTGGCCCTCCTGGTTCCCCTTTTGGTAAGTGGCTCCCCAGCGACTATAAAGTTAGCACGTTGGTGAAATGCCACATGTGCAGCTCAGAAAAAATTGTTTTTCAGAGAAAAACTTTTTTTCAAATCCAATAAAAAATTTTCTTTTGAAAAGAAAGAAAGAAAAATGATAGCTAAGAATATAAGATTCTCAACTTGCTAGGGAAAATCAAATATGCAATGGGAAAAATCCAAATGGGGTGGAAAAAGAAAGAAAAATAATGTGGGATAACTACCAATTTAACCTATTGGCATAGGTCTCACCATCGTCCGATGAGATGGACATTCCTCTGTCTTCATTTCACATCCAGGCACGGAGGGATGGGATCGGATGGCTTGTCTCGCTTCTTCCACCATTCCTTCTTTGGCAGCTTGGTGTACTTGGGCCTTCGGGAAGGTCCAGACGATTCTGTCGCCTTCGGATATCGTCGTGGTCGAAACAACGAATTCTCCTCATAGATTAATCTTCTCATGAATGCAAGAGTGAGTCCACCTTTGGAGGTGTGACTTGGACCTCTCTTATGTGTTTATCATTCGGCCCATACTTGATTCGAATCATGGAGCATTGCTCTAATCTTGGCCGAAAGTTATATTTTTCCTCCTTGCCATTGATATGAAAGTGGATTTCTCCAGCTCCCACATCTATGCAAGCTTTTGCAGTGCTTAGGAATGGACGCCCAAGAATGAGTGGTGTATCTTTCTCAGTGTCCATGTCTAGTACCACAAAATCTACGGGTATGAAGCAGTTCCCAATCTTCACCAGGATGTCTTCAGCAATACCTGCTGGATAACGGACTGAAGAGTCAGCCAGTTGTAGCTGCATTGGTGTTCGAGTCAGCTCTGTGAAGTTCAGCTGGTCGAACACAACCTTGGGCATCACACTAACACTTGCTCCCAAATCACAAAGTGCCTTGTCAAAGTGGTGAGCCCCAATTGAGCATGAAATGGTAGGACACCCAGGGTCCTTCTGTCAGTTGCTCTCTCGTACAGAAATCATGTTGACATTTTTCGTCGGAGGTTTTGGCTGGCCTGGCATCTTGCCATTCTCCATCGGAGGAATAGCAGCTGCCAGCTGAGCCAACTGAGTCTCGAGCATCTTGTTGAAGCTCAGTTGATTCTTGAAGGCTGAGGATAGTCCTTCAATCTTGGCATTGATGTTTTCTAGGGTCTTGTCATTAGCTGACAACTTCTTACATAGGGCATCATTGATCTTGAGCTGGCTAATGGCAAGTTCTCTCAAGTTGGGCTGATTTCCAGGGTTGCCATTGTTGTTGTACTCTCCTTGAAAGAATGGGTGTTGTTGACCCCACCCTTGACCTCCTGGATGATAGCCATTGTTGTTGTTGATATTTCCATTATTGGCGAGGCATAGGGCATCCTCACAAGTTTCTGGGCAATCATTGTCCATATGACCCATGTTGCCACAGACTTCACACGTGATGTGAGAGTCTAGGGCATAGGCATTGCCAGACACTTCACCACTGGCTTGTCCATCAATTTTCTTCATTAGGAGGTCCAATTTTGCAGCGATCATGTCCACCTCCTTCAAGGTGTGCATGCCTCGCTGTCGGGTATGGAGACGCTCGTCGTTCCATCCCATGTTGGACACCATCTTCTCAATAAGATCTTTAGCTTTTGGCACTGTCAATGAGAAGAACGCTCCTCTAGCACCAGCATCCAAATGGTCACGAGCTGATGGGATCAACCTGTTATAGAAATTCTGAATAAGGAACCAGTCATTCATTCCATGGTGGGGACAGGCTAGGATGTACTCCTGAAGCCTTTTCCATGCCTCAGGAATAGATTCCTTGAGCTCTTGCTGAAAGCTAGAAATCCTTCCATGTAGGGCATTGGTTTTGCCCAACGGGAAGAATTTGGCAAGGAATGTTGTAGAACACTTCTACCAAGTGTCTACAGCACTTTGGTTCACGCAGAACCACTGTTTTTCTCTCCGAAGGAGAGAGAACGGAAACAATCTCAGACGGACCACATCTGGAGACACGTCCTTGATTCGGAGACTTTATTAATATTTGATTGGTTAATATAATTTAATGTGCAATATTTTTGGCTATACATATGTTCATGAACAATATGAACATTATATTAATATATCAACAGTATGTTGCTGACACTGGTAATACGGCTGCCAAATCCTGGCTAGCTCCAGGATGCAACCGACAATCAGGATAATCAGGAGTGGGGGATACCTAATAGGAGACCCTGCCTGTAAACAATCCACGACGAGCTGTAGCAGAGAACGTCTCGGATAACCTACATAAAGGAGACAAGCTTCCATAAAGCCCATCTAAGGTCAGTAAACAAATTTGTGATGTACTACAATATAGTATGTCTCGGATCAGTCAATATATCTGCGATGTGCTTTGTTAGGGCTTGTCACGCATGTATGCTGATGGGAAACGCGCCACCCGTGTCTCCAATGACCCCGTAAAGACCGTCTGTTATGACACAAAGAAAGAAGATGCGCTTCTTTTAATCATGTCTCGCGCTTAGGATGAATGGCGACGCGCCATAAGCGCGTCTCTAATGACAACGTAATGTGAGACACAACAACGGAGATGCACAGTTTGTTTGTCTCCCTTCTTCTTTAGGGCACGTCTAGGACGAGCCTTTCTTACATAGTGGATGTCCTAACTCTGCCTATGTGTGTGTGCGATTGTGTGTGTTGTCAACATTATTTATATTGATTGCTAACTCTTCTAGGTGTACATGTCAATAGACTAGAAGATCCTATAAATAAGGATGTCATATAGGCTATTTAAAAAAAAAGAAATGATGCAAAAAAATCAGCTATAAGAATGCGAGAAGCACAACCAACACATGTTATTTGGCTTTTGGTTTTCCGGGTTTATATAGATTTATTGATGAGGAAACACTTTGGCAAGCCATGTTTGCATATGACAGGATTACGAAGATGAAATTCTATCTATCAAGGCACTATGCTTTTGTTGATTTTGCAACTATTGCTGAAACGTATAATGCTAAGAGAAATTTGGATGCTCATCTTTTTATTGATCCTAGGATTCATATTCTTTTTTTTCGAATAGTTCCCTTGCACCTAATCAATTGGATATCAAAACTCTATCTATGTGCATTTGCAACTGCGTGTGTTGTCAACATAATTCATACTAGATTGCTAACTCGTCTAGGGGTATGTGTTGATAGAGTTGTAGATCCTATAGTTAAGGTCGTCATATATTGCAAAAAATATAAGAGAAAATGATTCCAAAAAATCAGTTATAAGAATGCGAGAAGCACAACTAACCCATGTAGTTTGGCTTGGTTTTCCGCGTACATATAAATTTATTGATGAGCACTTTGGTAAGCCATGTCACTATGTGATCATATGGTATGGTTACGATGATGAAAGTCTTTATATCAAGGCACTTTTCTTTTGTTGAGTTTACAACTGTTGCTGAAGCTTTTAACTATGAGAAGAATTCTGATGATCATCTTTTCAATGATGCTTGGATTCAATTTCATTTCTCCAATAGTTCCCTTGCAAATAATAAATTCAAGATCCAAGTCAACATATTTTATAATAACCACTGACTAGTCTAAGCATATGTGTTAATGTACTAGTAGGTCCTATAATTAAGGACATCATCATATAGCCTATCTCCAAAATGAAAAGAAAAAAAAAAAGAGAAATATTTAAACAAATCATCTATAACTAAGGAACATGATATATACTAGTAATTTGGATATCCTAAATCTGCCTATGTGCGTCTGTGTGTGTTGTCAACATAATTTATACCAGATTAGTAACTCTACATGTTTGTGTGCACGCGCGTGTGTGCGCCTGTGCGTGTGTTGTCAACATAATTTATACAAGATTGCTAACACGTCTAGTCATACGTGTTGATATACTAGTAGATCCTACAATTCACTTTGGCAAGTCATGTCAACATATGGCGTGGTTATGAAGATCAAAGTCTTTCTATAAAGGCACTATACTTTTTTTGAGTTTGCAACAGTTGATGAAGCTCATAACACTAGGAAAAATCTGGACGGTCATCTTTTCAATGATCCTAGAATACAAATTCTTTTCTCCAATAGTTCTTTTGCACTTAATCAATTGGATATCTAAACTCTGCCTGTGTGCGTGTGTACATGCATGTGCGCGCTTGTGTGTGTTATCAACATAATTTATACTAGATTGCTAACTCGTCTAGAGTATGTGTTAATACATTAGTAGGTCCTATAATTAAGAATGTCATATATTGTAAAAAATTAAAAAGGAGAAAATGATGTAAAAAGTTAGCTATGAGAGTGTGTGAAGCACAACCAACCCATGTTGTCTGGCTTGGTTTTCCAGGTACATATAAATTTATTGATGAGGAAACACTTTGGCAAAACATGTCAGCATACGGTGTTGTTACGAAGATGCAAGTATTTCTATCAAGTCACTATGCTTTTGTTGAGTTTGCAACCATTGCTGAAGCTTATATCATTAAGAAGAATCTTGATGGTCGTCTTTTCAATGATGGTTTACCAGAGGCTTATAATACTACCAGAGGTTGTTTACCATGGATGACACACCCTAGACAAAGTACAACTATGTAAGGAGATAATGGCCAATGATTCAACATGTCAAACCCTAGAAAAGTGAGCGATGGAGGAGGAAGGGCCACAGCCACATACCGTCATCGATGTTTGCTGGGAGAGATTTAGGGAGCCGATGAGCCATCGATGGGACGAATCGATGCCGTCGTCTGTCAATGTCGAGGGTGGGGGTGTGCCACTAATGGGTGGATCCGCGAGTCGTCAGCTCGTCACACACTGGGCTGATCATTGCAGAGGCTAGGAGGTGACTGGGGCAACCAACATGCGAAGGCGAAGGCGAATGCGGTGATGGGGTCGCGACGGGAGACGTAGACAGGAGCGTCGGTCCAACCAGTACTTCAGGAGGTGTCGGGCACTCGGCTCGGGAGGAGGCAGTATTGTGGCGGGTTAGACAGTGGGATTTGGGAGTAAAAGGTGTGGCTAGTTGGCTGGCAGTGCTGGGCTGTATAAACCAGAACCCGAGAGAGGGGTACCCAAGAGAGGGGCTGAAGCTCCTATTCCTGCCACAACAGCTGAAGCTGTGCAGGCGGAGGCTCCGGCTCCAATTCCAGCGCTACCCCAAGGAGTGACTGAGGCTGCGACAACTTCGGCGCCGGCTGTCGTGGTCTTGGACCTTGACTCATCCCCAGAAGCTCCCGTGGTAGCGCCGGACCACGGGAATGAAGATGTACCAGCGGCACCTTCCCCGGAGGTTGAAGCTCCAGGTTTGGATGCTAAAATGGTGGACGCTCTGGCCTCAGAACCAGAGATGTCTGTGATTTCGGCCCTAGATCCGGATGTTGTTGAAGCCCAGGCGGTGGAGCCGGTGGTTGATGATGCCCTGGCGGTAGAGCCGATGGTTGATGAAGCTCCAGCGCGTGAGCCGGTTATCGAAGAAGTTCCGGCGGTAGAGCCGGTTGCTATAGAAGTTCCAGCGGTAGAGCCGGCCAATCGGAGAAGTTCTGGTGCCTGAGCCAATCGCTGCAGAGGTGCTGGCACTCGAGCCCATGATGGTCGAAGCGTCAGCGCCTAGGCCAGCGGTGGAGGAGGCGCCTGCGTCAGAGCCGAAAGTAGCTTCAGCTTCGATCGAACCTTCAATGCCTCCCTCGAAGGTGGTGGTTTTGGAGGTGCCCACGCCTGAGCCAGGGTGCCGAGATGAAGTTGCTGCCCCCCCCGCTTGAGGGACCAGTTGTTGATGACCTGGCGGCGGGACCTTCAGAGCCAACTCCGGAGGTTGAAACTTCTGTAGCAAGGCCTTCCTCGGCAGTAGCCGAGGCTATTCTGGAGGGCGGCCCTAGTGCCGCGGAAGCTCAGGGAACCGCTCTTGTAGAGTGGGACCCAATTTTTGTCACGGAGAACCCGCTGGAACCAGCAGAGATGACCCCGACAGGTCTGGACCCGATCTCTCTGTCGTTGTCTATTGACAACGCCTGCTCCAGTCTTCACCAGGTTCAACTGACTTTTTACCATGACAGCAAGGCTCTCGAGGAGGAGCGCCAAACTCTTAGGAGGTGGCGCAACCGGCTCCAATTCGAGACCAAGCTGGTGCAGTCGAGGCTGGATGACGACAAAGAGTGGGTGAGGAAGGAGAAGATCCGTCTGGAGTACTGGGGTAAGCTGCTGGATGAGAGGGAAAGCTTGACGCGATCCCTTGACAACCAGTCCCGGGCCATCTATGAATAGGCCAAAGCTACTAACAGTGCAGCAGATGATCGCCAAGAGAGGCTTGACGCCATCCACGACAGTCTCATCAAGCGCCGGGAGGCTCTTGAGGAGCGGGAGAGAAAGCTCGAGGATGAAGAGCAAAAACTCCTGGAGCTGCAGGATGACGTTGTGAAGAGGGAAGAAGAGCTTACTCAAAGGCTAAATCTGGGTGACAAGAGTCTTGAGGAGCGCACCAAGAAATTGGACGAGCGCTGCGAGAAAGAGGAGAAGAAGGCCTGGTAGCGAGGACAAGAACTCCACAGGAGGGAAACTGACATTGCTGCCACTGAGAAGAAGGTGTGGGGCCAACAGAAGGACCTGGATAACCGCAGGAACGAGATCCACCTCCGGGAGGAAGAGCTCAGCAAACTCGAAAGGCGGGTTGCTGAAAAGATTCAGCAGAATGCCAAAGAGGTAGAGCGTCTTGCTTGGGAGAACTTGGAGCCTGCGGCGGCCAGAAGATCCTTGGAGGAGATGCGAGGTTGTAGGTTTGCGGAGTCCCAACAAGTTTGGGACTTCCTGGGCAAAGCCAACGATGCACTGACGCCAATGGGTTTTAGTACCGTGCGTCCGGATGATCCGGTGCCAGAGCTGGACCAGGCGTTGCAGGCGCTGAGTTCGGCAGGCAACAAGCTCACCAAGATGGGCGATGTCATTACGGACCAGCTGGAAACCGAGGGACAATCCCTGGCAAAGAGCGTCGCAGAATTCATTTTGTCGTGCTACACAAGCTGGGACCCTCAATTCCCCCTGGACCCGGTGCTCAAAGGCCCCATCGACGGAGAGGGAGAAGCTGCCCAGGCCAGCGTTTCTGAGGTTGCCCAGAAGGTCAATCTCTTTGTAGCTCCCGCTTGTATCCTCTCTTCTTTTTCTCCAATTTTGTAATCTCTTGTCTCTAGATGAATGAAATCCAAGTTTTTTGTGAATTTCATTTTTTTCTTCAACACCTTTGTCCCACTTGGCCCCCTGGTAGATGTATGCAATTTGATTGTGAACATGTACCAAAAGGATGTAATAGTTGTTGAAGACTCGCGTGCTTCGTACTTGTAGAGCGTAGGTCCGAAGTCTTCGGTAGTGAAGGCCCCCTGAGGTTGTCGGAGCTTAAGGGCCCCGGTCTTGACCATCATCAGAGCTTGGTAGCTCCAACAGTGGTCTCCATCAACGCGTAGAGCGTCGACAGTTAGTCCTCTGGAGTCTTCCCACCATCTTTTGTTCACTTTGACGGCTAGCCCCCTAGCTTTACCGGAGCTAAGTAGCTCAAGGGACGCTTGCTATCAATGTTTGAAACAAGGCATCTAGGGGATGTCGGAGCTTTTGTAACTCCGGCTTAATTCACCATCATCATGAGATCTTTATTTTTCCTGCACACTGAAGTCAAGAAAAACAGTAAAATTCATTTCCTATCTATAAATCAGTTGCGACTTACTATTCTCGTAAGAAATATTTGGGTTGAGCGCAATTCTTCATACAATCTAGTGCACTGAGTTGTTTCTCCAGGTCCAATTGTTTTCAGGACCTGCCTTACTTCGGTCTGTCGGGGTGTAGGTAGAGTGGCGTACTTAGGGTGCAGGACCAGGCTAAGTCGATAGCACACTCCGGACCTAGATTGGCTGGCGGCATTCAGGCAAGTGAGCCATTCAACAATGTGAAAACACGAAGGAATTAACAATGCGACTTGAGTTGTACATGGATTAGTCGATCTAAAAAATTCTTGAGAATTGCACAACTTTGTTATAGACAAGAAAGAGGAAAATAAAAAATATTGAGCTTGTACAAAATAAATGCACGTGGAGTCTATTTTCACATAAAGATGTCTTTCATTATAGGTCCGGGGTACAGGGGAAACAAGTACACCCTTAGGGTATGGAACAAGGCTAAGTGTGTTTTGTTTCTTGTTTGACCCAAGGTAGCTAGCTACACATTTAGTTCTGAGACTGTGACAAGTGTTGCCTGAACTTTGCGGACCTTCCAGGGAAGGTCCGGCTGTTCTCTTGGAGGAGCTACCCGACTCTATACAATGACTCTATAACATACATCACGTGTAACTACAGACTCACCTCCGTGATATTAAGCGTAGAACTTACAGAGTGCTCAATGTTCCAAGGATTAGGGAGAGGTGTCCCATCCTCGGTTGCCAAGTGAACGCATCCGGGACGGGATACTTTGATCACTCGGAAAGGTCCTTCCCAGCTAGGGGAGAGTTTGTTTAACCCTTCTCTGGATTGTATTCTCTGTAGCACCAAATCGCCTTCCTCGAGCTGTCGGCTGTGAACATGCCTTTTGTGATGACGCCGAAGAGCTTGGCAGTACCGGGCATTCCGAACAGCTGCTTGGCACCTTCCCTCTTCAAGGAGGTCAAGGTATTCACGCCGGAATTGGTCCTGCGCGGCATCATCGAAGGTCCGAACTCGGAGCGACCCCAAGGTGATTTCTGAAGGACGGACTGCTTCAGCTTTGTACACCAGGAAGAAGGGTGTCTCTCCAGTTGGCCGGTTTGGAGTTGTCCTGTTGGCCCATAGAGTGGGCGAAAGCTCTTCGATCTAGTTGGCTCCATGTTTTTTCTGATGCTCATATGTGCGCGTCTTGAGTCCTTTTAGGATTTCCGCATTTGCTCTCTCGGCTTGGCCATTGCTTGCCGGGTGAGCTATGGAAGCGTAGCTGACTTGAATGCCAAGGTCTTCGCAATATCCTTGGAATGCAGAGCTTGTGAATTGGGTCCCATTATCGGTTATGATTTTGTTTGGGACTCCAAATCTGCATACGATGGACTGTAAGAAGTTGATGGCTGATTGCTTTTTTATTGTCACAACTGGAGTTGCTTCTGACCATTTGGTGAATTTGTCAATGGCGACGTACAGGAACTTGTAACCTACGACGGCTCTTGGGAAGGGTCCCAAGATATCCATCCCCCACACAGCAAAAGGCCATGTAGGAGGTATCATTTGTAGAGGCTGAGCCGGTGTGTGAATTTGTTTTGCATGAACCTGGCATGCTTCACATTTCTTCACTAGCTGAGTTGCATCCTGGAGCGCTGTAGGCTAGTAAAAGCCATGCCGAAAGGCTTTAACGACCAGCGTGCGGGAAGACGCGTGGTTCCCACACTCGCTTCCATGGATCTCTGCGGGGAGCTCGCATCCTTCTTCCTTTGTAATGCACCACATTAGGACGCCGTTAGCACCGCACCGGTAGAGATCCCCTTCTACCAGCGTGTATCTTTTAGCCAATCTGACTATCCGATCAGCGGATACATTATCTTCAGGAAGGAAGTTGTCTTTCAAGTAGATTCGGATCTCCGAGATCCATGCATTGGAGCTAGCTTGAGCATTTGAGTCTTGCGTGCTGGGTTGCTCGGAGCTTCCAGCAGCACCTACGACCCTTGATGGCTGCCATGGTAACAGGGCCATCGGGACTGCCAGCTTTGAGGTGCTGGTCTCACCCCCTTCGCTGAGTTCGGCAGGCTGAGCTGTAGGTTTAGACAAACTCCGGGCGAAGGTTCCGTCGGGAGCCGGAGCTTCGGTTGACGCTTTCGTCGAGAGTTTGTCAGCTTCAGCGTTATGGAGACGCTGTATATGGTGGAGGTCCAGGACTTCGAAGTCCTTCTGAAGCCTCTGGACTTCAAGGAGATAAGAAGCTAGTTGGGGATGGTTGCAGGAACATTCACCCTTCACCTGTTTAATGATGAGCTGTGAATCTCCCTTGACCAACAGCTGCTTGACACCATATGATAGTGCCACCTTTAGTCCGTAAATGAGTGCTTTGTACTCTGCCATGTTGTTGGTCGCCTTGAAGTCAAGGTGCACCATGTATTTAACCTTCTCCCCAGTCGGAGCGCGGAGAAGAACTCCAGCTCCGGCCCCCTACTTCTGCATGGAGCCGTCGAAGTAGAGAGTCTAGTGAGGCTCGGTGAAGACCGGAGCCTTGAGTTCCGGCTTCTGCTCACTGGGGCCCCCAGGGTTTGATGGAGAGGGGGTCCATTCTGCCACAAAGTCCGCCAATGCTTGACTTTTGATTGCTTGTCTTGGGACGAATTCAATGTCAAACTCGGCCAATTCTGCTGCCCACTTTGCAATGTTCCCAGTGGAGTTGGGATTATGCAAAATCGCTCGCAGTGGATATGAAGTCACCACTGAGATCTTGTGAGCTTGGAAATAGTGTCGGAGCTTCCTGGAAGCAATAAGAACTGCATATAGCAGTTTATGTACTTCTAGGTACCGAGTTTTGGCGTCGTGGAGTACTTCACTGATGAAGTACACTGGGCATTGGACTGTCCGAACCCTCCCGGAGGGGCCCGAAGCTTCCTCCTCATCGACCCGGACCCTCCCAGAGGGGTCCGAACCTTCTTCGGGGATCGTCAGGTCCTTGTTGGAGGAACCCGGAGCTTCTTCAAGTGTGACCTGGACCCTCCCAAGGGGGTCCAGCTCTTCTTGCTCAACAAGAGTAACTCCTTATTGACCCAAGTCTAGGGGCTTGGACCCAGACTCGCCTTCAGGAACCTCCTGACTCTCCCGGAGGGGTCTGGATTCCCGAGCTTGTAACGGTTCTGGTCTCTTCGCAACCAGGACCATGCTGACAACTTCATCAGTTGCCGAAATGTAAAGCAGTAGAGGCTCACCAGGGTTCGGAGCTACCAAGATTGGTAGAGTGGTGAGGAGCTGCTTCAGCTCCTGAAATGCCTTTTCTGCTTCTTCAGACCATTGGAATGGTCCAGACATCCTCAATAGCTTGAAGAACAGTAGTGCCCGTTCCGCCAGTCTTGAGATGAACCGGCTGAGGGCGGCTAGACATCCAGTCAGCTTCTGGACGTCCTTGATGCGGGCTGGCGGCCACATATCTTCAATGGCTTTGATCTTCGCTGGATTTGCCTCTATGCCTCGGTGGTTTACCAGGAAACCAAGAAGCTTTCTGGAGCTAACCCCGAAGACACATTTGTCCGGGTTCAACTTCGTGTGAGTGACTCGCAACTTGCGAAGACAGCTTGCAAGGTGTCAAGAAGTGACTCCATATCCTTAATCTTGACAACGATGTCATCGACATACACTTCCACTATGTCTCTGATGAGCTCTCCAAAGGTTTTGTACATAGCTCGTACAAATGTTGAAGCTGCATTCTTGAGACCAAATAGCATGGCAGTATAACAATACAATCCATCTACTTTGATGAAAGAAGTATTCTCTTCATCTTCCCTAGACATTCTGATTTGATGGTAACCAGAATATGCATCCAGGAAACACGGTAATTCACACCTGGAGGTGGAATCCACTATATGATCTATTCTAGGTAGTGGGAATGGATCTTTTGGACATGCCTTATTCAGTGTTGTGTAGTCGATACACATCCAAAGCTTCCCACCGGCCTTGGGTACAACGACTGGGTTTGCCAACCATTTTGGGTGGAAGACTTCTCGGATGAATCCAGCTTCGAGCAACTTCTTCACTTCTTGTCGTATGAAGTTCTCTCACTCTTTTGATTTCTTCTGAGGCTTCTGATGTACAGGCCGAGCGTCAGGGTAGATCTTCAGATTATGCTCGATCACTTCCCTAGGGATCCCAGGCATTTGTGATGGTTGCCAGGCAAACACATCGACATTAGCCCGGAGAAAAGTGATGAGTGCGAGTTCCTATTTATCATTCAGACCTCCCAATATACGGGTGGTCTGAGCGGCATCAAAGTCGATTTGGACGACTTTTATGGGAATGTCGGTGTCGCCGCTTGGTTGCACGCAAGGTGGGGAGGTTGAGCCTCGATGACGAATGCTCGGAGGTTTCAGAGCTTGCTCCTTTCCAGATTCTTCTTCTTGCGTTGTGGCAAGCGCGTGAAGTTCTTCTAGAGCTGTCACTCCGGCAGTGGGATCTCCACGGATCCGGAGAACACCAGCTGGTGTTGGCATCTTCAACACCAAGTAGCCATAATGAGCAGCAACCATGAACTTGTATAAGGCTGGCCTGCCCAGAATGGCATTGAAGGGTAAGTTGATCTGAGCAACGTCAAAGACCAACTTCTCAGTGCGATAGTTCTCCCGAGTTCCAAAGGTTACGGGGAGAGTAATGGCACCAAGTGGGGTTATGGCCCCCCGGACCTACTCCGGAGAAAGGTCGGGAGGGGCGAAGGTCCGAAGGTCGGAGCTGAAGCTTGACGAAAGCTTTGAAGCTTATGAGGTTCAACCCTGAACCTCCGTCTACCATTACGTGGTGGAGTTGGATGTTGTTGATGGTCGGAGATACCATCAATGGGAGTTGGCCAGCTCTGATCATATTCCGAGGGCGTTATGACGCGTCAAAAGTGATGGCAGTATCCATCCATTTCCGATGCAACTCCGCCCTGGCGGTGGGAGCCACCGAAGCCATGTCCCGCCGCATGGTCTTGAGGACGCGGCGGGAGGTGATGTCCCACGAACCACCAAAGATGGTGTTCATGGTTTTACGATGTTCATTGTCGGAGACGTCGGAGTCGTCATCAACGGAGGTGTAAACAACCTTCAAGACCTTTTTAGGGTCCTGAAAGCCTAACTCCTCTTCAGCCGGAGCTTCGTCGACTTTCTGTTTTCCTTCCCTTTGTCGGAAAGGAACTTCTTCCCAGCGCTTGTTGTAGCGCTCGACAAGGTTCTGGACCTCTCGACAGTCTTCTAGGTTGTGGCTGTTCGACTTATGTATAGGACACCAAACTTTGGAGTTGCCGCCGTCTTTAGATGACGGCTGAGGTCGTTTCTCGGGGCGTGGCCCCCGACCATCCGAAGCTGCGGCAACTGTAGCAGTAGGTGTGCCGGCCGACGACTTTTTCTTGCCATTGGACTTTTTCTTCTTTTTGCCACTCCCGGAGGTAGTGGCTTCACCCTTGGAGGATTTTTTATTATTCCCCGGCAGTGGTTTGGAGTGTATTTCATGGCCCTCCGCAGTTTTAGCACACTTGTCTGCCAAGCTAAAGAGCTCCATGACGCTGGTGATCTCCTTGATCGCCAGCTTCTCCAACATCTTCTTATCTCGTATGCCCTGTCTAAATGCCACAATAACAGAGGCGCTGGAGATAGAAGGAATAGTGTTTCGTACCTAGGAGAACCTCCGGATGAAGGAACTCAGGGATTCTCCCCCCTTCTGCGTGACAGCAAAAAGGTCCAGTTTGGTGCCTGGTCGGGTGTATGAACTCCCGAAATTGGCGGTGAATTGTTGGCACAGTTCCGCCCAACTATTGATGGAGTTGGGCGGAAGGCTCATGAACCAAGACCTGGCGGTCCCAGTTAAAGCCACTGGGAAGTAGTTGGCCATTACGGCCTCGTTACCTCCGGCTGCAAGGATTGCGGTGGAGTAAATCTGGAGAAACTCAGCGAGATTGACAGTCCTGTCAAATTTCTCCGGCAAGTGAGGCTGGAACTTTTGTGGCCATCTGACCATGCGTAGGTGCATGGCCAGGGCAGAACAGCCCCCTCCTACTCCCTTGGGAGCAGGACTGTATCGAGCCTCTCGCCTTTCGCGAGCACGCTCGATATGGACGCGACCGTCCTGTTGATGGTAACGGCGATCAAGCTCCGCCTGGAGGACATGATTTGAAAGCCTGGTTACCGTATGGGTGCTTCGCGCCCCAGAAGGCAGCGACATCACTTGTTGAGACGAAGCACGCCTCCTATTTTGGGAAGTGTGCGGGCCAAGTCTGCCTGACACAGTCCGATGCTGCGATGGGGCCCGCCCCGAGGGGGGAGGACCTTGGTTGCTGATGCGGTCAGCTGCTGCTGCAACCAAATGTTCCACATCAGCCCTCCACTGCTCCATTGCACCCTGGGATGCACCTGGAGGAGGTGGGCGTTGGAGAAGAGCGCGCGCAGCATGGAGCGCGTGTTCAGGATTATTGTTTTTCACCGATGCTGTGACTGACACAGATGCCCCGTCCTGCTGTCCAGCTTGATTTGCTGGTGCAGACGGTGGCGGCGGAGGCATGACTCCTACTGGAGCCGGGGCACCTGCTGGTTGTTGCATGTTGGAGGGATTGCCTCCAGCAGGTTGCACAACAGGGTTGCCGTTGGACGATCCAGCAGCTGAGTTCACCATTCTTGAAATCTCGGGCACTGCCCCTACCTGGCGCGCCAACTGTCAGAGTGTTTTTCTAGCAATTCTCCCGATACTACCGTTAGTAGCTCGTGGAGTTTGTAGTTCGGTATTGGGTGCGCAGAGATTCCAAAGAGTATGGCAAATGGACACAAGGATTTACGTGGTTCGGGCCGCCTGAGGGTAATACCCTACTCCACGGGGTGTGTAGCTATTGTATTGAGCGTCTAAGAGTCTAGAGCTTCTAGAGAGTTTCCAGTCCAGAGACCGTGAGAGAGTCAACCCCCCTTTGTGTATCATTGACCAATCCTTTTATAGTACAAGGACTGGTCGTTACACTGTTAGCCTGGCCCGAAATGTGGCCCTAGCGGTTACTAATGTTTAATACATAATTAATGAGATTAATTACCCTTAATAGTGTGGTAACGGGACCTGACAGTGCCGTTACTGGTATTAAGGGCCTTCTGATCGTGTGTCATTAATATGGTATTAATGACACTTAATCAGGTCTTGAAGTTTTTGGTTGTCCCTTAAAGGTCCGAGCCGTTGGGGGTTCACCAGCTTGATTGCTGAGATTGAAGGTCCGGCGGTTTGGACACGTGGAAGCTTTGGAGCTATTCGTCTAGGACTGTAGGATCAAAGAGCACGTGAAAAGCTACCAGAGGGGGGGGGGTGAATGGTAGATTTAAAAATCTTACGTAGCAGAAACAATTAAACCCCAAACCCTTTCGGCAGAAAAACGATCTGTTAAAGAAATCGTGTATGAGACTAATCTAAACGTGTTTCACTGTGACAAAAGTGATAGATATCAGAGAGAATCAAGTCACGAAGACAACACAAAAAGAATTACTCAAATCCGTCGTGAAAAACTCAAGTTATGATCGAAGATCAGACTATGGTCAATCTGACCTACCCGAGAAAAACAGTTTCTGGAATGCTATAAAGAAACTCGTGTAGCTCAGAAACCAGAAATCCAATGACTGTGAACTTTTGACAGATGATAGACAATAAAGTTGTGAAGACAACACAAAAAGAATCACGTCAAATGGATCTGTAAAACTCGAGTTATGATAAAACCACCGACAAAAGGTAGTGCTGTCCAGAAAGTCGACGAGTAAAACTTGTCTGGAACAAGTCGGACGATCAAGGCACAAAAGTTCCTTCAAACTACGAATTTTATTCAACAGAACACAAGAGGAACAGCCCAAAAGTCTTCTACCTCAAGCTTTGGCCTTCCCTCTCTTATATAACCAGCCCTTAGGCCATCCCAATCTCAACTAGGACTCCAATCCTAATCCGATCACAATCGGAACTTTCCATAACTGCTCAAGATTCTTCTATACGCAGATAGAAGCAATATTAAGACTTCCAAACACCTTAGGAACGTATCCCACATTCCTAAATAACTCAAATTTGTGACCCACACGAAATCCTAACATAACCAACTCGATATTTCCATACCAAGCCATAACCGACTCAGCTAGCAGCCTAAGTCTTCAATCGATACGATCCGATCCTTCTGATCAGATCTTCCTTCCATAATCCATCTCTAGAAGCATATTGCCACGTCATGCACCTCATGCATACGTGCGAACACCTTCCTTCGACCTTCATATGCACTGCCCTTGATTCAATCATCCTGCGCGACCTCCTGACCCGCTCAACCACAGTTCCTCCCGAACTTGGTTGTTGGAACCTCATCTCCTCCTGAGACTAGTCCAATGGATCCTGTCACCAGCCATGACTTGAACTCAAGCAACACCTGCACATGAACAAACAAACAATCCATACGAGCCCAAGTCCTCGACTTGACTAAAATTAGATCCTAACACAACACCTTACGTGAGAACCTCACATAAGCATGTTGCAAATCCACAGTAGAAATGATATCAACCGTATTCAACCAAAACGCACCAAAAACTTAGCAAATGAATACTAAGCAATCTTTCCACCAATGTAAAGCAAGTACAAAACATTGCAAATGCAAAGCAGAAGCACTGCGGTCAAGTTCCGAACCCTGCCAGAGCAACCCGAAGCTTGAGCCGGAGCTAACAAGAGCTAGTAGAACCTAGCGTCGGAGCTTTCCAAAACTAGTACAATGAAGCACCTGTCGGAGCTTACCAAAACTAGTAGATCCTAGCACCGGAGCTTACCAAAACCTAGTCAAAACTAGTCAACCCAAAACCGGAGCTAGACAAATCAACTCGGAGCTTAGCAAAAAACATGTCGGAGCTATCAAAAACATGTCAGAGCTATCAAAGACGTGCCGGAGCTAAAGACAAAACTTCACCGGAGCTTACCAAAGCTAGTCGGACCTAGCATCGAACGTAACCGGAGCTACCCAAACCAAGCCGGACCTACCGTCGGACCTTGCTGTAGCTCAGAGCTAGAGTCGGAACTTGATAAAAAGATGTTTTGGTGATATTCAAAACTTTTATCATCAAATCCAAGTGTATTCACTACAAGCCAATGTATTCAGCACACATAGGTCTTAAAATCTCCCCCTTGATGAATGCATTGGCAACACCATTTAAAATCCAAATATTGGCTTATTCACATAAAAGTTTGGAAGACAATTTCTCCCCCTTTGTAAATCAAAAGTAAATGAGAAGAAAAATTATCCCATATTATTTCTCCCTCTTTATTATCTCTCCTTATGCACATATTCTCTCTCTCTTCATGCTTATCTCTCCCCCTTTGACAATGTATTCAGCAAGTCATGAAATATAAACAAATTATCTCTCCCTCTTTAGTTGTTATGAGCATATTATAACATATACATATAAACAAAGCTCATCCAAGTCATACTATCAAGTACCTTACATTATCACATCAATGAAATACATAAGGTAGTGTAAGCCTTGCTAGAGATCAAATGTAATTTTTCAATTTAAGCAAGTCATGATCTCACAAACTTAAATATTTAAAAACCTGAAAGCATGACACTTGTTGCTGCATTTAATATTTTTCAAAGCACAAATTTAGATCATATGATATTTGCAAGAGATTATATGCGCATCTACCTTATTCTAACCAACCAAGCCAAGCCTATGTCATTTGACAACCAGAAGCTTAAGGACATGGTTTTAGTCATACACAACTTCTTCCAAGTTCATATCTAAGTGCAATGATAAGCCATCCCAAAAGAAGAAGTGCGATGCATGCATATTCTCTTGATCTTTTCTCAATTTATATTTGTTCATAAAAACTCAACATGTGAGTTGATTACTTGATTAAGTCTTTATGATTAAAAGCATTTGTGAGCATGCAACAAGTTCAAAACAGCAAGAAAGTTTGACCATGACCAGATTTAGTGTAAGTAATTATTCCAATTACTAGACATGGCAAAAACTACAAAATGTATAACACGAGTAATGTAGTAAGAGCTTTCAGCATGTAAAAGGAATCACAAAGTCATATATTTATGAAATACTATGCTCATATTATTTTAATTTTAGATTCACACATAGACTTCCCAAGTTTCAAAAAAAAAACTCCCCCTCAATTTAAGCCATGAGGATGCATAATCCCTATTTCACTATGAATGTAACAAAAACGAGTGAAATCCAAAGGTTTTGTAAAAATGTCAGCCAATTGATGTTCGGTATCTACATGGTGAAGCACAATGTTTCCTTTTTCATCGTTATCTCGGAGAAAGTGATACCTAATATCAATGTGCTTAGTTCTAGAATGTTGCACGGGGTTTTTAGCAATGCAAATGGCACTAGTGTTATCACAAAACAGTGGAACACTATCTAGATCAACCCCATAGTCCTTAAGTGTTTGAAAAATCCAAAGAATCTGTGAGCAAGCACTAGAAGCATCTACATATTCAGATTCGGCTGTGGATTGTGCAACTGAATTTTGTTTTCTAGAGGACCAAGCAACAAGAGAATTACCAAGAAAATGACAAGCACCGGAAGTACTTTTCCTATCAATCCTACAACCTCCAAAATCAGCATCCAAAAAAGCTTTCAAAGTAACGGTTGAGGAAGAAGGAAGAAAAATGCCAAATTCTTGAGTTCCATGTAAGTACCTGAGAATCCTTTTGACGGCTTGACAATGTGAAACATGTGGGGAAGCTTGAAACCATGCACAAAGACATACGCTGAATTGTATGTCCGGTCTTGATGCCGTGAGGTACAAAAGTGATCCGATCATGCTTCTATATTCTTTTTGATCCACGGGTTCACCATCTTCATCAAGTTCAAGTGTTGTTGCTGTTCCCATTGGTGTCCGAAGAGGCTTGCTTTTGTCCATGTTGAAGCGCCTTAGGAAGTCTTTGGTATACTTCATTTGATGCACAAAGGTACCCTCCTTGGTTTGCTTGATTTGCAGCCCCAAAAAGTAAGTGAGTTCACCCATCATACTCATTTCAAATTCGGAACTCATCATTGCTGAAAACTTGGACACAAGATCATGAGAAGCACAACCAAAGATAATATCATCCACATACACTTGAACAAATAATGAGTCATTGCCATGTTTAAGCACAAAAAGAGTTTTATCAACCTTGCCCATGGTAAACCCCTTTTCAAGTAAGAATGTTTTTAGCCTATCATACCATGCTCTAGGAGCTTGTTTGAGACCGTATAAGGCTTTGGACAGTTTGTAAACATGATTAGGAAAATCTGGATTTTCAAAACCCGGTGGTTGTTTGACATAAACCTCCTCATCTATGTAGCCATTAAGAAAAGCACTTTTAACATCCATTTGATATAGCTTAAAACCTTTAGATGCTGCAAAAGCTAACAAAATTCTTATGGCTTCTAATCTAGCGACAGGAGCAAAAGTTTTATCAAAATCTAGACCTTCAACTTGAGTGGAACCTTGAGCAACCAACCTAGCCTTATTCCTAACCACAACCCCATCCTCACTTTGTTTATTTTTATATACCCATTTAGTTCCAATTAAAGTGTGACCTAGAGGTGGAGGTGCAAGTTTCCAAACATTATTTCTTTCACAATTTTCTAACTCTTCTTGCATGGCAATAATCCAAGATTCATTAGTGAGTGCGTGTGATATATCTTTGGGTTCAAAAGAAGCAACAAAAGCAGAATGAGCATGAGAGTTTGGATCGCAAAACCTGGACCGTGTGACTCGTTCGTGCAAGCTTCCAATCATCTGTTGTGGGGGATGATCTTTGTAAAACCGTAGGGTAACAGATGTCTCACAAGCTTCTTCTTCATTAGGTTCATCGTAGATTGATGAGCTTGTGACTTGTGGACAATCAAGACCAGCATAGGTGATAGCCGGAGCTTGTTCAATGTCCGGAGCTGGACACGTGTCAACTTTGGAACTACGAGGCAGTATCACCGGCTCTTCTTCATCTTCGAAAATACCCTCCCCCTGAGGATACGGATCTGATCCTGCAACACCGGAGCTAGTACCTGGGCTAGCTTCATCAAGAGACACTTCACAAGTCTCCACAATTTTGTTAGTGTCAAGTAAAAGCACACGGTAGCCTCTAGTATGAGATGGGTAACCAAGAAACATGCCATCAATGGATCTAGGTTCAAATTTATCAAGATTATCATGTTTCTTAACAAAGCATTTGCAACCAAAAACCTGAAAGTGTGTAACACTAGGCCTATGTCCAAACCGAAGCTCATATGGTGTTTTACCTAGCTTAGCACGCAAGAAAACACGATTTGAGACATAACAAGCGGTTGCTAACGCGTCAGCCCAAAATTTCCTAGGAGTTTGATATTCATCAAGCATAGTCCTAGCCATCTCAACTAAGGTTCTGTTCTTTCTTTCTACAACACCGTTTTGTTGAGGTACATATGGTGAAGAGAATTGATGATCTATTCTATTTTCAGCACAAAAGTGATCAAAAGATTGATTTTTAAATTCAGTTCCATTATCACTTCTAATTGCTTTTAATGATCCTGGGTGATCAATTGATAATCTAAGAAATAAAGTTCTAAAGTGACTAAA
This sequence comes from Tuctoria greenei, assembly GCA_036927565.1. Classification (NCBI taxonomy): domain Eukaryota; kingdom Viridiplantae; phylum Streptophyta; class Magnoliopsida; order Poales; family Poaceae; genus Tuctoria; species Tuctoria greenei. The sequence continues at coordinate 5,971,013 of JAYESD010000005.1, forward strand.
AACTTCGTTCTTAGACGCCATAAAGTAAACCCAAGAGTATCTAATAATCATCAACGATAACTAGAACATACCATTTACCTCCGAAGGATTGAACACGTGAAGGTCCTACGGTGTCAAGATGCAAAAGTTGACATGGTTCAGTTGTCATGATCATTGTGGTAGGAGTATATGAACCTGCAACCATCTTAGCATGTCTACAAGAAGAGCACACAATTTCTTTGTCCCCTTTAAGCTTAGGCAGTCCACGTATGCGATCAAGAGCACTAACACGCGTTAGGTGATCAAAGCCTACGTGACCAAGTCTACGATGCCAAACATATAAGTCCTTTGAATCATTAGCAACTAGACACCTATGCTTAGAGGAAGACATATCAAAATCAGCTTTAAAAACTCTTCCAAACCGATACATGTTAAAAATAAGCTCACTATTTGAACCTACAACTTTGCAGTAGTTTTTATTGAAAATAATTTCTAGATTTTCATCTAGCAATTGTGAAACAGAAAGCAAGTTGTATTTCAAATTTTTGACAAGTGCCACATCCTTCAAAGTGTATTGATCATTTACTCTAACCGAACCCTTAGCAATTATAGTAGTTGAAGAATTATCGGCAAAAGTAACATTCTCTACACGTGACACAAAAGAGAGGGAGGAGAACCAATCTTTGTTACTGGTCATGTGGCGTGAGCAACCTGAATCCACAATCCAAATGTTCTCTTTCCTCAAACGTGTAACCTACATAGAAGCACAATACGTCGATCACTCAATACTGGGGTTAGTCAAAAGGCATTTAGGAATCCAGTACTGAGTCACGCGGCGTGCAACAGGAAAAACACGCGAAAGCTGAGACAAAACAGCAGGTTTATGAGTCAAAGTTTGAGGTTTTCTATTCTTAACTCTTTTAGCACAAAAACCAGTAGCTCCGGAGGTAAAGGAAGCAGTTCCAAAAGACAAGGCTGAAGCTCTGGAAACAAAAGCTGAGGTTCCGAAGGAAACAACAGAAGGTCCGGGAGCTCTCGGAGCTATCGGAACTATTGGAGCTGCTTTTGCGGATTTCTTACCAGAAGGTCCGGAAGCTACCTTTTCAAATTTCCGACTCACTAAAGCAGGTTGTGTTTTTCTAATTGCATGAAAGTTATAAGATCTAGCAATTTTTCTTTCCTTTATCTGTTGTTTAGCTAGTCTATAACAAAAATCTATGACATGACCATCTTTACCACAAAAGGTACAATGAAATTTAACTTTGTGTTCATGTCTAGATAAGCAAGCAATATTTTTATTTGAAACTGAGTGAGACAACACACCTGCAGATTTGAAAACCACTCCTTTTTGTTTAGGAACTGTTAGAATCAAACCACTTCCTAATGACTTCACAATTTTAGGTGGATGTGCCTCATCGTCTTCACTATTGTGTTTTGCATCCTCCTGACTTGATCTTGATCTTGTTTTGCCCGCCATGAAGCATAAGTTGGCCAGATCATTATCATCTTCATCACTTTCAAATTCTACATCACTTGAACTAAGTTCTTGAAGTGCGGTGATGAAGCTGTTAATCATCTTGCGTCCTATGGTACCCTTCTTTTTCTTGTTGGAATTTCCAGAGGAGGTCCGGGCCTTGCTTTGTTTTTCTCCCCGGGTGGTCGGACCTGAAAGGTTAGGGCATTCTATACGAAAGTGTCCTGTTTTACCACATTCAAAACATCGTTGAGGTCCGGAGCTTCCTCTTCTTCTAGTTCTCACATTTTGCAATGCTTTTGAGAATCTAGTAGAGATGAGTGTCAACTCCTCTTCTGGAAATTCTTCGATCTGTTCCAGGGTTAGTGAGGACAATAAAGCAAGAGTATTGCAGGATGATGATTGGCCAGAGCTAGACATATCACATTGTGAGACAAATGCAATAGACTTGTTTGGGTTCTTACGTGCTAGGATGTCAATTTCATGAGTTTTCAGTATAGAATAAAGTACATCTAATGTAAGAGAACTCATGACAGTTGATTCATGAATAGATGTTACTTTCATCTCCCAAATTGACATGTCTAATGCACTAAGAAGTTGTCTAGCATTCTCAGCATCAGAAAAATTTACATTGACACTACGTAAGTTGCTGAGAATTTTATTAAAACGAGCAAAGAGGTCATCGATTGACTCACCTGGTTGCATCTCAAAACGCATATATTCTTTCTTGAACATATCTTGTTTTACCTCCTTGATTGTGTTGGAGCCTTCATGATAATCACAGAGAGCTCTCCAGACATCGTATGCTGACCGGAGGTGCGCGACACGATCAAAGTCGCTTTGAGTGAGTCCTTGGATGATCAAGTTTCGGGCTTTGTTGTTGTTGTCGACGTCTCGTAGGTTTGTGGCCGTGACTTGATCATTGGGTGGCACTTCATAAGGCTTATACACCTTCTCCCATATTGCAAAGCCTTGTGCCTGGATGAAGGCCTCCATGCGTGCCTTCCAAACCTGGAAATCAATGCCAGAAAACACACAAGGTTTGGCGGAGTACTTCTCCATGATGATTAGTCAAAAACACGTGCAAATCACAAAGATTAGAGCACCGTGGATCTGATACCAATTGTAGGATCGAAGAGCACGTGAAAAGCTACCAGAGGGGGGGGGGTGAATGGTAGATTTAAAAATCTTACGTAGCGGAAACAATTAAACCCCAAACCCTTTCGGCAGAAAAACGATCTGTAAAAGAAATCGTGTATGAGACTAAACTAAACGTGTTTCACTGTGACAAAAGTGATAGATATCAGAGAGAATCAAGTCACGAAGACAACACAAAAAGAATTACTCAAATCCGTCAAGAAAAACTCAAGTTATGATCGAAAGATCAGACTATGGTCAATCTGACCTACCCGAGAAAAACAGTTTCTGGAATGCTACAAAGAAACTCGTGTAGCTCAGAAACCAGAAATCCAATGACCATGAAATTTTGACAGATGATAGAAAATCAAGTTGTGAAGACAACCCAAAAAGAATCATGTCAAATGGATCTGTAAAACTCGAGTTATGACAAAACCACCGACGAAAGGTAGTGCTGTCCAGAAAGTCGACGAGTAAAACTTGTCTGGAACAAGTCGGACGATCAAGGCACAAAAGTTCCTTCAAACTACGAATTTTATTCAACAGAACACAAGAGGAACAGCCCCAAAGTTGTCTACCTCGAGCTTTGGCCTTCCCTCGCTTATATAACCAGCCCTTAGGCCATCCCAATCTCAACTAGGACTCCAATTCTAATCCGATCACAATCGGAACTTTCCATAACTGCTCAAGATTCTTCTATACGCAGATAGAAGCAATCTTAAGACTTCCAAACACCTTAGGAACGTATCCCACATTCCTAAACAACTCAAATTTGTGACCCACACGAAATCCTAACATAACCAACTCGATATTTCCATACCGAGCCATAACCGACTCAGCTAGCAGCCTAAGTCTTCAACCGATACGATCCGATCCTTCCGATCAGATCTTCCTTCCATAATCCATCTCTAGAAGCATATTGCCACGTCATGCACCTCATGCATACGTGCGAACACCTTCCTTCGACCTTCATATGCACTGCCCTTGATTCAATCATCCTGCGCGACCTCCTGACCCGCTCAACCACAGTTCCTCCCGAACTTGGTTGTTGGAACCTCATCTCCTCCTGAGACTAGTCCAATGGATCCTGTCACCAGCCATGACTTGAACTCAAGCAACACCTGAACATGAACAAACAAACAATCCATACGAGCCCAAGTCGTCGACTTGACTCAAATTAGTTCCTAACACAACACCTTACGTGAGAACCTCACATAAGCATGTTGTAAATCCACAGTAGAAACGATATCAACCGTATTCAACCAAAACGCACCAAAAACTTAGAAAATGAATACTAAGCAATCTTTCCAACAATGTAAAGCAAGTACAAAACATTGCAAATGCAAAGCAGAAGCACTGCGGTCAAGTTCCGAACCCTGCCAGAGCAACCCAGAGCTTGAGCCGGAGCTAACAAGAGCTAGTAGAACCTAACGTTGGAGCTTTCCAAAACTAGTACAATGAAGCACCTGCCGGAGCTTACCAAAACTAGTAGATCCTAGCACTGGAGCTTACCAAAAACTAGTCAAAACTAGTCAACCCAAAACCGGAGCTAGACAAATCAACTCGGAGCTTAGCAAAAAACATGTCGGAGCTATCAAAAACATGTCGGAGCTATCAAAGACGTGCCGGAGCTAAAGACAAAACTTCACCGGAGCTTACCAAAGCTAGTCGGACCTAGCATCGAACGTAACTGGAGCTACCCAAACCAAGCCGGACCTACCGTCGGGCCTTGCTGTAGCTCAGAGCTAGAGTCGGACCTTGATAAAAAGATGTTTTGGTGATATTCAAAACTTTTATCATCAAAGCCAAGTGTATTCACTACAAGCCAATGTATTCAGCACGCATAGGTCTTACAAGGATGGGTATGTCTAGTGTAGATGTACATGTGTGGATACTGGAGCTTCCCTCTGTCGGAGTTTAGGTCCGGGGGTGCCGCACAAGTGTTTAGCCCGGAGCTATCCCATGTGTGGGATATAGGTCCGACTACAGTGTACATGTGGCAGTACCGGGACTAACCATTGATGGGAGGCAGGTCCGGTCCCGTATGACACGTGGGGCCTTCGCAGGTCTTCAACTCTGACAAGTGAAGTCCCTTTGGTCTTTTTGTAGTCCCAAGGGCTATACGGTACGCAGGGTACTGACAGTCTTCATTGACGACATCCTTGTGCATTCGAAATCCAAAGAAGAACATGCTCAACACTTGCGTATCGTGCTTCAACGATTACGGGACCACCAGCTATATGCCAAGTTCAGCAAGTGTGAGTTCTGAATCAGCCAAGTGTCATTTCTAGGGCACATCATATCTACAGAAGGGTTGTAGTTGATCCAAGCAAGATAAAGCAAGTACTCAAATGGGAGTCTCCAAAGTCTGTACATGAAGTTCGAAGTTTCCTGGGTTTAGCTGGGTATTACCGGAGGTTCATTCCCAGTTTCTCCAAGATAGCTATACCAATGACAGAACTTCTGAAAAAAGGGAAGAAGTACGTATGGACAGAGGTATGCGAGGGAGGTTTCCAGGCATTGGTAAAACACCTCACAACGGCACTAGTATTAGCTCAACTGGACACAACCAAATCATTTGACATGTATTGTGATGCATCTGGAATTGGTTTGGGTTGTGTGTTGATGCAAGACAGACGAGTGATCTCTTATGGATCACGATAGCTTCGGAACCATGAGCAGCACTATTCGACTCATGATCTAGAGCTCGCTGCTATGGTACTAGCATTGAAGATGTGGAGACATTATCTACTGGGTAATCTAGTACATCTCTACACCGATCACAAGAGCTTGAAGTACATCTTCACCCAAAAGGACTTAAATATGCAACAACATAGATGGTTGGAATTAATCAAGGATTATGAGATTGAGATCCACTATCATCCAGGCAAGGCGAATGTAGTCGCAGATGCACTAAGTCGCAAGTCCCATGTCAACAGTCTTTCCATCACCTCAATGGGAGAAGAAGAACTGAGTCTCTACTTGGTTCCATATGGGGCACTCTACAATCTAGCTCTCATTCCTACTATCAGGGAGGATACTATAGCAGCTCAGAAGGAGGACAAAGGGATGTCACACATTCGGAAAATAATGGAAAAGGGGGAGATGAAATGTTTTCGATGTGACAATGAAGGTACCATCTGGTTTAAAAACTGCATAGTGGTACCCCGGAACATGGAACTTCGGAAGAAAATACTGGATGAAGCTCATTTATCCAAGTATTCCATTCATCCGGGAAGTAACAAAATGTACCAAGACTTAAGGAAGAAATTCTGGTGGACTCAGATGAATAGAGAAGTAGCAAAATACATATCCGAATGTGATACGTGTCGACGAGTGAAAGTCGACCATATGAAGGCAGCTGGATAGCTTCAACCTTTAAGCATACCGGCTTGGAAATGGGAGGATATCAGCATGGATTTCATTGTTGGGTTGCCTCCAACTTTCCATAAGCACGACTCAATTTGGGTGATCATTGACCAGTTGACTGAATTAGCTCATTTCATACCGGTCAGTGTTGGGTATGATGTAAAGCGGTATGCAAAACTTTATATCTCCAGAATCTTGTGCCTACATGGAGTACCCCACACTATCATTTCCGATCATGGATCTATTTTCTTTGCTCGATTTTGGGAGCATCTCCACGATGTTTTGGGTACCAAACTGATTCGGAGCTCGGCTTATCATCCTTAGACTAATGGGCAAACTGAATGGGTGAATCAAGTGCTACAGAATATGCTTCGTGCTTGTGCCATCCACCATGGTAGGAACTGGGATGATCATCTACCATTGGCAGAGTTTTCATACAACAACGGTTATCAGGCTAGCATCCAGATGGCGCCATATGAAGTTCTTTATGGCCGGAAGTGTCGCACACCCTTGAACTGGTGCGAATCTGGTGAACGAGTGGTATATGGCATCGACTTGGTAAATGAAGCTGAAGAGCAAGTACGCATTATTCAAGCAAATCTCAAAGCTGCTCAGTCTCGTCAGAAGAGCTATGCGGACAAACGACGTCGACCTCTTCACTTCAAGGTTGGGGATCAAGTTTATCTCTGGGTATCCCCAATGAAGGGAATTCATCGATTCAGAGTGAAAGGGAAGCTAGCTCCACATTTCATTGGGCCGTTCGCAATAATCGAAAGATGCAGGCCTGTGGCATATCAATTGGAGTTACCACCGTCGCTTGCAGGGGTCCATAATGTGTTTCACATTTCTCAGTTGCGGAAATGTCTTAAAGGCCCAACGAATGTACGTATTGAGGATTTGGAGGCTCTCCAACCAGATCTTACTTATTCCGAGCATCCAACCGAGATCATTGATGAGAAAACTCGCACCACAAGGAGCTGCACCTTGCGTTTCTTCAAGGTCTTGTGGAGCAACCACAGTGCTGAAGAAGCCACGTGGGAAAGCGAGGAGTATCTTAAAACAAACTATCCGGACTTGTTAGCGGCACATGTTCAATAGATCTTTACCTTTTGTCTTTTCTTTGTAATCTCGGGACGAGATTCTTTTAAGGGGGGAGGAATGTAAAATCCCACTTTTTCCTTTCATGTGAAGTTCAGCTACAAGTTGTTTATTAAACATAATGGAGATCAATATAGTTGTGCACATGAACTTGACCTCACTAAAAAGCATTCTTTCTACTCATGTTTAATTTTATTAACATGAGGATCGAACTTCACCACTAATCCTAGAACAATTTAATTAAACCTTTCTGCAAAGTTGGGAATTTAATTGAATGAAATGGCTAGGGCAAATTATATTGCAGCATTATATAAAATGAAAACAAATATAAATTGATTATGTTGCTATGTATATCTGGCCCTGACAAAAAGATTCAAATCTAAGGCTCCAAATTTTTCATTGGCCTCTTAATATTCTAAATAGCTTCTCGGTAAAGTTTCAAGATTTTTGTACCACGTCTTCCACTTAGTTGGACACGTACAAAGGGTTTATTTCGCGTCGATCTCAAAATTTAGCTTTGCACTTAACATTTTCCAAATCAACTCATAATTTTTCCTAAGACCCTTTATGGTTCAGTAAGCTTTGTCTCAAAGTTTGGGGATTTATGGACCTCAATTACTATTTATTTCAATAAGTTTTATAAACAAGTTTGGATTCAAATTTGAATTTGAATTTAAAACAAACTGTGTCCAAATTGAAATCTGATTGCAGATTTGGGTTCCTCATATTTTTCTTAGCCTGTCTGTAAATTTTGGGAATTTTTGGGCAATGTTTGAGGTGGAATTTAGAGGAACAGAGAAGAGGGAGCAGTGGGGCCCACATGTCAGCCGGCGAATCGTTTTACCGCCTCTGTCTTTCCTTCTCCGCTCGACACCGCGATGCTTGCATGCTGCCAGCGCGCCGGTTCAGCCGTGGGTCGCCTCCTGCTTCCCCAGCACCCTTATCTACTGCGGTAAAGATCTTTTCTTCACTCCACCGTCGACCTCAGTCGCTTCTCTGCTCGCCTCTCGCTCGCGCTGCTCATTTTCTCGCTGCTGCGACCACCTCAGTTCCGCCTGACACCGCTCAGCCTCGCCATCACTACAAGCTTCCTCGTCCTCTGCAGTCTTTAGGAAAAAAGTGCACCATGACCTCGTGTAGCTTCTGGTAAATTTTGAACTCATATCATGCATCCCAGCGTCCATATTTTGTGAAAAACCGAGCACTTTTGTAGCTTTAGAGCTAGTTCATCGGTTTAATTCCGATTGTATGTACAATAATTCTTTGATCCAGTTAGACAACATGATCAACGTCTCCTAGCGCACCTTCCCTCCAAAAACTAGAAGAAACCATCGAGTAATTATCGAGTTATCCAGTTTTTCCCCTTCCGCCATTGAAGGAGCTCGGTTCACCGTTGAACTTAGTGTTGCCGGCTAAGACACGAGTTCTAGACCCTCCTAGCATCTTTCCCATGCTCCCAAGATGCTTCCCGAGCTTTTGTATAAGAGCTTTCGCTAGGAAATTGAGGGTTTCGACATGACCAGAACCCTAGCACCCGCCAACACCGTCGGGAGTGGACTTCCAGTCACCCATCACCGTCAGGAGGTACCCCAACATGTTTCCCGCATGAAGGTAGGGTGTGGCGGCGAGTTTTGAGGGTTACCGTGGGTCGGAAACCGTCGCCGGCGAGAGCGCCGCTGCGCTCCGGCGTGGGTGCCGCCGCCCGAGCCTGTGGCCATAGGAAGAAGAAGGAGGGGGCGCGGATCCCACCTGCCAGAGAGTGCAGCACCTCTTGGATCAGCCTGTGGCCAGGGGATCTAGTGTGGCCACGTGGAAATGTTTGTGGCTTCCGGTGTGGCTGCCTCCTGGTTGGTTGATTTAAATCTGGTGGGCCCAGATGCCAAATTTAAAAGCTGGAAATTCCAAATTTATGCAGAACTATTTCCAAATTTGAAAAATCAATATCTCTCTGTAAACAGCTCCAAAAATATTCAAACAAATTTTTTTGAAAGCCCTTGAGCTCTAGTTTCTGTTAGTACCAATTAGGTTTTGTCAAACGTAATTTTAGATTCTGTAGAAAACAATCTTTCCAAATACAAATACAATTTTTCCAGATGAAATTTCCACTGGAAAATCCCCAAAATTCACATAAAATACATTGTCCTATTACTGATTACCATACAAAGTTTGGGAGCCATTGCACCCGTATCATCCTATGTATAATTCAATTACATTTTTCAGTCATTGAATTATTACAGATGTTCAGTTGCTTTATTATGTCCCAAATTTGTACTGAACCTTCCTATAGTCATACATTAGTTCCTGTAAAAGTTTGGGATTTAATTGACTTAGTCTCCTGGTCCTAATTCAGTTGCCAACTGAATGTTAATTGAAAAGCTAAAATTCAGTTATAAAATAATTCTAGAAATTCTTGCCAACTTTGAAATTCGATATCTCCTTCACCAAGGCTTAAAAATTTACGAAACCAATTTTGCTAGAACCAGGACAACCTCCTCTATCATGATCATCAACTGGCAGCTATGTTCAAGCTACAGTTTCTTCTCTAAAATTCTTGGAAATTTATTGCTTACCATAATTTTAGAGACAACAAACTACTTTGATCATCTTCTGTTCCTTGCCAGAGCTTCTATCATATTCCTTAGTATCTACCATCAAAGTCCCAAAGCCAATTAAGAACATTATCATATAATGATCACCAGAGATTAGATTACGATCTTAGTTGTAATTATTTTTCAAAGTCATTCATATACATATTATATGCATATCGTGTAGTGACCGAAGTCGAGGAGGAGCTGGAGGCCTTGGAGGTACACCTGCCGGATACTAACACAGACTGGGACCTGCATCCAGGCAAGCCCTGGTTTGCATTTAAGTTCTTACACAGTCTTTTTCCAGTTTTCGTTCACCTTACGTCATAAGATGTATTGTGCATTACGTTAAGGTGTTTGACATCCACTTGCATGACCAAATAATCCCGGGGATGGTTAGTATAGCTCCCAGCTTCGTGTAGCAATTGCCATGCTAATGTTGTAAGAGGACCGGTAGAAGTCGAATAGTTGGAATCTACTCGCAAGATAGAAAGTTGACACTCATCTACACTAAGTTAACATTTATAGAGAATGACTGTTAAATCTAAACTTGAGACCGGTCAGAGATGGATAGGAAGCGGCAAGGCGTGGTCTTAGTCGCATAGATCTGACTGGTTAGTTAAGGCCCGTCTGTATGCAGCCCCGCTGAACAAGATTGACTTGTACCGGCGACATACTGGATACATGGGCTCCAGTAAACTGATATAACTCGATAACTGGGATGTCGAGGCCATTAACTCACCATCGATAGGGGTGGGTTGAGGACAGTAAGGTGTAAATTGGTCGGTGGGCACATATGTGTTCCGTGTGGAGACCTTCTATTCGCGGAGGTGAGACGGGTTCGACGTTCGGGTTTCTTGTGAAAGGTGGCCATATACGACTAGTACTGAAGTATTACATAGATACTGATGTACTCGCTGACACTTCCGAACGTGCGTATGTGTCGTGTTGTCCGGGTGTGTCCTGATTGCAATCACCGTCGCTCGCGGTAATAGAGTACCACTTGTTCACTGAGTCGTAACGTAGTAAATACTAAAGAAGCCAGAAGAATATGATATATTTAATTAAAATTACTTTGCAACCTTGTTTGGTTTAGAGATAGTGCAATTAAAAGTTTACAGTTTCCCCATACTTTAGCTATAAAAGCATTATGTGCTTGGGCACGTCATATCATCGGCAAAGTGTTTCTTGTTTGATTGTGGAGTCTATGATGTGCCGTGCCTAAAGAATGTCATTTGCTACTTAAAATATGATTATAAGGATCCACTTGTAGGCGAGTCGTTTATGCTTTACCTTACCTATGCTTAGTATTCACCCTTGCATATGTCTAGTGAGACGGGTCAGTCTTGCTGAGCCTTATGCTCATGTTTGCAGTTAACGAGTTTTTGCAGGTTATACGACTGATGATGGGTTTGATGACGAGGTTGCACCCCCTCCAGGGTTTACAGCCGAGTGAGAACCCTGCATGCCGCCGTGAATTGTGTGTTGCTAGTGCGAAGTATCCAGGGCATGGATGACTTTGCTTTTGCATAGCTAGTGCTGAGAGCGTAGCTATGATGTATAGGTTTCTTTCCTTCTGCTAGTATTGTAAAACTTCTGCTGTATTATAAATAAAAGACTTTGTATTGTACCTTATGCTCGTTCTGTTCTTGTATGCTGTTGGGTGTTGCATCGCACGATACCACCCAATGAGATCCTTGGATGTCGGGACTCTAGTTCCCACAGCAATTGTTGCTATAGCTTATAACACTAAGAAGAATCTAGATGATCATCTTTTCAATGATCCTAGGTTTCAGATTCTTTTCTCTAATAGTTGACTTGCAGCTAATCATTTAGATATCCAAACTCAGTCTGTGTGTGTGTGTGTGGGCATGTGCATGTGTTGTCAACATAATTTACACTAGATTACTTACTCATCCTTGGGTATGTGTTGATATAATAGTAGATCCTATAATTTAATGATGTCATATATTTCAAAGAAAAAGGAAAAAAGAGAAAAGGATTTCAAAAAGATTCACCTGTAAGAATGCTAGAAGTAGTGCCAACCCATGTTGTATGGCTTGGTTTTTTGGATACATATAAATTTATTTATGAGGAAGTCTTTAGCCAAGAATCTCAGTATATGGTGTTGTTACAAAGACGAAAGTCTTTATATAAAGGCACTATGCTTTTGTCGAGTTTGTAAGTGTTGCTTAAGCTTATAATGCTAAGAAGAATCTTGATGGTCATGTTCCAAATGATGCAAGGATTTAAATTTTTTTTGTAATAGTTCCCTTGCACCTAATAAATTGGATATCCTAACGTTGCCTTTGTGTGTCCACGCTTTTGTGTGCAACTATATGTGTGTTGTCAACATAATTTATACAGATTGCTAACTCATCTAGGCATATGTGTTGAAAGACTACTAGATCCTAGAATTAAGGATGTCATATAGAACATTAGCAAAAATAATGATGCCAACAAATTCATCTATAAGAATGCAAGAAGCAAAACAAAGCCATGTTCTTTTGCTTGGTTTTCCGGATTTATATGGATTTATTGACGAAGAAGCATTTGGCAAGCCATATAAGCATATAGCATGTTTATAAAGATGAAAGTATTTCTATCAAGACACTATGCTTTCGTTGAGTTTGCAATACTATTATTTAACCTTATCATGCTAAGAATAATTTACATATTCATCTTTTTAATGATCCTAGGATTCAGATTATTTTCTCCAATAGTTCCCTTGCACCTAACCAATTGGATATCCTAACTCTGTATGTGTGCACACATGTGTGTGCACCTGTGTGTGTTGTCAACATAGTTTATACTTACTGCTAACTCATCTAGGCATATGTGGTGATAGCCTAGTATTTCCAGTTATTAGGACATCATATAGACTATTTATACAAAAAAGGAGCTAAAAATGCCAATAAATTAAATTATACGAATGCGGGAAGCACAACCAAACCATGTTCTTTGGCTGTGTTTTTTGGGTTCATAGAAATTTATGGAAAGGAAACGATTTGTCAAGCCATGTCAGCATATGGCATGGATACGGAGATGAAAGTCTTTCTATCAAGACTCTATGCTTTTGTTGAGTTTGCAACTATTACTAAAGCTTATAGTGCTAAGAAAGATCTGAATGGTCATCTTTTCAATGATCTTAGAATTTGATTATTTTTCTCCAATAGTTACTTGCACCTAATAAACTTTATACCCTAACTCTTACTATGTGTGAGTGTACGCACATGTGTGCAATTTTGCATGTGTTGTCAACATAATCTAGATTAGATTACTGAGTCAACTAGGCGTATGTGTTGATAGACTAATAGATCTTATAACTAAAGACATCATATAGACTATTTGGAAAAGAAAGGAGAAAACGATGCCACAAAATTCAGCTATAAGAATGCGAGAAGCACATCCAAACCATATTGTTTGGCTTGGTTTTCCAGGTTCATATAAATTTATTTATGAGGAAGCATTTTGACAAGCCATTTCAGCATATGGCATGGTTACGAAGATGAAAGTCTTTCTATCAAGACATTATATTTTTTTTCTGGTATACAATTATTGTTGAAGCTTATGACGCTAAGAAGAATCAGGATGGTGATCTTTTAAAATATCCTAGGACTCATATTTTTTCCTCCAATAGTTTCTTCGCACCTAATAAATTGGAAATCCTAACTCTATTTGTGTGCATGTGCATTCATGTGTGTGCGTCTGTGTGTGTTGTCAACATAATTTATACTAGATTGCTTACTCGTCTAAGTATATATGTTGATAGACTAGTAGATCCTATAATTCATTTTAGCAAGCCATGTTAGCATATGACATGGTTACGAAGATGGAAAACTTTCTATCGGGACACTATGCTTTTGTTGAGTTGGCAACTGTTCGCTAAGAAGAACCTGATGGTTTGCTTTTCAATATCGTAGGATTCATATTATTTTCTCAAATAGTTTCCTTGCACCAATGTTCGTGTGCACTCGCTTGTGTGTGTATGTGCATGTGTTGTGAACATAATTTATACTAGATTATATTGCTAACTCGTCTCGGCAAATATGGTTATAGACTCGTAGATCCTATATTTAAAGAAGTCATATAGACTATTTGCCAAAAAGAAAACGGAGAAAAGGATGCCCACAAATTGAGCTATAAAAATGCGAGAAGCACAAACTACCCATGTTGTTTGGTTTGGTTTTCTAGGTTCATATAAATTTATTTATGATGAAGCACTCAAGCGAGGCATATCAGCATATGGTGTGGTTACAAAGATGAAGTTTTTCGGCCGTGACACTATAATGTTGTTAAGTTTGCAAGTGTTGTTGAAGCTTATAACACTAAGAAGAATATGGATGTTCATCTTTTCAATGATTCTAGGACTCATATCATTTTCATCAATAGTTCTCTTGCACCTAATAAACTGGATATCCTAACTCTACCTGTGTGTGTACGCGCGTGTGTTCTCAACATAATTAATACTAGATTGCTAACTTATGTAAGTGTACATGTTGATAAACTAGTAGATCCTATAAGAAACTTTGGCAAGCCATGTCAGCATATGGTGTGCTTACGAAGATGAAAGTATTTCTACCAATACATTATGCTTTTGTTGAGTTTGCAATTGTTGCTGAAACTTATAACGCTAAGAAGAATCTGGATGATTATCTTTTCAATGATCCTAGGATTCAAATTCTTTTCTGCATTAGTTCCCTTACACCTAATAAATTGGATATCCTTACTCTCCATGTGTGTGTGTACACACACATTTGTGCTTGTCTACGTGTGTTGTCAACATACATATACATATTGCTAACTTATCTAGGTGTATGTATTGATAGACTAGTATATCCTATAATTAAGGATGTCATATGGACTATTAGAAAAAAGGAAAAAGAGAATGGATGCCATAAAGAGTTTGCTACAAGAATGTGATAAGCACAACCAACCGTGTTTATTGGCTTGGTTATCTGGGTTCATATAAATTTATTGATGAGGAAGTACATCATGTTTAGAAGATGAATGTCTTCCTATCAAAGCCATGTGCTTGTGCTGAGTTTACAATTGTTGCTCGAGCTTATAACGCTAAGAAGAATCTGAATGATCATATTGCAATGATCTTAGGATTCGTCTTTTTTCCTCCAATAGTTCCCTTCTGCCTAACAAATTGGATATCCTAAGTGTGTGCGTGTGTGTGTTGTCAACATAATTTATCCTAGATTGCTAACTCATCTAGACGTATGTGTTCATAGACTAGTAGATCCAATAATTTAAGACATCACATAGATAATTTACAAAACAGAGAAAAATAAAAGATGCAATAAAATTCAGCTACAAGAATACAAGAAGCACAATCAACCTATGTTCTCTGGCTTGGTTTTTCGAGTTCTTAAAAAACTATGGATGATAAAGTATTTTGGCACGTCATGTGAGCATATGGCGTGGTTATGAATATGAGTTTGCATATGTTACTGAAGCTTATACTGCTAAAAAAATTCTAGATGGTCATCTTTTCAATGATCAGGATTCAGAATTTTTTTTCTCCAATTGTTCCCTTGCACCTAATAAATTTCATATCCTAACTATGTGTGCTGGGGTGAATGGGCAAGTATCCCAGTGGTAATGGCAGGTGGTTGTCATCATATCCATCAAAGTTCAAGTCCAAGATTTAACCCTCGTGTTGCAGTGGGGCTAAGTCCCTAAAATAAATATCAGGTGCCTCTCATGCGTGGAGCCATAATGGAAATACAACATTCCCATCCCACATCTGACTTCACTGGATTATATTGATCTTATGAATGACACTGTCGGTATCCGTCATACCGGGTACCCTCGCGCACAAGCTAGAGCCGCCTAGGTACCCCGCCTCCCAGCATAGGCAGGGTCTTAAGGCGCCACGTGTTCAAGGGACCTAGGCCCATCAGTCCCAGATAGGAGGTCCGGGATATCCGCAAGGAACCCGAGGGAGAAGCTCAGTGCCCCCCCCCCCTTTGGAAACGAGCCCCCAAGTAACCACGTGTCCAGCAGGTAAGGATCCCTCCTCCCTGGGAGATAGGGCTCCACAGTTGCCACGTGGGCCAAGACATCAGGTGGGCCACCTCTCGAATGGGTGCGCTCCAGCGCTGCCACGTGTCCCGCAAGGCAGGACCTAACCTCCACCACGGTGGTGAGCTCCTGGCACCGACACGTGTCCAGCAGAACAGGGCCTAGCTATCCCCACAGAGGTGAGCTCCAGAGCCACCACGTGGTCCACAAGGCAGGATTTGACCTCCGCAGCAGAGGTGAGCTCCCGAGCTGCCACATGGTCTGCAAGGTGGGACCTAACCTCCTCCGCAGAGGTGAGCCCCCGAGCTGTCACATAGTCGAGCCACATGCCCTGGAGGGATGGAAGCGAGAGTTGAGAAGACGGTGCACCTTGTCCCTGTCAAGGATTAAAGATACGTGGCTTCCCCAGACGCATGGCACGGCGCACGCCTAATGTCAGGTACCGCTGCGACCAATCGCATCACAATGAAGACGTCGCAGGCCTATCCCACTCTGCCAAGTGGGTAGCTCACGGCGATAGAGACAGTTGGATGGGACATCCCCTACCAATGTCAGCAACGGCACATGGGCTACTGACAACACAGGTGGCAAGACGGTGAGTCTTGATGACCACGGTTAGAGCAAGCTTACGGAAGAAGCCTTAGATCTTAAGGATAAGATTGCTCCGGGACCACCCGTTGGGCCCTAGGACCCCACTTGTAAGGCGTTCGACCTTGTCTATAAAAGGCCCAGACCACCACTATTACAAAGGATCCCACATCGAACATCACACACACACACACACACACACACACATACTAGCAATACCAACCACCGTGGAGTAGGGTGTTGCGCTCCTTGCTGCCCGAACCACGTAAAAACCACTGTCTCATACATCCATCCGCTAGAATACTTGATTGAGGCCTAAGCCCTGCCGAACAAAGAACCTCCGCGGGCTGCTACTTAGCAGATCCGGGGGAACTGTCGCTCTAACACTTCGAAATTTGGCGCGCCGAGTAGGGGCTTTTTCCCTCAAGAATGTGGTAGCATTTTCACCACCATGGTGTTCATCAGGCCCGTGGAAGGCGGTTTCAGCGGTCGACGTCCGATGACTAGATCCGTCGCTCGAGCGGCGCTCTCAGGTCCATCACACCCTCGTGTAGGTACAGTTGGCCAGGACGGCACGTTGGGACACATCCCGGCTTAGTCAGCCCCACTGGCGCCACTGACTGCAAGCCCGGAGAGCGCCCTGGTAGCGGCCAGGTCCCTTCTCAACCACCCACCATTGTTGAACGCTTCCCAGAGAGCGGCTTAGTAGTGGGTCCAAGATATCGACCACTTCGTCGTCGCAGCCATCAACTTCCCCAATACTGGAAGGCGCCCCGTGTAGCTGTCATGAATGTCGTCCATCGACCATCGCACCGCCAACTCCCGCTCCTCCAGGCCTACGAGCATCGGCCAGCTCCCCGCGGAGGACCTCAGGGCTGAGCTTGACCGTCGTCAAGCCCACATAGACAGCCGAGTCATCATCGAGCGACAGCAAGAGAGGCGACACAACCTTGACACTGAATATGGCCATCAATGCTCTGTTCACAAGGTGTCCTCCGTCCAAGGTGCACCACAGGTAAACCCTCCACCACCTGACCAGGAGTATGTCGGCTCGACAGCCCCCCTGCAGTACTCGGTGCAGCAGGACATGCAGCAACAGTACTTGGCGTAGCCGGTACCGTTGCAGCAACGTATGGCACAACCAGTGCCACTACCGTAGGTTCCCCAGGCACCGCACGTCGTGCAGCAGACCCCTTTGGGGTATGCTACCCCGTACGCCTCTCCAACGAAACCTATCGGGGGCTGCGCAGTGTTGGCCCTGCACGTCCGCTTCGCGACGTGGCCATGCAATTTCTAGCCACATATGCCAAAGAGGTTTGACGAGAGCATCAACCCGGTCGAGTTCCTACAGATCTACACCACGATGCTCCTTGCTGCAGGAGCAGATGAGACCATCCTGGCGAACTACTTCCCAGTCGCCTAGACTGGATCGGCCTGCTCGTGGCTGATGAACCTGCCTGAGGGGTCTATAACCTCTTGGGATGAGGTGTGCTGGCAGTTCACGGTGAACTTCGGCAGCTCCTACACTCGCCCCGGCACCGAGCTCGACCTCCACGCCATGCGACAACAGCCCAAGGAGACGTTGAGGTCATTCATCCACTGTTTCTCCCAGGTACGCAACTCCATCCCCAACATCCCGAATGCCTCAGTCATAGTGGCGTTCCGGCAGGGAGTGCGTGACCGCAAGATTCTCAAGAAGTTAGCCACACACAACGTGCAACACGTCTCTGATCTCTTCTCCATCGCCGACCGGTGCACCAGTGCGGTAGAAGGCCGCGACTGGCATGCTCATCCCGCCCCTGGAGCGGGCGGGGCCGGCTAAACCGGAGAAGGAGCCGCTACACTTGGTAGCGGCAAGAAGAAGAACAAGAACCGGGGTGGCAGCCAGAACAAGCCGCTGCATGGGTCCCCCGTCGTGGCAGCAACCGCGACCGGAGGTGGCAAACCCCCGCGCCTAGAGAAGCGCTCACGTCAGCCACTTACTGCGGATGAAAGCGTCAAGCCCTGCCCGGTGCACAAAACTCGTGACCACACCGCTAGTGTCGGGAGATAAAAAGATGCACTGAACGCGACTAAGAGCAGGCGCAGCAGCGCTCAGACGGTGCCCCCTTCCGCCAGCGGGAGGGCAAGCAGAAGGTCGACCCCAAGGTTGACCACGATGAGGAGATGGAGTACCAGAATCAAGAGCGGGCCATCAAAGTGGTCCACCAAGATGAGGACTCCGACGCCAGCAGCGACCACGAGCGTCACAAGACCATCCACGTCATCTTCGGAGAGTCCTGGGATCCTGCGTCTCAAAACGCGGTCAAGACCCTTCATCGTGCAGTGGCTTCGATAGCCCCTGTACCAACTCTGGCGCGGCACCACCGCTGGAAGGAGACGCCGATCAGCTTTTACGCCTCTAACTACCCCAAGAACATGGTTGGGGCAGGGGTCCTACCTCTTCTAGTCGCCCCCACCATATACAACGTCAAGATCCACTACGTCTTGATAGATGGCGGGGCCGGCCTCAACCTCCTCAGCCGTGCAGCCTTCGAGCAGCTGCAGATCCCGGTGTCCAGGCTCACCACCTCGAGCCCATTCTCGGGGGTGGGACCAGGGAGCATCATACCATACAACAACATCCATCTCTGGGTGACCTTCGAGACACACGACAACTACAGGACGAAGAGCATCCTCTTTGACGTCGTTGATGTCAGCATCCCCTTCAATGCCATCATCGGCAGACTGACCCTATACCGATTCATGGCCGTAGCGCACTATGGCTACCTCACCCTGAATATACCAACCCCCTTCGGCGTCCTCAGGATCGATAGAGACCGCACCACCGCGGTGTTAGCCTTGGAGCAGCTCCAATCCCTCTCAGCAGACCCAGCATCCACCCCGGGCGGCGCTGGTGCAAGTCAGCCTCCGCCGAGCTCACATTAGCGCGGATCACCCGCTGTGCCCCGACTGCAGCCCTCCGGCAGCACCAATGTCCCCGTCAAAGCTGTCGAGTTCAGTCCCAGCATTGCTCATGCCACCTGCAAGACGGGCGGCTGGGGTAGGAAGTAGGGACACTCGCTCATAGCCCCTTTGGTAGAACGTCAACGTCAGCACCAAGCGCGGATAAGTGAGTAAACTCTCCTGCCCCGCACTTTTTGCTAACAGGGTTCTCGTGCGATAGCCTGTGCACTAAGGGCCTACCGTCGACGACTGAACAAAGAT
Organism: Tuctoria greenei; assembly: GCA_036927565.1. Lineage (NCBI taxonomy): Eukaryota > Viridiplantae > Streptophyta > Magnoliopsida > Poales > Poaceae > Tuctoria > Tuctoria greenei. The sequence goes on from JAYESD010000005.1 coordinate 5,990,486, forward strand.
GGTGGATGACGCCAGAGCATCTAGCTCTGGCACCTCCCAAGGGTCCTGCCGTCAATGACTCTACAACGATAGTGGATGACGCCAGAGCATCCAACTCCGACACCTCCCAAGGGGCCTGCCGTCAACGACTCTACGATGATGGTGGGTGACGCCGGAGCATCCAGCTCCAGCACCCCCCAAGGGGCCTGCCGCTGACGTCACCACAAAGGTGGTGGGCGACGCTAGAGCATCCTGCTCTGGCACTTCGCAAGGGGCCCGCCGTCGACGTACCAGAATGTCAATGTCAGCACCAAGCGTGGATAAGTGAGTAAACTTTCCTACCTCACACTTGTTGCTAACAGGGTTCTCTTGCGATAGCCTATGCACCTGGGGCCTTCCGTCGATGACTCAACGATGATTGTGGACGATGCCGGAGCATCCAGCTCTAGCATCACCGAAGGGGCCTGCCATCAACGACTGTACGACGATGGTGGGTGATGCCGGATCATCCAGCTCCGGCACCTCCTAAGGGGCCTGCCGTCGATGACTCTACAACGATGGTGGGCGACGCTAGAGCATCCAGCTCCGGCACCCCCATGGGGCCTGCCGCTGATGTCACCACGATGGTGGTGGGCAATGCTAGAGCATCCTGCTGCAGCACTTTGCAAGGGGCTTGCCATCGACGTCCCAGAACGTCAACGTCAGCACCAAGTGCGGATAAGTGAGTAAACTCTCCTGCCCCGCACTTGTTGCTAACAGGGTTCTCTTGCGATAGCCTATGCACCAGGGGCCTCCCGTTGACGACTCTACGATGATAGTGGGCGACGCCGGAGCACCTAGCTCTAACACCACCCAAGGGGCCTGTCGTCAACATCTCAACAACAATGGTGGACGATGCTGGAGCATCCAGCTCCAGCACCTCCAAGAGGCCTGCCGTCGATGACTCTACGACGATGGTGGGCAACGCTGGATCATCCAGCTCGGGCACCACCTAGGGGCCTGCCGTCAACAACTCTACGACGATGGTGGGTGACAACGGAGCATCCAGCTCCGGTACCTCCCAAGGGGCCTGCCGTCAATGACTCTACAACAATGGTGGGCGATGCAGGAGCATCCAGCTCTGACACCTCCCAAGGGGCCTGTCATCAATGACTTTACGATGATGGTGGGCGATGCCGGAGCATCCAGCTCCGACACCACCAATTGGCCTGCTGCTGATGTCACCATGACGGTGGTGGGCGACGCTGGAGCATCCTACTCCAACACTTTGCAAGGGGCCTGTCGTCGAAGTCCCAGAACGTCAATGACAGCACCAAGCGTGGATAAGTTAGTAAACTCTCCTGCTCTGCACTTGTTGCTAACAGGGTTCTCTTGTGATAGCCTGTGCACCACGGTCCTGCCATCGACGACTCTACGATGATGGTGGGCGACGCCAGAGAACCCAGCTCTGGCACCTCTCAAGGGGCCTGTCGCCGACGTCTCCAGGACGGTGGTGGGTGACGCCAGATCATCCTGCTCTGGCATTTCTTAAGAGGCCTATCGTCGACGTCCCAGAACATCAACGTCAACACCAAGCGCGGATAAGTGAGTAAACTCTCCTGCCCCGCACTTGTTGCTAACAGGGTTCTCTTGCGATAGCCTGTGCACCAGGGGTCCGCCGTCGACGACTCTACAACGATAGTGGATGACACCAGAGCATCCAGCTCCGGCACCTCCCAAGGGGCCTGCTGTCGACGACTCTACGATGATGATGGAAGACGTTGGAGCGCTCAGCTCCGACACCTCCCAAGGGGCATATCGTCGATGTCTCCACGACGGTGGTGGGCGACGCCGGAGCATCCTGCTTCTACAATTGGTGGCTCTACGGCACTCCAACTACCCTGCTCTGCTAGGGGCACGTTGAAGACCTCCTGCAAATCAAAATGGTAGTTGTGTCCAAACAACTAACCACATCGACTAAGGGGCCTCTAAGGGGGTTCCATAGGCAGGAAGTCAATGGGCGACATCTCAGCCATATCAATGGTGCAATCGTTGGTCCTCAAAAGCTGACGGGCCTGGCAAAGTGTAAAATCCCACATTTTCCTTCATATGAGGTTCAATTGTAAGTTGGTTATCAACCCTAATGGAGACCAATTATAGCTATGCTTATGAACTTGATCTCATCAAATAATTTCTTCCACTCATGCTTAAATTTTATTAACATGAGGAATGAACTTCACCAATAATCTTAGATAAATTCTTTTGACCTCTCTTCAAAGTTTGGAATTATTTGAATGGAGGATCCTAGGTCAAATTAATATGCAGTACCCAATATACATTCAAATTAATTACAAATTAAATATGCTACTGTACATTTGGCCCTGTCAAAATCATTCAATTCTGAGGCCATAAATTTTTCTATGGTTCACTAATATTCAAAATAGACTTCCTGCAAAGTTTTATAAATTTTGAACTCCATTTGCTATTTTATTTGAGATGCTTAGCAAATTCAGACCATATTAGGAATTCAAATTTTGAATTCTGTTCAACTTATTTGAACATCAAGAGTTGAACACACCATCATGGTCAGTATGACTTGCTTGATTTGTCCTCAAAGTTTCAAAAATTTTGGAACTCAATTGCTATTTAAATCAGTGACACCATTGAATTTTGTGAGACCTATGTGTGCTGAATACATTGGCTTGTGGTAAATACATTGGCTTTGATGATAAAAGTTCTGAATTACTGCCAAAACACCTTTTTATCTAGATCCGACTCTAGCTCCGAGCTACAGCAAGGTCCGACCACAGATCCGACTTGTTTTGGGTAGCTCCGGGTACGTTCAATGCTAGGTCCAACTTATTGGCAAGGTCTGACTAGCTTTGGTTAGCTCCGGTGAGCTTTGTTTTTAGCTCCGGCATGTTTTTGCTAAGCTCCGACTTACTTTATCTAGCTCTGGGTTTTTGGTTGACTAGTTATGTTTAGTTTTCGTAAGATCCGGCGCTAGGTCCTACTAGTTTTGGTAAGTTTCGGCGAGTGCTTGATTCTACTAGCTTTGGTAAGCTCCGGCTCAAGGTCCGGTTTGCTCTGGCAAGGTCCGGAACTTGACCACAATATCTCTACTTTTCATTTGAAATGTTTTGTACTTGCTTTACTATGTTGGAAAGATTGCTTAGTATTCATTTGCTAAGTTTTTGGTGCGTTTTGGTTTAATATGGTTGATATAGTTTTTCTTTGTTTTTGCAACATGCTTATGTGGGGTGCTCACATAAGGTGTTGTGTTCGGAACTGACAAGAGTCAAGTAGCGGACTTGGGCTCGTATGGATTGTTTGTTTATTCATGTGCAAGTGTTGCTTGAGTTCAAGTCATGGCTGGTGACAGGATCCCTTGGACTAGTCTCAGGGAGGAAATGAGGTTCCAAAAACCAAGTTCAGGAGGAATTGTGGTTGAGCGGGTCAGGAGGTCGTGCAGGGTGATTGAATCAAGGGAAATGCATATGAAGGTCGAAGGAAGGTGTTCGCACGTATGCATGCGGTGCATGACGTGGCAACATGGTTCTGGAGACATATTATGGAAGGAAGATCTGATTGGAAGGATCGGATCGTACTAGATGAAGACTTCGGCCGCTGGCTGAGTCGATTATAGCTCGGTAAGGAAATATGGAGTTGGTTATGGTAGATTTCATGTGCTGCACGAAAGTTGAGTTGTGTTTTGGAATACGGGATGTGTTCCGAGTTTGTTAGGAAGTCTCGAGATTGTTTCTATCTGCGTATAGGAAAATCTTGAGCAGTTATGGTTAGATGGGATTCGTGATAAGGGTAGGATCAGAATCCGGATCTGAGTTGAGTTGGCCTGCGGGCTGGTTATAAAAGCAAGGGAAGGACAAGACTCGTGTATAAAACAGAGAGGGTTGCACGACGACTTTTGGGCTGTTCCTATTGTTCTCTATCGAATAAAGTTCGTGGTTGAAAGGAACTTTTGTGCCTTGTTCATCCGACTGGTTCCAGACAAGTTTTACTCGTCGAGTTGTCTATTCAGTACTACCTTTCATCGGTGGTTTTATCATAACTCGAGTTTTACATATCCAATCGACGTGATTCTTTTTGTGTTGTCTTCACAACTTGTTCTTCTATCAACTGTGAAAATTTCACAGTCATTGGATTTTTGTTTTTGTATCTACACGAGTTTCTTTGCAGAGTAACAAAACTGTTTTCTACTCTGTAGAACAAATTAATCATTGTTTGATCTATTGATCATAACTTGAGTTTCTCTCGACATAATTGAGTGATTCTTCTTGTTTTTTCTCCGTGACTTGATTCTCTCTAATATATACCACTTTTGTGATGGTGAAACACGTTTAAATTAGTCTCATACACAATTTTTCTAACAAATCATTTTTCTGCTGAAGGTGTTGGGATTTAATTTTTCTGCTGCGTAAGATTTTTAAATCTACCATTCACCCCCCTCTGGTAGCTTTTCACGTGCTCTTCGATCCTACAATTGGTATCAGAGCCACGGTGCTCTAATAATTGTGATTTGCACGTGTTTTTGACTAATCATCATGGAGAAATACTCCGCCAAACCTTGTGTGTTTGCTGGTATTGATTTTCAAGTATGGAAGGCACACATGGAGGCTTTCATTCAGGCACAAGGCTTCGCGATATGGGAGAAGTTATATAAGCCTTACGAAGTGCCACCAAATGATCAAGTTACGGCTACAAACCTACGGGACGTCGACAACAACAACAAAGCCCGAAACTTGATCATCCAAGGACTCACTCAAAGTGACTTTGATCGTGTCGTGCCCCTTCGATCGACATATGATGTTTGGAGAGCTCTATGTGATTATCATGAAGGCTCCAACACAATCAAGGAGGTAAAACAAGATATGTTCAAAAAGGAATATATGCGTTTCGAGATGCAACCCGGTGAGTCCATCGATGACCTCTTTGCTCGCTTCAATAAAATTCTCAGCAACTTACGTAGTGTCAATGTTAACTTTTCTGATGCTGAGAATGCTAGGCAACTTCTTAGTGCATTAGACATGTCAATCTGGGAGATGAAAGTAATATCTATTCGTGAATCAACTGTCATGAGTTCTCTAACTTTAGATGTGCTGTATTCTAAAATAAAAACTCATGAAATTGACATTTTGTCACGTAAGAACCCAAACAAGTCTATTGCATTTGTTTCACAACGAGATATGTCTAGCTTCGGCCAATCGTCATCTTACAATACTCTTGCTTTGTTGGCCTCACTAACCCTGGAGCAGATTGAAGAATTTCCAGAAGAGGAGTTGGCACTCATCTCCACTAGATTTTCAAAAGCATTGCAAAATGTGAGAACTAGAAGTAGAGGAAGCTCCGAACCTCAACGCTGTTTTGAATGTGGTAAGACAGGACACTTTCATACAGAATGTCCTAACTTTTTAGGTCCGACTACCCGTGAAAAAAAACAAAGCAAGGTCCAGACCTCCTCTAGAAATTCCAACAAGAAGAAGAAGGGTACAATAGGATGCAAGATGATTAACAACTTCATCTCCGCGCTTCAAGAGCTCAGTTCAAGTGACATAGACTTTGAATGTGATGAAGATGATGATGATCTGGCCAACATATGCTTCATGGCGGGCAATACAAGATCGATCAAGTCAGGAGGATGCAGAACACACCAGTGACGATGATGAGGTATGTTCTACCTGTAATGAAATGTGTCATTCTATTTCTCGTGCAACTGTTATTGTCAAGAAAAAGGACAAAAAACTTAAGAATAATGCTGCTAAAATTGAATCACTAGAATCTGAAATCAACCTTTTAAAGTCCTTGATTCCTAGTGATGACGCATGTCCCTCGTGTGACTTAATCTATGAACAATTGTCCACATTAAGAAATGCACACTCCTCCACTCTAGATAGACTTGATGAAGAAATTAAAAAGAACAAAAATCTTGCTGCACTTAATGATAAAAACTTAAAAGATGCTTCTTGTTCTACAAATGATTTGCATTGTTCTGCATGTGAAAATCTTGATAAGAAACTAAAAGATGCAATGAATGAAATTTCCATTCTGAACAATGCTTTACGTACTCATGAAGTTAGGAGCTGTTCAAATTGCAAATTAAAAGGAAAAACTTCATGTGAAAACTGCCTAGATCTGTCTAAGAAACTTGATGACATGAATAGGACACTAGAGTGGTTTTGTGTTGGGAACAAAAATCTAAACTTGCTACTGAGTTCATCCAAATTTTGTAATGATAAAACTAGTTTAGTTTTTAATTCTCATCTTTATTCTAAAACACATCCGCCTCAAATTGTAAAATCATTTGGAAAAGGCTTAATCAAAACTGTCCCCAAACAAAAGAATGTGATTTTTGAATCTGCAAGAGTGCTTTCTAATTCTATTTCTAATGCTGGGTGCTCATCTAGACATGATCACAATATTAAATTTCATTGTACTTATTGTGATAAAGATGGTCATGTCATAGATTTTTGTTATAGACTAGCTAAACAAATTAAAAAAGATAAAATATCTGCTAGATCTCATAACTTTCATGCTAAACCGAAAATTAGATACATGCAACCTGCTTTAATGAGTCAGAAATTTGAAAAGGTAGCTTCCGGACCTTTTGGCAAGAAATCTACAAAGGCAGCTCCGGTAGTTCCAATAGCTCTGAGAGCTCCCGGACCTTCTGTTGTTTCCTCTGGAGCTTCAGTTTTTGCCTCCGAACTTTCTGCGTTTACCTCAGGAGCCACTGGTTTTTGTTCTAAACAAGTAACAACTTCTAAATCATTAGTAAAGAACAGAAAACCTCAACCCTTGACTCGTAAACCTGCTGTTTTATCACAACATTCGCGTGTTGTTCCTACTGGACGTCGCATGGCTTAGTACTGGATTCCGAAATGCCTATTGACTAACCTCAGTATTGAGTCATCAACGTATTGTGCTTCTGTGTAGGTTTCACGCTTGAGGAAGGAGAACATATGGATTGTGGATTCAGGATGCTCACGCCACATGACCGGTAACAGAGATTGGTTCTCCTCCTTCTCTTTTGTGTCACGTGTAGAGAATGTTACTTTTGCTGATAATTCTTCAACCCCTATTATTGCTAAAGGTTCGGTTAGAGTAAATGATCACTACACTTTAAAAGATGTGGCACTTGTAAAAAACTTGAAGTACAACCTGCTTTCTATTTCTCAATTGCTTGATGAGAATTTGGAAATAACTTTCACTAAAAGTTGCTGCAAGGTTGTAAATTCAAATAGTGAGCTTTTGTTTAACATGTCTCTCTTTGGAAGAGTTTTTAAAGCTGATTTTGATATGTCAACTTCTGAGCATAAGTGTCTCGTTGCAAATGATTCAAAAGAGTTATTTTTCTGGCATCGTAGACTTGGTCACGTAGGCTTTGATCACCTCACTCGTATTAGTGCTCTTGATCGCATACGTGGTTTGCCTAAACTCAAAGGAGACAAAGATATTGTATGCTCTTCGTGTAGACATGCTAAGATGGTTGCAGGTTCACATGCTCCTCTCACGATTACTGTGACAACTGGACCTAGTCAACTTTTGCACGTTGACTCTGTCAGTCCGGCACGAGTTCAATCCTTTGGAGGAAAATGGTACGTGCTTGTAATTGTCGATGACTTTTCCAGATATTCTTGGGTTTACTTCATGGCATCTAAGAATGAAGCTTTTACTCATCTTAGGGCTTTAATTCTTATACTATTAATTGATCACCCAGGATCTTTAAGAGCAATTAGAAGTGATAATGGAACTGAATTTAAAAACCAACTCTTTGATCACTTTTGTACTGAACATGGAATAGAACATCAATTTTCTTCACCATACGTTCCTCAACAAAACGGTGTTGTAAAAAGGAAAAATAGAACCTTAGTGGAGATGGCTAGGACTATGCTTGATGAATATCAAACTCCTAGAAGATTTTGGACAGATGCAATTGCAACAGCTTGTTATGTTTCAAACCGTATTTTCTTGTGTGCAAAACTAGGTAAAACACCATATGAGCTTCGGTTTGGACATAGGCCTAGTGTCTCACACCTTAGAGTCTTCGATTGCAATTGCTTTGTTAATAAACATGGTAATCTTGATAAATTTGAAGCTAGATCCAAAGATGGCATGTTTCTTGGTTACCCATCTCACACTAGAGGACACCGTGTGCTTTTGCTTAAAACTAACAAAATTGTGGAGACTTGTGAAGTTTCTTTTAATGAAGCTAGCCCAGGTACTAGCCTCGGTATTGCAGGACCAGATCCATACCCACAGGGGGAGGATATTTTCGAAGAAGAAGAACCGATGATACTGCCTGATAGTTCTGAAGCTGACATGTGTCCAGCTTCAAACATTGAACAAGCTCCGGCTATCACCGATGCCGGTCCTGATCGTCCACAAGCCACAAGCACATCAATCTGCGATGAATCTAAGGAAGAAGAAGCTTGTGATACATCCGTTCCCCCATGGATTAACAAAGGTCATCCCCCACAACAGATTATTGGAAGCTTGCATGAACGAGTCACACGATCCAGGTTTTTTGATCCAAACCCTCATGCTCATTCTGCTTTTGTTGCTTCTTTTGAACCCAAAGATATATCACACGCACTCACTAATGAATCTTGGATTATTGCCATGCAAGAAGAGTTAGAAAATTTTGAAAGAAATAATGTTTGGAAACTTGTACCTCCATCTAAAGGTCACACTTCAATTGGAACTAAATGGGTGTTTAAAAATAAACAAAGTGAGGATGGGGTTGTGATTAGGAATAAAGCTAGATTGGTTGCTCAAGGTTTCACTCAAGTTGAAGGTCTAGATTTTGATGAAACTTTTGCTCCTGTTGCTAGATTAGAAGCCATAAGAATTTTGTTAGCCTTTGCTGCATCTAAATGTTTCAAGTTAAATCAAATGGATGTTAAAAGTGCTTTTCTTAATGGCCAGATAAATGAGGAGGTTTATGTCAAGCAACCACCAGGTTTTGAAAATCCAAATTTCCCTAATCATGTTTACAAACTGTCCAAAGCCTTGTACAGTCTCAAACAAGCCCCTAGAGAATGGTATGATAGGTTAAAAACATTTTTACTTGAAAAGGGGTTTACCATGGGCAAGGTTGATAAAACTGTTTTTGTGCTTAAGCATGGCAACGACTCATTATTCATTCAAGTGTATGTGGATGATAGTATCTTTGGTTGTGCTTCTCATAATCTTGTGTCCAAGTTTTCAGCTATGATGAGTTCAGAATTTGAGATGAGTATGATGGGAGAACTCACGTACTTTTTGGGGCTGCAAATCAGGCAAACCAAGGAGGGTACCTTTGTGCATCAAACGAAGTACACAAAAGACCTCCTAAGGCGCTTCAACATGGACAAAAGCAAGCCTCTTCGGACACCAATGGGAACAGCAACAACACTTGAACTTGATGAAGATGGTGAACCCGTGGATCAAAAAGAATATAGAAGCATGATCGGATCACTTATGTACCTCACGGCATCAAGACCGGACATACAATTCAGTGTGTGTCTTTGTGCACGTTTTCAAGCCTCCCCAAGTGCTTCGCATCGTCAAGCCGTCAAAAGGATTCTCAGGTACTTACATGGAACTCAAGAATTTGGCATTTTTCTTCCTTCTTCCTTAGCCGTTACTTTGAAAGCTTTTTCCGACGCTGATTTTGGAGGTTGTAGGATTGATAGGAAAAGTACTTCTGTTGCTTGTCATTTTCTTGGTAACTCACTTGTTGCTTGGTCCTCTAGAAAACAAAGTTCAGTCGCACAATCTACAGCTGAATCTGAATATATAGCTGCTGCTAGCGCTTGTTCACAATTTTTTTGGAATGTTCAAACACTTAAGGACTATGTGGTTGATCTAGATAGTGTTCCACTGTTTTGTGATAACACTAGTGCCATTTGCATTGCTAAAAACCCCGTGCAACACTCTAGAACTAAGCACATTGACATTAGGTATCACTTTCTCTGTGATAATGTTGAAAAAGGTAGCATTGTGCTTCACCATGTAGATACCGAACAACAAGTGGCTGACATGTTTACAAAACCTTTGGATTTCACTCGTTTTTGTTGCATTCGTAGTGAAATAGGGGTTATGCACCCTCATGGCTTAAATTGAGGGGGAGTTTTCAAAATTTGGGAAGTCTATGTGTGAATCTAAAATTAAAACAATATGAGCATAGTATTTTATATATATATGACTTTGTGATTCCTTTTACATGCTGAAAGTTCTTACTACATTACTCGTGTTATACATTTTGTAGTTTTTGCCATGTCTAGTAATTTGAATAATTACTTACACTAAATCTGGTCATGGTCGAACTTTCTTGCTATTTTGAATTTGTTGCATGCCCACAAGTGCTTTTAATCATAAGAAATTAATCAAGTTATCAACTCACATGTTGAGCTTTTTGATCAAATAAAAAATTGAGAAAAGATCAAGAGAATATGCATGCATCGCACTTCTTTTGAGATGGCTTATCATTGCACTTTGATATGAACTTGGAAGAAGTTGTGTATGACTAAAACCATGTCCTTAAGCTTCTGATTGTCAAATGACATAGGCTTGGCTTGGTTGGTTAGAATAAGGCAGATGCGCATATAATCTCTTGCAAATATCATATGACCTAAATTTATGCTTTGAAAAATAATAAAATACAGCAACTAGTGTCATGCTTTCAGGTTTTGAGATAGTTAAGTTTCTGAGATCATGACTTTCTTAAATTGAAAATTACATTTGATCTCTAACATGGCTTATACTACTTTATGTATCTCATTGATGTGATAGTGTAAGGTACTTGATAGTATGACTTGGATGAGCTTTGTTTATATGTATATGTTATAATATGCTCATAACAACTAAAGGGGGAGAGATAATCTGTTTATATGCTCATAACATTGTAAATTTCTCTTTTGAATCTTGCTGAATACATTGTCAAAGGGGGAGAAATTAATCACACATTGGCATGATTCTTCTCAGAGGGAGAAGTATGAAAGGGGGAGAGATAATGTGCAGGGAGAAATTGTTTTCATTGACAAAGGGGGAGAAATTGTTCTCGAAACTTTTTCATATACATAAGCCAATGTTTGGATTTTAAATGGTGTTGCCAATGCATTCATCAAGGGGGAGATTGTGAGACCTATGTGTGCTGAATACATTGGCTTGTGGTAAATACATTGGCTTTAATGATAAAAGTTCTGAATTACTGCCAAAACACCTTTTTATCTAGATCCGACTCTAGCTCCAAGCTACAACAAGGTCCGACCGCAGATCCGACTTGTTTTGGGTAGCTCCGGGTACATTCAATGCTAGGTCTGACTTGTTGGCAAGGTCCGACTAGCTTTGGTTAGCTCCGGTGAGCTTTATTTTTAGATCTGGCATGTCTTTGATAGCTCCGGCATGTTTTTGCTAAGCTCTGACTTACTTTATCTAGCTTTGGGTTTTTGGTTGACTAGTTCTGTCTAGTTTTCGTAAGATCCGACGCTAGGTCCTGCTAGTTTTGGTAAGCTCCGGCGGGTGCTTGATCCTACTAGCTTTGGTAATCTCCGACTCAAGGTCTGGTTTGCTCTAGCAAGGTCCGGAACTTGACCGCAATATCTCTGCTTTTCATTTGAAATGTTTCGTACTTGCTTTACTCTGCTGGAAAGATTGCTTAGTATTCATTTGCTATGTTTTTAGTGCATTTTGGTTGAATATGGTTGATATTATTTTTCTATGTTTTTGCAACATGCTTATGTGGGGTGCTCACATAAGGTGTTGTGTTCGGAACTGACAAGAGTCAAGTCGCGGACTTGGGTTCGTATGGATTGTTTGTTTATTCATGTGCATGTGTTGCTTGAGTTCAAGTCATGGCTGGTGACAGGATCCCTTGGACTAGTCTCAGGGAGGAGATGAGGTAACAACCAAGTTCAGGAGGAATTGTGGTTGAGCGGGTTAGGAGGTTGCGCAGGGTGATTGAATCAAGGGCAATGCATATGAAGGTCGAAGGAAGGTGTTCGCACGTATGCATGTGGTGCATGACGTGGCAACATGGTTCTGGAGACGGATTATGGAAGGAAGATCTGATTGGAAGGATCGGATCGTACTGGATGAAGACTTCGGCTGCTGGCTGAGTCTGTTGTGGCTCAGTATGGAAATATCGAGTTGGTTATGGTAGATTTCGTGTGCTGCACGAAAGTTGTGTTGTGTTTTGGAATACGGGATGTGTTCCGAGTTTGTTAGGAAGTCTCGAGATTGTTTCTATCTGCGTATAGGAAAATCTTGAGCAGTTATGGTTAGATGGGATTCATGATCAGGGTAGGGTCAGAATTCGGATCTGAGTTGAGTTGGCATGCGGGCTGGTTATAAAAGCAAGGGAAGGCCAAGACTCTTGTATGAAACAGAGAGGGTTGCACGACGACTTTTGGGCTGTTCCTATTGTTCTCTATCGAATAAAGTTCATGGTTGAAAGGAAATTTTGTGCCTTGTTCGTCCGACTCGTTCCAGACAAGTTTTACTCGTCGAGTTGTCTGTTCAGTACTACCTTTCATCAGTGGTTTTATCATAACTCGAGTTTTACATATTCAATCAATGTGATTCTTTTTGTGTTGTCTTCACAACTTGTTCTTCTATCAACTGTGAAAATTTCACAGTCATTGGATTTGTGTTTTTGTATCTACACGAGTTTCTTTGCAAAGTTACAGAACTATTTTCTACTCTGTAGAACAAATTGATCATTGTTCAATCTATTGATCATAACTTGAGTTTCTCTCGACAGAATTGAGTGATTCTTCTTGTGTTTTCTTCGTGACTTGATTCTCTCTAATATATACCACTTTTGTCATGGTGAAAAACGTTTAGATTAGTCTCATACACGATTTTTCTAACAAATCGTTTTTCTGCCGAAGGTGTTGGGATTTAATTGTTTCTGCTGCGTAAGATTTTTAAATCTACCATTCACCCCCCTCTAGTAGCTTTTCACGTGCTCTTCGATCCTACAAATTTAATCCAATTTCAAATTCAAATTTGAAATTCACTTGAAACTTGCTCCAAATCAAAATCCAATGAGAGAATAAAATTCAAGATATTTACTTTGGCCTCCCCACAAAAATCTAGAATTTTTGGATCATGTTTGGTAGGAGAATTGAAGTTGCAGAGAGGGGAAGAGGATAAGAGGAGGTGGGACCCACTGTCAGCCTAACCCACTCGAGTGCAACCCACGGGGTGCTCTGTATCCAGGTCTCCCTGCCGATCGATGCCGGCAGTGTGCAACACCGCGACGCGGCATGCATCCACCGAGCTGCCTGCTTGTTTGCGCCGTGGCGCGCTCCCCTCATCCCTTCGTCCCCATAAATAACCCCCCTTGGCGGTCGCCATTGAACTCCACCTCAGTTCGCGCCATTACCGCCGCCTCTGTTCGGTCGAGTTTTCACCGTCGATTGAAGTCGTTTCTCCCCGAGCTGTAAGTAGATAAAAGGCTTGTCACAACCTCCTCTACATATTCTATTTGGTCATTGATCGTGACATAGCTTCTGCGTGGGATATTTTAAAGTTTTCCGGTCGCCGTCGAGGAAGCCGCCGAGAACCTTCACTGTCTCACCGTCGAGCTCCAGTTCTAGGCCATTTCCAGCCTTGATCCTTTAAGCAAAAAGTTTTGCAATCCTCTCTAGTTTATGCTCACAGAATCTAAGCCTATGATATGAAGTGTAGCTCGAGTTCTTATTTGATAACCGAACAATTTCTCAATAGAACAGCAAGGCTTCGCGCTTAAATTCGTTTCATACTTGCAATCATCTTTTAATCTGGTTAGCAGATAGTTTTTATATGTCCTAACAAAGCTCCCTGCCCAAGGACCCTGAAAGTTATCAACCGAGCGCCTTAGATTTCGAGGTTTCGCGGGCGCCGGTTGAAAAACCGTACTTCTCGAACTCAGCTTTGCAGGTTATGTCACCCCATTCTAACCCCCAAATCATCATCCTGGTGCTCCCAGGAACATTCCTGACTTCTTTCCGAGCCTATTGCGCCATTTCCGAGCGTTTCCAACGAACGCCGAAACCCTAGCTCCGCCGTCACCGTCTCACCGCCATCTCCGGCCATCGCCGACTTGATTGGACACCACCATTGGCTTGCGCGGTCGATTTTATGGTTGAGCGGTCAAGGCGAGGTCGAAAGGAGGTCGACGCAACTAGGTCCGGCGAGAGACGCCACCGCGTCGGGAGGTAGACGAAGGGTGCGGGTCCCACCTGTCAATGATGTCCCTCTCGCGCGGGATCAACTGTGAACACGGATCCAGTGTGGCTGCACAGGTCAACCCCGTGGCTCCCGGTGTGGCTCAGTTCTGATTGGCCCGATTCAAATGAAGTGGGATCGACCCCTTTATTTGAGATTTCCAATAGGAAAATAAATCCAGATTCAATCCAAATTTGGAAAATCCATAACTTCCAGTAGAATTATCCAAAAATTCCCAAATAAATTTTGTTAGAACCAGCATGAAGAATATTGTCCAGTGGTGCACTTGCATTTGTATGAAAAGTCCTAGAAATTTATCTATAATTCAGATAAGCAAAATTCTTAAATAATTCATTCCTACAATTCTGTTAATTGGAAAATTCCCAATTTTTGTCAAAACACTATTGTTAATACACTTGATCTCCAGTGAAAATTTCAAGTTCTTTGGACTTAAAATACTGGGTTGATCAATATTCCAAATCTCTATGTAGTTATAAATTGAGAAAAATGGAAAATCAATTTCCAAAAATTTACCCAAACTTGAAAAGTCAGTTTCTCCTTGTAGGAAAGTTAGAAAATAGTGAAAAAAATTTTTATAGAATCAGTGAGACCCCCTCTACATGATACAACCTCTGGTATCCATGATAGATCTCCGAAAATTTCAACCAAAATTTAGAGAAGGTTAATGCTTACCATAATTTTTAAGAACAACAAACTTCCTTGATCATCTCCTGTTCTTTGAAAGAGTCTTCTCTATAGTCACTAGTATCTACCATAATAATCCCAAAGCCAATTAAGATAATTATCTTATTTTCATCCTAGGATATTCACACCACCTCAAGCATATTAATTATTTTCAAAGTCATTCATACCTAGTATATGCATATCGTGTAGTAGCTAAAATCGAGGAGCAGCCGGAAGCTTTGGAGGTCCAGCTACTAACATAGGCTCAGACTCGCATTCAGGCAAGCCTCGGTTTGCATTTAAGTTCCTTACAGTGTTTTACAGTTTTTATTTCACCTTACGTCTTCAGATGATTGTGCATTATGTTTAAGGTGTTTGACATCCACTTGCATGGACCACAAATCCTATGGAGTCTTGGGTAGGTCTACGGCCCGTTGAGTAGACACTGCTATGCTTATGCTCATAGGAAATTCGGTAGAAGTCGAGTAGTTGGAATCTACTCGCGAGATAGGAATTTTATCACATGGGAGGATCTGGAATTAGAAAATGGTTTATGAATATGAAATTGTGATCGAGCAGTGGGTAGGATGCAGCGAGATATGGTCTCATGAGTGTAGCCCTGCTTATGTCGATTGAGGACCGTTTCATGTGCGGCCCTGCTGGACAAGCTTGAATTGTACCGGCGACATACTGGAGGAATGGGCTCCAGTAAACTGACGTAGCTTGATACTAGTTTGTCGAGGCATTCTATTCCATTTTATAGGCGTGGGTTGAGGGCAGCAAGGTGTAAATTAGCTGGTGGACACATCAGAGTACGCCCCGCGCAGTGACCTCCTGTTCGTGATGGATCGACAGGTTCGACATTAGAGTGTTTAGTGAAAGGTGGCCATATACAACTAGTACTGAAATGTTATGTAGGTACTGCTATAAGTACTCGCTGACATTTCTGAAAGTGCGTATGTGTCGTGTTGTTCCGGGTATGACCTGATTGCAATCACCGTCCCTCGCGGTAATAGAGTACCACTTGTTCACTGCGCTGTGACGAAGTAAATACTGAAGAAGTCAGGAGAATATGATATATTGGATTACAAATTGTCTGGACAACCTTGTTTGGCTTAGAAATAATACAATTAAAAGTTTACAGTTTCCCCATACTTTACCTGTAAAAGCATTATGTGCTTTGTGCACGTCATATCATCGGCAAAACGTTTCTTGTTTCATTGTGGAGTCTATGATGTGCCGTGCCTGAAGAATGCCATGTGCTATTTAAAACATGACTATAATGATCCACTTGTAGGCGAGTCCTTTATGCTTTAACTTACCTATGTTTAGTATTCACCCTTGCATATGTCTAGTGAGACGGGTTAGTCTTGCTGAGCCTTATGCTCACGTTTGTAGTTAACAAGTTTTTGCAGATTATACGACTGATGATGGGTTTGATGACGAGGCTACACCCCCTCCAGGGTTTACAGTCGAGTGGGAACCCTACATGCCGCCGTGAGTTGTGTGTTGCTAGTGCAAAGTATCCAGGGCACGGATGACTTTGCTTTTGCATAACTAGTGCTGAGAGTGTAGCTATGATGTATAGTTCTCTTTCCTTTCGTTAGTATTTTAAAAACTTCCGCTATGCTTTTCAATAAAGACTTGGTATTGTAAATTGTTCTCATCCTTTTCTTGTATACTGTTGGGTGTCGCATCGCACGACACCACCCAATGAGATCCTTGGAGGTCGGGATTCCGGTCCCCACAGACATGGTATCAGAGCATCATTAGGAACAGTGTACTTGAAAAGAGCATATTTTCAAAAATTAGGATTTGAGTGAGGAAATAGTATATGCCCTTATAAGGAGTATTATTAGTATAAGATATAAAGGTGGTAAACTAACTTATATGTTATAAATTCTGTAACGACGCTCCGACGTCAGGTAAGGGGTAAGGTATGCCACCGTAAGTGGATCAATTGCTGTAAGCTCACCATGTGATAGGTAGCATGGAAATATTTCCATGGCTTGGCACAAAAATGTTAATAGGAGTCTCTGAAGCTTTCTATGTTTTTGAGAACCTATGACACGTGGTACTCCAGCATGCTTCAAAGTTAGTGGGATCCCCCGTTGGGTGGTGTATAACCCGATAGTATGCATCTCTAGAACCATTCATGTTCTATGGAAGCATGCGAAACACGTATGCACGAGCGTGTATGAGACGGTTCGTGCGAGAGTCTTTGCTGTACAGACGTATTGCAGCCATGTACCTCGAGACATGACATCGCTCGAGGGTGACTCACATGCATTTACTTTTATATATATTATTGTGACTGCCTGTTGTGTTTCCCCGTGCCACCCTTGAGGTGTGAAGGTGTGAAAGGGGATTGTTTGTCTTCTGCAGCATTGACTACGGTAGCGACCCGTGTAGCACATGTTTGCGAGTGAACTATACTAGGGCCACCTATAAACGTATCCGGAAATACCGGTTATAATTTTCTTTGGTGAGGCACATAGTACCATCGGTATCAACTTTGATACTTGACCATCCCGAAATGACAAAAATGGATGCATTGTATTTTGGAAAGTCTGAATATCAGGTGCTGGTAGGTTTGGACTCCGCAAAATGAGTTTTGATTCGACATTGGGTTAGCACCAAGATTCTTGATTTCTGGCTAAAGTTTGCTAAACTTAGCCAGGTTGTAATCTTGGTTAGTTAGGAATAAACATAGGGGTATGCTATATGGATGAAAAGCTCTCAAATTCCTCTACAACTTTTCTGTTGACCATTAAGGCAGAAAAGCTTGATAATCTGTTGAAATTTGGGGTATGCTTAAACTACCCCAGATAACCCTACCATTGTATCAGTCTCTGTAATTTGCAATAACTCACCGTAGAAAAATCTTCTGCCTTATTGTGATATATATCTGGAAAGGGTAGAAACAGATCTACAGTTTTGTTATTTAAAGTTTCTCTTGATTCGAATTGGAGGCAATTCAAATTTCGAGCTCAAAACAGTGAACTGCAGGGCTGCTGTTGAACAACAGTCAGTTCATCTGTTAAGTTTAGATAGCTCTAGCATTTGATCCAGAATAGTGACATTGTCATATATATACATTTCTGGAAATCTTAGCAAGTCTATATTAACTTTATGTTGCACTCATGGCCTAAATCTTGGTGTAGCTGTGGTTAATTCCTATGGTTGCAAACTCGGTTCTGGCAGATCAGAACTTGAAACAGTTGGCACATAGTTTCAAATTAGCGCACTATACCTATGTTACAAATGTTTCATGGTCAAAATATTTTACCTCTGGATTGTTAACTTGATGATTTACAATGTTCATTTTGTCATTACCTCAATATATTGTCATGATATACCTGTATAAATTGTGGACAATCACCACATATACATGGGAGGTTCTGTCAAAATTTCCAGAAAATTTGGGTCAACTTTAAACCTGTATAGATTCTATTTCCTAGATCACCTGGAGCTGTATGAGTACAATATGGAAAGGTTGTAAAGTGTACTACAACTTTTGTATTCAACGGCACATCTGGTTCAGATGTTTTCTGTATGAAAATTTTTATTTTATACAGGAAGGTCAGCTGGAATAGACTGAGATTCCAACTCCAGTTTTAAAATTTTCTTAAACTATTGGGAGTTGAAAACCTTCTCATTGTTCCAGTATATTTTTCACAGATGGCAGATTCTATAGTATACTTACCAAACAGGTGGGTGTTCACGAAATGTACTCTTCTGAAGGGTTTTCTGGATTTGTTGATAGCAATGCTTCAACAGTTCGGGTATCATGAAATACCGGACTATTGGGGCAAGGAGATCGATGACGGAGGTGTGACAAGATGCACCATTTATGTCGATGTGCCTGCTGATCCATTGAATATTGGATGGGCTCCTTTCTCCATCCAAGTGCAAGGGATTCAATTGGAAGACACGTGGTGTTATGCCGCAAGTATTGCCATAATGAGGTTTTGCAAACTTCATTACCGTGCTATGGGGCACTCCATTCGCGCTCTTTCCGATTGACGGTAGAGCCGGTGACGAGTGGGCAAGTCGGATGGTTGCAGCATATGGGCATACTGAAGAAGTACCCAAGATGATTTTAGCATCATATGCAGCATCAGCGTGTCAAGAGAGCCTTGATCAGCATGCTAGCCTTGGAAAAATGATGAGTGACCTGAAGCAGGCTCTGATTCGAGGGGATTACTTTGAAGGACCAATGACTCACTTAGGGCCACAGTTGCTCCCCTAAATTGCCATCTAAACTTAAGGGAGAATCAGTGGCACCGGACTGTTAAAGCTCGATCGGAGGCTCGCATAAAAACATAACACGTGGAAAGCGCGTTGGAAGTGAGTCAACTCGAGGTGCAGCTATTGGATGAACAGCTGAGTGAGGTGACTCAAGAAAGGGATCAATCCAGAGGGGAGACTCAGTATTGGAAGGCCAGTTGCAAAAAATGCACAGAAGGAACTGGAAGACTTGAGGATGTTTCTTCTGCAGGCTGATGTGAAATCTTTAGTTGTCGCGACATCATCAATGGTGGGTGAGGTAGCAACTCTTGCTTCCACAACCACACCTGTGGCACCAATTTTGAACTAAGAAGAAGAAGAAGAAGATCCCGAGGAACTCGAGTACGTCAAATAAGACGTATTGGAGTGGGAGGTGGCAACACTTCTGCCATCACGGGGCAACATATAGTTTAATAGTTGCTCGTGTTTATTTTGTGGCCATGTTTGTATCATATTAAGGATAGCAGTGGGTATGTCTAAGATGAAAAGATGTGTATGACATCTCATGGGGACCAAGTATGGTAGAGATGCACTTCTGTAGTGGGAGTCCATGGTTTTGGAGTTCACTACTGTAAACTTGGTCATGAGATAATATATCTTGTATAAAGTTTGTACTTTATCAATATATGTGAATTTTATGCACTTATTACCTTGTCAATAATCGTGCTACTGAATAATGAAATGGATAAAGGAAAAGAAAGCATGTGCTGATTTTAAGTCATTTGGATGCAGAATGGTGCGTACGCGCTCGACGCCTGAAATGGGAGGATCAAGTCGTGGTCGTGAGGACAAATCTCCGACCCCGGAGACAGCTGCGACACCGCAGCAACAAGTTCCACCACCACCACCTCCTGAACTTCCAAGGAGTCTAGCCGAGGTTCTCGCCGTAGTGCTAGGCTCGCGTGACGAGCAAACGGAGTTACTACGGACTTTGGTCCAGCATTCATCCTGTAAAGGAGGGCGACCAGATGCAGGTCCACGACAGCTTTCCCCGAGTTCATACTCGGACTTCATGTCAACGCACCCGCCGGTCTTCATGGAGGCCGATGAACCATTGGAAGCGGACAACTGGATCCGCTCCATTGAAGGGAAGTTTGGTTTGCTACGAGTAACCGAACATCAGAAGACCTTGTTCGCGGCCCAACAATTAAAAGGGTCTGCTGGTGCGTGGTGGGCAAATTACCTTGCCACACGACAAGCCGGCTATGCCGCGAGCTGGGAGGAATTCCGGGAGGCGTTTCACGCCTATCACATACCTCCCGGTGTTATGAGGAGGAAGCTTCAATAGTTCTTGGAGCTAAAGCAAGGAGGAAGGAGTGCTTACGAGTACTCCAAGATATTCAACCACTTGGCCCAATATGCTCAGGACCAAGTGAGTACTGAAGATCGGAAGCGGGAATGCTTCTATCGGGGTTTGAACCCCAAGATGAAGGACAAGCTTGCCTTGTTCAACAGCGGCAGCTTCAACAACATGGTCAATGTCGTGATCGTGCAAGAGGACGCTACTAGGGAGCTATTCTCTGACAAGTAGAAAAGGAGTGCTCCGTAGGGCAGAGGAGGAGGTACTCCTCAGAAGTACCGCATGGTGTATCGATCACCATCTGACCAAAGGTGGAAGCCGCCATCGCGACCACCGATGTTTCGTGGTCGCCCATTCAACAACGCCAGCTTTCGCCCACAACAGCAACAAGGGATGATTCCGCGTGCACCTCTACCTCCACCGCGTGCACCGGGATTCCGTCCTCCATTCCGTGCCGGTCAGACCCCGTACACGTGTTATACGTGTGGACGTATGGGGCACTTCGCCAAGGACTACCCGTAGAGCAGAGGACAGTCATCATACCAGGGGGCAAACCAGCCTTGCAACCATCCCAAGAAGCCAGCCACCAGAACCGGCAACGTCCACCACCTCGTCATCGAGTATGTTCCGAAAGGCACACCCGTACTCACGGGTACGTTCTCTCTCATTGGTCATCCCGTAGTCATCCTTTTTGACTCCGGTGCTTCCCACAACTTTATTAGCAAGTCTTATGTCAATCAATACCAGTTGCCTATCATTTCCACAAAAACCCCATATATGATTTGTTCTCCG
Source organism: Tuctoria greenei (assembly GCA_036927565.1). Classification (NCBI taxonomy): domain Eukaryota; kingdom Viridiplantae; phylum Streptophyta; class Magnoliopsida; order Poales; family Poaceae; genus Tuctoria; species Tuctoria greenei. The sequence goes on from JAYESD010000005.1 coordinate 6,011,721, forward strand.
GGAGGAAAAGTAGTAGCAGATAAGATGGTCCATAGGGTACCTCTTAATCTGGATGGGAACATATACCCTATATCTCTCATTATACTAGAGCATCAGAAGTTAGATGTCATCTTAGGGATGGCATGATTGCAATACAACTGTGCTATTATTGACATCGATCATAGAGGATATATCTAAATTTCCCGCTCCACTTTCCCCAAACTTTCACTCTTGAGAGTAATATCCACATGACTCCAACTACTTATAACATCGAGGCCTGTAAACTCGAATACATTCTAGTAGTATGTGAGTATCCGGACGGTTTTTGCCAAAGATCTTCCTGGCATGCCACCAGAAAGAGATGTCGAGTTTAAGATTGAACTTGTACTAGGAACAGTGACAATCTCGAGAAAGCTGTATAAGATAGCACCTAAGGAACTTGCAGAACTGAAGGAGCAGCTGAAAGAACTTTTGGACAAGGGTTTCATTCGTCCAAGTTCGTCACCTTGGGGCTGTCCTGCATTGTTCGCGGAAAAGAAGGATAAAACATTGAGACTATGTGTGTACTATCATCCACTCAATGCTATCACGATCAAGAACAAGTATCCACTATCCCATATCGATATTCAGTTCGATAAGTTGGTGGGTGCTCGGGTATTTTCAAAAATGGATCTTCGCTCTGGGTATCATCAAATCAGGATTCGACCAGAGGATATACCTAAGACAACATTCTTGACGAGGTATGAATTATATGAGTACATTGTCATGTCCTTCGGATTGACCAATGCACTGCCCATTTCATGTATCTCATGAATTCAGTGTTCATGCCGGATTTGGAAAAGTTTGTCATGGTCTTCATCGAAGACATCCTGGTGTACTCAAAATCCAAAGAAGAACATGCACAACATTTGCACATCGTTCTTCAGCGATTGCAGGACCACAAGCTGTATGCTAAATTCAGCAAATGTGAGTTCTGGATCAACCAAGTTCCATTTCTAGGGCACATCATCTCTGCCGAAGGGATTGCAGTTGATCCAAGCAAGATTAAGCAAGTACTCAAATGGGAGTCTCCTAAGTCTATGCATAAAGTTTGAAGTTTCCTGGGTTTAGCAGGATATTACTGGAGGTTCATCCCATGTTTTTCCAAGATAGCTAAACCAATGACGGAGCTTCTGTAGAAAGGAAAGAAATATACATGGACAAAGGAATGTGAGGAAGGTTTTCAAACATTAGTAAAACACCTCACAACAGCGCCATTATTAGCCCAACCAGACACAACTAGATCATTTGATGTTTATTTTGATGCATCTGGGATTGGTTTGGGTTGAGTATTAATGCAAGACAGAAGGGTGATCGCTTATGGATCACGGCAGCTTTGGGACCATGAGCAGCATTATCCAACTCACGATCTTGAGCTCGCTGCCGTGGTACTAGCATTAAAGATGTGGAGACACTATCTATAGGGCAACCTAGTACATCTCTACACCGAACACAAAAGCTTGAAGTACATCTTCACCCAGAAGGATTTGAATATGCGACGGCAAAGATGGTTGGAATTAATCAAGGACTATGAAATTGAGATCCACTACCATCCAAGAAAGGCAAATGTAGTCGCAGATGCGCTAAGTCGCAAGTCCCATATCAATAACCTTTCTATCACCTTGATAGAGGAAGAAGAACCGAGTCTCTACTTGGTTCCATATGGGGCGCTCTACAATCTAGCCCTCATTCCTACCATAAGGAAGGAGATTGTGGAGGCTCAGAAGGAGGACAAGGGCACATCGCATATTCGCCAACGAATGAAAAAGGGGGAGATGAAGTGTTTCCGAGGTGACGATGATGGTACCATCTAGTTCAAAGAACCCATTGTGGTACCCCGCAATGTTGGACTTCGGAAGAAAATTCTGGACGAAGCTCATTTGTCCAAATATTCTATTCATCCGGGGAGTAACAAATTGTACCAAGACTTAAAGAAGAAATTTTGGTGGACTCGGATGAAGAGGGAAATAGCAAAGTATGTATCCGAATGTGATACGTGTCGACGAGTGAAACCCGACCATCTGAAGGCAGCTGGACAACTACAACCTTTAAGCATACTAGCCTGGAAATGGGAGGAAATCAACATGGATTTCATTGTTGTATTACCTCTCACCTTTCGCAAGCATGACTCAATTTGGGTGATAGTCGACCGACACACCAAGTCGGCTGACTTTATTTCAGTCAATGTCAAGTATGTGGCACGACAATATGCAGAGCTGTATATGGCCAGGATCCTATGATTACACGGAGTACCCCACACTATCATATCAGATCGTGGAACCTTGTTTGTTGCTCGATTTTGGGAGTAGCTCCACGCATCTCTGGGTACCAAATTGATTCGAAGCTCAGCTTACCATCCATAGACTAATGGTCAAACGAAACGAGTAAACCAAGTGCTAGAGGATATGCTCTGCGCCTGTGCCATCCACCATGGTAAGAATTGAGATTATCATCTACCATTGGCGGAGTTTTCATACAACAATGGTTATCAGACTAGCATCCAAATGGCACCATATGAAGCTCTCTATGGCCAGAAGTTCCGCACACCTTTGAACTAGTGTGAATCCGGTGAACGAGTAACATATGGAATAGACTTGGTAAAGGAAGCCGAAGATCGAGTACGAGTTATTCAAGCCAACCTCAAGGCTGCTCAGTTTCGCCAGAAAAGCTATGCGGACAAACGACGTCAACCCCTTCACTTTGATATCGGGGATCACATTTACCTTCGAGTATCCCCACTGAAAGAGATTCATTGCTTCAGAGTAAAAGGGAAGCTAGCTCCACGTTTCATCGGATCATTCGCAATAAGTGAGCAATGCGGACCTGTAGCCTATTGGCTAGAGCTGCCAGCATCGCTTTCAGGGGTCCACAATGTGTTTCACATTTCACAATTGAGAAAATGTCTCAAGGCCCCAGCGGAAGTCTGTATGGAGGATTTGGAAGCTCTCCAACCAAATCTTACTTACTCCGAACATCCAACCCAGATAGTCATTGAGAAGACTCGTACTACAAGAAACCGCACCTTGCATTTCTACAAAGTCTTGTGGGGAAACCACACCGCTGATGAAGCAACGTGGGAAAGCGAGGAATATCTTAGAACCAACTATCCGGACTTGTTAACGTCATATGTTCCTCAGATCTTTTCCTTTTATCCTTCTTTTTGTAATCTCGGGACAAGATTCTTTTAATGAGGGAGGAATGTAAAATCCCACATTTTCCTTCATATGAGGTTCATTTGTAAGTTGGTTATCAACCCTAATGGAGACCAATTATAGCTATGCTTATGAACTTGATCTCATCAAATAATTTCTTCCACTCATGCTTAAATTTTATTAACACGAGGAATGAACTTCACGAATAATATTAGATAAATTCTTTTGACCTCTCTTCAAAGTTTGGAATTTTTTGAATGTTGGATCCTAGGTCAAATTAATATGCAGTACCCAATATACATTCAAATTAATTATAAATTGAATATGCTACTGTACATTTGGCCCTGTCAAAATTATTCAATTCTGAGGCCATAAATTTTTCTATGCTTTACTAATATTCCAAGTAGACTTCCTGCAAAGTTTCATAAATTTTGAACTCCATTTTCTATTTTATTTGAGACGCTTAGCAAATTCAGACCATATTAGGAATTCAAATTTTGAATTCTGTTCAACTTATTTGAACATCAAGATTTGAACACACCATCATTGTCAGTAAGACTTGCTTGATTTGTCCTCAAAGTTTCAATAATTTTGGAACTCAATTGCTATTTAAATCAGTGATACCACTGAATTTAATCCAATTTCAAATTCAAATTCGAAATTCACTTGAAACTTGCTCCAAATCAAAATCAAATGACAGAATCAAATTCCAGATATTTACTTTGGCCTCCCCACAAAAAACTAGAATTTTTGGATCAAGTTTGGTAGGAGAATTGAAGTTGCAGAGAGAAGAAGAGGATAAGAGGAGGTGGGACCCACTGTCAGCCTAACCCACTCGAGTGCAACCCACAGGGTGCTCTGTATCCAGGTCTCCCCGCCGATCGACGCCGGCAGTGTGCGACACCGTGATGCGGCATGCATCCACCGAGCTGCCTGCTTGCTTGCGCCGTGGCGCGCTCCCCTCATCCCTTCGTCCCTATAAATAACCCCCCTTGGCCGTCGCCGTTGAACTCCACCTCGGTTCGCGCCATTCCCGCCGCCTCTGTTCAATCGAGTTTTCGCAGTCGATTGAAGCCGTTTCTCCCCGAGCTGTAACTAGATAAAAGGCTTGTCACAACCTCCTAACATATTCTATTTGGTCATTGATCGTGACATAGCATCTGCTTGGGATATTTTGAAGTTTTCCGGTTGCCGTCGAGGAAACCATCGAGAACCTTCATTGTCTCACCGTCGAGCTCCAGTTCTAGGCAGTTTCCATCCTCGATCCTTTAAGCAAAAAGGTTCGCAATCCTCTCTAGTTTATACTGACAGAATCTAAGACTATGACATAAAGTGTAGCTCGAGTTCTTATTCGATAACCAAACAATTTCTCAATAGAACAGCAAGGCTTTGCGCTTAAATTCATTTCATTCTTGCAATCATCCTTTAATCTGGTTAGCAGATAGTTTCTGTATGTCCTAACAAAGCTCCCTACCCAAGGACCCTAAAATTTATCAACCGAGCACCTTAGATTTTGAGGTTTCGCGGCCGCCGGTTGAAAAACCGTACTTCACCGTCGAACTCAGCTTTGCAGTTGATGTCACTCCATTCTAACCCAATCATCATCCTGGTGCTCCCAGGAACATTCCCGACTTTTTCCCGAGCCTATTGTGCTGTTTCCGAGCGTTTTCGATGAACGCCAAAACCCTAGCTCCGCCGTCACCATCGCACCGCCGTCTCCGGCCATCGCCGACTTGATTGGACACCACCATCGGCTTGCGCGGTCGATTTATGGTCGAACGGTCAAGGCGAGGCCGGAAGGCGATCGATGCAACTAGGTCTGGCGAAGCGCCGCCGTGGTTCCGGCGAGAGACGTCGCCGCGTCGGGAGGTAGACGAAGGGTGCGGGTCCCACCTGTCAACGATGTCCCTCTCACGCGGGATCAACTGTGAACACGGATCCGGTGTGGCTGCGCGGGTCAACCCCGTGGCTCCCGGTGTGGCTCAGTTCTAATTGGCCCGATTCAAATGAAGTTGGACCGGCCCCTTTATTTGAAATTTCCAATAGGAAAATAAATTCAGATTCAATCCAAACTTGGAAAATCCATAACTTCTAGTAGAATTATCCAAAAATTCCCAAATAAATTTTGTTAGAACCAGCATGAAGAATAATGTCCAGTGGTGCACATGGATTTGTATGACAAGTCATAGAAAATTCTATATAATTCAGATAATAAAAATGCTTAAAGAATTCATTCCTACAATTCTGTTAATTGGAAAATTCCCAATTTTGGTCAAAACACTATTGTTAATACACTTGACCTCCAGTAAAAATTTCACGTTATTTGGACTTAAAATACTGGGTTGATCAATATTCCAAATCTCTATGTAGTTATAAATTGAGAAAAATGGAAAATCAATTTCCAGAAATTTAACCAAACTTAAAAAATCAGTTTATCCCTGTAGGAAAGTTAGAAAATAGTGAAACAAATTCTTCTAGAACCAGTGAGACACCCTATACATGATACAACCCCTGGTAGCCATGATAGGTCTCCAAAAATTTCAACCAAAATTTAGAGAAGGTTATTGCTTACCATAGTTTTTAAGAACAACAAACTTCCTTGATCATCTCCTATTCTTTCCAAGAGTCTTCTCTATAGTCACTAGTATCTACCATAAAAATACCAAAGCCAATTAACATAATTCTCTTATTTTCATCCTAGGATATTCACACCACCTCAAGCATATTAATTATTTTCAAAGTCATTCATACCTAGTATATGCATATCGTGTAGTAGCTGAAATCGAGGAGCAGCCGGAAGCTTTGGAGGTCCAGCTACCAGAAACTAACATAGGCTCAGACTCGCATTCAGGCAAGCTCCGGTTTGCATTTAAGTTCCTTACAGTGTTTCACAATTTTTATTTCACCTTACGTCTTCAAATGATTGTGCATTATGTTTAAGGTGTTTGACATCCACTTGTGTGGCCCACAAATCCTATGGAGTCTTGGGTAGGTCTACGGCCCGTTGAGTAGACGCTTCTATGCTTATGCTCATAGGAAATTTGATAGAAGTCTAGTAGTTGAAATCTACTAGCGAGATAGGAATTTTATCACACGAGAGGATCTGGAATCAGAAAATGGTTTATGAATATGAAATTGAGACCGAGCAGTGGGTAGGATGCAGCGAGACGTGGTCTCACGTGCGTAGCCCTGCTTGTGTCGATTGAGGACCATTTCGTGTGCGGCCCTGCTAGAAAATCTTGAATTGTACCAGCGACATACTGGAGGAATGGGCTCCAGTAAACTGACGTAGCTTGATACTAGTTTGTCGAGGCATTTTGTTCCATTTTATAGGCGTGGGTTGATGGCAGCAAGGTGTAAATTAGCTGGTGGGCACGTCAGAGTATGCCCCGCGTAGTGACCTCCTGCTTGTGACGGATCGACTGGTTCGACATTCAAGTGTTTAGTGAAAGGTGGCCATATACGACTAGTACTAAAATGTTAGGTACTATTATAAGTACTCGCTGACATTTCTGAAAGTGCGTATGTGTCGTGTTGTTCCGGGTATGTCCTGATTGCATTCACCGTCCCTCGCGGTAATAGAGTACCACTTGTTCACTGTGCTGTGATGTAGTAAATACTGAAGAAGTTAGGAGAATATGATATATGGGATTACAAATTGCTTGGACAACCTTGTTTGGATTAGAAATAGTACAATTAAAAGTTTACAATTTCCCCATACTTTACCTGTAAAAGCATTATGTGCTTTGTGCACGTCATATCATCGGCAAAATGTTTCTTGTTTGATTGTGGAGTCTATGATGTGCCGTGCCTGAAGAATGCCATGTACTATTTAAAACATGACTATAAGGATCCACTTGTAGGCGAGTCCTTTATGCTTTACCTTACCTATGTTTTGTATTCACCCTTGCATATGTCTAGTGAGACAGGTTAGTCTTGCTGAGCCTTATGCTCACGTTTGGAGTTAACAAGTTTTTGCAGATTATACGACTCATGACGGGTTTGATGACAAGGCTGCACCGACTCCAGGGTTTACAGCTGAGTGGGAACCCTGCACGCCGCCGTGTGTTGTGTGTTGCTAGTGCGAAGTATCCAGAGCATGGATGACTTTGCTTTTGCATAGCTAGTGTTGAGAGCGTAGCTATGATGTATAGTTCTCTTTCCTTTCGTTAGTATTTTAAAAACTTCCGCTGTGCTTTTTAATAAAGACTTGGTATTGTAAATTGTTCTCATCCTTTTCTTGTATACTGTTGGGTGTCGAATCACACGACACTACCCAATGAGATCCTTGGAGGTCGGGATTCCGGTACCCACATAAAGGTTCTGCAAACCCTTACGCAACTAAGGACTCAGAACAACAATTGAGAGGCACAAAGACAAGCCAAAAAAAAATTTATATTCATTAAGCAATATTTACAAAGGGGAGAACCCCGGATACAAAGTCAGGCTGCCAGCCTCAGTCCCTCGCAAATTGCACGATGGCATGTTTTGCAACATTCTTGACCTCTGCCACTGCCGCCTCCTCGTGCTCTTTAACAGGACCCTCAAAATCTGGCTCTAAGGGCAGATCAGGGTACCGGCTCCGGTAGCATACCAAGACATGGGTTGCCACCGTCTCTGCCACCTCCCTACCCTCGGCTTCCAGGCACTGAGCAAGCTAACGCTCCTGTAGATCGAGCTCCCGGGTGCGGTGCTCCATCGAGCACTCTCGGGCTTGGACGTCGAGATCATGCAGGAGAAAATCCCGACACTCAGCTGAATGCTGCGTCTGATCCCGCGACAAGTCCCTCTCCCGAAGCTCAAGATCTTCAAGTCAAGACAGAATCCTGTCCCGATCAGCCTCTACCCGAGCCACCATTGCCTGGGTTGTCACCTCCTGCTCGGTGACTTTAGCCTCCCTTTTGGCAACAGCGACTTCTTGGCTACTCAGGGCCCTCGACCTTCTTCAAGAGCGCGCAGGCAGGCGTCAGCCACATCGCTGGCCACCTTGGCATTGGCCAGAATCTTCTGGGACAAGGCGTATGTGGCCCTCACCAAGTGGTGTCTCACCTCCAGCTCCTTGCTCTCCTTCTGGTATTTCTCCTTCACCTCGGAGGTGCTCGCCCTCAGCACACAACTTCTCCCACTCTGCGGCAAGAGCCTCCTGCGCCGGATGGAGATTGGATTGCACCTGAAGGATGTTGGACTGCGTCAATTCCATGACGTCGGAGAGGTGTTCCAGCTGCGCCGAAGTCAGGGAAGGCCGTCCGGTGATAATCTCGGGGACCTCTTTCTCCCGTAGCAGTGAAGGTGAGGCCACCAACACTGTGGATCTTGCCCCCAGAGACTGAGCAGAAGTTGCGGTGCCACCCGAAGCAGTGGAGCCACAATCGCTCGAGGAGCCGCCCGCCGTATCAGCACCAGTGGAGCCCAGGCCTTCAGCCCCTGGACCCGACTCTAATATTACCTTTTCCACGACGGTAGGAGGTGCCTCTGCCAGGACAGCCTGAGATGCCCCTGGCGTAATAGTTGGAGGTACCTTCGGCGCAGCAGCTGGAGATGCACCCGAAGATGCTTCACCACCCGCGCCGGGCATAGAAACCAGAGCAGCGCTCCCCTGAACAAGCTTGGTAGGCTGCCCTACCGGCGCAGCTGTAGCCTCCTGAGCTGCCTTCGAAGCGCTTCCGAGTTCTACCCCTGACGTTAAGGGCCTCACAACAGCTGACATAGCCCTGCAAATCAAGAACAAGCCTTGACCAATCAACAAAGGCAGGCGAGATAATAGAGCAAGCATTGGTAAGAATGCCTTACTGACGTCCTTGGAAGCTCCAGCGAGCCTCCACTTTCGGCGACCCTGAAGTCGCAGGCCATGACGATGGCATAACAGGCGAGGTCATCCCAGCTGGGCCTCCAACAAAACCACCAGCAATGCTGCCACCCTGTGCCGATGTGCCTCCACCAACTCTGACAGAGCCACTCCCGGAGCCTCCTCCCGAGCTACCGACGACGTTGGCTCGAGGACTTTTTGCCAGAAGCTTCATAGGTTTGACACTGCTGGAGCCCCCTATGGCACCCTGGACCGAGCTAGCGACGGGGATGCTGGATGGCATGCCGACCGCTGACGCTGGCGGAGCCGCCGTCTGACAAACCGAGCCTCCCCTCGAAGAATCGCCAGTGCCCAGTACTGAAGAGGGGCGCGCCGGGGGATGTTGACTTGGAGCGAAGGCCACCTGCGGTGGCGCCCTCGGTGGCGACTAAAGGCGTTTCTCCTTGAGGACCTTGACCACCAGGGCGTTCCCCTTGCATGTGTTGGGGGCCGGTGCCTTCCCCTTGCCTGTGTCAGGGACCGCAGCCTTGCCTTTCCCTCCGGCAGTGGGTGCCTCCTCCGGCCTGGAAGCTTTGGAGCCTGAAGAAGGTGTGGACTCCTCCGAAAAGTCGACGATGGCCAAGCCCCGACTCTCATCACCAACCTGCCGCGGCAAAAGACCAATCGCGTCTAGGTTGGGCATCTCCTTCAGAACCTTTGTCTGAAGGTCCCGATCCATGCAAAGCGGCGGGCAGGCCCGAGGGAAGTTGAAGATGTCGTCCGACAGCAGGTCACCACACACATTGGACATTGCGTCGAGCACATCTTTTGGGGTCGTCTCTATGTCACGACCCTGTACTAGTCGGGTGCCATACTGGGCCTAAAGTAGAGCCACACAGGACAAAAATTGTACCGAAGGGGGGCCAGGCCCCGGCGGACGAAGTCTGCCATCACCTTCAACTCCGATATACCATGATACGCCAGGAATTGGATCCTCCCTATCATCGGGGTGTAGGCTTGCTCCAACTTTGGCTGCTCCTCCCAGGTATCCTTCTTGATCGTCGCCCATCCGGCGGGCATAACCAGGCGATCATGGGAGTCGACTTGTATGATCACTGAGTCTTTCCTCCAATCAGCCCACTTCACCGAAGAGAGCGGTGTGATGTACTTGAAGGGGTTGTTGGCTCGATGCTGGAAGCAGAAACCGCTGAGGATGTTGGATTTGTTCTTCCTTCCGGTCCGCCTCAGCACGAAGAACTGCCATAATACCGTTACGCTCGGATACACCCCGACGAACATATCACAAAAATGAGAGAACACCTCCGCCACCACGAGAGAGTTTGGCGACAGGTGATGAAGCTGAAACTCAAGGACTTCCAGGAGTGTCACCAAGAAAGAAGAAACAGGAGGGATGAACCCGGAGTATGCGTACGCCTGGCAGAGGACGATCTCCTTCCCCCCCCCCCCCAACTCCAGTGGCAAGGCACCGGGACGGATCACATCCCGTCGCTCCTTGTCCTCCCAGCCAAAAAGCCGCCTCATGGGAGAGACATCCTCCATCTCGGAAGGAGGCAGACTTGAGTCCATTGGAGCAGGGGTCGAGAAACTTGAGGATGGGAAGACGCTCAAGGGGAATATGAAGTCTCGAATGCTTGGGGCGTGCGGAAGGAAGGAACCTCCATTGTGCATAGAGGTACCCCTTTTAAGCACCCCAGAGACGTTTGGGCACACCATGCAAATTTGAACGAGCACCAAATTAATGGCTCGTACCACAACATCCATGACAAATGGGCCCGGTTTCCCCGTTGAAAACCGGCCCCTGCAGTTCTCCACCTAAGAAGGCAACCTGGCGGTTCCCATAAAGACAGAAGTAAAAGCAGCATCAGTGCAGCAGGCGCCTTGGGAACCATCGCGATAATGTCGCAGCAAGCAATGATCCCGTTGCCACGACCCCTCAACCAGAGAGGGACACATGGTCACAGCAGCTGGGGAGCGCACTGCTTCGACTGATCAAGACAAAATTAAAAGGCCGCGCGGGAAAGCAATATAAGGGCTCCACCCTCAGGCTCGTCGCCTCCCCTCAAGGTGGACCCAGGGGCCACTGTTGATACCCGGCATACCGGGTATCCTGGCGCACAAGCTAGAGCCTCCTAGGTACCCCGCCTCCCACCAGAGGCAGGGTCCTAAGGCGCCACCTGTTCAAGGAACCCAAACCCATCAGTCCCAGATAGGAGGTCCGGGATATCCGCAAGGAACCCGAGGGAGAAGCTCAGCGCCCCCTCCCCCTTTGGAGATGAGCCCCCAGGTAACCACATGTCTAGCAGGTAAGAATCCCTCCTCCCCGGGAGACATGGCTCCGAAGTTGCCACATGAGCCAAGACATCAGGCGGGCCACCTTCTAAACGGGTGGGCTCTAGCGCTACCACATGTCCCGCAAGGTGGGACCTAACCTCCACCACGGAGGTGAGCTCCCAGCACCGACACATGTCCAGCAGGACGGGGCCTAGCCATCCCCGCAGAGGTGAGCTCCCAAGCTTCCACGTGGCCCGCAAGGTGGGATCTGACCTCCGCCGCAGAGGTGAGCTCCAGAGCTGCCACGTGGTCTGCAAGGCGGGACATAACCTCCTCCGCAGAGGTGAGCCCCCGAGCTATCACATAGCCCAGGCACTTGCCCTGTACGGATGGATGGGGGAGTTAAGGGGACGGTGCGGCTTGTCCCTGTCAAGGATTGAAGATACGCGGCTTCCCCAGACGCATGGAGCAGCGCGCCTAATGTCAGGTACTGCTGTGATCAGTCGCTTCACAGTGAAGACGCCTCAGGCCTATCCCACTTCGCCAAGTGGGTAGCTTACGGCGAAAGAGACAGTTGGATGGGACATCCCCTACCAATGATAGCAACGACGCATCGACTACTGAAGACACAGGCGGCAAGACGGCGAGTCTTGAAGACCACGGTCAGAGCAAGCTTACGGAAGAAGCCTTAGATATTTATGACAAGGTCGCCCCGGGACCACCTGTCGGGCCGCGGTACACCACTTGTAAGGCATCCGACCTTGTCTATAAAAGGCTCGGACAGCCACCATTACAAAAGATCCCACATCGAACATCACACACACGCACACACACATACTAGCAATACCATCCACTGTGGAGTAGGGTGTTACGCTCCTTGCGACCCGAACCACGTAAAAACCACTGTCTCATACATCCATCTACTAGAACACTTGATTGAGGCCTAATCCCCGCCGAACTAAGAACCTCCGCGGGCTGCTACTTAGCAGATCCGGGGGAAGTGTCGCTCTAACACTTCGACAGACACTGTATAAGAAATCATGTGTATTTGTTGGTTTGGATATGGGTGTGGGTGGGTGTATGGAGTGGATGAGTGTGTAGACACATGGTCACATACTGTACTTGCACCCGATAGAGGGGCTTAAAAAAACTATTGTCGATGTGTGAACTACATATTTGAGGTTTGTGAGCCTCCCACTCGTGATTCGGTAAGTGGTGCAATGGATTTACTTGTTCGACGGGCTTGAGTATGATCTGGTGAAGATGCACATGTGATTTACTCAGGTTCAGGGCCAGAAGTGGTAGTTAGCCTACCTCCTCTTCTATGATTTTTCTCTAGATGTCATGTCCCGTGCAGGGCGGAACTATTTAGATCTGGAGGATCCCACCCAAATTTTCCTCTCTTAGGCGAGCAAGGTCAAGGTGGGTCCTGTGATTTGAGCCTTTCCTTACGCGTGTCATCTAGCCCGTGCACAATATGACTTCACCACTTGAATACACCCATGATGCATTAGATACATCTCATCCACCTAAACACACTAAGAGCAGCGACAACAGTGTGGGCATGGTGCGGGGAGAGTGAGATAGCAGTGGTGCAATTCGGAGAGGCGAACACGAAGGCTAGGGCCAGCGGGGCGGGGGTGGGTGCGTTAGTACCGAAGTCGCTTGGGCGAAGAGCAGGATGGGAGGTGAGATGATGCACATAGGGGTGGCAATGCGGCGTGATGGCAATGTGAGGCAGGGGGTATGCGATGAAGCCAGTGGAAGAGAAGGGTAGTGGCGAGGGAGTGGCATCCTTAACACGGTGGCCACCTTAATGCCGGGCAATGGGGGCGGAGGCCCCTGAGCGGGCACGACAGAGAGGAGATGATGGGGCGGTGTGGCAGAGCGGAGGTAGCCGAGCAGGGGCAATGGAGTGAGGAAGCATCGAAGGTGATTGTCAGGGTGACACGATGGGAGGACGAGCGGCGCCGGAGGAAGAGTGGGGCGGCATAAGTATATGGGGTGGCTTCGGGGTAGGAGGATGGAGTTGCGTCAGAGGATGAGATGGAGGTGCAGAAAAGCAGAGACGGAGAATCATAGGCGGCGATAATGGTGTGGAAGCTCTGGCTCGGTGGACATAGAAAGGGAATAATATAGGAAGAAGGAAAGAAATAGAATATAAAAAAGAATAAAATAAAAGGAAAACCAAAAGTAAAAATGAAAAATTGAAGGAAACAATATGGAAAAAAGTGGAAAAGAAATAGAAGGAAGAAGATAGAAAAAGAGAAAATATAAAGAAAGAAAAATGGAAAAAATGTTAAAGAATAGTTGATAGTTGGTATAGATTATGTTTAGGGAGTATGACCAGTGCCGGAGGACATACCAAAAAGCAGAAATCTTTTAAAGTATACTGAAAAGATGGAAAATATTCGGTTGGAGTAGCTTTTTTAGAGTACATGAGTGCAAATAGTCTAAAATCCGCATTGGATGACAATGGTTTGGATTCGGGTCGGGTGGAGCAAAAACCCACCCGATATAAACAAGTCCGCGGGTGAAATTTGATACCCACACCTTCTGGTTTCGGGCGGGTCTTGGGTACCCATCGGGTTTGAATAAGTTTTTTTTAACAAATGAATATTTGAACTGGAAAAGAACAGCAACAATTTTTCAATTTGTATTTGACTTTGTTGGTAACTTTTATATAGTACCAGTGTACATATTGTCGGTACCCTACGTACCGGATACCCCTTGGGATTGCAAAGATCACACGGAAACCCATCTAACAGATTTGAAGACCTCTGAAGGCCCCACATGCCAGGCATAATCGGACCTGCTTCCCCGAGATGGTTAGTCCCAGGGCCGCCACGTGTATCATAAGACCGGAGCTATCGCCCACACATGGGAAGGCTCCGGACGGAATACCAATATGGAACCCCCGGATCTAACCCCAGAAAGAGGGAAGCTCTGGTACTGACACGTGTCCAACAGCACCGGACCTACCCGTCCACGACGGTAAGCTCCGGAGCTGCCACATGGCTGAACCGCTGGACCTTCAACTTCAACAATCATGCTGGTGGACCCCCAACGACTCCGGACCTTCAAGGAGCAATCAAAGACTTCAAGACCCGATTAAGTGTCATTAATGCCATATTAATGACACACGATCGGATGGCCCTTAATACCGGTAATGGCACTGTTAAGGCCCGTTACCAGGCTATTAAGGGTAATTAACCTCATTAATTGTGTATCAAGCATGTGTAACCGCCGAGGCCACATGTCGGGCCAGGCTAACGGTGTAATGACCAGTCCTTGTACTATAAAAGGACTGGTCGACGATACACAAGGGACGTCTCCAGACCACTTTTGGACTCCCTGACCTAGACGAGCTTCTTCTTCTGGAGCGTCTTCTAGACTCACACGCTCATTTCAACACTAACACACCCCGTGGAGTAGGGTATTATGCTCAGCCGGCCCAAACCACGTAAATCTCTGTGTCCACTTGTCTTTCACCTTCTTGAATCTCTGTGCGCCCATTACAGAACTACAACTCCTTGATCTACCAACGATAGTGTCAGGAGATCTGCCAGATCAAAACACCGATAGTTGGCGCGCTAGGTAGGGGGTGCCCGAGATTTCAAGTATGTTGAACTCAGCTGCTGGATCATCCAACGACAATCCTGCTGTTCAACCTGCTAGGAGTAATCCCTCCAACATGCAGCAACCAGTAGGTGCCACGGCTCCAGCAGGAGTCATGCCTCCACCGCCATTGCCCGCAGCAACAAATCAAGCTGGGCAGCGTGACGGTGCATCGGTGTCGGTCACCGCATCGGTGAATAACAACAACCCTGAACACGCACTCCATGCAGCACATGCTCTCCTTCAACACCCACCACCTCCAGGTGCATCCCAGGGTGTAATGGAGTAGTGGAGGACTGACGTGGAACGTCTGGTTGCAGCAGCAGCTGACCGCATCAGCAACCAAGGTCCTCCCCCTTTGGGGCGGGCCCCATTGCAGCGTCGGACTGTGTTAGGCAGACTTGGTCTGCATGCTTCCCAAAACAGGAGGCGTGCTGCATCTTAGCAAGTTACGTCGCTACCTTCCGGGGCGCGACGCACTCATACAGTAACCAGGCTTTCAACTCATGACCTCCGGGCGGAGCTTGATCGTCGTTACCATCAACAGGACGACCGTGTCCATATCGAGCGTTCTCGCGAAAGGCGAGAGGATCAAGACAGTCCTGCTCCCGAGGGAGTAGGCTGTTTTGCCCTGGCCATGCACCTACGCATGGTTAGATGGCCACAAAAGTTTCGGCCTTACCTGCCGGAGAAATTTGATGGGACTGTTAATCCTGCTGTGTTTCTCTAGATTTACTGCACTGCAATCCTTGCGGCCGGAGGTAACGAGGCTGTAATGGCCAACTACTTCCCAGTGTCCTTGACTGGGACCGCCAGGTCCTGGTTCATGAGCCTTCCTCACAACTATATCAATAGTTGGGAGGAATTGTGCCAACAGTTCACCGCCAATTTCGGGAGTTCATACACCCGACCAAGCACCGAACTGGACCTTTTTGTAGTCGTGCAGAAGGGGGGACAATCCCTGCGCCCATTCATTCAGAGGTTCTCCCAGGTACGAAACACTATTCCTTCTATCTCCAGCGCCTCTGTTATCATGGCATTTAGACAGGGCGTACGAGATAAGAAGATGCTCGAGAAGCTAGCGATCAAGGATATCACCAGCGTCACAGAGCTCTTCAGCTTGGCAGACAAGTGTGCCAAAGCTGCGAAGGGCTATGAAATGCACTTCAAACCACCTCCGGAGGATGGTAAAAAATCCTCCAAAGGCGAAGCCACTACCTCCGGGAGTGGTAAAAAGAAGAAAAAGTCCAATGGCAAGAAGAAGCCGTCAACCGGCACATCTACTGCTGCAGCTGCTGCAGCTCCGGGTGGCCAGGGGCCACGCCCCGAGAAACGACCTCGACCGTCCTCTGAAGACGGTGGCAACTCCAAAGTGTGGTGTCCTATTCACAAGTTGAACATCCACAACTTGGAAGACTACCGGGAGGTCCAAAACCTTGCCGAGAGCTACAACAAGCGCTGGGAAGAAGTTCCTTTCCGTCAGAGGTGATAGGAAAAAGATGAGGCCCGATCTTCCGAAAGGTAATGGATAAGTCGGTTGATGCAGATCTCGACGTTGATGATCCGAGGCTCTCGAGTAGAAAACGAAAAACCCCTGCAATCACTACACCACCGCTCCGTTGGTTATCAACCGTGCTTCACACGATTGACCTCGCCAAGAAGGCTAATCCCTGCAAGTGCAACCGAGAACACGAGCAAGAACATAGAAGACACGATCTGAAATCGCGAAGTTGGGGTTTCACAAACCGAAGAACGGCGATATTATTGATCTAAGCAAAACCTAATTGTTTATGGCGGCTACTATGGAGTATATATAGGTGGGAGGACGTCCAAGGGGGTGTTGGGGTCGTGACCTAACCCTAATATACAAAAATAATGGACTTAAACTTGATATATGGCCCAATGGCCCAATACGGTGGTGCAGCACCCTGACAGATTCTGTACTTGATTTTGTTTCGAAGATTCCTGTCGACTCCTAAGGTATTTTGACATGGGACCGGCGCCATTGGAAAGGTTATCCTCTCTCCTTTCCGTGCATATTTAGAACGTCCATAACGGAGTTCGTATGCGTCCTGGGCGTGCGTTTTAGTGCGTACTGCTCCTGGACTCCGAGTTGGATACGATTTGGAGTTTGGTTCGGTTTCCATCTTCTTTGAACGAATTCTCTGGTCTTTCATGTCCCTAATACTCTCTCCAAGTACTCCTTAAACCTCTTCATGGATCCTAATCACAAATAAATCATTAAGTAGCAATCTATGCTCAAAAACATATAAGGAAATATATAAGAACGAGTTCACCTCTGAAATTAATTGGTGTGTATGAACTCTATTGATTGCATCTTGTATGTTCAATGGAGTGTTGTTTGTATCCATAGAAGTGATGTCCCCATCATCCTCCCCTTCTTGAATTGGAGTCGTCCTCGAATCAAGTTCATCTTCTCTTATGTGTTGGTCCAAATGTGCAACGCCATCAACTCTTTTTGTATGCATGAATGGAGGAGGCCAAGGTGGTGGACGACATAGTGCGCCATCTTGATCTTGTCCATCAAATAAGAGTGCACATTCACTTGAGCCAGGATCACAAACAAATAAACATTGTGCCATGTTTATTTGTGCAATGATAATATGCATGATCTCATCAAGAGGGAAGGAAAACAGAAAGTCGATGAAGCTCCGGCTGAAGAGGAGTTAGGCTTTCAGGACCCTAAAAAGGTCCTGAAGGCTGTTTACACCTCCGTCGACGACGACTCCGACGTCTCTGACAATGAGCGTCGAAATACCATGAACACCATCTTTGGTGGTTCGTGGGACATCACCTCTCGCCGTGTCCTCAAGACAATGCGGCGGGACATGGCATCAGTAGCTCCTACAGCCAGGGCAGAGCCTCATCGAAAGTGGATGGACACCACCATCACTTTTGATGCTTCGGACTGCCCTCGGAACATGATCGGAGCTAGTCAACTACCTTTTATGGTATCTCCGACCATCAATAACATTCAACTCCACCATGTAATGGTGGACGGAGGTTCGGGGCTGAACCTCATAAGCTTCGAAGCTTTCGTCAAGCTTCAGCTCTGACCTTCGGACCTTCGCCCCTCCCGACCTTTCTCCGGAGTAGGCCCGGGGGCCATAACCCCACTCGGTGCCATTACTCTCCCCGTGACCTTTGAGACTCGGGAGAATTATCACACTAAGAAGTTGGTCTTTGACGTTGCTCAGATCAACTTACCTTTCAATGCCATTCTGGGCAGGCCTGCCTTGTACAAGTTCATGGCTGCTGCTCATTATGGCTACCTGGTGTTGAAGATGTCAACACCAGCTCGTGTTCTCCGGATCCGCAGAGACCACACTGTTAGAGTGATTGCTCTAGAAGAACTTCATGCGCTTGCTACAGCGCAGGAGGAAGAGTCCAGGCAGGAACAAGCTCCGAAACACCCGAGCATTCGTCAACGAGGCTCAACCTCCGCACCTCGCGTGCAACCAAGCGGCGACACCGACATCCCCGTCAAAGTCGTCCAAATCGGTTCCGATGCCGCTTAGACCACCCGTATATCGGGAGGTCTGAATGACAAATAGGAACTCGCGCTCATCACTTTCCTCTGGGCTAATGTTGACGTGTTTGCCTGGAAACCATCGCAAATGCCTGGGATCCCTAGGGAAGTGATCGAGCATAATCTGAAGATCTATCCTGACGCTCGGCCTATGCACCAGAAGTCCCGGAAGCAATCAGTATTGCAACAGAACTTCATATGACAAGAAGTGAAGAAGTTGCTCGAAGCTGGATTCATCCGAGAAGTCTTCCATCCAAAATGGCTGGCATACCCAGTCGTTGTACCCAAGGCTGGCGAAGCTTCAGATGTGTATCGACTACACAAAACTGAATAAGGCATGCTCAAAAGATCCATTCCCACTACCTAGAATAGATCAGATAGTGGATTCCACCTCTGGGCGTGAATTACTGTGTTTCCTAGACGCATATTTTGGGTACATCAAATCAGAATGTCTAGGGAAGATGGAGAACATACTTCTTTTATCACAGTAGATGGATTGTACTGCTATACTGCCATGCCATTTGGTCTCAAGAATGCAGCTTCAACATTTGTAGGAGCTATGTACAAAACCTTTGGAGATCTCATCGGAGACGTAGTGGAAGTGTATGTTGATGACATCGTCATCAAGATTAAAGACAAGGAGTCACTCCTTGACACTTTGCAAGCTGTCTTCGACAAGTTGTTAGTCACTCGCACGAAGCGGAACCCAGACAAGTGCGTCTTCGGGGTTAGCTCCGGAAATATTCTTGGTTTCCTGGTAAACCACCGGGGCATAGAGGCAAATCCGGCGAAGATTAAAGCCATTGAGGATATGCGGCCACCAGCTCACATCAAGGACGTCCAGAAACTGACTGGATGTCTAGCTGCCCTCAGCAGGTTCATCTCAAGACTGGCGGAACGGGCGCTACCCTTCTTCAAGCTATTAAGGAAGTCCGGACCATTCCAATGGTCTAATGAAGCAGAAAAGGCATTCCAGGAGCTAAAGCAGCTTCTCACCACTCTACCAACCTTGGTAGCTCCGAACCCTGGTGAGCCCTTACAGCTTTACATTTCGGCAACTGACGAGGTTGTCAGCATGGTCCTGGTTGCGGAGAGACCAGAACTATCCCAAGCTCAGGAATCCAGACCCCTCCGGGAGGGTTCGGAGGTTCCTGAAGGTGAGTCTGGGTCCCAGCCCCCAGACTTGGATCTCCAAGGAGTTACTCCAGAAGATATGGACCCCTCTGGGAGTGTCCGGATCGCTCCAGTAGAAGCTCCGGGTTATCCAGCAAGGACCCGGAGGTCCCTGAAGTAGGCCTGGACCCCTCCGGGAGCATACGGGTCGATGTGGAGAAAGCTCTGGGCCCCTCCGGGAGGGTCTGGACAGTCCAGCGCCCAGTGTACTTCATCAGTGAAGTACTACATGATGCCAAGACTCGATACCTAGAGGTGCACAAGCTTCTCTACACAGTTCTCATCGCCTCTAGGAAGCTTCGCCATTACTTCCAAGCTCACAAGATCTCAGTGGTGACTTCTTATCCACCTCGTGCGATCTTGCATAATCCCAATTCTACTGGGAACATTGCAAAGTGGGTAGCTGAATTGGCCAAATTCAATCTTGAATTCGTCCCAAGACAAGCGATCAAGAGTCAAGCATTGGCAGACTTCGTGGCGGAATGGTCCCCCTCTCCATCAAACCCTGGGGGCCCTAGTGAGCAGAAGCCAGAACTCAAGGCTCTAGTCTTCACCGAACCTCACTGGACCCTCTACTTCGACGGCTCCATGCAAAAGCAGGGGGTTGGAGCTGGAGTCCTTCTCCTCGCTCCAATTGGGGAGAAGGTAAAATACATGGTGCCCCTTGACTTCAAGGCGACCAACAACATGGCGGAGTATGAAGCACTCATTTACGGACTAAAGGTGGCACTATCATATGGTATCAAGCAGCTGTTAGTCAAGGGAGATTCGCAACTCATCATCAAGCAGGTGAAGGGTGAATTCTCCTGTAACAATCCTCAACTAGCTGCTTATCTCCTTGAAGTCCAGAGGCTTTAGAAGGACTTCAAAGTCCTGGACCTCCACCATGTCCAGCGTGTCCATAACGCTGAAGCTGACGAACTCTCGACGAAAGCGTCAACCGGAGCTCCGGCTCCTGACGGAACCTTCGTCCGTAGGTTGTCAAAACCCACAGCTCAGCCTGCCGAACTGAGCAAAGGGGGCGAGACCAGCATCCCGAAGCTGGCGGTCCCGATGGCCCTGTTACCATGGCAGCCATCAAGGGTCGTAGGTGCTGCTGGAAGCTCCGAGCAACCCAGCACACAAGACTCAAATGCTCAAGCTAGATCTGATGCATGGATCTCAGAGATCCGGAGCTACTTGAAAGACAATATCCTTCCTGATGATCATGTATCCACTGACTGGATAGTCAGATTGGCTAAAAGATACACGCTAGTAGAAGGGGATCTCTACCGGCATGGTGCCAACATCGTCCTAATGCGATGCATCACAGGGGAAGAAGGTTGCGAGCTCCTCGCAGAAATCTATGGAGGTGAGTGTGGGAACCACGCGTCTTCCCGCACGCTGGGCGATAAAGCCTTCCGGCATGGCTTCTACTGGCCTGTAGCGCTCCAGGATGCAACTGAGCTGGTGAAGAAATGCGAAGTATGCCAGTTCCATGCAAAGCAAATTCACACACCGGCTCAGCCTCTACAAATGATACCTCCTACATGGCCTTTCGCTGTGTGGGGGATGGACATCTTGGGACCTTTCCCAAGAGCCGTCGGAGGTTACAAGTTCCTGTATGTTGCCAATGACAAGTTCACCAAATGGCCAGAAGCAACTCCAGTTGTGACAATAAACAAACAATCAGCTATCAACTTCTTGTGGTCCATCATATGCATATTTGGAGTCCCGAACAAAATCATAATAGATAATGGGACACAATTCACAAGATCTGCTTTCCAAGGATACTGCGAAGACCTTGACATCCAAGTCAGCTACGCCTCCGTAGCTCACCCGGCAAGCAATGGCCAAGCCGACAGAGCAAATGCAGAAATCCTGAAAGGACTCAAGACGCACACATATGAGCGCCTGAAAAAACATGGAACCAACTGGATCAAAGATCTTCCACCCACTCTATGGGCCAATAGGACAACTCCAAACCGGTCAACTGGAGAGACACTCTTCTTCCTGGTGTACGGAGCTGAAGCAGTCCTTCCTCCAGAAATCACCTTGGGGTCGCTCCGGGTCCGTACCTCCGACGAAGCCACGCAGGACCAGCTCTGGCGTGAAGACCTTGACCTCCTTGAAGAGGGAAGGTGCCGAGCAGCTGTTCGGAATGCCCGATACCGCCAAGCTCTTTTGCGCTATCACCAAAGGCATGTTCACAGCCAACAGCTCGAGGAAGGCGATCTGGTGCTATGGAGAATACAATCCAGAGAAGGGTTAAACAAACTCTCCCCCAGCTGGGAGGGACCCTTCCAAGTGATCAAAGTATCCCGTCTCGGATGCGTTCGCTTGGCAACTGAGGATGGGACACCTATCCCAAATCCTTGGAACATTGAGCACCTCCGTAAGTTCTACGCTTAATATTACGGAGGTGAGTCTGTAATTACATATGATGTATGTTATAGAGTTATTGTACAGAGTCGGGTAGCTCCTCCGGGAGGGCAGCCGGACCTATCCCATTAGGTCCGCAACGTCCATGCAACACTTATTTCAGTCTCATAACTAAAAGTGTAGCTAGCTACCTTAGGTCAAACAAGAAACGAAACACACTTAGCCTGGTTCCGTACCCTAAGAGTGTACTTGTCTCCCCTGTACCCCGGACCTATAATGAAAGACATCATTATATGAAAATAGACTCCACGTGCATTTACTTTGTACATGCTCAATATTTTTTATTTTTCTTTCTTGTCTATAACAAAGTTGTGCAATTTTTAAGAAACTTTAGCTCGACCAATTCATGTACAATTCGAGTTGAATTGTCTATTCATCTGGGTCCAAATATTGTGGATGGTCTACTCGTCTAAATGCCGCCAAGCCAATCTAGGGCCGGAGTGTGCTATCGACATAGCCTAGTCATGCACCCTAAGTACGCCACTCTACCTAAACCCCGGCAGGCCAAAGTAAGGCGAGTGTAGAAATGGTCGGACCTGAAGGAAACAAAATGGTGCTCTTGATTGTATTTAGAATTGTGTTCGACCTAAAACTTTCTCGAGAATAGTAAGCCACAATGAAGTTATAGATAGGAAGCGGATTTTACTGTTTTTCTTGACTTCAGTGTGCAGGAAAAATAAATATTTCATGATGATGGTGAATGAAGTCGGAGCTGCCAAAGTTCCGACATCCTCTAGGCGGCTTGTGGTCGATGTTCAAACATTGACATCAAGTGTCGCTGGAGCTACTCAGCTCCGGTAAATCTAGGAGGCAAGCCGTTAACGTGAAGAAAAGATGGTGGAAAGACTCTATAGTGGAGCTGTTGTCGATACACCACGTGTTGACAAAGGTCATTGCCGGAGCTACCAAGCTCCAACACCCCAGAGGGCTAACCGTTGATGCTCTACGCGTTGATGGAGACTACTGCCGGAGCTACTAAGCTCCGACGATGGTCAACGCTGGAGCCACTAAGCTCCAACAACCTCAGGGGGCCTACACTATCGAAGACTTCGGATTCTACAAGTTCGAAGCACGCAAGTCTTCAACAACTAATACATCCTCTTGGTACATGTTCACAATCAAATTGTGTACATCTACCAGGGGGCCAAGTGAGACAAAAGAGTTGAAGAAAAAAACTAAAATTCACAAAAAATTTGGATTTCATTCATCTGGAGACAAGAGATTACAAAATTGGAGAAGAAGAAGAGAGAATACAAGCGGGAGCTACAAAAGAGATGGTCCTAGACCCTGTGGAAGAACTAGGCGACCTTCTGGGCAACCTCCGACACACTGGCTTGGGTGGCTTCAACCTCTCCTTCCATGGGACCTTCGAGCACCGGGTCCAGAGGGAATTGAGGGTCCCGGCTGGTGTAGCACGTCAGCACGAAATCTGCGACGTTCTTCGCCAGGGACTGTCCCTCAGTTTCCAGCTGGTCCGCGATAACAACGGCCATCTTGGTGAGCTTGTTGCCTGCTGAACTCAGCGCCTCTAATGCCTGGTCCAGCTTCGGCTCCGGATCATCCGGATGCACGGGACTGAAGCCCATTGGCATCAGCGTGTCGTTGGCTTTGCCCAAGGAGTCCCAAATTTGTTGGGACTCTGCAACCCTTGTGCTTTGCATCTCCTCCAGGGATCTTTTGGCCGCCGCAAGCTCCGAGTTCTCCCGAGCAAGGCGCTCCACCTCTTTGGCATTCTGCTGAATCTTTTCAGCAACCTGCCTTTCGAGTTTACTGAGCTCTTCCTCTCGGAGATGGATCTCATTCCGGCGGTTGACCAGATCCTTCTCTCGGCCCCACACTTTCTTCTCCATGGCGGCGACGGCATTCTCCTGCTTGTAGAGATCTTGCCCTCGCTCCCAGGCCTTCTTCTCCTCTTCCTCGCAACACTCCTCTAATTTCTTGGTGCGTTCTTCGAGGATCTTGTCAGCCAGAGCTGTCTTTTGGACAAGCTCTTCCTCCCCCTTCACGAGGTCGTCCTGCAGCTTCAGGAGTTTTTGCTCTTCATCTTCGAGCTTTCTCTCCCGCGCCTCAAGAGCCCCTCGACACTTAACGAGGCTATCGTGGATGGCGGCGAGCCTCTCCTGGTGGTCATCCGCTGCACTATTGGTAGCTTTGGCCTGCTCATAGATGGCCTGGGACTGGTTGTCGAGGGATTGCGTCATGCTTTCCCTCTCATGCATCAGCTTACCCCAGTACTCCAAGCGGACCTTCTCCCTTTGCACCCACTCCTTGTCGTCAGCCAGCCTCGACTGCGCCAGCTTGGTCTCGAAATGGAGTCGGTTGCGCCACCTCCTAAGTGTTTGGCGCTCCTCCTCGAGGGACTTGCTATCGTGGTAGAAAGCCAGCTGGACCTGGCGAAGACTAGAGCAGGCGTTATCAATAGACAACGATAGAGGGATCGGGTTCGGACCTGCCGGGGTCCTCTCCGCTGGCTCCAGCGGATCTTCAGTGACAAAAATTGGGTCCCACTCTACAAGAGCGGTCCTCTGAGCTTCCACGGCACTAGGGCCGTCCTCCGGGATAGCCTCGGCCGCCGCCGAGGAAGGTCCTGCAACAAAAGTTCTGACCTCCAGAATTGACTCCAAAGGTCCCGCCGCCAGGTCATCAACAACTGGCCCCTCAGGCGGGGGCCAGCAACTTCATCTTGGCACCCTGTCTCAGCAGCGGGCACCTCTGGGATAACCACTTCCCGAGCGAGTGTTGAAGGTTCGGTTGTAGCAGAAGCTACTTCTGGCTCCAGCGCAGGCGCCTCCTCCACCGTTGGCTCAGGTGCTGGCACTTCGACCATCATGGGCTCGAGTGTTGGTGCTTTGACCATCATAGGCTCAGGCGCCGACACCTCCGCAGCAACTGGCTCGGACGCCAGAACCTCTTCAACGACCGGCTCTACAGCCGAAACATCATCAGCAACCAGCTCTACCGCCGGAGCTTCCTCAACAACCGGCTCAAAGTGCCGGAACTTCATCAACACCCGGTTCCACCGTCGGGACCTCATCAACCACTGGCTCGACTGCCGAGGCTTCAACAACATCTGGCTCTAGGGCCAAAATCGCAGCTACCTCCGGCTCTGTGGCCGGAGCATCCAACATCTCAACATCCAAGCCTGGAGCTTCAACCTCCAGGGCTTGTGCCGCTAGTACATCTTCATTCCCGTGGTCCGACACTACCACAGGAGCTTCTGGGGATGAGTCGAGGTCCAAGACCACGACAGCCAGTGCTGGGGCTGCTGTAGCCTCAGCCACCTCTTGGGGCGGCGCTGGAATTGGAGTCAGGGCTTCAGCCTGCACAGCCTCAACTGCTGCTGCAGGGACCGGAGCTTCAGCCCTTTTCTTAGGCACGCTGTGGATGAAGGATGAAGAGACTCAAAATACAGACATAACAATAAAACAACTGGGTGAAGTAAAAAATCAAAAATTACCTCAGAAGGCTTCCGCACCAGTTAGCACGGAACATCTTTTCCGGACGCTCCAGACAGACCCCAGCCGCCAGTGGCGTGGAAGTCCCGGAAGGTCCCCCGGAGCTTGCTCCTGCTACCGGCATTGCCTTGGTCAAGGCCCCCCTTGACCGGGAAGGACCTCCGGACCCAGAGCCCTCAGCTGGCCCTGGTGCTGGAGTCACACGGCTGGAGCTAGCACCCAGGGAAGATGCCGCCGCTGAAGACCTCCCCCTCCGGGGAGAAGGAGCTGCCGTGGAAGAAGCAGGCCTGGCGGACCTTCTGTCGGCATGCTTCAACTTCCTTTTATGGCTCGAGGGCTCGGCCAACTTCTTGCCCTTGCCGACGACTTCGGTTCTTGGCTTTGGGGCAGGAGCAAAGCTGCCTTCAGGAGCTCCAGAGATCGCCAACCCGGTGGTTGAACGCCTCTCAGTGACACCAAGGTCGTCAAGCATCGACATCGTCCGCCATAGCTCCCTGCTGAACTCTGCCTCTATGTTCAGAGGGAGGAAATCTGCCGGCGGAGCCAAGTCATCACCCTCGACGTCGATGCCGTGCTGAAACTTCTTGAGGTGGAACTCCAAAGTTGCACCCTCCATGTTGGACTTCAAACCGGTCTCGATCCGGTCATCGTCCAGCATACTGTTGAGGGCCCAAGCATGCGTCTCCCTCTTCTTCAGAGCCCACTGTTGGTCAGGAAGTTGCAAAACACCGCCTGAGGAGTCACCCCTCCTTTCACGCACAGGTGGATCCTAGTCAGAGCAGGGTTGAAGGCGTCCGACAACACTGGAGCTTCACTCCAAACTGCAGTGTCGATGTTGGGGAGGCCTTCCCGCAGCTCCCGCTTCTCGTGCTCATCCACCCTGACTACAATCCAATCCTTCTTCCAGTCTCCCACTTCCCAGAAGGGAACGACCGCAAGTACTTGTACGGGCACTTCTTGCACTTCACAAAATAGTAGAAGCCAAGGTACTCGTCACTCCTGCCCGTAGTGTGGACAGTGAAGAAGGTGCGGAAGAGCTCAATGCAGGGGGGAATGCCCACCCACATCTCATAGAAGTGGACAAAGATCGACACCAGGAGAATGGAGTGGGGGCCAAGGTGGTACAGCTGCAGACCATAGAAGTCTAGCAGCATCAAGAAGAAAGAGGAGTAAGGTGGGATCAGTCCCACCATAGCGTACGCGGAGAAGTACACTATGTCGCCGGCATGTTCCTTCTCGAACGGAAGTTTGCCGGCGTGGACCAAGTGGTTGAAGAAGTCAGGGGACCATCCCATGAGGGCCTGGACCTTCTTCAAATCACCATCGGTCTTCGGTCGGCTCTGGCAGAGACCCAACTCCATCGCAGCACAGCGAGGCAAGAGAGGAAAAGCAAGCGAAAGTTTGGAAGGTTTTAGCACAAGTTCGAATGAAAGGCATAAAGAACCCCAAACGGTGCATGCTTTCCTTATAAAGTAAGCCCCCGCAACGCTTGGATGGAAACCTCAGAGGAGCCGACGATACCAGTCAAAAACTTCACCCTGCCAATGACAAGGGGGCCCGGGGCCACCCTGACGATCAAGTTGAGGTCCTTACCCCAGGCGAATGGTTGTCATCATGAAAGGCGGGAAACCCGAAGGTGGCATCCTGACAGGGCGCGCGGAACCGATACGATTTTCGTATCGGGAACCGGCAACCTTCAATTGCGTGAGATACGCACGCTGAGATCTCACCAACCGCCTCCAGGATATGCCACGTGGCGGAGGTTTAACTGCGAACTATCGCCAGCGGCACGTCCGAAGACCCTTTAAGACACGGCTCAAAAACTGAAGAATGGACCCACCTCCGGCAGAATGACTTCATCCAAAAGGTCTCTCCCGGAGGTGGGCCCAGGGGGCCACTATCGGTACCCTACAGACCGGATACCCCTTGGGATTGCAAAGATCACAAGGGAACTCCATCTACCAGATTTGAAGACCTCCAAAGGCCCCACATGTCAGGTGTAACCGGACCTGCTTCCCCGACATGGTTAGTCCCAGGGCCGCCACTTGTATCATAAGACCGGAGCTACCGCCCACACATGGGAAAGCTCCGGACGGAATACTAGTATGGCACCCCCGGACCTAACCCCAGAAAGAGGGAAGCTCCAGTACTGACACGTGTCCAACAGCACCGGACCTACCCGTCCATGATGGTAAGCTCCAGAGCTACCACGTGGCTGAACCGCCAGACTTTTAACTTCAACAATCAGGCTGGTGGACCCCCAACGGCTCCGGACCTTCAAGGAGCAATCAAATACTTCAAGACCCGATTAAGTGTCATTAATGCCATATTAATGACACACGATCGGATAACCCTTAATACCGGTAACGACACTGTTAAGGCCTGTTACCGGGCTATTAAGGGTAATTAACCTCATTAATTATGTATCAAGCATGTGTAACCGTCGGGGCCACATGTCGAGCCAGTCTAACGGTGTAACGACCAGTCCTTGTACTATAAAAGGACTGGTCGACGATACACAAGGGACGTCTCCAGACCACTTCTGGACTCCCTGACCTAGACGAGCTTCTTCTTCTGGAGCTTCTTCTAGACTCACACGCTCATTTCAACACTAACACACCCCGTGGAGTAGGGTATTACGCTCAGGCGGCCCGAACCATGTAAATCTCTGTGTCTACTTGTCTTTCACCTTCTTGAATCTCTGCGCGCCCATTACCGAACTACAACTCCTTGATCTACCAATGGTAGTGTCGGGAGATCTGCCAGATCCAAACACCGACACATATGATTCAGTTGGACCAGAAAACATAAAAGAACAGTGTTGTAAGATTGCATCTCATTCTCCCATAGGTAAGATTCATACCTGTTTAAGGAAACACATGCTTCATTTGGGAGAAATATAATGTAGGGGTCGGGGATGGCGATGGCGACCAGGTCGAGGGTGGCAGCGAACGGCCGCGGTCGAAGATGGTGCTTGTGAGCTGGACATCGGACGAAGGAGGTGAAGCCGCACGACCAATGACAATGGTGACTGTTCCGAGGCCAGGTGTCCTTGCAGCAACAAGGGCTAGGCGGCGGCGTTGGCAAGGTAGCGACGCTAACACCGGGGAGCATGCGGTGGTGGGGCCAGGTTCCCCGGTGGCTGTGGGTTGGGAGCAACCATGAGCCATAGATTGGGCTGCAGATATGCAGTTTCCATGGCGGTGCCAGCTGGGTTCAGGGCACCTGCCTGCTAGGGTTGCGGTTGAGAGTAGAAGTGTGGTGGTCTAGTGGGTTGGGCCCCAGATCTGCAGTCTAGATGGGCTATTTTTCTACACCATTTCGGGCGCCCGATGGAGACCCGCGGTGACAACTTAAAGACGCAACCAACATGGACCCAAATCTGCGAGTGGGGTTCACATTCCTAAACCCGACAAAACAACAAACATTGCGGGTGAAAATTGAAACCTACACCCGCCCGCTCTCGGGCAGATTTCGGGTGCCTGTTAGGTTTGCACAAGTGTAATAGAAATTCAATTAACAGATAAATATTTCAATAGCACATCAATTTTATTGAGGCTAAATATCATCTATATATTGATAGAAATACTAAAGAGTGAATTGTTACCATTTTTTGGGACGATCATGTAGGGATTGTGGAACTGCAGATCATGTAGTGCACTCTCGATGTGTAAATATCCCTCTTGATGGCCAAGCATCCCAAGAAGGACCAATCAACCTCGCTAAAATGGACCAATCAAAAAATTTCGTACAAAAAAATTTAGTATAAGGATGCTACACACACCTTCCCTTTGCATCTGATTTTATGGTGTTGAGATTAGCTTCCCACCCGGTAACCAAGATGTTTTGCTAGGGGCAAACAAAGTTAGAGCAATAAGAGAGAAATATACGCATTACCTGACACTTGTCGCTGATGGAGAAGGCAGCGGACTTGGCCTTCACTGCTGCCATGGCCACTACACGGCGCGCACTACAGCTACTCTACTAATGATGGGGGTAGAGAATGGGCCAAAAGCAAGAGGCTAGCTAGAGCATCAGGGGCGGAGGCTAGGAGTAGGGGGCTGCTAACGGCGGCAGGGGCAGGGGCCAGGTGCAGCTGCCAAGGGTGGGGGACTGAAGACGGCGGCAGGGGCGAGGCGGCGGGACCGAGAAAGATGGGGTTGGGGGTGGCTAGGGCTGAGAGTAGTTGGAATACACCTAAATATAACATGGGCTCTGGAGTATCGTGGTCTGGGCTGTATTTCAGGTGGGCAATTTTTCTATATTATTCTGGGCAACCGACGAGCACCAACAGGTGAAAAATGAAATCCGCAATAACAAAATCAAGTTGGATGAACATTGGACCCTTGGGCAAAAAGTCCCACCCACACCCATTGGGTGCCAAACTCAACGAGGACCCGCATGTGGAATTATCGTCTCTAGTTGCAGTGAGAGATGCTAAACTGACCTTTACGATCTGATTGCTACAGTGCAATGTCAAACATAGAGATCATTATAGCCACAAGGAGTAAGGAAATGATTGCCTCATGTGTGTAACGTCAGATTCACTTCACTGCATGCCCAGTGACATTAGTGAGGTACACCTAAAAGTTGAGGTGGCACACCAAGAAGATGCTAAGGAAGCAAAAAAGTTGTACCTCACTGGCGTAGCCCATCGTACTAGAGTGTGATAATGATGTGGAAGTCTCGACAAGGTGAATAAAGTGGGTGAGTGCCTAGTTGAAGGGGTGCCTGGAGTTGGTCCCTAAGTCAATGTTCTCAGTAGCCGATGATGTTTGGAGTTGGGTGGCGCTCCTGATGGCCAGAAGAAGACAAAGGCAGCACGACATGGGGGAGCGAGGCATGGTAGCGTGGGGGAGGGACAAATGGATAAGGTAAGAGAAGGAGAGGTCGGTCTAGTAGGAAGATAAGGAAAGAGAGAAGAGAAAAGGAAAGACAAAAAGAAAAAGTAATCATGTGTATTTTCTAAATAGTGAATGTAATTTTATTGAGATACATATATGATATAATATAGGATAGGAGACAGTTATATGACATAATATAAATTATGTGGTAGTTAGAATAGAAGTCTACGAGTGTAGAGAACTAAACTGTAAAATTGAGAATCTTCTAAAGTTTAATCTAAGGGACTAAGAATATTCCTTAAAATGTGATATTTAGAGGTCCACGAGTCTGAACATTTTTAGCATCTGCATGGGAATGAAATTATCTAAGAGTACATCCTATTTTAGTCATTTGTGAGGTGCTGAATCATTCAACGTGATTTGACGCGACATGCTTCTACGACTCTCTATAGACTGGGGACCATAAATGCTCGTGTGGTGATGCCAAAGAGCTGGATGGCTCCGCAGTTCCCTGTTGCCATCGAAATGCTTCATCCAGGTGGAAAAGGCTCGTTCAATTTCTCATCGATGATATTTCACATTTTTGAACCATGAAAAGTGAGTTCTTTTGGAGTCATGGTTACGAGGTGTCGTAAACGCGTCTAAAATTCACAGGTCACAGTTGAGAAATGGAATATTTTTCAGAATGAAAGGTGAAAAAGTCAAATTCAGATGAAACTTGAAGTCTCTTTTCCCTACTCACCAATGGTGTATCCAAGCATATATAGATTTTTCTAAAAAAATGGATATGTAGATTGCAACACTGAAATTAAATGAACAAATGTTTATCAAAACTCTATTGGAAGGCCAAATTACAAAAATCGCATGACAACTAATTGTAAGAGAAGAAACCATTTAATGGGTAATGAATTATTCCATTTATAATATCTTTGGGTTATAAATGTCATTTCATCAGGGGTTGTCACATCATCTACTTGAAGATGATGATTTAACATGCTTAGTTGGCATTATGATGATAAATTATGGAGAAAACTCGTAAGCATAGTATATGGTTGAGAAACATCCGTAAGGATGACAAATCTTGAATAATAAAAATGGAAATATGGAAGAAGAGAAAAAAAGAAAGAAGAAATAGAAGAGATTGAAAGAAGCAAAAGTTGAAAGGAAAGAGGAAAATGGATGAAAAGAGGATGGAAAGAATAGAACTGTAAATGGGTGATAATATTCTTTATAAGATGAATTTAGAGAATCAATGCTACGGACAGCCCAAACATGCCCCACCTCTTGAGGCAGAGAATAAATTGAAATTGTGACAAAATACAGAGAATCTCTGCATTTGGTAATTCTCAAATGAAGAATCTTCACCTTCAACTGTTCCAACTGAAATTGTCTTCCCTTTCAGAATCTGACTTGATTTTGCCTAGAAACCATATTCTAAATTGTGTATTAGATAAAAATAAAATACTAATCAGTACATGCAAAACTGACAGCATTGATACAAAATATTTCAGGTGGTAGGTGGGCCGCCCGAGTCCGGTAGGTTTTGCTCGACGCAAGCAAGGTGGTCTGCCCATATTAGTTGATGATGTCTAACCAACACGACGCCACGTGTGCATGCGTCGTGTCTTGTGAAACCACAACCTTTGAGATGGGAGTAGCTGTCCAGCGGGGGAGCATGCAGGTGCCTGCCATGAAATAAAACCATGCAGCAGGCATGCATGGCCTCCACCAGCCATCCTCGTGTTTCGCCCAAGGCATCCACAGCAGCAGGCGCCGCTTGAGCCGCGCGCAAACAAGATGGTGATATGGCTCCAAGACATGCGGAGAGAGCCACACTCTTAGGCTTAATCTAGTTGCACTTGTGTTACTTAGTGTGCATGTTTCAGTTTGTAAGAGGGACGAGTTTTGCGGGAACCCAAGTGGTCAAAGGCTGAGCCGAGTCCATAGCATTTTTCAGTTGTGATGGTGATCATTTGTGGAGCATAGGAAGCGCGCATGAGCGCGTGGAGTGGATCGTGTGCATGACTCACGTTCCTACGTGAACGAAGGGTGTCAAAAACAGATTGTGTGAGTGTGTGCATGCATTGTACTCAATTCCATTTAACAGTCAATCACAGTTGCATGGTGTGTGACGAACCACCACACAATAACCTGTCCACCAGACACCTCTACGTGAACTCTCTATTCCCGGTGCAACCTCGTTCCTTCGTCTTCGAGTCCGGCATTCCCAAATGCCGGAGCTGAGCGTCGATCGATCTTGCGCGCCAACATGTGGCATCAGAGCCATTACGTCGATCCATACGAGCAGGAGATGGCGGGAGGTGAAGACTCGCAGACGACAAAGATGCCACCTTTTTGCAAGGGTGGTGTCAGCGATGACACGGGCATTCTGGCAGTGGTGGAGCGCGTGGTGAAGGAAGCAAGCAGCTCCCTCGTCTACCCAATATTGACGTGCACAAATTATAGCCAATGGGCTCTTGTGATGAAGGTAAATCTTGAGGCGCAAGATCTCTGGCACGCAGTGATCTCCGAACAGGTTGAACGGCACGATGATAGACTGGCACTGACTGCCATTCTTCACGGCTTTCCGGTGGAGATGCACCTGGCATTGACTGCAAAACTCAGTGCGAAGGCAGTGTAAGAGGCTGTGAAGGGCATGCACGTTGGAGATGACCGCGTGCATGAGGCAAATGCTCAGCAACTCGTGAAGGAATTCAAGATGATCGAGTTCAAGGAAGGTGAGGCAATTGATGAATTTGCAATGAGAATATCCGGCCTTGCTAGTAATCTTCGCACACTTGGCAAGACAATAGAAGAAGTCCGAGTTGTAAAAAAGTTCCTCCGGGTGGTGCCTGCTCGATACATGCAGATCGCATTATCGATCGAGATAGTGTTAGATCTCAACACTCTGTCAGTTGGGAGCTCGTTGGGAGGTTGAGAGCTGCTGAGGAAAGACTTGGAGCAAATGGAGAGGTAACTGA
The DNA here is from genome assembly GCA_036927565.1 of Tuctoria greenei. Taxonomy (NCBI): domain Eukaryota; kingdom Viridiplantae; phylum Streptophyta; class Magnoliopsida; order Poales; family Poaceae; genus Tuctoria; species Tuctoria greenei. Next base: position 6,045,010 of record JAYESD010000005.1, read on the forward strand.
TAAAGCCAGGCATCTACTTCATGTCGAGGACGAGTGGGTGGCCAAGTACAAGCATAGGTTGATGCCTGATTCATAGTCAGGCAACAACAAAATAGGGCCTCACTCATCAAGTAAGAACAAAGGAGGAAGGCAAGCAGATCATGCCAATGCCAAAGTGGCCTCTGAAGGCACACCTCATCGCAAGGGAAAGTGCCGGAATTGGGGAGTGTGGGGGCACTGGGCAAGGGAATGTAAGAAGCCAAAGAAGGAGAGAAAGGAAGAAGCCCATTTGTCAACGACTAAAGATCATTCAGCCCTGTAACTGACAGAGACACAAGTGACTGAAGAAACTATCATGCATGAGGTACACCTGAATGAATCAAGGATGATACCTGTGAAGGATGCAGAAGATATGTAGTATCTGGATTCAGGGGCAAGCTGTCACATGACAGGGGTCAGATCCACACTGTCATCTCTTGATGAAAGTGTAAAGGGATGAGTTCGTTTTGGTGATGGTTCAGTGGTAGAAATTCAGGGTGTAGGCTCTGTCATATTTCAGAGTTGAGAGCATGAGCACAAGGTGCTAGGAGAAGTCTACTACATCCCAAAACTCGTAAGCAACATCATAAGTCTTGGGTAGCTGGAAGAGAGGGGGTGCAAGCTAATGATGCAGTGTGGGCATCTGAGTATATATGATTCAAATCAGGTACTACTCATCAAGGCACCTCGGACAGCAAACAGACTATATATAGCCAAGTTACAGCCTGCACAATCTGTATTTTCATGGCCAAGAGAGATTATGGAGATTGGCTTTGGCATGCTTAATTTGGGCATCAGAATTTCAGATCCCTGCGTGCTCTAGGCCAGAAGAAAATGATCAAGGGCTTCCTGTCATTAATCGCATTGAGCAAGTTTGTGACAGTTGCATCTTTGGCAAGCATCATTGAAGGCCTTTTCCCCAAGCAACTGGATATCAGGCAGAAGACAGGCTTTACTTATTTCATGGAGACCTATGTGGGTATATGTAAGGACCGAATGCCCAAGAGGGGGGGGGGGGTGAATTGGGCTTTCTCGAAAAATTCTAAGCAATGAAACTTAATTTGTAAAGCCCAATCCCTACGCAAACTATCTATGCATTCTAGAGATAAAAACTTCACGGAATATAAAATGCATAAAAGTAAGGGAAAAGAGAAGGATGCAAACTCCCGAGGAGACAAGGATTTATCCCGTGGTTCGGCAAGATCGTCAAGATCTTCCTACATCCACGTTTTGGCACCCACCAAAGGGTTTTGCCACACCCAAGTCACCGAGACGAGGGGTCTTCACTATTCCTCTCCGTTTGCCTCCTTTGGCAAGGTGGAGCTCAAGCCTTGTACAACTTCGACCTTGCGGGCTTCCACACACGCCTTGGCAAGCTCCGGAAGTCTTCTCACAGTTACAAACACCAAGGGCACTCCCTTGAGGGTCTCTCACTATCCTAGAGAGTCCACTCACCCAGAATGGAGGCACACAAGCTCTCTCTCTAGCTAGTTCTAGCCTAAATCTTGGTGTAAAGGTGATCGAAATGATGTGGAGGTGATTGCTCTTGGTATTGAATGCTTGTGGATGTGTTGATAGTGTCTGGTGATCAAGACTTGTCAAAATGACCGGTTTAGGGGGTATTTATAGCCAGCCTCCCCGAAATAGCTGTTGGAAAAGTAGGCTGACAGAACTTTACTGTGAACACCGGATGATCCGATGTGTCCCCTTTAGTTATCATCGGTCAAGTTACTTTAGCTGACGTCATTGTGTTAGATATGACCGTTGTTAGACCGATGTTGATCTTGTCTTCTCATCGGATGATCCGGTGACTCTTCCTCCAGAATTTTCTCAAACTTGATGCTTACTGGAGTAATCGACCAATGTATGCTTCTCTGTACATCGGATGATCCGGTGCTACACTTGGTCCAATGATCTTGCAAACTGTACTGATGGACCGATGTTGCTGAGCCATTCACATCGGATGATCCGGTGAGTACTTTGTTCTGAGGTCTTCTTCTTCAGCTGAACCAACTCGACCGATGTGTTGTTCTGAGGTATCATCGGTTGATCCGGTGAGTTGATTTTGTTTGCTTCGAGTTGTTTCTAAGTGACTTTGTATCTTGCTCGATTGACCTCTTTGATATTTGTTGCAAAGGCATTTCTGATGATCTTCAAGCATTGAATGTTGTCAATTTAAAGTTGAATGACTTTTACATAAGAGCTTTCACTTCTTGTCTTCACATAATTGATTTGATCTCATATATTGATTGTTAGGGGTCTCCAGTGACATATTGATTTCATTTTATTGAGTGATTATGGGGATCTTGCATTAACAAATTCATTAGTAAAATCCAATGGTTGTCATTAATCACCGAAACCATACCTCATGGGGGCCTAGATGCTTTCAATCTCCCCCTTTTTGGTGATTGATGACAACACAACAATTTAAAGGGCAATAGTAATGAATTTGATAGAATGAAACTTAAAGGAATGAAACTTAAAGGATATGCAATGAATACAAGATATCACACTTATTATTTGAAAGCTCATAATCAATCAATAACTCAAGTGTGAAATAAGTGAGTAACACCAAATAAGCTCAATCGATTAATTAACATAAGAGTACTCAAAGCACACCAAATGAGTAGCAAAAGCATCGAATTACACAAGATAATATGGATAAACTCCAAATTAAAAAAGATAATTCAAAAGAAGGACTCCCCCTGACACTAAGACACTCCCCCTGAGACTAAGCTCTCCTCCCCCTGACTCCTCTAACTCTTCTCCCCCTTTGGCATCAAGACACCAAAAAGGGATCCGAGTGCCTAAGGATCCTGAGTACTGGGCGCGATAACGAACTGGTCACCGTCGCTGTCGTCGGAGCTGCTGGCTGGAGTAGCGGTGGAAGGAGCTACCGGAGCAGTAGGAGCCACCGTTGGTGCCTGCTGTGAAGGAGCTGCTGGAACAGGGGCACTGACGACGGAGGCCGACGTCTGCTGGAACAGGGTCGTAGCCGGCAGTGGGGAGTGAGACGGAGCACCACGAGCCAGAAGTGGAGACATGCTGAAGGAGGGAATCGGCATAGACGGCACCGGAGCGGCAGCTGGAGCCAGAACTGGAGGTGGTGGAGCGACTCCTAGCAGCTGCGACGGGAGGGCAATCCCAGTCTGGGTGTAGAGGTTGGTGATCAACCCCAGGATGCCCATCATCGCCTGCTGCGTCTGCTGCTGCTGGTCGAGGGTGCGCTGGTGCATCTGGTCTATGAGTCCAGTCAGCCGGTCAGTGTCCTCACGCCTCTCACGGGTGATCTGACGCTGCATCTCCTCCTGCTGCTGCTGGAGCTCAAGGAGACGGGCAGCCTGCTCCGCTCGGTCCTGCTCAGCTGCCAGCCTGTCCAGACGCTGCTGCTCAACCATATGCTGGAGGAGCGAAGTCAGCTCTAACGGCTGAGTGACCTGTGCCTCAATGACGGGAGGTGGAGTAGGTGGTGGCACTGTAGAGCCTCCAGCCTCCGCGTTGTGCTTCCTGGGTGAGGGAGGAGGTGGAAAGTACTCCTCGACACTGTCGTCAGTGTCGCTCTCGGATCATATGTGCTGCAGGTCCTCACCCTGTGCCTCTGCCTCAGCTAGCCTCTCATCCTCCTTCTCCAAGTCCGACCAGTCCTCCTTAGAAAGACGAGCCCTAACCTGACGCTTGACTACACGGCCAAGGCGGCGGTCTCCAGGAGCTGGAGCACAGTAGTGGATAAACCGTGTGACGCTCTCGTCAGTGAGCCAGTCGTGCACGGCGGACTCCTCAGGGACCATCATGGTGAGCAGGTAGCTGATCCAGTGTCCATACACAAGCTGCCTCATCATGCCCACTCCGTCTGTGATCACATCCTCCATCTCGCATATGAGGACGTCCACTATGTCGAACTCCATCCCGTTCATGATGTAGAACAGGAGAGTCTGCTGTAAGCTGGTGAAACCCTCCAAGTAACCAGACCTCGGCAGGAGCGTGCGGCGCAAGGCGAGGTGCACTATGCGCGCAGCTGAAGTCAACAAAGCCGGTACTCTCGGCTGGTCAGGAGAGAAGGTAGGACCAAACAGGGAACGGATCTCCTCCAGAGCTGACGCCACTCCTCTAGTGAGCGGCCTCCTCGGCGGGTCTGCCTGACCATAGACCCTCTCATGCATGCAGGTGTCGTGCAAGTCCACTCCGAGCAGCTATGCCAGCGTCTGCCTCGTCAGGTGATAGTGCTGTCCCATGAATATGAAATCAATCGATCTTCTGCCCTCAGAGACGTAGAGGGTGGCGTAGAACACGCGAACCCAATCCTCCACGAAGGCACTCCTCTCATAGGACACTAGCTGCACCAGACCTCAGTACCTTTCGAAATAAGGTTGAATCTCTGTCTCGGCAGCCAGAGCGAGCTGATCCCAGTCCAGGAAGTTGTGCTGGAACAACTTGTGGCCTCGGCATCTGTAAGTCTCGTAGAGAGACGCCTGCGTCACGGTCTAGAACCGACTGTCCACCAGGGCTTCTCGGGGCTGCGGGTACCACTCCTCAAGCAGCACACTCCACCTGAGTCTGCGAAGCTGCTTGGCCTTCATCTTCTGGTAGTCGGTCAACCGGACTCCTTCAGCGACATGGACAGTGGTGTCCATCTCGTAGATAGCTCGCGGGGCCTCCCTGTCCTCACAACAATCGGCAGCCGTCGGTCTCGGACGAGGTGCTGCCGGGGGATGACCCCCACGAGTCCAGGCAGAGCGTCGGCGGACGAGAGGCTCTACCGGCTCTTCTTCGGCCTCGAACTCATCGATCACAGGAGGCTGCCTCGGACGAGCCTCACGGATCCTTAGTGATCCTCCTCGGCCACGCTCATGCTCCTCGGCGGCATGAGCGGCCATCAATGCCTTCTTCTCCTCCTTCGACAATTTTTGCTTCTTCGCGGCTGGCTCCGCGATGGCCTTGCCCTTGTTTTTCTTGTCGCGAGCCATTGCGATGATCAAGGGTGAGGTTGATGAAGTCACGCGCACGGAACGATACGGAGATCAACGGGCCGGGAAACCCTAGCGACGGGGTGGTGACCGTGGAGGCACCACGACGGCGAGGTGTGCGAGTGGGGCAGCTGGTGGTGCACGAGAGGAGACGGCGGCGTCGCTGTGGTGGCGAGGGAGAGCGGCAGCGGCGCTTGGTGGAGCAGCGGTGGCGGCTGTGGCGGAGGTGAGGCGACGGCGGCTGCGACGGAGGTGAGGCTGCGGCCGCGGTGGTGCTTGGAGGCGGCGGGCGGCGGCGGCGTCTGGCGGTGGCGGTGGCGCAAGGGCGAGAGAATCGGCGGTGGCGGCGTCGGGGTCGGGAGAGAGAAAAGGAGAACGGCTAACGGCTGTTTAAATAGTGGGTCCCAAACCCTAGCCGTAAATTTAACACCGGATGGACCGATGTTGAACATGAGAAGCATCGGTCGAATGCCACAGTAAGGGTGTTCAAAAATGGAAAGTTGACACCGGATGGTCCGACGTGGGATGAAGTAGCATCGGAGGAATTTGGCACAGTTCCAGAAGAGTGAACACCGGATCGACCGATGTTTTTCAGAATGAACACGTCGGTTGAATTGAGATACTGACTGAACTGGCACTAGGAGATTGAACACCAATTGATCCAATGAGGGATTCACCTAGGCATCGGATAATCCAATGAGAGCAGAACAAAAACATCCCATCTATGTCCTTTGACGAAACAAACAAGCAAAGAGAAACACATGTCTTAGGACCTTTTGGGCAACCCCTTACCCCTCAAAAATACTAATATGCCAATAACTTGGCTAGGCCTTAAAGCAAATGGAACACTGAAAAAAATAGGAAGGAAATTATCCAAATAAAATGTAAGGGACATGCTTTGTGAGCTAGAGTATGAAGACTTCTATCTCTTTAAAGCATGTTCCTCTAGGCATTAACGCACCTAACATTTTGTTCTTTCCACCTCATATGAGTTGATATATTGTATTTAAAACAAGTCTCTTTCTCATGAGGTGGGTTCCCCTTTGTGACAATCTACCGTATGCCTTGCCAAACAAATTATAGTGCAAGAAATTTAAATATGATTGCAAGTCTATATGGCAGGCATCATGCAAGACATAAAGTAAATCTATCTTGCCAAGTTTGAACCTTTCAAAGGCTTCTTCAGGGAGAGCTACTCTCCAAGCCTTGGGAAAACCCAAAAGAACCTCCATCCCAAACTAACCGTTGCTCACCCCTATCCTTTGAGAGTTAGGCAAGACCTATATGATATGCATTTTTACATGATCATGGCAACTTACATGACGTTTGATGCATCTAGCAATTTAATTCACTTCTTAGCCTAGAAAAAGCTTTTTCATCAAGTGGTTTAGTGAAGATATCCGCCAATTGTTCTTCGGACCTAACACCTCGCAATGAGATGTCTCCCTTAGCTTCATGGTCCCTTAAGAAATGATGGCGAATATCAATGTGCTTAGTGCGGGAGTGTTGAACGGGGTTTTTAGCTATCTTAACCGCACTTTCATTGTCAGAAATGAGAGGCACACAACCAAGTTTAACACCAAAGTCCAAAAGGGTTTGCTTCATATAAAGAATTTGGGCACAACATGCACCGGCCACAATATATTTCGCTTCCGCCATGGACAACGCGACGGAATTTTGCTTCTTGCTTGACAAAGATACTAGGGAACGCCCAAGCAAGTGGCACCCACCGGAGGTACTCTTGCGATCCACGCGGCATCCGGCAAAGTCCGAATCCGAGTATCCCACAAGATGGAATTTTGCACCTTTAGGGTACCACAAGCCCACACTAGGGGTATGCTTAAGATACCTAAGTATCCTAAAGACCGCCTTCCTATGCAATTCTTTAGGTGCCGCTTGAAAGCGAGCACACAAGCATACACTAAACATGATATCGGGCCTAGATGCGGTAAGGTAAAGCAATGAACCAATCATAGAACGGTAGTTAGATTGATCAATAGGTTTACCGTCCTTATCCGCGTCGAGATGACAATTGGTTGCCATTGGAGTGCTTCTTGAGCTACAATCTCCCATCTCAAATTTCTTCAAGAGGTCCTTGGTGTACTTCTCTTGATAGACGAAGGTCTCCTCTTGAAGTTGCTTGATTTGAAATCCAAGGAAGAAGTTGAGCTCTCCAATCATTGACATCTCGAATTCCCTAGACATCATTTTGCCAAACTCATGGCTACGAGCTTCGTTAGTTGAACCAAAGATAATATCATCAACATAAATTTGACAAATGAAGAAATCTCCGTTGATGTCCTTGGTGAAGAGTGTAGTGTCCACCCTCCCGATCTTGAATCCTTGAATGATGAGGAAATCCCGTAGTCATTCGTACCATGCCCTAGGTGCTTGCTTGAGCCCGTAGAGCGCCTTGTGCAACCTATACACATGATTAGGATTCCTCATATCTTCAAACCCGGGAGGTTGTTCAACATAAACAAGCTCGTTAATGTAACCATTAAGAAAGGCACTTTTCACATCCATTTGATAAAGTCTAATACTATGATGTGGTGCAAAGGCAAGGAGTATACGGATGGCTTCTAGCCGGGCGACCGGGGCAAATGTCTCCCCAAAATCTAGTCCTTCAACTTGCGAGAACCCTTTGGCCACAAGTCTTGCCTTGTTGCGGACAACAACGCCATTCTCGTCTTGTTTGTTGCGGTACACCCACTTTGTTCCGATGACATTCTTGTCCTTGGGTCGCTCCTCCAACACCCAAACTTCATTGCGGATGAAGTTGTTGAGTTCTTCTTGCATGGCCATCACCCAATTTGGGTCTTGGAGTGCTTCCTCAATACGAGTGGGTTCTACACATGAAACAAATGAGTAGTGCTCACAAAATGAAGCGAAATGGCGAGAACGTGTATTTACACCCCTTGACGGACTTCCAATGATTTGGTCCATTGGATGCGCCTTGGAGATGCGTCCATGCCTCATAAGTGGTTGTGAAGCACTTGGCGAAGGTGATGCGTGTTGCTCCTCTTGTGGTTGGACTTGATCATGGACTTCTTCTTCCTCTTGATGTTGTTGTTCTTGTGAGTCTTGAGTCGGCAATGGATCATCCTTCTCTTCTTCGTCAACTTGAGGCGCCATAGAGGTGTTGTTGTTGGAACTTGAAGCTCCCCCTTGATCATGGCTCTCCTCAACTTCGGGCTTGATGTCTCCAATGGTCATGTTCTTCATGGATTCTCGTAGAGGCTCATCATCTATTTCATCATGACCAAAACTCTCCTCTTGGGAGCCATTAGTCTCATCAAACTCAACATCACAACTTTCCTCAACTAAACAGGAGGTTTGGTTGAATACTCGATATGCTTTTGAGTTTGATGCATAACCAAGGAATATACCAACATCACATCTTCTTTCAAACTTACTGAGCCTTTTCTTGCGGTAGATGTAGCACTTGCATCCAAAGACTCGAAAGTAGGAGATGTTGGACTTTCTCCCAATGAGAAGCTCGTATGGGGTCTTTTGAAGTAGTCGATGGAGATAGACCCTATTTGCGGCATGGCACGCCGTGTTGATTGCTTCGGCCCAAAACTTCTCCGACGTGCCATAGTCATCAAGCATTGCTCGTGCAAGAGTGATGAGCATCTTGTTCTTCCTTTCAACGACACCGTTTTGTTGAGGGGTGTATGTGGCCGAAAACTCATGTTTTACTCCTTCACGGTCACACCACTCCCCAATGTTGTAGTTCTTGAATTCGGTGCCGTTTTCACTCCGGACCTTGATGATGGGAAGTTTAAATTCGCTTTGAGCGTGGTTGGCGAAGGTCTTGAACACTTTCGGAGTTTCACTCTTGTCACCTAGAAACAAAGTCCAAGCATAGCGAGAGTAGTCATCAACAATAACAAGACAATAGAGGTTACCACCAAGACTTTGATATGTGGACGGTCCGAAGAGGTCCATGTGAAGTAGTTCAAGTGGCTTGGATGTTGACACCATTGTCTTCATTGGGTGGTGTGAAGCAACTTGCTTCCCGGCTTGACAAGCGCTACAAAGCTTGTTCTTCTCAAATGTGACATCCTTCACGCCGGTCACCATCCTAAACTTGAATGACTTCTTGAGTTTGCTCATTCCTATGTGCGCTATGCGTCGGTGCCATAGCCATCCCAAACTTGTCTTAGTGAAAAGGCAAGTGGTCAAGCTAGCATTCTTGTTGGAGAAGTCCACTAGGTGGAGATGTCCATGCCAAAATCCTTTGAAGACTATCTCTTGGCTTGTTTCACTACTCACAACAACATCATTTTTGCTAAATGTGCATGTTAGTCCAAGATCACATAGTTGTGCAATAGAAAGTAAATTGAAACTAAGTGACTTAACATACAAAACATTAGAAATAGATAAGTCATTTGAAATAGCAATTTTCCCTAACCCAATTACCTTTCCCTTAGAGTTATCACCAAAGGTGACTTGTTCATGATTGCTGGGGTTTTCTATGGTGGTGAACATACCATCATTGCCGGTCATATGTTGAGTGCACCCGCTATCGAGTACCCAAGGCTTTCCTCCGGCTTTGTAGTTCACCTACACACATGAATTCAATTTTTGACTTTAGGAACCCAAGCCAACTTAGGTCCTTGTATGTGTGATACAAGTGTTTTTGGGACCCAAAGTTGCTTGGGAAGCTTCCCCTTTCATGCACTTCATGTCTTTGCCAATTAACCTTGCCTTCACCTTGCCATGTACTTTACTCAAGAGATAATAATGATCATTGAAAGTAGATTTGTAGTTAGTAGGCAATTTTGTAGAAGGTCGGTTTGGAAGAGGACACTCCCTTGTGTGGTGACCGGTGACCTCACAATGTTGGCAATAAGAACCAACTTCCTTGATAAAGCTTGTTATTAGCTCCGTTGAGGGCACCTTTCCTTTGTTAGGCACTGGGAAGGATCCAAGTCCTCTCTTGTTGAAGGCCTTTGCTTGTTGGAAGAGAATTTCCTTGTGCTTGACTTCTCCTTTTGAAAGTCTAGCCACACTAGTGCGAAGACTCTCAATTTCTTCCAATAAGTCCTTCTCCCTAGCATTAGCTTTCAAAGGCAAAGACTTGTGCAAAGCATTAGTGGCATGAGAAGTAATGGATATCTTATCATTAAGAGTTTGCTTCTTCATATTTTTCAACTCTTGATCAAGCATGTCATGACCAAGGTTAAGTGTTTGATGTTCTTGTATTAACTTGTTGTGCTCTTCCAAGAGTGTTTGGTGTGCTAAGTTAAGTTCATGATTATCTATCTTGATTTTGGCCTTTTCTTCCTCAATTTGCTTGACATGGGATTTGAGCGTGTCATGCTCTTTTAGTATGCTTTCATACTTGTCAAGAAAATCAAGGTTAGCACTCTCAAGTCTAGCACGAGTTTCTTCAAGCACTTTAACCTTACTCTTTCCCCTATTAATGATAGCATGATATTCATTTATCAAAGAAGTTAAATCATCGGGGGAAAGCTCATCATCGCTAGAGTCATCACATACGTTGGTGTTACCTTTCGCCATGAGGCACATGGGCGGTGGATGAAGAGGTGCATCATCATTGTTGGCGATGGCGAGGCCGGCCAAGCTTTCTTCTTCCTCTTCACTCTCTTCATCACTTGTTTCTTCGTCAGTGACCCATTCATTTGCCTCACACATGAACACCTTTTGTGGGCCATTTCTCTTCTTTGGGAAGAGCCTTGCCTTGTTGCCCTTGTCATGTTTCTTCTTCCCAAAGGATCTTGGCTTGGGTTTGGCCTCTTCTTCATCATCATCACTTCCTTGAAGCTTGTGATGCTTGCTCTTGTGGTTCGCTCTTCGTTTGTCCGGTCTTGGACAATCGTAGGAGATGTGGCCTTGATCACCACAATTGTAGCAAGTCTTGTGATCATCTCTCCTTGGTAGAAATGCTCTCTTCTTAGGATCAAATGTGTATCCCTTCTTAGTGATATTGGAGTTCAAGCGTGAGAACTTTCTCATCATCAACGCAAGCTCATCATCATCATCTTCACTTGATGCTTGTTCTTCTTCACTTGAGCTAGGCTCAACCACCTTCTTCTTCTTGTGGCTTGTTTTCTTGGTGGAGGCCTTTAGAGAAATTGTCTTTGAAGATGATTGCTCCATCATCCCAAGTACACTCATCTCATGAGCGTGTATTTCTCCAATGAACTCCGAAACTTCAATGTGGTCAAGTGACTCTTTTTGGAGCATGGAGTTGATGATGTTGTACTTTGGCTTAGGAAGGAGCATGAGGATCTTGCGGTTGATGAGTCCCTTGCCAAGAGAAGCAATGTCAAGAGCATTAATTTCTTCAATAAGTACATTCAAGCGAGAGAACATCTCATTGACATTTAGGTAACATCTTAAATTCATCATATTTTGCTTTAAGCATGTGATATTTAAGTTCCTTGACTCTAGAAGAACCTTCATGAATCTCTATTAAGCAAGCCAAAATTTCACATGATTTTTCTTCACTTGCAATCCTAGCAAACACATCTTGACTAATACATTCATAGATTGCATTTCTAGCTTTAGCATCCCACTTAATTTGATCACCAACATAATTGTGTTCTCCAAACCCCGCGTGGGTCGCTTCCCAAACTTCGGGAGCAATAGCCTCTAGATAAGCGCGCATGCCTACTTTCCAATAGGAAAAGTTCTTGCCCTCGAAGATAGGAATCGAACCCCCAACCTTGGCCATTTTAGCTCTCTAGCGGTGAAGCTAGAATGATCCTATGAGCAACCTGGCTCTGATACCAATTGTAAGGACCGAATGCCCTAGAGGGGGGGATGAATTGGGCTTTCTCAAAAAATTCTAAGCAATGAAACTTAATTTGTAAAGCCCAATCCCTATGCAAACTATCTATGCATTCTAGAGATAGAAACTTCGCAGAATATAAAATGCATAAAAGTAAGGGAAAGGAGAAGGATGCAAACTCCCGAGGAGACAAGGGTTTATCCCGTGGTTCGGCAAGATCGTCAAGATCTTCCTACATCCACGTTGTGGCACCCACCAAAGGGTTTTGCCACACCCAAGTCACCGAGACGAGGGGTCTTCACTATTCCTCTCTGTTTGCCTCCTTTGGCAAGGTGGAGCTCAAGCCTTGTACAACTTCGACCTTCCGGGCTTCCACACACGCCTTGGCAAGCTCCGGAAGTCTTCTCATAGTTACAAACACCAAGGGCACTCCCTTGAGGCTCTCTCACTATCCTAGAGAATCCACTCACCCAGAATGGAGGCACACAAGCTCTCTCTCTAGCTAGTTCTAGCCTAAATCTTGGTGTAAAGGTGATCGAAATGATGTGGAGGTGATTGCTCTTGGTATTGAATGCTTGTGGATGTGTTGATAATGTCTGGTGATCAAGACTTGTCGAAATGACCGGTTTAGGGGGTATTTATAGCCAGCCTCCCCGAAATAGCCGTTGGAAAAGTAGGCTGACAGAACTTTACTGTGAACACCGGATGATCCGATGTCTCCCCTTTAGTTATCATCGGTCAAGTTACTTTAGCTGACGTCATTGTGTTAGATATGACTGTTGTTAGACTGATGTTGATCCTGTCTTCTCATTGGATGATCCGGTGGCTCTTCCTCCAGAATTTTCTCAAACTTGATGCTTACTGGAGTAATTGACCGATGTATGCTTCTCTGTACATCGGATAATCCGGTGCTACACTTGGTCCAATGATCTTGCAAACTGTACTGATGGACCGATGTTGCTGAGCCATTCACATCGGATGATCCGGTGAGTACTTTGTTCTGAGGTCTTCTTCTTCAGCTGAACCAACTCGACCGATGTGTTGTTCTGAGGTATCATCGGTTGATCCGGTGAGTTGATATTGTTTGCTTCGAGTTGTTTCTAAGTGACTTTGTATCTTGCTCGATTGACCTCTTTGATATTTGTTGCAAAGGCATTTCTGATGATCTTCAAGCATTGAATGTTATCAATTTAAAGTTGAATGACTTTGACATAAGAGCTTTCACTTCTTGTCTTCACATAATTGATTTGATCTCATATATTGATTGTTAGGGGTCTCCAGTGACATATTGATTTCATTTTATTGAGTGATTATGGGGACCTTGCATTCACAAATTCATTAGTAAAATCCAATGGTTGTCATTAATCACCGAAACCATACCTTATGGGGGCCTAGATGCTTTCAGTATATAAATCGACCAACACTTGGAGGCAAGAGGTATTTTCTACTCATTGTTGATTATCTTAGTAGATACATGTAGGTTGAATTGTTGGCCACGAAAGATGAGGCTTTGCATTACTTTAAGTTGATCAAAGTTCAGGCTGAAAATCAGCTTGGGAAGAAGCTCAAGGCCCCGAGAACAGACAGGGGGGGGGGGGGAGTTCTACTCTCATCATTTCTCAGCATATCTAGGTGAGATGGGTGTGAGGCACTTCACCACTGCACTGTATAATTCACAATAAAATGGTGTTGTCGAGCGAAGGAATCAGACAGTGGTAGATATGGCCAGGTGTATGTTGAAGGGAATGGGTGTTCTGGGTCAGTTTTTGGGAGAAGCGGTGAAAACTGCAGTTTATATTTTGAACAGGTCACCAACTAAAAGTGTGGAAGGAAAGACTCCTTATGAAGCTTGGACAGGGAGGAAACCTTCGGTGCATCATATCAGAATATTTGGGTGTGTTGCATTTGCAAAGAAAGTGGGCTCTGACATCTCAATGCTCACTGACGGGTCAGTGAAGTGTGTCTTCTTGGATTACGAACCAAAACACAAAGGGATAAAAATTGTATGACCCTATAAACAAGAAGGTGATAGTGTCAAGAGATGTGAAATTCAATGAGAAAATACCTTGGGATTGGAAGCAGAGTGAGTCAGGTGGTGCTGATCAAAGTTCAGTTTTTTCTGTCAAATGGACTAAAACTGTCCAAGCACCAGGAGAGGGTGCAGAAGGGGTTCAGCATGAACCACAGTTTGAACCAGAGACACCTTGGACACCACAACCTGATGTGCAAGGTCAAGGTCAAGAAGGAATCCAGTGGATGACACCACCAACTGGTGGGGAGGTCGACTCAAGTGGTGTACCACAAAGGTACAGAACAATTGCAGATGTACTAGACTCAAGTGAACCTATTGAACATTATGAGTACAGTGGTATGTGCTTGTTGACTGCAGAGGAGCCAGAGAACATTGATCAAGCTCTTGAAGGGAGGAACTGATATGAGGCAATGAAAGCTGAACTGAAAGCCATCCAGGAGAATGACACGTGGGAATTTGCATGCTTGCCTGCCAGTTAGAGAGCTATAGGGCTTAAGTGGGTCTTCAAAGTGAAAAAAAAAAGATCCTGCAGAAAACATAATTAAATAAAAAGTTAGGCTTGTTGCAAAGGGCTATGCACAAAGGAAAGGATAAATTTGGAAGAAGTCTTTGCCCCAGCTGCAAGGTTGGAGACAATCAGAGTGTTGCTGGCCTTAGCTGCCCAAGGAAACTGGGAAGTTGATCACTTGGATGTAAAATATGCATTCTTGAATGGAGAGCTCCAAGAGGTGGTATATGTTAATGAGCCACCAGGTTTTGTAGATGTGTTAGATTTATTGAAATCATTAGGATCTTAATTAGTCACTTAATCTAGTTCGGATTAACAAAGAAATAACCATGATCAAGACAAAAATTATCTTCCCATTCCTTTATGCGTCCATCGAGCCCTATGGCGACGGTGGCGCATGGAGACTTGCAACTTTGTAGATGATGAAGATCATGGGAGACACCTTCCCCTCGCTTTCCCAATCAATTTGATCGGATACTTAGTGTCGTGGGTGTTTTGAATGCAACATCATGTCATACACAATAGAGTGCATCCCCCACATATTTATACTTACCCATGGACGCGAGAGGGGGCCTCCCAACCTTTGGGAATGGTCGTGTCCCTCGATCATGGACACGACTATTCGTTGGGTTGTGTCTATTCAATTAAGACACATGCTAATTGTGTTTTAATCCATGTTCACACAAACTAACATTCTCCCCTTTGAACTCAGATTAAAACTTACTTACGTAATACTAAACTTAATGTCTATTTCCTCATGTTCGACATATAGGGCACGACGCATCAAAGCAACCATTTACGTACTGCTTGACTCGAAGACCACAATACGTCTTACACTTAGAAATGACCTTATACTCAGTTTTGGCCCCTTAGTATCCAGGTAATCATAGTCCTTAAAACCCAAGCGTGCTATGTGTTCACTGAACACATTGGGTGGAAGTCCTTTTATAAGCGGATCCACAAGCATTCGCTTGATACTTATTTCCTCAACATTCATTACTTAATATGATCCTGGATCTACTCCTTTGCAACATATAACTTATGTCAATGTGTTTGTCATCACATATGACTTGTTGCCTCTGGAGTACAAAAAACAAAAGTGGTTTAATGCTGTCAACCACACATAATTCGGGTTGACTTATTGTGTCTACTCGATGGTCTCATTTATAACTTATATTTGGTATGCATCACACATGATGCAGTGACCTTAAGTTAGGAGTTTTTCCACAATAAAACTCTAATCTGCGAGTGTTGATTACTAATGTGGATTTACTACACATCTTGCAGATACTAAGTCTCAGTAAGTCATTATCCCAATGACTTAGTCTTATACTTAACTTATCATGAGACCTTGATACTTGCAATACTACAAGTAATAATCTGGTTTGGACTTACTTATGCCAAAATTAACCCGATACTTAAACTTTGACAAGGTAATTTATGAATTGAGCAAAACTTAAAACTTCTGACAGCAAGAAGCTTTGGAACCGATTCTTATTAGGTCGACCTCTTATTGGTTCCATACTTACCAACCTTGACTCATTAGAGCAGACGAAGATTTATTTCATGCATATCATACTTCCCAAGTACGCTCTCAAGTATGCCATATGAATTATCTTAATACCTCTTATATTTCTCTTAGTGAATCTTAGTTCCTAACACGTAGGACATTTCACTAAGATTCTCAATATCAAAAAAGAGGACGAGAACTTATAAATTTCTAATAGTAGATTGACATTACTACACAAAAGTAATATGTCATCTACAAAATAAGAGAAAAATTAATTTCTCGCTCCTACAATTGTCCTTCTTATTCTTAACATAACCCAAATTTTCTTATGGACTTATTGAATTTGAGATACTATTGCACAAAGCCTTATTGAGTCTATAAATGGACATTCTTAACTAGTATCTTAAATGTTCCTTATTCTTCATGACAAACCTTTTGGTTGTGTCATGTAAACATTCTCGTATTGATTCCAATTGAGAAACACCATTATTACATCCATATGATGTAATTCTAAGTGGTGAACACTTACTGATAACATAATGATCTTGAATGAATCATTAGTTTTAAAGATGTGAGAACAATTCATCGTAATCAACACCTTATCTCTTAGTAAAGCTTTTCACCATAAGTTTATCTTAATAATATCTGAAAATTTCCCTTTAGAGTCACCATTAATTTTGTAGACCCATTATAGTCTACTGTTTTGACTCTATTAGGAATATGACTTAATTCAAGACTTTAGTGATACGCTTCATCCTCATTAAATCCTTCATGGCTTGACGCCATTTGGATAGATGAGGGTTATTTGTCTCTTACTTCAAATGAACGGAATAATCCATCATTTGAATGTAGATCTCATAATGAGATCTCTTACTAGCACATCACTTATTTAAGCAATTGTTGCTCTTCATCATAAGAGACGACAACTTAGTAAACTTACAAAATTGAGAATGCTCCTGTGCAACAGAAGCATTATATAGCATAACTGTCACCGATGAAGAACTAACAAAAGGTGTTGAGCCAAAATTAATGACCACATGTGATCTAACATCAGCAAGTATCGAAAAGAACAGATCTTGAATCATAAAAATGGATAAACACCCACTTCTCCACAAGAGTGTTTTTCTCATCTTACCATGCTCCCCCTAATCACAGTATATATTGTTTCCCTTATATTTAGTGTCGATTAAGACAACGAAAACAATGCTATCTTATCAAATAGTCTTATTGTCTTTTGTTTGGGTTAACTAAAATAATCTTACCATGACAGCCTCATAAGTAAAACTTAATGTGGACTTATGTCCTTAACATGAGAGGGGTATTCCGATCGTGGTAGTTCCACTCATAATAGGATTTAAATATTGTTTATGCAGTCATATGAGTCAAAAATACTTAGTAGAAATAATCTTTGGTTGTGAAATGAAGTGTTCAATCCTCCCCCTCGAAATATGGTCTCAATGATAGTGCCATAATTTCGAAATCATTTCACAATAAATTCTTATGCGCTTACTAAATACTTAGTTATTATGAGAGAAAATTTTATTCTCAATCATGTAAGGACAAGACACAATGTCACTATATAAACATAATAAGAAAATTTGCCAAAATGACAAATAAAACTAAATAGTCCAAACATGATACTAAAATCAAATTTCTCATGAAGAGGGTACATTAATAACTTTATGAAGCTTAAGTATAAAGACATCTCTTAGTGATTACTTAATACTTAATTAGAGTTTTCAATTAACTCATACTTTTACTTCATGGTCATCAGCGACTTCAATAATCATTATCCCTCTTTTAGTTTCCTACTTTGGATGCATTTGACAGTATCAAAATGCCTAAGAGACTTAACAATTCTCCTTTCTTGAATGCACACGGCGATCAATTTCTTAATATCTCACCGCTCTTACTTAATATTTAGATTCATGACGAACTTCTCAAAATTCTTTTGGAAGTGAGACTAGTATAAGATGCATTGAGAACTCATCTTTAAGTCTCAAAACCATAAGCTTAGTGATTATGTTCGTCATTCTAAGTATGTGCTCACGCACAACACCTTCAGTATTCTGAGTGGTGAGTCTTTTAAAAAAGTGCTCGCTGTAGATTTATAGCAGATAGTAAATTGACTCCTATCTTAAGGAGATATTTAAATGCAGTGTTGCATTCATTCTCACTGAATGTCCTTATTAATAGAGCCCTTAATGGTCCTCAAACATTCTTGTTTGAATGACTCACATAGTACGAGCAATGTCGTACACACAATAATCCTTATCTTAAACATTCATTATTTCGATGAAAATTTTCTTTTATTCTTCATCACAAATGATGGGAATAAAAAAATTGAGTAAAATCTTGCCATCGGAAAAAATTCTCTACATCGAGAGACTCAATGGTCAAGATATAACTTAGTGTTAAACTAATTTGGAGTAACCATCTGAGTAGAATACTTAAAAAATATGAATGCATAAACTTAAGTCTTATATTTGTTTTCACATCGACTACGTAAAAACACAACATTATAATTACTAAAAACATAAGAAAATTTTGTCTTTCACTTTGGCTACTTGACAAAATTTTCTGTGCACTGAATTGATTTATATAACTTAGTAAAATATCATCTTTTGTCATGCCGACAAATATGACATTTAAAACATCTTAAAATAAATGTTGAGTTTTATCTTTCACTTTGGTTACTCGACCAAAACTCAACATTTGAGAACAACTGAAAAACATAGTAATTTATCTTTCGCTTTGGTTACTCGACCAAATTACTATGCACTTAATTTCTTCAATTGAAAAAAAATGTCATTAGTGGCTTTCGCTTTGGTTACTCGACCAAAAATGACATTTAATATAATTGAAGAATATGGGAATTTTTTTATTTGGTTACTCAATAAAATTACATGCAACATAATTGACATTAAATGATATAGCAATTTATCTTTCACTTTGGTTACTCGACCAAATTGCTATGACATTATAAATTTAATAATCTGTGGAAGCTTAATTGATATTAAATGACATAGCAATTTATCTTTCACTTTGTTTACTCGACCAAATTGCTATGACATTATAAACTTAATAATCAGCGGAAGCTTACTTTTTTATTGGGCATTCTTAGTTTCTTAATAATCTTCATAACTTAGTTAAATTATCTGACTAAGAAAAAATTTAATATTTTCTCAGTCCAAATAACTTAATTTAGTGAGGCCTAAAATGATTTTAGCCCACAGCCTAAAATCCTTAATATTCTCATCAAAATCAAAAGGCCCACTGATTTATTTTCTTAGTCGAAGCCCATTACTTAAATCTCTGAGTAGAATAATTTTTTTATGGGCGCATCCCATAAGAGTTCAACCCACATTATGGATTGGCTCAAAGCCCTTAATTAATATTTCCAAAATCAGAAAAACTTAAACAGGCCCGTGTCCTTTTACTTAGAATTGAAGCAAACTGATGCTCACAAAACCCGTAGCACCATGCAAGGCCCTGGTCTGAAGGCCTGTTAGGCTTGCTGAGCCCATCACTTAAAGGGAAAATCTCATGGAAAAATAACTTAACTTATTGGGGTGTGGCACAGAGTGCAAATCAAGCCATGATCTGCGCTGGCGTATGCTGGACCGCCAAGAAACCTCAGGCCATGTAACTAACACCCACGTGGACAAATATAGATGAACGGTTGCTTGTTGTTCCACAATGAAGACACAGAGCACCTACGCTGACCCTTGCATCCAGTCGAGGGTGCACAAGCGTCGCGTGTGCCGCTCGTGGGCGAGAGAAGCATAACTGTTGCACTCTTGTCCCAACGCTTCCTGGCAGCCCTGGCAGCGCCCAATGACACAGCGTGGCACACATCACCGATGTGTGCGCGACGCCTAGAGCGCACGCTCTTGTTGCCCGAAGCGATCGACGGATCTGAGGATGTGGATGGCGCCGGATGTCCTGCGTTGGTGGTTCGACGACGTCTTGTGAATGTCCTCATCAAACAAAAAAAATCCTTCAAGGTCAAAGGACGACGGGCATCCATACGGCGTCTCAGATGAGTGCCTGATTCTTCTTAGTCCAATCAACATTAAAGTTAATGCTGCAAGATTAGTATTTATAGAAAATTACATCCGAATCATGATTAAGTGTACTAATCCACTCTGATACCAATGTTAGATTTATTGAAATCATTAATTAGTCACTTAATCTAATTCGGATTAACAAAGAAATAACCATGATCAAGACAACACTTATCTTCTCATTCCTTTATGCGGCCATCGATCCCTATGGCGACGGTGGCGCATGGAGACTTGCAACTTTGTAGACGAGGAAGATCGTGGGAGAAACCTTCCCCTCGCTTTCCCAATCAATTTGATCGGATACTTAGTGTCGTGGGTGTTTTGAATGCAACATCATGTCATACACAATAGAGTGCATCCCCCACATATTTATACTTACCCATGGGACGCGAGAGGGGGCCTCCCAACCTTTGGGAATGGTCGTGTCCCCCAATCACAGACACGACTATTCGTTGGGTTGTGTCTATTCAATTAAGACACATGCTAATTGTGTTTTAATCCATGTTCACACAAACTAACAAGATGAAGAGCACCCTGACAAAGTGATGAAGTTGAAGAAGGCTTTGTATGGACTACGTCAGGCTCCAAGGGCCTGGTATGCATGGCTTGACCAAGAATTGCAGAAGCTGGGTTTTATGAGAAGCAATGTGGAACATACTGTGGTATGAGAGGCAAAGGTAAGCCTCTGCTTCTAGTTGGTGTCTATGTGGACGATTTAATTGTATGTGGACCTAGGGCTGTCAACGAGCCGAGCTCGAGCGAGCTTACCCTCCGAAGCTCGAGCTCAGTAAGAATTCGGGCCAAGCTTGAAATTCAATTGATCCTGCAGTCAAGCTCAAGCTCGGCTCGATAAGGCTCGGTTGAAGCTTGAGTTCGAGCTCGAAAAGCTCATTTAAATAATAAAAATAAATAATATTTAACATAAAAATACTAAAAATAATATTTATAAAATATAATTTATCTAAACAAGTCTTAACGAGCTCGAGCTCATCGGGCTCGCGGGCTCAAGATGAAGCTTGAGTTCGGCTCATTTATCTGTCGAGTGGAGCTCAAATCGAGCTTTTAACGAACCGAACTTGAGTAACTCACGAGCATCGAGCTTCATTGACAGCCCTATGTGGACCAACTGCAAGACAGATCACTGAATTCAAAGAAGGGATGGAGCAAAGCTTCAAAATGAGTGATCTGGGCAAGCTCACTTACTATCTAGGCATAGAAGTAAAACAAATCCGGGGGAGATCTTTGTTAGTCAAAAGGCCTACACTGAAAAAATCCTTGAACAAGGAAAGATGAGTACATGCAACTCAAATGACACACCAATGGAAGAGACTGCATTTGAGCAGAGATGACGGGAGCAGATTTGTTGATGCTAGAAAGTATAGAAGCATTACAGGCTCACTAAGGTATCTTGTGAATACTAGGTTAGACATCACTTTTTTGGTTGGTCTGTTCAGTAGGTTCATGGAAAATTCCACATAACAGCACTGGTGCGCAGTGAAAAAGATACTCAGGTATCTAGCTGGCACTAGAGACTATGGATGCAGGTATGTCTCTAACAGTGATGTTGAGCTTCTTGATTATAGTGATAGTGATCTGGTTGGTAATAAAAATGACAGAAAGAGCAACACAGGTGTTGCTTATTTCATGGGAAGAAATCTAATCACTTGGAGTTCTCAGAAACAACAGGTTGTGGCTCTGTCAACATGCCTGGCAGAGTACATAGCAGCTGCAACAGCTGTATGCCAAGGTGTTTGGCTCAGCGGGTTGTTGGCAGATTTGATCCAGGAAGAGACAAAGAAGTTCAGGCTACTGGTGGATAATAAGGCAGCTGTAGAGCTGACCAGAAACCCTAGATTCCATGATCGTGTGAAGCACATCGATACAAGGTGCCATTTCTTCATAGACTGCATTGAACATGGGAAGGTGGGATTGGATCAGGGCTGACAGACAGATAGCTGATATCCTGACTAAGGCCCTTGGTTGAGTGAAGTTGATCGAGCTTAGGGAGAAGATGAATGTTGTCAAGGTGCAATAAGATTAACAGGTGTAATGTTAAGCTTAATCTAGTTTTACTTGTGTTACTTAGCATGCCTGTTTCAGTTTGTCAGATGGCCGAGTTTGGCGGGAACCCAAGTGGTCAAAGGCCAAGCCGAGTCCATAGCGTTTTTCAGTTGTGATGGTGATCGTTGTGGAGCGTAGGAAGCGGGCGTGAGCGTGTGGAGTGGATTGCTCACGTTCTTACTGAACGATGGGCATCACAACAGATCGTGTGGGTGTGTGCATGCATTGTACTCAGATCAATTTATCAGTCAATCACAGATGCATGGTGTGTGACAAACCACCACACAAAAACTTGTCCTCTAGACATCTCTGCATGAACTCTCTGTTCTCGGTGCAACCTCGTTCCTTCGTGTTCAAGTTTGGCATTCCCAAGTGCGGGAGATGAGCGTTGATCGAGCTTGCTACCCAACACACGCGAGGCTAGACCCTGTTCTGATGGCTCTTGGAACCCTGCTTGGAATGAATATGAGAGTTGTGAGTGCATTTTCTGATTGTGGTCTTGGTGCATCGAGAAAATTCAATGGAATAAGAGTGCATGGGCGCGGTGCGTGAGGTGCCGCAGATGGCATTGGTTCCCAGCTACTCCCATGTGTCACGTACAGTTAGAACTTGTAGATAACCTATGGACCAGGTACCTCTTTGTACCAGAAACAGAAGCGTTGAGTCCACTTTACACGAAGTGGACCTTCGGAGGCCAACACGAGTCTCGCAGTGCCGGAACTGCCTCCCTCCTAAGAGTGGCTCTGGTGCTGCCACGTGTCCCGCAGTGCCGGACCTGCCTCCCTCCCAAGGGTTGCTCTGGTGCTGCCACGTGTCCCGCAGTACCGGACCTGCCTCCCTCCTAAGGGTGGGTTTGGTGCTGCCATGTGCCCCGCAGAGCCGGACTTGCCTCCCTTCTAAGGGTGGCTCCGGTGCTGCCATAAGTCCCATGGCGTCGAACCTGCCTCCCTCAGGGAAGATCCGGCGCTGCCACGTGTCTAGTAGCACCAGTCATGCCTCCTTGCTGAGGGAAGCTCCGATGTTGTTGTGTGTCACGTGTCCGAAATCTACATCTCCAATGGCAAGAACTCTGGGATCACCAACGACGCAGACATTCAGAGGCAATCAATCAGCCTCTCGAAGTGTTAGAGCGACACTTCCCCCGGATCTTCTAAGGAGCAGCCCGCGGAGGTTCTTGTTCAGCGGAGCTTAGGCTTCAATCAAGTGTTCTAGCGGATGGAAGTATGAGACAGTGGTTTTATGTGGTTCGGGCCGCAAGGAGCATAACACCCTACTCCACAGTGGATGGTATTTCTAGTATGTGTGTATGCGTGTGTGATGTTTCGGTTTTGTCCCTTGTAATAGTGGCGGTCCGGTCCTTTTATAGACAAGGCCGAACGCCCTTACAAGTGGCATTCCGGGGCCTGACTGGTGGTCCCGGGGCGATATTATCCTAAAGATCTAAGGCTTCTTCCGTAAGGTTGCTCTAACCGTGGAATGGAAGACTTGTCGTCTTGCCGCCTACATCGTTAGTAGGCCATGCATCGTTGCTGACATTGGCAGGGGATGTCCCGTCCAACTGTCTATATCACCGTAAGCTACCAACTTGGCAGAGTGGGATAGGCCTGCGGTGTCTTCACTATGATGCGATTGGTCACAGCAGTACCTAACATTAAGCGTGCACTGCGCCATGCATCTGGGGAAGTCGCGTATCTTCAATTCTTGACAGGGACAAGGTGCACCGTCCTATTAACTCCCGCGTCCCTCCGTCTAGAGCAAGTGGCTGGACTATGTGATAGCTCGGGAGCTCACCTCTGTGGAGGACGTTAGGTCCCACCTTGCGGACCACATGGCAGCTCGGGAGCTCACCTCTGCGGAGGAGGTCAGGTCCCGCCTTGCGGGCCTTGTTGCGGCTCAGGAGCTCATCTCTGCGGGGATGGCTAGGCCCCGTCGTGCTGGACACATGTCGGTGCCGGGAGCTCACCTCCGTGTTGGAGGTTAGGTCCCGCCTTGCGGGACACATGGCAGCACTGGAGCCCACCCATATGGGAGGTGGCCCGTCTGATGTCTTGGTCCACATGGGAATTCTGGAGCCCTGTGTCACGGGGAGGAGGGATCCTTACGTGCTGGACACGTGGTTACCTTGGGGCTTGTCTCCAAAGGGGGTGCTGAGCTTCTCCTTCAGGTTTCTTGTGGATATCCTGGACCTCCCATCTGAGACTGATGGGTCCGGGTCTCTTGAACACGTGGCGCCCTAGGACCCCTAGGCGGCTCTAGCCTGTGCGCGAGGGTACCCAGTATGCCGGGTACCGACAGTGGCCCCTAGGTCCACCTTGGGGGGAGGCGATGATCCCGAGGGTGGAGCCCTTATCCTACTTTCCCGTGCGGCCTTTTAATTTTTTCTTGATCAATTGAAGCGGTGCGCGCCTCCACTGCTGTGACCACGCGTCCCTCTCAGGTTGAGGGGTCATGGCGACGGGATCTTTGCTTGCTGCGACATTATCACAACGGTTCCCAATACGCTTGCTTCACTTCTGCTGCTTTCACTTCCATATTTATGGGAACCGCCGGGTTGCCTTCTTAGGCAGAGAACTGCCCGGGCCGGTTTTTCCAATGGGGGACCTGGGCCCGTTTGTCATGGACGTCGTGGTACGAGTCATGGAGCCTGCTCAAATTTGCACGGTGTGCCCAAACACCACTAGGGTGCTTAAAAGGGGTACCTTTGTGCACAATGTAGGTTCCTTCCTTCCGCACGCCCCAAGCATTCGAGCCTTCGTATTCCTCCTTGAGAGTCTACCCACCCTTGGGGTTCTCGACCCCTGCTCCAATGGACTCAGCCCTGCCTCCTTCCAAATGGAGGATGTCTCACCCGTGAGGCGGCTTTTCGGCTGGTAGGACGAGGAGCGACGGGACCTGATCCGTCCTGGCTCCTTTCCACTGGAGTTGCGAGAGAAGGAGATCGTCTTCTTCCAGGCGTATGCACACTCTGGGTTCGTCCCTCCTGTTTCCTCATTTCTGGTGACACTGCTGGAAGTCCTTGGGCTTCAGCTTCATCAACTGTCGCAGAACTCTCTGGTGGTGGTGGCGGCGGTGTTCTCGCATTTCTGCAAGATGTTCGTCGGGGTGCATCTGAACGTACCGGTGTTCCGGCAGTTCTTCATGCTGAGGCGGACCGGGAAGAAGAACAAATCCAACTTCCTTAGCGGCTACTACTTCCAGCATCGGGCCAACAACCCCTTCAAGTACATCACACCACTCTCTTCGGCGAAGTGATCTGATTGGAGGAAGGACTAGGTGATCGTACAAGTCGACGCTCACAACCGTCTGGTTATGCCCACCGGATGGGCGACGATGAGGAAGGAGACCTGGGAGGAGCGGCCGGAGTTGGAGCAGGCCTACACCCCGGTGATGGAGAGGATCCAATTTCTGGCGGATCATGGTGTGTCAGAGTTGAAGGTGATGGTGGACTTCATCTGTCGTCGCTTGGCTCTTCTTCAGCATCGTTGTCGTCCTACATGCCTTTACATCGGGCTACAAGATGGCACCCGGCTGGTGCGGGATCACGACACAGATGACCCCGAAAGAGGTGCTCGACGCAATGTCCAAGGTGTGTGGCGACCTGTTGTCGAACGATGTAACACCCTCATTTTCATGCATCATGCCTTGCATGCACTCATATACATGTTTAACATTAACCCACATAAAGAGGAATGAGTTTAAAATTGATTTGGAGCATTTAAAATTGATTTGGAATAAAACCGCACTTGAAATGTAGGAAAGCGCGGACTAGTCCAATTTTAATGAGGACTAGTACGATTTCCCTCTAACTCAAAACGAACTTGTCCATTTTTGCTGCAGACTAGTCCGATTTTGCCTCTGGAAATCTTCGGACTTGTCCGATTTTGTGCGGACTAGTCCGATATTCCAAGAATCCTTGAAAATTTGCTAAGTCCCAGGACTTTTCCGGACTAGTCCGGTGTTCCAGCGGACTAGTCCGATTTTTGGCCAGACTTGTCCGATTTTCTCTCTGGACAACTTTAGACTAGCCCGATCCTTTTCGGATTGTCCAATATTTCATGACTTCGAGTTGATCTTTTGTTTTATGAATTGTTTCTTGGGATTCACATTAAGTGGGCCTAGGGACGTCGTGCCTAACTCTTTTAGATCCCATGTGGGACTCTAAACCGGCCTCTACTCCTCTCAAACTCGAAATCCATCTAACTCTAGCCTCCACCTCTATATAAACAACACCACCCCTTGGCTTGACATCTATTTGCCACTTTTCCACCCCACCCAAACCCTAGTTCGTGGAGAGCCACCATCAAGGAGGGACGAGAAGATCCCAAGTAAGAAGAAGAAGAGGAGGAAACAAAAGAGGGTCAAGATCTCCACCAAGTTTCGTTCTTCATCACCAATTCATCTCCAAGTTCATCACCAACCCTAGATCACCAAGATCCAAGTGCTACCTCCAAGTTTCTTGATTCATTGGAGTTCTAAACACCTGGTATACCTTCTATTCTCTTTTCCTTACGTGAATTTGACCTCTAATCTCCAAATTTACGTCGATCTAGAAAACCCTAATCTGCTGATCTCGTAAAGTGCGGACTTGTCCGGTCCATACTGGACTAGTCCGATTTCCCTGGATAAATTGTGTTGAATTGATTCTAAAGTTTGACCTAATCAACTCCAAACATGTATAAACTTGTTAAAAGTTATTAGAACTAGTTATTGACCATTAAAAGCAATCTATTGACAAGTTCTACCTTGCATTTGCATCAATCATGCATGTCATGTCATATTGAGTAATATTTGTGCACTCTTTGATTGTGTTTCTTGTCTTGTATGTTTATTGTGCGGATTAGATAGATTTGCGCTAGAGAGTGCCGCGGAGGATCTACAACACCAAGAGTTTGAAGGCTTTGACCCAAATCAACCGCAAGAGCAAGGCAAGTGTCCTTGAAGCATATTGATCCTATTTTAAAATAAATGTTTTGTTTGCAAAATTGCATGATTGTGTCAATTTGATGGGAATCCTATGATAGGAAGTTGACTAGCTTTGTTTGACCACCCTTGTCACCTGGAATATATGGTAGAGAGTCGGGAAGGGCTTTTTACCTTTTGCTTCGCTTAATCAACTGGGATGGGAAACAACTATACCACTCGATTTAATTATGCATGGATGAGATTATGGTTGACATGAATTGGTTAAATATTATATGGTAATGGGTGATCTAAGCAAGCCTGGTATGTGGATGGGTTGGATGTACGGTGGTTTGCTTGCTTTAGATCTAAGGACTGGTTCATGCGAGAATAAGCCTGGACTACAGTGCCACCATGAGGCCAAGTATGGGTGCGGTGTAGCTGATTAATGAGGGCTTTGCCAATGCTATTTGGACCATTATGGATGCTCGGGGAAGGGGTAGTCGGATTGGGTTTGTTGATGATTGGTGGGACTAACCTGGGATCTGAATGGCTCAATAGGGGGCCCTTGGTTAAAAATGTGCTCTGTAGGAGACATCGCCACCGGTGAAACCTCAGTGGGGTCTAAATAGGCTAGTAATCCCTTTGTAAAGGCTATTTTGTGATCTCTTGGCCACACACCAATGGAAGTGTGAGATGGCATAATAGAGGTTCTAGTCATCGAAAGGTGATGAAATCACAAACACGTGGATAAAGTGGTACAAACTCTGTAGAGTGTGTCTAAACTATCATGATAGTCGTGCTTCCGGTTATGAGCACCTAGACAACTTCTTGATGCATATAGTTGTCTAGTTTCATATCCCTTGATGCATATAGTTGGGGACGTTTCTAATTCTTACCTATTGCTTTTCTCCAGATGGTGAGGACTCGCAACCAGAGGGATGGCAATGATGAGGAGGAGAACAATGGAGTGCCTCATAACAACAATGGGCAAGGACCTGCTCATGGAGCTATCAACATTGAGTAGCTTTTGGCCATGCAAAACCAGCTCATGCAGACCATGATACAGACTATGGGACAGCTGCAGGCTGGCAATATCAACAATCAGCCCCACATGCCTCCACCACCACCCCCGTGTCCTCATAACAGATTGGGAGAGTTTATGAGGACTAGGCCACCGACCTTTGCTCAAGCTGTTGACCCTATGGATGCGGATGATTGGCTCAAGCCCGTGGAGAAGAAGCTAGCTATTGTCCAATGCAATGACCGAGAGAAGGTGCTATTTGCTTCTCATCAACTCGTTGGAGCAGCTGCGGATTGGTGGGATGCTTATTGCAATGCTCACGAGAATCAAGAGAGGATTACTTGGGACGAATTCAAGGAGAGTTTTCACTCTCATTATGTGCCCGAGGGTGTTATGATCTTGAAGAGGCAAGAATTTGAGAATTTAAGGCAAGGAAGATCAAGCGTGAGTGAATATCTCAATAAGTTCACTCAACTCTCAAGGTATGCGCCTGAGGATGTGAGCCGGGACAGCCGGAAGCAATATTTGTTCATGAGGGGCTTGAACAATGAAATTCAAGTGCAATTGCTCAATTGTGATTATGCAAATTTTCAGAAGATTGTGGACAAAGCAATTGTGGTTGAGAACAAGATTCGTAAGATGGAGCAAGACAATAAGAGAAAGGCGCCATATCAAGGACAGCAACAAGGAAGTAATGTGCGCCCTTGCTTTGCGCTGCCCAATGCGCCTTACTTCAGCTCTTCTATTCCTGCTCAACGCACTGGATTTGCACCGCGCCCAACTCAAATTGTGCAGCAGCGCCCTGTCATGCAAGCACCTAGGCCTCCAATGCCTTTTGCACCTCGTGCTAACTTTCCTGGTGCCAATGCCCAAAACCAAGCTCGTCCCAATAATTTTAGTGGAGTTAAGAAGTGCTGTACTTGTGGAGAAGCTGGACACTTTGCGCATAAATGTCCTAAGTCAGGCCTTGGTCAAGAAAGCAATGCACCGAGGCAAAACCCAAGACCCAATGGAGGACAGCCACAAGGGACCGAGGACGGTAGAATTTTGCTCGTGGGAACGTCAACCATGTCTCTACGGAGGATGCTCAACAAGCGGATGATGTGGTCATTGGTTTGTTTCTCGCCAACTCCAACCCCACGACTATGTTATTTGATTCTGGAGCATCACATTCATTCATTGCATCGAAGTATGTTGCCAAGTATAGTTTGCCAATCTCTCATATGAAGTTTACTCTATTGGTTAAGTCTCCTGGAGCAGAGATGAGGACAAATATAGTATGTCCAAAAGTAAGCCTTAGAATATGGGGGGTAGACTTCTCCGCCAACCTCATTGTTTTGGATTCTCAAGGATTGGACATTATACTTGGTATGGATTGGTTGAGGAAGCACAATGGAGTTATTGAGTGTGCCACGAAGACGGTGAAGTTGACCAATAAGGAAGGGATCACCGTAGAATTTGAAGCATCTCAAACTGCATCGACGCCATTGGAGCTGAATCATATGGACAGTGCCTCAATTGAGGAGATTCCGGTGGTGTGTGAATTTTTGATGTTTTTTCGGAAGAGTTGCCAGGTATGCCACCTGATCGAGACATTGAGTTTTCTATTGATTTAATACCTGGAACTGCACCTATAGCTAAGAGGCCGTATAGGATGCCTCCTATGGAACTAGCGGAGCTCAAGAAACAAATTCAAGAGCAACTAGAGAAAGGTTTTATTCGCCCTAGCTCTTCACCTTGGGGAGCGCCCGTGCTGTTTGTGGACAAGAAGGATGGAACCCAAAGGATGTGTGTGGATTACCGAGCTCTCAACGAGGTAACAATCAAGAATAAGTACACCATGCCATGCATAGAAGACTTGTTTGATCAGATGAAGGGTGCTTGTGTTTTCTCTAAGATTGATTTGAGGTCGGGATACTTTCAAATGAAGATTAGACCATCGGACATACCCAAGACAGCTTTTAGAACACGGTATGGATCTTATGAGTACACCATGATGTCTTTTGGATTGACAAATGCGCCTGCCTACTTTATGTACCTCATGAATAAGGTCTTCATGGAGTACTTGGATAAGTTCGTTGTGGTGTTTATTGATGACATTATGATCTACTCGAAGGATGAGAAGGAACATGAGGAACACTTGAGGCTTACGCTGCAGAAATTAAGAGAGCATCAATTGTATGCCAAGTTCAACAAGTGTCAATTTTGGTTAAGGGAAGTGTTGTTTTGGGGTCATATAATCTCAGGAGGAGTATCGGTTGACCCCGGAAAAGTGAGAGACGTGTTGAAGTGGGAACCGCCGCAAAACGTAAAGGAAATAAGGAGTTTTCTTGGGATCGCTGGATATTACAGTAGATTCATCAAGGACTTTTCTAAGATCGCCAAGCCTATGATGGAGTTGCTAATGAAGGGAAAGGCTTTCCAATGGACTCAAGCTTGTCAAAACAGTTTTGAGGTGTTGAAGAAGAGGTTGACAACAACCCCAGTTTTGGTACTGCCGGATGTGAGCAAGAGTTTTGATATTTATTGCGACGCATCGAGACAAGGACTTGGATGTGTATTGATGCAAGAAGGTCAAGTGGTTGCCTATGCATCGAGAACATTGAAGAAACATGAGCAGAATTACCCCACGCATGATTTGGAACTCGCGACCGTGGTACATGCATTGAAGATTTGGAGGCACTACATCCTTGGACATAGGTGTGAAATTTATACGGATCACAGGAGTCTTAAGTATATTTTCACAAAAACGGATCTGAATTTGAGGCAACGGAGATGGTTGGAGATCATCAAAGATTATGATTTGGGGATCAACTATCATCCGAGAAAAGCCAATGTAGTGGCCGACACTTTGAGTAGAAAGGGAGTAAGTCATCAACTCACAGCTCGAGAGTTGCCATCCGAGTTATGTAAGGAGTTTGAAAGGTTGAACCTCGGATTTGTAAATGAGATGGAGATGATGGAGTTAAACCCAACCTTGGAGCAAGAAATTCGAGAGGCACAGACCAAGGATGAGGAAATTCAAGAAATCAAGGAAAGGACTCAAGAGGGGAGAGAATTCAGATTTGATGAGGACGAACATGGTACCTTATGGCTTGGAAAGACAATCGTTGTGCCTAATGTAAAGCACATCCGAGAGACAATATTAAAGGAGGCACATGACTCACCTTAGTCAATTCATCCTGGTTGTACAAAGATGTACAAAGACTTGAAGACTAGCTATTGGTGGGATAGCATGAAGAAGGACATAGCTGAATATGTGGCATTGTGTGATGTGTGTCAACGAGTCAAGGCAGAACATCAAAAGCCAGCAGGACTATTGCAACCATTGAAGATCCCAGAATGGAAGTGGGAAGAAATCGGTATGGACTTCATAGTTAGGTTACCACGTACTCAGTTCGGGTATGACTCAATTTTGGTAATTGTGGATCGCTTAACCAAGTCAGCTCATTTTGTCCCTGTGAAGACCAAATATACAACTGCACAATTGGCCGAAATATACATGGAGCATATTGTGTGTCGACATGGAGTACCGAAGAAGATAGTCTCGGATAGAGGTTCTCAATTTACCTCCACATTTTGGCAAAAATTGCATGAAGCTTTGGGAACGAGGTTGAATTTTAGTTCCGCATATCACCCTCAAACGGATGGACAAACCAAGAGGACCAATCAAATTATGGAGGACATGTTAAGAGCTTGTGCTTTAAAGCATGGGAAAAGTTGGGACAAAAGCTTGCCATATAACAATAGTTACCAAGCGAGTTTGAAGATGTCACCATATGAAGCGCTTTATGGGTGGAAGTGTAGGACACCTTTATTCTGGAATGAGGCAGGAGAAACTCAAGTATTTGGTCTGGATGTGTTGCAAGAAGCCGAAAAGCAAGTCCAAATAATTCATGAAAACTTGAGGGCTGCCCAATCAAGGCAAAAAGGCTATGCGGACAATAGGAGAAGGAAATTAGCCTTTGAAATAGGAGATTTTGTTTACCTCAAGGTGTCACCAATGAGAGGTCATAAGAGGTTTAACATAAGGGGCAACCTCGCACCTCGTTATATTGGACCATTCAAGATTTTGGACAAAAGAGGAGAAGTAGCGTATAAGTTGGAGATGCCAACTCATCTTTCGGATGTCCATGATGTCTTTCATGTTTCCTAGCTCAAGAAGTGTTTGAGAGTACCGGAAGAACAAATGCCAATGGAAGAATTGGAACTAGAGGAAGATTTGACTTATGCCGAACAACTGGTCAAAATCTTGGAAACTAAGGAGAGGGTCACAAGGAACAAGGTTATTAGATGGTGTAAAGTTCAATGGAAGCACCACACAGAAAAAGAAGCGACGTGGGAATTGGAGGATGATCTCAAGAAGGAATTTCCCTATCTCTTCTCTTCCGCGTCGAATCTCGAGGGCGAGATTCATTTTAAGGGGGGTAGGTTTGTAACACCCTCATTTTCATGCATCATGCCTTGCATGCACTCATATACATGTTTAACATTAACCCACATAAAGAGGAACGAGTTTAAAATTGATTTGGAACAAAACCGCACTTGAAATGCAGGAAAGTGCGGACTAGTCCAATTTTACTGAGGACTAGTCCGATTTCCCTCTGACTAAAAACGGACTTGTCTGTTTTTGCTGCGGACTAGTCCGATATTGCCTCTGGAAATCTTCGGACTGGTCCGATTTTGTGCGGACTAGTCCGATATTCCAAGAATCCTTGAAAATTTGCTAAGCCCCTGGACTTTTCCGGACTAGTCCGGTGTTCCAGCGGACTTCTCCATTTTCCTCTCTGACTAAAGTCAGACTTGTCCGATTTTTGGCCAGACTTGTCCGATTTTCTCTCTAGACAACTTCAAACTAGTCCGGTTCTTTTCGGACTTGTCCGATATTTCATGACTCCGAGTTGATCTTTTGTTTTACGACTTGTTTCTTGGGTTTCACGTTAAGTGGGCCTAGGGACGTCATGCCTAACTCTTTTAGAGCCCATGGGGGACTCTAAACCGGCCTCTACTCCTCTCAAACTCGAAATCCATCTAACCCTAGCCTCCACCTCTATATAAACAACCCCACCCCTTGGCTTGACATCTATTTGCCACTTTTCCACCCCACCCAAACCCTAGTTAGTGGAGAGCCACCATCAAGGAGCGAGGAGAAGATCCCAAGCAAGAAGAAGAAGAGGAGGAAACGAAAGAGGATCAAGATCTCCACCAAGTTGCGTTCTTCATCACCAATTCATCTCCAAGTTCATCACCAACCCTAGATCACCAAGATCCAAGTGCTACCTCCAAGTTTCTTGATTCATTGGAGTTCTAAACACCTGGTATACCTTCTATTCTCTTTTCCTTACGTGAATTTGACCCCTAATCTCAAAATTTACGTTGATCTAGAAAACCCTAATCTACTGATCTCGTAAAGTGCAGACTTGTCCGGTCCCTAGCGGACTAGTCCGATTTCCCTGGATAAATTGTGTTGAATTGATTCTAAAGTTTGACCTAATCAACTCCAAACCTGTATAAACTTGTTAAAAGCTATTAGAACTAGTTATTGATCATTAAAAGCAATCTATTGACAAGTTCTACCTTGCATTTGCATCAATCATGCATGTCATGTCATATTGAGTAATATTTGTGCACTCTTTGATTGTGCGGATTAGACGGATTTGCGCTAGAGAGTGCCGCGGAGGATCTACAGCACCAAGAATTTGAAGGCTTTGACCCTAATCAACGGCAAGAGTAAGGCAAGTGTCCTTGAAGCATATTGATCCTGTTTTAAAATAAATGTTTTGTTTGCAAAATTGCATCCCTGTGTCAATTTGATGGGAATCCTATGATAGGAAGTTGACTAGCTTTGTTTGACCACCCTTGTCACCTGGAATATATGGTAGAGAGTCGGGAAGGGCTTTTTACCTTTTGCTTCGCTTAATCAACTGGGATGGGAAACAACTATACCACTCGATTTAATTATGCATGGATGAGATTATGGTTAACATGAACTGGTTAAATATGATATGGTAATGGGTGATCTAAGCAAGCCTGGTATGTGGATGGTTGGATGTACGGTGGTTTGCTTGCTTTAGATCTAAGGACCGGTTCATGTGAGAATAAGTCAGGACTACAGTGCCACCACGAGGCCAAGTATGGGTGCGGCGTAGCTGATTAATTAGGGCTTTGCCAGTGCTATTTGGACCATTATGGATGCTCGGGAAGGGGTAGTCGGATTGGGTTTGTTGATTATTGGTGGGACTACCCTGGGATCCGAATGGCTCCAGAGGGGGCCCTTGGTTGAAGATGTGCTCTGTAGGAGACATCGCCACCGGTGAACACTCAGTGGGGTCTAAATAGGCTAGTAATCCCTTTGTAAAGGCTATTTTGTGATCTCTTGGCCACACACCGATGGAAGTGTGAGACGGCATAATAGAGGTTCTAGTCATCGAAAGGTGATGAAATCACGAACACGTGGGTAAAGTGGTACAAACTCTGCAGAGTGTGTCTAAACTATCATGATAGCCGTGCTCCCGGTTATGAGCACCTGGACAACTTCCATGATTAGAGGGAACTCGGTATTGGGATGGTATTTGGGATGGTTATGGTTGGTATTATGGTTATGGATTAATTTCTGGTATTGAATATGGTTATTGGCAAATGGTGAAATATGGAATTATTGATGATGGTATGAACTCAGACTAGTATTATGATATTACTTATGATTATGATGGGTTTGATTCATATATATATAATATATTGCTTTTCAAATGTTTTAATGTACTTTTTAGCACTTAACCATTATTATTGTCATCATTTGAATAAGCCACATGTCATACTTTCCACACTTGCTGAGTACGACATGTACTCACTCTTGCAATTCCCCCCCCCCCCCCAACAGTTGCAGGTCAGGATTGGGAGTTTAATGGCGATAATGCGGAGTTCTAGGCCGTGTCTACCGTCAGTTTGCGTGTGGTGTTGATTGTAGCTGCGCTATACCCTATTGCTTATGCTGCCTAGCTGTTTAGTTTGCTTAATTAGTTATTTCGCTGCATTAGTTGAACTTGTCTTTAATATTCATTAGATATTGTATTCGAGGATAATATGGTTGTTTAATAGAATTTGGTTAATCAATCTTGTTCTGTGGTAATTTTTTGTATATCCTTATGCGAATGCACTCATGTATGTGTGTTGAACATCCTGGGTAGACATATGCGTTAGCTTGGTTCATTTTTCAGAACCGGGCATCACAAACGACGTCTTCAACATTCCGCGGTCTTGCCCACCGCTTTGCACAAATTGGGACCTTCGGACGAAGGTTCTGAAGGAGATGCCCAACCTGGACGCGATTGGTCTTGCACCGCGGCAGGTTGGTGAAGAGAGTCGGGACCTGTCCATCGTCAACTCTTCAGAGGAGTCCGCACCTTCTTTAGGAACCGAAGCTTCCAGGGTGGAGGAGGCACTCGCTGTCAAAGGGAAAGGCAAGGCGTCGGTTCCTGACGCGGGTAAGGGGAAGGCACCGGTCCCCGACACAGGCAAGGGGAAGGCCCTGGTGGTCGAGGTCATGAAGGAGAAACGCCCTCGGTCGCCACCGAGGGTGCCGCCACAGGTGGCCTTTGCTCCAAGTCAACGTCCCCTGGCGTGCCCCTCTTCAGTATCGGGTGTCGACGGTTCTTCGAGGGGAGGCTCGGTCCATCAAGCGGCGGCTCTGTCGACGTCAGCGGTCGGCACATCATCCAACATCCCCGTCGCCAGCGCGGTCCAGGGTGCCACAGGGGGCTCCGACAGCATCATACCTACGGAGCCTTAGGTGAAAAGGACTCAAGCCGACGTCGTCGGCAGCTCGAGAGGAGGCTCCGGGAGTGGCTCCATCGAAGTTGGTGGAGGCACACCAGAGCAGGGTGACGGCATTGCTGGTGGTTTTGGCGGAGGCCCAGCTGGGATGATTTCACCTGTTATGCCATCGTCATGGCCTGCGGCTTCAGGGTCGCCGAAAGTGGAGGCTCACTGGAGCTTTCTAGGACATCGGTAAGGCATTCTTGCCAACGCTTGCTCTATTATCTGGCCTTCTTTTGTTGATTAGTCAGGGCTTGATCTTGATTTGCAGGGCTACATCGGCTATTGTGAGGCCCTTACTGTTGGGGGTAGTGCCCGGAAGCGCTTCAAAGGCAGCCGAGGGGGCAATGGCTGCTCGGGCGGGGCAACCCGCCAAGCTTGTTCAGGGGAGCGCTGCTCCGGCGTTTGTGCCCGGCGCGGGTAGTGAAGCATCTCCAGCTGCATCTCCAGCCATCGCGTCGGAGGCACCTCCAGTTGTCGCGCCAGAGGTACCTCCAGTCGTCATGCCAGAGGCACCTCCGACCTTCGTGGCAGAGGCACCTCCAACTGTCGTTGCAGAGGCAATGTCAGAGTCGACTCCGGGGGATGAAGGCCTGGCCTCCACTGCTGCTGATCTGGCGGGCGGCTCCTTTGTAAGACCTATGTGTGTTGAATACATTGGCTTGTAGTGAATACACTTGGCTTTGATGATAAAAGTTTTTAATATCACCAAAACACCTTTTTATCAAGGTCTGACTCTAGCTCCGAGCTATAGCAAGGTCCGACCATAGGTCCGACTTGTTTTGGGTAGCTCCGGCTACGTTAGATGCTAGGTCCGATTTCTTGGTAAGGTCCGACTAGCTTTGGTTAGCTCCGGTGAGCTTTATCTTTAGCTCTGGCATGTCTTTGTTAGCTCCGGCATGTCTTTGATAGCTCCGGCATATATTTAATAGCTCCGACATGTTTTTGATAGCTCCACCGTATTTTTGCTAAGTTTCGAGTTGATTTTTCTAGCTCCGGTTTTTGGGTTTACTAGTTCCGACTAGTTCTGGTGAACTCCGGCGCTAGGTCTTGCTAGTTTTGTAAGCTCCGGCAGGAGCTTGGTTGTACTAGTTTTGGTAAGCTCCGGCGTTAGGTTCTACTAGCTTTATTAGCTCCGGCTCAAGGTCCGGGTTGCTCTGGCAAGGTCCGGAACTTGACCGTAGTGCTTCTGCTTTTCATTTGCAATGTTTCGTACTTGCTTTACATTGTTGGAAAGATTGCTTAGTATTCATTTGCTAAGTTTTTAGTCTGTTTTGGTTGATATGGATGATATCTTGTTATTGTGGTTTTGCAACATGCTTATGTGAGGTTCTCACGTAGGGTGTTGTGTTCAGAACTAACTTGAGTCAAGTTGAGGACTTGGGCTCGTATGGATTGGTTGTTTATTCATGTGCAGGTGTTGCTTGAGTTCAAGACATGGCTGGTGACGGGATCCATTGGACTAGTCTCAGGGAGGAGATGAGGTTCCAACAACTAAATTCAGGAGGAATTGTGGTTGAGCTGATCAGGAGGTTGCGCAACATGATTGAATCAAGAACAATGCATATGAAGGTATCGTGGACGTCATTGGAAGATGTTTGCACGTGTGCAAGGAGTGCATGGACGTGGCTACATGGTCCCGAGACATGATGAAGAGATGTGGATGTAAAGAATTGGTCGGAAAGGTCCAACTGACTAGGTTATGGACTCAGGCTGCGGCTGAGTCGGGTTTGACTCAAATATGGAAAGATTTGAGTTGGTTATGATAGGATTTCGTGTGGATAACGAATTTTAGTTGTTTAGGAATGTGGGATACGTTCCTAAGGTGTTTGGAAGTCTTAAGATTGCTTTTATCTGCGTATAGAAGAATCTTGAACAGTTATGGAAAGTTACGATTCATGATCTGAGTAGGAGTCCTAGTTGATATTGGATTGGCCTAAGGGCTGGTTATATAAGCAAGGGAGCCCAGAGCTCGTGGTGCACGACTTTGGGGCTGTTCCTCTTGTGTTCTATTGAATAAAATTCGTAGTTTGAAGGAACTTTTGTGCCTTGTTCGTCAGACTTGTTCCAGACAAGTTTTACTCGTCGAGTTTCTGGACAGCACTACCTTTCGTCGGTGGTTTTATCATAACTCGAGTTTTACAGATCCAATTGACATGATTCTTTTTGGGTTGTCTTCAAAACTTGATTGTATATCATATGTAAAAATTTCACGGTCATTGGATTTGTGGTATATGATCTACACAAGTTTCTTTGCAGCGTTCCAGAACTGTTTTTTCTCGGGTAGGGCAGATTGACCATTGTTTGATCTTTCGATCATAACTTGAGTTTTTCTTGATGGATTTGAGTGATTCTTTTTGTGTTGTCCTCGTGACTTGATTCTCTCTGATATATATCACTTTTTTCATGATGAAATACGTTTAGATTAGTCTCACACATGATTTCTTTAACAGATCGTTTTTCTGCCGAAAGGGTTTGGGGTTTAATTGTTTCCGCTGCGTAAGATTTTTAAATCTACCATTCACCCCCCCTCTGGTAGCTTTTCACGTGCTCTTTGATCCTAAAATTGGTATCAGATCCATGTTGCTCTAATCGATTTGCACATGTTTTTTACTAATCATCATGGAGAAGTACTCCGCCAAACCTTGTGTGTTTGCTGGTATTGATTTTCAGGTTTGGAAGGCACGCATGGAGGCTTTCATCCAAGCACAAGGCTTTGCAATATGGGAGAAGGTATACAAGCCTTACGATGTGCCATCAAATGATCAAGTTACAGCTACAAATATGAGAGATGTCGACAACAACAACAAGGCTTGGAACTTGATCATACAAGGATTAACACAAAGCGACTTCGACCGTGTTGCACACCTCCGATCTGCATACGATGTGTGGAAAGCACTTTGTGACTACCATGAAGGATCCAACACGATCAAAGAGGTAAGGCAAGACATGTTCAAGAAAGAATACATGCGCTTCGAGATGCAACCCGGTGAGTCTATTGATGACCTTCTTGCTCGCTTTAATAATATTCTCAGCAACTTGCGTAGTGTCAATGTTAATTTTTCAGATGCTGGAAATGCTAGGCAATTGCTAAGTGCATTAGATATGTCAATTTGGGAGATGAAAGTCACATCTATTCGTGAATCTACTGTCATGAGTTCACTTACTTTAGATGTGCTATATTCCAAGTTAAAAACTCATGAAATTGACATAATCTCACGTAAGAACCCCAATAAGTCTATTGCATTTGTTTCACAACGTGATATGTCTAGCTCCGACCAATCATCATCCTGCAATACTCTTTCTTTGTTGTCCTCACTAACCCTGGAGCAGATCGAAGAATTTCCAGAAGAGGAGTTGGCACTCATCTCTACTAGATTCTCAAAAGCATTGCAAAATGTGAGAACTAGAAGGAGAGGAAGCTCCGGACCTCAACACTGTTTTGAATGTGGTAAAACAGGACACTTTCGTACAGAATGCCCTAACCTTTCAGGTCCGACCACCCGGGAAGAAAAACAAAGCAAGGTTCGGACCTCCTCTGGAAATTCCAACAAGAAGAAGAAAGGTACCATAGGATGCAAGATGATCAACAGTTTCATCACCGCGCTTCAAGAGTTCGGTTCAAGCGACGTGGACATTGGAAGTGATGAAGATAAAGATGATTTGGTAAACTTGTGCTTCATGGCGGGCAAGTCAAGATCAAGTATGGAGGAGGCAGAACACAACAGAGAAAATGAAGAGGTATGTCCTACTTGCGAAGAAATGTGTGATGCTATTTCTCGTGACACTATTATTGTTAAGAAAAAGGACAAAAAGCTTAGGGATAGTGCTGCTAAAATTGAATCACTAGAATCTGAAATCAACCGTTTAAAAACTTTGATTCCTAGTGATGATAAATGTTCCTCATGTGATTTAATATATGAACAATTGTCCTCATTAAGAAGTGCGCACACCTCCACACTTGATAAACTTGAGTTAGAAATTGAAAAGAACAAAGAGCTTGCTGCACTTAATGATAAAAACTTGAAAGATGCTAGCTGTTCTACAATTGATTTGCATTGTTCTACTTGTGATGATCTTGATAAGAAACTACAGGATGCTATGAATGAAATTTCTATATTGAACAATGCTTTACATTCTCATGAAGTTAAATTTTGTTCAAATTGCAAACTAAAAGGAAAAACTTCATGTGAAAATTGCCTTGATCTGTCCAATAAACTTGATGACATGCATAGGACATTATATCGGTTTTGTAATGGGAATAAGAACCTAAACTTACTGCTAAATTCTTCCAAATCTTGCAATGATAAAACTGGTTTAGGTTTTGATTCTCATGTTCATGCTAAGGCACATCCACCTAAAATTGTTAAGTCATTAGGAAGTGGTTTGATTCAAACAGTTCCTAAATAAAAAGGAGTGGTTTTCAAATCTGCAGGAGTGTTGCCTCATTCGGTTTCAAATAAAAATATTGCTTGCTCATCTAGACATGAACACAAAGTTAAATTTCATTGTACCTTCTGTGGTAGAGATGGTCATGTCATAGATTTTTGTTATAGACTAGCTAAACAACAGAAAAGGGAAAGAATGGTTGCTAGATCTCATAACTTTCATGCAAAATTTGCTGCAGACATTGAACCGAATGTACAACTTGCTGTTTTGAGTCAAAAACATTCAAATTTTACCTCCGGACCTTCTGTTTTTGCCTCCAGAGCTACTGATTTTTGTGCTACACAAGTAACACCTTATAGGTCAGTAGTTAAGAATAAAAAATCTCAAACTTTGACTCATAAACCTGCTGTTTTGTCTCAGCTTTCGCGTGTTTTTCCTGCTGCACGTCGCGTGACTCAGTACTGGATTCCTAAATGCCTTTTGACTAACCCCAGTATTGAGTCATCGACGTATTGTGCTTTTATGTAGGTTACACGTTTGAGGAAGGAGAACATTTGGATTGTGGATACAGGTTGCTCACGCCACATGACCGGTAACAAAGATTGGTTCTCCTCCCTCTCTTTTTGTGTCACGTGTAGAGAATGTTACTTTTGCAGATAATTCTTCAACTCCTATAATTGCTAAGGGTTCGGTTAGAGTAAATGATCACTACATTTTGAAGGATGTGGCACTTGTCAAAAATTTGAAATACAACTTGCTTTCTGTTGCACAATTGCTAGATGAAAATCTAGAAATTATTTTCAATAAAAACTGCTGCAAAGTTGTAGGTTCAAACAGTGAGCTTATTTTTGACATGTCTCGGTTTGGAAGAGTTTTTAAAGCTGATTTTGATATGTCTTCCTCTAAGCATAGGTGTCTAGTTGCTAATAATTCAAAGGACTTATATTTTTGGCATCGTAGACCTTGTCACGTAGGCTTTGGTCACCTAACGCGTGTTAGTGCTCTTGATCGCATACGTGGGCTGCCTAAGCTTAAAGGGGACAAAGAAATTGTGTGCTCCTCTTGTAGACATGCTAAGATGGTTGCAGGTTCACATACACCTCTCACAATGATCATGACAACTGAACCATGTCAACTTTTGCATCTTGACACCGTAGGACCTTCACGTGTTCAATCCTTCAGAGGTAAATGGTATGTTCTTGTTATTGTTGATGATTATTCTAGATACTCTTGGGTTTACTTTATGGGGTCTAAGAATGAAGTTTTTAGTCACTTTAGGACTTTATTTCTTAGATTATCAATTGATCACCCAGGATCATTAAAAGCAATTAGAAGTGATAATGGAACTGAATTTAAAAATCAATCTTTTGATCACTTTTGTGCTGAAAATAGAATAAATCATCAATTCTCTTCACCATATGTACCTCAACAAAACGGTGTTGTAGAAAGAAAGAACAGAACCTTAGTTGAGATGGCTAGGACTATGCTTGATGAATATCAAACTCCTAGGAAATTTTGGGCTGATGCGTTAGCAACCGCTTGTTATGTCTCAAATCGTGTTTTCTTGCGTGCTAAGCTAGGTAAAACACCACATGAGCTCCGGTTTGGACATAGGCCTAGTGTTACACACTTTCGGGTCTTTGGTTGCAAATGTTTTTTTAAGAAACATGGTAATGTTGATAAATTTCAACCTAGATCCATTGATGGCATGTTTCTTGGTTATCCATCTCATACTAGAGGCTACCGTGTGCTTTTACTTGACACTAACAAAATTGTGGAGACTTGTGAAGTGCCTTTTGATGAAGCTAGCCCACGTACTAGCTCCGGTGTTGCAGGACCAGATCCGTATCCTCAGGGGGAGAGCATTTTCATTGAAGATGAGGAAGAATTGGAGTTGCTGCCAGAAAATTCAGCAGCTAAAGACTTTGGTTTAGCTCCGGATGTTAATTCTCAACCAGCACCGACAACCATCAATGCTAATTCAAATCATCCTCAAGTAACAAGCTCATCGATTTGTGATGAACATGAAGAAGAAGAAGCTTGTGAGACATCTGTTCCCCTACGGTTTTACAAAGATCATCCCCCACAACAGATGATTGGAAGCTTGCATGAACGAGTCACACGGTCCAGGTTTTGCAATCCAAACTCTCATGCTCATTCTGCTTTTGTTGCTTCTTTTGAACCCAAATATATATCACACGCACTCACTAATGAATCTTGGATTATTGCCATGCAAGAAGAGTTAGAAAATTTTGAAAGAAATAATGTTTGGAAACTTGTACCTCCACCTCAAGGTCACACTTTAATTGGAACTAAATGGGTATTTAAAAATAAAAAAAAAGTGAGGATGGGGTTGTGGTTAGGAATAAGGCTAGGTTGGTTGCTCAAGGTTTCACTCAAGTTGAAGGTCTAGATTTTGATGAAACTTTTGCTCCTGTCGCTAGATTAGAAGCCATAAGAATTTTGTTAGCTTTTGCAGCATCTAAAGGTTTTAAGCTATATCAAATGGATGTTAAAAGTGCTTTTCTTAATGGCTACATTGATGAGGAGGTTTATGTCAAACAACCACCGGGTTTTGAAAATCCAAATTTTCCTAATCATGTTTACAAACTGTCCAAAGCCTTATACGGTCTCAAACAAGCCCCTAGAGCATGGTATGATAGGTTAAAACATTCTTAATTGAAAAGGGGTTTACCATGGGCAAGGTTGATAAAACTCTTTTTGTGCTTAAGCATGGCAATGACTCATTATTCGTTCAAGTGTATGTGGATGATATTATCCTTGGTTGTGCTTCTCATGATCTTGTGTCCAAGTTTTCAGCAATGATGAGTTCCGAATTTGAAATGAGTATGATGGGTGAACTCACTTACTTTTTGGGGCTGCAAATCAAGCAAACCAAGGAGGGTACCTTTGTGCATCAAACGAAGTATACCAAAGACCTCCTAAGGCGCATCAACATGGACAAAAGCAAGCCTCTTCGGACACCAATGGGAACAGCAACAACACTTGAACTTGATGAAGATGGTGAATCCGTGGATCAAAAAGAATATAGAAGCATTATTGGATCACTTTTGTACCGCACGGCATCAAGACCAGACATACAATTCAGCGTATGTCTTTGTGCAAGGTTTCAAGCTTCCCCACCTGTTTCACATTGTCAAGTCGTCAAAAGGATTCTCAGGTACTTACATGGAACCCAAGAATTTGGCATTTTTCTTCCTTCTTCCTCAATCGTTACTTTGAAAGCTTTTTCGGCTGCTGATTTTGGGGGTTGTAGGATTGATAGGAAAAGTACTTCCGGTGCTTGTCATTTTCTTGGTAATTCTCTTGTTGCTTGGTCCTCTAGAAAACAAAATTCAGTTGCACAATCCACAGCCGAATCTGAATATGTAGCTGCTGCCAGTGCTTGCTCTCAAATTCTTTAGATTGTTCAAACCCTTAAGGACTATGGGGTTGATCTAGATAGTGTTCCACTGTTTTGTGATAACACTAGTGCCATTTGCATTGCTA
Organism: Tuctoria greenei; assembly: GCA_036927565.1. Lineage (NCBI taxonomy): Eukaryota > Viridiplantae > Streptophyta > Magnoliopsida > Poales > Poaceae > Tuctoria > Tuctoria greenei. The sequence continues at coordinate 6,088,570 of JAYESD010000005.1, forward strand.
AAAACCATGTGCAACATTCTAAAACTAAGCACATTGAACTTAGGTATCACTTTCTCCGAGATAATGTTGAAAAAGGAAACATTGTGCTTCACCATGTAGATACCGAACAACAATTGGCTGACATTTTTACAAAACCTTTGGATTTCACTCGTTTTTGTTACATTCGTAGTGAAATAGGGGTTATGCATCCTCATGGCTTAAATTGAGGGGGAGTTTTGAAACTTGGGAAGTCTATGTGTGAATCTGAAATTAAAATAATATGAGCATAGTATTTCATACATATATGACTCTGTGATTCCTTTTACATGCTGAAAGTTCTTACTACATTACTCGTGTTATACATTTTGTAGCTTTTGCCAGGTCTAGTAATTGGAATAATTACTTACACTAAATCTGGTCATGGTCGAACTTTCTTGCTGTTTTGAACTTGTTGCATGCTCACAAGTGCTTTTAATCATTAAGAATTAACCAAGTAATCAACTCACATGTTGAGTTTTTATGAACAAATATAAATTGAGAAAAGATCAAGAGAATATGCAGGCATCACACTTCTTCTTTTGAGATAGCTTATCATTGCACTTAGATATGAACTTGGAAGAAGTGGTGTATGACTAAAACCATGTCCTTAAGCTTCTGATTGTCAAATGACATAGGCTTAGCTTGGTTGGTTAGAATAAGGTAGATGCGCATATAATCTCTTGCAAATATCATATGATCCAAATTTATGCTTTGAAAAATAATAAAATGCAGCAACTAGTGTCATGCTTTCAAGTTATGAAATAGTTAAGTTTGTGAGATCATGACTTGTTTAAATTGAAAATTACATATGATCTCTAGCATGGCTTACACTACTTTATGTATCTTATTGATGTGATAGTGTAAGTTACTTGATAGTATGACTTGGATGAGCTTTGTTTTATATGTATATGTTATAATATGCTCATAACAATTAAAATTTCTCTTTTACCTTGCTGAATACATTGTCAAAGGGGGAGAGATTAATCACACATTGTGTTTCGATTCTTCAAAAGGGGAGAGATAATGTGCGTGGGGAGAGATGATAAAAAAGGAGAGATATGTGAATTTTATTTTTGCTTTTCTTCTCATTTTATTTCTGATTTACAAAAGGGGAGAAATTGTTTTCAAAACTTTTATTGAGAATAAGCCAATGTTCGGATATTAAGTGGTGTTGCCAATGCATTCATCAAGGGGGAGATTGTAAGACCTATGTGTGCTGAATACATTGGCTTGTAGTGAATACACTTTGCTTTGATGATAAAAGTTTTTAATATCATTAAAACACCTATTTATCAAGGTCTGACTCTAGCTCTGAGCTATAGCAAGGTCCGACCATAGGTCCGACTTGTTTTGGGTAGCTCCGGCTACGTTAGATGCTAGGTCCGATTTCTTGGTAAGGTCCGACCATAGGTCCGACTTGTTTTGGGTAGCTCCGGCTACGTTAGATGCTAGGTCCGATTTCTTGGTAAGGTCCGACTAGCTTTGGTTAGCTCCGGTGAGCTTTATCTTTAGCTCCGTCATGTCTTTGTTAGCTCCGACATATCTTTGATAGCTCCGGCATATATTTGATAGCTCCGACATGTTTTTGATAGCTCCGCCGTGTTTTTTCTAAGCTCCGAGTTGATTTTTCTAGCTCCGGTTTTTGGGTTTACTAGTTCCGACTAGTTCAGGTTAGCTCCGGCGCTAGGTCTTGCTAGTTTTGTAAGCTCTGGTGCTAGGTTCTACTAGCTTTATTAGCTCCGGCTCAAGGTCCGGGTTGCTCTCGCAAGGTCTGGAACTTGACCGTAGTGCTTCTGCTTTTCATTTGCAATGTTTCGTACTTGCTTTACATTGTTGGAAAGATTGCTTAGTATTCATTTGCTAAGTTTTTAGTGTGTTTTGGTTAATATGGATGATATCGTGTTACTGTGGTTTTGCAACATGCTTATGTGAGGTTCTCACGTAGGGTGTTGTGTTCGGAACTAACTTGAGTCAAGTCGAGGACTTGGGCTCGTATTGATTGGTTGTTTATTCATGTTCAGGTGTTGCTTGAGTTCAAGACATGGCTGGTGACGGGATCCATTGGACTAGTCTCAGTGAGGAGATGAGGTTCCAACAACCAAATTCAGGAGGAATTGTGGTTGAGCTGATCAGGAGGTTGCGCAACATGATTGAATCAAGAACAATGCATATGAAGGTATCGTGGACGTCATTGGAAGATGTTTGCACGTGTGCAAGGAGTGCATGGACGTGGCTACATAGTTCCGAGACGTGATGAAGAGATGTGGATGTAAAGAATTGGCCGGAAAGGTCCAACCGACTAGGTTATGGACTCAGGCTGCGGCTGAGTCGGGTTTGACTCAAATATGGAAAGATTTGAGTTGGTTATGATAGGATTTCGTGTGGATCACGAATTTGAGTTGTTTAGGAATGTGGGATACGTTCCTAAGGTGTTTGGAAGTCTTAAGATTGCTTTTATCTGCGTATAGAAGAATCTTGAGCAGTTATGGAAAGTTACGATTCATGATCTGAGTAGGATTGGAGTCCTAGTTGATATTGGGTTGGCCTAAGGGCTGGTTATATAAGCAAGGGAGCCCAGAGCTCGTGGTGCACGACTTTGGGGCTGTTCCTCTTGTGTTCTATTGAATAAAATTTGTATTTTGAAGGAACTTTTGTGCCTTGTTCGTCAGACTTGTTCCAGGCAAGTTTTACTCGTCGAGTTTCTGGACAGCACTACCTTTTGTCGGTGGTTTTATCATAACTAGAGTTTTACAGATCCAATTGACGTGATTCTTTTTGGGTTGTCTTCACAACTTGATTGTTTATCATATGTCAAAATTTCACGGTCATTGGATTTTTGGTCTATGATCCACACGAGTTTCTTTGCAGCGTTCCAGAACTGTTTTTTCTCGGGTAGGGCAGATTGACCATTGTTTGATATTTCAATCATAACTTGAGTTTTTCTCGACGGATTTGAGTGATTCTTTTTGTGTTGTCTTCGTGACTTGATTCTCTCTGATATCTATCACTTTTGTCACGATGAAACACGTTTATATTAGTCTCACACACGATTTCTTTAACAGATCATTTTTCTGCCGAAAGGGTTTGGGGTTTAATTGTTTCCGCTGCGTAAGATTTTTAAATCTACCATTCACCCCCCCTCTGGTGGATTTTCACGTGCTCTTCGATCCTACATCCTTGAGTGATGATGGCGCTGCTGCTTCGGGTGGCGCCACAACTCTTGCTCAGCCTTTGGGGTCAATGTCCCCGGTACTGGTGGCCTCACCTTCTCCGCTACGGGAGGAAGAGGTCCCCGAGATGATCACCGAATGACCTTCCTTGACTTCAGCACAGCCGGAACGCCTCTCCGACATCATGGACTTGACACAGTCCAACATCCTTCACATGCAATCCAACTCCACCGGGCGCAGGAGGCTCTCGCCGCGGAGTGGGAGAAGCTGCGTGCTGAAGGCGAGCCCATCTGAGGCTAGGAGGACCTTCTGAGGTCCACGATCGCCAAGGCGAAGGCGACAAACCAAAAGGAGAGCAAGGACCTGGAGCTGAGGCATCGCCTGGTGAAGGCCATGGACGCCCCGTCCCAGAAGATTCTGGCCGATGCCAAGGTAGCCAACGACATGGCTGATGCCCGCCTGCGCGCCCTTGAAGAAGTTCGAGAGGCCCTAAGTCACCAAGAAGTCGCTGTTGCCGAGAGGGAGGCTTCTATCGCCAAGCAGGAGGTGACGGCCCAGGCAATGATGGCTCAGGCTTATGCTGATCGGGATAGACTGCAGTCCCGCCTTGAAGATCTTCAGCTCTGGGAGAGGGACTTGTCACGGGATCGGGCGCAACCTCAGTTAAGCATCAGGAACTTCTCCTGCACGATCTTGACTTCCAAGCCTGGGAGTTCTCCATGGAGCACCGCGCCCAGGAGCTCGATCTGCAGGAGCGTCAGCTGGCTCAATGCCTGGAAGCCGAGGGTAGAGCGGTGGCGGAGACAGTGGCAACCCATGTCCTAGTGTGTTACCGGAGCCAGTACCCTGAGCTGCCCCTGGAGCCAGTTTTTGAAGGTCCTATTGAAGAGCGCGGGTAGGCGACAGCGGCAGAGGTCAAGAATTCCGCAAAACATGTCGTCGCGCAATTCGCCAGGGACTGAGGCTGGCAGCGTGACTTTGTATTTGGGGTTCGCCCCTTTGTAAATATTCCTTAATGAATATGATTTTGTGTTTGGCTTTTGTGCTTCTCAACTATTGCTCGGAGTCCTTAGTTGCGTAAGGGTTTGCAAAACCTTTGTCGAGCCTGTTAGATTTTGAAGACCAACAGTTACACAATTGATATGGCCGAGGGGTTTCCCATTGACTTCCTGCCTATGGAACCCCCTTAGAGGCCCCTTGGTAGATGTGGTTAGTTGGCTGGGCACATCTACCATTTGATTTGCAGGGTGTCTTCAACGTTCCCCCAGTGGAGTAGGGGAGTTGGAGTGTCGTAATGCCACCAATTGCCAGAGCTGGGTGCTCCGGCGTCGCCCATCACCGTCATGGAGACGTCGATGGAAAGCTCCTTGGGAGGTGCCGGAGCTGGGTGCTTCGGCGTCATCCATTATCGTTGTTGAGATGTCGACAGTAGGCCCCTTGAGGGGTGTCAGAGCTGGATGCTCTGGCGTCGTCCACCGAGTCATCGGCGATAGGCCCCTGGTATACACGCTGTCGCAAGAGAACCCTGTTAGCAACAACAGCGGGGCAGGAGAGTTTACCCACTTATCTGCGCTTGGTGCTATCGTTGTCATGCTGGGACGCTGACGGCAGGCGCCTTGCAAGGTGTTGGAGCTGGGTGCTCCAGTGTCGTCCACCATGGTCGTTGAGCCGTCGACGGCAGGCCCCTTGGGAGGTGTCGAAGAAGGGTGCTTCGGCATCGTCCACCATCGTCGTTGAGACGTCGACGGTAGGCCCCTTGGGGTGTGCCGATGCTAGATGCTTCGGCGTCGTCCACCATCATCGTAGAGTCGTTGATGGCAGGCCCTTGGTGTACAAGCTATCGCAATACAACCGTGTTAGCAACAAGAGTGGGGCAAGAGAGTTTACTCGCTTATCCGCGCTTGGTGCTGTCGTTGACGTGTTGGGACGTCGACAGCAGGCCCCTTGTGAGGTGCCAGAGTTGGTTGCTCTGACGTCGACCACCATCGTCGCTAAGACGTTGACAGCAGGCCCCTTGGGACGTGCCGGAGCTGGGTGCTCTAGCGTTGTCCGCCATCGTCATTGAGACCTCGACGACAGGCCCCTTAGAGAGTGCCGGAGCTGGATGCTCTGGCGTCGTCCACCATCATTGTAGAGTCATCGACGGCAGGCCCCTGGTGTACATGCTATCGCAAGAGAACCCTATTAGCAACAAGAGCGGGGCAGGAGAGTTTACTCACTTATCCGCGCTTGGTGCTATCGTTGACGTGCTGGGACTTCGACGACAGGCCCCTTGCGAGGTGCTAGAACTGGATGCTCTGGCGTCGCCCACCATCGTCGCTGAGACATCGACGACAGGCCCCTTGGTAGGTGCTGGAGCTGGGTGCTCCGATGTAGTCCACCATCGTCATTGAGACGTCGACTGCAGGCCCCTTGGGGGTGCCAGAGATGGATACTCCAGCGTCATCCACCATCGTCGTAGAGTCGTTGATGGCATGCCCCTGGTGTACACGCTATCGCAAGAGAACCCTGTTAGCAACAAGGGCGGGGCAGGAGAGCTTACTCACTTAACCGTGCTTGGTGCCATCATTGACGTGCTGGGATGTCGATGGCAGGCCCCTTGGGAGGTTCCGGAGCTGTGTGCTCTTGCGTCGTCCACCATCATCATTGAGACATCTATAGCAGGCCCCTTGAGGGGTGCCAAAGCTGGATGCTTCAGTGTCGTCCACCATCGTCGTAGAGTCGTCAACGGCAAGCCCCTGGTGTACAGGCTATCGCAAGAGAAACCTGTTAGCAACAAGAGAGGGGCATAAGAGTTTACCCACTTATCCACGCTTGGTGCTGTCGTTGTCGTGCTGGGACACCAAGGCAGGCCCCTTGGGAGGTGCCAGAGCTGGATGCCCTGACGTCGCCCACCATCGTCGCTGAGACATCGACAACAGGCCCCTTGGGAGGTGTCGGGGCTGGGTACTCCAGGGTTGCACACCATCATCGTTGGGGCGCCGACAGCAGTCCCCTTGGGGGTGCCAGATCTGGGCGCTCCGGCGGTTTGTCCTGCACATATGATAGAAAGAGGGGAGACTAGTCTTTCTCGTCGGTCATGCCTGTTCTTCTCCTTAGCTCTGTGATGTCTTACTGTCCTGGACTGACGCACAGGGTTTGGGTAATTCAATACGTTGGTGCGCCGGGGTCCAACTCCTACCGTCTTCAGGGTGTGAGCTTTCTGGTTCCAGTACTCAGCTGTAGCGCTAGGAGGCTGGGTGTGTATGCTTAGGGTGCAGGACTATGGTAAGCAATTTACACCCCCTGTACCTCCTGCTCAGCACAAACCTTTCCTGAGAAGCCTTCTGGTGCCACGGGACCCTAATGATGAGAGTAGCCAGAAGAACCCCTCACACACTGCAGGTACCTCAAGTGAACCCGCATGTAGATGGACTGTATGACTTCAGCAGGGGTGACTTACAGAGCGTACAACTGTGTATATGAAGATAACATACAATAAATGAGGCTAGTATGGTATGATCATAAAATTAATGTATAATTAAATGAACAATGTTTTTAAGAAAGCATTAAGTAAAATAGTGATTCTATTTTATCGGACTTCATAGGGGGAGTCAGGGTTTTACAAAAGAGGGCAACGGCTTGCTTCTGGATGATGAGGAAGGCAGGGTGTACAAGCTTAGGGTTCGGAACCATGCTAAGCTAACTGCACACTCTGACCTGACCCTCCCGATGCTCGGTTGTCCTTAGTGCTGCTCCTTGGTCCTATGAAAACCTTTACACTATCCTACTTAAACTTAATATTTACAATAGGGGTGCCCAAGGCTCCAAGGCAGCTGCGATGGTTGTAGTGCAACCTTGTTGTCGACAGCTCCCAGAGGGGCGATGAGCGAGCGTCCTTACTTCCTGCCCCTACCGCCCGTCTTGCGGGTGGTATGAGCAGTGCTGGGACTAAGCTCGACAGTTTTGACGGGGACGTCAGTGCCGTCGGAGGGCTGTAGTCGGGCCACATCGGGTGCTCCGTGCTGACGTGATCTCGGCGAGGCTGACTTGATCCAGCGCCGCCCGGGGTGGGTGCCGGGTCTGCTGAGAGGGCTTGGAGCTTCTCCAAGGCTAACACCACGGCGATGCGGTCTCTGCAGATCCTGAGGACACCAGAGGGGGTTGGCATCTTCAGTACAAGGTAGCCGTAGTGGGCTACGACCATGAATCAGTATAGGGTCGGCCTGCCAATGATGGCGTTGAAGGGGAGGCTAACATCGGCGATGTCGAAGAGGATGCTCTCCTCCTGTAGTTGTCAAGTGTCCCGAAGGTCACCCAGAGATGGATGTTGCCGTATGCAATGATGCTCCCTGGTCCCACCCCCAAGAATGGGCTCGAGGGGGTGAGCTTGGACATCAGGATCTGCAACTGCCCGAAGGCTGCACGACTGAGGAGGTTGAGGCCGGCCCCACCATCTATCAAGATGTAGTGGAACTTGACGTTGGTTATGGTGGGGACGAATAGAAGAGGTAGAACCCCTGCCCTAGCCATGTTCTTGGGGCAGTCAGAGGCGTCAAAGCTGATCGGCGTCTTGTTCCAGCGGTGGTGCCGTGCCAGTGTTAGTACAGGGGCTATCGAAGCCACTGCACGACGAAGGGTCTTGACCGCGTTCTGGGATGCGGGATCACAAGACCCTCTGAAGATGACATGGACGGTGTTGCGATGCTCGTGGTCACTGCTGGCGTCAGATTCCTCATCTTTGTGGACCATTTTAACGACCCGCTCTTGGTTCTGGTACTCCATCTCCTCGTCATCATCGACCTTGGGGTCGACTTTCTGCTTGCTCTCCACTTCTCTCGCTCGATGATGACTCAGTCGTCCAATGGAGCTCAACAGTCAAGCTCATCCAGGGGTCCTCCGTGGGGAGCCGGCCAATGCTCGTAGACCTGGAGGGGCGGGAGTTGGCGGTGCGGCAGTTGATCGACGACATTCGTGAGAGCGACAATGTGACACCCGGTTCAGAAAATGAACCAAGTGAACGCATATGTGTGCCCAGGATGTTCAACACACATACACGAGTGCATTCACAAAAGAGTATACAGAAAATTACAATAGAACAAGATTAATTAACCCAATTCTATTACACAATTCATAATATAATCGAATACAAGTTCTAGTGAATATTAATGACAAGTTCAACTAATGCAGTGGAAATAAACGAAATAAGTGATCTAAACAGCTAGGCAGCATAAGCGATAGGGTAGCACAACTCCAATTAACACCATAGGAAAAGCTGACGGTAGACACGGCTTAGAACTCCACATTATTGCCATTAAACTCCCAATCATGACCTGCAACTGTTGGGGGGGGGTGTGGCAAGGGTAAGTACATGTCGTACTCAGCAAGTGTGGAAAGTATGACATGTGGCTGATTCAAATGACGAATATAATAATGGTTGAGTGCTGAAAAGTACATTAAACATTTGAAAAGTAGTATATTATATGTATGTGAAGTAAACCCATCATAAACCATAAGTAATATCATAGTACCAGTCCATATTACATTACCATCATCAATATTCCAGATTTCACCATTACCAATAACCATAATCAATATCAGAAATTTAACTCATAACTAGCCATAAATATTACCAAACCATAACCATAATACCAACCATAACCCTAATACCAACCATAACCATAATACCAACCATAACCATCCCAAATCCCAATTTTTCTCTAATCATGTGAGGGTCCAGGTTGCTCATAACCGGGAGCACGACTATCATGACAATTTTATTAGACACTCTGCAGAGGTTGTACCGCTTTACCCACGTGTTTGTGATTTCATCACCTTTCGATGACTATGGAATCTCAATTATTCTATCTCACACTTCCTTTGGTGTGTGGCCAAGAGGTCACAAAATAGCCTTTACAAAGGGATTACTAGCCCATTTAGACCCCACTGAGGTTTCACCAGTGGTGATGCCTCTAACTGAGCACATATTCAACCAAGGGCCCCCTCTTGAGACATTCGGATCCCAGGGTAGTCCCACCACTCATCAACAAACCCAATACGGCTACCCCTTCCCCGAGCATCCTTAATGGTCCAAATAGAACTGGCGAATTCCTAATTAATCAGCTACGCCGCACCCATACTTGGCCTCGTGGTGGCAGTGTAAATCTTGGATGGTCGCTCCACGAACCGGTCCTTAGATCTAAAGCATGTAAACCACCATACATCCAACCCATCCACATACATGGCTTGCATAGATCACCCATTACCATATCATATTTAACCAGTTCATGTCAACCACAATCTCATTAATACATAATGAAATTAAGTGACATAGTTGTTCTTCCATCCCAATTAATTGAGCGAAGCAAAAAGGTAAAAATCCCATCCCGACTCTCTACCATATATTCCAGGTGACAAGGGTGGTTAAACAAAGCTAGTAAACTTCCTATCATAGGATTCCCATCAAATTGACTCAAGCATGCAGTTTGCAAACAAAACATTTATTTTAAAATAGGATCAATATGCTTCAAGGACACTTGCCTTGCTCTTGGGATTGATTCAGATCAAAGACTTCAAACTCTTGGTGTTGTAGATCCTCCGTGGCACTCTCTAGCGCAAATCCGTCTAATCCGCACAATAACCATACAAACAAGAAACACAATCAAAAAATGCACAAATATTACTCAATATGACGTGACATGCATGATTAATGCAAACGTAAGGTAGAACATGTTAACAGATTGCTTTTAAATGATCACTATCTAGTTCTAATAGATTTTAACAAGTTTATACTGGTTTGGATGTGATTAGATCTAATTTTAGAATTAATTCAACACAATTTAAACAGGAAAATCGGACTAGTCCGCTAGGGACTGGACAAGTCCGCACTTTGCGAGATCAGCAGATTAGGGTTTTCTAGATCGACGTGAATTTGGAGATTTGGGGTTCAATTCACATAAGAAAAAGGAAATAGAATGTATACCAGGTGTTTAGAACTCCAATGAATCAAGGATCCTGAAGGTAACACTTGGATCTTGATGATTTAGGGTTGGTGATGTACTTGGAGATGATTTGGTGATGAAGAACGAAACTTGACGGAGATCTTGATCCTCTTTCGTTTCCTCCTCTTCTTCTTCTTGCTTGGGATCTCCTCCTCTCTCCTTGGTGGTGGCTCTCCACGAACTAGGATTTGGGTGGGGTGGAAAAGTGGCAAACAGATGTCAAGCCAAGGGGTGGGATTGTTTATATAGAGGTGGAGGCTAGGGTTAGATGGATTTCGAGTTTTGAGATATGTAGAGGCCGGTTTAGAGTCCCACATGGGCTCTAAAAGAGTTAGGCACGAAGTCCCTAGGCCCACTTAACGTGAAACTCAAGAAACAAGTCGTAAAACAAAGGATCAACTCGGAGTCGCAAAATATCGGACAAGTCCGAAAAGGACCGAACTAGTCCGAAGTTAGTCAGAAAGAAATCATACAAGTCTGGCCAAAAATGGGACAAATCCTACTTTAGTCAGAGAGGAAAATGGACAAGTCCGCTTGAACACTGGACTAGTCCGAACAAGTCCAGGGACATAGCAAATTTTCAAGGATTCTTGGAACACCGGACTAGCCCGCATAAGACCGAACAATTACGAAAGTGTCCAGAGGCAAAATCGGACTAGTCCACAGCAAAAACGGACAAGTCCGGTGGAGGTCAGAGAGAAATCGGACTAGTCCTCACCAAAATCAGACTAGTCCGCACTTTCAAGATTTTTAAATGCGGTTTTGTTCCAAATCAATTTTAAACTTATTCCTCTTTATGTGGATTAATGTTAAACATGTATATGAATGTATGTAGGGCATGATGCATGAAAATGAGGGTGTTACAAACCTATACCCTTTAAAATGAATCTTGCCCTCGAGATTCGACACGGAAGAGAAGAGATGGGGAAATTCCTTCTTGAGATCATCCTCCAATTCCCACGTTGCTTCTTTTTCTGTGTGGTGCTTCTATTGAACTTTACACCATCTAATAACCTTGTTCCTTGTGACTCTCTCCTTGGTTTCCAAAATTTTGGCCGGTTGCTTGGCATAAGTCAAATCTGCCTCTAATTCCAATTCTTCCATTGGCACTTGTTCTCCTAGTACTCTCAAGCAATTCTTGAGCTGGGAAACATGAAAGACATCATGTACATCTGAAAGATGAGTTAGCATCTCCAACATATACGCTACTTCTCCTCTTTTGTCCAAAATCTTGAATGGTCCAATGTAGCGTGTAGGATCGAAGAGCACGTGAAAAGCTACCAGAGGGGGGGGGGGGTGAATGGTAGATTTAAAAATCTTACGCAACAGAAACAATTAAACCCCAACCACTTTGGCAGAAAAATGATCTGTTAAAGAAATCATGTGTGAGACTAATCTAAACGTGTTTCAGAGAGAATCAAGTTACGAAGACAACACAACAAGAATCACTCAAATCCGTCGAGAAAAACTCAAGTTATGATCGAAAGATCAAACAAAGGTCAATCTGCCCTACCCGAGAAAAAAACAGTTCTAGAACGCTGCGAAGAAACTCGTGTAGATCATAGACCACAAATCCAATGACCGTGAAATTTTTACGGATGATAGATAATCAAGTTGTGAAGACAACCCAAAAAGAATCACGTCAATTGGATCTGTAAAACTCGAGTTATGATAAAACGACAGACGAAAGGTAGTGCTGTCAAGAAACTCAACGAGTAAAACTTGTCTGGAACAAGTCGGACAAACAAGGCACAAAAGTTCCTTCAAACTACGAATTTTATTCAATATAACACAAGAGGAACAGCCCCAAAGTCGTGCACCACGAGCTCTGGGCTCCCTTGCTTATATAACCAGCTCGAAAGCCAACTCAACTCAAATCAGGAATCTAATCCTACTCGGTTCACGAATCGTAACTTTCCATAACTGCTTAGGATTCTTCTATACGCAGATAGAAGCAATATTAAGACTTCCAAACACCTTAGGAACGTATCCCACATTCCTAAACAACTCAAATTCGTGACCCACACGAAATCTTATCATAACCAACTCAAATCTTTTCATATTTGAGTCAAATCCGACTCAGCCGCAGCCTGAGTCCATAACCTAGTCGGTTGGACCTTTCCGACCAACTCTTTACGTCCACATATCTTCATCACGTCTCGAAACCATGTATCCACGTCCATGCACTCCTTGCACACATGAAAACATCTTCCAATGACGTCCACGATACCTTCACATGCATTGTTCTTGATTCAATCATGCTGCGCAACCTCCTGATTAGCTCAACCACAATTCCTCCTGAATTTGGTTGTTGGAACCTCATCTCCTCCCTGAGACTAGTCCAATGGATCCCATCACCAGCCATGTCTTGAAATCAAGCAACACTCACATGAATAAACAACCAATCCATACAAGCCCAAGTCCTCGACTTGACTCACGTCAGTTTCGAACACAACACCTTACGTGAGAACCTCACATAAGCATGTTGCAAAAACACACTAACACGATATCATCCATGTCAACCAAAAACGCACCAAAGACTTAGCAAATGAATACTAAGCAATCTTTTCCAGAGATGTAAAGCAAGTACGAAACATTGCAAATGAAAAACAGAAGCATTGCGGTCAAGTTCCAGACCTTGCCAGAGCAACGCGGACCTTGAGTCGGAGCTAACAAAAACTAGTAGAACCTAGCGCTGGAACTTACCAAAACTAGTATAACCAAGAGCCGGAGCTAGAAAAATCAACCCGGAGCTTAGCAAAAACACGCCGGAGCTATCAAAGACATGTCGGAGCTAAAGACAAAACTCACCGGAGCTAACCAAAACTAGTCGGACCTTGATAAAAAGGTGTTTGGTGATATTCAAAACTTTTATCGTCAAAGCAAGTGTATTCACTACAAGCCAATGTATTCAGCACACATAGGTCTTATAATCTTCCCCTTGATGAATGCATTGGCAACACCATTTAAAATCCGAACATTGGCTTATTCACATAAAAGTTTTGAAGGCAATTTCTCCCCCTTTGTAAATCAAAAGTAAAATGAGAAGAAAATCCAAAAATTATCCCATATTATCTCTCCCCCTTTATTATCTCTCCTTATGCACATATTCTCTTTCTCTTCATGCTTATCTCTCCCCCTTTAACAATGTATTCAGCAAGTCATGAGCATATAAACAAATTATCTCTCCCCCTTTAGTTGTTATGAGCATATTATCACATATACATATAAACAAAGCTCATGCAAGTCATACTATCAAGTACCTTACATTATCACATCAATGAAATACATAAAGTAGTGTAAGCCATGCTAGAGACTAAATGTAATTTTCAATTTAAGTAAGTCATGATCTCACAAACTTAACTATTTCAAAACCTGAAATCATGACACTAGTTGCTGCATTTTATTATTTTTCAAAGCATAAATTTAGATCATATGATATTTGCAAGAGATTATATGTGCATATGCCTAATTCTAACCAACCAAGCCAAGCCTATGTCATATGACAATCAGAAGCTTAAGGACATGGTTTTAGTCATACACAACTTCTTCCAAGTTCATATCTAAGTGCAATGATAAACCATCTCAAAAGAAGAAGTGCGATGCATGCATATTCTCTTGATCTTTTTTCAATTTATATTTGTTCATAAAAACTCAACATGTGAGTTGATTACTTGATTAATTCTTAATGATTAAAAGCTCTTGTGAACATGTAACAAGTTCAAAACAGCAAGAAAGTTTGACCATGACCAGTTTTAGTGTAAGTAATTATTCCAATTACTAGACATGACAAAAACTACAAAATGTAAAACACGAGTAATGTAGTAAGAATTTTCAGCATGTAAAAGGAATCACAAAGTCATATATGTATGAAATACTATGCTCATATTATTTTAATTTCAGATTCACACATAGACTTCCCAAGTTTCAAAACTCCCCCTCAATTTAAGCCATGAGGATGCATAACCCCTATTTCACTACGAATGTAACAAAACGAGTGAAATCCAAAGGTTTTGTAAAAATGTCAGCCAATTGTTGTTCGGCATCTACATGGTGAAGCACAATGTTTCCTTTTTCAACATTATCTCGGAGAAAGTGATACCTAATGTCAATGTGCTTAGTTCTAGAATGTTGCACGGGGTTTTTAGCAATGCAAATGGCACTAGTGTTATCACAGAACAGTGGAACACTATCTAAATCAACCCCATAGTCCTTAAGTGTTTGAACAATCCAAAGAATTTGTGAGCAAGCACTAGCAGCAGCTACATATTCAGATTTGGCTGTGGATTGTGCAACTGAATTTTGTTTTCTAGAGAACCAAGCAACAAGAGAATTACCAAGAAAATGACAAGCACCGGAAGTACTTTTCCTATCAATCCTACAACCCCCAAAATCAGCATCTGAAAAAGCTTTCAAAGTAACGCTTGAGGAAGAAGGAAGAAAAATTCCAAATTCTTGAGTTCCATGTAAGTACCTGAGAATCCTTTTGACGGCTTGACGATGTGAAGCACGTGGGGAGGCTTGAAACCGTGCACAAAGACATACGCTGAATTGTATGTCTGGTCTTGATGCCGTGAGGTACAAAAGTGATCTGATCATGCTTCTATATTCTTTTTGATCCACGGGTTCACCATCTTCATCAAGTCCAAGTGTTATTGCTGTTCCCATTGGTGTCTGAAGAGGCTTGATTTTGTCCATGTTGAAGCGCCTTAGGAGATATTTTGTGTACTTCGTTTGATGCACAAAGGTACCCTTCTTTGTTTGCTTGATTTGCAGCCCCAAAAAGTAAGTGAGTTCACCCATCATACTCATTTGAAATTCGGAACTCATCATTGCTGAAAACTTGGACACAAGATCATGAGAAGCACAACCAAAGATAATATCATCCACATACACTTGAACGAATAATGAGTCATTGCCATGCTTAAGCACAAAAAGAGTTTTATAAACCTTGCCCATGGTAAACCCTTTTTCAAGTAAGAATGTTTTTAACCTATCATGCCATGCTCTAGGGGCTTGTTTGAGACCGTACAAGGCTTTGGACAGTTTGTAAACATGATTAGGAAAATCTGGATTTTCAAAACCCGGTGGTTGTTTCACATAAACCTCCTCATCTATGTAGCCATTAAGAAAAGCACTTTTAACATCCATTTGATATAGCTTAAAACCAATAGATGCAACAAAAGCTAACAAAATTCTTATGGCTTCTAATCTAGCAACGGGAGCAAAAGTTTCATCAAAATCTAGACCTTCAACTTGAGTGAAACCTTGAGCAACCAGCCTAGCGTTATTACTAACCACAACCCCATCCTCACTTTGTTTATTTTTAAATACCCATTTAGTTCCAATTAAAGTGTGACCTTGAGGTGGATGTACAAGTTTCCAAACATTATTTCTTTCAAAATTTTCTAACTCTTGCATGGCAATAATCCAAGATTCATTAGTGAGTGCGTGTGATATATCTTTGGGTTCAAAGGAAGCAACAAAAGCAGAATGAGCATAAGTGTTTCGATCGCAAAACTTGGACCGTGTGACTCGTTCGTGCAAGTTTCCAATCATCTGTTGTGGGGGATGATCTTTGTAAAACCGTAGAGGAACAGATATCTCACAAGCTTCTTCTTCTTCATGTTCATCACAAATCGATGAGCTTGTGACTTGAGGATGATTTGAATTAGCATTGATGGTTGTCGGTGCTGGTTGAGAATTAACATCTGGAGCTGAACCAAAGTCTTTAGCTGTTGAATTTTTGGGCAGCAGCTCCAATTCTTCCTCATCTTCAACGAAAATGCTCCCCCCTGCGGATATGGATCTGAACCTGCAATGTTTGAGCTAGTACCTGGGCTAGCTTCATCAAAAGTCACTTCACAAGACTCCACAATTTTGTTAGTGTCAAGTAAAAGCACACGGTAGCCTCTAGTATGAGATGGATAACCAAGAAACATGCCATCAATGGATCTAGGTTCAAATTTATCAAGATTACCATGTTTCTTAACAAAGCATTTGCAACCATAGACCCGAAAGTGTGTAACACTAGGCCTATGTCCAAACCGGAGCTCATATGGTGTTTTACCTAGCTTAGCACGCAAGAAAACATGATTTGAGACAAAACAAGCGGTTGCTAACGCATTAGCCCAAAATTTCCTAGGAGTTTGATATTCATCAAGCATAGTCCTAGCCATCTCAACTAAGGTTTTGTTCTTTCTTTCTACAACACTGTTTTGTTGAGGTACATATGGTGAAGAAAATTGATGATCTATTCTATTTTCAGCACAAAAGTGATCAAAAGATTGATTTTTAAATTTAGTTCCATTATCACTTCTAATTGCTTTTGAAGATCATGGGTAATCAATTGATAATCTAAGAAATAAAGTTCTAAAGTGACTAAAAACTTCATTCTTAGACGCCATAAAGTAAACCCAAGAGTATCTAGAATAATCATCAACAATCACAAGTACATACCATTTACCTCCGAAGGATTGAACACGTGAAGGTCCTACGGTGTCAAGATGCAAAAGTTGACATGGTTCAGTTGTCATGATCATTGTGAGAGGAGTATGTGAACCTACAACCATCTTAGCATGTATACAAGAAGAGCACACAATTTCTTTGTCCCCTTTAAGCTTAGGCAGCCCACGTATGCGATCAAGAGCACTAACACGCGTTAGGTGATCAAAGCCTATGTGATCAAGTCTACGATGCCAAAAATATAAGTCCTTTGAATCATTAGCAACTAGACACCTATGCTTAGAGGAAGACATATCAAAATCAGCTTTAAAAACTCTTCCAAACCGAGACATGTTAAAAATAAGCTCACGATTTGAACTTACAACTTTGCAACAGTTTTTATTGAAAATAATTTCCAGATTTTCATCTAGCAATTGTGAAACAGAAAGCAAGTTGTATTTCAAATTTTTTACAAGTTCCACAACCTTCAAGGTGTAGTGATCATTTACTCTAACCGAACCCTTAGCAATTATAGGAGTTGAAGAATTTCTGGCAAAAGTAACATTCTCTACACGTGACACAAAAGAGAGGGAGGAGAACCAATCTTTGTTACCGGTCATGTGGCGTGAGCAACCTGAATCCACAATCCAAATGTTCTCCTTCCTCAAACGTGAAACCTACATAGAAGCACAATACGTCGATGACTCAATACTGGGGTTAGTCAAAAGGCATTTAGGAATCCAGTACTGAGTCACACGACGTGCAGCGGGAAAAACACGCGAAAGCTAAGATAAAACATCAGATTTATGAGTCAAAGTTTGAGGTTTTTTATTCTTAACTACTGACCTATAAGGTGTTACTTGTGTAGCACAAAAATCAGTAGCTCCGGAGGCAAAAACAGAAGGTCTAGAGGTAAACTTTGAATGTTTTTTACTCAAAATAGCAGGTTGTACATTCAGTTCAATATGTGCAGTAAATTTTGCATGAAAGTTATGAGATCTAGCAACCACTCTTTCCCTTTTCTGTTGTTTAGCTAGTCTATAACAAAAATCTATGACATGACCATCTCTACCATAGTAGGTACAATGAAATTTAACTTTGTGTTCATTTCTAGATGAGCAAACAACATTTTTATTTGAAACCGAATGAGACAATACTCCTGCAGATTTGAAAACCACTTCTTTTTGTTTAGGATCTGTTTGAATCAAACCACTTCCTAATGACTTTACAATTTTAGATGGATGTGCCTTAGCATGAGCATGAGAATTAAAACCTAAACCAGTTTTATCATTGCAAGACTTGGATGAATTCAGCAGCAAGTTTAGGTTCTTATTCCCATTACAAAACCGATCAAATGTCTTATGCATGTTATCAAGTTTATTGGACAGATCAAGGCAATTTTCACATGAAGTTTTTCCTTTTAATTTGCAATTTGAGCAATATTTAACTTCATGACAACGTAAAGCATTGTTCAATATAGAGATTTCATTCATAACATCTTGCAGTTTCTTATCAAGATCATCACAACTAGAACAATGCAAATCAATTGTAGAACAAGAAGCATATTTTAAGTTTTTAATATTAAGTGCAGCAAGCTTTTTGTTCTTTTCAATTTCAAGTTCAAGTTTATCAAGTGTGGAGGTATGTGCACTTCTTAGAGAGGACAATTGTTCATATATTAAGTCACATGAGGAACAAGAATCATCACTAGGAATCAAGGATTTCAAACAATTAATTTCAGATTCTAGTGACTCAATTTTAACAGCATTGTCCCTAAGATTTTTGTCCTTTTTCTTAACAATAACAGTGGCACGAGAAATAACATCACACATTTCTTCGCAAGTAGGACATACCTCTTCATTGTTGCTGTTGTGTTCTGCCTCCTCCATACTTGATCTTGACTTGCCCGCCATGAAGCACAAGTTTGCCAAATCATCTTCATCTTCATCACTTCCAATGTCCACGTCGCTTGAGCCAAGTTCCTGGAGTGCTGAGATAAAACTGCTCACCAATTGACGTCCTGTAAAACCCTTCTTTTTCTTCGTATCTTTTGCAGAGGAGTGCTTCGTTCTTGTTTTCTTTTCATCCCGGGAAGTAGGACCTGAAAGGTTAGGGCAATCTGAACGAAAATGTCCTATCTTACCACATTCAAAGCATCGTTGAGGTCCGAAGCTTCCTCTCCTTCTAGTTCTCACATTTTGCAATGCTTTTGAGAACCGGGTAGAGATGAGCGCTAGCTCCTCCTCTGAAAACTCCTCAATCTGTTCAAGAGTTAGAGAGGACAACAAAGCAAGTGTACCACAAGATGATGTTTGACCGAAACTAGGCATGTCACATTGAAAAACAAAAGCAATAGACTTGTTGGGGTTCTTACGTGAGATTATGTCAATTTCATGAGTTTTTAACTTAGAATATAGCACATCTAAAGTAAGTGAGCTCATGACAGTAGATTCATGTATAGATGTGACTTTCATCTCCCAAATTGACATATCTAATGCACTTAGCAATTGCCTAGCGTTTTCAGCATCTGAAAAATTAACATTGACACTATGCAAGTTGCTGAGAATCTTATTAAAGCGAGCAAAAAGGTCATCAATAGACTCACCGGGTTGCATCTCAAAGCGCATGTATTCTTTCTTGAACATGTCTTGCCTTACCTCTTGGATCGTGTTGGATCCTTCGTGGTAGTCACAAAGTGCTTTCCACACATCATATGAAGATTGGAGGTGTGCAACATGGTCGAAGTCGCTTTGTGTTAATCCTTGTATGATCAAGTTCCGAGCCTTGTTGTTGTTGTCGACATCTCTCAGATTGTAGCTGTAACTTGATCGTTTGATGGCACTTCGTAAGGCTTGTATACCTTCTCCCATATTGCAAAGCCTTGTTCCTGGATGAAAGCCTCCATGCGTGCCTTCAAAACCTAAAAATCAATACCAGCGAACACACAAGGTTTGGCAGAGTACTTCTCCATGATGATTAGTCAAAAACACGCGCAAATCACAAAGATTAGAGCACCGTGGCTCTGATACCAATTGTAGGATCGAAGAGCACGTGAAAAGCTACCAGAGGGTGGGGGTGAATGGTAGGTTTAAAAATCTTACGCAGCGGAAACAATTAAACCCCAACCCCTTCGGCAGAAAAATGATTTGTTAAAGAAATCGTGTGTGAGATGAATCTAAACGTGTTTCACCGAGACAAAAGTGATAGATATAAGAGATAATAAAGTCACGAAGACAACACAACAAGAATCACTCAAATCCGTCAAGAAAAACTCAAGTTATGATCGAAAGATCAAACAAAGGTCAATCTGCCCTACTTGAGAAAAAAACAGTTCTGGAACGCTGCAAAGAAACTCGTGTAAATCATAGACCACAAATCCAATGACCGTGAAATTTTTACAGATGATAGATAATCAAGTTTTGAAGACAAACCAAAAAGAATCACGTCAATTGGATCTGTAAAACTCGAGTTATGATAAAACCACCAACGAAAGGTAGTGCTGTCCAGAAACTCGACGAGTAAAACTTGTTTGGAACAAGTCGGACGAACAAGGCACAAAAATTCCTTCAAACTACGAATTTTATGCAATAGAACATAAGAGGAACAGCCCCAAAGTCGTGCACCACAAGCTCTGGGCTCCCTTGCTTATATAACCAGCTCAAAAGCCAACTCAATTCAAATCAGGAATTTAATCCTACTCTGTTCACGAATCGTAACTTTCTATAACTGCTTAGGATTCTTCTATACGTAGATAGAAGAAATCTTAAGACTTCCAAACACCTTAGGAACGTATCCCACATTCTTAAACAACTCAAATTCGTGACCCACACGAAATCCTATCATAACCAACTCAAATCTTTCCATATTTGAGTCAAACCCGACTCAGCCGCAGCCTGAGTCCATAACCTAGTCGGTTGGACCTTTCTGACCAACTCTTTACGTCCACATCTCTTCATCACGTCTCGGAACCATGTAGCCACGTCCATGCACTCCTTGCACATGTGCAAACATCTTCCAATGACGTCCACGATACCTTCACATGCATTGTTCTTGATTCGATCATGTTGCGCAACCTCCTGATCAGCTCAACCACAATTCCTCCTAAATTTGGTTGTTGGAACCTCATCTCCTCCCTGAGACTAGTCCAATGGATCCCATCACCAGCCATGTCTTGAACTCAAGCAACACCTGCATATGAATAAACAATTAATCCATACGAGCCCAAGTCCTCGACTTGACTCACGTCAGTTTCGAACACAACACCTTACGTGAGAACCTCACATAAGCATGTTGCAAAAACACAGTAACACGATATCATCCATGTCAACCAAAAACGCACCAAATACTTAGCAAATGAATACTAAGCAATCTTTCCAAAGATGTAAAGAAAGTACAAAACATTGCAAATGAAAAACAAAAGCATTGCGATCAAGTTCCGGACCTTGCCAGAGCAACCCGGACCTTGAGACGGAGCTAACAAAAACTAGTAGAACCTAGCACCGGAACTTTCCAAAACTAGTATAACCAAGAGCCGGAGCTAGAAAAATCAACTCGGATCTTAGCAAAAACACGCCGGAGCTATCAAAGACATGTCGGAGCTAAAGACAAAACTACCCGGAGCTAACCAAAACTAGTCGGACCTTAATAAAAAGGTGTTTTGGTGATATTCAAAACATTTATCGTCAAAGCAAGTTTATTCACTACAAGCCAATGTATTTAGCACACATAGGTCTTACATAGTGAGGTGCTATCTTGCCTCTTATGTTAAACCTCTTATGACCCCTCATCGGTGACACCTTGAGATAAACAAAATCTTCCACTTCAAAAGCTAATTTCCTTCTCCTATTGTCCGCATAGCCTTTTTGTCTTGATTGGGCAGTCCTCAAGTTTTCACGAATTATTTGGACTTGCTTTTCGGCTTCTTGCAATACATCCGGACCAAATACTTGAGTTTGTCCTGCCTCATTCCAAAATAGAGGTGTCCTACACTTCCTTCCATAAAGCGCTAAGGTGACATCTTCAAGCTTGCTTGGTAACTATTGTTGTATGAAAATTCTGCATATGGCAAGTTCTTGTCCTAACTTTTCCCATGCTTTAAACCACAAGATCTCAAAATGTCCTCTAAAATCTGATCGGTCCTCTTGGTTTGTCCATCCGTTTGCGGGTGATATGCTGAACTAAAATTTAACCTCATTCCCAAAGCTTCATGCAATTTTTGCCAAAACCTGGAAGTGAATTGTGAACCTCTATCCGAGACTATCTTATTCGGAACTCCATGCAAACATACTATTCTTCCCATATACAGTTCCGCCAATTTCTCTCCATTATAGGTGGTCTTGACGGGAATAAAGTGGGCTGACTTAGTTAACCGATCCACAATTACCCAAATTGAGTCGTAACCGTACTGAGTACGTGGTAAACAAACTATGAAGTCTATACCGATCTCTTCCCACTTCCACTCCAGAATCTTTAATGGTTGCAATAGTCCAGCTGGCCTTTAGTGTTCCACCTTGACTCGTTGGCACACATCACACAATGCTACATATTCAACTATGTCCTTCTTCATGCTAGCCCACCAATAACACATCTTCAAGTCTTTGTACATCTTTGTGCAACTAGGGTGAATCGAGTATGGCGAGTCATGTGCCTCCTTTAGTATTGTCTCCCGAATGCGCTTTACATTGGGCACGACAATCCTCTTACCAAGCCATAGGGTGCCATGTTCATCCTCATCAAATCTGAATTCTCTCCCTTCTTGGGTCCTTTCCTTGATTTCTTGGATTTCCTCATCCTTAGTTTGACCTTCCCGAATTTATTGCTCTAAGGTTGGTTTTAACTCCATCATCTCCATCTCATTTACAAATCCAAGGTTCAACCGTTCAAACTCCTTACATAACTCGGATAGTAACTCTCGAACTGTGAGTTGATGACTTACTTCTTTTCTACTCAAAGCATCGACAACTACATTGGCTTTTCCTGGTGACAGTTGATCCCCAAATCATAATCTTTGAGGAACTCCAACCATCTCTGTTGCCTTAAATTCAGATCCGTTTGTGTGAAAATATACTTAAGACTCTTGTGATCCGTATAAATTTCACACCTATGTTCAAGGACATAGTGTCTCCAAATTTTCAATGCATGTACCACGGCTGCAAGTTCCAAATTATGAGTTAGGTAGTTCTGCTCATGTTTCTTCAATTGTATTGATGCATAGGTGACCAATTGACCTTCTTGCATGAGCACACATCCAATTCATTGTCTCGAGGCATCACAATATATGTCAAAGCTCTTTCTTACATCTGGCAAAATCAAAATTGGGCCCGTTGTTAACCTCTTCTTCAACTCCTCAAAACTGTTTTGACAAGCTTGAGTCCATTGGAAAGCCTTTCCCTTCATTAGCAATTCTGTCAATTGCTTGGCTATCTTGGAGAAGTCCTTGATGAATCAACGGTAATATCTAGCCATTCCAAGAAAACTCCTTATTTCCTTTATCTTTTGCGGGGGTTCCCATTTCAACACGTCCCTCACCTTTCCTAGGTCAACCGATACTCCTCCTCCTGAGATTATATGACCCAAAAACGTCACCTCTTTCAACCAAAACTGACACATTTTGAACTTGGCATACAATTGATGCTCCCTTAATTTCTGCAGAGTAAGCCTCAAGTGTTCCTCGTGTTCCTACTCATCCTTCGAGTAGATCATAATGTCATAAATAAACACCACAACGAACTTATCCAAGTACTCCATGAAGACCTTATTCATGAGGTACATAAAGTAAGCAGGCGAATTTGTCAATCCAAAAGACATCACGGTGCACTCATAAGATCCATACCGTGTCCTAAAAGTTGTCTTGGGGTATGTCCAATGGTCTAATCTTCATTTGAAAGTATCCCAACCTCAAATCAATCTTAGAGAAGACACAAGCACCCTTCATCTGATCAAACAAGTCTTCTATGCGTGGCAAGGTGTACTTGTTCTTGATTGTTACCTCGTTGAGAGCTCGGTTATCTACACACATCCTTTGCGACCCATCCTTCTTGTCCACAAACAGCACGGGCGCTCCCCATGGTGAAGAACTTGGGCGAATAAAACCCTTCGCTAGTTGCTCTTGAATTTGCTTCTTGAGCTCCGCTAATTCCATAGGAGGCATCCTATACGGCCTCTTAGCTATAGGTGCAGTTCCAGGTATTAAATCAATAACAAACTCGATGTCTCGATCAGGTGGCATACCTGGAAACTCGTCCGAAAAAACATCCAAAAATTCACACACCATCGGAATCTCCTCAATTGTGGCACCGTCCATATGATTCAGTTCCAATTGCTTCAGTGCAGTTTGAGATGCTTAAAATTCTACGGTGATCCCTTCCTCATTGGTCAACTTTACCGTTTTCGTGGCACACTCAATAACTCCATTGTGCTTCCTCAACCAGTCCATACCAAGTATAATGTCCAATCCTTGAGAATTCAAAACAATGAGGTTGGCGGAGAAGCCTACCCCCCTTATTCTAAGCCTTACTTTTGGACATAATATATTTGTCCTCATCTCTCCTCTAGGAGACTTAACCAACAGAATAAACTTCATATGGGAGATAAGCAAACTATACTTGGCAACATACTTCAATGCAATGAATGAATGCAATACTCCAGAATCAAACAACATAGTCGCGGGATTGCAGTTCGCGAGAAACATACCAATGACCACATCATCCGCTTGTTGAGCATCCTTCGTAGAGACATGGTTCATGTTGCCACGAGCAAAATTCTGCTGTCCTCGGTTCCCTTGCGGCTGTCCTCCTTTGGGTCTTGGGTTTTGCCTCACCACATTGCTTCCTTGACCAAGGCCTGACTTAGGACATTGATGTGCAAAGTGTCCATCTTCTCCACATGTATAGCACTTCTTAACTCCACCAGAATTATTGGAGAGAGCTTGGTTCTGAACATTTGCACCACAAAAATTAGCACGAGGTGCATATGGCATCGGAGGCCTAGGTGCTTGCAAACGGGGCGCTGTTGCACAAACTGAGTTGGGCACGATGCATAACTAGGGCGCTGTATAGGAGTAGAGGAGCTGTAATATGGTGCATTAGGAGGTGCAAAGCGAGGGCACACATTACTTCCTTGTTGTTGTACTTGATATGTCACCTTCCTCTTGTTGTCTTGCTCCATCTCACGGACCTTGTTCTAAACCACAATTGCTTTGTCCACAAGCTTCTGAAAGTTGGCATAATCACAGTTGAGTAGTTGCACTTGGATTTCATTGTTCAAGCCCCTCATGAATAAGTATTGTTTCCGGCTGTCCCGACTAACATCCTCAGGCGCATATCTTGAGAGTTGAGTGAACTTATTGAGATTTTCACTCACGCCTGACCTTCCTTGCCTTAAGTTCTCAAATTCTTGCCTCTTCAAAATCATAACACCCTCCGGCACATAATGAGAACGGAAACTCTCCTTGAATTCTGCCCAGGTAATTCTCTCTTGGTTCTCATGAGCATTGCAATAAGAATCCCACCAATCCGCAGCTGCTCCAACTAGTTGATGAGATGCAAATAGAACCTTCTCCCGGTCGCTGCATTGGACTATAGCAAGCTTCTTCTCCACAGACTTGAGCCAATCATCAGGATCCATAGGGTTAGCAGCTTGAGCAAAGGTCGATGGCCTAGTCCTCATAAACTCTCCCAACCGGTTATGAGGAGGTGGGGGTGGCGGTGGAGGCATGTGGGGCTGATTGTTGATGTTACCAGCCTGCAGCTGTTCCATATTTTGTATCATGGTTTGCATGAGCTGGTTTTGCATTGCCAATAGCTGATCAATGTTGATAGCTCCATGAGCATGTCCTTGTCCATTGTTGTTCTGAGGTGCTCCATGGTTCTCCTCCTCATCATTAGCATCCCTCTGGTTGCGAGTCCTCACCATCTGGAGAAAAGCAATAGATAAGAATTAGAAAATGTCCCGAACTATATGCATCAAGGGATATGAAACTAGACAACTAACTAGCCTATGTGGACATGGCAATGCTAAAGCATCCCAAAATCCTCTATTAAGCACACAAGCAAACAATATATAGCAAGTAGCACACCAAGCAAGAACACATCGATTCCTGAATGTTTCTATGTGCTCTAAAGTGTCCATTCTATCTAGGTTGCGTCCTACGGTCAACCTGTGGCTCTGATACCAATCTGTGACACCCGATTCCGAAAATGAACCAAGTGAATGCATATGTGTGCCCAGGATGTTCAACACACATACACGAGTGCATTCACAAAAGAGTATACAGAAAATTACCACAGAACAAGATTAATTAACCAAATTCTATTACACAATTCATAATATAATCGAATACAAGTTCTAATGAATATTAATGACAAGTTCAACTAATGCTGCATAAATAAACTAAATAAGCAAACTAAACAGCTAGGCAGCATAAGCGATAGGGTAGCGCAGCTCCAATTAACACCACAGGCAAAGCTGATGGTAGACACGGCCTAGAACTCCGCATTATTGCCATTAAACTCCCAATCCTTACCTGCAACTATTGGGGGGGATTGCAATGGTGAGTACATGTCGTACTCAGCAAGTGTACAAAGTATGACATGTGGCTGATTCAAATGACGAATATAATAATGGTTGAGTGCTGAAAAGTAGATTAAAACATTTGAAAACTAGTATATTATATGTATGTGAAGTATACCCATCATAAACTATAAGTAATATCGTAGTACCAGTCCATATTTCATTACCATCATCCATATTCTAGATTTCACCATTACCAATAACCATAATCAATATCAGAAATTTAACTCATAACCAGCCATAACAATTACCAAACCATAACCATAATACCAACCATAACCCTAATACCAACCATAACCATCCCAAATCCCAATTTTTCTCTTATCATGTGAGGGTCCAGGTTGCTCATAATCGGGAGCACCGCTATCATGATAGTTTTATTAGACACTCTATAGAGGTTGTACCGCTTTACCCACTTGTTTGTGATTTCATCACCTTTTGATGACTATAGAATCTCAATTATGTCGTCTCACACTTCCTTAGGTGTGTGGCCAAGAGATCACAAAATAGCCTTTACAAAGGGATTACTAGCCTATTTAGACCCCCATTAAGGTTTCACCGGTGGCGATGCCTCCAACTGAGCACATCTTCAACCAAGGGCCCCCTCTTGAGCCATTCGGATCCCAGGATAGTCCCACCAATCATCAACAAACCCAATCCGACTACCCCTTCCCCGAGCATCCTTAATGGTCCAAATAGAACTGGCGAAGCCCTAATTAATCAGCTACGCCGCACTCATACATGGCCTCATGGTGGCAGTGTAAATCCTAGATGGTCACTCCACGAACCGATCCTTAGATCTAAAGCAAGTAAACCACCATACATCCAACCCATTCACATACCAGGCTTACTTAGATCACCCATTACCATATCAGATTTAACCAGTTCATATCAACCACAATCTCATTAATGCATAATTAAATTAAGTGGCATAGTTGTTCATCCATCCCAATTAATTATGTAAAGCAAAAAGGTAAAAATCTCATCCCGCCTCTCTACCATATATTTCAGGTGACAAGGGTGGTTAAACAAAGCTAGTATACTTCCTATCATAGGATTCCCATCAAATTGACTCAAGCATGCAGTTTGCAAACAAAACATTTATTTTAAAAAAGGATCAATATGCTTCAAGGACACTTGCATTGCTCTTGGGATTGATTCGGATCAAAGACTTCAAACTCTCGGTGGTGTAGATCCTCCGCGGCACTCTCTAGCGCAAATCCGTCTAATCTGCACAATAACCGTACAAACAAGAAACACAATCAAAGAGTGCACAAATATTACTCAATATGACATGACATGCATGATTAATGCAAATTCAATGTAGAACTTGTTAATAGATTGCTTTTAAATGATCACTATATATAGTTGTAATAGATTTGAAGAAGTTTATATAGGTTTGGATGTGATTAGGTCTAATTTTAGAATTAATTCAACACAATTTAACCAGGAAAATCGGACTAGTCCGCTAGGGACCGGACAAGTCCGCACTTTGCGAGATTAGCAGATTAGGGTTATCTAGATCGACGTGAATTTGGAGATTTCGGGTTGAATTCACGTAAGGAAAAGGAAATAGATGGTATACCAGGTGTTTAGAACTCCAATGAATCAAGGATCTTGGAGGTAACACTTTGATCTTGACGATTTAGGGTTGGTGATGAACTTGGAGATGATTTGGTGATGAAGAACAAAACTTGATGGAGATCTTGATCCTCTTTCGCTTCCTCCTCTTCTTCTTCTTGCTTGGGATCTCCTCCTCTCTCCTTGGTGGTGGCTCTCCACGAACTATTGTTTGGGTGGGGTTGAAAAGTGGCAAATAGATGTCAAGCCAAGGGGTGGGGTTGTTTATATGGAGGTGGATGCTAGGGTTAGATGGATTTCGAGTTTTGAGGTGAGTAGAGGCCGGTTTAGAGTCCCACATGGGCTCTAAAAGAGTTAGGCACGACGTCCCTAGGCCCACTTAACGTGAAACCTAAGAAACAAGTCGTAAAACATAGAATCAACTCGGAGTCGCGAAATATCGGACATGTCCGAAAAGGACTGGACTAGTCCGAAGTTAGTCAGAAAGAAATCAGACAAGTCTGGCCAAAAATCGGACAAGTTCGACTTTAGTCATGGAGGAAAACGGACAAGTCCGCTAGAACACCGGACTAGTCCGGACAAGTCTAGGGACTTAGCAAATTTTTAAGGATTCTTGGAACACCAGACTAGTCTGCATAAGACTGGACAAGTCCGAAAGTGTCCAGAGGCAAAATCGGACTAGTCCGCAGCAAAAACGGACAAGTCCGACGAAGGTCAGAGAGAAATCGGACTAGTCCTAACCAAAATCAGACTAGTCCGCACTTTCCAGATTTTTAAGTGCGGTTTCGTTCCAAATCAATTTTAAACTTATTCCTCTTTATGTGAATTAATGTTAAACATGTATATGAATGTATGTAGGGCATGATGCATGAAAATGAGGGTGTTACATACACGAGGCGCCTTCCCCTGTTGGGGGAGTTGATGGTTGCAATGACAAAATGATCAATACCTTGGACCCACTAATTACCACTCCTCGAGAAGCGTTCAACAACGGTGGGTGGTGGAGAAGGGCTCTGGCCGCTGCCAGGGCGCTCTCCGGGCTTGCAGTCAGTGGTGCCGGTGGGGCCGACTGAGCCGGGATGTGTCCTGACGTGCCTTCCTAGCCAGCTATACCTGCACGGGGGCGTGATGGACCAGAGAGCGCCGCTCGAGCGACGGATCTGGTCACCAGACGACGGTCGTGGAAACCGCCTTCCACATGCCCGATGAACACCATGGTGGTGAAAGCGCTACCAATTTTTTGAGGGAAAAACCCCCTACCTGGCGCGCCAAATGTCGAAGTGTGAGAGCAACACTTCCCCCAGATCTGCTAAGGAGCAGCCCGCGGAGGTTCTTGGTCTGCACGGCTTAGGCCTCACTCAAGTGTTCTAGCGGATGGAAGTATTAGACGGTGGTTTTTACGTGGTTCGGGCCGCAAGGAGCGTAACACCCTACTCCACGGTGGATGGTATTGCTAGTATGTGTGTATGCGTGTGTGATGTTTCGATCTGGTCCCTTGTAACAGTGGCGGTCCAGGCCTTTTATAGACAAGGCCGAACTCCTTACAAGTGGGGTATCGAGGCCCGACAGGTGGTTCCGGGCGATCTTATCCAAAAGATCTAAGGACTCTTCTGTAAACTTGCTCTGACCGTGGACTTGAAGACTCGCCGTCTTGCCGCCTGCATCGTCAGTAGCCCATGCGCCGTTGCTGACATTGGCAGGGGATGTCCCGTCCAACTGTCTCTGTCACTGTAAGCTACCCACTTGGCAGAGTGGGATCGGCCTGCGGCGTCTTCACTGTGATGTGATTGGTCATAGCGGTACCTAACATTAGGCGTGCACCACGCCATGCGTCTGGGGAAGCCACGTATCTTCAATCCTTGACAAGGACAAGGCGCACCATCCTCTTAACTCCTGCGTCCCTCTGTCCAGGGCAAGTGGCTGGACTATGTGACAGCTCGAGAGCTCACCTCTGTGGAGGCGGTCAGGTCCCGCCTTTCAGACCATGTGGCAGCTCGGGAGCTCACCTCTGTGGAGGAGGTTGGGTCCCGCCTTGCGGTCCTCATGGTGGCTCGGGAGCTCATCTCTGCGGGGATGGCTAGGCCCCATCCTGCTGAACATGTGTCGGTGCCGGGAGCTCACCTCTCTTGTGGAGGTTAGGTCCCGCCATGCGAGACACATGGCAGCGTCGGAGCCCACCCATATGGGAGGTGGTCCGTCTGATGTCTTGGTCCACATGGAAGCCCCAGAGCCCTGTCTCACGGGGAGGAGGGATCCTTACCTGCTGGACACGTGGTTACCTGGGGGCTCGTCTCCAAAGGGGGTGCTGAGCTTCTCCTTTGGGTTTCTTGAGGATATCCTGGACCTTCCATCTGAGACTGATGGGTCCGGATCTATTGAACACGTGGCGCCCTAGGATCTAGCCTCAGCTGGGAGGCAGGGTACCTAGGCGACTCTAGCCTCTGCGCGAGGGTACCCGATATGCCGGGTACCGACACAACTGTTACAAGACATGGTTAACATGTCATTAATTCTGCATTTATGACGCATTATAAGAGGACCATCAAGTATTGTAACGCTGCCATGAAGGCATGGTATGACTCCAATAAACTGCAATTATACACTTAGATCGTGTACGGCGTAGAGAATACCGCTGGGGCCACCTGTCGGGCCATGACACACTGTAACAGCCAGTCCTTGGCGTATAAAAGGATTGTGTTGCACGGTAGCACTCAAGCTCATCTAAGCCATCCAATTCCATCTAAGGCTATTTGCTCAAAGAAATCCAACACACAAACACATTCGTGGAGTAGAGTATTACGCTAAGGCAGCCCGAACCACATAAAATCACCTTGTTAGCTCTGTTCCTGAGTTCTTGTGATTACACCCTGCCTAAATACGAACCTCTGCGGACTACTTCTTAGTAGTACGGGGGAAAGTGTCAATCACACACTTCGACATTTGAGGCGCCAGGTAGGGAATCGCTTCAAGAATCTCAGCGTCAACAATGGTGAACTCCATTGCTGCTTCCACTAGACCGGATGCACGAGTTCGTAGAGGCAATGTTGGCAACACCTCTCGTCGTCCTGTTGGCAATCCTGCCATTGATCCACAAGGTGGAGCACCAGGACAACAACCTAGAAACAACAGACCACCACCTGCTACAGCAGCAGCCGTAGCTAGTTAATAGCAGGATGGTGTCTTCGTGTCGGTCGCGGAATCGACCAGCAACCCTCAGAATAAGTTGATTTCAGCACGGGCTCTTCTTCAGCATCCACCTACGCCGGACTAGTGGTGCAACAACATCGACTATCAGGTCGCTGTTGTAGCCACGGCGCTCAACAATTTCCTACAGCCTAATCTCAGGCAGACACCACTTTCGCGCAACAGGACCTTGTCGGGATGACATGGACCTAGGCCGTCACAAAGGAGACATGTGATGTCGCATCACGTGATGTCTCGCACTCCTTTGATCGCTCATCATACACACACGGTGTCCAGACTCCCGACAGGAGACCTCAGGGCGGAGCTTAGCCGCTGCTAGGCGGAGCAAGATGGTTGCATCGCCATCGAGCATAACCGCAAGAGACATCACATCCTAGAGGAGTCTTACTGTGACACCCGGTTCCGAAAATGAACCAAGTGTAGTATATGTGTGTCCAAGATGTTTAATACACACATACAAGTGCATCACAAATGATATACAGATAATTACCACAAAACAAGATTAATTAACCAAATTTTATTACACAATTCATAATATCCTTGAATACAAACTCTAATGAATATTAATGACAAGTTCAACTAATGCATCGGAAATAAACTAAATAAGCAAACTAAACAGCTAGGAAGCATAAGTAATACGGTATACCACAGCTCCAATCAACACCACATGCAAAGCTGACGGTAGACACGGCCTAGAACTCCGCATTATCACCATTAAACTCCCAATCTTGACCTGCCATTGTTGGGGGGGGATTGCAAGAGTGAGTACATATCGTACTCAGCAAGTGTGGGAAGTATGACATGTGGCTGATTCAAATGACGAATATAATAATGGTTGAGTGCTGAAAAGTACATTAAAACATTTGAAAATCAATATATTATATGTATGTGAATAAACCCATCATAAACCATAAGTAATATCATAGTACCAGTCCATATTCCATATCCATCATCATATACCAGTATCCATATTCAATACCAGAATTCCATTCATAACCATCCATAACCATAATACCAACCATAACCATAGTACCAACCATAACCATACCAAATCCCAATTTTCCTATAATCATGTGAGGGTCCAGGTTGCTCATAACTGGGAGCACATCTATCATGATAGTTTTAGAGACACTCTGCAGATGTTGTACCACTTTACCCACGTGTTTATGATTTTATCACCTTTCGATGACTATAGAATCTCAATTATGCCGTCTCACACTTCCATAGGTGTGTGGCCAAGAGATCACGAAATAGCCTTTACAAAGGGATTACTAGCCTATTTAGACTCCATTGAGGTTTCACCGGTGGCGATGTCTCCAACTGAGCACATCTTCAACCAAGGGCCCCCTCTTGAGCCATTCGGATCCCAGGGTAGTCCCACCAATCATCAACAAACCCAATCCGACTACCCCTTCCCCGAGCATCCCTAATGGTCCAAATAGCACTGTCAAAGCCCTAATTAATCAGCTATGCCGCACCCATACTTGGCCTCATGGTGGCACTATAAATCCTGGATGGTCGCTCCATGAACCGGTCCTTAGATCTAAAGCAAGCAAAACCAACATAACATCCAACCCATCCACATACCAAGCTTGCTTAGATCACCAATTACCATATCATATTAACCAGTTCATGTTAACCATAATCTCATCCATGCATAATTAAGTTTAGTGATATAGTTGTTTTCCCATCCCAGTTGATTAAGCGAAGCAAAAAGGTAAAAAGCCCTTCCTGACTCTCTACCATATATTCTTGGTGACAAGGGTGGTCAACAAAACTAGTAAACTTCCTACCATAGGATTTCCCATCAAATTGACACAAGCATGCAGTTTTGCAAACAAAACATTTATTTTAAAACAGGATCAATATGCTTCAAGGACACTTGCCTTGCTCTTGCGGTTGGTTCGGGTCAACTTTTTCAAACCCTTGGTGCTGAAGATCCCCCGCGTTACTCTCTAGAGCAAATCCGCCTAATCCACACAATAAACATACAAGACAAGAGACACAATCAAAGAGTGCACATATATTACTCAATATGACATGACATGCATGATTAATGCAAATGTAAGGTAGAACTTGTTAATAGATTTCTTTTAAGTCATCACTAACTAGTTCTAATAGAGTTTAACAAGTTTATACAGGTTTGGATTTGATTAGATCTACTTTTAGAATCAATTCAACACAATTTAGTCAGCAAAATCGGACTAGTCTGCAGAAGTTCGGACTAGTCCGCACTTCGTAGAACTAGCGAACTAGGGTTTTCTAGATCGACGTGAATTTGGAGATTAGGGGTCAAATTCACGTAAGGAAAAGAAAATAGAAGGTATACCAGGTGTTTAGGAATGCAATGAATCAAAAAACTTGGAGGTAACACTTGTATCTTGATGATCTAGGGTTGGAGATGAACTTGGAGATTATTTGGTGATGAAGAACGAAAGCTTGGCGGAGATCTTGATTCTCTTTGGTTTCCTCCTCCTCTTCTTCTTGCTTGGGATCTCCTCCTTCCTCCTTGATGGTGGCTCTCCACGAACTAGGGTTTGGGTGAGTTGGAAAAGTGGCAAATAGTGGTCAAGCCAAGGGGTGGGGTTGTTTATATAGAGGTGGAGGCTAGGGTTAGATGGATTTCGAGTTTGAGAGGAGTAGAGGCCGGTTTAGAGTCCCACATGGGCTCTAAAAGAGTTCGGCGCGACGTCCCTATGCCCACTTAACGTGAAACCAAAGAAACATGTCATAAAACAAAAGATCAACTCGGAGTCGCGAAATATCGGACAAGTCCGAAAAGGACCGGACTAATCCGAAGTTACTCAGAAAGAAATCGGACAAGTCTGGCCGAAAATCGGACAAGTCTGACTTTAGTCAGAATGGAAAACGGACAAGTCCGCTGGAACACCGGACTAGTACGGACAAGTCCAGGGACTTAGCAAATTTTCAAGGATTCTTGGAATGTCGGACTAGTCCGCATGAAATCGGACAAGTCCGAAAGTGTCCAGATGCAAAATCGGACTAGTCCGCAGCAAAAACGGACAAGTCTGATTTTAGTCTGAGAGAAATCGGACTAGTCCTCACCAAAATCAGACTAGTCCTCACCAAAATCGGACTAGTCCGCACTTTTCAGCATTTTAAGTGCGGTTTTATTCCAAATCAATTTTAAACTCATTCCTCTTGATGTGGATTAATGTTAAACATGTATATGAATGTAAGTAGGGCATGATGCATGAAAATGAGGGAGTTACAAACCTACCCCACTTAAAATGAATCTCGCCCTCGAGATTTAACGCGGAAGAGAAGAGATAGGGAAATTCCTTCTTGAGATCATCCTCCAATTTCCATGTTGCTTCTTTTTCTGTGTGGTGCTTCCATTGAAATTTACACCATCTAATAACCTTGTTCCTTGTGACTCTCTCCTTGTTTTCCAAGATTTTGATCGGTTGTTCGGCATAAGTCAAATCTGCCTCTAATTCCAATCCTTCCATTGGCACTTGTTCTTCCAGTACTCTCAAGCACTTCTTAATCTGAGAAACATGAAAGACATCATGGACATCCGAAAGATGAGTTGGCATCTCCAACTTATACGCTACTTCTCCTCTTTTGTATAAAATCTTGAATGGTCCAATGTAGCGAGGTGCTAGCTTGCCTCTTATGTTAAACCTCTTATGACCCCTCATCGGTGACACCTTGAGGTAAACAAAATCTACCACTTCAAAGGCTAATTTTCTCCTCCTATTGACCGAATAGCCTTTTTGTCTTGATTGAGCAGCCCTCAAGTTTTCACGAATTATTTGGACTTGCTTTTTAGCTTCTTGCAACACATCCGGACCAAATACTTGAGTTTCTCCTGCCTCATTCCAAAATAAAGGTGTCCTACACTTCCTTCCATAAAGTGCTTCATATGGTGACATTTTCAAACTTGCTTGGTAACTATTGTTGTATGAAAATTCTGCATATGGCAAGCTCTTGTCCCAACTTTAAAGCACAAGCTCTTAGCATGTCCTCTAAAATTTGATTGGTCCTCTCGGTTTGTCCATCCGTTTGAGGTTGATATGCTGAACTAAAATTCAACCTCGTTCCCAAAGCTTCATGCAATTTTTGCCAAAACCTGGAAGTGAATTGTGAACCTCTATCCGAGACTATCTTTTTCAGAACTCCATTCAAACATACTATTCTTCCCATATACAGTTCCGCCAATTTCTCTCCATTATAGGTGGTCTTGACAGGAATAAAGTGGGATGACTCAGTTAACCGATCCACAATTATCCTCATTGAGTCAAAACCAGACTGAGTACGTGGTAAGCCAACTATGAAGTCCATACCGATCTCTTCCCACTTCCACTCCGGGATCTTCAATGGTTGCAATAGCCCAGCTGGCCTTTGATGTTCCGCCTTAACTCGTTGGCACACATCACACAATGCTACATATTCAGCTATGTCCTTTTTCATGCAATCCCACCAATAGCAAGTCTTCAAGTCTTTGTACATCTTCGTATAACCGGGGTGAGTCGAGTATGGTGAGTCATGTGCCTCTTTTATTATTGTCTCCCGAATATGCTTCACATTAGGCACAACAATCCTCTTACCAAGCCATATGGTACCATGTTCATCCTCATCAAATCTGAATTCTCTCCCCTCTCGGTTCTTTTCCTTGATTTCCTGAATTTCCTCATCCTTGGTCCGTGCCTCTCGAATTTCTTGCTCCAAGGTCATATTTAACTCCATCATCCCCATCTCATTTATGAATCCGAGATTCAACCATTCAAACTCCTTGCATAACTCGGATGGCAACTCTCGAACTGTGAGTTGATGACTTACTCCTTTTCTACTCAAAGCATCGGCCACTACATTGACTTTTCCCGGATGATAGTTGATCACCAAATCATAATCTTTGATGAGCTCCAACCATATTCATTGCCTCAAATTCAGATATATTTGTGTGAAAATATACTTGAGACTCTTATGATCCATATAAATTTCACACTTATGTCCAAGAATATAGTGTCTCCAAATATTCAATACATGTACCACTGCTGCAAGTTATAAATCATGTGTGGGGTAATTCTGCTCATGTTTCTTCAATTGTCTTGACGCATAGGCGACCACTTGTCGCTCTTGCATCAGCACACATCCAAGTCCTTGTCTCAATGTGTCACAATAAATATCGAAACTCTTTCTTACATCCGGCAATATCAAAATTGGGGTTGTAGTTAACCTCTTCTTCAACTCCTCAAAACTTTCTTGACAGGCTTGAGTCCATTGGAAAACCTTTCCTTTCATTAGCAATTCCGTCATCGGCTTGGCTATCTTGGAAAAGTCTTTGATGAATCGACGGTAATATCCAGCCATTCCAAGAAAACTCCTTATTTCCTTGACATTTTGTGGGGGTTCCCATTTCAACATGTCTCTCACTTTTCCGGGGTCAACCGATACTCCTCCTCCTGAGATGATATGACCCAAAAACGACACCTCTTTCAACCAAACCTAACACTTGTTGAACTTGGCATACAATTGATGCTCCCTCAATTTCTGCAATTTAAGCCTTAAGTGTTCCTCATGTTCCTTCTCATCCTTCGAGTAGATCATAATGTCATCAATAAACACCACAACAAATTTATCCAAGTACTCCATGAAGACCTTATTCATGAGGTACATAAAGTACGCATACACATTTGTCAATCCGAAAGACATCACAATGTACTCATATGATCTATATCGTGTCCTAAAGGCTTTCTTGGGTATGTCCGATGGTCTAATCTTCATTTGAAAGTATCCCGACCTCAAATCAATCTTAGAGAAGACACACACACCCTTCATTTGATCAAACAAGTCTTCTATGCATGGCAAGGTGTACTTGTTCTTGATTGTTACCTCGTTGAGAGCTCAGTAATCTACGCACATCCTTTGGGATCCATCCTTCTTGTCCACAAACAGCACGAGCGCTCCCCAAGGTGAGGAGCTTGGGTGAATAAAACCCTTCTCAAGTTGCTCTTGAATTTGCTTCTTGAGCTCCGCTAATTCCATAGGAGGCATCCTATGCGGCCTCTTAGCTATAGGTGCAGTTCCAGGTATTGAATCAATAACAAACTCAATGTCTAGATTAGGTGGCATACCTGGCAACTCGTCCGGAAAAACATCCAAAAATTCACACACCACCGGGATTTCCTCAATTGCAGCACCATCCATGTGATTCAGCTCCACTTGTTTCGGTGCATGTTGAGATGATTCAAATTCTACGGTGATCCCTTCCTCATTGGTCAACCTCACTGTCCTCGTGGCACACTCAATAACTCCATTATGCTTCCTCAACCAGTCCATACCAAGTATAATGTCCAATCCTTGAGAGTCAAAAGCAATGAGTTTGGCAGAGAAGTCTACCCCCCCCCCCTATTCTAAGGCTTACTTTTGGACAT
Source organism: Tuctoria greenei (assembly GCA_036927565.1). Lineage (NCBI taxonomy): Eukaryota > Viridiplantae > Streptophyta > Magnoliopsida > Poales > Poaceae > Tuctoria > Tuctoria greenei. Next base: position 6,125,938 of record JAYESD010000005.1, read on the forward strand.
ACTATATTTGTCCTCATCTGTGACGCCCGATTCCGAAAACTGAACCGAGCTAACGCATATGTGTGCCCAGGATGTTCATCACACATACACGAGTGCAATCACAAAAGAGTATACAGAAAATTACCACAAGACAAGATTAATTAACCAAATTTTATTACACAATACATATTATCCTCGAATACAAGCTCTAATGAATACTAATGACAAGTTCAACTAATGCAGCGGAAATAAACTAATTAAGCAAACTAAACAGCTAGGCAGCATAAGCAATAGGGTATAACGCAGCTCCAATAACACCACAGGCAAAGCTGACGGTAGACACGGCCTAGAACTCCGCATTATCGCCATTAAACTCCCAATCCTGACCTGCAACTGTTGGGGGGAGGGATTGCAAGAGTGAGTACATGTCGTACTCAGCAAGTGTGGAAAGTATGACATGTGGCTTATTCAAATGTCAACAATAATAATGGTAAAGTGCTGAAAAGTACATTAAAACATTTGAAAAGCAATATATTATACATATGTGAAGTAAACCCATTATAATCATAAGTAATACCATAATACCAAATCTGAATTCATTATCATCATCAAAATTTCCAGATTTCACCATTGCCAATAACCAGATTCAATATCAGAAATAAATTCATAACCAACCATAACCATTACCAAACCATAACCATCCCAATACCATCCCAATACCGAGTTCCCTCTAATCATGGAAGTTGTCCAACCGCTCATAACCGGGAGCACGGCTATCATGATAGTTTTTAATTAACTCTGCAGAGTTTGTACCACTTTACCCACGTGTTTGTGATTTCATCACCCGTCAGCGACTAAAGAATCTCCCTTATGCCAATTACACTTCCTTTGGTGTATGGCCAAGAGATCACAAAATAGCCTTTACAAAGGGATTACTAGCCTATTTAGACCCCACTGAGGTTTCACCGGTGGCGATGCCTCCAACTGAGCACATCTTCAACCAAGGGCCCCCTCTTGAGCCATTCGGATCCCAGGGTAGTCCCGCCAATCATCAACAAACTCAATCCGACTACCCCTTCCCCGAGCATCCACAATGGTCCAACAGCACTAGCAAAGCCCTAATTAATCAGCTACGCCGCACCCATACTTGGCCTCGTGGTGGCACTGTAGTCCTGGCTTATTCTCGCATGAACCGGTCCTTAGATCTAAAGCAAGCAAACCACCATAACATCCAACCCATCCACATACCAGGCTTGCTTAGATCACCCATTACCATATCATATTTAACCAGTTCATGTTAACCATAATCTCATCCATGCATAATTAAGTTGAGTGGTATAGTTATTTCCCATCCCAGTTGATTAAGCGAAGCAAAAAGGTAAAAAAGTCCATCCCGACTCTCTACCATATATTCCAGGTGACAAGGGTGGTTAAACAAATCTAGTAAACTTCCTACCATAGGATTCCCATCAAATTGACACAAGCATGCAGTTTTGCAAACAAAACATTTATTTTAAAAACAGGATCAATATGCTTCAAGGACACTTGCCTTGCTCTTGCTGTTGATTAGGGTCAAAGCCTTCAAACTCTTGATGCTGTAGATCCTCCGCGGCACTCTCTAGCGCAAATCCGTCTAATCCACACAATAAACATACAAGACAAGAAACACAATCAACGAGTGCACAAATATTACTCAATATGACATGACATGCATGATTGATGCAAATGCAAGGTAGAACTTGTTAATTGATTGCTTTTAATGATAACTAACTAGTTCTAATAGATTTTAACAGTTTATACAGGTTTGGATTCGATTAGATCAAATTTTAGAACCAATTCAACACAATTTAACCAGAAAGATCGGACTAGTCCGCTAGGGATCGGACAAGTCCGCCCTCTGCGAGATCAGCAGATTAGGGTTTTCTAGATCGACGTGAATTTGGAGATTAGGGGTTCAATTCACGTAAGGACAAGAGAATAGAAGGTATACCAGGTGGTTATAACTCCAATGAATCAAGAAACTTGGAGGTAATACTTGGATCTTGATGATCTAGGGTTGGTGATGAACTTGGGGATGAATTGGTGATGAAGAACGAAAACTTGGCGGAGATCTTGATCCTCTTTCGTATCCTCCTCTTCTTCCCCTTGCTTGGGATCTTCTCCTCCCTCCTTGGTGGTGGCTCTCCACGAACTAGGGTTTGGGTGGGTGGAAAAGTGGCAAATAGATATCAATCCAAAGGGTGGGGTTGTTTATATAGAGGTGGAGGCTAGGGTTAGATGGATTTCGAGTTTGAGAGGAGTAGAGGCCGGTTTAGAGTCCCACATGGGCTCCAAAAGAGTTAGGCACGACGTCCCTAGGCCCACTTAACGTGAAACCCAAGAAACAAGTCGTAAAGCAAAAGATCAACTCGAAGTCACGAAATATCGGACAAGTCCGGAAAGGACCGGACTAGTCCGAAGTTGTCTAGAGAGAAAATCGGACAAGTCTGGCCTAAAATCGGACAAGTTTGACTTTAAACAGGGAGGAAATCGGACAAGTCCGCTGGAACACCGGACTAGTCCGGAGAAGTCCAAGGACTTAGCAAATTTTCAAGGATTCTTGGAATATCGGACTAGTCCGCACAAAATCGGACAAGTCCGAAAGTTTTCAGAGCCAAAATCGGACTAGTTCGCAGCAAAAACGGACAAGTCCGTTTTTAGCCAGAGAGAAATCGGACTAGTCCTCACTAAAATCGGACTAGTCTGCACTTTCCTGCGTTTTAAGTGCGGTTTTGTTCCAAATCAATTTTAAATGCTCCGAATCAATTTTAAACTTGTTCCTCTTTATGTGGATCAATGTTAAACATGTGTATGAATGTATGCAAGGCATGATGCATGAAAATGAGGGTGTTACATCATCTATCCTCCAGGAGACTTAACCAATAGAGTAAACTTCATATGAGAGATAGGCGAACTATACTGGGCAACATACTTCGAAGCAATGAATGAATGCGATGCTCCAGAATCAAATAACATAGTCGCGGGGTTGGAGTTGGCAAGAAACATACCAATGACCACGTCATCAGCTTGTTGAGCATCCTCCGTAGAGACATGGTTCACGTTGCCACGAGCAAAATTCTACTGTCTGCGGTTCCCTTGTGGTTGTCCTCCATTGGGTCTTGGGTTTTGCCTCGGCACATTGCTTCCTTGACCAAGGTCTGACTTAGGACATTGATGTGCGAAGTGTCCAGCTTCTCCACAAGTATAGCACTTCTTAACTCCACCAGAATTATTGGGGCGGGCTTGGTTCTGAACATTTGTACTAGGAAAATTAGCACGAGGTGCAGAAGGCATTGGAGGTCTAGGTGCTTCCATGGCAGGGCGCTGCTGCACGAACTGAGTTGGGCACGGTGCATAACCAGGGCGCTGTACAGGAGTAGAGGAGCTATAATATGGCGCATTAGAAGGCGCAAAGCGAGGGCGCACATTACTTCCTTGCGGCTGTCCTTGATATGGTGCCTTCCTCTTATTATCCTGTTCCATCTCAAGAATCTTGTTCTCAACCACAATTGCTTTGTCCAAAAGCTTCTGAAAGTTGGCATAATTACAGTTGAGCAATTGCACTTGAATCTCATTGTTCAAGCCCCTCATGAACAAGTATTGTTTCCGTCTATCTCAGCTCACATCCTCAGGCGCATACCTTGAGAGTTGAGTGAACTTATTGAGATATTCACTCACGCTTGATCTCACTTGCCTTAAGTTCTCAAATTCTTGCCTCTTCAAGATCATAACACCTTCCGGCACATAATAAGAACGGAAGCTCTCTTTGAATTCGGCCGAAGTGATCCTCTCTTGGTTCTCATGAGCATTGCAATAATAATCCCAGCAATCCACAACTGCTCCAACTAGTTGATGAGAAGCAAATAAAACCTTCTCCGGTCACTGCATTGGACAATAGCTAGCTTCTTCTCCACGGACTTGAGCCAACATCCGCATCCATAGGGTCATCGGCTTGAGCAAAGGTTGGCGGCCTAGTCCAAACTCTCCCAACCGGTTATGAGGAGGTGGGGGTGGCGGTGGAGGCATGTGGGGCTGATTGTTGATGTCAGTAGCCTGCAGCTGTCCCATTCTTTGTATCATGGTCTGCATGAGCTGGTTTTGCATAGCCAATAGCTTCTCAATATTAATAGCTCCTTGGGCAGGTCCTTGTCCATTGTTGTTCTGAGGTGCTCCATGGTTCTCCTCCTCATCATTAGCATCCCTCCGGTTGCGAGTCCTCACCATCTGGAGAAAAGCAATAGGTAAGAATTAGAAAACGTCCCCAACTATATGCATCAAGGGATATGAATCTAAACAACTCACTAGCCTAGGTGGACTTGGCAATGCTAAAGCATCCAAAAATCCTCTATTAAGCACACAAGCAATCAATATATATCAACAGCATACCAAACAAAAACATGTCGGTTTCTAAATGCTCCTATGTGCTCTAAAGTGTCCATTCTATCTAGGCTGCATCCTACGGTCAACCTGTGGCTCTGATACCAATCTATGACACCCAGTTCCGAAAATGAACCAAGTGCAGTATATGTGTGCCCAAGATGTTTAACACACATATACAAGTGCATCACAAATGATATACAGATAATTACCACAGAACAAGATTAATTAACCAAATTTTATTACACAATTCATAATATCCTTGAATACAAACTCTAATGAATATTAATGACAAGTTCAACTAATGTGGCTTAAATAAACTAAATAAGCAAACTAAACAACTAGACAGCATAAGCAATAGGGTATAGCGCAGCTCCAATCAACACCACAGGCAAAGCTGACGGTAGACACGGACTAGAACTCCATATTATCACCATTAAACTCCTAATCTTGACCTGCAACTGTTGGGGGGGATTGCAAGAGTGAGTACATGTCGTACTCAGCAAGTGTGAAAAGTATGACATGTGGCTGATTTAAATGACAAATATAATAATGGTTTAGTGCTGAAAAGTACATTAAAACATTTGAAAAGCAATATATTATATGTATGTGAATAAACCCATCATAAACCATAAGTAATATCATAGTACCAGTCCATATTCCATATCCATCATCATATACCAGTATCCATATTCAATGCCAGAATTCAATTCATAACCATCCATAACCATAATACCAACCATAACCATAGTACCAACCATAACCATACTAAATCCCAATTTTCCTCTAATCATGTGAGGGTCCAGGTTGCTCATAACTGGGAGCACGGCCATCATGACAGTTTAGACACTGCAGAGGTTGTACCGCGTTAACCACGTATTTGTGATTTTATCACCTTTCAATGACTATAGAATCTCAATTATGTCGTGTCACACTTCCGTAGGTGTGTGGCCAAGAGATGACAAAATAGCCTTTACAAAGGGATTACTAGCCTATTTAGACCCCACAGAGGTTTCACCGGTGGCGATGTCTCCAACTGAGCACATCTTCAACCAAGGGCCCCCTCTTGAGCCATTTGGATCCCAGGGTAGTCCCACCAATCATCAACAAACCCGATCCGACTAATCCTTCCCCGAGCATCCTTAATGGTCCAAATAGCACTGGCAAAGCCCTAATTAATCAGCTACGCCGAACCCATACTTGGCCTCGTGGTGGCACTGTAAATCCTGGATGGTCGCTCCATGAACCGGTCCTTAGATCTAAAGCAATCAAAACCACCATAACATCCAACCCATCCACATACCAGGCTTGCTTAGATCACCCATTACCATATCATATTAACTAGTTCATGTTAACCATATTCTCATCCATGCATAATTAAGTTGAGTGATATAGTTGTTTTCCCATCCCAGTTGATGAAGCGAAGCAAAAAGGTAAAAAGCCCTTTCCGACTCTCTACCATATATTCCAGGTGACAAGGGTGGTCAACAAAACTAGTAAACTTCCTACCATAGGATTTCCCATCAAATTGACACAAGAATGCAGTTTTGCAAACAAAACATTTATTTTAAAACAGGATCAATATGCTTCAAGGACACTTGCCTTGCTCTTGCAGTTGGTTCGGGTCAACTTCTTCAAACTCTTGGTGCTGAAGATCCTCCGCGACACTCTCTAGCACAAATCCGCCTAATCCACACAATAAACATACAAGACAAGAGACACAATCAAAGAGTGCACATATATTACTCAATATGACATGGCATGCATGATTAATGCAAATGTAAGGTAGAACTTGTTAATAGATTGCTTTTAAGTGATCACTAACTAGTTATAATAGATTTTAATAAGTTTATACAGGTTTGGATTTGATTAGATCTACTTTTAGAATCAATTCAACACAATTTAGTCAGCAAAATCGGACTAGTCTGCAGAAGGTCGGACTAGTCAGCACATCGTAGAACTAGCGAACTAGGGTTTTCTAGATTGACGTGAATTTTGAGATTAGGGGTCAAATTCATGTTAGGAAAAGAAAATAGAAGGTATACCAGGTGTTTAGGACTCCAATGAATCAAGAAACTTGGAGGTAACACTTGGATCTTGATAATCTAGGGTTGGGGATGAACTTGGAGATGATTTGGTGATGAAGAACAAAAGCTTGGTGGAGATCTTGATCCTCTTTCGTTTCCTCCTCTTCTTCTTTCTTGGGATATCCTTCTTCCTCCTTGATGGTGGCTCTACACGAATTAGGGTTTGGGTGGGGTGGAAAAGTGGCAAAAAGAGGTCAAGCCAAGGGGTGGGGTTGTTTATATAGAGTTGGAGGCTAGGGTTAGATGGATTTCGAGTTTGAGAGGGGTAGAGGCCGGTTTAGAGTCCCACATGGGATCTAAAGAGTTAGGCCCGGTGTCCCTAGGCCCACTTAACGTGAAACCCAAGAAACAAGTCGTAAAACAAAAGATCAACTCGGAGTCGCGAAATATCGGACAAGTCCGAAAAGGACCAGACTAGTACGAAGTTAGTCAGAAAGAAATCAAACAAGTCTGGCCAAAAATCGGACAAGTCCGACTTTAGTCAGAGACGAAAACGGACAAGTACGCTGGAACACCAGACTAGTCCGGACAAGTCCAGGGACTTAGCAAATTTTCAAGGACTCTTGGAATATCGGACTAGTCCGCATAAAATCGGACAAGTCCGAAAGTGTCCAGAGGCAAAATCGGACAAGTCTGATTTTAGTCAGAGAGAAATCGGACTAGTCCTCACCAAAATCGGACTAGTCTGCACTTTTCAGCATTTTATGTGTGGTTTTGTTCCAAATCAATTTTAAACTCATTCCTCTTGATGTGGATTAATGTTAAACATGTATATGAATGTAAGTAGGGCATGATGCATGAAAATGAGGGTGTTACACTTACCCTCTAGGAGAAGATGGTGGATCTGTAGCACCTTCACCACACCTCCGCATGATGGGGTGGCCACTCAAATTCCGGCCTCATCTGTTGGAGAAGTACGATGGGACTGTCAACTCTGTTGAGTTTCTTCAAAACTACTCCACTGCCATCCTCACTGCAGGAGGGAATAAAGCTGTCATGGCCAATTACTTTCCAGTGGCTTTGACCGGGACTACTAGGTCCTGGTTCATGAGCTTCCCCCCTGACTAATCAACAGTTGGGGATAATATGCCGCTAGTTCACCACCAACTTTGGAAGTTCCTACACCCGACCTCGCACCAAACTTGACCTCTTCGGCATACATCAGACAACGCGAGAAACACAATGTTCCTTCATTCAGTGGTTCTTCCAGGGACGAAACACCATTCCTTCTATCTCCAATGCCTCTGTGGTTTTTGCATTCTGACAGGGTGTTCGAGACAAGAAGATGTTGGATAAGGTGGCTACCAAAAATGTCAGCAACGTCACGAAACTCATCAGCGTGGCTAATAAATGCGCCAGTGCTACTAAGGGTTGTGAGATGCACTTCAAGCCAGCTGCGGAGGCAAGAGAACCATATGCGGAGGCCGTAGCTACTGCCTATGGCCGTGGCAAAAAGAAAAATAAGAAGTAGAGTGGCAAGAACAAGCCACTTGCCGGCGTACCTACTGATGTTGTTGCGGCAGCACCAAGTGGATGGGGGCCATGCCCTGACAAGCGATTTCGACCATCGTCTAAAGATGGCAACAAGACGTGGTGCCAATCCACAAATCCACGAGACACAACCTTGAAGATTAGCGCGAGGTCAAGAGGCTCGCTGAGCGCGCTCAGCACAAGCGTTGAGACGATGTGTCTTTCCGCCAACGGGAATGCAAACAGAAAGTCGATGAAGCTACATCGGAGCAAGAGCTAGGCTTCCAAGATGCCAAAAAGGTGTTAAAGGTGGTCTACAACAAAGTCGATGACTCTGACACCAGCTCCGACAACGAGCATTGGAAGACTCTCGATATGATGTATGGAGTGTCCTGGGATATTACCTCTCGATGCATAGTGAAAACTTTGTGCCAGGAGACAGCTGCTGCAGCTCCTACCGCCAAGGCGAAGCCTCATTGGAAGTGGATGGACACTCCCATCACTTTTGACGCCTCTGAATGCTCGAAGAACATGGCCAGAGTTGTACAGCTACCATTGACGGTATCCTCGACTATCAACAATGTCCAGCTCTTCCATGTCTAGGTTGATGGTGGAGCTGCGCTCAACCTTATCAGCTTCGTCGCCTTCATGAAGCTGCAAATCCCCATCTTGGACCTTAGGCCCTCACGACCATTCTTCAGGGTGGGTCCAGGAGCCATTACTCCACTCAATTATGTCTCTCTCCCAGTCACATTTGTGACACCAGAGAACTACCAATCGGAGAAGCTGGTTTTCGATGTGGCGCACATCAACCTTCCCTTCAATGCCATCCTCTGCAGACCGACTCTGTACTGGTTCATGGAGGTGGCCCACTACGGCTACCTGGTGTTGAAGGTGCCAACTCGAACAGGTGTCCTCCAGATCTGAGGGGGCCGTACTGCTGGAGTTACTACGTTGGAGAAGCTTCATGCACTCACAGTTGTGCAAGAAGTTGAATCTAGCAAGGAGACTGTTCAACAACCTCCGACCTCGCACCAGCGCGGCTCAACTTCTGCACCTCGTGTGGAGCCAAACAGCGACACCGACATTCCTGTCAAAGTCGTCCAAATCGGTTATAATGCCGCTCAGACCACTATCATTGCGGGAGATCTGGGTGACAAAAAGGAACTCGCACTCGTCACTTTCCTCTGGGCGAATGTCGACATGTTTTCCTGGCAACCATCACAAATGCTTGGGATCCCCAGGGATGTCATCGAGCAGCATCTGAAGATCTACCCAGATGCACAACCTATACAACAGAAGCCCCAGAACCAATCTATTGAGCGGCGGAACTTCATCCGAGAAGAAGTCAAGAAGTTGCTCGATGTTGGATTCATCCGGGAAGTACATTAACCGCGATGGATGGCAAACCCAGTCGTCATGCCAAAGGCTGTCGGGAAGCTTCGGATGTGCATCGACTACACCACTCTGAATAAGGCATGCCCTAAAGACCATTTTCCACTACCAAAATAGATCAAATAGTGGATTCTACTTCTGGCTGTGAGCTACTTTGCTTCCTAGACATATACTCTATTTTTCATCAAATACCAATGTCTAAGGAAGATGAAGAGCACACTACCTTCATTACAGTAGATGGTTTGTACTGCTACACTGCAATGCCTTATGGTCTCAAGAATTCCCTCTCAACTTTTGTACGAGCAATGCACAAAACTTTTGGGGAGCTTATTCGGCACCTAGTGGAGGTGTACGTCGATGACATTGTCGTGAAGGTCAAGAACAGAGACTCCTTACTGGACAATCTCTAGTCCGCCTTTGACAAGCTGTGCCTAACACGCACAAAGCTGAACCACAACAAGTGCATCTTTGGGGTCTCCTTCGGAAAACTTCTCGGATTCCTGATGACTCACCGAGGGATAGAAGCAAATTTGACCAAGATAAAAGATATCGAAGCGATGCGGCCTTTTCCCCTTATCAATGATGTCCAGAAGCTCACGGGGTGTCTTTCCTCACTTAGCCGGTTCATCTCTAGGATGGCTAAACGGGCACTTCCCTCCCTCAAGCTTCTGAGGAAGTCTGGACCCTTTCACTGGTCCGAACAAGCAGACAAGGCGTTCCAGGAGCTTAAACAGTTCCTCACTACACTGCCCATCATGGTAGCTCCGGAACCTAGTGAGCCTCTCCTGGTTTACATTCCTGCAACTACAGAAATTGTCAGCATGGTCCTAGTCGCCGAGAGACCAGGCACATCTCCAAGCTTCTCCACACAGAGGCTTGGACCCCTCCGCTAGGGTCCGGAGCCACTTGCAGGAGATAACCATCAAGGCGAGTCTGAGTCCCAACCCCCAGGCACGGGTCCTAAAGGCTAGGCACCTGTGGACCAACCATTACAAGACAACATGTCGGAACCCTCTGGGAGGGTCACTGAAAGTGCATCTAGGACTCCCTTGTGGGTTTTGGATGATTTATGACAAGCAATTGGGATCCTAACCTCTTTATTGAGATGAATGCAGGACTATAATGGAAAAATGAGAAAAATACCAAAAAGAAGGGATGAGGAGGAGCAAAGCGGAAATGAGCTCAAGGAAAAAGAATAGCATATTATTGTGTATGGAGTGTGTTAAGGAAACACACCCAAAGAGCTCAATGATAATTTAACACACACATTGCACAGAGTTACACAGGACCGGACTAGTCCGTTCAACCCCGGACTAGTCCGATAAACCTTTCTGCACCAGATCGGACAAGTACGATATCTGTCGGACTAGTCCGATATCTTTCTGACTAGAATCGGACTAGTCCTTCCCAGTGCGGACTAGTCCACAAAACACTACACAAGTCACAAAAAATCGGACAAGTCCGTTATCAATCGGACTAGTCCGATATCCTTTCTGATCCACTTCGGACAAGTCCGATGTTCACACGGACTAGTCCGAAAAACCCCACTGATCCAAGTCGGACAAGTCCTCCAAGTGCGGACTTGTCATCCAACACACTTAGGGTTTCACATGTCCGGACAAGTACGATGGACATCGGACTAGTCCGAAGATTTTCAGTAGCGAAATCGGACAAGTCCGCTTTCAGTCGGACTAGTCCGATATTTCGGGACACTTAGGGTTTGCAACACACAGCACACCGGACTAGTCCGGTGACCACCACGGACTAGTCCGAACTTTCTGAACCCTAACAGTCACTTTTAGAAACCCCATATAAATAGAGGTGCACGGCCCACTTTTAACCACTCTCAAACCCTAGCGTCGTCACACCTCCCAAGAGACTAAAAAACGACCTCTCTCCACGAAATTAAGTGCAAAATCGTCCAATTCTTTGAGGATTCAATCTAGATCATTGGAGAGACACTTGCTACACCACATTGAGCTCTTGGTTTGATTCTCTAACACACTCCTGCATTTCAATTGTATCTTTTGAGTGTGTTTTCGGTGGTATTGTGTTTTGTAATCTAAGGGAGCTCTCAAAGTGCGAGATCGCCCCTTGAATTTGGTTATTCACCCCTTTGTGATTAGTGGAAGAGGATTGGCCTTCCTGGCGATCCAACGAGGGTAGGGTTGGAGAAAACCCGGTCCTTTTGTGGACTCCTCAACGTGGATGTAGGTGGACTTTTGTGGTAGCCAAACCACGGGGTAAACACTTGTGTCTTCTTTCATTGTTCATCATTCAAGTTAATCAACTTAATCTAGGGTTTCACACACATTGTTCATCTTACGTTAAATTGTTAAACATAAGACTTAATTGTGATATAATTCAGTATATAGCTGTTAAACTGTTGTTTGATTCTCTACTTCCGCTGTACACATAAAAGAATCAAACCAATCAATTAAGTTTAATAAGCTTAGTCTGTGAATACCGGACTAGTCCGCACTTTACCAGACTAGTCCGATATCTCTGGTATTAAATCGGTTGTTGAGTGCTGCAGGATCCGACAAATATTCAAAAAGGCCTATTCACCCCCTCCCCCCTCTAGGCCTACATTCAATTGGTATCAGAGCCGGTTCTTCAAGAAAGAGTTTAACCACTCTAAGAGATCATTTCGGACATGAAGGACGTCCACAAAATCAACAACCAAGAGGAGATTAACAACGACAAGACCCAAAAACTGGAGAAGTACCTCAAAGCCATTCAAGACTTCGAGGACGATGATGAGGAGACGCTGGAGCTGAAGGCACTCCTCAGAAAGAAGGCATTTTCCAAAGGGAAAGCAAAGGTTGAAGAGAAGAAGAAGGGGAGTAGTCACACCAACTACTCCCGATATCCTTTTAACTATGATCGTCTAAATTCCAATAACAACCATTACTTATCTATCCCACTTGGAAAAGCTCCACACTTCGATGGAAGTGATTACTCCATGTGGAGGCAGAATATGAAAATGCATTTGATTTCCCTCAACCCAAGTTTATGGCATATTGTATGCACAGGGATAGATATTCCAGATGACGACGAAGAGCTCACCCCAAGTCAAGAGCTGGCCATTCACAGAAATGCTCAAGCTGCAGCTGTAATCACATCCTCACTTAGTCGGGACGAGTTCACCAAGGTGGATGGACTCGAAATTGCTAAGGAAATATGGGATACTCTGCAAACTGCACATGAAGGTGACCGGCATGTGCGTGAAGCAAAGATTGAAATGATCGAAGGCGAACTAGGAAGATTCGCAATCGAGGAAGACGAGTCACCTCAGTATATGTACAATTGATTGAAGACACTCGTCAATAAAGTGCGATCATATGGGAGCAAGAAGTGGAATGACCACGAGGTGGTAAAGCTCATCCTTAGAGCTTTTATGCCTCGCAATGTCACGCTATTCTCCATGATTAGAGAAAGCCTCGAATACAAAAGGATGACTCCGGATGAATTGCTTGGTAAAATTATCAACTTTGAAATTATGGAGAAACAAGAAAAGCACGTCAAGGAAATTGCCGACCTCACCTCGGCGAAGAAGAAAGGAGTCGCTTTAAAGTCCATCCTCAAGCCTCTATCCAAAGAAGCAAGAGAAGCACAACTAGAGGAGGAAAGTGATGAAGAGAGCAGTGAGCTAGATGAAGAGGATTTGATATTGTTCATGAAAAAGTTCAAGAGAATTATGAAGAAAAAGCAAGGGACAAAATCAAGTGAAGGCAAGTACAAGGAAAGAACAAAGTCAAAAATGAGACGGGCGTGCTATAATTGTGGTGAATATAACCACTTTATAGTGGATTGCCCATATGAGGAGAACAAGAAGAAGACTGAAGAATCCAAGCCTCAACCTAAGAAGTTCTTCAAGAAGAAGAAACAAGCTGAACAAGCACATATTGGGAAGGAGTGGGACTCAAACGATGAGTCCTCATCATCCGATGAAGAAGAGATGGCTAGCATAGCCATCGAGAACACGTCTAAGAAATCTACACTCTTTCCTACACTTGGTGCAAGAAAGGGAAATGACACTTGACTTATGGCAAAGGAAGGTAAACGCAAGGTAAACATCAAAACCCCTTCCATGCATTCCTACTCTAGTGATGATGAAATAGATAGCGATGATGAGGATATGCTAAATGGACTAGATAGGAAAACTGCAACAAAAATGAAATTCTTACTTGACCAACTTGTTGAGAAGGAAAAGTTAATTGATCGTCAAGAGGACATGATTATCTCCCAAAAGGAGGAGAATGTCGAACTTGAAAAACTTCTAGAGCTTGAAAAGGAGAAAAACAGTTCACTGGAGCTTGAGTTAGCTTCAAGCAAGAAAGCTTGCTTGGAGTTAACCGACTTAAATGTTGCAATTAAGGACCAACTTGCTGACCTGATTAAGGTTAACAAGATCCTTGAAGTGCAAGTTGAGTCACTCCAGCTGAGTGAACCTTCCTCTTCTTCAAACTCACCTTCTCAACCCACTTAAACTGAATTTGCTCATATGTGCACATGTGGTAAAACTGACACCAGATTGAAAGGGAAATACATCTCCACAAAGGATAAAAATCCTACTCAATGTAGCATATTTGACAAGGAGAAGATCAACTATGCACGTAGTGCATACTTGGTCCAAAGACCTCCAAATGTCAAGTATGGCATTGGTTACTCTTATGATGAAAAGCTACATGCTGGAAGTCATAAGAATAACAAGGGAAGGATCTCCTTTGTGAAGGGAAGATCCTCTCAAACTGGTAAGTCGAAGGATAAAAATCTAAACTCACATGAATATCGGACTAGTCCGGTCCGTGCCCGGACAAGTCCGGCCCTCCAGACTAGTCAGTCTCATGAACAACAGCAGCTTTTATTTACAACTTTTAATGCCTCCTATGTGTTAATGAGAAACAACCTTGGCAAGGTCTATGCTTATTATGTTGGGCCACGCCATGGGAACACAAAATCCCATGTGTGGGTGCCCAAATGTATTGTGACTAACCTCCAAGGACCCAAGCAAGCTTGGGTACCTAAAACCAAAGCATAATTTGTTTTTGCAGGCCTATTCCTCCGGTGGATCCAAATGGGTGCTGGACAGTTGGTGCACCAATCACATGACCAGGGAAAGGAGGATGTTCATGGAATATGAAGAGAACGAGGACCCAAACGAAGGCATCTACTTCGGAGATAATAGTCAAGGAAGGGTGCTCGGTACCGGTAAAATTGCAATATCCTCTGAACACACACTTTCTCATATTTTACATGTTGAATCTTTAGATTATAACCTACTGTCCATATCTCAACTATGTGACAAAGGTTATAATTGCTTGTTCACTAACGAGGGTGTGACCGTCTCTAGGAGGAGTGATGGTTCTATTGCATTCAAGGGTATGTTGAAGGGAAAGCTTTACCTGGTTGACTTCAACAAGGATAAAGTCGAACTCGACACATGCTTGATTGCAAAAACCAACATGGGTTGGCTGTGGCATAGACGGCTAGCGCATGTTGGTATGAGGAACCTTCAAAAACTCCTCAAGGGCGATCACATCTGAGGTTTGAAGAACGTTGTTTTTGAGAAAGACAGGACTTGTAGCGCGTGCCAAGCCGGGAAGCAAGTTGGAGCACATCATCCTGCAAAGAACGTCATGACTACGACAAGACTGCTCAAACTACTTCACATGGACTTCTTTGGTCCAATTGCTTACATAAGCATCGGCGGTAACAAATACGGTTTAGTTATCATTGATGATTTTTCTCGCTTCACTTGGGTGTTCTTTTTGCATGATAAGTCAGAAACACAAGGAACACTCAAGAAATTCCTCAAGCGAGCCCAAAACGAATTTTCATTGACAATCAAGAGTGTTCGAAGCGACAATGGCACGGAGTTCAAGAACACACAAGTGGAGGAGTACCTTGATGAAGAGGGCATCAAGCATGAATTCTTAGCGCCATACTCGCCACAACAAAACGGAGTTGCCAAAATAAAGAATCGAACACTCATTGAGATGGCAAGGACAATGCTCGATGAGTACAAGACACCGGATTGATTTTGGGCAGAAGCGATTAACACCGCTTGCCACGCCGCAAACCGACTTTATCTCCATCGAATACTCAAGAAGACTCCCTATGAGCTACTTACCGGTAACAAACCAAACATTTCATATTTTTCGAGTTTTCGGTTCTCCATGTTACATCCTGAACAAGAATCCTAGGACTTCAAAGTTCGCTTCCATGTCCGATGAAGGTTTCCTGCTTAGTTATGATTCGAACACTTACGCCTATCGTGTCTTCAACAAGGCCTCCAGACTTGTTGAAGTTGCACGTGACATAATGTTCGATGAGACTAATGGCTCCCAAAAGGAGCAAGTTGATTCATGTGAATTAGGTAAAGAAGAAGCTCCATGTCAAGCATTGAAAATAATGGCTCTAGGCGAAGTTCGACCACAAGAACCACTTTCACATGAACATGAGGAAAATGAACCACAAGAGGAGACCATCAATCAAGAGGGAGCCTCAACACAAGATCAACCACAAGAGTACGAAGATGATCAACAAGTCAATGAAGGCAACCACTTAGGGGGAGAAGCAGACAATCTTGAAGACACAACTCCTCAAGTGCCACATCCAAGAGTACACCAATGCGTCCAAAGGGATCACCCAATCGACAACATCATCGGTGACATCCAAAAGGGAGTAACCACTAGATCTCGCATAGCTAACTTTTGTGAGCATTATTCGTTTGTATCCTTTTTGGAACAACGCAGGATTGAGGGTGCATTGAAGGATCCGGACTGGTGGTGGTGATGCAAGAAGAATTGAACAAATTAAAGCGGAACGAAGTGTGGGAACTTGTGGCAAGACCCAATGCAAACATTGTCGGCACCAAGTGGGTCTTCCGCAATAAACAAGGCGAACACGGGGTGGTGACAAGGAACAAGGCACGACTTGTGGCCAAAGGGTACTCACAAGTCGAAGCGCCTTCCTCAACAGACCGATCAAGGAAGAGGTGTACGTGGAGCAACCACCCGGATTTGAAGACGAAGAGTTCCACGACCACATATATAAATTGCGTAAGGCTCTCTACGGCCTCAAACAAGCTCCTATAGCTTGGTATGAGTGTCTTAGAGATTTCTTAATTGAGAATGGTTTTCAAATTGGCAAAGTAGATTGTACATTATTTACAAAAAATTTAGATGATGATCTTTTTATTTGTCAAATTTATGTTGACGATATAATTTTTGGTTCAACTAATCAATCTTTTTGTGAGGAATTAAGCAAAATCATGACAGACAGGTTTGAAATGTCAATGATGGGAGAATTAAAATACTTTTTGGGATTCCAAGTGCGGCAACAAAAGGAAGGGACGTTCATAAGCCAAACCAAGTACACACAGGACATACTTAAGAAGTTTGGCATGGACAAGGCAAAGCCCATAAAGACCCCCATGGCAACAAATGGCCACTTGGATCTCAATGAAGATGGACCTAATGTCAGCCAAAAGGTATATCGCTCCATGATTGGATCTCTACTCTATTTATGTGCATCTAGGCCAGATATTATGTTAAGTGTGTGTTTGTGTGCAAGATTTCAATCCAACCCTAAGGAATGTCACTTGACAGCCGTAAAAAGGATCTTGAGATATTTGGTTCATACACCCAACCTTGGTCTTTGGTACCCAAAAGGCTCAAAATTCAATCTCATTGGTTATTCTGATGCAGATTATGCCGGGTGCAAAGTAGATAGAAAAAGCACCTCCGGCACATGCCAATTCCTAGGGAGATCCTTAGTTTCTTGGTCCTCCAAGAAACAAAATTCCATTGCCCTATCCACAACCGAAGCGGAGTATGTTGCAGCCGGGAGTTGTTGTGCACAACTCCCTTGGATGCGACAAACTCTAAGGGATTACGGTTACAACATGAACCGTATTCCTCTCCTTTGTGACAATGAGAGTGCCATGAAAATTGCCCACAATCCAGTTGAGCACTCTAGAACTAAACACATAGACATAAGATATCATTTCTTGAGAGACCGTTCCATGAAAGGAGATATAACCATCTCACATGTCAACACCCAAAAGCAATTGGCCGACATATTCACCAAGCCACTTGATGAAAAGCGTTTTTGCGAACTCCCAAATGAACTAAATATCCTTGATTCTCGGAGTGTGGCTTGAAAGGTTGCATACCTGTATGAATTCTTCAAAATGTTGATTGAATTGTGAAAAACATCTCTCTCAATTTTTTTTCTCGAAAAACTATGTCAATTACTAGATCTTTGTGAATTATGATCATTGTTTGTTTGTTGTATGCTTACTGATCAAATTCATCAAGATTAATTGATTTGTTTTGCCCCTCCATTCTCTATTTATGAACCTTCAAATATATATGAATGGGCTATGCATATTTCTCCTGGTGACAACGGACTAGTCCGTGGTTACCCAGACTAGTCCGCCCTTGCAGACTAGTCTGCCGAGTGCCGGTTAGGCCGGACTAGTTCGATAGACCACGGACTAGTCCGATATAGCTCTCTGGATGAGTTCGGACTAGTCCGGTCATCTCCGGACTTGTCTGATTTTTCGTGTCCATAACCCTAGCCGCCACAAAACCCTAATTCCTCTCATCTCCACTCTTCCTCACGCACTCTCTCTCTTGCGCTCGAGCTCCCAAGGCGGTTCCTTGATCCCACCATCAAAAAGGTGCACATTTGGGCGCAAATCAAGCTTGACCTCGTGCGGATTGAAGCTAGCGGACTTGTCCGGGCTCCAACTCCCTATTCCTCAAGCTTCAATCGAATTTTTCAGTAATTTTCACCCAAACCCTAAAAATCTTGTTTTTCTCCATTGTTGATCGAATAGCCTAGCATCTTCCACTAGATACATGCCCCTTTGATGTACTACGTGTATGCTAAACTTGTTATGCATTAGGAGTCAACCTTTGTCCACTATGTTACGTTTTTGAGGATGAACACTGGACCAGTCCGGTCCATGCACGGACAAGTCCGATCCCCCGGACTAGTCCATGCCTGTGCACCAGACATGTCCGATGTTTTTGAACTTAAAACCTAATTCTTCAATTCCTCAATGCAATTCCTTGCTATCTTTTCATACCTATGTCTTGTACTCCCTCTTTCTTCAAAGATTGTCACCTTCTAGTTCATTTTTGTACTAAAAGGTGACAATCTTTTGAGAAAGGAGGGAGTATCACTTATCATCATTCTTGCAAATGATTCTTAGATCATGTCGAGCTCAAACGATGAAATCTCCGACTTTGAGGCCGAGATGGACCACGAGGTGGCATCTCGGACTTCGACGGGTCTTGGCAAGAAGCGCCAAGAAAGACCCTCTGAGCCTGCTCCTTCCCCTCCTCAGGCTCAGAGGAAAGTGCTAGCGAAGAAGCCGGCCTCCAAGGTGCCAGCCTCTAAGGCTGGTGGTGGCCCTAGCTCTGCAAGTGCCCGCCAAGCAAAGGGCAAGGGAAAAGGAATAGCGACGGGGCCAGTCGGGCCCTTAAAGCTGCATGCTCCCAGGGAAGGGGTCCGGGACCCTACTGAGGAGAAGTTCAATGGCAAGGGCAATGACTCGGCCGCAAAATTCAGAAGCATTGACTGGTATGGCAGGCCGAAGCAAGCTGCAGATGGAAGGTTCTGGTGCAACTTCCATGCAGATTTCTACAAATCGGTGTATCTACCGATGAAGACCCCCGTAGTGCGCAGTCAGTGGATTGACTGGGCACACTTTGAGAAGAAGGGCTGCTCACCGTTCACTGATGTAGTGAGAGCCATTGAGAAGCATGGACTGAGAGATCTGTTTGCTTTCAGATACAACTGGAATGATGAAGTGATTACACAGTTCTTTGCGACCTGTCACTTCTCTAGTGAGGATGAAGAGAGTGTCACTTGGATGACCCATGGATCCAAGTACAGCATCACTCAAGAAGATTTCACTAGCTTGCTTCACCTGGACACCACAAGGTCTGATTGCTTAGTTATACACAACATTGGTGTCATTGACAAGGACAAGATGAAGTTTCTATATGAGCCAAACTCAATGTTCAACCCTCCTTCCACCAAAAACATGAAGCCATTCTTTCTGGTGTTGAATAGAGTGTTAAGAAAGACCATTGCTCCTAAGGATGGGGACGCAAGGAGCGTGCAAGGATACCTCCGGACTCTGATGAGAGTCATAAGGAAGGACCGCCCATTTGATGTGGCGGAATACATTTGGAATGATATGGTAAACATCTCCTGCACTCCCAACAGATCTTGCGGATATGCTCCTTACCTTATGTTTGTGATTGAAAAAGTCACCGGCATTGAGTTTGTGAAAGATGTGGAGCATCTCCCCTTGAGGCCTCAAATGCCTCAAAAGCCGAGTGTGCAGGCTTCTCCTTCGCCGGCCTCCAGTCCTGAGGCACCGGCAAGATCGAGTGAAGGTGTCAGGGTTGTCCCTGCTTCTAGGGAAGCCCCTCAGAGAGGATCAGCTAGTGGGATCCTCAAGTATCTGGCTGCTATATTCACCTCCTGCAAGAAGGCCGAAGTGAAGGTCCACAAGCTCAATCAGAAGAGAAAGGAGGACATGAAGTACATAAAGGCCAATATGAAGCAAATTTGCCAAAAGCTGGAGATTGATCCCATTGGATCTCTAGTGATCTCTGAGGACTCTGATCCAGACTACACTGAGCTCGCGCCCTTGAACCCCTCCGAGCTTGCCTACTTTGGCATTGGGGGCTCTAGTGGCTCCGTTCCTCCTCCTTCTGCTCCTCGTCAAGCTGATGATGAAGAAGACGAAGACGACAACGAAAGGACCGACAGTGAAGAGTGAAGACCCTAGGACCCTCCTCTCATCTTTTTGGTGTCTTGATGCCAAAGGGGGAGAGATTGAGGGGGAGTCTTAGCTTTAGCTGTAGGATGCGAGGAGAGAGCTCTTTTTATCTATCTTTGTGATTGTAATGTTTTAACTGTGCTTCTAAGATTAACTTTGGTTCTGTGAATGCAATGCTTACTTAATTTGAGAAGTATTGGTTAAAATCTGTAATTTTTGCTCCTGGAATGACATATGTGCTTTATTTTGGTTGATTAATGCAAATTATGTTATTCTCGATGTCTTAATGTACTTAGTTATGCATCCCACCATAAAGAATGCACATATGGATAATTCTCTCACTGCTTGATGTATTTTGATTCATATGTGCATACTTTATGAAAATCTCAATTTTTGTCATATTTTGTGAAATCTCAATTGGTTGTTATCAATCACCAAAAAGGGGGAGATTGAAAGTGCATCTAGGACTCCCTTGTGGGTTTTGGATGATTTATTACAAGCAATTGGGATCCTAACCTATTTATTGAGATGAATGCAGGCCTATAATGGAAAAATGAGCAAAATAACAAAAAGAAGGGATGAGGAGGAGAAAAGCGGAAATGAGCTCAAGGAAAAAGAATAGCAGATTATTGTGTATGGAGTGTGTTAAGGAAACACACCCCAAGAGCTCAATGATAATTTAACACACACATTTCACAGAGTTACACAGGACCGGACTAGTCCGTTCAACCCCGGACTAGTCCGATAAACCTTTCTGCACCAGATCGGACAAGTCCGATATCTGTCAGACTAGTCCGATATCTTTCTGACTAGAATCGGACTAGTCCTCCCCAGTGCGGACTAGTCCACAAAACACTAGACAAGTCACACAAAATCTTACAAGTCTGTTATCAACCGGACTAGTCCGATATCCTTTCTGATCCACTTCGGACAAGTCCGATGTTCACACGGACTAGTCTGAAAAACCCCACTGATCCAAGTCGGACAAGTCCTCCAAGTGCGGACTTGTCATCCAACACACTTAGGGTTTCACATGTCCGGACAAGTCCGATGGACATCGGACTAGTCCGAAGATTTCTAGTAGCGAAATCGGACAAGTCCGCTTTCAGCCGGACTAGTCCGATATTTCGGGACACTTAGGGTTTGCAACACACAGCACACCGGACTAGTCCGGTGACCACCACGGACTAGTCCGAACTTTCTGAACCCTAACGGTCACTTTTAGAAACCCCATATAAATAGAGGTGCACGTCCCACTTTTAACCACTCTCGAACCCTAGCGCCGTCACACCTCCTAAGAGACTCAAAAACGACCTCTCTCCACGAAATTAAGTGCAAAATCGTCCAATTCTTTGAGGATTCAATCTAGTTCATTGGAGAGACACTTGCTACACCACATTGAGCTCTTGGTTTGATTCTCTAACACACTCCTGCATTTCAATTGTATATTTTGAGTGTGTTTTTGGTGGTATTGTGTTTTGTAATCTAAGGGAGCTCTCAAAGTGTGAGACCGCCCCATGAATTTGGTTATTCACCCCTTTGTGATTAGTGGAAGAGGATTGGCCTTCGTGGCGATACAACGAGGGTAGGGTTGGAGAAAACCCGGTCCTTTTGTGGACTCCTCAACGTGGATGTAGGTGGCCTTTTGTGGTAGCCTAACCACGGGATAAACACTTGTGTCTTGTTTCATTGTTTATCATTCAAGTTAATCAACTTAATCTAGGGTTTCACACACATTGTTCATCTTACGTTAAATTGTTAAACCTAAGACTTAATTGTGATATAATTTAGTATATTGCTGTTAAACTGTTGTTTGATTCTCTACTTCCACTGTACACATAAAAGAATCAAACCAATCAATTAAGTTTAATAAGCTTATTCCATGAACACCAGACTAGTCCGCACTTTACCGGACTAGTCCGATATCTCTGGTATTAAATCGGTTGTTGAGTGCTGCAGGATCTGACAAATATTCAAAAATGCCTATTCACCCCCCCTCTAGGCCTGCATTCAGTCACGACGGATCAAGGAGATCTGGATCCCACCGAGAGGGTCTAAGTTGACGGAGACGATGGATTGGACCCCTCCAGGACGATCTGGACTATATAACGGTCTGCCTATTTCATCAGCGAGGTCCTCCACGATGCCAAGACTCGATATCTTGAGGTGCATATGCTGCCGTATGCAATTTTTATGGCCTCAAGAATCTCCATCACTACTTCCAAGCTCACAATCTTATCCACTGCGAGCTATCCTGCATAATCCCAACTCAACAGGAAACATCACCAAGTGGGTTGCGGAGCTGGAAGAATCTGATCTAAAATTCCTGCCTCGACATGCAATCAAGAGTGAGGCACTAGGCGACTTCCTAGTGGACTGGACTCAATCTCCATCAGGTCCGGGGGGACTCAGTGAAGAGAAGCCGGAACCAAAGGTCCCGATCATCACAAAGCCTCACTGGACCCTCTACTTTGACGGCTCCGTGCAGAAGCAGGGGGCCAAAGCTAGAATCTTGCTCCGTGCACCGACCAGGGAGCAATTAAAATACATGGTCCATCTTGACTTCAAGGCGACCAATAACATGGCAGAATACAAAGCTCTCATCTTTGGACTAAATACTGGGCTATCATTCGGCGTCCAACAACTGCTGGTAAAGGGGGATTCACAACTCATCATCAAACAAGTCAAAGGTGAATGCAGTTGCAATAACGCTCAGCTAGCAGCATATCTTCTTGAAGTCTAGAAGTTGCAGAAAGATTTCCAGGTCTTGGACCTATGCCATGTCCAGCTTCTAAACAACGCTGAAGCTAATGATCTCTCAACGAAGGCTTCCACCAGGGCTCTGACACCCTATGGAGTTTTTGTTAGGAGATCACCAGCACCTACCGCTCAGCCTACCGAACTGAGTGATGGGGGCGAGACCAGTACCTCGAAGCTCGCAGTTCCAGTGCCCCTGTTATCATGGTGTCCACCAAGGATGCGCCATAGGAAGCTCTGAGCAACCAGGCGCGCAAGATCCAAAAGCTCAAGTTAGTCCTGATGCATGGATCTCAAAGGTCTGGGACTACTTGAAAGACAACATCCTTCCTGAAGATGGTGTATCTGCTCAACGGGTTGTCCGGATGGCTAAAAGATACACATTGGTAGAAGAGGATCTATACCAACGTGGCGCCAATGGAATCCTATTGTGGTGCATTTCCCGAGAAGAAGGTTGCGAGCTCTTAGCAAAGATTCATGGAGGCAAGTGTGGGAATCATGCATCATCCCACACGCTAGTCGGTAAGGCCTTTCGGCATGTTTTTTACTGGCCTATAGCTCTGTAGGATGCAGCCGAGATGGTCTAGAGATGCGAGGCATGATAGTTTCACGCAAAGCAGATCCACTCACTAGCGCAGTCACTGTGGATGATTCCTCCCTCATGGCCATTCGTTGTGTGGGGATTGACATTTTGGGACCTTTCCTAAAAGCCGCCGGAGGGTACCGGTTCTTATACATCGCGATCAACAAGTTCACAAAGTGATCGGAAGCATCTCCTGTTGTGACAATCAACAAACAATCAGCAATCAAGTTCTTGAAGTCCATTGTCTACAGATTTGGAGTCCCGAACAGAGTCATCACTGACAACGGGACCCAATTCAAAAGTGCAGCCTTCCAAGAGTATTGTGAAGACCTCGGCATCAACATCATCTATGCATCAGTAGCTCACCCGGCAAGTAATGGTTAGGCCAAGAGAGCAAATGCTGAGATTCTCAAGGGACTCAAGACCCGCACCTATGAGCGCTTGAAAAAGCATGGTGCCAACTGGATTGAGGAGCTTCCGTTCACATTGTGGGCAAGCTGGACAACACCTAGTCGGGCTACTAGAAAGACACCCCTCTTCCTGGTGTATGGAGTCGAAGCAGTCCTTCCTCAGGAGATCACCATGGGTTCTCTCCAAGTCTGAACCTATGACGAAGTCGCGTAGGATCGACTCTGGCGTGATGACCTGGACCTCGTCGATGAGGCAAGGTGCCAAGCAGCTATCCGAAATGCATGATATCATCAGGCGCTCCAACGCTATCATCAGAGGCATGTGCGCAATTGGCAGCTTGAAGAAGGAGATCTGGTGTTGCGATGAATACTCTCTCGAGAATGAGTGAACAAGCTCTCCCCCAGCTGGGAGAGTCCCTTTCGAGTCATCAAAGTTTCCCGCCTCAGATGCGTTCGCTTGGTAATAGAGGATGGGACGCCACTTCCCAACACCTTGAACATAGAGCACCTCCGATGTTCTACCCTTAGCACGAATCTGAGTCTATTTTTGTATAGTATTTCATAGTGTCTATGAACAAAGTCGGGTTGGTCCAAGATGTATAGCACACTTAACTTGGTCCTATACTTTAAGTGTGTCCTTGCCTTCCCTGTTATTCGGACCTATTATGAAATACAATTACATGAAAATAGATTGTATGTGCAAAAGTGCATCTAGACATCCTCGTGGGTTTTGGATGATTGATGATGACAATTAAGTGGATAATGAGCTGAGTCGATCTTTAGCATAGGTGTGATGATTGAAATGAGACAAAATCCCTCAAAAAGGAAAAGGTTGAAACGGGCATCGAAGAATCAAGCATAGAAATTAGGGTTTCTATTGTGTTAGGTTTAGACTAGCCATATCATGTGTGAGGGTGTGTGTATCATGTGCAATGAGATCATCAAAGAGGCCTCAAAGTGGTAGTTGAGAGAAATACCTAAGTGAAAAGCCTTAGAGAGAAAATTCTCAGTGGCCGAATTGGCGGACTTGTCTGGGCCTCAGGCCAGACTAGTTCGGTTGGCCAGAGTAGTTCGTTCTGGAACGGACTAAGGGTCTCTGAGGAGTTCGAACTTGTCCGTATGGGTACTGACTAATCCGTTTTGCCTTGGTGAGCGTTTGTGGAGCTAAGGCCCTGTTTGGTACAACTTCTGTTGCAGCTTCTTCATAAAAATAAGATGAATCTGTGCCAAACAGGAAACTTCTGTCATAGCTTATTAGTTTAGCTGCTTCTCAGAATGAACTAAAAGCAGGATACAAGCAAAAGTTGCTTTCCACCAGCTTTTTATACAAGCTGCTTTTGTAACAAGTTCCAGCTATGCCAAACAGGGCCTAAGTCTTGGGAGGCCGGACCTGTCCGCCCCAGAGACTGGACTAGTTTGGACCCCCCAGAGTAGTCTGTTTTAGGATGGACTAAATGGTTCTATTTGAGTTTGTACTTGTGTGTTGTGGTACGGACTAGTCCACTTACACCTTAGTGAGAGATCCCGAAGCCAAGTCCTAGGAGGCCGGACTTGTCCACACCAAGGGTCGAACTAGTCTGGGCTCTCCTAGAGTAGTCCGTTTCTAGCCAAAGTAAATTGTTCTCTCCGACTTTGGACTAGTCCGTTTTGGGCTGGACTAGTCTGCGTTGCCAGTGACCATTTGAAATTCAAAGGTTTGGCAGGGACATCACCTGTTTTGTCGATCGGTGTCATTGAATTGTCGATGGTCCCAAAAGGCTGAACTAGTCCGTGGTCCAGGGCCGGACTAGTCTGGGGTTGAGTTGATGGCAATTGTTAGTTGCCGGAATCACTATAAAAAGGGGACCTACGGCCCCTATTTGAAAAGTATTGAACTGTAGTGCCACCACAACATTCCTTGAGCCTTCCAAAGCCTTCTACTCATCCTACTTGCTCTCTAAGACCAAATCTTGAAGATATTAGGGTTTGGGAAGGAGAGTGAAGGAAGATCATAATGCTTTGGCTCCCGGTTTGATCTCTTGTACTTGGTGTTGCATTTTGTGGCTTGTGTGAGTTGAGCTTCATGTGCTTCTTGCTTTATTGATTCATGGGAGTGTGACGCCCGGTTCCGAAAAACGAACCAAGCTAACGCATATGTGTGCCCAGGATGTTCAACACACATACACGAGTGCAATCACAAAAGAGTATACAGAAAATTACCACAGAACAAGATTAATTATCAAATTTTATTACACAAACTATATTATCCTCGAATACAAGCTCTAATAAATATTAATGACAAGTTCAACTAATGCAGCGGAAATAAACTAATTAAGCAACTAAGCAAACTAAGCAAAATGTATAGCGCAGCTCCAATAACTACACAGGCAAGCTGACGGTAGACACGGCCTAGAACTCCGCATTATCGCCATTAAACTCATAATCTTGACCTGCAACTGTTGGGGGGAATTGCAAGAGTGAGTACATGTCGTACTCAGCAAGTGTGGAAAGTATGACATGTGGCTGATTCAAATAACGACAATAATAATGGCAAAGTGGTGAAAAGTACAGTAAAACATTTGAAAAGCAATATATTATATGTATGTGAAGTAATCCCATCATAATCATAAATAATATCATAATACCAGTCCATAATTCACCATCCTCATCCATAATTCCAGATTTCACCATTTCCAATAACCATGTTCAATACCAAAAATAAATCCACAACCATCCATAACCATTACCAGACCATAACCATCCCAATTACCAATCTCCATCTAATCATGTAGGTCATCCAGGCGCTCATAACCGGGAGCACGGCTATCATGATAGTTTTAATTAACTCTGCAGAGTTTGTACCACTTTACCCACGTGTTTGTGATTTCATCACCCGTCGGCGACTAAAGAACCTCCCTTATACCAATTACACTTCCTTTGGTGTATGGCCAAGAGATCACAAAATAGCCTTTACAAAGGGATTACTAGTCTATTTAGACCCCACTGAGGTTTCACCGGTGGCGATGCCTCCATCTGAGCACATCTTCAACCAAGGGCCCCCTCTTGAGCCATTCGGATCCCAGGGTAGTCCCACCAACCATCAACAAACCCAATCCGACTACCCCTTCCCCGAGCATCCACTATGGTCCAAACAGCACTAGCAAAGCCCTAATTAATCAGCTACGCCGCACCCATACTTTGCCTCGTGGTGGCACTGTAGTCCTGGCTTATTCTCGCATGAACCGGTCCTTAGATCTAAAGCAAGCAAACCACCATAACATCCAACCCATCCACATACCAGGCTTGCTTAGATCACCGATTACAATACCATATTAACCAGTTCTTTATCCATAATCTCATCCATGCATAAATAAGTTGATTGGTATAGTTGTTTTCCATCCTAGTTGATTAAGCGAAGCAAAAAGTAAAAACCCTTCCCGACTCTCTACCATAAATTCCAGGTGACAAGGGTGGTCAAACAAAACTAGTAAACTTCCTACTATAGGATTCCCATCAAATTGACACAAAGCATGCAGTTTTGCAAACAAAACATTTATTTTAAAACAGGATCAATATGCTTCAAGGACACTTGCCTTGCTCTTGCTGTTGATTAAGGTCAAAGCCTTCAAACTCTTGGTGCTGTAGATCCTCCGCGGCACTCTCTAGCGCAAATCCGTCTAATCCACACAATAAACATACAAGACAAGAAACACAATCAAAGAGTGCACAAATATTACTCAATATGTTATGACATGCATGATTAATGCAAATGCAAGGTAGAACTTGTTACTAGATTGCTTTTAATGATCACTAACTAGTTCTAATAGCTTTTAGCGAGTTTATACAGGTTTGGATTCGATTAGATCAAATTTTAGAGTCAATATAACACAATTTAACCAGGAAGATCGGACTAGTCCGCTAGGGACCGGACAAGTCCGCATTCTGCGAGATCAGCGGATTAGGGTTTTCTAGATCGACATAAATTTGGAGATTAGGGGTTGAATTCTCGTAAGGAAAAGAGAATAGAAGGTATACCAGGTGTTTAGAACTCCAATGAATCAAGAAACTTGGAGGTAGCACTTGGATCTTGGTGATCTAGGGTTGGTGATGAACTTGGGAGGAATTGGTGGTGAAGAACGAAACTTGGTGGAGATCTTGATCCTCTTCCGTTTCCTCCTCTTCTTCTTCTTGCTTGGGATCTTCTCCTCCCTCCTTGATGGTGGCTCCCCACGAACTAGGGTTTGGGTGGGTGGAAAAGTGGCAAATAGATGTCAAACCAAGGGGTGGGGCTGTTTATATAGAGGTGGAGGCTAGGGTTAGATGGATTTCGAGTTTTGGGATGAGTAGAGGCCGGTCTAGAGTCCCACATGGGCTCTAAAAGAGTTGGGCACGACATCCCTAGGCCCACTTAACGTGAAACCCAATAAACTAGTCGTAAAACAAAAGGTCAATCTTGGAGTCACGAAATATCGGACAAGTGCGGAAAGGACCGGACTAGTCCGAAGTCGTCCAGAGAGAAAATCGGACAAGTCTGGCCAAACATCGGACAAGTCCGAATTTGAACAGAAAGGAAAACGGACAAGTCCGCTGGAACACCGGACTAGTCTGGAAAAGTCCAGGGACTTAGCAAATTTCCAAGGATTCATGGAATATCGGACTAGTCCGCACAAAATCGGACAAGTCCGAAAGTTTCCAGGGGCAGAATCGGACTAATCCGCAGCAAAAACGGACAAGTCCGTTTTTAGACAGAGAGAAATCGGACTAGTCCTCAGCAAAACCGGACTAGTCCGCACTTTCCTACATTTTTAAGTGCGGTTTTGGTCCAAATCAATTTTAAACTTGTTCCTCTTGTTATGGGTTAATGTTAAACATGTATATGAGTGTATGCAAGGGATGATGCATGAAAATGAGGGTGTTACAAACCTACCCCCCTTAAAATGAATCTCGCCCTCGAGATTCGACGCGGAAGAGAGGAGATAGGGAAATTCCTTCTTGAGATCATCCTCCAATTCCCACGTCGCTTCTTTTTCTGTGTGGTGCTTCCATTGAACTTTACACCATCTAATGGCCTTGTTCCTTGTGACTCTCTCCTTAGTTTCCAAGATTTTGACCGGTTGCTCGGCATACGTCAAATCTTCCTCTAGTTCCAATTCTTCCATTGACACTTGATCTTCCGGTACTCTCAAGCACTTCTTGAGCTGGGAAACATGAAACACATCATGTATGTCTGAAAGATGAGCTGGCATCTCCAACTTATATGTTACTTCTCCTCTTTTGTCCAAAATCTTGAATGGTCCAATATAGCGAGGTGCGAGCTTACCCCTTATGTTAAACCTCTTATGACCCCTCATTGGTGACACCTTGAGGTAAACAAAATATCCTATTTCAAAGGCTAATGTCCTTCTCCTATTATCCGCATAACCGTTTTGTCTTGATTGGGCTGCCCTCAAGTTTTCACGAATCATTTGGACTTGTTTTTCGGCTTCTTGCAACACATCCGGACCAAATACTTGAGTTTCCCCTGCTTCATTCCAGAATAAAGGTGTCCTACACTTCCTCCCATAAAGCGCTTCATATGGTGACATTTTCAAGCTTGCTTGGTAACTATTGTTGTATGAAAATTCCGCGTATGGCAAGCTTTTGTCCCAACTTTTCTCATGCTTTAAAGCACAAGCTCTTAACATGTCCTCCAAAATCTGATTGGTCCTCTCGGTTTGTCCGTCCGTTTGAGGATTATATGCGGAACTAAAATTCAACCTTGTTCCCAAAGCTTCATGCAATTTTTGCCAAAAATCTGGAGGTAAATTGAGAACCTCTATCCGAGACTATCTTCTTCGATACTCCATGTCGGCACACAATATGCTCCATATACAATTCTGCTAGCTTTGCGGTGGTATATGTGGTCTTGACAGGAATAAAGTGAGCTGATTTTGTCAACCGATCTACAATGACCCATATTGAATCATAGCCATACTGGGTTCGCGGTAATCCAACTATAAAGTCCATACCAATCTCTTCCCACTTCCACTCTGGAATCTTCAATGGCTGCAATAACCTTGTTGGCCTTTGATGTTCCGCCTTGACTCGTTGGCACACATCACACAATGCAACATATTCGGCTATGTCCTTCTTCATGCTATCCCACCAATAGCAAGTCTTCAAGTCTTTGTACATCTTCGTACAACCTGGGTGAATCGAGTAAGGCGAGTCATGTGCCTCCTTTAATATTGTCTCCTGAATATGCTTTACATTAGGCACAACGATCCTCTTTCCAAGCCATAAGGTACCATGTTCGTCTTCATCAAATCTGAATTCTCTCCCTTCCTCAGTCCTTTCCCTGATTTCCTTGATCTCTTCATCTGCGGTTTGGGCCTCTCGAATTTCTTGCTCCAAGGTTGGGTTTAACTCCATCATCTCCATCTCGTTTACAAACCCAAGGTTCAACCGTTCAAAATCCTTGCATAGCTCGGATGGTATCTCTCGAACTGTGAGTTGGTGACTTACTCCCTTTCTACTCAAAGCATCGGCCACTACATTGGCCTTCCCCGGATGATAGTTGATCCCCAAATCATAATCTTTGATGAGCTCCAACCATCTTCGTTGCCTCAAGTTCAGATCCGTTTGTGTGAAAATATACTTCAAACTCTTATGATCCGTGTAAATTTCACACCTATGTCCAAGAATATAGTGTCTCCAAATCTTCAATGCATGTACCACGACTGCTAGTTCAAGATCATGCGTGGGGTAATTCTGCTCATGTTTCTTCAATTGTCTTGACGCATAGGCGACCACTTGACCTTCTTGCATTAATACACACCTAAGTCCTTGTCTCGATGCATCACAATAGATGTCGAAACTCTTGCTTACATCCGGTAATACCAAAACTGGGGTTGTTGTCAACCTTTTCTTCAACTCCTCAAAACTATTCTGACAAGCTTGACTCCATCGGAATGCCTTCCCCTTCATTAGCAATTCCGTCATAGGCTTGGCTATCTTGGAAAAATCCTTGATAAACCGACGGTAATATCCAGCCATCCCAAGAAAACTCCTTATTTCCTTGACATTTTGCGGCGGCTCCCACTTCAACACGTCTCTTACTTTTCCAGGGTCAACCGATACTCCTCCTCCCGAGATTATATGACCCAAAAATGGCACCTCTTTCAACAAAACCTGGCACTTGTTGAACTTGGCATACAATTGATGCTCCCTCAATTTCTGCAGCGTAAGCCTCAAGTGTTCCTCATGTTCCTTCTCATCCTTTGAGTAGATCATAATATCATCAATGAACACCACGACAAACTTATCCAAGTACTCCATGAAGACCTTATTCATGAGGTACATAAAGTAGGCAGGCGCATTTGTCAATCCAAATGACATCACGGTGTACTCATAAGATCCATACCGTGTTCTAAAAGTTGTTTTGGGTATGTCCGATGGTCTGATCTTCATTTGAAAGTAACCCGACCTCAAATCAATCTTGGAAAACACACAGGCGCCTTTCATCTGATCAAACAAATCCTCTATACGGGGCAAGGTGTACTTGTTCTTGATTGTTACCTCGTTGAGAGCTCGGTAATCCATGCACATCCTTTGGTATCCGTCCTTCTTGTCCACAAATAGAACGGGCGCTCCCCAAGGCGAAGAGCTAGGGCGAATAAAACCCTTCTCTAATTGCTCTTGAATCTGCTTCTTGAGCTCCGCTAATTCCATAGGAGGCATCCTATACGGCCTCTTAGCCATAGGTGCAGTTCCAGGTATTAAATCAATAACAAACTCAATATCTCGATTGGGTGGCATACCTGGCAACTCGTCCGGAAAAACATCCAAAAATTCACACACTACCGGAATCTCCTCAATTGCGGCACCGTCCACATGGTTCAGCTCCAATTGCTTCGGTGCGGTTTGAGATGCTTCAAATTCTACAGTGATCCCTTCCTCATTGGTCAACTTCACCGTCTTCGTGGCACACTCAATAACTCCATTGTGCTTCCTCAACCAGTCCATACCAAGTATAATATCCAATCCTTGAGAATCCAAAACAATGAGGTTGGCGGAGAAGTCTACCCCGCTTATTCTAAGGCTTATTTTTGGACATACTATATTTGTCCTCATATCTCCTCCAGGAGACTTAACCAATAGAGTAAACTTCATATGAGAGATAGGCAAACTATACTTGGCAACATACTTCGATGCAATGAATGAATGCGATGCTCCAGAATCAAATAACATAGTCACGGGGTTGGAGTTAGCGAGAAACATAACAATGACCACATCATCTGCTTGTTGAGCATCCTCCGTAGAGACATGGTTCACGTTGCCACGAGCAAAATTCTGCTGTCCACGGTTCCCTTGTGGTTGTCCTCCATTAGGTCTTGAGTTTTGCCTCAGTGCATTGCTTCCTTGACCAAGGCCTGACTTAGGACATTGATGCGCAAAGTGTCCAGCTTCTCCAGAAGTATAACACTTCTTAACCCCTCCAGAATTGTTGGGATGAGCTTGGTTTTGAACATTTGCAGTAGGAAAATTAGCACGAGGCGCATAAGGCATCGGAGGCCTAGGTGCTTGCATGACAGGGCGCTGCTGCACCAACTGAGTTGGGTGTGGTGCAAATCCAGAACGTTGAGCAGGAATAGAAGAGCTGTAGTATGGCGCATTGGGCGGCGCAAAGCGAGGGCGCACATTACTTCCTTGTTGATGTCCTTGATATGGCGCCTTCCTCTTGATTTCTTGCTCCATCTCACGAATCTTGTTCTCAACCACAATTGCTTTGTCCACAAGCTTCTGGAAATTTGCATAGTCACAGTTGAGTAATTGAACTTGGATCTCATTGTTCAAGCCTCTCATGAACAAGTATTGCTTCCGGCTGTCCCGACTAACATCCTCGGGCGCATACCTTGAGAGTTGAGTGAACTTGTTGAGATATTCACTCACGGTTGATTTTCCTTGCCTTAAGTTCTCGAATTCTTGCCTCTTCAAGATCATAACACCTTCCGGCACATAATGAGAACGGAAGTTCTCCTTGAATTCCGCCCAAGTGATCCTCTCTTGATTCTCATGAGCATTGCATAGTGAATCCCACCAATCGGCGGCTGCTCCAACGAGTTGATGAGAAGCAAATAGGACCTTCTCCCGGTCACTGCATTGGACAATAGCTAGCTTCTTCTCCACGGACTTGAGCCAATCATCTGCATCCATAGGGTCAGCGGCTTGAGCAAAGGTTGGCGGCCTAGTCCTCATAAACTCTCCCAATCGGTTATGAGGAGGCGGGGGTGGCGGTGGAGGCATGTTGGGTTGATCGTTGCTATTGCCAGCCTGCAGCTGTCCCATTGTTTGTATCATGGTCTGCATGAGCTGGTTTTGCATGGCCAATAGCTGCTCAATATTGATAACTCCATGAGCAGGTCCTTGTCCATTGTTGTTCTGAGGCACTCCATTGTTCTCCTCCTCATCATTGCCATCCCTCTGGTTGCGAGTCCTCACCATCTGAAGAAAAGCAATAGGTAAGAATTAGAAAACGTCCCCAACTATATGCATCAAGGGATATGAAGCTAACTAACTAGCTATACTAGCCTAGGTGGACATGGCAATGCTAAAGCATCCCAAAATCATCTATTAAGCACACAAGCAAGCAATATATATAGCAAACAGCACACTAAGCAAAAACACAACGATTCCTGAGTGCTCCTATGTGCTCTAAAGTGTCCATTCTATCTAGGTTGCGTCCTACGGTCAACCTGTGGCTCTGATACCAATCTGTGACGCCCGGTTCCGAAAAACGAACCAAGCTAACGCATATGTGTGCCCAGGATGTTCAACACACATACACGAGTGCAATCACAAAAGAGTATACAGAAAATTACCACAGAACAAGATTAATTATCAAATTTTATTACACAAACTATATTATCCTCGAATACAAGCTCTAATAAATATTAATGACAAGTTCAACTAATGCAGAGGAAATAAACTAATTAAGCAACTAAGCAAACTAAGCAAAATGGATAGCGCAACTCCAATAACTCCACAGGCAAGCTGATGGTAGACACGGCCTAGAACTCCACATTATCACCATTAAACTCATAATCTTGACCTGCAACTGTTGGGGGGAATTGCAAGAGTGAGTACATGTCGTACTCAACAAGTGTGGAAAGTATGACATGTGGCTGATTCAAATGACGACAATAATAATGGCAAAGTGCTGAAAAGTACAGTAAAACATTTGAAAAGCAATATATTATATGTATGTGAAGTAATCCCATCATAATCATAAATAATATCATAATACCAGTCCATAATTCACCATCCTCATCCATAATTCCAGATTTCACCATTTCCAATAACCATGTTCAATACCAAAAATAAATCCACAACCATCCATAACCATTACCAGACCATAACCATCCCAATTACCAATCTCCCTCTAATCATGTAGGTCATCCAGGCGCTCATAACCGGGAGCACGGCTATCATGATAGTTTTAATTAACTCTGCAGAGTTTGTACCTCTTTACCCACGTGTTTGTGATTTCATCACCCGTCGGTGACTAAAGAACCTCCCTTATACCAATTACACTTCCTTTGGTGTATGGCCAAGAGATCACAAAATAGCCTTTACAAAGGGATTACTAGTCTATTTAGACCCCACTGAGGTTTCACCGGTGGCGATGCCTCCATCTGAGCACATCTTCAACCAAGGGCCCCCTCTTGAGCCATTCGGATCCCATGGTAGTCCCACCAACCATCAACAAACCCAATCCGACTACCCCTTCCCCGAGCATCTGAAAGTGCATCTAGGACTCCCTTGTGGGTTTTGGATGATTTATGACAAGCAATTGGGATCCTAATCCTTTTGTTGAGATGAATGCAGGAAAATGATGAAAAATGAGCAAAGTACCAAAAAGAGGGAAATTGAGAAGGAAAATGAATTTGAGCTCAAGGAGAAGAAATTAGTAGTTTAGTATGCATGGAGTGTGTTAAGGAAACACACCCAAGAGCTCAATCTCATTTAATCACACACACACAATGCACAAAGCTATACAGGACCGGACTAGTCCGATATCAGCCGGACTAGTCCGATATCCCATTCTGCACCAGATCGGACAAGTCCGATCATCACCGGACTAGTCCGATATCTTTCTGTTCCACTTCGGACTAGTCCTCCCCAGTGCGGACTAGTCCTCAAAACAATGCACAAGTCTCACAAAATCGGACAAGTCCGTTGTGACCCGGACTAGTCCGATATACTTTCTGATCCACTTCGGACAAGTCCGGTGTTTACACGGACTAGTCCGATATACACCCTGATCTAAATCGGACAAGTCCTCCAAGTGCGGACTTGTCATCCTAAACACTTAGGGTTTCATGTGTCCGGACAAGTCCGATGACAATCGGACTAGTCCGAAGCTTTCCAGTAGCGAAATCGGGCAAGTCCGTTTTGAACCGGACTAGTCCGAGATTCATGGACACTTAGGGTTTGCTTCACACAGCACACCGGACTAGTCCGGTCACCACCACGGACTAGTCCGATCTTTCTGAACCCTAACGGTAACTTCTAGAAACCCCATATAAATAGAGGTGCACGGCCCACTTTCACCCTCTCTCGAACCCTAGCGCCGTCACACCTCCCAAGAGACTCAAAAACCATCTCTCTCCACAAAATTAAGTGCAAAATCAATCAATCCATTGAAGATCACTTGTAGATCATTGGAGAGGCACTTGGCACACGATTGAGCTCTTGGTTTGAATCTCTAACACACTCTTGCATCTCAATTTGTATATTTCGAAGTGTGTTATTGGTGGTCTTGAAACTTGTAATCAAGGGAGCTCTCAACTTGTGAGATCGCCCCTTCAACTTGGTGATTTACCCCTGTGTGTTTAGTGGAAGAGGATTGGCCTTCGTGGCGATCCGACGAGGGAAGGGTTGGTGAAGACCCGGTCCTTTTGTGGGCTCCTCAACGTGGACGTAGGTTGCCTTCGTGGTAACCGAACCACGGGATAAATCTTGTGTCTTGTTCGTTTGTGTTCATCATTCTAGTTGATCAACATTATCTAGGGTTTGATTCATCTTGTTGAATTTAAGTTAAATAGTTGAACAAGAATCATACTTGCAATAGAACTTGACATACAATCATTGAACTGTTATTGAAGTTTATATTTCCGCTGCAAACGTCAACGAAACAATCAAATTGACCTAACTTGATCAACCTAGTCCGTGAAATCCGGACTAGTCCGATATATCTGGTTTTGACCTTGTTGTTGAAGTGCTACAGGAACCGAGAAAATTCAAGAAGGCCTATTCACCCCCCCTCTAGGCCTACATTCAATTGGTATCAGAGCAGGTTCTTCAGGAAAGAGTGCAACCACTCGAACAGATCATGTCGGACATGAAGGAAGTCCAGAAAATCAACAACCAGGAAGGAATGAACAATGACAAGCACCAAAAGCTTGAAAAGTATCTCGAAGCCATTCAAGACTTCGATGATGATGATGAGGAGACATTGGAGCTGAAAGCACTGCTCCGAAAGAAAGCACTTTCCAAAGGGAAAGCTAAAGTTGAAGAAAAGAAGAAGGGGAGTAGTCACACCGACTACTCCCGATATCCTTTTAATTATGACCGTTTAAATTCTAACAGCAGTCATTATCTATCTATTCCTCTCGGAAAAGCCCCACACTTCGATGGGAGTGATTACTCCATGTGGAGGCAAAATATGAAGATGCACTTGATTTCCCTTAACCCAAGTTTATGGCATATTGTGTGCACAGGAATAAACATCCTTGATGACGATGAAGAACTCACACCAAGTCAAGAGCAAGCCATCCACAGGAATGCCCAAGCCGCAGCCGTTATCACCTCATCTCTAAGTAGAGATGAATTCACAAAGGTGGACGGATTGGAGATTGCCAAAGAAATCTGGGACACACTACAGACAGCACATGAAGGTGACAGGCATGTGCGGGAGGCAAAGATTGAGATGATTGAAGGCGAACTGGGAAGGTTCGCGATTGAGGAAGATGAGTCTCCCCAGGACATGTACAATAGACTGAAGACTCTTGTGAACAAGGTTTGATCATATGGTAGCAAAAAGTGGAATGACCACAAGGTTGTAAAGCTCATCCTTAGAGCCTTTATGCCTCGCAACGTCTCACTTTGCTCTATGATCCGAGAAAGTCCCGGGTACAAGAAAATGACTCCGGATGAACTGCTTGGCAAAATCATCAACTTTGAGATGATGGAGAAGCAAGCCAAGCACGTCAAAGAAATAGCCGACCTCACATCGGCCAAGAAGAAGGGAGTTGCCTTAAAGTCCTCACTCAAGCCTCTATCCAAAGAAGCAAAAGAAGCACAGCTTGAGGAGGACAGCGATGATGAAAGCAGCGAGCTGGACGAAGAAGATATGATTTTGTTCATGAAGAAGTTCAAAAGAATTATGAAGAAAAGACAAGGAACAAAATCGAGTGAAGGAAAACACAAGGAGAAGACAAAGCCGAAGATGAGGCGGGCATGCTATAATTGTGGTGAGTACAATCACTTTATAGTTGATTGCCCATATGAGGACAACAAGAAGAAGAGTAAAGAGTCCAAGCCTCAACCGAAGAAATTCTTCAAGAAGAAGAAACAAGCTGAACAAGCACACATCGGAAAGGAGTGGGACTCAAACGATGAGTCCTCATCGTCCGATGAAGAAGAAATGGCTAGCATAGCCATTGAAAGCATGTCCAAGAAACCCACACTCTTCCCCACGCTCGTTGCAAAGAAAGCAAGTGGAACTTGCCTCATGGCTAAGGAAGGTAAACGCAAGGTAAACATCAAAACTCCTTCCTTGCATTCTTACTCGAGTGATGATGATCTAGATAGTGATAATGAAGATATGCTAATTGGTTTAGATAGAAAAACTGCTGCTAAAATGAAATTCTTACTTAACCAACTTGTTGAGAAGGAAGAGCTAATTGATCGTCAAGAAGACATGATTATCTCCCAAAAGGAGAAGCATGTCGAACTTGACAATCTACTAGCTCTTGAAAAGGAGAGAAACCACTCACTAGAGCTTAAGCTAGCTTCAAGCAAGAAAACTTGCTTGGAGTTAACCAACTCAAACGTTGCAATCAAGGATCAACTTGATGACTTAATCAAGGTCAACAAGATCCTTGAAGTGCAGGTTGAGTCACTCAAGCTTAGTGAACCTTCCTCCTCTTCAACCCTACCTTCTCAACCCACTTCAACTAATATCGCTCATATTTGCAAATGTGATAAAATTAACACCAGGTTGAAGGAAAATTCTACCTCCACAAAGGACAAAAATCCTACCCAATGTGTAATATTTGACAAGGAGAGGATCAACTATGCACGTAGTGCATATTTGGTCCAAAGACCTCCAAATGTCAAGTACGGCATTGGTTACTCTCATGATGGAAAGCAAAGAGCTGGAAATCATAAAAATAACAAGGGAAGGACTACCTTTGTGAAGGGAGGACCCTCACAACCTGGTAACTCGAAAACTAAAAATCTGAACTCCCATGAAAACCGGACTAGTCCGGTTGTGATCCGGACAAGTCCGGTCACACAGACTAGTCCGACCCATAATCAACAACAACTCTTGTTTAAAATCTTTGATGCTTCTTATGTATTAATGAAAAATAATGTTGGTAAAGTGTATGCTTATTATGTTGGGCCACGCCATGGGAACACAAAATCCCATGTGTGGGTGCCCAAATGTATTGTTACTAACCTCCAAGGACCCAAGCAAGCTTGGGTACCTAAAACCAAGGCGTAATTTGTTTTTGCAGGCCTACTCCTCCGGTGGATCCAAATGGGTGCTAGACAGTGGATGCACCAACCACATGACCGGAGAAAGGAGGATGTTTGTGGAGTATGAAGTGAACCAGGACCCAAACGAAGGCATCTACTTTGGGGATAACAGTCAAGGAAGGGTCCTCGATAGCGGTAAAATAGCAATATCCTCTGAACATACTCTTTCGCATGTTTTACACGTTGAATCTTTAGATTATAACCTGCTGTCCATATCTCAGTTATGTGACAAAGGTTATAATTGCCTGTTTACTAACGAGGGTGTGACCGTCTCAAGGAGAAGTGATTGTTCCGTTGCATTCAAGGGTATGTTAAAGGGAAAGCTTTACCTTGTTGACTTCAACAAGGATAAAGCCGAACTCGACACATGCTTGATTGCAAAAACCAACATGGGTTGGCTGTGGCATAGACGGCTAGCACATGTTGGTATGAGGAACCTTCAAAAACTCCTCAAGGGCGATCACATCCGAGGTTTGAAAGATGTTGTGTTTGAGAAAGACAGGCCTTGTAGCCGTGCCAAGCAGGAAAGCAAGTTGGAGCACAACATCCTGCGAAGAACATCATGACCACGACAAGACCGCTCGAACTACTTCATATGGACTTGTTTGGTCCAATTGCTTACATAAGCATCGGCGGTAACAAATACGGTTTAGTTATTATTGATGATTTTTCCCGGTTCACTTGGGTGTTCTTTTTGCATGACAAGTCAGAAACACAAGGAACACTCAAGAAATTCTTCAAGCGAGCGCAAAACGAGTTCTCACTATCAATCAAGAGTATTCGGAGCGACAACGGCAAGGAGTTCAAGAACATACAAGTGGAGGAATACCTTGATGAGGAAGGAATCAAGCATGAATTCTCAGCACCATACTCTCCACAACAAAACGGAGTTGCCGAAAGGAAGAACCGAACGCTCATAGAGATGGCAAGAACAATGCTCGATGAATACAAGACTTCGGATCGATTTTGGGCAGAAGCAATCAACACCGCTTGCCATGCCACAAATCGACTCTACCTTCATCGACTACTAAAGAAGACTCCCTATGAGCTACTCACCGGTAACAAACCGAACATTTCATATTTTCGAGTTTTCGGTTCTCCTTGCTATATTTTGAACAAGAAGCCCAAGACTTCAAAGTTCGCTTCGAAGTCCGATGAAGGTTTCTTGCTTGGTTATGATTCGAACACTTACGCCTATCGTGTTTTCAACAAGGCTTCCGGACTTGTTGAAGTGGCACGTGACGTAGTGTTTGATGAAACTAATGGCTCCCAAAAGGAGCAAGTTGATCAATGTGAATTAGGAAAAGAGGAAGCTCCCTATCAAGCATTGAAGAGGATGGCTCTAGGCGAAGTACGACCACAAGAGTCATCGTCACAAATACAAGAGGAAAGTGAACCACAAGAGGAGATCAACAATTCAGGGGGAGCCTCGATACAAGACAAATCACAGGAATATGAACATGATCAACAAATCAACGAGGACAACAACTCAGGGGGAGAAGAAGATGATCACCATCATACGACCCCCCAAGTGCCACACCCAAGAGTACACCAATGCATTCAAAGGGATCATCCAATCAACAACATCATCGGCGACATCCAAAAGGGAGTAACCACTAGATCTCGTATAGCAAATTTTTGTGAACATTACTCGTTTGTCTCCTTTTTGGAACCCCGCAGGACTGAGGATGCATTGAAGGATCCGGACTGGGTGGTGGCAATGCAAGAAGAGTTGAACAATTTCAAGAGAAACGAGGTTTGGGAACTTGTGGAAAGACCCAATGCAAATATTGTGGGCACCAAGTGGGTCTTCCGCAACAAGCAAGACGAACACGGAGTGGTGACAAGAAACAAGGCACGACTTGTGGCCAAAGGTTACTCACAAGTCGAAGGTTTGGATTTCGATGAAACCTTTGCTCCAGTAGCTAGGCTTGATTCAATTAGAATATTACCTGCATATGCTACTCACCATGATTTCAAGCTGTATCAAATGGACGTGAAAAGCGCCTTCCTCAACGGACCGATCAAGGAAGAGGTGTACGTGGAGCAACCACCCGGATTTGAAGACGAAGAGTTCCCCGACCACGTGTATAAACTGCGTAAGGATCTCTATGGCCTCAAACAAGCTCCTAGAACTTGGTATGAGTGTCTTAGAGATTTTTTAATTGATAATGGCTTTCAAATTGGCAAAGTAGATTATACACTATTCACGAAAAATCTGGATAATGATCGTTTTATTTGCCAAATCTATGTTGATGATATAATTTTTGGATCAACTAACCAATCTTTCTGTGAAGAGTTTAGTAAAATTATGACAGACAGATTTGAAATGTCAATGATGGGAGAATTGAAGTACTTCTTGGGATTCCAAGTGCGGCAACAAAGGGAAGGAACATTCATAAGCCAAACCAAGTACACACAGGACATCCTCAAGAAGTTTGGCATGGACAAGGCAAAGCCCATAAAGACTCCCATGGCAACGAATGGTCACTTGGATCTCAATGAAGATGGACCGAGCATCGACCAAAAGGTATATCGCTCCATGATTGGATCTTTACTTTACTTATGTGCATCTAGGCCAGATATTATGTTGAGTGTATGTTTGTGTGCAAGATTTCAAGCCAACCCTAAGGAATGTCATTTGACAGCCGTAAAGAGAATCCTAAGATATTTAGTTCATACACCCAATCTTGGTCTTTGGTACCCAAAAGGCTCAAAATTCAATCTCATTGGGTATTCCGATGCAGATTATGTCGGGTGCAAAGTTGATAGAAAAAGCACTTCCGGCACTTGCCAATTCCTAGGAAGATCCTTAGTTTCTTGGTCATCCAAGAAACAGAATTCCATTGCATTATCCACAGCCGAAGCGGAGTATGTTGCAGCCGGGAGTTGTTGTGCACAACTCCTTTGGATGCGACAAACTCTAAGGGATTACGGTTACAATATGAACCGTATTCCTCTTCTTTGTGATAATGAGAGTGCCATTAAAATAGCCCACAATCCAGTTGAGCACTCTAGAACTAAACACATTGACATAAGACACCATTTCTTGAGAGACCATTCCATGAAAGGAGACATATCCATCTCTCATGTCAACACCCAAAAACAATTGGCCGACATATTCACCAAGCCACTTGATGAAAAACGTTTTTGCGAACTCCGAAATGAGCTAAACATTCTTGATTCTCGGAGTGTGGCTTGAAAAGTTGCATACCTGTATGACTGCTTCAAAATATTGATTGAATTGTGAAAATTAACCCTCCCTATTTTTCTCTCGAAAAACTACGTCAATTATTAGATCTTGATGAATTTTTGATCATAGTATGATTGTTGTTTGCTTCCTGGTCAAATTCATCAAGATTATTTGAATTGTTTTGCCTCTCTACTCTCAATTATTGGACCTTCAAATATATATGAATGGGCTATGCAATTCTCTCCTGGTGACCACGGACAAGTCCGTGGTTACCCGGACTAGTCCGCCATTGCAGACTAGTCCGCAGTGTGCCGGTTAGGCCGGACTAGTCCGACAGACCACGGACTAGTCCGACTTAGGTCTCTGGAGGACTTCGGACTGGTCCGGTCATGTCCGGACTTGTCCGATTTTTCGTGTCCATAACCCTAGCCGCCACTAAACCCTAATCCCTTCACCCCACACTCGCCCCCAAGCTTTCTCTCTCTTGCGCTCGAGCTCCCAAGGCGAATCCTTGATTCCTCCGTCGAAAAGCCTCAATCTTGGGCGGAGATCAAGCTTGAAGACTCGGGGATTGAAGTTAGCGGACAAGTCCGGCCTCCAACCCCCAAAATCTCAAGCTTCCTTTGATTTCTTGGTAAATACTCTTCAAAACCCTAAGAAATCACAAATTTCTCTATTGCTTATCGTTTGGCCTAGTATTCTTCACTAGTTACATGTCTAGTTGATGTACTATGTGTATGCTAGACTAGTTTTACCTTAGGGATCAATTTTTGTCCAGTCTGTTAGGTTTTTGCGGATGAACACCGGACTAGTCCGTGCCTGTGCACCGGACAAGTCCGTTGTTTCTGAACCAAAACCTAATTCTTTAATTCCCTAATGCATTCCATTGCCATCTTACCTCACCAATACCTTGTATAACTTGTCCTTTCTCTTGATCACTCATTCTCAGATCATGTCGAGCTCCGACAACGAAATCTCCGATTTCGAGGCCGAGTTGGACCACGAGGTGGCACCTCGGTCCTCGGCGGGTCTTGGCAAGAAACGCCAAGAGAGATCCTCCGAGCCTGCTCCCTCACCTCCCCAGGTTCGGAGGAAGGTGTGTGCCAAGAAGCCCGCCTTGAAGGCTGCTCCTCCTTCAAGTGGC
The DNA here is from genome assembly GCA_036927565.1 of Tuctoria greenei. Lineage (NCBI taxonomy): Eukaryota > Viridiplantae > Streptophyta > Magnoliopsida > Poales > Poaceae > Tuctoria > Tuctoria greenei. Next base: position 6,168,969 of record JAYESD010000005.1, read on the forward strand.
CTTCGCCAAGCTAAAGGGAAGGGCAAGGGGGTTGCCACAGGGCCTGTTGGGCCCCTAAAGCTGCATACTCCCAGAGAAGGGGTCCGGGACCCCAATGAGGAAAGATTCAATGGCAAGGGCAGCGATGTGGCTATGAAGTTGAGAAGTGTTGATTGCTATGCAAGGCCCAAGCAAGCAGCTGATGGCAGGTTTTGGTCAAATTTCCATGCTGATTTCTACAAGCTGGTCTATTTGCCGATGAAGACCCCGATGGTACGCAGTCAATGGATTGACTGGGCTCACCTTGACAAGAGGAAATGTGCAGCTTTTGATGAAGTGATAGCAGCTGCAGAGAGACATGGGCTGAAGGATCTGTTTGCCTTCAGATATAATTGGAATGATGAAGTGATTGCACAATTCTATGCAACATGCCACTTCTCAAGTGAAGACGAAGAAAGTGTGACTTGGATGACTCATGGATCCAAGTATTCTATTACTCAGGAAGAGTTTGCCCGCCTGCTGCACCTTGACTCTGAAGGACATGACCAACTCATTATCCACAACATTGGGGTCATTGAGAGGGATGGAATGAAGTTCATGTATGAGCCCACCTCCAAGTATGTCCCTCCCTCCACAAAGAATATGAAGCCTTTCTTTGTGGTCCTCAACAGAGTCCTCAGGAAGACGATTGCCCCCAAGGATGGGGATGCAGGGAGTGTGCAAGGCTACCTCCGGACCCTGATGAGGGTCATTAGCAAGAAAAGGCAATTCAATGTTGCAGACTATATTTGGAATGATATGGTCAATATCTCAAGTACCCCCAATCGATCCTGTGGCTATGCCCCTTACTTGATGTTCATGATTGAGAAAGTCACAGGAATCGAGTTTGTGAAGGATGTGGAGCACACTCCACTGAGGCCTCAAAAGCCTCAGTCAGTGAGTGTCCAGGCTGCTCCATCGCCGGCCTCAAGCCCCGAGGCACCGGCAAGGCAAGAAGAAGCTGCTAGGGCTACTCCCCCCTCCAGGGAAGCCCCTCAGAAAGGATCCGCCAGTGGGATCCTCAAGTACTTGGCTGCAATTTTCTCCTCATGCAAGAAAACTGAAGTGAAGCTTCACAAGCTAAATCAGAAGAGGAAGGAGAACATGAGATACATAAAAGCAAATGTGAAGCAGCTGAGTGAGAAGCTGGAGATCAACCCAATTGGATCTCCAGTACTTTCTGAAGATTCTGATCCGGACATCACCGAGCTCAGCCCCTTGACTCCCTCCGAGCTTGCCTATTTTGGCATTGGGGGCTAGAGCAGCTCCGCTCCTCCTCCTACCTCTCAACCTCGTCAAGCGGAAAGCGAGGAAGACGATGAAGACGACGAGAGGACTGACAGCGAAGAGTGAAGCCCTAGGACCTTCCTCTCTCTCTTTTTGGTGTCTTGATGCCAAAGGGGGAGAGATTGAGGGGGAGTCTCTAGTCTTAGCTTTAGCTGCATAGGATGCGAGGAGAGAGCTCTCTTTTTTTAATTGTGATTGCATTTGCTTAACTCATTTTCATATCCTGTTTGGTCCTGTTATGAATTGCTCAAATAATTTGCAAGTGTGTGATGAAATCTGAATTTTTGTCCCTGAAATGCCATATTCACTTGATTTTAGTTGATCAATGCAAATTCTGTCATTCTTAATGCATTCATGCTGTTAGTATGCATCCCACCATAAAGAATGCACATATGAATAATTATCTTGTTGCTTGATGAATTTTTGAGTCATATGTGCATACTTTATGAGAATCTCATTTTATACCTCATTTTGTGAAATCTCAATTGGTTGTCATCAATCACCAAAAAGGGGGAGATTGAAAGTGCATCTAGGACTCCCTTGTGGGTTTTGGATGATTTATGACAAGCAATTGGGATCCTAATCCTTTTGTTGAGATGAATGCAGGAAAATGATGAAAAATGAGCAAAGTACCAAAAAGAGGGAAATTGAGAAGGAAAATGAATTTGAGCTCAAGGAGAAGAAATTAGTAGTTTAGTATGCATGGAGTGTGTTAAGGAAACACACCCAAGAGCTCAATCTCATTTAATCACACACACACAATGCACAAAGCTATACAGGACCGGACTAGTCCGATATCAGTCGGACTAGTCCGATATCCCATTCTGCACCAGATCGGACAAGTCCGATCATCACCGGACTAGTCCGATATCTTTCTGTTCCACTTCGGACTAGTCCTCCCCAGTGCGGACTAGTCCTCAAAACAATGCACAAGTCTCACAAAATCGGACAAGTCCGTTGTGACCCGGACTAGTCCGATATACTTTTTGATCCACTTCGGACAAGTCCGGTGTTTACACGGACTAGTCCGATATACACCCTGATCTAAATCGGACAAGTCCTCCAAGTGCGGACTTGTCATCCTAAACACTTAGGGTTTCATGTGTCCGGACAAGTCCGATGACAATCGGACTAGTCCGAAGCTTTCCAGTAGCGAAATCGGATAAGTCCGTTTTGAACCGGACTAGTCCGAGATTCCTGGACACTTAGGGTTTGCTTCACACAGCACACCGGACTAGTCCGGTCACCACCACGGACTAGTCCGATCTTTCTGAACCCTAACGGTAACTTCTAGAAACCCCATATAAATAGAGGTGCACGGCCCACTTTCACCCTCTCTCGAACCCTAGCGCTGTCACACCTCCCAAGAGACTCAAAAACCATCTCTCTCCACGAAATTAAGTGCAAAATCAATCAATCCATTGAAGATCACTTGTAGATCATTGGAGAGGCACTTGGCACACGATTGAGCTCTTGGTTTGAATCTCTAACACACTCTTGCATCTCAATTTGTATATTTCGAAGTGTGTTATTGGTGGTCTTGAAACTTGTAATCAAGGGAGCTCTCAACTTGTGAGATCGCCCCTTCAACTTGGTGATTTACCCCTGTGTGTTTAGTGGAAGAGGATTGGCCTTCGTGGCGATCCGACGAGGGAAGGGTTGGTGAAGACCCGGTCCTTTTGTGGGCTCCTCAACGTGGACGTAGGTTGCCTTCGTGGTAACCGAACCACGGGATAAATCTTGTGTCTTGTTCGTTTGTGTTCATCATTCTAGTTGATCAACATTATCTAGGGTTTGATTCATCTTGTTGAATTTAAGTTAAATAGTTGAACAAGAATCATACTTGCAATAGAACTTGACATACAATCATTGAACTGTTATTGAAGTTTATATTTCCGCTGCAAACGTCAACGAAACAATCAAATTGACCTAACTTGATCAACCTAGTCCGTGAAATCCGGACTAGTCCGCACTTTACCAGACTAGTCCGATATATCTGGTTTTGACCTTGTTGTTGAAGTGCTACAGGAACCGAGAAAATTCAAGAAGGCCTATTCACCCCCCCTCTAGGCCTACATTCAGCATCCATAATGGTCCAAACAGCACTAGCAAAGCCCTAATTAATCAGCTACGCCGCACCCATACTTGGCCTCGTGGTGGCACTGTAGTCCTGGCTTATTCTCGCATGAATCGGTCCTTAGATCTAAAGCAAGCAAACCACCATAACATCCAACCCATCCACATACCAGGCTTGCTTAGATCACCCATTACAATACCATATTAACCAGTTCATTTATCCATAATCTCATTCATGCATAAATAAGTTGATTGGTATAGTTGTTTTCCATCCCAGTTGATTAAGCGAAGCAAAAGTAAAAACCCTTCCCGACTCTCTACCATAAATTCCAGGTGACAAGGGTGGTCAAACAAAACTAGTAAACTTCCTACTATAGGATTCCCATCAAATTGACACAAAGCATGCAGTTTTGCAAACAAAACATTTATTTTAAAACAGGATCAATATGCTTCAAGGACACTTGCCTTGCTCTTGCTGTTGATAAAGGTCAAAGCCTTCAAACTCTTGGTGTTGTAGATCCTCCGCGACACTCTCTAGCGCAAATCCGTCTAATCCAAACAATAAACATACAAGACAAGAAGCACAATCAAAGAGTGCACAAATATTACTCAATATGTTATGACATGCATGATTAATGCAAATGCAAGGTAGAACTTGTTACTAGATTGCTTTTAATGATCACTAACTAGTTCTAATAGCTTTTAGCGAGTTTATACAGGTTTGGATTCGATTAGATCAAATTTTAGAGTCAATATAACACAATTTAACCAGGAAGATCGGACTAGTCCGCTAGGGACCGGACAAGTCTGCATTCTGCGAGATCAGCGGATTAGGGTTTTCTAGATCGACGTAAATTTGGAGATTAGGGGTTGAATTCTCGTAAGGAAAAAAGAATAGAAGGTATACCAGGTGTTTAGAACTCCAATGAATCAAGAAACTTGGAGGTAGCACTTGATCTTGGTGATCTAGGGTTGGTGATGAACTTGGGAGGAATTGGTGGTGAAGAACGAAACTTGGTGGAGATCTTGATCCTCTTCCGTTTCCTCCTCTTCTTCTTCTTGCTTGGGATCTTCTCCTCCCTCCTTGATGGTGGCTCCCCACGAACTAGGGTTTGGGTGGGTGGAAAAGTGGCAAATAGATGTCAAACCAAGGGGTGGGGCTGTTTATATAGAGGTGGAGGCTAGGGTTAGATGGATTTCGAGTTTTGGGATGAGTAGAGGCCGGTCTAGAGTCCCACATGGGCTCTAAAAGAGTTGGGCACGAAGTCCCTAGGCCCACATAACATGAAACCCAATAAACAAGTCGTAAAACAAAAGGTCAATCTCGGAGTCACGAAATATCGGACAAGTCCGGAAAGGACCGGACTAGTCCGAAGTCGTCCGGAGAGAAAATCGGACAAGTCTGGCCAAACATCGGACAAGTCCGAATTTGAATAGAAAGGAAAACGGACAAGTCCGCTGGAACACCGGACTAGTCTGGAAAAGTCCAGGGACTTAGCAAATTTCCAAGGATTCATGGAATATCGGACTAGTCCGCACAAAATCGGACAAGTCCGAAAGTTTCCAGGGGCAGAATCGGACAAGTCCGTTTTTAGACAGAGAGAAATCGGACTAGTCCTCAGCAAAACCGGACTAGTCCGCACTTTCCTACATTTTAAAGTGCGGTTTTGCTCCAAATCAATTTTAAACTTGTTCCTCTTGTTATGGGTTAATGTTAAACATGTATATGAGTGTATGCAAGGCATGATGCATGAAAATGAGGGTGTTACAGGGAGCCTCAACTTGTGAGCAGCCCCAAGAAACTTGGTGATTACCCATTGATATATAGCGGAAACCAAGCCGACCATTGTGCTGGCTTGGTGACAAGAGGGTCAAGTAAGACTTGGTCCTTGTGTGAACTTCTCAACCTGGATGTAGGCTTCTTTGTGGAGCTGAACTACAGGATAAATCATGTCTCGCTTGTCGCTTTACATTTTGGTATTCACTAGAATTGCTATTAGGGTTCATATTCCTTTTTGTTTTGATCTTCGTTGAAATCTTGCAACCTAATTGCTTCAAATCATTAATATAAGTTGTACTAGGTTGCTATACATTGCATCTATCTTCCGTGAACCTAAATTCTTCAAACAACTTGTAGAAATCAAGTTTTTAGGTTTTCACCCTGTCCTGAGCGGACTAGTCCGACCCTAACCAGACTAGTCCGACCTCAAGAATTTAATCTTGTTTAATTAAGCGATTTCAGGTCATATTGCCTATTCACCCCCTTCTAGGCGACTTTCAATTGGTATCAGCGCAGGAGTCTCCACCAAGAGTCTAACAACTCGGAGAGGAGATGACCGGAAGAGGTGACAACGAAGTTCCATTGATCATCGACGATGACAAGACGAAGAACGTCGATGTGCTTCAAGATGATCTCAATGACGACAAGGAAGTGTGCCTACTGAAGCCGCAACTTCAAGAGAAGCTAGGTCTTCCCAAAAAGGAGATCAAGGCGATCGACCCAATCAACAACAACAATGGGAGTAGTTCACAAGACTACTCCTGATATTCTTATAGCTATGAGCACTTAACTGTAGCAATAACTATTTATCTATTCCTATTGGGAAACCTCCCCAATTTGATGGAAATAACTACTCTATGTAGAAGCATAACATGAAGATGCATCTAATTTCCTAAACCCTAGCTTGTGGAAAATTGTCTTGACAGGTGTTCATCTTCCCAAGAATGAGGAAGACGTTACCCCAGAGCAAGCGGTCCTACTCCATCGCAATGTTTAAGCGCTTGGAGTGATCACCTCCTCATTGAATCGATAGGAGTTCAACTAGATTGAAGGGTTGGAGGTGGCCAAAGAAATATGGGACACGCTCAAGATGGCACATGAGGGCAACTGTGTCATTAGGGAGGGCAAGATCGAGATGATTTAAGGAGAACTTGGGAGGTTCACCATCATGGATGATGAGACCCCCCAAGACATGAACAACCGCCTCAAGACCCTCATCAACAAGAGTCAATCCTATGGATGCACTCGATGGACGGACCACGAAGTGGTGAAGAGAATGATTTGGGCATTCATGCCTAGAAATGTTACTCTTTGATCAATAATTCATGAAAGTTCGGGATTCTATAAGATGACTCCCGGAGAAGTTCTAGGGAGAATCATCAACCATGAGATGATGAAGAAAGAGGCCATGTTATACAACGACCTTCAAAAACTATCCTCCTCTAAGAAGAGAGATGTTGCATTCAAGGAAACATCCTCAAGATCCAAAGAAAAAGGAGAGAGTGATGAAGAGAGCCCCGACACTGATGAGGAAGAGGCACTCTTCATCAATAACTTCAAGAGGATGTTGAGAAGGAGGGGGAGCTACCATCATGAAGGCAAGAACAAAGACAAGTCCAAGACAAGATCAAAGAGGGCTTGCTACAGTTGTGGGGAATACAACCACTTCATTGTGGATTGTCCACATGAAGAGAACAAGAAGAAGAAGGAGGGCAAGTCTCAAGAAAAGGAATACTTCAAGAAGAAGAAGCAATCGGAACATGCCCACCTTGGGAAGGAGTGGGATTCAAATGAAGAATCCTCCTCCGATGAAGAAGAAATGATAGCAACTATTGCTATGAAGAAGTCAACCACGGAGAACAAGCTCTTCTCCAACTTGGAGAACTCAAGGCCAACTTGTGTAAAAGCCCGCATTTGAGAAGAACAAAAATGCGAAAATGCGAACTTAAAAATTTTTGATAGTGGAATCAAAATTCAAATTTACAGGAATAATGTTAGTTAACCAATGATCACAGGAATAAGAACTTGTTAAAACTTAAAGCCTTAACTGGAATATTCCACATAAAAGATTAACAATTTGAATGTTAATTAAAACTCAAGTTCCAACATCGACTTGAGCAACATCATGGAGTTCCCAGCTACATTGATGATGTGTAGTATCTTTGAGAACTTCCATCCAAATCTTTTGTTTGGACCAGTGAGAATAATATCATGGGTGGGGCCACTTATCGGGTGGCCCACTCATCAGTTCTGATCAAACGTCATTTTGTTTTCTCTTCTGCTTGTACCTATCGAGAGCCAGCGACACACCATGAAGCATCATCCTTATCTCAGAGCACCGCACGTTGCTTGGTTCTGCTCTCCCCCACCGCAGCTCTTGCTCGGCATGCCGCCACGTCAAAGTTTGCTGCATGCTGACGCGTCGACCACTCAAAAGTAAAGGTGTGCAAATTCAAAATCCAGATAAATTTTGGTCCAAATAACAAATTATAATGTACAAAGAAACTCCTTATGTTTCTAAGTATAGCCATTCAAATGTTGAATATTTTTAGGCATCATTTGCCAGGTTAATTAAATGAAGCTATTAGAATGTTTAAAAATTCAAATTTGAATTTAATTTCACATTCAATTTGATTCAAATCGCAGACTGGGATTTATTAGTGGAATCACCATATGGAAATATTCCTAGCTGCCAAGTTTGGGTAATTATGGAAGACCTTTGCTAAATTTAAATATAAAAAGAAAAGTAGATAAGGGAGAAACAGTGGGACCCACATGTCAGTCCTATACTCTCCTACAGGCTCTGTTCTGCACTATATGTTCAAACCTTCACCGCATTGCACGTTTCTTCCTCCTTATCGTCTCTCTGGTGGCACCCTCTCTCGGCTCTGCTCGTGCCCTGATCTCCCCCCGCGTCCCAGCCCGCCACGGCGCTCCACCATCCCGCGCCGCTCGCCCAGCAGTGCTGCGCCCAATTGCTGCACCCCACGCGCGAGCCGCCTGACCCGACCACCTCTGTTCACGCCCTCACGCTCCACCTCCCGGCCAAGCTCCACTGCGCCCCAGCGCGATGGCTCGCGCCGCGACTCCGGCCGCATGCCGCCCTTGCGCCGGCACTCTGCCGACCCTCGCGTTGCGCTCCTCCACTCTGACAGCGCGCGAGTGCGCCGCCCGACATGAGCGCCCGCCCGCCACGGCCGCTGCTCCGGCTTGCTCTGTCGCTCGAGCTCACCGCCTGCCTGGCCCTTCACTGGCGCACCCTCCCCCCCCCCCCCCCCCCCCCGGCTCGCGTTCCGCCATAACACGCGTCGCGCGCCGCCAGCCAAGCTTCCCCCTATCGCCCTCCCCTCTGCGCCACATGCACCGCCGCCAGCCTGCTCCTCCCTCTCCCCCAGCCCCGGAGACGCCCTGCTCTCGCTCGCACACTGCCCGCACGCACCCTGCCATGGCCGCCGTCCGGCTCCTTGATGCCAGGACCTGGCCGCTGCGCCTCACCCATGCGCCTTCCTCGCCCTGCCTTGCCGCGGCCACACTCAGGCCAGCAGCAGCGATGACCACGCTCGCCCACGCCTCACCCTGCAATAGCACCTCTTCTCCGTCCAACACCTCAACCGGTGGTCGATGCCTGACATCGTCGCCCCATTCCGCGCTGTGGCAGCGCCTAACCAGTGATGAATGTGATGTGTGTGATGGATAAGATGCAGGAACACGACATCAACACAATGGAAACAACAATTAGGCCAAGGTTAGCTCTGATTTGTGAAGAATTGGTTGAGACAGTGCTGCAGCCAAGGTGTTCGATGAAATGGGTAAAAGGCGAAACCAGATCTATTAACGTTCAATGTTGGTCCATGGATGAAGGTCTGTTGTGGGGTGGCAATCAACAAGAATATGTGCCAAGGTGCTCTTTGGATATTTATGAAGTGACTGGATCACGAACACAACCAAGATGTTCGCTAAAATTCTTACAAGGTGAGCCTTGCCTTGAAATGCCTTGCTTGACGCCGCCGAAGTCCGTTCGTGGTGACCGCCAATGGTACTCATGTGTTGTCAAACCGTACGTCCATGTTCCACATTGACATCATTCCTATAGAAATCCCCAAGTTGACCTTCTTTGTCTTTTGTATCATGTTGGCTTGTCCGTGCGTGCTCGTGATGCTCCACCATGAGCTATGTCGACGTCATTGACCACATGACGTCGTCGTGACGTTCCAAGCCGTCATCGTGCCCTGGCATCGAGGCGAAGAATGCCTGTGATGTTTGTGGTGTTGAAACACAAGCACGACTCATCGGACAATGGTTGTCAGGCCAAATTAGGTTTTAGTCGATGTGAGAGTGATTGAGTCCTAGGTGTCGCCAAGGCGCTCGATAAAATGCCTTCCAGGTAAAACCAAGGTTGTTGGTGATCTGTGGTAGAGTAATGCGAGAATGTCGCAACCGACAAGGAAAACTAGACCAAGGGGAACCTTGGATAAGAGTTTCTTGATCGTGTCAACGATGTTTCCTAACCGTCCGCAGAATTGCTTAACCATGTGTGTCGCTTCATCGACGACTAGTTCGTCGAGTCGCTTGCCGACGATCAAGTCGACATCACTAACCCTGAGACTCCTAAGGTGGTGTTTGGGATTCTGCTCACCACTATGGACGAGTCCATGTCGATGTGAACATCGATGAGATGATCTTCCTGAGATGGCAAAGCACGTCGTCCCAACATAGTAATGCCTTATGTTCGAGTTCTAGGAGTTCACCGATCTCATCTGGACAATCTAGCAAAGGACACTACAATAGTGTCATGTAAGAATTTGGACGATGTTTGCGAAGATAGTCATAGCGACTGATTTACCTAAAGGTCATTTGAATGTGGTCTTGGTACTCATGTTAGGTTAGCAGTGCTTGTGATGACTCTTTGAGTCCAAGCAATGCCGATCTCATTTCTTTTCCAAGTGTCGCTAGGATTTCACATCGATTCATCCTAATTCAGCACCCTGCAACCACAGTTGTCACTTAATTAGGTTTACTCCTTAATGAGTTTGGGTAACTTCATTGGTCGACTTCTGAGTCACGACCTCTTGTTACGAAGTTCATGTAAAACCCCACTTTTATGGCATGTTAAGTTCATATGGGTTTTGTGATCAACTATTTTGGATCTCCAATATAATGGTACACATGAACTATGCCATCCAAAACTTATCTTGCACTCTTTGTTAGATTCTTTTATCATGGGTATTAGACTTCACCATGAATCCAAATTATATTCTATTCACCTTCTAAGAATAAGAATTTTTGGATAAGGATTAGTAAGCAATACACAATGAAGCCCTAATAAGCTCTAAACCAAATATTCAAATTAAGGGCTCTAAATTTTTCCATGAGCTCCTAAATTCCTCAATAGCATGCTTACAAAGTTTCAAGATTTTAGAAACTCTTCTACTATTTTTATTGAGGTGCTTGGCAAATTTGAATCAAATTCAAATCTGAATTTTAATTCTTATCCAACTTCTTTAAACATAAGAATTGGGTTCACCATTGTGTTCAGAATAATTCATGGGCCATCTCCACAAAATTTCATGATTTTTGGAGTTGATCTTCTATTTTTAAATGAATTAGTAACTGAACTGTGGGGAGAATCACTGGACAGTGGGCCCCACATGTCAGCTCCCCTTTTAAACGGATCAGCTCAACCCCGACACCTCTGCACCGCCGCGCCCCCGCTCGACACCGCGCGCGCGCATGCAGCTCCAGCGAGCTGCCTGCCTGCTCGCCGCGGCCCTATAAAAGGCCGGCCGAAGCTCCCTTTAATCCTCATCCCCGATCACAGCTCCACTGCCTCGCCACTTTTCTTCCGCCACGCGCCATCGCCGCCGCTCGCCACTGCTCCGCGGCGTGCCGCCGTTCCGCGCCGTTTCAAGCCTAGCTCCAAAGAGCAAAAAGGTGCGCCTGATCAAACTCTAGCTCATGGTACAAACCGTTTCCCTTATCGTTGAAGCCTGAGCAAGTTATTGTTCGTTTCCTCTACGACCGAGGGTAGATAGCTAGCTATGATTTCATGTCAAATTCCTTTTCGGCAAGCAATCATCCTTTGCAATTACTTAGAGATAGTTTCTATAGGCCCTAGCGATCCTGTCTGAGCAAAAACCTTTAAGGATCATCAAGCAACGGCTCTGAATTTCGAGTTTTGCTCGCCGCCGGTGAGAAAACCTCGGTTCACCGTCGAACTCATGATTCCCGGCAACTCACTCCCCTTCTGCGCCCATATCCTTGAACTCCATCATCCCAGAAAGGTTTTGGAGCAATTCCCAAGTGATTTGAGCTACTCTATAGAGAGTTCTATGATGCCCGAGCGCTCATCGCCGCCACCGCCGTCGCACGACCTTTTGCGGCGAGCTTCAAGACCCACTGACCTCACCATCGTGCTCAGCGACCCCAAAAACCCCCAGGCGGCAAGTTTCCGCGATTCTGGTGCGTTGGATTGGCCGGCGGCGAGGCTCGCCGGAGAGCACCGCCGCGGGAACCCCGCGCGCCGCCCGCGTCGGGAGGTAGAAGACGACGCGGCGGGTCCCGCGTGTCAGCGACGGTAAATCCCGTCGGATCAGGTGTGGCCACGGGATTTGCTGTGGCTACGCGGTGGGAATCTGTGGCCCCCGTGTGGTTTAAATACTATTGGTTCATTTTAAAACAGTGGGGCCCACGAGTTAAATCAAATTAGGAAATTATTCCAGATTAGGCTCCAACTTAGAAAATCCATAACTTTCTGTAGGATACTCCAAAATTCTTCAAACAAATTTTGTTCGAAAGCTCTTGAGCTCTAGATTCTGTCAATACCAATTAGGTTATGTGAAACTCAGAGTTAAATTCTGTAGAAAATAATCTTTCCTAATGCAAGTGCAATTTTTCCAGACAAGATATCCACGGGAAAAATCCCCAAAATTCACATAAAATTTATTGTCCTATTCTTGATTATCAGGCAAAATTTGGGAGCCATAGCACCTGTTCAACTCTCTGTTTAATTCAATTTCCTTTTTCAGTTATTGAATTTTCACAGCTTTTAGGTTGCTTTATTAGGTCCCAAAATTTTACTGAGTCTTCCTTTAGTCATACCCTAGCTCCTGTTAAAGTCTTGGATTTAATTAACCTACTATACTAGTCCTAAATCAGTTACAAACTAAATATTGATTTAATGTCTAGAAACTCAATTATAAAGTAAATTCAGAAATTCTTGCCGAATCAGAAATACAATAACTCCTTCCCCACAGCTTAGAAAATTATGAAACAAATTTTGCTAAGACCAGAACCACTCCCTCCATCTTGATTATCAACTGTTAGTTAGGTTCAAGCTACAGTTTCCTCTCGGAAATTTTTGGAAGTTGATTTGCTTGCCATACTTTCGGAGACCACAATCTGCTATGATCATCTCCTGTTCTTTGCAAGAGCTTTGATCATATTCCCTAGTATCTACCATCGAAGTTCCAAAGCCAATCAAGGTCCCTGTCATATAGTGATCACCATGAATTAATTTATGGTCTTAAAATAAATAAATTTCAAAGTCATTTATATATCCATGTTATCTGCATATCGTATAGTGACCGAAGTCGAGGAGGAGCCAGAAGCCTTGGAAGAGAACCTTCCAATTTTTAACTCAGAACCTGACCTGCAACAAGGCAAGCCCCGGTTTGCATTTAAGTCGTTTATAAACTTTTGCTTTATCACTAAGATGAGTAGTATATGAATTGTGCATTACGTTTAGGGTGAATGATACTCCACATGCATGACCAAAAATCCCAGGGTTTATTTGGCACGAGTTACAGTTTGACCTGTAGTAACTGCTTTGCTAATGCATAGGAAATCTGGTAGAAGTCGAGTAGTTGGAATCTACTCGCGAGAGATGTGTCTCACAGGATTGGTTGAATAGAAAATGGCTTAATATAATGAAATTGAGACCGGGCAGGGAATGGATAGGAAGCGGCGAGAATTGAGTCTCGGTCGCATAGCCCTGCCTGTGTCGATTAAGGCCCGTCCGTATGCAGCCCCTTCGGACAAGCTTGAATTGTACCGGCAATATAATGGACATATGGAATCCAATAAACTGATGTAACTTGATAACTGGGATGTTGAGACCCATTAACTCACCATCGATAGGGGTGGGTTGAGGACAGTAAGGTGTAAATCGGTCGGCGGACACATGAGGTGTTCCGTGCGGAGACCTTCTGTTTGCGGAGGTGAGACGGGCTCAGCCTTTGAGTTTCTTGTGAAAGGTGGCCATATACGCCTAGTACTGAAGTGTTATGTAGGTACAGGTGTGCTCGCTGACACTTCCGAACGACGTATGTGTCGTGTTGTCCGGGTGTGTCTTGATTGCAATCACTGTCCCTCGCAGTAATAGAGTACCACTTGTTCACTGAGCGGTGATGTAGTAAATACTAAAGAAGCCAGAAAATCATATTGTATTGAATTATAATTACTTTGCAACTTTGTATGATTTAGAGATAGTATAATTAAAAGTTTTCAATTTCCCCATACTTTAGCTGTAATAGCATTATGTGTCTCGAGCATGTCATATCATTGGTAAAGCGTTTCTTGTTTGATTGTGGAGCCCATGATGTGCCGTGCTTGGGAAATGTCATTTGCTACTTAAAACTTGATTATAAGGATCAACTTGTAGGCGAGTCATTTATGCTTCACCTTACCTATGTTTAGTGTCCCCGTGCATCTGTCTAGTGAGACGGTTAAGTCTTGCTGAGCCTTAAGCTCACGTTTGCAGTTAACGAGTTTTTGCAGGTTACCCTATTGAGGATGGGTTTGACGATGAGGCAACACCCCCTCCAGGGTGTACAGCCGAGTGGGAACCCTGCACGCCGCCATAGTTTGAGTGTTGCTAGTGCAAAGTATCCCTGGCATGGAAAACTTTGCTTTTTTGCATAGCTAGTGCTGAGAGCGTAGCTATGGTATGTATATATTTCTTTACATCCGCTAGTATTGTGAAAACTTCCGCTGTGTATTAAATAAAAGACTTGGTCTTGTACTTTATTCTGGTTCTATTCTTGTAAACTGTTGGGTGTCGCATCGCACGACACCACCCAATGAGATCCTCGGATGTGTGGACTCCGGTCCCCACAGACATGGTATCAGAGCTTCGTTGGGAACAGTGTACCGGAAAAGAACATATTTTCAAAAATTAGGAACTTGAGTGAGGAATTAGTTATATGCCGTTATAAGGAGTATTATTAGTATAAGATATAAAGGTGGTAAACTAACTATGTGTTATTATATTCTGTAACGACGCTCCGACATCAGGTAAGAGGTAAGGTACGCCACCGAGAGCGGATCAATCTCGGTAAACTCAGCATACGAGAGGTGGTATGTGAAATTTCCGTGGCTTGGCACAGAAAGTCAATATGAGTCTTTGAAACTTTCCATGTTTCTAAAGAACATATGACACGCGGTACCCCAGCGTGACACAAAGTTAGAGGGAAACCCCGTCGGGTGGTATGTAACCCGATAGTGTGTTCTCATATCTATGAGAACATGCGAACACGTATGCCCGAGCGTGTATAAGCCGGATCGTACGGGAGTCTTTGCTGTACAGACGTATTTACAGCCATGTACCTCGAGACATGGCCTCGCTCGAGGACGACTCACGCCAGAGTCGTATGCATTTACTTTTAGTTATATATTATTGTGACTGCCTGCCGTGTTTCCCCGTGCCGCCCTTGAGGTGCGAAGGTGTGAAAGGGGATTGTTTGTCTTCTGCAGGTAACCTAACTCCGGTAGCAACCCGTGTAGAAGCCGTTTGCGAGGGAACGATATAGGAACCACCTATAGACGTAACCGGATGTACCGGATAGAATTTCCTTTCGTGAGGCACGTAGCACCGTCAGTATCAAACATGATACTAGACCCTCCCCACCGACAGAATGGTTGCATTGTGTTTTGAGAAAGTCCGACTATTCAGATACTGATAATTTCGGGCTCGACTTGATAAGGTGGATAGAACCAAAATTCTTGTTTTCTGGTAGAAGTAGCTCAACTTCGCCAGGTTGTAATCTTGGTTAGCAATTAGATATCATAAGAGTATCCCACATGGATGGAAAGCTCGTGAAGGTCTCTCCAACTTTTCCGTTGACCATAAAGACAGAAAAGCTTGTTAATCTGTTGAAAACTGGGGTTTACTGTAATTACTCCATATGAACCCACCTTTGTACCGTTTCTGTATTCTTGCCATAACTCACGGTAGAAAAATCCACTACCTTATTGGGATATATGTTGGAGAAGGGTAGGTGGAGATTCACGAGTTTGTTTTGGGGAGTCCTTCCTGATTTTAATTGGAGTCTAACCAAATTGGGAAGACAGCACAGTAAACTGCATGACTGCTGATGCAAACCAGTCAGCTTTACTGTTGAGTTTGGATAATTATAACCCCTAATCCAGAACAGTGATATGGTTACCCATATACATTTCTGGAAAGCTTAGGAAGTCATCTATCAACTTTATTTATCACTCCTGACCTGAATCTAGGTGTAGCTATGCCTAATTCCATTTGTCGCAAATTTGGTTCCTGCAGTCCAGAACTTGGAACAGTTTGCACATAATTGTGAATTGATGCATAATACCTTCATGACAAGGTTGTCGTGGTGGAACTTCTTTAGTTCTGGATTGTTAACACGATGTTACTCAATGTTTATTTTGACACTACCTCAATATCTTATCATGATGAACCTGTATAGAATGTGGAGATAAGCCCATATACAGGGGAGGTTCTGTCGAAATTTTCAGAACCCTTGAGTCAACTTAAAACTGGTATAGATTGTTCATACTAGTTCAACAGTGGCTGTATGAGTACAATCTGGAAAGGTTTTGAAGTGTACTACAATTTTTGTATTCAACATAAAGTTTAGTTCTGACTTCTTCTGTATGAAACTTATGGGTTAATGCAGACAGGTCAGATAAACCAGAACTGTACTCATTTCCAGATTGCCGCTTTGACTGAACCAATTGATTAGGGATATTTCTTTTTGTCCCACATCATCAGTGATTGGGTCGAATACTTAAACGGTGTATTGACATTCGGGTATATTTGTCCACAGATGGCAGCACCAAGAATCCAGTTGCCTAATGGATGGGTGTTCTCAACATGCACCGGGCACGCCGGTTTTACGGACGTGTTTGCAGGGTTGCTCGGCCAGTTTGGCTATTTGGTGTTACCTAGCTATTGGGGCAAGAAGTTCCAGGAGGGCGGTATGTGGAGTTGCACCATCTACGTCGATGTGCCTGCCGGTCCACCGCACCTCGGATGGGCTCCATACTCCATCAAGATCAAAGGATTGATATTAGAAGAAACATGGAGCTACGCCGCAAGTGTTGCCATAGGGAGGTTTTGCAAACTCCATTACCGTCATCTGGTGGGTACTCCGTATGAGTTCTTTCCAGTCAACGGCAGGGCTTCTGAAGCCTGGGCAACCCGCTTGCTTGCGGAGGTGGGAGAGCATGGCGAAACATCCGCAACAGCCTTAGCGATGTATGCAGCAGCCTCACATCGCGAGAAGGGTAATCAAAGGACATGCATAAAAGAGTTAACAAACAATCTGAAGCAAGCCATGAAGCGAGCAAATCACTTTGAGTGGGCAAATGATGGACTTAGGGATATGATGGCTCCTCTTAATCATCGTTTGAACCTTAGGGAGAATCAATGGCATGACGCTGTTATGGATTTGGCCGCGTCTCGCCAGGAGACTCTAGAGAGAGATATTGATCTGGAGGCAAGCCTACTTTATGGGCACCAACGGGACACACAGTTGAACGTGGTGACTGCAGACAGGGATCAGTCCAGAGTAGAGGCTCAGAGCTGGAAGACCAGCTGTGAACAGGCTCAGCAAGAGAATGAGGCCTGGGGGATGTTTATGATACAGGCAGATTGGCAAGCTATGGCTGCCAAGAAGACGTTGATGTTGAACGATGTATCAACTTCTACTCCAGCACCCGTATCAGAGGTGCCTAGCCCTGAAGATGAAGAAGAAGAAGACCCAGAGGAACTTGAATACGTCGAGTAGAGCGTATTGAAGTTAGATGTGGTAGCACTTCCGCCAACACCGGGCGGCATATAGTTAAATGGTTGCTAGTGTTTCTCTTTTGTGACCATGTTTGTGTCATATTAAGAGTAATGGTTGTGGTGTCTAGCTAATTAGATGAGTATGACATGTCAGGAAGGCCAAGTATGGTAGGGATGTACTTCCATAAAGGGAGTCCATCATTTTGGGTTTACTACTGTAAACTTGGTCTTGAGATGATATATTTTGTATAAAGTTTGTGCTTTATCAATATATGTAAATGTTATACATCGTCTATTATTGTCTACCGCATTTCTAAGAGAGGATGAACTTGAGGCAATGGGACTTACCGTGTTATTCATTATATTGCAGTATGGTGCGTACTCGTACAGCCTCAGAGGTAGGAGGATCTAGTGGAGGACAGGGGGATGACACACCACCCCCGGGGCAGAATACGCCTCAGACGCAACCACCTCCACCACCTCCAACCACACTCCCCAGGAGTCTCGCGGAAGTTCTCGCTGCAGTGCTCGGCTCGCGCGACGAGCAAACCGAGTTACTGCGGACGTTGGTACAGCACTCGTCCCGTCAAGGGGGACGACAGGATGATGGACCGCGTCAGCAATTTCAGAGTTCCTACTCTGATTTTTCATCAACACACCCACCGGTATTCAGAGAAGCCGATGAACCGTTGGACGCGGATAACTGGCTCCGCACCATTGAAGGAAAGTTCGGTTTACTCGCGGTAACCGAACAGCAGAAGACATTGTTTGCAGCGCAACAACTGCAGGGGTCTGCCGGTGCGTGGTGGGCCAATTACCTTGCCGCACGCCCCGCAGGCCATGTTGTAAGCTGGACCGAATTCCGGGAGGCATTTCGTGCCTACCACATCCCTCCCGGGATTATGAGGAGGAAGCTTCAAGAGTTCTTGGAGCTAAGGCAAGGAGGAAGGAGTGCATACGAATACTCCAAATCATTCAACCACTTGGCCCAATATGCTCAGGACCAAGTGAATACCGAAGATTGGAAGCGGGAATGTTTCTACCGGGGTTTGAACCCCAAGTTGAAGGACAAGCTTGCTCTGTTCAACTGCGGCAACTTCAACGACATAGTCAATGCCGCTATCATGCAGGAGGACGCTACGCGCGAGCTGTCCTCCGATAAAAAGAAGAGGGGTGCTCCACAGAGCAGCGGAGGTGGTGCTCCTCAGAAGTACCGTATGGTGTATCGATCACCATCCGGCCAAAGGTGGCAGCCGCCATCGCGACCACCAATGTTCCGTGGTCGTCAGTTCAACAACGGCGGATTTCGGCCGCAGCAACAACAGGGGATGGTTCCACGTGCACTTCCACCTCCACCACGTGCACCGGGATTCCGTCCTCCCCTTCGTATTGGCCAAACCCCGTACACGTGTTTCACGTGTGGACGTACGGGGCACTTCGCCAAGGATTGTCCGCAGAATCGACAAAGCGGAGGGCAATCATCTTACCAGGGGGCCAACCAACCCCGCAACCAGCCCAAGAAGCTAGCCACCAGACCCGGCAACATCCACCACCTCGCTATCGAGGACGTTCCAGAAGGCGCACCCGTGCTCACGGGTACGTTCTCTATCTTCAATCAACCCGTAGTCATACTCTTTGACTCCGGAGCTTCACACAATGTCATTAGTAAATCATTTGTCGTTAAAAGTCAATTGCCTGTTATCTCCACAAAAACCCCATATGTGATTAGCACTCCAGCCGAGAAAATGGTAACAAATAAATTGGTTCCTGGAATCCCACTTAACCTAGATGGAACCATATATCTTACTTCATTTCTGATATTAGAACATCAAAAGCTAGATATCATCTTAGGAATGGCATGGTTGCAATACCATGGTGCTATCCTTGATATCGTTCCTCGAAAAATTTATCTAAACTCTCCACTCCATCAGCCCCAGGTTCTCAATCTTGAGAACATCATTCCATTAGACCCATCCACTCACAACACCGAGGTTATGGAACTTAAGGATATTCCGGTAGTATGTGAATACCCCGACGTGTTTCCTGAAGATCTCCCTGGGATGCCGCCAGAAAGGGATATAGAGTTCAAGATTGAACTTGCGCCCGGAACAGTGCCAGTTTCAAGACCACCCTACAAGATGGCACCCAAGGAACTTGCAGAACTGAAGGAACAATTAACTGAACTTGAGAGCAAAGGTTTTATTCGTCCAAGTTCATCACCATGGGGTTGTTCTGCACTGTTTGTAGAAAAGAAAGATAAGACCTTGAGGCTATGTGTAGACTATCGTCCACTTAATGCTGTCACCATCAAGAACAAGTATCCACTACCGCGCATTGATATTCTTTTCGATCAATTAGTGGGTGCTAAAGTGTTTTCGAAGATGGATCTTCGTTCTGGTTATCATCAAATTAGAATCCGACCAGAAGATATATCCAAAACAGCATTCTCAACAAGGTATGGACTGTATGAGTATCTGGTTATGTCCTTCGGATTAACCAACGCCCCGGCTCATTTCATGTATCTCATGAACTCAGTGTTCATGCCGGAATTGGACAAGTTCGTCGTGGTCTTCATTGACGACATACTTGTGTATTCAAAATCCGAAGAAGAACATACGCAACACTTGCATATTGTGCTTCAACGATTACGGGACCATCAGTTGTATGCTAAGTTCAGCAAGTGTGAATTCTGGATCAACCAGGTGCCATTTTTAGGGCACATCATTTCAGCAGAAGGTATTGCAGTTGATCCAAGCAAGATCAAGCAAGTCCTCAAATGGGAGTCTCCAAAGTCTGTACATGAAGTCCGAAGTTTCCTGGGTTTAGCAGGATATTACCGGAGGTTTATACCCAGTTTCTCCAAAATAGCTAAACCAATGACAGAACTTCTGAAGAAAGGACAAAAGTATGTATGGACTGAGGCATGTGAGGCAGGTTTCAAAGCATTGGTGAAACACCTTACAACGGCACCAGTTTTAGCCCAACCGGACACAACCAAAGCATTTGATGTCTTTTGCGACGCATCTGGGATTGGTTTAGGTTGTGTATTAATGCAAGAGCGAAGAGTGATCGCGTATGGATCGCGACAGCTTCGGAACCACGAGCAGCACTACCCGACTCATGATCTTGAGCTGGCTGCTGTGGTGCTAGCATTGAAGATGTGGAGGCATTATCTACTGGGTAATTTAGTACACCTCTACACTGATCACAAAAGCTTGAAATACATCTTCACCCAGAAGGATTTGAATATGCGACAAAGGCGATGGTTAGAATTGATCAAGGATTATGAGATTGAGATCCACTACCATCCAGGCAAGGCGAATGTAGTCGCCGATGCACTGAGCCGCAAGTCCCATGTCAACAATCTTTCCCTCACCACAATGGAAGGTAAAGAAGGACAGAGTCTTTACTTGGTTCCATATGCAGCACTCTACAACCTAGCTCTCATTCCTACCATCAAGGAGGATATTGTAGCAGCTCAGAAGGAAGACAAGGGGATGTCGCATATTCGACAAAGAATGATAAAGGGGGAAATGAAATGTTTCCATAGTGACAAAGAGGGTACCATCTGGTTTAACGACCGTATAGTGGTACCCCGAAACATGGAACTTAGAAAGAAGATACTGGACGAAGCTCATTTGTCCAAGTATTCCATTCATCCGGGAAGCAACAAGATGTACCAAGATTTGAAGAAGAAATTCTGGTGGACTCGGATGAAGAGAGAAGTAGCTAAATACGTGTCCGAGTGTGATACGTGCCGGCGAGTAAAGGCCGACCATATGAAGGCAGCTGGACAGCTTCAACCTTTAAGCATACCGGCTTGGAAATGGGAGGATATCAGTATGGATTTCATTGTTTGGTTGCCTCCCACTCTCCATAAACACGACTCCATTTGGGTGATCGTTGACCGATTGACCAAATCGGCTCATTTCATACCGGTCCGCGTGGCATACGATGCGAGGCGATACGCGGAAATTTATATCTCCAGAATAATATGTCTACATGGTGTACCCTGTACCATCATCTCAGATCGTGGAGCTGTATTTGTTTCGCGATTCTGGGAGCATCTCCACGCTGCACTGGGGACCAAGTTAATTAGGAGCTCGGCCTATCATCCTCAGACCGATGGTCAGACCGAACGGGTGAATCAAGTGCTAGAAGACATGCTTCGTGCCTGTGCCATCCACCAGGGCAAGAACTGGGATGATCATCTACCTTTGGCGGAGTTTTCATACAACAACGGTTACCAGGCTAGCATCCAGATGGCGCCATATGAAGCTCTCTATGGCCGAAAGTGTCGCACACCCTTGAACTGGTGCGAATCAGGTGAACGGGCAGTGTACGGCATCGACTTAGTAAATGAAGCCGAGGATCGAGTTCGCACTATTCAGGCGAATCTCAAAGCTGCTCAGTCTCGTCAAAAGAGCTACGCGGACAAACGACGTCGACCTCTTCACTTCGAAGTTGGAGATCAAGTTTATCTTCGGGTATCCCCTATGAAAGGTATCCATCGATTCGGAATGAAAGGGAAGCTAGCCCCACGTTTTATTGGGCCATTCGCAATCCTAGCACAATGCGGACCTGTGGCATATCAATTAGAGTTACCACCGTCACTTTCAGGGGTTCACAATGTGTTCCACGTTTCTCAGTTACGAAAGTGTCTTAAAACTCCCGCTGATGTCCGTATAGATGATTTGGAAGCTCTCCAACCAGATCTCACCTATTCCGAGCATCCAACTCAGATCATCGATGAAAAGACTCGCACCACAAGAAGCCGCACCTTGCGTTTCTACAAGATCTTGTGGAGCAACCACAGTGCCGAAGAGGCCACGTGGGAAAGCGAGGAGTATCTTAGAACGAACTATCCGGACTTGTTAGCGGCATATGTTCGATAGATCCTTTTTCCTTTGCCTTCTTTTGTAATCTCGGGACGAGATTCTTTTAAGGGGGGAGGAAATGTAAAACCCCACTTTTATGGCATGTTAAGTTCATATGGGTTTTGTGATCAACTATTTTGGATCTCCAATATAATGGTACACATGAACTATGCCATCCAAAACTTATCTTGCACTCTTTGTTAGATTCTTTTATCATGGGTATTAGACTTCACCATGAATCCAAATTATATTCTATTCACCTTCTAAGAATAAGAATTTTTGGATAAGGATTAGTAAGCAATACACAATGAAGCCCTAATAAGCTCTAAACCAAATATTCAAATTAAGGGCTCTAAATTTTTCCATGAGCTCCTAAATTCCTCAATAGCATGCTTACAAAGTTTCAAGATTTTAGAAACTCATCTACTATTTTTATTGAGGTGCTTGGCAAATTTGAATCAAATTCAAATCTGAATTTTAATTCTTCTCCAACTTCTTTAAACATAAGAATTGGGTTCACCATTGTGTTCAGAATAATTCATGGGCCATCTCCACAAAATTTCATGATTTTTGGAGTTGATCTTCTATTTTTAAATGAATTAGTAACTGAACTGTGGGGAGAATCACTGGACAGTGGGCCCCACATGTCAGCTCCCCTTTTAAACGGATCAGCTCAACCCCGACACCTCTGCACCGCCGCGCCCCCGCTCGACACCGCGCGCGCGCATGCAGCTCCAGCGAGCTGCCTGCCTGCTCGCCGCGGCCCTATAAAAGGCCGGCCGAAGCTCCCTTTAATCCTCATCCCCGATCACAGCTCCACTGCCTCGCCACTTTTCTTCCGCCGCGCGCCATCGCCGCCGCTCGCCACTGCTCCGCGGCGTGCCGCCGTTCCGCGCCGTTTCAAGCCTAGCTCCAAAGAGCAAAAAGGTGCGCCTGATCAAACTCTAGCTCATGGTACAAACCGTTTCCCTTATCGTTGAAGCCTGAGCAAGTTATTGTTCGTTTCCTCTACGGCCGAGGGTAGATAGCTAGCTATGATTTCATGTCAAATTCCTTTTCGGCAAGCAATCATCCTTTGCAATTACTTAGAGATAGTTTCTATAGGCCCTAGCGATCCTGTCTGAGCAAAAACCTTTAAGGATCATCAAGCAACGGCTCTGAATTTCGAGTTTTGCTCGCCGCCGGTGAGAAAACCTCGGTTCACCGTCGAACTCATGATTCCCGGCAACTCACTCCCCTTCTGCGCCCATATCCTTGAACTCCATCATCCCAGAAAGGTTTTGGAGCAATTCCCAAGTGATTTGAGCTACTCTATAGAGAGTTCTATGATGCCCGAGCGCTCATCGCCGCCACCGCCGTCGCACGACCTTTTGCGGCAAGCTTCAAGACCCACTGACCTCACCATCGTGCTCAGCGACCCCAAAAACCCCCAGGCGGCAAGTTTCCGCGATTCTGGTGCGTTGGATTGGCCGGCGGCGAGGCTCGCGGGAGAGCACCGCCGCGGGAACCCCGCGCGCCGCCCGCGTCGGGAGGTAGAAGACGACGCGGCGGGTCCCGCGTGTCAGCGACGGTAAATCCCGTCGGATCAGGTGTGGCCACGGGATTTGCTGTGGCTACGCGGTGGGAATCTGTGGCCCCCGTGTGGTTTAAATACTATTGGTTCATTTTAAAACAGTGGGGCCCACGAGTTAAATCAAATTAGGAAATTATTCCAGATTAGGCTCCAACTTAGAAAATCCATAACTTTCTGTAGGATACTCCAAAATTCTTCAAACAAATTTTGTTCGAAAGCTCTTGAGCTCTAGTTTCTGTCAATATCAATTAGGTTCTGTGAAACGCAGAGTTAAATTCTGTAGAAAATAATCTTTCCTAATGCAAGTGCAATTTTTCCAGACAAGATATCCACGGGAAAAATCCCCAAAATTCACATAAAATTTACTGTCCTATTCTTGATTATCAGGCAAAATTTGGGAGCCATAGCACCTGTTCAACTCTCTGTATAATTCAATTTACTTTTTCAGTTATTGAATTTTCACAGCTTTTAGGTTGCTTTATTAGGTCCCAAAATTTTACTGAGTCTTACTTTAGTCATACCCTAGCTCCTGTTAAAGTCTTGGATTTAATTAACCTACTATACTAGTCCTAAATCAGTTACAAACTAAATATTGATTTAATGTCTAGAAACTCAATTATAAAGTAAATTCAGAAATTCTTGCCGAATCAGAAATACAATAACTCCTTCCCCACAGCTTAGAAAATTATGAAACAAATTTTGCTAAGACCAGAACCACTCCCTCCATCTTGATTATCAACTGTTAGCTAGGTTCAAGCTACAGTTTCCTCTCGGAAATTTTTGGAAGTTGATTTGCTTGCCATACTTTCGGAGACCACAATCTGCTATGATCATCTCCTGTTCTTTGCAAGAGCTTTGATCATATTCCCTAGTATCTACCATCGAAGTTCCAAAGCCAATCAAGGTCCCTGTCATATAGTGATCACCATGAATTAATTTATGGTCTTAAAATAAATAAATTTCAAAGTCATTTATATATCCATGTTATCTGCATATCGTATAGTGACCGAAGTCGAGGAGGAGCCAGAAGCCTTGGAAGAGAACCTTCCAATTTTTAACTCAGAACCTGACCTGCAACAAGGCAAGCCCCGGTTTGCATTTAAGTCGTTTATAAACTTTTGCTTTATCACTAAGATGAGTAGTATATGAATTGTGCATTACGTTTAGGGTGAATGATACTCCACATGCATGACCAAAAATCCCAGGGTTTATTTGGCACGAGTTACAGTTTGACCTGTAGTAACTGCTTTGCTAATGCATAGGAAATCCGGTAGAAGTCGAGTAGTTGGAATCTACTCGCGAGAGATGTGTCTCACAGGATTGGTTGAATAGAAAATGGCTTAATATAATGAAATTGAGACCGGGCAGGGAATGGATAGGAAGCGGCGAGAATTGAGTCTCGGTCGCATAGCCCTGCCTGTGTCGATTAAGGCCCGTCCGTATGCAGCCCCTTCGGACAAGCTTGAATTGTACCGGCAATATAATGGACATATGGAATCCAATAAACTGATGTAACTTGATAACTGGGATGTTGAGACCCATTAACTCACCATCGATAGGGGTGGGTTGAGGACAGTAAGGTGTAAATCGGTCGGCAGACACATGAGGTGTTCCGTGCGGAGACCTTCTGTTTGCGGAGGTGAGACGGGCTCAGCCTTTGAGTTTCTTGTGAAAGGTGGCCATATACGCCTAGTACTGAAGTGTTATGTAGGTACAGGTGTGCTCGCTGACACTTCCGAACGACGTATGTGTCGTGTTGTCCGGGTGTGTCTTGATTGCAATCACTGTCCCTCGCAGTAATAGAGTACCACTTGTTCACTGAGCGGTGACATAGTAAATACTAAAGAAGCCAGAAAATCATATTGTATTGAATTATAATTACTTTGCAACCTTGTATGATTTAGAGATAGTATAATTAAAAGTTTTCAATTTCCCCATACTTTAGCTGTAATAGCATTATGTGTCTCGAGCATGTCATATCATTGGTAAAGCGTTTCTTGTTTGATTGTGGAGCCCATGATGTGCCGTGCTTGGGAAATGTCATTTGCTACTTAAAACTTGATTATAAGGATCAACTTGTAGGCGAGTCATTTATGCTTCACCTTACCTATGTTTAGTGTCCCCGTGCATCTGTCTAGTGAGACGGTTAAGTCTTGCTGAGCCTTAAGCTCACGTTTGCAGTTAACGAGTTTTTGCAGGTTACCCTATTGAGGATGGGTTTGACGATGAGGCAACACCCCCTCCAGGGTGTACAGCCGAGTGGGAACCCTGCACGCCGCCATAGTTTGAGTGTTGCTAGTGCAAAGTATCCCTGGCATGGAAAACTTTGCTTTTTTGCATAGCTAGTGCTGAGAGCGTAGCTATGGTATGTATATATTTCTTTACATCCGCTAGTATTGTGAAAACTTCCGCTGTGTATTAAATAAAAGACTTGGTCTTGTACTTTATTCTGGTTCTATTCTTGTAAACTGTTGGGTGTCGCATCGCACGACACCACCCAATGAGATCCTCGGATGTGTGGACTCCGGTCCCCACAGTTCACTCATGCCTTAAGCTTTCAATGCTCCACCTTGATAGCTTAGTCCTCCTTACATCACTCAGTCTGGTACTTCTTCATCCTTCAATCTTATACCTCTTAAGTGGCATAGCTTCAAGTGTTGTCTACTAAGTTGCAATGTAGCCTTACATTGTACCCTTCTTTTTATACCGACACTACTATGTCCACCTTGACTCATCCTCTGATTACCCACACAATAGAGGCATACCTGTCCTTCCTAGTCAAACTCCTTGTTCTTAAAGTTTACACCACCTCTTAGAGTCTATTATTAAGTTACCTTAATCTTATATGCATATCATGTCGATAGGAACGTGATGATAGATGATCGACGAGAAGCTTCACTTGGAAGAAAAGGCCGAGGAGTTCGAACTTCAAGATTCCATGGCGGATTCTCCGGAGGAATACCAAGCCATAACAACTGACATTGCTATAGAGTCGCAAACAAGGCAAGCCCCGGTTTGCATTTAAGTTCCTTACAGTGTCTTTGCAGTTTTCATTCACCTTACGTCTTCAGATGTTTGTGCATTACATTTAAGGTGTTTGATATCCACTTGCATGACCAAATAACCCAGGGAGTGGTTAGAATAGCTCACAGACTCGTGTAGTAACTACCATGCTTATATTCATAGGGATCCGGTAGAAGTCAAGTAGTTGGAATCTACTCGTGAGATAGGATTTTATCACTCGGGATGAATTGGATCAAGAGATGATTTATAAATATGAAATGGAGACCGTTCAGAGATGAGTATGAAGCGACAAGAGGTGGTCTTGGTCGCATAGTTCTGGCCGTGTCGATTAAGGCCCGTGCCATGTGCGGCCCTGCTGGACAAGCTTGAATTGTACCACTGACATACTGGAGAAATGGGCTCCAATAAACTAACGTAGCTTGATACTGGTTTGTCGTGGCATTCCGTTCTGTTTTATAGGCGTGGTTTGAGGGCAGCAAGGTGTAAATCAGCTGGTGGGCACGTGAGAGTACACCCCACGCAATGACCTCCTGCTCGTGACGGATTGACCGGTTCGACATTCGAGTGTTGGGTGAAAGGTGGCCATATACGACTAGTAATGAAGTGTTATGTAGGTACTGTTGTATGTACTCGCTGGCACTTCCGATAGTGCGTATGTGTCGTGTTGTCCGGGTGTGTCTTGATTGCAATCACCGTCCCTCGCGGTAATAGAGTACCACTTGTTCACTGTGTCGTGACGTAGTAAATACTTAAGAAGCCAGAAGAATATGATGTATTGAATTATAATTGATTTGCAACCTTGTATGGCTTAGAGATAGCACAATTAAAAGTTTACAGTTTCACCATACTTTACCTGTAATAGCATTATGTGCTTTGGGCATGTCATATCATCAGCAAAGCATTTCTTGTTTGATTGTGGAGTCTATGATGTGTCGTGCCTGAAGAATGTCATATGCTACTTAAAACATGAATATAAGGATCCACTTGTAGGCGAGTCCTTTATGCTATTTCTTATCTATGCTTAGTATTCACCTCTGCATATGTCTAGTGAGACGGGTTAGTCTTGCTGAGCCTTATGCTCATGTTTGCGCTTTAACGATTTTTACAGGTATTAGGTTTATTTCTGCTGTTTAGGTTGTACATGAGACCTCGAGGTGTTGAGATGAATCTCATGTGAACCACGCCGCTACTGAATTTTCTTCATGTTGCTAGTGAGAAGCGTCCTAGGGCATGGACATCTTCTCTCCTGCTTGGTAAGTGAGATTATGAGTATGTATTTTCCGGTGCATGTGTACCTCTGTTGTACACTGTTTTGTAAACTCTTCTTATTGTGAAATAAAAACTTTGCTTGTCTTGCATTCTTATGTGTGTGCTGTTAGGTGTCGTATCGCACGACACCACCAAATGAGATCCTTAGACGTCGAGACCCTGGTCCCCACAACTTGCCTCATGGCCAAGGAGGGAAGAAATAAGGTTAAATATAAATCATCCTCTTTAATTTCTTCAAATGATGATTTTGATAGTAGTAGTGAAAATGAATATATGCTTAAAGATACGAGTAAGAGTACTTTGAAAGGTTGAAGTTGTTAACGGATGAGATATTTTAGAAGGAAGAGCTCATCAACCATCAAGAGGACATTCTCATCCAACAAAAGGAGATATGTCAAGAGTTTGAGGAGCTCTTGGAGCTTGAAAGTGAAAAAAGCAATGCACTTGAGCGTGTTTGAGCAAGGGAACTTGCTCAAACCTTGAGAACACTATGATTGTGCTAAAGGATGAACTTGTTAGCTTGAAAAAAGCTAACAAGATCCTTGAAACACAAGTGGAGTCTCTCAAGGTCAATGCACCTTCTTCTTCTAAAAGCTCACCTTCCACAAATGTCAAATCCGAAACATCTCAAGCTTGTAAGTGCTCTAACTTAATCTTAAAACTTAAAGATGAGCTTAATATGGCACAAAACAAGCAAGCACCAAAAGGTGGCATTTTTGACAAGGAGAAGATGGCACATGCACGTAGTGCATATACGAACACAAGACATCCCCTTGTCAAGGATGGTCTTGGTTATTCTAGGGAGAAGAGGCAAAATGCCAAAACTCCCAAGAATGGCAAAGACTTGATTGTGTTTGTCAAAGGAGGTTCATATGACAACAACAACAAAGGAAAGAACATTGCTACATCTCCTAACATGCCCAAGAAGGAACCTCATCCATTGTTCCATGATTTCGATGCCTCATATGTTTTATAAGGAACAAGTTTCAAAAGGCTTATGCTAGGTATGTTGGGCCACACCGCAAGAGTCCAAAATCTTGTGTGTGGGTTCCAAAGTGCCTCTTGACTGACATCAAAGGACCCAACACCACTTGGGTACCTAAAGCCAAGGCTTAATTCTATTTTTGCAGGCATACTCCTCCGGTGGAACCAAGTGGGTTCTTGATAGTGGATGCACAAATCACATGACTGGAGAGAGGAAGATGTTTGTGGAGTATGAGCAAAATGAATATCCAAGTGAGAGAATCTACTTTGGGGACAATAGCCAAGGCAAAATCTTGGCACCAGTAAAATTGCTATATCTCCTAGTCATACAATTCCCATTGTTTTACATGTTGATTCCCTCAATTATAACCTCTTGTCCATATCACAACTATGTGACAAAGGTTATAATTGTATTTTTACTAATGAGGGTGTGACCGTCACAAGAAGAAGCAATGACTCAATTGCTTTTAAGGGTGTAGTCAAGGGAAAGCTCTATCTTCTGGATTTCTCCGCGGATAAAGTCCAACTTGATACATGCTTAATTGCAAAAACCAACATGGGATGGCTTTGGCATAGAAGACTAGCCCATGTTAGGACGAGGAACTTGCAAAAACTTCTTAAGGGCGAGCACACCCGTGCTTTAAAGAATGTTGTGTTTGAAAAGGGCGAGCCCATGTTGTGTTTTAAAGAATTTTGTGTCTCAATCGCCTACATAAGTATTGGCGGTAACAAATATGGCCTTGTCATTGTAGATTTTTTTTCAAGTTTCACTTGGGTGTTCTTTTTGCATGATAAGAGTGAGACTCAAGGTGTCCTCAAGAAATACTTGACGAGAGCTAAAAATGAGTTCTCCTTAAGTATCAAGACTATAAGGAGTGACAATGGCATCGAATTCAAGAACACTCAAGTTGAAGAGTTTTTGGATGAAGAAAGCATCAAGCATGAGTTCTCGGCCCCCTACTCCCCTCAACAAAATGGGGTGGTCAAGAGGAAGAATAGGACCCTCATCGAGATGCAAAGAACCATGCTTGATGAATACAAGACGTCGTACCGGTTCTGGGCAGAAGCGGTTAACACCGCTTGCCATGCCATAAACCGGTTGTACCTTCACCGCATCTTGAAGAAGACGTCTTATGAACTCCTAATTGGTATAAAATCCGACATCTCTTACTTTCGTATATTTGGGAGCAAATGCTATAATCTTAACAAGAAGCCTAGGACTTCAAAGTTCGCTACCAAGTCCGATGAGGGTTTCTTGCTTGGTTATGACTCAAACACTTACGCCTATCGTGTCTTCAACGAATCCTCCAAAATTGTTGAAGTAGCACGTGACGTAGTGTTTGATGAGACTAATGGATCCTAAGTGGAGCAAGTTGATCGTCATGTGCTAGATCAAGAAGAAGCTCCACAAGTGGTGATAGGAAGGATGGCACTTGGAGAGATTCGACCACAAGAACAACCTCAAGACTCAAGTGATCATCCCACACATCAAGCAACCACTTCCTCAAATATTCAACTCAAGACCCCCAAGATGCGCTTCAAGAAGATGAAAATGGAGGCATCAATCAAGGGGGAGATGAAGAAAATGAGGAAGATGAATATGAAGAACCAAGACCTCAAGCACCTCATCCAAGAATGCATCAAAGTGTTCAACGATACCATCCCGTTGACAACATCCTTGGAGACACCTCCAAGGGGGTAACTACTCGATCTCGTGTTGCAAATTTTTGTGAGCATTACTCTTTTGTTTCTTCTTTGGAGCCTCACAAGGTTGAAGAAGCACTACGAGATCCGGATTGGGTGATGGTCATGCAAGAAGAGCTCAAGAATTTTGAAAGAAATCAAGTATGGGAGCTAGTGAAGAGGCCAAACACCAATGTTGTGGGCACCAAGTGGGTGTTTTGCAACAATCAAGATGAGCACGGGGTGGTTACAAGGAACAAAGCATGACTTGTGGCCAAAGGTTATTCACAAGTTGAAGGTTTGGATTTCGATGAAATCTTTGCTCCCATAGCTAAGCTTGAATCAATTTATATATTACTTGCCTTTGCTATTCACCATGATTTTAAGCTATAACAAATGGATGTCAAGAGTGCATTCCTCAATGGTCCAATCAAAGAAGAGGTGTACGTGGAGCAACCCCTTGGCTTTGAAGATCAAGAATTCCCAAACCATGTCTACAAATTGCGTAAGGCTCTCAATGGCCTCAAACAAGCTCCTAGAGCTTGGTATGAGTGCCTTAGAGACTTCTTAACTCAAAATGGTTTCAAAATTGGGAAGCGGACTACACTTTATTCACTAAGCATTTCAATGATGATTTATTTGTTTGCCAAATATATGTTGATGACATTGTATTTGGTTCTACTAACAAAGTTTTTTGTGATGAGTTTTCCAAGATAATGACCGAGAGGTTTGAGATGTCCATGATGAGGGAGTTGAAGTTCTTTCTAGGTTTTCAAGTAAAGCAACTCAAGGAAGGAACATTCATTAGTGAAACAAAGTACACACAAGATATACTCAAGAAGTTTGACATGGAGAAAGACAAACCCATCAAGACTACAATGGGAACCAATGGACACCTCGACCTTAATGAAGATGGTCCAAGTGTGGACAAAAAGGTATATCGTTCCATGATAGGTTCATTGCTTTACTTATGTGCATCTAGGCCCGATATAATGCTAAGTGTTTGTATGTGTGCTCGATTCCAAGTTGCTACTAAGGTGTGTCATTTGGCTGCCGTTAAGAGAATTCTTAAATATTTGGTTCACACACCAAGCCCAGGACTTTGGTACCCCAAGGGCTCCAAGTTTAATCTCATTAGATATTCTGAGGCGGATTATGCGGGCAAAGTTGATAGAAAGAGCACCTACATAACTTGTCAATTCCTTGGTAGATCCCTAGTGTCTTGGTCCTCAAAGAAACAAAACACCATTCCACTTTCCATAGCCGAAGCAGAGTATGTCACCGTCGGAAGTTGTTGTGCACAACTTCTTTGGATGCGACAAACTCTTAGGGACTATGGCATAAACTTGCACTACATCCCCCTCCTATATCACAGTGAGAGTGCCATCAAAATAGCCCACAATCAAGTTGAACAATTGAGGACTAAACACATCGATATCCACCACCATTTCTTGAGAGATCACTCCATCAAAGGAGACATAGCAATTTCCCATGTGAGGACCTAAAACCAATTGGCCAATATTTTCACCAAGCCTCTAGATGAGAAAAGATTTTGTGAACTTAGGAGTGAGCTCAATATCTTAGACTCTCGAAATGTGGCTTGAGTCTTGCACATCTGGTTTTTACCTGTATTAACTTCAAAATTCACACATGCTTGCGAAAAACTCTTCCCCCTCGATTTTCTACAAAACTATTTTGAAATTATTGAATCCTTGTGAATTATGGTCATAGCTTTGTTGTCGATTGCTTACTGACCATGTTTGCAAAGATCTTTTGTGAAAATCTAGTCCAAAAGGATCAAATTTGTGGTGAAAACTCATTATAGATGTGTTTTAAGCCTTTGGACCGGACTAGTCTGCCCCACAGGTCGGACAAGTCCGGCCATTCAGAGTAGTCTGAACACAGTCCGTAGGCCGGACAAGTCCGGGTTTCCAACCGGACTAGTCCGGCCTCTGGGGACTTAACCCCAGGGGACCCCCGACCTCCTCACATCCACTCAAGCTCTCTCTCTCCTCAAAACGCGAAAACCGCACCCAAAATCGGCGGTTTTCGATTCCTTCCACCAAAACACGATTCCAATCCGTAGATTGAAGCCCCAAGGTGCGTGGAACTCATCCCCAAGCATCCTAGATCGATTCTTCATCTACATTTTGTTGATTTGAAGATTTGGAGAGGTATTCTCGACCTAGCCCTAAATCCTTCAAATTCAATTCTTTTAGGTCTTCTGATAGAAACTTCTTCACAAAAGTTGTTCTCTATGTCATTGTGATCCTATCCTTGATATATTGTGGTCAGATCTGTAGTTTTTGCAAAAAACCTCAATATTAGGGTTTTTACTGTGTGAACCGGACTAGTGTGGCCACATGGCAGACAAGTCCGACTCATGCGGACTAGTCCGGCCCTTGGGCGGATAAGTCCGGATTACACAGTGAAAACCCTAACCTTGATCAATTTTGTGAATTCTAACACAATGTTCTACTTCCTTGGACTCATATACTCACTTTTACATCACTTCTCAAGGATGATGTCGGATTCTGATTGCTCGCCTCTATCTGATCCCGAGGCTGAGGCAGGGAGGCAAGAAACCCATCGTCGGGCTCGAGAGGAGCGAGAGCTTGCTATAGCTCTCCTTGAATCGAGATCTGAATCAAAGAATGACAAGAAGAAGAAGCAAAGAGAGGCACACAACTCAGCTGCTGTCGAGCTTGCCCCAATGAAGAAGAGACTCATAACCATGGGCGAGAAAGCAAAAACTCATGAGGCTAGGAGTTCCAAGGACAAGGTCTAAGCACCAGTCGCTGAGGCACCAAAGAAGAGAGCAACCAATGTCAAGAAGCCAGCCAGCAAAGGAAAGAAGACATCCTCTCAACCATTGGTCCTTTGAGAATGTCCTCACCTGCAAGGAACCCCAATCGCCAAGCCACTATTGAAGCCAATATTTTCAGAGGCAAATGGGCTGAGAAGGCTAGAAGACTAAGAACGGTCAATTTGTATCAACGTGAGGAGAGCACCA
This sequence comes from Tuctoria greenei, assembly GCA_036927565.1. NCBI lineage: Eukaryota > Viridiplantae > Streptophyta > Magnoliopsida > Poales > Poaceae > Tuctoria > Tuctoria greenei. Next base: position 6,202,596 of record JAYESD010000005.1, read on the forward strand.
CCGACCCTCATTTTTTGTGTGACTTCTACTGTGACTACTACTGAACCGTCCTCATGTCCAAGCAGATTCCAGTGACGGATGCCCAATGGATCGATTGGGATTATGTGGCACAGAAGAACCATGCTACATTCAATGCTGTGATTGAGGCCATAGAGCGCCATGGCTTGAAGAAACTTATGGCATTCAACTATGACTAGAATGTTGAAGTCATAGTGAAATTCTACTCAACTGTCTACTTTCACACCGATGGAGATCGGAGAATCACTTGGATGACTCATGGAGAGCAATACACCGCCACTTATTGGGATTTGCTCAAATTTGACTTGGAGAGTCAACTTTAAAAGGAGATCATTATCCCCAACCTCAAGGCAGTTGATAGAGATGTCTTGGATTACATGTATCCAAGTCATGGAGTTCAATATGAGGCGGGCCATATCTGGAACATCAAGTCATTCTACAGTGTGCTCAACCGTATGCTCCAGAATACAATAACCCCTAAAGATGGAGATGCGGGCATCATTCAAGGCAACTTGAGACATTTGATGGTGCTCATTGATGGAGATGTCGGTTTCAATGTGGTGGACTACATCTTTGATGACATCTTCAACATCTCTCACACACCCAACCGATCATGTGGCTATGCATCTTATACTATGTACATGATCGAGAAGGTGTCTGGGCTTGCCCTCAAGAAGTATATCACCCATAGGAGACTTCGTCCTCGGATTCCTCCTCCAGAGCCCGTTGCACCAAGAAGGAAGAATGTCGATCCTCTTGCCTCATCCTCTCATCCTATGGCTTCTCCACCTCCTCCTCCTCCATCACAATCCAGAAGTGGCTTCTTCAAGTGCTTCAAGGCCATTTTTGCCTCTTGCCGAAAGGTGGAAGTTCGGCAACATCACATGGAGCGTCGCCAAGAGAAGTATCTCAAGGCGATGTGCGACAAGCTCGAAGTTCCCATGTCTCCTGCTGCGGGGAGTGATGGAGAGATGAATCCATTTCCCGAGATCACCATCGAAGAAATCGCTCAATTTGGTGATGTCAGCACCTCAACGGCAGCACCCTCCGTGGAAGAAGGCGATGATGAAAACGCCAAAGATCCGAAAGCAATGGAGAGCGATAGTGAGCAACAACAAAGAGACAACGATGATGAAGAGTAGATCTTAGGGCTCTCCTCCTCTCTTTTCCTTTTTGGTGTCTTGATGCCAAAGGGGGAGAGATTGGAAGGGGTACTTAGAGTTTCAATAGTCGTGGTCTCTTTTGATCCTCTATGGACATGTATTATGTTTTAAAAACTCTCACATTTGAATTTGTGTAAGACTCAATCTATTATGGCTTGTATGCACTTTACAATGCTTGCGATGCTTAATTATGATGTGATGCTTGAAATGTCTTATTTATCACTCATATTCATTGTCTTATCACGAATTATGTACACATCACTTAAGCACCCCACCATAACATGTATATGTATGATAACTCTCTCAATTTCTTTATTCTTAATGCATACATTGTGGGGGAGTTACTTATACACATACATGTTATGAAAACCAATTATTGTCCTTTTTGTTGAAGCTTAATATGTTGTCATCAATCACCAAAAAGGGGGAGATTGAAAGTGCATCTAGGCATCCACGTGGATTTTGGATGATTGATGACGACAATTAAGAGACTAATGAGATGAGTTGTTCTTAAGCACAAGTGTGATGATTGAAATGAGACAAAATCTCTCAAAAAGGGAAAGGTTGAAACAGGCGTCGAAGACTCAAGCATAGAAATTAGGGTTTCTATTGTGTTGGGTTTAGACTAGCCGTATCATGTGTGAGGGTGTGTGTATCATGTGCAATGAGATCATCAAAGAGGGCTCAAAGTGGTAGTTGAGAGAAATACCTAAGTGAGAAGACTTAGAGAGAGAAAATTCCCAGTGACCGGACTTGTCCGGGCCTCAGGTCGGACTAGTCCGGTTGGTCAGAGTAGTCCATATTGGAATGGACTAAAGGTCTCTGTAGGAGTTCGGAATTGTCTGTATGGGTACGGACTAGTCTGTTCTGCCTTGGAGAGCATTTGTGGAGCTAAGTACTAGGAGGTCGGACTTGTCTGCCCCCGAGGTCGTACTAGTCCGGACCCCCCCCCCCCCCACCCTAGAGTAGTCCGTTTTAAGATGGACCAAAATGGTTATGTTTGAGTTCGAACTTGTCCGTTGCAGTATAGACTAGTCCGTTTATACCTTAGTGAGAGATCCCGAAGCCAAATTCTGGGAGGCCAGACTTGTCCGTGCCAGGGACCGGACTAGTCTAGGCTCTCCCAGAGTAGTCCGTTTCAGCCGGACTAAAGTGTTCTGTCTGAATTCGGACTAGTCCATTCTGGGCCACACTAGTCCGTGTTGCCAGTGACCATTTGAAATTCAAACGTTTGGCGGGGACGTCACCTGTTTTGTCAATCGCTGACATCAAATTGTCGGTGGTCCCAAAAGGCCGGACTAGTCCGTGATCTAGAGTGAGACTAGTCCGGGGTTGAGTTGATGGCAACGGTTAGTTGTCGGGACCCCTATAAAAAGGGGACCCGGTCCCTATTTGAAAAGTCTTGAACCCTAGCGCTGCCACAATAGTCCTTGAGCCTTTGAAAGCCTTCTACTCGTCCTACTTGCCCTCTAGGACCAAATCTTGAAGATATTAGGGTTTGGGAAGGAGAGTGAAGGAATATCATAGTGCTTTGGCTCTCGGTTTGATCTCTTGCACTTGGTGTTGCGTTTTGTGGCTTGTGTGAGTTGAGCTTCGTTTGCTCCTTGCTGTATTGATTCGTGTGAGCCTCAACTTGTGAGCAGCCCCAAGAAACTTGGTGATTACCCATTGATATAGTGGAAATCAAGCCGACTATTGTGGTGGCTTGGTGAGAAGAGGGTCAACTAAGACGCGGTCCTTGTGTGGACTTCTCAACTTGGATGTAGGCTTATTTGTGGAGCTGAACCATGGGATAAATCGTGCCTCGCTTGTCTCTTTATATTTTCATATTCACTAGAATTGCTATTAGAGTTCATATTGTTTTTTGTTTTGATCTTTATTGAAATCTTGCAACCTAATTGCTTCAAATCTTTAATCTAAGTTGTACTAAGTTGCTAGACATTGCATCTATCTTTTGTGAACCTAAATTTCGCAAACAACTTGTACAAATCAAGTTTTTAGGTTTTCACCCTGTGCTGAGCGGACTAGTCCGGCCCTGACAAGACTAATCCGGCCTCAGGAATTTAATCTTGTTTGATTAAGCGATTTCCGGTCATATTGCCTATTCACCACCCTCTAGGCGACTTTCAACATGCATTTACTTTGTGCATGCTCTTATTTAATTTCATATGTACTATCTTGCAAATAGTGAAGTTGTGCAATCCTCTTAAAAATGGCTTCTAAGAATTCATGTGATACATATTCAAGTATTATTGGTAGCCTTTTTTTGGGATCTAGTGTTCCTTGAATGGCCTACTCGCCTGAAAACCAATGCCAATGGTAGGTCCGGAGTTGGCTACAGACTTAGCCTGGTCCAGCACCCTAGGTACACCACTCTACCTATTCTGGTGTTGCATCAAAGTAAGGCAGGTTCGGGGAGCACATGGACCTATGAAAGTACAACCGATGTACTAAGTATTATCACATTGAATTGATTAGGATCCAAAATTCAAGTAAGGATAGTAAGCCACAACTAAACTATAGGCAAGAAGAAGCACTTTTACAAATTTTTTTGTCTCTCATGTGCAGGACAAATAATTTTCAAGCTCGTTCTGGGATTCTGACATCCATAGGGGCCTGGTGTCGATGTTTCGCACATTGATGCTGGGTGGTGCCAGAGCTAGACATCAACATTTTGCACGTTGATGATGGGTTCCACCAAAGCATATAGCTTTGGCACCACCTAGGGGGCCCAGCGTCGACGTTTTGCACGTTGATGATGGGAGCCACCAAAGCATCTAGCTCCGACAACTCCCAGGGGGCCCGACGTCGACGTTTCGCACGTTGATGATGGGTGCCACCAGAGCATCTAGCTCCAGTACCACCTAGGGGGGGGGGGCGAAGTCGATGTTTCACACATTGATGATGAGCGCCGTTGAAGTACCTAGCTCCGACACCTCCCAGGGGGCCCGCCTTCGATGTTCCATACGTTGACAAGGTGTTCTCAGAGCTCTAGAAGGCCAAACTTGAAGCTCGGGGCTAAAACAAAACCTCGGAGTTTGGAGCTAACATAAATACTTCAAGACATTGCCAATCTCCAGACGGTATGCCCTCAATTAATTGAGCACATCTACCAGGGGGCCAATAAGATTATGATAATGACAACAATCAAGACAAAAAAATGAAGTTCGATAGGATTTCATTCATCCAAATTTGAATTCTTTACAAGCTGAAGGTACAAAAGGAAAAAGAGGTCCTAGCTACTAGCTGGAGTTGCGGTGGGCAGCTTCTTGTACAGTTCTTGTATGCTTGCCTTGGCAGCCTACTCCGTCTCTGTGATGGGCCCATCAAGAACCGGAGCTAGCGACATTGAGGGGTCTCGGCGGAAGAAATAAGTCAGCACATACTCTGTGACTAACTTGGCCAGGTTTTTCCCCTCAGTCTCAAGCTGGTCGATGATGACGTATTCCAATGCTTCCAGCTTGTCTCTAGCTGAGTTCGAGGCTGTCAAGGCTTGCCCCACTTTTGGATTCGGGTCAGCCGGTCGAACCAAACGTAAGCCCAGAGGCACTAGTGCATTCTCTGCATGCCCAAAGAAGTCCTATGTCTATTGTGCTTCGATCTTCCGCGTGGTCTGGGGCTCCTCTAGAGACCTCCTAGCGGATGCTAGCTCCACGAAACCTTCCTTCAAGAATTGCTCGACCTTCTTGGCATGCTGCTGCATCCGCTTAGCTAGCAGTACTTCTTGGTATCATTTTGTTTCCCGCGGAGGTTCGGGCAGTCTTTCTTCGTTGTTAGGTCCTTTTCCTTTGCTTTTACCTTGTTTTCTCGTGTGGAGACAGCAAGCTCCCGTTTGGAGACTCCTTCTCCAGCCAGCCACACTTGGTGCTTTCCATGCTCGCACTGGGACTTGAACTTCTCAACGCGGTTAGGCAAGTCCTTCTCACTGCGCTCCAACTTTTGAGAGATATCAGCGTCTCTGTTTTGGATCTCTTGCTCCTTATTGTCGACAACCTCCTATCGCTTGAGGAGCTCATTCCTCAGCTTGTTTAGGCTCTCAAAGCGAGCATCCGCCAAATTGTTGGCTTCTGTCGCCTTGTCATAGATTTTTTGAGTCTTCTCGCTCAGAGCTTCTATGGAAGCCCGCTTGTCATCTAGCAGCTCGTCCAGCCGCTTGAGCTGTGTCTTCTCGCCTGCAAGTAGGCCCCTAAAGTCAGCCAGGTGAGTCTGTGTCAACTTTGTCTTGAAGATGAGAAGCTTTTGCCACTGCTGTAGGGTTTCCCATTTTGCTGCTAGAGCACTTCACTCATAGTCGAAGCCGAGTTGAACTTGCCGAAGGCTTGAGCAAGCATTCTCAATCGAGAGCGACAGGGGGATCGGCTCCAAACCTTCCTGCGAATCCACCAGAGTTTCTATAGTCTTCGGGACAGTCGTTGGAGCCCATGGCACAAGCATGGACCCCAAGAAGTCTTCATCAGCTGCGCCAAGCTTCGGGAGGTCATCTTCTCTCGGTGCAGATGTTGAAGCATCAACAGCCGATTTTCCAGGTGCAAGCTCAAGCGCCATCATGGTGTCTGCCGGTAACTCCGGCACGACGCTGAACACAGGCTCCAGTGCAGCGATCATTGGCTCTGGCACAGTCGCGGTGTCAGCCACCAGCACAACATCGATCACTGGCTCTGGCACCTTTGTGACTTCAGGAGCTACCTCCAACACCACTTCAACATCCTTTGCAGGTTCCGAAGTTAGCTCCAGTTGAAAGTGCATCTAGGAATCCCTTGTGGGTTTTGGATGATTTATAACAAGCAATTGAGATCCTAACCTCTTTGTTGAGATGAGCACATGTTTTAATAGCAAAATAAGAAAAGTGCCAAAAAGAAGGAAGAATTGAGGAGCAAAGTGGAAATGAGCTCAAGGAAGAAGAATAGTAGATCATTGTGTATGGAGTGTATTAAGGAAACACACCCAAGAGCTCAATCACAATTAAACACACACATTGCACAAACTTATACAGGACCGGACTAGTCCAACTGACACCGGACTAGTCCGATATCCTCTTTCCGATATCTCTCTGATTGGAATCGGACTAGTCCTCCTCAGTGCAGACTAGTCCTCAAAACACTTCACAAGTCACACAAAATCGGACAAGTCTGATCACAACCAGACTAGTCCGATATTCTCTCTGGTCCAAATCGGACAAGTTCGATATTTGCACGGACTAGTCTGGAAAACCCTCTGAACTAAATCGGACAACTCCTCCAAGTGCGGACTTGCCACCCAATACACTTAGGGTTTCACATGTCCGGACAAGTCCAATGACTATCGGACTAGTCCAAAGATTTCTAGAAGCGAAATCGGACAAGTCCGCTCCTAGCTGGACTAGTCTGATATTTCATGACACTTAGGGTTTGCTACACACAGCACACCGGACTAGTCCGGTGACCACCACGGACTAGTCCGATCTTTCTAAACCCTAATGGTCACTTTTTGAAACCCATATAAATAGAGGTGCACGACCATATGTCACAAAATACTCTCGAACCCTAGCGTCGTCACACCTCCCAAGAGACTCAAAAACCACATCTCTCCACGAAATTAAGTGCAACAAAGATCAATCCTTTGAGGATACACTCTAGATCATTGGAGAGACACATCCAACACTCATTGAGATCTTGGTTTGATTCTCTAACACACTCCTGTGATTTCTTTGTAATCTTTTGAGTGTGTTATTGGTGGTATTTTGTGTTGTAATCTAAGGGAGCCCTCAACATGTGAGAAGGCCCCTTTGAATTCGGTTATTCACCCCTTTGTGATAAGTGGAAGAGGATTGGCCTTCGTGGCGATACGATGAGGGTAGGTTTGGAGAAGACCCGATCCTTTTGTGGACTCCTCAACATGGACGTAGGTTGCCTCTATGGGAGCCGAACCACGGGATAAATCCTCCTGTCTTGTTTTGTGTTCATCGCTCTTATTCTTCACAATAATCTAGGGTTTCAATAATTATTTCTTACTTCAAGTTGAATCATCAAATATAAGATTGAATTGTGATATAACCTGGTTCATAACCTTGTAACACTTCATTTGATTGTATATTTCTGCAGCATACATTGAAGAATCAAATTAATCGATCAAGCTTAATCAACCTAGTCTGTACACACTGGACTAGTCCGCACTTTACCGAACTAGTCTGATATCTCTTGTTTTGAACTGGTTGTTAAGTGTTGCAGGTTCCGACAAAATTCAAAAAGGCCTATTCACCCCCCCTCTAGGCCACATTCAATTGGTATCAGAGCAGGTTCTTCAAGAAAGAGATTAATCGCTCGAAGAAGATCATGTCGGACATGAAGGACACCAACAATAGCAACAACCAAGAAAAGGTTGATGATGAAAAGAACCTCAAGGTGGAGAAGCTCCTCGAAGCCATTCAAGACTTCGAGGATGACGATGAGGAGACGCTAGAACTAAAGGCGCTCCTAAAAAAGAAGACACTTTCCAAAGGGAAAGTGAAGATTGAAGAAAAGAAGAAGGGGAGTAGTCACACCGACTACTCCCGATATCCTTTTAACTATGATCGTCTCAATTCCAATAATAATCATTATTTGTCTATCCCACTTGGAAAATCCCCACACTTCGATGGAAGTGATTACTCAATGTGGAGGCAAAATATGAAAATGCATCTAATTTTCCCTCAATCCAAGTTTATGGCATATTGTGTGCACAGGGATAGATATCCCAGACGACGACAAAGAGCTCACCCTGTGATGCCCGGTTCCGAAAAATGAACCAAGCTAACGCATATGTGTGACCAGGATGTTCATCACACATACACGAGATCATCAAGACAAGAAACACAATCAAAGAGTGCACAATTATTACTCAATATGACATGACATGCATGATTGATGCAAATGCAAGGTAGAACTTGTTACTAGATTGCTTTTAATGATCAGTAACTAGTTCTAATAACTTTAACATGTTTAGACGGGTTTGGATTTGATTAGATCAAATTTTAGAATTAATTCAACCCAATTTAACTAGAAATATCGGACTAGTCCGCTAGGGACCGGACAAGTCCGCACTCTGCGAGATCAGCATATTAGGGTTTTCTAGATCGACGTAAATTCGGAGATTAGGGGTTGAATTCACGTAAGGAAAAGATAATAGAAGGTATACCAGGTGTTTAGAACTCCAATGAATCAAGAAACTTGGAGGTAACACTTGGATCTTGATGATCTCGTGTATGTGTGATGAACATCCTGGGCACACATATGCGTTAGCTTGGTTCATTTTTTCAGAACCGGGCGTCACACACCCCCAGCCAAGAGCAGGCAATTCACCGAAATTCTCAAGCCGCGACCGTAGTTACCTCCTCACTCAGTCGGGACGAGTTCACCAAGGTGGATGGACTCAAAATTGCTAAGGAGATATGGGGCACACTATAAACTGCACATGAAGGTGACCGACATGTGCGTGAAGCAAAAATTGAAATGATTGAAGGCGAGTTAGGAAGATTTGCAATTGAAGAAGACGAGTCACCCCAAGACATGTACAACCAATTAAAGACACTCGTCAATAAGGTCAGGTCATATGGAAGTAAAAAGTGGAACGACCACGAGGTGGTAAAGCTTATCCTTAGAGCTTTCATGCCCCGTAACGTCACCCTATGGTCCATGATCAGAGAAAGCCCCAGATACAAAAGGATGACTCCGGATGAACTGCTTGGAAATATCATGAACTTCAAGATGATGGAAAACAAGCAAATTATGTCAAGGAGATTGCCGACCTCACCTCGGCAAAGAAGAAAGGGGTTGCTTTGAAGTCCACCCTCAAGCCCCTTTCCAAAGAAGCTAGAGAAGCACAACTAGAGGAAGACAGTGACGACGAGAGCAGTGAATCAGACGAAGAAGACATGATATTGTTCGTGAAGAAATTCAACAGAATAATGAAAAAGAGACAAGGTACAAAGTCAAGCGAAGGAAAATACAAGGAAAGAACAAAGCCAAAGTTGAGGCGGGCATGCTACAATTGTGGTGAGTATAACCACTTTATAGTTGATTGCCCATATGAGGAGAATAAGAAGAAGACCAAAGAAGCCAAGTCTCAACCCAAGAAATTCTTCAAGAAGAAGAAACAAGCTGAACAAGCGCACATTGGGAAAGAGTGGGACTCAAATGATGAGTCCTCATCATCCGAGGAAGAAGATATGGCTATCATAGCAATCGAGAAGACACCCAAGAAGTCTACCCTCTTACCTAAACTCGGCGCAAGGAAGGGAGATGGCACTTTCCTTATGGCAAAGGAAGGTAAATGCAAGGTAACCATTAAACCCCCTTCCGTGCATTCCTATTCTGGTGATGATGAAATCAATAGTGATAATGAGGATATGCTTGTTGGACTAGATAGGAAAACTGCCATAAAAATGAAATTTTTACTTGATCAACTTGTTGAGAAGGAGTGGTTGATACATCGTCAAGAGGACATGATCATCTCCCAAAAGGAGAAATATGTCGAACTTGACAAGCTTCTAGAACTTGAGAAGGAATGAAGCAATTCACTAGAGCTTGAGTTAGCTTCAAGCAAGGAAACTTGCTTGGAGCTAACCGACTAAAATGCTACAATCAACGACCGACTTGCTGACCTAATCAAGGTCAACAAGATCCTTGAAGTGCAAGTTGAGTCACTCAAGCAAGGTGAACCTTCTTCCTCTTCAAGTTCACCTTCTCAACCCACTAAAACTGAGTTTGCTCATGCTTGTACATATAAGAAAGTTGACACCAGTTTGAAGGATAAGCAACCTATACAAAGGATAAACATCCTGCCCAAAGTGGCATATTTGACAAGGAGAAGATCAAATATGCACGTAGTGCATACTTGGTCAAAAGACCTCCAAATGTCAAATATGGCATTGGTTACTCTTATGGTGAAAAGCAACATGCTAGAAGCCATAACAATAACAAGGAGAGGATTACCTTTGTAAAGGGAAGACCCTCTCAAACTCGAAAGTCAAAGATTAAGATAGTAACCACACATGAACACCGGACTAGTCCGGTTGGTGTCCGGACAAGTCCGGTCCCTCGGACAAGTCCGGCCTCCCAGACTAGTCCTGTACATAGACAACAACAGTTATTGTTTAGAACTTTTGATGCCTCGTATGTCCTAATCATAAGTAATTTTGGCAAGGTTTATGCTCATTATGTTGGGCCACGCCATGGGAACGCCAAGTCTCATGTGTGGGTGCCCAAATATATTGTAACTAACCTCCCAAGGACCCAAGCAAGCTTGGGTACCTAAAACCGAAGCATAATTTGTTTTTGCAGACCTATTCCTCCGGTGGATCTAAATGGGTGCTGGACAGTGGCTGTACCAACCATATGACCAGAGAAAGAAAATGTTCGTTGAATATGAGGAAAATAAGGACACAAACAAGGGCATCTATGTTGGAGATAATATTCAAGGAAAGGTGCTCGGTACTGGTAAAATTGCAATATCTTCTAAAAACACACTTTCTCATGTCTTACATGTTGAATCCTTAGATTATAACCTGCTATCCATATCTCAATTATGTGACAAAGGTTATAATTGCTTGTTCACTAACGAGGGTGTGACCGTCCCTAGGAGGAGTGATGGTTCCATTGCATTCAACGGTATGTTAAAGGGAAAGCTTTATCTTGTTGACTTCAACAAGGATAAAGCTGAACTTGACACATGCTTGATTGCAAAGACCAACATGGGTTGGCTGTAGCATAGACGGCTAGCGCATGTTGGTATGAGGAACCTTCAAAAACTCCTCAAAGGCGATCACATCCGAGGTTTAAAGGATGTTGTGTTTGAGAAAGACAGGCCTTGTAGCGCGTGCCAAGCCGGGAAGCAAGTTGGAGCACCTCACCCCGCCAAAAACATCATGACTACAACAAGACCGCTCGAGCTACTACACATGGACTTGTTTGGTCCAATTGCCTACATAAGCATCGGCGGTAACAAATATGTTTTAGTAGTTGTTGATGATTTTTCTCGCTTCACTTGGGTTTTCTTTTTGCATGATAAGTCAGAAACACAAGGAATACTCAAGAAGTTCTTCAAGCAAGCTCAAAACGAATTCTCATTGACAATCAAGAACATTCGAAGCGACAATGGCACGGAGTTCAAGATCACACAAGTGGAGGAGTACCTTGATGAAGAAGGCATAAAGCACGAGTTTTCAGCTCCATACTCCCCACAACAAAACGGAGTTGCCGAAAGAAAGAACCGAACACTCATAGAGATGGCAAGAACAATGCTCGATGAGTACAAGACCTCGGATCGATTTTGGGCGGAAGCGATTAACACCGCTTGCCATGCCATAAATCGACTTTATCTTCATCGACTACTCAAGAAGAGATCCTATGAGCAACTCACCGGTAACAAACCAAATATTTCATATTTTCGAGTTTTCGGTTCTCCATGTTATATCTTTAACAAGAAGCCTAGGACTTCAAAGTTCGCTTCGAAGTCCGATGAAGGTTTCTTGCTTGGTTATGATTCGAACACTTACCCCTGTCGTGTTTTCAACAAGACCTCCGGACTTGTTGAAGTAGCACGTGATGTAGTGTTCGATGAGACTAATGGCTCCCAAAAGGAGCAAGTTGATCCATGTGAACTAGGTAAAGAAGAAGCTCCTTGTCAAGCATTGAAAAGAATGGCACTAGGTGAAGTTCGACCACAAGAGTCACCTCCACATGTACATGAGGAAGATGAACCACAAGAGAAGGTCAATGATCAAGGGGGAGCTTCAGCACAAGACCAACCACAAGAATACGAAGATAATCAACAAGTAAACGAAGGCAACCATTTAGGGGGAGAAGAAGATGATCATGAAGATACAAAGCCTCAAGTGCCACACCCAAGAGTACACCAACGCATCCAAAGGGATCACCCAATCGACAATATCATCGGTGACATCCAAAAGGGAGTAACCACTAGATCTCGCATAGCTAACTTTTGTGAGCACTATTCTTTTGTACCCTTTTTGGAACCGCGCAGAGTTGAGGAGGCATTGAAGGATCTGGACTGGGAGGTGGCAATGCAAGAAGAATTGAACAACTTCAAGCGGAACGAGGTGTGGGAACTTGTGGCAAGACCCAATGAAAACATCGTTGGCACCAAGTGGGTCTTCCACAACAAACAAGACGAACACGGGGTGGTGACAAGGAACAAAGCACAACTTGTGGCCAAAGGGTATTCACAAGTCGAAGGTTTGGATTTCGATGAGACCTTTGCTCCAGTAGCTAGACTTGAATCCATTAGAATATTACTTGCATATGCTACTTACCATGATTTCAAGCTGTATCAAATGGATGTGAAAAGCGCCTTCCTCAACGGACCAATCAAGTAGGAGGTGTACGTGGAGCAACCCCTCGGGTTTCAAGATGAAGAGTTTCCCGACCACGTATTCAAATTGCGTAAGGCTCTCTACAGCCTCAAGCAAGCTCCTAGAGCTTGGTATGAGTGTCTTAGAGATTTCTTAATTGAAAATGGCTTTAAAATTGGCAAAGTTGATTATACACTATTTACATAGAATTTTGACAATGATCTTTTTATTTGTCAAATTTATGTTGATGATATAATCTTTGGGTCAACTAATAAATCTTTTTGTGAGGAATTTAGTAAAATAACGACAGATAGGTTTGAAATGTCAATGATGGGAGAACTAAAGTACTTCTTGCGATTCCAAGTGCGGCAACAAAAGGAAGGGATGTTCATAAGCCAAACCAAGTACACGCAGGACATACTTAAGAAGTTTGGTATGGACAAGGCGAAGCCCATAAAGACCCCCATGGCAACGAATGGCCACTTGGATCTCAATGAAGATGGACCCAGCATCGACCAAAAGGTATATCGCTCCATGATTGGATATCTACTCTATTTATGTGCATCTAGGCCAGATATTATGTTTAGTGTATGTTTGTGTGCAAGATTTCAAGCCAATCCTAAGGAATGTCACTTGACAGCCGTAAAAAGGATCTTGGGATATTTAGTTCATACACCCAACCTTGGTCTTTGGTACCCAAAAGGCTCAAAATTCAATTTCATTGGTTACTCTGATGCATATTATGTCGGGTGCAAAGTAGATAGAAAAAGCACCTCCGGTACATGCCAATTCCTAGGGAGATCCTTAGTTTCTTGGTCCTCCAAGAAACAAAATTCCATTGCCTTATCCACAGCCGAAGTGGAGTATGTTGCAGCCGAAAGTTGTTGTGCACAACTTCTTTGGATGCGACAAACTCTAAGGGATTATGGTTACAATATGAACCATATTCCACTCCTTTGTGACAATGAGAGTGCCATCAAAATTGCCCACAACCCAATTGAGCACTCTAGAACTAAACACATAGATATAAGACATCACTTTTTGAGAGATCATGCCATGAAAGGAGACATAGCCATTTCCCATGTCAACACCCAAAAGCAATTGGCCGACATATTCACCAAGCCACTTGATGAAAAACGCTTTTGTGAACTCCGAAATGAACTAAATATCCTTGATGCTCGGAGTGTGGATTGAAATGTTGCATACCTATATGAATTCTTCAAAATATGTTGATTGGATTGTGAAAATCATCTGTCTCAATTTTCTCCGAAAAACTATGTCAATTACTAGATCTTGGTGAATTATGATCATTGCTTGATTGTTTTATGCTTACTGGTCATATTCATCAAGATTATTTGATTTGATTTGCCTCCCTATTTTCTAAATATGTACCTTCAAATATATTTGAATGGGCTAAGTAATTCTTACCTAGTGACCACAGACTAGTCCGTTGCTACCCAGACTAGTCCGCCCACGCAGACTAATCGGCAGAGTGTCGGTTAGGCCGGACTAGTCCGACATATAATGGACTAGTACAATATAGTCCTCTGGAAAAGTTCGGACTAGTCCGGTCATCTCTGGACTTGTCCGATTTTTCGTGTCCATAACCCTAGCCGCTGCCAAACCCTAATTCATTCACCTCCACTCTTGCCTCACGCGTTCTCTCTCTTCCACTCGAGCTCCCAAGGCGATTTTGAATCCCCTCCACCAAAAAGCTCCGCATTTGGGTGGAGATCAAGCATCCTTGCTCGAAGGTTGAAGTTCACAGACAAGTCAGGACTTCAACACCTTCCTCTTCGAGCATCAATTGATTTCTTCAGTAATTTTCACTCAAACCCTAGAAATTCCAAATTTCTTCATTGTTGATCGAATAGCCTAGCATATCTCACTATATACATGCCTCCTTGATGTATTACGTTTATGCTATGCTTGTTGTGCATTAGGAATCACCATTTGACTGGTAGCTTAGGTTTTTGAGGATGAATACCGTACTAGTCCGGTCCATGCACAGACAAGTCCAGTCCCCCGGACTAGTCCGTGCCTGTACACCGTACAAGTCCGATTTTTCTGTACTCAAAACCTAACTTTTCAATTCCTTAATGCAATTCCTTGATATCCTTCCATACCTATGCCTTGTACCATTCATTCTCAATCATGCCACTCATTCTCAGGTCATGTCGAGCTCGGACAATGAAGTCTCCGACTTTGAGGCCGAGATGGACCACGAGGTGGCACCTCGGACCTCGACGAGTCTTGGTGAGAAGCGCCAAGAGAGACCTTCCGAGCCAGCTTCGTCTCCTCCGCAGGCTCGGAGGAAAGTGCTAGTGAAGAAGCTGGCCTCCAAGGTGCCAGCTTCAAGGGCTACCACCGGCGGTGGCTCTAGCTCGACAAGTGCCCACCTAGCCAAAGGCAAGGGCAAAGGGATAGCGACGGGTCCAGTTGGCCCGTTGAAACTCCATGCTCCGAGGGAAGGGGTCCGGGACCCCACTGAAGAGAAGTTCAATGGGAGGGCAGTGATTCGGCAGCAAAGTTCAGAAGCATTGACTGGTATGGCCGACCGAAGCAAGCCGCCAATGGAAGATTTTGGTGCAACTTCCATGCAGATTTCTACAAATTTTTTTATCTCCCAATGAAGTCACCAGTTGTGCACAGTCAATGGATTGATTGGGCACACTTTGAGAAGAAGGGTTGCTCCCCATTCATTGGAGTAGTGGAAGTCATTGAGAGGCATGGCCTGAAGGATCTCTTTGCCTTCAGGAACAATTGGAATGATGAAGTGATTGTGCAGTTCTTTGGAACTTGCCACTTCTCAGGTGAAGATGAGGAAAGTGTTACTTGGATGACTCATGGATCCAAGTACAGTATCACTCAAGAAGACTTTGCAAGCCTGCTTCACCTTGACACCTCAAGATCTGACTACTTGATCATACACAACATAGGTGTCATTGAGAAGGATAAGATGAAGTTCTTATATGAGCCAAACTCCAAGTTCAACCCCCCATCCACAAAGAACATGTAGTCGTTCTTTGTGGTGCTCAACAGAGTATTGAGGAAGACCATAGCTCCCAAGGATGGAGATGCTGGGAGTGTGCAGTGTTATCTCCGGACCTTGATGAGGGTGATAAGCAAGGGCCACCAGTTTGATGTGGCGGACTACATTTGGAATGAAATGGTTAACATATCCTTCACACCCAACAGATCTTGTGCGTATGCCCCATATCTGATGGTTGTGATCGAGAAGGTCACCAGGATTGAATTTGTCAAGGATGTGGAGCATCTACCCTTGAGGCCTCAGATGCCTCAGAAGCCAAGTATCTAGGTTGCTCCCTAGCCAGCCTCCAGTCCTGAGGCACCGGCAATAAGATCTGAAGATGCAAGAGCTGCCCCTGCTAGTAGGGCATCCCCTCAAAGGGGATCAGCCAGTGGGATCTTCAAATACCTGGCTGCCATCTTCGCTTCCTGCAAGAAGGCCGAAGTGAGGGCCCACAAGCTAAACAAGAAAAGAAAGGAAGACATGAAGTACGTGAAGGCAAATGTGAAGCAAATATGTCAGAAACTGGAGATTGAACCCATTGGGTCTCCAGTAATCTCTGAAGATTCCGATTCAGGCGTCATTGAGCTCGGGCCCTTGACCCCCTTCGAGCTTGCCTACTTTGGCATTGGGGGCTCGAGTGGCTCCGCACCTCCTCCTCCTCATCATCATCAGGCTGAAGATGAAGATGACAAAGACGACAATGAGAGGACTGACAGCGAAGAGTGAAGACCTTAGGACCCTCCTCTCCTTCTTTTTGCTGTCTTGATGCCAAAGGGGGAGAGATTGAGGGGGAGTCCTAGCCTTAGCTGTAGGATGCGAGGAGAGAGCTCTCTTTTATGCTTTTTGACTATTCTGTGGGTTGTAAAGCTTTAACTATGTTCTTAAGTCAATTATGGTTCTGTGATGCAATTTTATGAGCTTTTGAGAAGTATTTTTTGAAATCTGTGATTTTGCTCCTAGAATGACATATATGCTTGCTTATGATTGACTAATGTCAATTATGTCATTCTTAGTGTTTCAATGCACTTAGTTATGCATCCCACCATAAAGAATGCACATATGGATTATGTTTTCATTGCTTGATGTATTTTAAACTCATATGTGCATACTTTATGAAAATCTCAACTTTTATCATATTTTGCGAAATCTCAATTGGTTGTCATCAATCACCAAAAAGGGGGAGATTGAAAGTGGATCTAGGAATCCCTTGTGGGTTTTGGATGATTTATGACAAGCAATTGAGATCCTAACCTCTTTGTTGAGATGAGCACAGGTTTTAATAGCAAAATAAGCAAAGTGCCAAAAAGAAGGAAGAATTGAGGAGCAAAGTGGAAATGAGCTCAAGGAAGAAGAAAAGTAGATCATTATGTATAGAGTGTGTTAAGGAAACACGCGCCAAGAGATCAATCACAATTAAACACACACATTGCACAATGTTAGACAGGACCGGACTAGTCCGACTGACACCGGACTAGTCCGATATCCTCTCTGCACAAAATCAGACAAGTCCGATATCCATCGGACTAGTCCGATATCTCTCTGACTAGAATCGGACTAGTCCTCCCCAGTGCGGACTAGTCCTCAAAACACTTCACAAGTCACACAAAATCGGACAAGTACGATCACAACCGGACTAGTCCAATATTCTCTCTGGTCCAAATCGGACAAGTCCGATATTTGCACGGACTAGTCCAAAAAACCCACTGAACAAAATCGGTCAAGTCCTACAAGTGCGGACTTGTCACCCAATACACTTAGGGTTTCACATGTCCGGACAAGTCCGATGACTATCAGACTAGTCCGAAGATTTCCAGAAGGGAAATCGGACAAGTCCACTCCTAGCTGACTAGTCCGACATTTCAGGACACTTAGGGTATGCTACACACAGCACACCGGACTAGTCCGGTGACCACCACGGACTAGTCCGATCTTTCTGAACCCTAACGGTCACTTTTAGAAACCCATATAAATAGAGGTGCACAACCATATTTCACAAAACACTCTCAAACCCTAGCACCGTCACACCTCCCAAGAGACTCAAAAACCACATCTCTCCACGAAATTAAGTGCAACAAAGATCAATCCTTTGAGGATACACTCTAGATCATTGGAGAGACACGTCCAACACTCATTGAGCTCTTGGTTTGATTCTCTAACACACTCCTGTGATTTCTTTATAATATTTTGAGTGTGTTCTTGGTGGTATTTTGTGTTGTAATCTAAGGGAGCCCTCAATGTGTGAGAAGGCACCTTTGAATTCGGTTATTCACCCCTTTGTGATAAGTGGAAGAGGATTGGCCTTCGTGGCGATCTAACGAGGGTAGGGTTGGAGAAGACCCGGTCCTTTTGTGGACTCCTCAATGTGGACGTAGGTTGCCTCTGTGGGAGCCGAACCACGGGATAAATCCTTGTGTCTTGTTTTGTGTTCGTCGCTCTTATTCTTCACAATAATTTATTGTTTCAATAATTATTGCTTACTTCAAGTTGAATCATCAAATATAAGATTGAATTGTGATATAACCTGGTTCATAACCTTGTAACACTTCATTTGATTGTATATTCCGCTGCATACATTGAAGAATCAAATTAATTGATCAAACTTAATAAACCTAGTCCGTACACACCGGACTAGTCCGCACTTAACCGGACTAGTCCGATATCTCTTGTTTTGAACTGGTTGTTAAGTGTTGCAGGTTCCGACAAAATTCAAAAAGGCCTATTCACCCCCCCCTCTAGGCCACATTCACCAATGATGATGTAGGCTCCTTCAGCGCTGCCGCAACTTCTTCTATGTGGTGCAACCGCAGCATCTCCGACTATTGGCGCTAAGGTCATCTCGGCATCAGGTTACTCGAGAACCGTCACACTGGCCGCCATGACCACAGGAGGAGCCACGACATCGACCGGTGTTCCAGCCGACATGGTCTCTTCGGCAACAATGTTGGCATGGCTGGTTGGTGGTGCAGCAGCAACGGTTGGCCTCGACACTTTGGAAACAGGGGAAATATAAAAGTCAACAAAAAGCCAGAAGTGGAAGAAAAGATAGGTTTCTAGTGCCAATTCTTACCTGGCGGAATCGTAGCCCCAGTCGGTGCGGAACCTCTTTCTTGGGCAGCCGGAGTAACCTGAACCCACTGTCGTAGGTGAGGCAGATGGTCCAGACTTTGCCCAGGTAGTTTTCGAAGTAGCCACCAGCATCGCAGCAGTCGGGACCTCCGGAATAGACGCTTCTCCAATCCATGCTGCCGGGGCTACCGTCGAAGATGATATTCTAGACCTGGTGCTCGCTGTTGGCACCAGGACGGTTAGTGGAGACCTTCCAGAACCTGTGCCCGCCGTTGGCATTGGGACTGAAGATGATTATTTAATGGACCCGGAGTTTGTCTTGGGCGCCAGGGTCGAGGATACGATTGCTGCAGGTACAACCACAACAGACCTCAAAGTCAGGCGCGGCACCGACTTGCGTGCATAAAAGCTGCACTGGCGGAGCTACCATCAGCTCGCATCAACTTCCTCTTTCAGCTGAAGGAATCTACGGGTTCTTTCCCCTTGCTCTGACTCCAGTCAGATTCCTTCTTCTGGCTCGGCTCTGCAACAGCCTTGCCTTTGTTGTCGATAGGAGCAGGTTCGGACCTTCCGTGCTGGTAGGAGGCCGAAGCTCCAGGGATGAAAATCCCTCTGGGTAGGTTACTCCTCTATCGCACCGCAAGACCAGTGTCGTCGAGGATTGGCATCTCCTTCTGCAGCTCCCTTCTGATCTCCGGAACTACATACAACGACAAGAATTCTGATGGTGGCACCAGGTCGTCTCTTGAGACAGAGCCGCTCTGCAGTTGGAGATGCAGAGCCTCCTCATTAAAATAAGTTCCAAGGCCAACTTTGATCCGAAGGAAGTCCATCTCTCCGTTGTAGTTCCAAGCACGAAGTTCCCGCTGTTTAAATGGAGCCTAACGGTTGGTCAGAAAGTTGTCAAGCACCATCAGGGACATCAAGCCTCCTTCAACCAGGTGACAGATCCTGGTGATCACTGGATTATACTCCTCTAATAGCTCCGGAAACAGCTCCCAGAAGTGGTTGTCCGTCGCCGAAAGTCCGATTGGCAACTCCAATCGGCTGTGTTGGTCTGTCCGCACGATCACCCAATCGCTCTTCTAGGTTTCCCACTTCCCAAAGGTAAAGGACCTGATGTACTTTAACAGAGGATTCCTACTTCTCACAAAGTAGTAGAATCCAATCAGACTGTTACCTTTTCCAGTCGTCCAGAGGATAAAGAAGGTCTTGAATAACGGCATGCAAGGTCGGACACCCACCCACATCTCGCAAAAGTGGACGAAGATCGCCACCAGCAAGATTGAGTGGGGGCTAAGGTGCTGAAGTTGAAGCCCGTACACTTCCAACAGCATCAGCAGGAAGTTGGAGACTGGCGGAACTAGTCCAACCATGGCGTACACTGTGAAGAAAACCATCTCGCCGGAGCTCTCGTTCTTGAAAGTGAGCTTCCCGCGATGAATTGCGTTGTCAAAGGAGGGGCTCTACCACCCCATCAACTTCCAGACCGTCTCAATGTCTTTCTGGATCACAAGCTTGGTGGGGAGAAATCTGAGTTCCATCGTCGCAAAGCAGAGAAAAATTGGAGAATGTGATGCGGGGGATGAAGCGTAGAGCTCAATGCGCAAACAAACAGATCGAGGGTAAGAGTTTTGTCCTCCTGCAAAGCCTCTTCCTTTATTAGCCTCTACAACACTTGGATGGCAACTGCTCGATTACGCACTGCGAAGTTACCTCGTCTATGACAAGGGGGCTCTGGGACACTTTACCAAAAAAGTCGCACCAGGTGAACTGTTGTCATAATGAGAAGTTGGAAGCCCGAGGACGGCGACCTGACAGGACTACCAAGATTGTGTTGGAAATTGATACAAAAATTGTATTGGTAACAGTGACCTTCAATTTCGTGATATCCGCACGTCATGTATCTCACCTGCCAAACCAAGAAGGGCCACGTAGCAAGGGCACAGGAGTGTGCCGTCGTTCCAACCGCCCAAGTGAACAGTTGAATCAGCGACGTGGGAAGTGATGGTGGCCCCACCTCTAGGATCAAAGCCTCACCCAAAGGTGGGCTCAAAGGCCACTGTCGGTACCTTGCAGACCACGTACCCCTTCGTACCAGAAAGAGAAGCGTTGAGTCCCACTTTACAGAAAATTGGACCTCTGAAGGCCAATATGTGTCCTGCGGAACTTGATTTGCCTCTCTCCTAAGGGTAGCTTAGGTGCTTCCATGTGTCCCGCAGTGCCAGACCTTCCTCCCTCCTAAGGGTGGCTCCGGTGCTGCCACGTGTCTTGTGGCACCGGACATGCCTCCCTCCTAAGGGAAGCTCCAGCGCTACCACGTGTCCAGTAGCACCAGACCTGCCTCCCTGTCGAGGGAAGCACCAGTGTTGTTGCATGTCACGTGTCCAGATCTACATCTCCAACTAGAAGAACTCTGGGATCACCAACGGCGCAGACATTCAAAGGCAACCAATCAGTCGTTACAAGACATGGTTAACGTGTCATTAATTCTACATTAATAATGCACGATTAGAGGACCATCAAGCCTGGTAATGCTACCACCAAGGCACGGTATCACACTAGTAAACCGCCACTATACACTTTAGATCTTGTATGGCGTAGAGAATACTGTTGGGGCCACCTTTCTGACCACAGCACATTGTAACAGCCAGCCCTTGGCGTATAAAAGGACTGCACTGCATGGTAGAACTCAAGCTCATCTAAGCCCATCCAATCCCATCTAAAGCTATTCGCTCAAAGCAATCCAACAAACAAACACATCCGTGGAGTACGGTATTACGCTTAGGCAGCCCGAACCACGTAAAATCATTGTGTCACCTCTGTTCCTAAGTTCTTGAGATTACGCTCCACCTAAATATGAACCTCCACGGACTACTTCTTAGTAGTAGCGGAGGAGTGTCGATCGCACACTTCGACAACACTATCTTCACTAAACTCGTACTGTTGTATATAGCTACTTCTCAGTTCACGGATCGTCTCCTCCAGGAACACGATAGGGCACACCATAATAGTGGTGGTGGTTAGTTGGTTGTTGCAACTGTAATAGCCTGTCCCGCACCCGGAACAGTGGAACGATGGCTGGTAGGGAAGGGATGAACTTGGATTATTCATAATTTATCATTCTTACGGATGCATATCATCTTTATGATTTTACCATTGTAGTTTCATTTAGGCATGCCAAATCACCGTTTTCATATCACTCATGTGGCAGTCTCTAATAAAATGGCATTCTTGCCCCTGAAAAAATCCCTGCAATCACGAAATCGACT
Source organism: Tuctoria greenei (assembly GCA_036927565.1). Classification (NCBI taxonomy): domain Eukaryota; kingdom Viridiplantae; phylum Streptophyta; class Magnoliopsida; order Poales; family Poaceae; genus Tuctoria; species Tuctoria greenei. The sequence goes on from JAYESD010000005.1 coordinate 6,224,475, forward strand.
TTGCCCCTTTAATCTGTTACACGGACTGGATGTATTCAACAAAACAAATCAATCTCTCCTCCTCTCTGGTTCTTCGGCTTAGAGAAAGCAGCACCGCCGCTGGTGAGTCTATTGTTGCTGTTGTGTACTCTAGTTCCTAGTGCTTGCAAGTGTTTTCAGTTTGTTTTTCTCGCAAATAATGGGAATGCCGAGCCGGGGGATGTCCCATGCCGCACTGCATCGTGTCGTGTGTGTAGAGCACGCACGTAGCGTTCGACACCCGATTCCTTCAGATCCCAAGCATGTCGTGCCTCGTCGAGATCGTGGCATGAGAATCGGGCGTGCAGGCCTCGTCGCCGTTAGTTTGTTTTGGCTATAAATTTTGCAATAAACGAGCAAGGTGGAATGCCATTGCTACCACCACAAAACACCACTGTCTCATTGTGCGATCCCAGTTCGAGCATCCATCGACTAGTGGAGCGTGCCTGATAGTCGGAACAATTGGCATCAGAGCCAGGCTCATCGGTGATGGCGACGATGGGCTCCCCAACACGTTCCAGGTCGGTGACTCCGGTTTCGGATCGGAGGAGGTCACCACCGAGGTGGAATGGACGTGGCGAGTGGTGCGGGCACGTCGTCAAGCGCATCGTCGAAAGGGTGGTACCATCAGACAACTTCCAAGTCCTGACGAGTACTAACTATCAAGACTGGGCGGCACTCATGCGCGTGATGCTACAGGCGAGGGGCTTGTGGACGGCGGTGAGCTCCGGCACCGGAGATTACACCAAGGATTGAATGGTGCTGGAGGTGATCACCAGAGCGGTCCCATCGGACTTGATGGGAACCATAGCGGCAAACCTTCGGCCAAGGCTGTGTGGGACTCACTTCATCTGCCCAATGCAGGCATCGATCGTGTCCACAAGTCAAGGGTGG